>OX463782.1:25694772-26997558 GCA_949825025.1 Siphlonurus alternatus | reverse complement strand
AGATTGAAACTTCCAGGGGAAAGATAAAATACTTCAATACAGAACATTTCATTTCACATTAATTAAAATGATTGCCTGAAGACAAAAATAAATACTGTTCCATGTATGTTGGATTATTATTATACCTTCCTATAGCTAGCCCCTGGCATTTATGCTATTTGCTCTTCTTACTAGCATAAAAAGTAGCATACACTGCAGGAGTTTATATAACTGATGATTTTGTGAAATATCTACATTTTTTTCCTCTTGGTAAATTTACGTTCGGTTTGTTCAATTAGATTAAGCACCTAGAGGGTCTTCAAATAACACAAATTACAACAATCCTAAAATTAAGACAGTCTTAGTGTATTCTTTATTGTTGCGCTAAGACAGTCTTAAGGCTAAGTTTAGGTTAAGTGGTGTTATTTGAAGACCTCCCCCCCCCCCCAGGTTAATATAAATCGACATACATGTAATTTTATACTCCATTAACTGTTAAAAGTTATTTTTAAAGAGTAACAAATATAAAGTTGCAGGAATGGAAGATAAATACGGGGATTTTTAAAAAGGGTGCTTGTCACTTTTAACCACGTGTTTTAAGCTTCACAGGTATACAAAATTTAATGCGTTGTATGTAACTGTTAAAAGTATATTATAAAAGTTATGATACATAAAATAAATGTATCATAACTTTTCACTGGATGGACACAAAGTTCGAGTTTCTTGTAAGTTCACACTATTTGTTGGAAATAATTTTACAACTTTATAGTTTAGTGCGGTTATTGCATATATCATAGAGTAAGAAAAAATATTTATTAAGGATGAATCTCAGTAGGTTGATATCTCGCAATCGTACCACCTGAATGCAACAAGACTTGCAGGGGACTTAGAACTCACCATCAATAGGTGGCATATAAATTTTGAAGCGAATCTGTCTTATCAGTTTTGTGAAAACTGAGGTAGAAGTTTAACATTGGCCTTACGGACGGAAACCGGAAATGGAGCTGTTGTAAGAAAACTGCAAGACTGAATTCGCTCAAACCATAAGCGATTAAGTTTTAGAACATTCTCGATTTTTTAAAATTTATTTCATTCGATTCGTTTGAAGGGAAATATTCTTTGATTCCGAAGTAACTGAGATTAATCGTTAATAAATATATATAGCATGTATAAAAGCAACTAAAATACAAAAAAAAAAAAATATCAACAGTTTTTTTAAGATCGTTCAATAAAATTAATTCACAATGCAATTATTACCTAATTTCTATCAGTATCATTAAAATATGAAAGTGCATGACAATTTCTATAATACATATTATAATACACTCGTTCATTTAAAATGTTTAATTAATACGGATCAGTTGGCAACGCCTAATGTTATTATTATGAGACTTTGCCAACTAATCTTTACTAAACACAGTCAGGTGTAGCGAATGTAAGAAAAGTAGCTCTAAATATAATTATTACACCACTAACCTTATTTATATTTCAACTCAGTATATAGATCAGATAAAAAATATTTATATAAGGAAATGGTGATAAGATTAGCTGGTGTGTGGTCTGTCTATAATAAGGTATATAAGGTGATGTTATAGTAACTAATCTAATCTAATTTGAACACCAACCTCGATAATATTCTCTCTAGAAGGAAGGATATAGACAGGCGTTCATTACTGCAGTAAAGGAAGTGAAGCAAGAGTTATCTCTCCTCTCATTATACTGTGGAGCATGCGCACAAAATTGTCACTCCGTCAACTCTTCTTACTATTCGTGACAAACAAACCAAAACTAAGGAGCTAATTAAATAATGTCAAACTAACTTGTTATCTTTTTGTCTCTTACATTAAATTTACGAGTGATATTAAAAATAGAGAATCACTTTTCTATATGATAAATCTAACTAACTATAAACAGAGTTTATATTACATTAAAGTTTATGTTGTGATAATTATCACAGCTTGAAATTATATGACATACATTATATATATATATATATATATATATATATATATATATATATATATATATATATATATATATATATATATATATATATATATATATATATATATATATATATATATGTATATATAGATTGTTGTGTATAACTATAACATAACTATAACTATATGTTATATATATATATATATAACTATATATAATAACTTGTCATATTAATTATTGAAGTAAATATTTTATTGAAACACTACAAATTATTATGGTTGATTGAATATTACATTAATTATTAAAGTGATAAAATTACTAATTAAATTAACTTTAATCATAATCACAATTAATTAATCACAATTGAAATAGGCAATAGTTTGTCAAAATTAATGTTTATTTCATAAAGTTGACCTTTTATCTGTGAATTAAAATACAGCATGTATCACAGGTGCCATACATTATATATTGATACACAACCACAAATATAATGAAGATGTGAAAATATAATAAAATATTCAAACTAGAAATCTGCCCCTGCTATTTTTATGAAGACTTTAGTTTCAACATTTTCAAGATTATAATGTACGGTTTTAGGGCACTACGAACCGCTGCTCTCTTTGTAGGCAATGCAAAGCAGTATGTAGAAATCTAAACTGTGAGTGCCCTTCCTTACTTCCAAAAAACTGCAAATTGCATCTGTTGATCTGTGTCTTTTGGAGATGCACGCAAGCAAAAATGAAGAAAGAGAAGAATATGTACTGTGACAAAGAGTAAATTTTTTGTCTTTGAGAATTCCTTTTATCAATATACATGGCAACATCGACGATGTATATTGTTCAAATAATAATTTGTAAGCGAAGAGAATTTTCCAGGGCAGTGACTGTACGTGCTAGTACAAAATTAATTTATTATAGCAATATATGTTTAGTTGCTTCCAATTAATATAAAAATAGCAGTAGAATTTCAGAACTACAATAAAAACACATATTACCTAAATTAAAAATAACCTTAATAGAAATAAAAAATTTAGATACATTTTTTTTTTATTCTTATATTTTAAAAAAAATACCATATATACAGTATGTAGTTAATTAAAACTTTGAGCATTACAATTATACAGTTTTTGATGTAATAAATGAAAGGCAATAACAGCAACAACAAGAGAATTCCGCCGCCACTATATACACACGATATCAACAAAGAGCATGTCAGTATAAATTACGCATGAAGAGCGCAATTAGGGTAAGTAACGAGTAGGGTTATGCAACAGACACAAATGCGAGCACTAACAAGGACTTTTAGTCTAGCTATAGTAGCCACCTCCTTCATATATACCCCACCTCTCTCTGTTCATATGACTCTATGCAAATTATATTGGACACGAAAACCAACACTATAGTAGTAAGGTTTTCGTTCTCTCTCTCACTCTCCACCTAACCATATATGCATTTGCTGCCATACAACGGTATATATACTACTGTATGTATTTATATATAAATAGAGAAGTATGTTTATTTAACAAACAAGTCTGAAATGTAAATCATAACAAGCTGGTCACAAGTGAGAGATTATTCAAACATTTTCATTTTATATATTGTATATATTATAGATAAAAACAATTTTAACTCACACTAAATTCAATTCTCGCTTTACTTAAAATTAAATCATAAAACAATCGTACTGCTTTTTGCAATGTTATTTTAATGTCATAAAATATTATTGTAAATTTTTAAATGACGCATGAATGTGGTAATGTTTTATACATAAAATTTTAAGTAAATGAAATAAACCAAAGTTGAGCTGACATTTAATTTTGAATTGTCGTTCATTGTGGTTTTATAAAATCATGCAAGTTCTTATTTGTAAATTTAATTTGCAATTTTAATGATGGAACAATGAAATTATGTGGCAGGTAAAATGTTTCTGTTGTCATACATTAGTTTTAATTAAAACCGTAGAAAGACTTTGCATATATGCAAACCAAACTATTATAGTGCATATAGATTATATTGTTGAAATATATATAATACCTTTAAATAGGATAACATAAAAATAAGAAAAAACTTTTATTCTTATATTACTTTACATTGTGTTAATTTTAAATAAATTGTAATAGAATAAAATAAACTGTCCTGCACTTCAATAAATATTTTTTCAATTCTCTCCCATATCAATTCAATCTTAATGAAACTATAAACAGACATCCATCATTATATAATTTAATATATATTTTTTTTACAAAAATTGTGTATAATATATATCAATAAATCTCAATCTTTATTTATTTATAATCACGATCATAGCAAGAAAATAAACGATATAGTATTATGATTGACATGAATGGCAATAGAAAGGGTAAGGTTTGATACATAATTCATGCCGTGAGGCAGAGAAGGCGAGGAAGGAAGAAGGTGGTTACAGAGAGGCCTATGTTTTATTGAAGATTGATGCCCGAACTTCATCTCACATGGGCGAAAATGTAGGCTGATGCTACAGTCAAATTAACACGACATTCCCTCCGGAAGTAGCCGGAAGTGTGAAATTTGTGTCTTTTCTGTTTCCAATTAAGCATTGAAATTTAGCAGTGGGATTTGCAGTATAATTACAGACGTCCTGTGTGAAATAGCAATGTTGAAATAAGAATATAAAGACGAGATTCTCCACACTTCTGGCTACTTCCGGAAAGAATATCTTAATAAATTTGACTGTACTTCCTTGTTCTGGTCTATAGGAGATGGTGGAAGGAGATGTTTGCTTTCGTGTATGTGAAGAGAGAGAGAGAGAGAGAGAGAGAGAGAGAGAGAGAGAGAGAGAGAGAGAGAGAGAGAGAGAGAGAGAAGAGAGAGAGAGAGAGAGAGAGGGGAACTAGACAATCTTAGTTTGTTCTGAAACTCCCTTCCACCATATAGATACAACATTCTATATCGATTCATCCTTTTATCAACAATAAACATCATCATATTATATAAATGGTTATACGTGTAGGAGAGAGTAATATTATAACATTTATAACGCAATTCAATTGTAAATTGCATATTAATTATAAATAGAAATTGTTATTTAAATTGATTAATTAATATTACTGTGAAAAGGAGAAAAAGAAGTTGATTTTAATTATATTCCTGTTGTAATTAACTTAATAATGTATTTAATAATTGACAGTTGTATTGAATTACTTAATATTACATTATATAGACAACAATTCTACCTTTTATTAAAAAATTAGATTTGAAAATAAATATTAAATCAACTTACATGCTAATACCTTTTTGACATATTATGTAGGATATAAATTTTAGCATACTAAATTGAAGTGATAGGAGATCGGTCAGGTATTGTGAAATCAATTGTACAGAAATTGGTGTATCATACATGATTAACAATGTACAGACATGGTCATTATAACTGAGACAATTATGTACTATTCTCTATTTCAGTAAGATTTAGAGATATTAAAATTTTAATAAATTTTCAATAAATTAAATATTTCAATATTTGAAAATTATCTTTCATATTATACTTTATCCATCTGGCCTTTCTACTGTTGCTGATGAATCGTGTTTATATCTTCAAATACGTATATATAGAAGACAATAAGAATGGTTGAAGTAGAAATCGTAATAATCGCTTCATTCTTCTTGCTTCTATGTTCCACAAGAGAAGAAAACTCGTAGTCAGCAAGCCAAAGTAAAATCCTTTTCTCAAAACGTTAAACCTCATTTTATATGAGTCAGATAAAATCCTTTAATACTTTTCTGTAGACTTGTTCTTTGTGATTTCCATGGCTTTACGCTCTGTCAGCACAATTTACGAATACCTACCTAGTTCCTCCTCGCTTATTCACAACGTTGTGAGTGATGTCCTCATTTTACAGGTACAACTAACGCATTTTATACTTTTTTATATTATAAAATTAGCTTTAATCTAAGTTAACCTGAATCTAGGTCACTGAAAATATTTTATATAGAAATTCAATAAATGCATTTTTTAAATATTTCTATTGCTTACTTGTTAGTAGATTGAAGGTAATAGTAATATAATAATATATTATGAAATCAATCCTGATTTATTTAAAATTGTATAGGAGAGTTTTAAAAATAACCTTCTAATTTATTTAAGAAATATACCAAAAAATACAACAGAGATGCAATAGTATAACGTCCGTGTCATCCCGAGGTCAATATATTATTAATTAATTCCAAGGTCATCGGTGCGTATTATCTAAATCCAAATACAAACGTTCAAATAATATTCCCAGTCAGAACTCAATCGAACTTGAGACCTTAGCTAATTGCGGCAAACACTCTACTAACTGAACAATGACCGGTTCTCGTTAGATCACCGAAGTGAAGCAAAGTCAAGCGTGGTTATTAATAATTAATAAAATGCTTATTGAGTTAAAAAAATATCATACAAATAATATAGTAATGGCAACAAAATATTGTTAAGCTCAATGGGTGACATGATGTAAAATGCAGAACCCAAGCACAAAAGGAACAATCACACCAAATAAAAAGAAGCACAAAATAACTGCTTCGTCAAAATTTTAACAAATAAATTATAAATTATTTCTAGTACTTTTTTAATTTATTAATTTTTTAATTAATTTAATTTTTAGTACTTGGATGAGTAATTGAACATTTAAAGTAAAAATTACTTTGCTTCCTCCCTGGGATAAATGTATCTCGCTTTCCATCCAGTGCAGTGATGCACTTGTGTGTGGTTCCCCACACATTGTGGACATTGCTTTGGTCCATTGATAAAAAGTAAAGGTTTTCCACGGTTCCCTCAGTTTAACCTCTGCGAATCCACAAGATCCGTAACAAGCCGTATCCACCATCCTTTTCCTCCCTTACTCCTACCTATTATCCCACCTCGAGCTCCAAGCTCATATAGATTTGCATCCCTGTATATATTATACTCCAGATTATGGGATGCGTTTGAGCCAAGGTCTCAGGTTTGATTCCTGACTCAATTTTTTATTAATAGAAACTTCATCTGATGGAGTATTGCAAAATGGCATTTATATTAAGTGTATTTTATCATTTGTATACTATCTATATATATATATATACACAAATAATTTGAATAATTTTAACAATGTTATTATACAGACACTTTAACTGATACTTTTACATCTTCCAAAAAGAAATTATAAATAAAAATTAAATTAGAACCAAAAGTAAATAGCAAAATTGAAATTTCAATATTTAATGTATTGAAAAATAAAATTTAACCTTTTTTAATTACAGATCGAATGAAATATAAAATTGGTTTATTTTATTAATAAACTAAAATACGATTTGATTATTAATTATCAAAGCTTGGTGTTGGTATACAATTAAATTATTTCAGACACACATAGACCATCACACTATATATATGCAATTCCAAGTTTAAATAATAATCCAAAATTACTTCCTAATTGTATAGCCTATAGTTGGTGTATTCAAATTAGTGTTGGTATACAGCCAGTAGTGCCATGATGGCAAACAGATGTAATACGAACGTGGACAGCGAGCAAACGATGCGGGTTTGGGTTCCGCTTTATCACTTTCTATTGTGTTGTGTGGTTTCCACCATTCCACACATCACACATCACTTGTGATTGTATTATTAAAGCAGTGATTATTATATACAAGAAGTGTCAAGTGTATATCTTTGTTTTTAATGAAATATATTGCAATTCAATGAATAATCAAATTAATTAACACTTCGAAGAGAATTAACATTTTTTTTTCTGAGAATTGGTTACGTTAGTAATGATAAACTATTCTAAAAGAATTTACTTTTTACCATAAATTTAAGCCTAAATTTTTTTAGAATGAGATTATTTAATATTAAATATTTTTAAGCTAAAATTTACGTATAGTTGATAGTGAAAATCCCTTCATACTCTATAATTATTCATATACTGTATACATACTTATGGAGCTCCTTGCCTTTTAAGACAATATTTTATAATAATCATGCATGATTAAATAGTAATCGTAATTAAATATACGTTTCATATATCTAACGTAAGAGTAAATCGTATAAATATGTTTGCTTAGTCATATATATATGAACTCGGATATACATGTCATGATGATTAAAAGAAGGTAAGCTATTTTTATCAATATTGACTTTATAAATGTGACTCAGCTAGACAACTTACTGTGTACTGTATTAAATTAACATAGACATTTGTCTGAAATAAAATTTAATATTTCATGCTGTTGAAATGAAAATTCTATGAAATACAGGAATATAAAAATATGTATAATAAATAATATAATTATGTTCGATTTATAATAATGAGTAAATTCAACAATATTACAAAAGTGTGTCCTTAAGCCTATATTACACGATACAATTTTTCTGATTATTGCATACAATTTTTCCTTACAAGAAAACTTGAACTCCATTTGTTTGTGTGGAGATGAAATTTTCTTGCAAGGAAAAATTGTATACAATAATCAGAAAAATTGTATCGTGTAATATAGGCTTTACATAAGTTGATTTAATAATTCTAAACTGTCCTTTTTCTTCAAGAACTATATACTGGGTATATACTGGGTCGTTGCTTTTTCTTCCATTATTCATAAAGTTCAATTTTTGACTTGATAAATATAATTAAAGTTTTAAGAAATGCAGTTTCTAACTGAATATATTATAATTAACAGTACATTGTATAATTATTTATAAATAAAGTATGTTGAAATAGACACGTTACGTTATTATTGGTTAATAGGTGAATGTCATATAACAGTTTAATATTTAAAATTTGATGGTAGAACAGGAAGACAGTACCTTAGTACATATCAGCAGATTTTAATGTTAATTAAGATGTTTGAACAACATACATTATTTATTTTAATTATTAAAAAGTATTATTGTGTTATCATTGCTAATAGAAAACAATGCCGGACTTTTTCCAGTTTTTGATACACTAGATAAATTTGAACGCTGAAAACAATATAATATTTTCACACGTTATCTTCACGATTCTGAATTGTTGACCCTTCACCTTTTGTCATGAGGCTATTCAATTAAAAGAGCTCAACGGTGAAATTGAATCGCTAGTCCAAGTTAAAATTGCCTTAATTTAAAAAGTCTTAATTTATATTATACATCATCAATGAAATTTGGTCTCAACAGCTCATTTTTTTTTCTATATATATGCTAACAGTATTAATTTGAAATTTGATAATTACAACATTATTTTTATTTATTTTACTGAGATTTTAGAGAGATAATATTTTAAATTTATTTTCAATTGAAATTAAATTTATTACTTTTTTATATGTTGTTTTAAAAGGACAAGTATGTGACATATAACATAACACATGTATGTTTATGTGCATGTTTGATTTAAATTACGTCATGTACGCCTGTGAACAAATACGTTGTTTCAATAACAAACAACACGTTTTAACTGGACCAAATTTGTTAATAATTGCAATGGATATTTTTTTCCTCGTAACATTGTGTTATAGATTAAAATTTCATGTTTGCAATAATTTTATAAAGAAATACCAAAAAATTAACTTTTAACATTTGACTGAAAACTAAATAAATTTTTAATTTGCAATTTCACTTGAATTTATTGAAAAATTCTCTTAAAAATACCCCGTTGTCATGCTTTATTTTTAGTAATGTATTTTGTGGGGAAGGGGGGGTTACAAGAAGCAAATAAACTTACAGTGTGTTAATATTAAATTTAATACTTTTCTGTATGAATTTGATGTAAAATATTTTTTTCCCCATTATTAGAGCAAGCATGCGTTGCGGCTGTACATACATGCTTTAATAATGTATCTAAAATTACAATATAAAGTTACCAATTAAGTAACATACTCTTGTACTCAAATTACAAAGTTTTAATTTTTTATAATAATACATTTTGTAACGAAAAAAGAAAAGAAACAAAATTATAGCACAAATTACTGTAAGAAATCAGATCCATAACAACAACGAAAGACCATTAAAATAAGCACGTATAACATAAAATTTGTTGGAGATAAATTTAATATAATAGCATTTCTTACTATACATATAAATCTATATATATAGATTTATAATCATTGAATCCTTTTATCAATTATATTTATTATATAATATATATAGATAGGACCATTAAAATAAAATTTAGTATTACACTTTAAATTATATAATATAATATAACTTTATAATATATAAATATATTTAAACATTAATATATAATAAAATATAAATTCCATTGAGTTTTTTTTAGAATTGTTTTTGTAATATACGTGGTTCTAAAATATATTAAACTGTGAAGATATATGGGTTAGACAAAAGAGGTAGCTAGTATCGTGGTATGAGATCAATGGTGAACGAATACCCATCGAGCCTATATAGTGATGGTGGTAGAGGGCGTAGAAAGCAAAGAGATTGACCACATTTGCAGTTCTGTGGGAAACGTGTCAGCCTTCTTGCTATTCCATCTCTCATGGAATGGAAGGGGGTAAGTAGAGAGGCGGTAACAGCGGTGGCAGTAGCAGCTAGTGGAGTTGGGCAATGAAAGATTCGGCGATCTAAAGGCTATCGATAGGAAAGAGCTTTGCTCAGAGAGTGAAAGGAGAAATTTATTCGACTCACGTTTGAAAAGCGATCCTCCACTTCCCACGCAAATGAACCTCACTCGTTCCTCCTACTCGCGGTACACTACCAGACAAAGTAAATGGGATAACCTTCCCTCCTTTATATTCCTTTTTTTTCTATATATAAATTTAATGTCAATACTCCTTTTTCCATTTTATTTTCTTATCCTGCTTTATTTTACTTTCTATCAATATATTATATCTCTTCTTCATCTCTTTTTTTTTCTATCTGCATTTTTCTGTCTCTACCTTAATCTTAACGTGTCTTTGAGACTTTGTCTTTCATCATCCTTACTCCCTCTTTTCCCTGCTCCTCTCTCTGTCTTTGTCTCTCTCTCTGTCTCTCTCACTCTCCACTCTCTCTCTCACTCTCCCACTCTGCTCTCGAGTACCCTTACGCTACGCCCTTACACACCAGCAGATAGTTGAGCAGCACAACAAAAATACTCAAAAACACTTACAATTGTTAGATCAATACTGTACGTATACTGTTACACATATGCCCTGCATGTATATATAATGATAATGGTGAAAATTCAGTTCAAATATTATAGTCTGTTATAGTCTTTCATCTTGCGGCCAGTTTCCATTTTATGTATGCAAATTGATACAAAATTTAGTATATATGGTATGATACTATGTTATTTTTAATACCCTCATTCCTATTTAACATGTATATGTATGCCTTTTGTATGAGTAATAAAAAAATAATACATTTTAAAACAAAATAGTATAAATAATTTAAATTTGTAACTGTATGAATTTTGGAATACTTATATTTATATCAATTTTTAGCGTAATATTATGTTAATTTTTTTAAAGCATTTTGACTTTATATATTCAGTATTAGAGCTCTGTAAACTATGAGGAAAAACAGTTAAAATTGTGTGTAAATCTATAAATGTTGAAAGTAACAAACTAGATCACAGTTTATAGCGTAATGTTTTACACATTTTAAATTTAAAAAAACTTTCTAATACTCAAATTATTTTTAAAATAATATTATTGAGAATCGTCATGTATCGTGGTGTATTTAACTATCAGAATTAAAAAAAAAAAAAAGCTATGAAAGCTACTATCAATTTTTATTATAATCGGTCCAAAGTACTTAACATAGCAAAGGTATATTGTAGTATATGTTCAGCATATTGACTATAAAATACAAAAATATAATTTTAGATTTAAGAAGTATCAGTACATTGTCAAAATACGTACGAAAGGTTGTTGCTTGGCAGTCATAAATAACATTACTTTTTTCCATCCTAGTTCATTTTTTTTTTCTTTAGTGAACATGACAGAAGAGTTTACAAATCATAGACTTACAATGAAAAATTTTCTTTATGATTTTCATATTAAATTTATCGTGTTTTCTTGGTAAAAAGTTATGAAATGATGACTTCAAAAGAATGTTTTAATAGAAACTTTTCAGATGGTCGATATTTTGTCAGAGTTTTGTGATAAGAAAAACTCTTCTGCAAAAAAGTAGTATTAGCTTCAGGCATAAGAATGTAATAAGTTGATAAAAAGAATAAGAAGAGAAAAACTAGGGAAGGTGACTTTCTGAATTTAGATCGCAGAAGGTGTACATAGTTCTCAATGACTCGTAACATTGACGGTATATTAATTCGATGAGGAATCTATACTTCTTGCTTCACAGAATATACATTCCACAAATCGTATTTGAAAAAATATCACAAAACTTTTATCATTATGAAAGTCAATTTAAAATAATATATTGATTTAATTTAAAATTTTATTTTCAGATATGTTGTAAGGCTACAGCCTAAAGGTTTGATTTTCAATTTATAAAATATATAGGAAGATATAATTATATAATAATTAAAGTTTTAACCCTCTTATAATTTTTAAAAAAGGTAGAGATAATACAGATCAGCTGGCCCAATGCTAAAAAAATCCTATTCATAAAAATTATGAAAAAAATTAAAATGTTCTCCTCTACATCCCCTATCAGTAGATAAAATATCAGGTACACAAAAACGAGCTAGTTTTCGAGTTATTAATTTTTAAAGTTGACTAATTTAACATGGAGAAATGGAACTTCCACGTTAATTTAGTCAACTTTAAAAATTAATTACTCAAAAACTAGCTCGTTTTTGTATACCTGATATTTTACCTACTGATGGGGATTGTAGAAGAGAACATTTTAAATTTTTTTCATAATTTTTATGAATGGGAATTTTTTAGCATTGGGCCAGCTGATCCGTATTATCTCTACCTTAACAATATTCGCTTCCTGCACCATATTCTACTATTGACGTAACCATTCAAACTTAACAATAGTATTGCTACAACAAAATCATAAGAATACGAGCGGCCATGTCCTAGTTCAAACTTCCCGCCATTCAGCATGTTAGCTATACAGGAAACTATGGAAACCTGTAGCAGGAAGCCCGACACAACCTAAGATGCATCTCCTGAATAGGGGCACTTGTACAAAATCCGGAAAAGTGGTGAAAAGTATCTCACCTAGACCGAAATTCGAACCAGCAACCTTCTTCATGCGAGGCAGGCGCGCAACCAATGGGCCTACACTGCTCGGTAAGATTAAGATGGAATTACTTTCGGGTGTATGTTTATGCTTCAAGGAATGTAAAAAGTATTGATTTTAATTTGAAAATATCTTCTGATATCAAAACAAAATGCAATGAAAAAATTGTTATTTCAAAATTTCATTAAATAAAGTTTGAAATTATAGTTATACATCTGCTCTACTAATCACTTCATATATTTTTACCTGGTATGTTTAGATCATTAACAAGTATAAAACAAAATTCTTTGAAATAATTAAAAAAAAAATGTTAAAATTGTTTAAAGCAACGTTAAAATAAAATGGTATCTCGATTTCGGTATAGTCCAGCAAGCGAGAGTTTGACCATGGAAATTGTCGAAAATGACGTACGGAAACTTCCGATTGCGGGTTATAGCATGGCAACCGGAAGCAAAAACTACTGAAATTACGTCATTTCCGTAGTCGAACTCTCGCTTGCTGGACTATAGTCATATTTTTTACTTCAAGGTATATTATAACCTAATCAATAGATTTACAGAAAAAATACTACCAGGTAAATTCCTCAAAATAGCATGAACTTTAACCTTTCTTTGGCTGTGGGTTTGTCCACTTAGTCTATGCGTCAAAGGTAAACTTAAACTTTTTGGTATGGTTAGATAAATTTCTCTTCTCACATATCCCTCTATTGCAAGTCTGCATATTTTTATCTCTTTGAGCTGCAGTTCTAACGGTAGGGGTAGGTTCATGTTACCTCAAGCTGCACATAGTGTATGCTTTAAAATTAACATATTCATGTACGTGTCATATGTTGTTAATAAGTTTAATAACCAATTTTGTCAGTTAATTAAAAATTAGAATTCACTAAAATGTATCTAAAAAATATTTAACCTCAATATTAAGTATTTTAATCGCTATATAATTTTTTCTGTGTATTATTCCTAATGACTAAGCTCTTTGTAGTATTATGCAGTATAATGAAGCATAAGAATATTAAGAAGATTTTACTTAAAGTACTTTTTTTTTTAGTCCTTGTCACCTAGATTCTATATACACTGACGACTTTTTTTCTTTGAGATGAGGATGAGGGAGAGGATGAGAGAAGGAAGGCGACAGAGGGAGAGCTCATTATGCACGATGATGCGAACTAACGTGATGCAAGAAGAATCGATCGCACACCATTGAGCATGATTTAGATTAAGAGAGAGAATATGAGGAGAGGAAGTTAGCTAGCTTAGCTGTAGGACACAAATAGTAGTAGTAGTAGTAGCAAGCTATGTGAGAGAGAGAGAGAGAGAGAGAGAGAGAGAGAGAGAGAGAGAGAGAGAGAGAGAGAGAGAGAGAGAGAGAGAGAGAGAGAGAGAGAGAGAGAGAGAGAGACCAAAAGCATGGAGAACGTAGATAAGGACCTTGCTCTGCAGCATCGCAGGTCTACCACCATTATAACACTTGGCTGCCCGGGTTAATAGAACAAGGGCTGACAACCGTCCTCCTCCTACTCATCGTCGGTCTTTTATTCTCATACAAAACCAACCACCTAGCCGGCTTTTCCTCAACTCTCTCTCTCTCTCTCTCCATATACCTCACCCACATCATCCTTGCCTTTATTAGATTACATTTGTGATTCTGTGGCCACTTAAGTCTTGTCCATATATATACGACTATAGAATTAAGTACTTTAATAACTCTAGTACTAGTACAAATTCTATATGAAAACAAGTTAAATAATATATTAAGAACGTGACATGTAATTTAGTTATAGTGTTAACTGTTGCTTTATTATGTTGAAAATGTTAAAATTATATTTGAATTTAATAAATTAAAATAATTTCAAAATAATTTACAAAATGACATTGATTTATTATTGAAATTATTTATTATAAAATCAAAAAAGTTGTTCAAAGTAAAAAAAAAAGAGGACACAAAATATAATTGAATTATTGATGAGATTGGGCAAAAACTTCATTGTATTTTAAGTGCTGAAAACTGTGACGATGCCAAACAGCAGACTTTTTTTTCTATCTCTAATGTAATTAATGATAATGGATCTCAAGGGTATCCTCTCTTATTTGCTATAGTCTGTACTATGGTGACAAAAATAAAAAGGTTAATTCGTTTTCCTTGCTTTGAAAGTTACATTTAGTAACGAGCTAACGTTTTTGAACCGATGGGGGGAAAAGAATAGCAAAAAACACAGTGAGAGAGGGAGCATCAAGCTTCTTTAAGTGCGAGAGTATATTAGCCAAATGCACTGTGCTACATTTGTATTAACTGCACTAGAATGGGGGAAAAACTCAGCGCGCTTATGGAGATAGAAAGTGTTTTTAGTAATAATCTCAGTGACAAAGTAGACTGAGATTACTTAAATAAATCAGAAATTGTAATAAAATATATCTCACATTTTACTAGAAAGGGAAAAACAAATTTTCAATACTATTTTTGTTGAAATTTTATTTCAGAAGATTTAATGTTTCTTTTCAGAAATATAATATTTATAATACTGGGAATGATTTCAAATTTCCAATAAAAGCTTTTAGTAATAAATAATATTGTTATTGCTTTCTAAATGCTTTTAAACGAAACATTTTGTTGGTAAACATTTTCAAGAAAACATAAGTTTTTTGTTTGATTGGCAAGCTTCTATTATGAATTAATTATTTTAGATAATAATGTTGTTTTATTAGTTTTCCACACTCTTTTATGTATTCAATTGAATCAATACTTAATTATATTTTCCTTCGAAAAAGGCACAAAATTAAACAAAGTTGGGAAACTCAAAATAAACAATTACGGATTATGTAAAATAAGAGACCACAAACAATAATAATAACATTAATAACATATTTGTCAATATATTAACAGAAATAATAGAAGCTTCAAGTCAGCTGATTTATTTAGCGGTGTTCTCACCGTCTCATCTAAACCTATGTAAAAAAAAAACTATAAATTGCTTTTTTGACATAAAAGAATTTTTTTAGACAAAAATAAGTTCTTGATTCATTATCAGAAGACCCCTAAATGAGGAGGGTAGGAGATGTTTTCAAATTGATTGCTTTAATAGTTACCGAGAAAAATTTCAAATTTTCTAACATGGTTGCTTATGGAGAAAATTTTCTCGCCGGGGAACACTTGAAGCCTTTATTAAAAATAACTTAATTACGGACACAAAAATTGTAAAATTCACAGGATAATTTTATAGAAACTCCGTCCCTGCAGCCATCTAATACTAGCTTTATCATATAGAAAGTGAATATTCACTTACCATAATACTAGCAGATAGAGAATATATTTGCTTTTCCGTACAATTTTTATTAATAGAACATACAAGAAAAATGTCAATAACGATATTTTAACAATTTAAGATTTGAGGTTGAAGCTAGTAAATAACAAGTTAGAATTGTAAATACCTTTATACATAATATATCATGACAGTTTACATGACTCTAAACTTTAGTACAAATATATAAAGTAATTAATCTATAATATAATACAACTCTTGATTGTTCATATTAATTTGTTAAAACTTAGTATACCGTAATTAAATTAAAAATTAATAATAGAAAATTAAATTTTCTTTTGTAACTTTGACCCAAGCTAATCCTAGCAAGAACTTTATCTCTTATCCCAAGAACATAGCAAGAACAGAGAAAGGGTCTTCTAGAAGTAGGAGAAGGGGGGGGGGAGATGAAGAGGGTGGGAAGGGGGTGAAGTAAATTATTAGAATCATTGCGGAGACACTTTGAGAGAGCAAGAGTCCACGAGTTTAGCTAGCTTGCTACTATATATATTTCCTCCTCCTCCTCTCTTTTGCTTTACCATTAGGAACGGGCGAGTGGCATAGAGTGTTCAGTCGAGCGATGATACAAGAAACTTTGCCACTATAGGGGTGCAAGAAAAATATGGCACGGGGGTAAGAAACATGTTACAACATTGGCTAAAGTAAGAGACCTGAAAATACTGTTGTTGTTGTTGCTTTTAATTGAAAGAGAGAAAACACTACGTTGAAAAATTAAAACATGCCATGTATATTATTTAAATTGGACTAAAATTGTTTGAAGTATAATTATTTATACTTAAAACAAAGCAAAAATTTTAACATAATTAACAGTAAAAACATTAATTTATGAAACTTTAGTGTTCAAGTTGTATCATGTATGAACAATTTTGGTCTCATTAATTAATTAAAAAGTGTCATGACAATTCTTCAACAGATACGCATCTTTCAATTTAACATTTTTTTCCCCTTGCGGAAGTAATTTTTCATATAAAAAATTATATGAATATTGCATTGAATAATTATTAATATTTTATAAGTACAAACAAAGACACTTCGTTCTTTTAAATTTGAAGTGACAATTAAATAATTAAATAATTTAATTATTATTTAATCAAATTTGGAAGTAGATAAAATTTAACAGTACGTATAATTGTATCAATATTGATTAAATTGTATTTCAATCAAATAATACTAAACGGTTGAATAATTGCTTAAATCCTTTAACTATACTTTATACAATTAGTAGTAGCAAATGACACTAGATAGAATTTTATACAACATGTTACATTTAACTCCATTGCTGTTAAATTTCATTTTGTATTACTGGATTGTTGGATACAGTTTGACGTAATTGGAACCAGAATATAGAAGCTTCTGAGGTAAATAAGGGTAGGTAGACATGATGATATAAAATAGGGGAGATTTTAGCTCATACAACCCCTAGCTTACTCATTGTATTGCGCGGGGACATTTTGTTAAATATTACTTGCATTGCAACCCCGTCACGACATTACTAATGGATTATTAGGAGATTTACCCAAGGATTTAAATGGAATTTGACTGACGTTACAGGGATAAACAAACAATAAGACAAACTCAATTAATTTTAAATAACATAATTAATTAATTTTTCATTATTAATTTATTTTGCCTTATTTGTTGACAAATTCTTACATTTTATAAAACATTCTACCTGATAAAAAAATTAATTTTTAAAAGTAGTCGATTATATTTTATATAATATATGGAAATTCTTTATAAACATTATAAAAATTTCAAAGAAATATTTTTATAAAAGTAAACAAACTAACATGAAATCCAAACAAAATTATCTAAAAAAAAAAAAAAAATACGAAGGGCAAAACAAGATGTTGCTATATCGTTCGATGTAATGAAAAACTCCATAAGATAAAAAAAAAAGATAATAACAAAAAAAAAAAATAAATAAATAACCACCAACAAAGCTAAAGGCTTTTATACGATGTAAATTGAAAGTCTCTTCAACAAAAATGTTTTATTTTTATTTTCTTAGTAGCTAAAACATTTTTTTTTATTTATTTAGTTCAATTTAAAATTATATATCTCCTGATATTTTTATATGTTTGTACAACTGTATTATCATTACGGGAAATAAAACAAAACACTCAATTTGTTTGAATATTTTAATAACAAACATTGTAAAAGACTCGATTCACTTTTTTTTTGTATGATATTCTTTGTATAAGGCCAGTGTTGGAATGTTGATGAATATTTTCTTTCATTGATGATGTTATATTCACTACGTTTATATATGACGGTGTTTAATGCGTATTCGTTGACGACGGATAATGTTATGCTTATGAGGCGTCGTCAACGAATACGCATTAAACACCGTCATATAAACGTAGTGTATGTGCGATGTGTTAGTTACGAAATTTCATATTTCAAATTTTGCATATAATATGTTTTTTTTTGTCAATTTAACACTGAAATATTCTACAAATATAATTTGAATATTTAGTGATAATTTTCAATATGAAAAACAAATATTATAAAAAAAATGGAGAGATTTGTGATTGTAAATAAAATATAAGACCTTCATATAAAAAAAAATGTTTGATAAGAAGATAAGAAATGTGTTAATTATCTCCAAAAATTGTCATTAAATCTTAAAATGTCAGATGTTTTGTTTTGCGTCTCATGATCACATATAAATTTTAAGTTTTAGCGTAGCGCAGTGCATTGACCGGTCCTTGTTAGGTCAAGCTACGGGGTTGAGCGTGGTTAGTACTTTGATTGGTGATCATTTCAAGTAAATATATATACGTTGCTCCTTCTCTGGGGTACATCTCGCTTTTCATCCAGTGCAGTGATGCACTTGTGTGTGATTCCCCTAGCTTTACGGTTATCACTTTGGTCAGTTCATGAAATTGATAAAAAGTAGAAGTGTCCATCCTGATACTTTCCACCATTTCCTCAGTCTCATCTCAGGGAATGCTGAGACGCGTAATAACAAGTCGTGGCCACCATCCTTTCCCTCTCTTATCTTACCAATTACCCCGCTTCGAGCTTCATAAAAGAAAAATTAATTTTAAAAAATGCAACATTGTTATAATAAGCTATTCTATTGTTTTTGTCAAGTTAACCCATTTTTTTTAAATTTCCTAATTTTCTTCATGAACCGGACTTACAATGTTAGTACAGCTTGTAGGATTTTCAGGGTGGCAAAGACCAAACAGTCAATGATTTCAGCATTTGCCTGGCTATGACTGAGAGAACCATCAAAATTTCAGTCAGGATACGATGAATGATATCATCACTGATCAATCACCTACCGAATGCACCCCAGCGATGTATCCACGTGGATTAAATCTATTAGAGATCAAGCCATGATCATACGCGAGTCGGATTCACTATAACCACTGCATTATCAAGTGCACATAATACCTAAATCATTTAAATATTATTGAATAATAATATTCAACATATTTTAAAATGCAAATTAAAACCACAATTGTCTTTATTATATTATATTCCATGATAAGTATATTCTTTACATAAGGATGTTTTAACAGATGAACTGCTACGTGCTTATGCACTATATAAACGGCTGCAATGTAAAACCGCTGAGGTAATCTGCGAGGCGAGCTTCTGCCGCCGCGAGCTCTGACCTGCCACTTCAAACAAGGCCGGCTCTTCTGTAAATATCGCACCAACCAGCAAGCATAACTACGTGGAGGATTCTCTCGGCGATTTTGTTCCACCTCCCACATTGCCAGACGTGCAAACGAAACGTGCCCGTTCATCAACCAGGCAAATTTAGACATCGAGAGAGAGAGAGAGAGAGAGAGAGAGAGAGAGAGAGAGAGAGAGAGAGAGAGAGAGAGAGAGAGAGAGAGAGAGAGAGAGAGAGAGAGAGAGAGAGAGAGAGAGAGAGAGAGAGTTGTGCTTGTGCATTATGATATTTAGATTAGATGATACTATGATTGTAAAAGCACGTAATGAATTTAATGTCTAATTATTACAATAATTATTACAATTATATATACATGTGTTTTCAAAATAGTATATAGAATATTGTTTGAAATACAAAAGTACTAAATTTTTATATAATATTGTAAAATTGTTCTAACTTTTTTTTGTTGATAATTTATTATTTTTACTTTCTGTTTTTACTATTTGTTTAATGTACCTATTATGTAAATGTGAATGTAATGAAAAAATATTATTATATTATAATAATATGATATTTAATATATTCAAAATTGTAGAACTAGAAAATAAATTTCAAAAGTTTACATTCACAGGCTTCGTGATGTTATCATTTCAAAAATGCTGCTTGAGATATTTTATTTTTAGTCATTTTTTCTGTTGAATTAATTTGTTATACTGTTTAGTTTGTTTTCATATAGACATTAACTACTCTTTTATTATTTCTATAATTTTTGTACTATGATAAAAGGTACAGGTATTATTGTTATTTTAAAATAATATATTCAAAAATTATGCACGAGAGAGTTTATTTCAGTTAAATATTAATAAATTGTCTTTCACCGGTAAAATATAATAGTGAGAGACAATTAAGAATTATAAGAAAACTTAAATTTTATTACAAGTTGTATCTCTCATTAAAATCTAACTGCTAAGAAAAAAACGAAATCTAGGTACTGTAATTTTCAATGTTTTTAATGTAATTTTGTTAATTCAGAGAATCTTACGAGTTAATTAAATAAAAAAAAGTGACAGACTTCCTTATAAATAATATTGCAGACTTTCTTCCTCTAACTTTTTTTTTTTAAAAAAGAGCCTAAATTTCCATTGAATTTTTTCCTTTTTCAGAACTTTGCATGGGAGCATTTAAATAACGATAAAAATAAGTAAGGAAACAAAAAGAACCTTTGTCTTATAAAAAAGAAAAAAGGAACTCTTCTATTAGAAGTCAAGATTTTTTATTTTGTTCGATTTGACTAACAAAACTGTTCAACTTAAAATCTGCATTGTATTTTTTAATAAGAAAGGAAACAATTTTTTTTCTTTTTTATAAATGTGAAACATATGCACTCTTAATAAAATTTGGCTGAATGTCAGTATATTCCTGATACTGAAATTGACATCTTATATTCAGTGGATTGATACCCCTGAATATTATTCAGGTGTTGGATTTCAGGTGTTAGAAACCACTGTCAATTGACACCCTATTTTCAGTGGGTAGCAAGCACTGAAATATTTTCAGTGTTTTCTTTAACATTAAAATCATATACGAATTACGAAATTGAGAATATATCATTTTTTAATTTATACAACAAAATTAAATTTTATTTCTATAGATTTAATAAAATATTCACTTGTTATAATTTTATTATACCATGGTATATAAATTCCGTTGTAAAAAAAAAATAACAAAAAATTGTATTTTAATATAAAATTAGCTAGAAATATTAGCGACAATAAATAAAATGTTGAAAAACAACATAAATAATATAAATTGATAATTAGACCGATATTATAATACTAATAGCAATTACTAACCTACAACAGGCATGGAGGACGAGGTTTGGGTAACTGAATTTGCATCTCATCTCTTAATAAAGTACGATCTCTTAAAAGAAATACGCCACAAAGTATCGTTGCACCTTAGTGAATACAAATATCATAAACTTTTGAACCAATTAGAGATATTTCTCGTCATTTTTCTTCAATTTCATGACATGACGCCATCATCGCGTTCACAAAATTTTCCACTTCAGCTGACTAAATTATATTTACGGTTTGCGTTCTTCATTTGCTTTTTAATTTCACCTTAATTTTTTTCAGGCTATTAATTTTTTTTTCAGTACATATTTTTATTTTTCAGCACATTTTATTTTTTCAGCATATCCTTACACTGGGATATATAATTGAGGTGTTAAAACATAGAAATTTTTTCGAAACTACTGAAAGTCAGTAGTTAAAAATATATATACTGACATTAATTTCAGCCAAATTTTATTAAGAGTGTGTAACTTAAATGTTACTAGGGTTGGGGAGAAACCTTGCTTACGCTCGGTTGCTTTCAGCTTTGTCAATCATATGTCGCCATCTATGTTATAGTATTTGGTACGTGATACTACAAGAACTTCTTCAAGTTTTCTTGGAATTTTTTTCAAACTAAAGCGCCTAAATGTTGCACTTTTTGCGCTTCTTGTTTCTTATCACTGGCGGGGGGAAAAAAAAAAAGAAAATGTGTTTTTTTGAGAACGGCATGAAGAAATGAAGACATTAAAGATGAAGATAGTGCAAAAATGTGAAACATATGGGACTTAAATATTATTAATATAATCTACAGGTAGAGAGTGTTTACGGTTCATTCCTGTGATACGTATTTCATTATCTAACATCCATCATGCTGAGAAGACATGAGAACTTCAGTAAAAATAATCAGAAAATATATTTAGGTAAAGTCCCGTCCATAATTAATGGAAAAATATTATTTTTCATGACCGTGATTAGCAAATCGGAAATTTTGAATTTTTTTATTCGTTGAGAACTTTTCCGCTTCAGAAATACTCTGGACAGTGCTTTACAAAAATTGCATGAAATCCTGAAATAAAACTGAAATGGCAATGCTAATGTTATATTCTTCTTCTATCGGGTAGATAATTTGACAATGATAAATAAATGTTGCTATACTGCATAAACTATATATATAATATAATGTCACCACTTTTTCATATAGCCTTTTTATTTATAGAAGAATTTAATGCCTCCATCTCTATACATTAGAATGCAGCTTTAATGATTATAGAAATAGCTATAGTGTTTTTACGTACCATTTTATAAGTAATACGATGTAAAAATAAAATACAACATGCAGCATAATTTCATTGTACGATATTTTTTGCTGCAAGCAAATCTTTCTTATATACACAATTCTAAGAAATTATAATAAAACCTGAAATTGACATTCATTTTTGAATACTATAGAAGAAAAAATACGATACAGCGAAATTTTTTAAAAGAAAATCTCTCCCAAATTAAAATTTATTATAAGAGGTAAATTGCATAAAATTTAAGTTTTTTATTATAAGCAATTTAATAAACTTTATTTTTAAGAATAAAAGCTTCCATCAAAGCTATCAAGTTTTTTTTTTTCTTTTTTTTTCATGAGAAGGTGGAAACTTTATATTAGCAACGTAAAAGAATTTTTTAAAGTGTTTGAAAAGTATTTCAATAAAACGAAAGCATTTTTTCCATAGAAAAAAAAATATTGTGTCTTTTTTTTTTTCATAAACCCATGAACATTTCAAGTTAACCAATTTTAATTACATTCCTGCAGGCTTGTCGGACAAAGTAATTAATTAACAAAATGTTTGAAAGACAGATTCTCATAAAACTTGGTTCGTTTTTACGAGAAGTGTAACATAAGTTTCTTTGCAAGATAGCAGGTACATACAGGGGCAAAAATTACTTAAATTTTTGTTTAAAACACTCAAATAAAACTTAACCTGTGCTCTTTGTATATCAATTTATTTATTTATTTATTTATTTATTTATTTATTTATTTATTTATTTATTTATTTATTTATTTATTTATTTATTTATTTATTTATTTATTTATTTATTTATTTATTTATTTATTAATTTATTTATTTATTTATTTATTTATTTATTTATTTATTTATTTATTTATTTATTTATTTATTTATTTATTTATTTTTATTTATTTATTCATTAATTCTTATTTTAAAAGAAATGTACGATTTTGTGCTAGATTTTTTTTTATACATACAAGTCATTATCATTATTTCAGACACCATGGCATTTCTTTTTTTACTCTTAGTATTAGGCCATGCACACAACTTGCTTCAGATGGTGGATTTCAGTACAGAAATTAGTCTAAATTAACAATTAACATTCAAAATGGCAGGTACAAAAATACAAAGCAACGAGTCGATTAAAAAATAATAATTAGCACCGTCGTATAGTACAGTGCATTTAAACATTAAAGTCAGTAAATATTCTAAATAATTATCCTACATTTAACAAATCTTATTGAACACTTAAAACATATTTCATATCATAATTTTGATATATTACTAAAGAGAATTAATAAAAGATTGATTGATAGGTAAAAAAAAATTTTGGATGACTGTTTTTAACTTTTTAATTACGTCTTACGTTCTTACCCATAAATAATACCACGATAAATTATGTGTTATATTAAATGTATTTACATGCTCCTTGGAAATGGAATAGGACACATTAAAGAATTTTAATAAAATTATTGCATTTTAATTTCTTTAAAAAGTGTACCCAAGTGAGTACTTATTTTACATATTCGGGCACCTAAGAACTATTCTGATATCCCATTAAATCAATTTTTTCGTACGATGCCTAGTTATTTTACAATTAATTATTTAGTTTGAAAAGTGAGTTCAAAAACCATTGGTTGATTCAAGCCAGTGCGCGCCCGCAGCAGCCGCTGATACGACGAGAATCTCCCCCAAATCGGGAGAACGCCCTTTCACCCCCTTCTTGTCGTATCACCGGCTGCTGCGGGCGCGCACCGGCTTGAATCAACCAACGGTTTTTATACTCACTTTTCAAACTAAATAATTAATTGTAAAATAACTAGACATCGATCGTTTAAAAATATTGAGTCACAGGAATATCAGAATAATTCTTAGCTGTCCGAATATGTATAAAAAGTATTCACTTTAGTACACCTTTAAGCAATAAAAGGAATATCATTTTCAGTGTCATAAAAAATACGGCGTTGACAAAAAAAAAATTATTACTGTATTATATTATTTACTAACAAATATACTGTATAATCAGGAATTCAAACTCCCTGTTCTAAATAAAAATTATTGTTTTTTATATGAGTCAATTTTGTAAATTTAAAAAAATTGTATTTTTGTCTAGCATACAAATGTTTCTATTGTAAGAAAATTTCATTAATAAAAATATCAAGATGTGTTATTTTTATGCATAATATAAAATTGTTTAAATGTCATGTGTACTTTGACATTGATGTGGAAATTTATATTAAAATTTTGTACCGTGATATAATGTGTATCATTTTTATATGACGTTTAAAGTAGTTTAAAAAAAAAATGCAGTAAGAATGCAGTCTTACTGCATTTTAACATGACAATTTGATTATGAAAATAAATATAAGTGATGACACACTCAAAATTATAAATTTAAAAAAATTAAATATACATGTTACAATGGTCAACTTGTATGACAATGTTTTATCGCAAAAATGAATAGAGAATGTCAAATTACGCTACTCTGAATTTTTTCAGTCCCGGAATTATTTTTAAAATGTTATTGAAAGTTCTGTAAGTTATGTTGGCAATTCTAAATCCTTAATAAAAAGGATGCGGCTTAGACGCCTATTGACGCCTCTTAGGGGCGTGGCCGCACTTTCAATAATTATTTAAAAATATTTCTGGGACTCAAAAAAATCTGAAAATTTCAGAGTAGCATAATTTGGTACCCTCTATTCATTTCTGCAATAAAAATTTTCATGCTAGATGTTTTGAAGAAGCAGTTACTTCCTGGTTTATTTAATTTGTTCGCTTCCGCTTGCCTTTTTCACGTCACGCATTAAGTATAATAGCATTTATTTTTGATGTCAATATTTTACTAAAAAAATTGTAAGTATGATTGCATACTCAATAAACGTGTATTATTTTTATTACTTTGTCTCATATTTTAAGAAAACTTTGATTAAGGGTGCAAGGCCACCTAAGGCAACGTGGTAGACAGCGCCATCTCTTGACAAATTGGTTTTTATTTTCTTACGGGCAGAGTTTTTAGAGTATCAACTTGAAACTGAATTAAGGTATGGACATTGACACTTTTGATACGCAGTAAAAATTTCATTGTCGTAGATGAAACCAATTTTTAAATTCAAGCCCAAACGTTTGGTTTGGTTCCCGCCCGTTCCCGCCCGTCTGAAAAAAATAGCGGGAACCAAACCAGTTTTGGGCTTGAATTTAAAAATTGGTTTCATCTACGACAATGAAATTTTTACTGCGTATCAAAAGTGTCAATGTCCATACCTTAATTCAGTTTCAAGTCGATACTCTAAAAACTCTGCTCGTAAGAAATTAAAAACCAATTTGTCAAGAGATGGTGCTGTCTACCCCGTGGCCATAGGTGGCCTTACACCCTTGAAAAAAGTGTATGTGTTTGATTTTTTAACGGATAAAAGTCATCCAATTAATTGTTGCATGTTGAACTTTGACTTAAAAGCTGGCAAAATCTTATTTGAACAAAAGTCTGAACAAATCCTCTGAAATCCAGTGGTAAGACCTCACATCTTCTGCTGGCTACTGTACGTTGAAAGGGGTTAAAAGGTGGAAAGTTTATCGTTTGAAGTTACAAGCTGAGAAGAAAACTTCCCTTCTTCCACCTTCTCTTCTGCTGCTACTTTCGTCTCAAGACACCCTCTTCCTACTTCACTCAGAATATCGAGAGAAAGTAGTATTTAACAGCAACTTTACCTAATGAATTTTCTAACCAAAAACAGCGATGCAATGAATGTTATATATATATAGCTTTTAAAATATAAAAAAAAATTAAGGATAAAGATTGGATGAATACGTCTTTCTTCAGTAGTAAAATTAAAGATTTGGGTAAAAACATACAATAAATTAAATATTAGAATAATAGATAAGCTGATTTCAATATTTTTATATCGTTACAATTTTAATAATTAAAAAGATTTATGCTAGTATATAATGTAATTCGTGATTTTCATGAGGAAAGTATTAAGTGAAATTAATTTTTGTACTCTTTCTGTATAGCTTAAAGCACGTTACTATGGTTATTCTTTTAATTAAAACACCAATATGGAAACTTCCAAACAAAAACGTAAGAAGCTTAAATTTTGGTTTTCAATATTTTAGTCATATAGGTAAAGTATATATAAATAAACGGTATAAAATTATATACGTATAAAATTCGATAAAATGTAAAACAAATAAAGTGTTAATAAAATTTAATGATAATGTTTATTTGCCAACCAAACAATCTTTCTTGAAGATCTACAAAGTTTTCAGTACAAGCAACTACTTAGTTTGCCACGTGTATACAATCACGACGGAGGAGCCTCAAATTGCGTGTCGCTAACGTTCTCCATGGTAAAGCCTTGCAATGAAGCGACGAGAACTTACTTGCTCTTTGATGGCACTCTCTCGCGTCCTACAGTGCGAGGAGGAGCAGCTATCATATCGGCGTTAATGGTTGCGGGCAAATGATCGCAACCCCCCTCTCCCCCCCCTCTTACTTCATCGCACTGCACAAGTGTAAGAAAGAGAGAGATATGGAGAGAGAGAGAGAGAGAGAGAGAGAGAGAGAGAGAGAGAGAGAGAGAGAGAGAGAGAGAGAGAGAGAGAGAGAGAGAGAGAGAGAGAGAGAGAGAGAGAGAGAGAGAGAGAGAGAGAGAGAGAGAGAGAGAGAGAGAGAGAGAGAGAGAGAGAGAGAGAGAGAGAGAGAGAGAGAGAGAGAGAGAGAGAGAGAGAGAGAGAGAGAGAGAGAGAGAGAGAGAGAGAAGAGAGAGAGAGAGAGAGAGAGAGAGAGAGATGTTCGGATTTCTCTACCATTTCCAACCAAGCATGGAAGCAACATTGATGCGTCCTCCTTTTTCTGCCTCCCTTACTTACTGTAGCCCATAATAATGATTGCAACTCGCTCAAAACGCCTTTCTTTGAAAACGAAGGCGAGCTGTTAGCAATTGACTGTACGTAAATGTTCACTAGTGCGAGTAAATGGATAAAACGAGCGAATTGATAAAACGAAAGAATAAAAAAAATACAATGTTTTTGAATTGTCTCAATACTGATGATGTTTATATAAAAAAATCTTTTTCCTCAATCATATTCAATATAAATCCATTGTTAATTAATGATTTTACTTTTTTTTTTTAAAAATTTCATAATTACACAACGTTTGTTATTCATTTTATAGTCACATTGTAGAAAATAGAAATATATTTAAAAAAAAAAATACTGACGATAGATATACACTAAAATAAATCATTACTCATGCACGCTTTATTACGCAAGGATTTTTTTACACCTGATTGCTGTCAATCATTTACCAAGATCACTCACAAAATTCTATGTTATTGGACAATATACACTACTTTAATTAAATCTTAATTTGCTAATTTAAACAATTAAATAATGGAGTGTTATTTCCACTTTGGAAATTGCTAGAAAATAATTTCTGCATGCTCTATTCATAATTATGAAGACATAAAAATGAAGAAAAATGTACAATTCTTACTGTCTATAAAAATACCAATTTTGCATGTTTATATAAAATAGTAAATTATGTTGTTTTTTAAATATCAAGTATATAAATTAATAACATAAATATTTTATCTCTATTTTAGTACTTTAAAAACTAAAGTCAAAATTGTTAGTGTAATAAACTATATTTTTGCGTTGTTCGTAATTCATTTTTTTTTTTTTTTTGCAGACTTTTAGTGCTCGTACAAGTCTAGATGAGAGATGGCGAAGTTGTATCACAGAGAAGGCAAGGACAAGATTTAGCAGCACGCTAGGCATGCATCATATAGGGGGGTTGGAGGGAGGAGATTTTGATTCAGTACCGCCATCTAACATACCTTCCTCCTCCTCGTTCTATGCTTCATATCAAAACCGAGCAGAGAGTGGGAAATGGGAAACCATATAGGCAAGCAATTTATTTATATTATACACACCAACAAGCTCGATCGCTCAGTTATATATATACCTTCGATCTGTATACCTCAAATTGATGGAGAGACTACCACTTTGTACAAATTTATGTCACTTCTATCGTATTCATGTCAAATATAAAATCGTTTAAAGATGAATCTCAGTTACTGCTGGAGTCAAAGAATATTTCCCTGCAAACGAATCGAATAAAATAAATTTTAAAAAATCGAGATTGTTCTAAAACTTAATCGCTTATGGTTTGAGCAAATTCAGTCTTGCAGTTTTCTTACAACAGCTCCATTTCCGGTTTTCGTCCATAAGGCCAATTTTAAACTTCTACTTCAGTTTTCACAAAACTGATAAGACAGATTCGCTTCAAAATTTGTATATCACCTATTGATGGTGAGTTCTAAGTCTCCTGCAAGTTTTGTTGCATTCAGGCGGTACGATTGCGAGATCTCAACCTACTGAGATTCATCCTTAATAGAGAAAAGTAGGGCTTTTGTCAGAGGGATAATGTAGAAATAAAAATAGAACACCTTTAAAAAATTATTTCATTTAAATTAAATAAGATGATAATGTACACTCGTTGCCTTGGAAAATGTTCTTTTTGCAGCCTTGTTAAGCACCATGCGCTGTGTTATTCTTATGAAGCATAGTGATTAACAAGACTGAAAATAGAAATTTTCCGAGGTGACAACTATATATTGTTTATTAATAAATTTAAAATGAAAAACTTGTATTTTCGCGTGATTAAAATATAGCTTAACAGAAATTTCTTTGTTTTATATAAAGAAAGTACAGAAGTCGCATAAAAATATAATTTAATGAATAGAAATCTCTTACTTTCAGCTGCAAAATTTACAGTCGTTGCCTCAGAAAAGTTCCCTTTGTGGCCTTGTTAATTCATTACCATGCCCCGTAAGAATAGCACAGGGCATGGTGATTAACAAGGCTGTAAGTGGGAAATTTTCCAAGGCAATGAGTGTAAATACAACATTAGTTGTTGTTTTGATTACTGCAAATAAATGTCATACATTGTTTTCAAGTTCTAAAATATCAACACGAATAGGTATGTTTGTAAACCCTGCCCAGAGTACTCTTTGTCTACATGTCTACTCATTTACTTATACTTCAGCTCAGAGGGTGGTGCAGCTGACGTCACGTTTTTTGTTCGTAAACTTGCTCAGAGTATACCCCGAACATGGCTTACAAAATGACTTTTATGAATTTTAAACGACCCAAAATTCACAGTAAAAAATATTAGTATAGCTTGCTAGCGTTTTTACCTCCCAGTTTTTAATTAGAATCAATGAAAATTATAATTATAAAATAATTATTGTAATATTATTTTGTTATATCAAAAAGAGCAATATGTATGATAGATATTAAAATAAAGTTAAGCTCTTATCTTTTTCATTGAATTAATTTTTTAACTTAAAGGTAATAAAAAAAATACCCTCATTTTTCATAAAAAAAAAATTTCATTAATTTTACTTCATAAAAGTTTAACATTAAAATTTCTGTCTTAAAAGATATTAATAAACGTTCTTGAAGTAATAAAAAAAAAAATAACGAGGAAAAAGTCATCAATTAAATACCACTTTCCTTACTAATGTCCATGTCATTATTTTTAGGTGTAAATTTGTATCCAAGAAAGCACCAACGGGTTGATTGTGTCTCAGGGGGTGGATGAAGGAGTTCTTGAGTTTCCTCCCCCTCCCCCCCAGTCTCCCTCCCCTCTTCTCTATGCCCACTAATTAATTATACAGCCCCTTGCCTAACGCTCCTCAAGATTCCCCCACACCTCTTCTTCCTGCTACTGCCGATCTCTCTCAGCAGCTTAATCCGCCCAGACTGCTGCTGTAATGGGATTCAAAGGAAGAGATACCGAATATAACAGGTACAATGATACAGCTGTATACTTAGTAGCAGACAGTATAAATTAATGATAAAAGTAAATACCTATTTTCTAGTTAGACTAATGTTAGACTTAATTACTATGTTATATGTAAAGTTATTTCCAAAAATTTGTATAGAATTTGTATGGAATAAAACTACAGAAAAAATAGTTTTATACGCAATTAGAGATATTAAATTAACAAGAAAATTTTTATTTTGGTTTAATAATATTCAGTAATAAATATAATCAAATTGTAACAAATATTTGCAAATTATTCGTATATAGTTTTTATATTACTTAATTAACAATGTGTTCAGATTTTGATTGTTTAGTAAATTTTAGCAGAAAAATCCTGTGTATACAATACGCTTTTAAATTTTTTTATATAACCTTACTTTATTTTTCATTATTTTCTTAAAATTAAAAAAAAAAAAAAATCATCAAAATAAATTAACTCCATATAGAAGAATTTATTTAACGCGTACTTACAACATACTTTTGAGAGCTGCTAGCTTTTGTTTTTTTTTTATCCTCATGAACTACAAAAAGCACTTGTTATAGCTATGTGCTGTTTTTAAACAACATTCACGTCATTTCTGTACCATAATTTTTAATTTACTAAAAAATCATAAAATTTAATCCTTTTTTTTTCTCTCTTTTTTAGAACATTACATATTTCCTAATTTTCTCATAGCATTTACAACTCTCGCACCTGCGTATATTTTTCACCACTCTCTATCATTTTAAATCTCTTTCTATATAGAATACACGCTCGTATATTTTTTCTGTGTCTCTCCTCCTTTTTCTTCGTCATTCCGGACGAGCGCGTGAGGAGCTCCTGCAGAGAGCCAACGTTTCCTTCTCGAACGAACAGCAATGACCGTCCTACTGGCTAAGAGGATTAAACTTTCTTTCGTTGCGCAAATTTAAAAAACGTTCTATCACATGACATTCGATACTTTTTGTAAAAAATAAATAAATAATACTACAGCTTTTAAATTGTGTTGTATATAGAAGGGGGGAAAAAGTGTTTATATACAAAGATGGAATTAGAAATTCTGTTTAGGGACTTTAAATAGAAATATAATATAAAAAAATACAATTTCACAAAAATCTATTCAATAAATGTAAGAATTTGTACATATTTAATATGAATGAGATATTATATTAAATTAAATTGCATATTATAACCGTTCAATCCGCTTCCTAAAAAAAATATATAACAGCTTATTATTTATTTATACAGACATAGTACACCATATAATGTTATACTGTATAATATACAGTCAATATTATATTACATGCTATAATTTTAAGATTTAAATTGTGAGAGTAAAAATTAAAGAAACAAAAATTTATTTATAAAAATGTGATATCAAATATTATGTTTCAGTAAAATATTAAAAGAAAACCCACATGAATTGAGGAAACCTTTTCCGTAAATAATTGCTATATATTTATTTTGCATGAGACATTGCAGAGGTCGGTAAATTAATTTGATGTGAGATGAAACAGATGATGTCTCCTCATCACCGTTGCTAATTCTTGCACGTGGGGTTTGACGAGGAAGACTTTTCGTCTGCGGTCTGGCAAAGCAGTCACGAGTATCGTCGTAGCAAATGTTGCCAGTACAGTCGTGTGCAAGTAAACTAGGACTTCACAACATTCTTAAAGGTGACATTCAGAACACAAATATTGTAATGATACTTTCATTTATTTTTTAGAGTATAACACAATAATAATTTTTAGCTTTGATTTTTATAAAACATTCGTCAAGCATTGTTTGTATTTTTGTTTCAATACAAGATGTAATTTTTAATATGAAGTTGTCTAATAAGAATAATATTATTCATCTTTAAATCATCATCATGAGGACCACATCAAAACCTTTTTGGAATATATTATTTTAACGTCCACAAATATTGCAAATTTGGATATCTTTATCCCTTTGGTCCTGCATGGTGCTGCATCCTTTTGGTCCTGCATGCAGCTTTAGCAAGCAGAAGTAACGTTTGTCCTGAAGTGTAGAAAGTGCATGTTAATTAGCAGAGTAAATTACCACAGATGAGACAATTTGTACACTCTTAAAAAAATTTGGCTGAATTTTGACATCTTATAATCAGTGCATTTTTAACGCCTTAAATCATGCTTTTTCCAGGTGTTTCGTTGCGCATTTTCAGTAGTCAGTATAAGCTATATACTGACAGTATATGCTGCAATGACTACTGAATATTGACTACGAAACACCTGAAAAATCATGATTTAATTAAGGCGTTAAAAATGCACTGATTATAAGATGTCAAAATTCAGCCAAATTTTTTAAGACTGTACTTAACGTTAGACTAGGAACTATTACGTGGTAAAATATATTTGTTCTTTTTGTTTTATTGAATTTCCGTTATGTCTAACGTGTATCCTCCAGGAAAAGAGAACGAAAGGTTCTCAGGAAAATCTCAATGTTCTGGGATACAAATGCAACACCCTCTCAATTCTCACCCTATAATACAGAGGAGTAAGGAGACTGGATTAAAAGTTACTAAGAAATAAGGCCGAATTTGTTAACTTGAGTTAGGCCTTGAGAAAAGTTTTATTTTTATTAGTTTCACATGTTATTTGAGTACCTAACTTCTTAATATTTAAAATTAAAAAATTTTAAATGAGCATCAATTAATATTTCATGTAAACACGATGTTCAAGCAACCTTCATGCGCTCCGCCATAGCTCACGTAAAAAATATACACAGCGTGTTATTTTAAATGAAGAGTATAAAATTGAGTTACTTACAAATTGATGTAAAACTAAATGGATTTTTTTAATGTGATGAGTAAAGGAAATTTTAACAAATTTTATGTACTACGCATAATTTTTACTTTTTTCTTTAATAAGAAACTCCTTTTTCGGTTTGCTGCCTATACTATATTCTGTAATATACGTGTACGTATATAATATATAATAGCGTAAAATAGCTAGTAGCTGAGCGGAGAGGAGAAATATTGTTTATGACAGTTGTTCAATCCATTATAATAATTTAAATGTCAAGCTATAGAATATACTACAAACTAATGAAAATTTTTTTTTTTAAACTATTTGACGGAAATTAATTACCTAAAACCTCAAAGGTTCCCAGGAAATCAGTTTATGCTTTAAAAACACATTCACAAATTTCATGTGTTGACAGTTTTGTGTGTGTAAGTACAGGTCAAAGCAATGAATTTTTTTCAAAGGTTATTCAACACAGAAATGTTATTAAGTAAACATGAAATAGCAATTAAAAAAATAATTTATTTTTTCTTTGTCTCAACCGCTTTGAAAATTCTTTAGTTATTTTTGTTTTTATATGAACTTTTTTTTTTAAATTCAATCATGACAAAAATAGAAAATTGTTAAAAGTTTTAATCTGTAAGAAAAACCTATTTTATATTTAAGACAACAATTTTATTACAGTAAAATTTCAAATGATAAAAAATATCACTTCAACATTCAATAATTATCTGAAAAAAGGAAATATCTGACTTCATGACTCATCTTTGTATATTTACCTTATAAATAATACATTTAATTATGTTTTGTAATTAAGGTCAATTTCCCAAGGTGAATGAACAAGGGAAATAAGTTTTGGCAGTTATAACACAAAATATCAAATTACTATTTGTTTTATAATAAATAAATCAATATACATAATGGGAGCGATTCACGAAGCAGTTAGTCAGGTTTCTAACCACGTTTAGCTTAATCACGTTTAACTATACCTGTTTTACGTGTTAAACCACCTAGTTAAACGTGGTTAGAAACATGGCTATTAGCTGCTTCGTGAATCACGCCAAATATTGCAGAATAAAATATTTAAATTGAAACATATTATATGAAATATATTGAGTACCTGGAAGACAAATAAGACATATAGAGAGACAACTCAAACCACTATCTCCGTTAGAAGATAATTTGTACTCAGCGAATAATTGCTAAGGGACGTGAACACCCTTGTAGCTTCTCCTCGACTAGTAGGGTGTGACGAATAATTGATTTAACCTTTGGTCTATGTATAAAGCCTTAAACACAGTACCTTTGAAGTACATAAGCACCACATGGTATTAAAATAAAGCTATATAGCTTTAAATAACTATATAAACTATGCATAGTTTTAGTATAAAATAAATGTTAAAAAATTTATCATGTTTTGTTTCATTATAAATTGAATAGTCTATTTATTTATTATATATGTATGGAAAGTAACAAAGGATAATATTTTATAGATATATATTATACCAATATAATATGGGAAGTTATAATCTGGAGAATTTAATAAAATTTTCATGCATATATTAACACTATTGAAAATGAAAACAAAGGTAGAAGGATGAAGGAAAATTTTATTGATATTTCTCTCAACTTTATATTACTATAAACTACGTATAATTTTACATACTATAATAGGGAAAATATTTGCTGCTATAGAGTTAACATATAGGGTTTTATAAAGTTTTAATTTTTTTAACAAGGATACATCCCTATATGAGCTTGGAGCTCGAGGCGGGGTAATAGGTAGGGATATTAAGGGAGGGAAAGGATGGTGGCCACGGCCTTTTATGCGTCCCATGCAGCATTCGCTGAGGTGAGACTGAGGGAACCGTGGAAAACTTCAGTCAGAACGGATACCTCTACTCTTTATCAATGGACCATGCAAAGTTATTTCCAAAACTTTGGGAACGGGGGATTTTAAATAAATAGTAAATTTTATACGGTACACAAAATATTACGTTATATAAATATGTAGAAAGTGTTACCCATGTCAGTCTTTCACTCCCTTTCCTCTCCTCCCTCCTCTCACTCACTCACTCTCTTTCTTTTTCTCACTCTTTTGCCTTTAATCTTTAAGGGCTTTTAAAATTTTGAAACATTTTCATTAATGAATGAACAATTTTTTAACAACTTCCGTGAAAAGGCTCGTAGCAGACTAACTTATCTTTCACTTGAAGAAACATTGGAAGATTTTAACACTTCCAATTCAAGAAAATTTTATAATCTACCAGTTCCAATAGCGTACTTTTCATGAAATATAACATATCATCTGGCCTAAGAATTTGAATATTATATTATATATGACAAAATAAAGACTGTTGGGTGGTTATATCGTATGCAATGACAACACCTTTGCTCGTATATTTTTTATGAGACGATTTGTTGAAAAAGAATGGAACATGTTACATAATATATATTATATAATATAGTATTTGTGTTTAACTCGTTACTGATATAAATTATTTTAATACTTAGAATTAACTATAAATTCTATCCATACATTAAATTAATAATGTTTGTATACAACAATTATAAGTGGGTGTACAAATTTATTAAAATTAATACACAAATTAAGTATTTTTATTTCAGAGAGAGCAAGAGAGAGACGAGGACTGTCAACTTCCTGTTAGGTTATGCAACCCTGCTCTACTGTACGACAAATAAGTTGCATAATTTACAGGATGTAGAGTGAAAATTGATTAGTGTTCCATTTTTCCTTGGGATGGTGATAAGGAAATGTCTTAAGTCTGAAAAAAAAAAAAGAAGCAGTACTCCGCTAATTTTTAAAGTGCTATGTTTTAATAAAAGTGAAGTAATTTTTTTAAACATAATAACCATCATGGTTTATGTTATGTTTTGAAGCTTTGTGATAGATTTTACTTGGAATAAAAATTATTGTATTTTTTTATTGCGCGTGAATGTATAAAATTGTAAGCAAATTTGAATATATACTCCTAAAAACAACTGCTTTGTCAAAGCAATGTCAAATCTATAACATTCAGATGGCTTACATTAAATGAGTAGATCTAGTAAGTAGGCTACAAGAAAAAATATATATTCTTCTGTAACTGTTTTACTTGAAGATGAAATGTGTCGATTGTGTCACTCCCTTTTAAATTTAAAATTATTCTTAAAATAATCAACAGCTGGTATGTGTTGAAAGCAATATCATTATATACCATATACTACTGTAACTGTTTGTTAAAAATATTTTAAAACAAATTCTTTTTGTACTCATTCATGAAATTGCATACTACAATAATTTGCATCAAAGCCTATTTTTTATTATTATTTGTATTTAAATGGCATTGTCAATTCAAGTAAAATTTTGATAATTCTTCATTTATTATTTGGTATTCTATAACATAAATAAAATATTGATTAAAATCAAACTAATATTCTGTAAAATATGTTAGTTTAAATTTATGATCCTTATAAATTTAATATATTTTTGCACAGATATTCGCGAGCGCAACCAGTCTGAGCCCTCTATCGGCCAAAATTATGAACTATTAATCTGCGGCCAAGTGTTCTCAGAAATACAGTAAACAGCATTTGCTTCGTAGTTTGTTCAGTTTTCCTAAACGTTTTATACTTTTTTTTTGTAAAATCACTGTAATTATATTTACAAATATTATGTTGAGATTAAAATAGTGCGGTCAACAAACATGAAATAACCTAGTTTGTGATAAATTATCGCTTTATCATAATCTGTGCACGCAACTCTCTTGAGTGTCTTGACAAGTTTTCCAATCTTTTAACTCCACTGTTTGTTAATTTCTTCAATTGTGTCCTGTTATTTATTATTTTTTTATTAAATATATGACGCAGTGATAAAAATACAACATAAAATATGGCCTCCTTTACGCCTAAAAAGTCTGCAAATAACAGAAGGTTTTGCTGTGTATATGGCTGTAGTTCACGTGCGGGTGAGGCTAGAGACCTCACCTTCCATGGCTTTCCAAAGAAAGGTGAAATTGTGTATTTAAAAAACGAGTTTGGCGACCAAGAAAGTTGTGACAGGCTAAAACTATGGACAATTAGGTTGAAAATAAGCATGCAGAAGGCAGAAAAGGAAACCACAAAAGTGTGCTCGAAACACTTTACTAGAAGTGACTACATTCTACCAGGTATGATTTGCATAAAGTTATACAGTACTGACTATTAAACAAAGTTATAAGTATAAATTCTACTGTCCATAAAAAGTATGCATAAATATGTGCATATATACATAGAGAATGATACTTTTTATAATTCTAATAATTAAACAATATCATGCACTATATGATATGCATATCATATAGTGCATATATTATATGATATGGTTTTATTAATAACATAATTATTTATGTTGTACTTAATCATACTGCAGTCTGGTAAAAGCTTACCTGTTGACTTGTAGTTGTTGTCAGCTAGTTATTAACATCCAGGTCAGCCAACACCTGAATTATTGTGCACTTTTACTTACCTGTTGACTTGTAGGTTGTTGTCAGCTAGTTATTAACATCCAGGTCAGCCAACACCTGAATTATTGTGCACTTTTACTTACCTGTTGACTTGTAGTTGTTGTCAGCTAGTTATTAACATCCAGGTCAGCCAACACCTGAATTATTGTGCACTTTACTTACCTGTTGACTTGTAGGTTGTTGTCAGCTAGTTATTAACATCCAGGTCAGCCAATACCTGAATTATTGTGCACTTTTACTTACCTGTTGACTTGTAGTTGTTGTCAGCTAGTTATTAACATGCAGGTCAGCCAACACCTGAATTATTGTGCACTTTTACTTACCTGTTGACTTGCAGTTGTTGTCAGCTAGTTATTAACATCCAGGTCAGCCAACACCTGAATTATTGTGCACTTTTACTTACCTGTTGACTTGTAGTTGTTGTCAGCTAGTTATTAACATCCAGGTCAGCCAACACCTGAATTATTGTGCACTTTACTTACCTGTTGACTTGTTGGTTGTTGTCAGCTAGTTATTAACATCCAGGTCAGCCAACACCTGAATTATTGTGCACTTTACTTACCTGTTGACTTGTAGGTTGTTGTCAGCTAGTTATTAACATCCAGGTCAGCCAACACCTGAATTATTGTGCACTTTACTTACCTGTTGACTTGTTGGTTGTTGTCAGCTAGTTATTAACATGCAGGTCAGCCAACACCTGAATTATTGTGCACTTTTACTTACCTGTTGACTTGCAGTTGTTGTCAGCTAGTTATTAACATCCAGGTCAGCCAACACCTGAATTATTGTGCACTTTTACTTACCTGTTGACTTGTAGTTGTTGTCAGCTAGTTATTAACATCCAGGTCAGCCAACACCTGAATTATTGTGCACTTTACTTACCTGTTGACTTGTTGGTTGTTGTCAGCTAGTTATTAACATGCAGGTCAGCCAACACCTGAATTATTGTGCACTTTTACTTACCTGTTGACTTGCAGTTGTTGTCAGCTAGTTATTAACATCCAGGTCAGCCAACACCTGAATTATTGAGCACTTTTACTTACCTGTTGACTTGTAGGTTCTGTTAAAGAGATAAAAACTAATTTTTTCTTTTCCTTCATTTCAGAATTTACGTCAAGTAGGCGAGTTCTAAAAAAGACTGCAGTTCCATCACAAAACTTACCTATGAGTTCCATCCCAACAGCTGCAGAGAAAAGGAGACATCGTCCAGAGAGTGGACGGTCAGACAGACGAGCAAAACGTCAACTGGTAAAATGCTAACATAATAAAACCTGAATCTTTAATTTAAATCCAATTTTTTTTGTTTTTATAAATATAAGAGCTTTCTCAATTAATATTCCTAACTGTAAAAAAAAAACTCTGATAATTTGGTTAAAGTGAATTTTAAGAAACCACTTATAATTAAAATAAGCAAATTTTGGTATGATTTTAAGACTGCAAAATAGTGTTTCTTGATGTTTTACTGAGGTCTACGTTATTAATATAGGTTTTTTCTCATACTACCTAATTTTTTTTTTCTTTGCTTCTTCTGTATACATACTTCAATAAATGTATTATACATACTTCAATAAATTTATGCAATCTATGATGCTTTTCTTCAGTTCCAGTTCAAAGTTGCCCCAATATTGGACGAAAGAGAAGCTGCGGAAATACTTCTGAGCCTCGGATCTGATACCCATGACCAAGCCAAAGTTTCCGAGAATCTATTCGAAGGAACCCCTTCTAAGCAAAGTAATACTAGTGTACCCTTGGATGCAAGCCCTGCTGTAAGCCCTGCTGCAAACCCTGCTGTAAGCCCTGCTGCAAGGAATGCTTATAGTGAATGGAATTCTTCCACCAATAGCGTCTGCAGCTGTTGCTGCACTTGTGGAAAAGCTTCAAAGATCCCAAAAATTGTGAGTGAGGGAATCCCGTTACCGTTACTAGTCCATGACAAAAAAAATGAAATTGTTAAACCTGTCTTAGAGGTAAAGCCTTTAGTTGTTGCTTGTAGTAAAGGAGTGCAGATCGATGATTGTGATTTTCTTGTAACTTGTGATAAAGGAGTTCAGGTTAGTTCTGGGGATTTTCTTAATTCATTTACTGAAAGTATTAACACAGATAGAAAACTGAATGCGGTTACAGGAGTAGCCACTTTTCCACTCCTAAATCAAATTGTATTGGCTTATAGTAAACTTGTACCAGAAAATAATAGAAACTCACTAACTAATAGAGCAAGGGTTATGTTAACGTTAATTAAAATGAAACTGAATTTAACTTTTCGTGTTCTGAGTGTTTTGTTTGAGATTACAGCCAATACCTGCAGAAATATATTTAAAGCTGTTTTACCAACTCTAGCTATTGTACTAAAATTTGCTTTGAGATGGCCCTCCAAAGACGAAGTTCTACGTAACATGCCTGTGCATTTCAGAAACTACAGGGATACATTCTTAGTACTTGACTGTACTGAGGTGCACTCCTCTAGGTCTAAATGTGCCAAGTGTAGGGTCATGTCCTACTCACACTACAAGGGTAACTTCACAGTTAAGTTTCTTGTAGGCGTTACACCGGGGGGCATCTTCATTTTTGTAAGTAAGGGTTATGGAGGGAGGGCTTCTGACAAGTCAATTTTCATGCAGTCAGGGATCCTTGACAAATTGGAGCCCTATATTGATGCACTCATGGTAGATAGGGGTTTTCTGATTGCTAAAGAATGTGCTGAAAATAACATTAAACTCATTCATCCCCCTTTCCTCAGAAACAAGAAGCAGTTCTCCCATGGAGAAGCTGTGTTTGGTAGAGATGTGTCAGGAGCAAGAGTGCATGTGGAAAGGGCAATCCAAAGATTGAAAATTTTTAAAATTTTAAAAGATGCAATGTCCTGGAACCTAATTAATATGTGTGATGACATTATGCTTGTAGCTGCTGGTTTGGTAAATATTTCAAATTCAATTCTTGATGACAGCAAATTCCTTTAATGCATGTATTATACGATACTAATTTTTGGATTATTGTATACAATTTTTCCTTAAAATTTTTAAAATTTTATCTCCATTTGTTTATATGGAAAGTAAATTTTCTTGCTAGGAAAAATTGTAAACAAAAATAAGGAAAATTGTATTGTGTAATATAGGCTTAATAGTAAGTGACCAGCTCCTCAGGAATTCAGTTGTTTATTTAGCAATCGATCTTCTTTAACTTATTATATTATATAAAATTAGCTACCTTCTGCAAAATTCAAGTGAGAGAGTCTGTTATATTTAAAATAATGTATGAAATTAAATATATTAAACTTGGAATAGGAATTTAAAGTAGAGTGAGTTATTGCATTTTTCTTAATATTTTATTTTCTAAAAATAGTTTAAGCTGCCTTCTATTGAGAAATGAAAACCAAAAAATTCCATCTCAAATAGTTTCACCACAAAAAAATCCCAAAGTTGGTGTTTCGGAGGCCTTTAACGTGCAGCCTTATGGAACATAAAACCGCGTTTTACTCCAACATTTTCTGAACTATGCTACCATTTAAAAAATACCTACATAATCTATGATGAATTCTTTAATGGATTTTTAAATAAAGAATTTTTTTTACGGAGCCGTTTTTTCGGAAAAAATTCTTTTATTTTTTTTGCGGGTTAATTCCCATAAGGATTTTCATGATTTTTTTCCAAGAAAACGATTCCGTAAAAAAATTGTTTTATTTGAAAATTTATTAAAGAATTCATCATAGATTAAGTAAGTATTTTTTAAATGGTACCAAAGTTCAGAAAAAGTTGGAGTAAAACGCGGTTTTATGTTCCATAAGGCTGCACGTTAAAGGCCTCCGAAACACCAACTTTGGGATTTTTTTGTGGTGAAACTATTTGAGATGGAATTTTTTGGTTTTCAGTTCTCAATAGAGGGCAGCTCAAACTATTTTTAAAAAATAAAATATTAAAAAAAAAAATGAACTCGCTCACTCTACTTTAAAGTAACAAAATATTTCATGTGTATATATTATAATGGTATAAAATATATTACCTCTTTAAAGAAATAAACTTTGATTTATATAATGAAAAAAAGAAAGTTTTCTTTAATTTTTATAATTATCATGCAATTTGATTGTCATACTTAGTAAAGAAATAAGCAGATGTGTGTTTACTGTATATATTATATATACGCTCTACTTTCAATTAATTGTCAAGTTAAACGTTTGGAGACAGTAAAAGTTATTTAATATATATTAAAAGTGTTTAGGGAAGCAGTTGTTGCAGTTGTTGCACTTGCAAAAATAACATTATCAATAAAAGATTTACTTTCCTATTTATTTTCCTTCACAACTGTTTTTATAAAGTGAGTACAAGGCCAAATCATAATTATGAATAAAAAGATATGTTGCTTAATCAGTAATGTATAATAATATATGATGAAAATATTAAACTTCAAAACAGTAACAAAAGCAAGCTACTTTTGTGAGTTAATATATATTTTATGTTGATATGTATTGCATTTTTTTAAAGGAATAAATTTTTATTTTCATTTTAAAATAAAAGAATTGTTGTTTGTTTTTTTATTGTCCTTGGATTTTATTAGTATGGTCATCAGACTCGTAAGAAATTTATTTTCTTACACAGTAAAATATTTTAATACTGAATTGTATCAAAAAAATACAAATTATGACAGCTACTGAGCACTTAGAGGAAGCAAGAACTAGGAAAATATTATAATTATAACAAAAAGAACATTGCAACAAATAAATAAAATATGCAGGGTATAGTTTTAAAATGTTGTGTGTTGATCAAATAATGTAACAATGAAACCATTTCAGAGCTTTTACAGTATGAAAAATAATACTAAAAATAGTAATTAAATGAAACATTGTATTATGAAGTTTCTTTTATGAGAGGCACTCTTACTCAGATTCCACCCCAACTGCAGCATGACAGACATAATGCAACATGTTGGAGAAGTAATCATGTTTAAGCTTTAAGAGCATTTCTGTAGCAAACTCATAATCAAAAGGTACCTGTACAATTTGAACTTCATCTTGGAAAGATGAATACAACACCAAGTCACATACTTTGAGGTTTAACACACTCATGCCTAGTTGAACCTGACCATAATACTGATGTCTCTTTTTTAGACAATATTGATTATCTGCAATGTAAAAGGTTTTACAATCCAGCAGGTCACTAGCTGTTTTAATTTTGCCTGCAACAGGGCATTTAATTTCAAGTAGTTTCCATGGCCTGCCATTTTTATAAATAATCCCATCAGCACTGTACCCTAACCAGGGGTGCAACATAGGAACTAGTAGGCCTGGTGTTATAACCTTAACACCTAAAAGCCTCACATAGGCTGCTCTTGCATATTTTTCCTGCTCCATACCATAAATCATTGCACTAGTAAAAACATGACCAGGCCAAAAGTGCTTAAATGCTTTTGCCCCCCAATCAACATTGTAACCCTTACCATAGGTGTAGATGTTATAACACCTACTGCCTGTCATCCTAAACATTCTGCCTGCATCCCACATTGCTCCTCCCTGAGTTGCCATACAAAGAGCAACAGCTTCTTCTTTACTCAGGATCATTGTTGAGTATACTGAAGCACAACACGGGAGAAGATCATCCATTGACTGGGTTTCCAATTCTTCCATAATTTTGCTGCCAGCAGCAATCTCCACCAGCTCTGCAGCAGTTGGCATATCAATGCCAGCTTCCCTGAAAGCAAAAAAAAAATAATTATATACAAAATCATTCCTCCAGCTGCTTAATAACTTTTGAAGCAGTAAGTACATAAGACAATGTAACTACTATGTATTATAGTTATAAGTTTGGGGTGTCACTAAAAATCCAAAATCCCAAAATCCTCTCTGTAGGAGCAAAGAACATTCAATTAATCTCTCTCTATCTTCCATCATACATGTCACATATATTGCAGTATATATATTACTAGCAGGTTTAAAAACATTAAATGTGAGCTAAAAAATTCCTTTCTCTTTTATAAGGTTTTAGGTATGCATTGTATTGTATTCTAACAGAGACATTTAGTCTGCATGTGCCCCATGAGTGAGTGCTGTATATTTCAATTAGAGCATGACTTTATTTTCAGGTTTCCCCCCACCCCCTTCCACATGAAAATAGATAATGATTTTGAAATTCAGCAGTGTATGATACAGTGACACTTAGTTTAAATGGTAGATTGCATATAAAAATTATTTGCTATTCAAGTATATGGGTTTTAAAAAAAGGCCACACTTTAGAATATAATGGAACTGTACATTATCAAATTATTGATTTAAATTTCAGGTATGTGCATACAGTAATTATTATAATCAATTATTAAAATGTAACATAAATTAGTAACTTTGAATAAAGATAAAAAAGGAACAATTGAGAATATTGTGACAAAAGTATAACATCAGTGTTATATAATATATGTTTTTGCAACATGAATTTAACTATCACAGGCTGGAATTAAGTAATTGTTGAGTTAATGAATGTACCTCTGGTCTTGATGGCTGCAACTTGCTGCTGTCAGTGTAGATGAGGGCAGGCTTGGTGGAGGGCAGACTGTTTGAATCCTTCCTTTCCTGCAACATTTGATTAAATTAAGTAATATGAAGTTGATGTCTTATTAATATTATATTAATTTAATAATTTAAATTTATTTTAATAAATAATTTAATTTGATTATTATAATAACAACAATATTTCCATAAACAAATAGCATATTTATATATGCAATCACAATAATATCATGATGTGCATAGTAGCCATGAAAGTCTAGATTGGATTACAATTAATTTAAGTGACATACTGCTGAATTAAAAATCATATGATTGTCTGATAAAAAGACATCATGTCAAGAATTAATGAATACTGTCACAGGGGAAGTAAACTAAATTTTTCAGTGTTCAATGTTTCTTTTCAAAATTCATGAAAAAAACTTTTTGAACTTGCATTTGGGTTTTAAAAATTTTGAATGTAGATTATTTAACATGCATATTGTACTAATTACCTGTGTTTAGCCAGGGCACATTCAGGAGCTGCTTCAAGAAACAGTCTCTCTGTTTCTGCATGGAATTGATCTTCATCCTCTTTGCATGTGAAGTATTGTTTTTTGGGTTGGGGTGTAACATGACAGAACTCTATTACGGGCTTTGCCTCAAACTTTGCCAGTACAGGAGCTTTTAATATGGACCACTGACATTGGATATCGGTTATAGAAATCTCCTGGAGTTCCAGAATGTTTACTCTGAAAAAAACACACACCAATATGAAGTCTTAGAATACATAATATATTACATTAATAAATATTAAATTATAATTGAATCTTTACAGCATATAATGAAATAGTGAATTAACATGTATATATATAATACAGATGGCACATACTAAATGATCTTTAAAATTCTACGCCACACTTTTCAAAACCAAAAGGACCGTTCCATAAAAAAGGGATAAAATTATTCCCTTTATATTGTTTATATACTACAGTACTACACGACCGGTGGTTGTACAATATAGTAATAATAATAATTAAATGTATATCACTGTCTGCATTAGAGGTCTGCACGAGCTGGATTTTTGAGGTCTGGCCCTGCCCGATCGGTTCGGATGATGCTAGGCCTTGCCCAAGCACGTGAAGACTGCATGCTTCTCACCCGTCCGTAGTTCAACCTCAGCTTGCCTTTTTATTTTAGTGCTTTAAATTTACAACCCATTTCAATTAAACCAAGAAAAAGACGTTTTAGAAGCTTTTGTTGCTGAATTGTTTCCCTTCTTACTCTTTCCTTGGCAAAAATAATAGCAACAAAAAAATCACTTTTGAAATTCCATGAAAAATAGGCCCGGCCCGTTCGCAGACTGCCGATATGACGATATGCCCGCCCTGAGCCCGGCTCGCGGTCCAAGCCCTGGCCCGTGCAGATCTCGTCTGCATTATGTAATAACATATAAAACAATCCATAGTATTACTGCTGTTGATATGCACACATAATATATGCTCGTGCGCGTCGTGTGCATATTATTGTCACATGCAAACATGATAATATAGTGACGACCACAACACGCGCGAACTCACCTGTTTAACTGTAACAACAAGGCTGCAGTGTGTTTACAGAAGAAAGACTGCCCAGCAGTACAGGAACATACGAAGTTTTCAATTCGTGGAGTATTATTGAGCTGATTCAACACTATATCTCCGGAAATAGTGTGTGGAGGACTTGAAAGAGCACCAGTTTGAAGGCAGAATCCCATCACAGAAACTTTATTATTTTCTCGAGATGTATACCCATAAGAGACTAAAAACTCTGCACCTAGCTGGGATTCACCTTCAATGACATTTCGAGACTCAGGGTTGGATCCAAGATACTTAAAAATCGTTGCAAGTGGTAAATAAACCCTGGGCGTATAGCTTCTTGATGGCTCCATGATCCATTCCTAGCCGCATTACATCCGCCATGTTGTGACGTCATAACTCCGCAGACAGCGCCGCCATCGGTCATTTCGTTCGAGAATAGTATATTGCAAGAGAAGTGATTATGGAATGAGAAAACTGCAAAGTTTTAAACGCTATAGCTACTTGACTTGTGAGTTTTGTGTTGCAACTTTATAGTGTAAAGTGTGAAGAGAGAGAGAGAGAGAGAGAGAGAGAGAGAGAGAGAGAGAGAGAGAGAGAGAGAGAAGAGAGAGAGAGAGAGAGAGAGAGAGAGAGAGAGAGAGAGAGAGAGAGAGAGAGAGAGAGAGAGAGAGAGAGAGAGAGAGAGAGAGAGAGAGAGAGAGAGAGAGAGAGAGAGAGAGAGAGAGAGAGAGAGAGAGAGGAAGCGCAGTAGTGTCGGGAAGTGAATTAGCTGGAGCTGTCGACAAAACACAATAGCGATGCTGGCTCGGCTTGGGGCAGGGCTACAGAGGAGGTTCCAAGCAATGTAGTTGTTGAGTATATGAGAGAGTTAGACAGCATTGGAAGCTAAGGGTGTGTTACATCGCCTAGGAGAGTGCTTCAGCAATTCATCTCTTACCCCCTCTCCTTCCTTTCTACAACATCACACTATATAGTTGGGTGCAACCAGCCTTGATGCTGTTACTGTAATTAACGTAGAACACATTTCTGTAAGCCTCACACGATTATTGAGACCTATTCAAGCAGCTTGATTCTGCTGCTACTGCTTCTTCTCCTATTAAGTGTATGTTGTAGCGACTATTTCTCCATCAACCTTTAGACTATTCTAGTTTTCATGTAGTATGTTTTGGAGGGAGTTGTATAAGAAAAAGATAAGAAGGGATATATTAGTAAGAGGGGAGAGAAGAAAGTGATAGAGAGGTCAGATGTTATCCCAAATTAAATCCTAAACTACGAAGCTTTGTTCAAGAAAAGCCAATTTCTACAATGTTCAAACATTACAAGAAGAGGAAATTAATATCAGGAGTTTTTTTCTTGTTATATATATTTTAAACCAATATATATAAACTCATAATATTGTTCTTGTACTGTACCTCAGCTGCATGATTGCATTCTTGAAGAAAGGAAAAAGTAAACAAAAACTTCTTTATTAGATTTATTCTTATTGAAAACTATAAGTAAAGTGATATTTTTTTATAAGAGTATAATACGAAAAAGGTTAATTTTAAATCAAATTAACGTATTAATAGAAACGAGGGTTAAAAAAATTGAACCACGTGATATTAATATTATAAAATGAAGACTTAAACAAAAACCTATTCTATATATGGGGCATGGGGAGAGATGTGACGCTGCATTGAAGTATAAGATGAGGAAGGGGGAGGGGAGGGGGGGGGGCATTTAATTTCCATTTAAGAAATTTTAGTCTTGAAAGAGTTTTAGCTAAAGAGCTCTTAGAAGCGACGATCCAATTCGAACAACAAAAGACTTGAACATTGAAGCCTCCTATATACCAACTAGCTAGCTAAGGCTATATAATAATATATATATATATATATATTGCTAACAAAGCTATCTTAGCTGGTATAGTTTGCCTATCCCAAGAGAGAATCTCGTTATGTAATTAATAAAAGCTAATTAAAGAAAGCTGAGATTGATATTTAATAATTAGAAAGCTTTTAAGCTAATTTTATTCAAAAGTCAACGAAAAATAAAATTGAAGGTTAGAAAAATAAGAGATTTAAAAAAATAAAATTGTTAGTTTGAAAAAAATCCAATAAAAAGTATTTAATTATTATTTATCTTGATTGATGAAATATACTGTAGGAGGATTGTAATGGATAAATAATTAAAATTATAACTGATATTGACATTACATGTTGTCACGTAAACTAATTAAATAAGTGGATAATAATTTTCATTTTGTAACAAATAATATGAAAATGAAGTACTTTGTAATGTGACATTAACAAAGTATGTCAACATTTTAGAAAAAAATATTTCATTTGGAAAATTAAGCCGGAGGGTACATAAAAAGTATAAAATATATATCAAAAAAATATCTGTTACAAATTTAATCAAATGTTTATATTTTTTATGACATTTAAAGAATTATTCTTCTAATTTTTGTTTAAATAAAGTGACAAGCAAAATATTATTTTTAACATAATAATATATTTTTGTAATATACTGTCTCCGGCTGTTTTTACTATAAATTATGTTTTATTTTACATCGAAAAATAGAAATAAAATTACTTGTTTTGATAACTTTCTAAAGTTCTCATTTTATTATTCAAGATACATGAGCAACTATATTTTTTTTTTCTGATAATATTCTTGCTACTTTTTTTTTCTAAGCTTCTTCTTGAAGTAAAATAGCAAGCTCCTAAAAAGCCACAAAATAATAAGTGCTATGAAATTGGAAATCAGAAGAAGAGCTATAAAGATGGAGGTATGATGGACCAATTCACATAAAAGTCGACCTCAATTTACACCCTAAGCGATCAAAAAGCTTGCTTCTCGGCTTACAACTCGATCGGTTTGTAGCCTTAACGGTAAAAAGGTAAAGACACATTCATTTTGTGGTATGATGGAGAGAGAGAGAGAAGGGGGTCAAAGATTTCATATTGAAGTCAGGTATGTTGTGAACTATGACGTCACAATTGACAAGAAGATGAATTCTCAACACGCTCAAAAAATAAAATAAACTACGAGTTTACAATTTTCTTTTAAACTGTATATAGAGTCTTTACTATATATTTTCTAGTTTTTAAACTATCATATTTATGTAAAAAAAAATGTACTAAAAATATATGTATCTATGATATTGAATAGTAACTGTATAGTATAAAAGTATGTACAAGTTTATAGATTGTATAGGTAATCCTTTTGGTAATACAGTATTTTTTTGTTTACTTAGAGGATAATATTTACTGTTTCCACTTTGCTTTGAAAGTATACTATTATACTACAAATATAAATAATAATATATAGTAGCAGACTTTGATATCAGTATAATATCAATAGAAATAAAACGTTTTACTTAACATATAAAATATATATTTCTGATGCTTAAATTTAGTTTTAAGATGAACCATCCATTTTTCAATTTTTTTAAAACAAGATATTTTGAATTATATATTTTAATTTTTCCCTAATGTATTTAACAATACAATATAACAACATTTAACAATATTTTTAAAGACGTTATTTTCATATAACAAGATTCAAAGTAATTCATTATTGAACTAAATAAAATAAATGCTTAGATTTTACTTTAAATTTAATTTAAAATTTTAAACTAAAATATTAAATATCGGCATAACATAACATAATAAATTTAAAAGACTATCTCAATGGCAGATTCTTTCCTACATTTGACGTCGATGAATTTTGATACATACTTCTGTATATAGGTATCTGGAGGTGGTTTGTGATTATTTTTTGACTCTATCATCAGCACTGCTATTGATCTACAACTGATCATTAGGCAGCAAAATTTAAACAGCAAAAACATCACTATCAAGCTATTTGCGGTTGTTCTAACTGGCTGCATAAAATATTAATAATGTTTGTCAAAGAAATTCAATGCCTTTAATTTGAACATTATAATGAGTTACAAAAACCTTTGAATATTTATCAATAGTTTTATAAAACAGATATTTAAAATCTGTCATATACAGTAAAAAATAAAACAAAACATTAAAATATTTAATAAATATAATATGTACTATATTATGACATTTTGAATTTATATTAAAATATCTTTCATTAAAATATTGTAACTTTGTATATAATATAACAAGAACATGTACATTTCATTTTAAATTAAACAATTTACAATTTTAATTAATTTTATATTTAAATTTGAATTGACACAATTTTTTTTCTTATGTCTGCAATATATAACTTATGAAACGTCTTGCTATAAGAAAAGAAAATTGTATGTATCACAAATTTAATTTATACTCTGCAATTTAGTTATAATTATAGCACTGTGACTTACATTGTACGTAAAGCTCAAATTTCCATGTTATAATATTGTGTATAGAATTTTAACGAAACAATATAATGATAAATTGGTCTGTTGTGGTTTTTGCTCTATTGACAACGTTTAATATAAGTTGCAAGAGTCATGCACGAGTGTTTCTAGCACGTGTGCATACCACGTGATCTGTGACGTCATAATGTGATCGAGACTTCGACCACACACTCAAAAGCTTCTAATGCTTCAGTAGACTCAATAGCCACAGATGTTTTTTTTTTTTTCAAATCTCGTGCCTAATACGTGCTTAAAACAAACGAAGCCAATTATCAAAAGAGACACATTGTAACATTCACTCTATATAATATATAGAGTGTATTCTATAATAATACCTTTAAGGCATCTAGAAAATTTTCACCATTATACTAATTTTAGTTATTAATATAATTTCAATAACAAGGAAAACAATTCATATTATTATTTTTTTTCCTCTTATAATAATACTTATTTCGTATAAAAAAAAATATAAAAATTTACCTTATCATTAATTTTTTTCCAACTTGTTGAGCTCAAGTGCTTTTTACATAAAAAAATATATATTTTGTATTTTACCCTTTTTAAAGTTTAAAAAAAAGATTTGTTGAATGTAAAGTTTAAAACTTTTCAATAGAACTATAGAACTAATTAGTAGTATATTGAAGCAAAAAATATTAAAAAAAAAAACGACAAAATAATATATTGACGAATAAAAGAAAATGTAAAAAAAAAAAAAAAAAAAATGACGACAGTTCTTATAGATTTGTGATTTACGTTTACTACATCGAAAGGTAAGGCTGATTAGGCACCATTCAGCAAGATACAATGTTGGCCAACTACACAGAGATGTGCGTGACTTTCACTAACAGTCTTGCCAATTTAACAGCACCTGTGACTTCGTGCGTTGGACCACCTGCCAATCATTAATATACAGTATAGCTTTTTTGATCAAATAAATCTACAGAATATTTTTCATATTCCAATTTTGTTCTGATAAGTCACATTATTGCTACTTTTATATATATGTAAAAATATTATTTGATTTTTCATCAATAAGTGTGCGAATAATATTGTAAATTTTGGTAATAAAATATTTTAATAATTGATTTTGGCAGCAAGAAAAAAAACAAAAAAAATACAGGATCTTGCATGTAATGTTGTGATTGATTCAGATAATTGTCTTAATTAAAAAGTTTATGGCCAGGTTATATTGTTGTTTTTTTATGTTTATAGTCATACAATCGAATATAATATGAATTCTAGGTAGCTGACTTTATTTATTAATAAAATGATGTAAAATTTTTACTTTCACATTGCAGTATTTTACATATAAAAATATTTTATATAGGAAAAAGAAATTGAGACATATATTATATTTTAGATAAACATATTGCACTTAAAACTTCATGAAAATGTGTACGTTGGGTAGATATGGTGAATGTATTATACCTTTAGAAATGAACTTACCTTTCTGTTAAAGTTACTATTATATCTGCGTGTCTCCCTCCCTCTTATCAGAGGCTCTGCTTCTTCATACAACGCCGACAGCTTCGTCTTATCTCTAACTTTACTCGCTGAGGGAACCTCACCACCCGCCGGGGACAAAACATAACATGTTACAACACGCTGCTTCTGCAAAATTACTTGTTCTTAACATTCAAAACGTAATCTTATACTCGAGCTTCCATTATGAATTGAACTATATCAAATTATTAATTTTATAATGTTTCATATATACAAAATATGAATAATAATGTACATGACAATTTTTAAAAATTTAAACTAATAATAAAATGTTATATAAAACTCATTTCTCAATTTTCAAAATTAAAAGACATTGTATAGATATAGAAGATTAATGCTTTTTTAAGTATAACATATACACCTAGGGAGTTTAGGAACGTTAAATCAGCCCTGATTGAAGAAGTTTTTAAGTTGTCTATATTCGTGATGACAATAAAAAAATAGGTGACTATATTTATTATTATTTACTATAATTTCTTTCGGAATGTTTGCAGCTCTTTTTCTTTTTAAAATACATCTTTAGCTTATCAGACATGTAACAATCAGGGTGTCCTTATGTGTACATTTAATACTAGAAATTTAAAGAGTATTTAACTAACAATATTTAAATCATTATCTCTTAATTGCTCGTATATATTTTGCATGGTTTCCATACGTCGAGCAAGTATGTCATATATAATGAGTCTGTATATATATACTACTGGAATTATTTGCTTTGCTTATTCACCTGAAAGAGTTAAGACGTTTCTAGATTGCTAAAGCGCTTGAATTGCGTCACAAGTTGTAATACGGTCTAAATCAAAACTACATACCTCAAAACTCTTTATATCTGAAACTTTCAGTTTCAAAATATGTAATATAAATTATCAATATTTTGCAGTTTCCAAATTGTATAAGAATGTAAATTAGATCGGGAAATCACACTCATCATCTCTGTCCTACTGGTGAATGTACGTGTTATCATAGAATAGAGTATTGACCTCAATTTTTTTATTGCAAAAATGGATAGAGGGTGTAAAGTTATGCCACCCTGATTTTTTTCAAATTTTTTAGAGGCCTTGAACTATTTTTTAAAAATGATTAAATTTCAATAATTTTTAAAAAAGAGTTACCGGCCTCTAAAAAAATCTGAATCAGGGTAGCATAACTTTGCAACCTCTATTCATTTCTGCAAAAAAAAAAAAAAAAAAAAAATGAGGTTGATACTCCATATTATGTGCTGGCACCCAAAGCTGAAAAAAAAAGAGATCAGAACTAGTTTGGAGCATCGCGTTATGAGCCAAACCAGATATTAATTCAAATTTCGGCTTTAACTCAAACTGCGATGCTGCAAACTATTTTTGACCAAATTTAAATTAGTCAAAGCTGATGAAAACTATAATTATTTTGACTGACAACATAATTTATATATCTGAAGAGTCATGGTGAACTTAATTGCGATGCCTAGACGGACAACTGCTCTCAAAATGTCATAAGTTCGTCTTCTTATTTTTTGTTACGATATGCAGTTCCACAGAAATTCAGGCAAGGAGAACGTTCGTATTTTTCGAAGTGTAGCATTTTAACCTTGCATAATCATCTCGCCGTTTAGTCAAATGGCCCCTGATGAGTATGTGACCCGCTTCGTTTTGATGCTATACATGTTGCCTAACCTCACGGGTGAGATTACTTTGCGTTGTAAATTTGAGACTGCGCTGTAATTATTAAATTAAGCATAATTATTTTTGTGTCTTCAGTACAATTAATTAACAATTTCTTCATTTCTAAATACAGAACTGTTATTATATTTCTACGAATTGTTTATATATTTTATTGTCAACGTTATTACGAAATTAATTATTCACAATTAAGATATAAAACTTATTGCTCTATATGTAGAAGCTTCTGAATCTCTATTTTATCACTAAATATAAATCTAAGTTACAATAGTAACTCTATAATATACATTATATAATATATATTATAAATAAGATATATTAATAGCCATACGTAACTATGTGTAATAGGGACGTCGAATGTATCACTTTTGATATTAATTCAATTATGAATAAAATATTTATAATAGACTTGTAAATAATTTACCATTAAAATTAAACTATTAATAATTTTCTTTTAAGAAATCTTATTACAAAAATATAATAAAATCGTTGAGATTAAACCCCGAGAGTTTTACAATCAATATCTATCGTCCATCACTTCACTTTTCAATTTATATTATACTATTAAAACTTTAAGTAATTTCACAGTCAAAGGGCATACCTCGATCACAAAGGTATTAGTGTCATGAAAGTATGACCTAATTGTACTGTCAGGAAGTGTACATAAATAGTAGCCCCTTTAGCTTCAAGGGTTGTAGAAAGCCAGTGTACTTTTTTTGTGTTCACAAACATGCCTATGTAATTAGCATGCAAATACGCTAGGGCAGTCTAACCAGGCAACATGCTATAGCCATTCAGCTATCTAAAGTATAGCAGGAACAAAAAACAACAACCCAGATGACAAGCAGACCCTTTTGTTTTGCAATTGAGTCATAAAGCGCGAAATTAAAAAAGGACAGGACGATTAATGAGATAATCTTCTTTTTTTTTCTATTTATTTTTTTTTATAATTATTTATCATCATAAAAAAAAATCTCAATTTAAACTTGGATTATTTTTTTTCCCTTCATATAAATTATAAAAAGACCTTGATATTCTTTGTATAATATATATATATATATGCTCATTGGCTCAACAGAACCAATGAGAATGAGCTAGTGGTATTTGACATGCGGGAATAATTTAAACAACACTTCGAAGACATTAATTGCCTGTAATATGGTTTCATTGAGCAGATTAACAAAATTTTAATTACATTCATCAGTGAATATACTAACAAAGATTGACTAAATATATTGAAGCACCTGAGGAATGAAGACCAGCACTTTTATTTTACTTTAATAAAAATATGACTGTCCCAAAAGAACCAACACTTAATTGTCTTTTGAAAATTAGGTGGTGCATGCATGTAAACAATCGTGAGATATCTCACGTTCGAACAACGACATTGCAACAACAGGTTTCTTACTAACCACGCAGTTATTAGCGCCAGTCTAACTCGATGGCACTAAACGTCGATCGAATTAATTAAGTGAGAAATCTGGATAGCTTAATTCGTTCGTGAATCGCGCCCATGTATTTTATTATAAATTATAAGTTTACCAGGAACAAGTCGATATACATGGGAGCTATTTATTTATTAAATATTCACTACAGCATTTTATACCATTAATGTGAAAATTCAAACATAAAAATAAAACAATAAAACAAAAACAAGTTGTAAAAGTGTACGAGTATACAAAATATAAGAAAACGTTAACTATAATATAACTCCAGGATGAGAAAAATATATAGCTTATTTTTTCCCGGGTTTGCGTGTACCGGCAGTACATTATTTAGCAGCAAATATGCGATAGTAATCAAAGAAATATTGCACGGCTAAAAAAAAAAATAAAACAATAATAAAAAAATTGGGATCTTTGATCTGTTATACCGCTCGAGAGGTTTCTCATATGCGCGCTCAAGCCAATTATACCGATGTGTCGTAATTATAATAAAGGGTGATCAGAACTGCATGAACATCAAATAAATCGATCATGGTATATACAATAATATATGTACAAAATTAGGCGACAACCAGAATCTAATATAAATTTTTAAAGACAAAATTTAATAAAAAAATAAAAAATGAAATTTTTATAAGAAAAAATTACATTATTAAACATTATTTCATTATTATTAGTATTTATTTGATTGAGAAAAAAATAATCGTAATCCTGTTAAGGTAGAGATAACACGAATCAGCTGACCCAATGCTAAAAAATCTCATTCATGAAAATTATGAAAAAAAAAAATAATAATAAAATATTCTCTACATTATCACCAATCAGTATAGCTAAAATATCAGGTACACAAATTCGAGCTAGCTTTCGAGTTATTAATTTTTAATGTTGACTAATTTAGCATGGAAGCTTCATTTCTCCATCTCCATGTTAAATTAGTCAACATTAAAACAACTTTAAAAATTAATAACTCGAAAACTAGCTCAGTTTTGTATACCTGATAACTTAGCTATACTGATAGGCGATGTAGAGGAGAACATTTTATTTTGTTTTTTTTTCGTAATTTTCATGACTGAGATTTTTTTAGCATTAGGTCAGCTGATCCGTGTTATCTCTACCTTAACAGGATTACGATTATTTTTTTCTCAATTAAATAAATACTAATAATATTGAAATAATGTTTAATAATGCAATTTTTTCTTATAAAAATTTCATTTTTTATTTTTTTATTATAAATTTTGTCTTTAAATTTTTTTATTAGATTCTGGTTGTCGCCTAATTTTGTACATATTGTAGATACCATGATCGATTTATTTGATGTTCATTATATACATTGCGTAAAAATTATACCAGACATTCAGGTTTCATATTAACAATGCAGTTTGATTGACACTATTATTTAAAAAAAAAGGCTTAAAACAATATTTATTTTTATATATGTTTCTTACCACGTGAAAGGACTTATGAATTAAAAAAAATAATTAAAAATTGGATATTATATTAAGTTTGAAACATTCAATCACGATTTCAAAAGGGCTCGCATAAGTGCATGTCATAACAAATTATAAATAAAATGCATGCATTTTTTGTTTTTAGATAATTTCTGCTTCTTTGTTGAGAGCATTATTATATGATTTTGTCATAATTTTACCCTAAAAAAGGGGCGTGTCCTTAAAAAAATCGCGCCTGCGGCGGGCCATTGGGGGGCTCCGCCCCCCAAACCCCCCCATGATGTTCTGCTGCTTCCATGTCAGGCAGCACCCCCACGGAAAAGGGGCACGAGCCGCCCCTGATATATATATATATATATATATATATATATATATATATATATATATATATATATATATATATATATATATATATTTGCTAAGAAGAGAAGAGAGAGAGAGAGAGAGAGAGAGAGAGAGAGAGAGAGAGAGAGAGAGAGAGAGAGAGAGAGAGAGAGAGAGAGAGAGAGAGAGAGAGAGAGAGAGAGAGAGAGAGAGAGATATTCAATCTGCTAAATTTATTTTCAATATTCTTATTATATTTTGTTCTTTAATGTTAATGAAAAGTAAAATTAACAACTTTCTCTTGTATACCAAGAAACGTGACGCAGTGCTTTCAACAGTTAACATTTTAATAAATTTTACGTTTTTAATGTATAAGTTTTTGGTGTACTTCTCATGAACAGACATTAGCTTGGTATGAAGAGAGAGAGAGGGTAAGTGGTAACGGTGTATATAATATGGAATAGTGGTGAAGAGCGAAGCTGGTTTGTGGAGGTTATCTGTCAGATTGGTTAATGTGCTTGCCACGCACGTCACTTGCACTGCTGCTACTGCTCGGTTCTCGTGCCTGCTGCTGTTGCTGCTGCTACTGTACTGGAGGCAGCATACAAACTTTGCCGAATAAACACGCTCCATGCCACCTCTTGCTCGCTGGGTTCCCCAGAAATATCACCAGCCTGCTGTACCAATGTGGCATTGCTTATGGAAAGAAGTGTCGACGAAAGCAACCAACTTTGTAACGCACCCTGATGTTGCCTCCACCCTCCTCCCACCTTCTCTCTCTTTCTTAAGTAACTTTCTTGGCTCACACGATTTTCTTCTTCAGTATTTATTTCCACACATATCAACTTATTTCACTTAATATACTGTGTGTTTTCATGTTCAAATATAACTAAAATTTAACGATGAATAAATATAGAACTTATAACGTATATAACCAGTTACGAATGTTTGTAAAGATATTGCAATAAAATTTATAGAAACATCGTTGAAAATTTTAACATAAACATCTTTCATGTTTTTGATTGCTTTAAACTACTTGTATATGTTAATTTAGTATTGTTTATAAATATGTTTTATAAATTTTTAGCTTAGAAACTTTGTAAAGAAATGTAAAATGAAGAGTGGAAACACAAAATTGTACAAAAAAAATTGAAGATCAAAATTTTACAAAGTTACCTTTTTTTGAGAAGTACTTAAACCGATTTTAGAATTTGTGTTTTTGTATTTAAGTCTCTTGTGGCTTTGTTTTGCTCGCCGCCGCAAGTCTATAAGCTTATCGAATTCTCATCATATCTTTCGTCTACTCAGCAGGAATACAATATGATCTTGTATATATAAATAAGACGATCAAAAGCGGACGGGCTCAGTTGTTGGATGTTCTTTTTTTTTTTATCCAGAGGTTGTTTTGTAGCTTGTGAAGTTCATTGTTGCAGTGTGTGGTATTGTTGGAAAACGAAGGGAAGTAATATAAACAGAGAGAGAGAGAGAGAGAGAGAGAGAGAGAGAGAGAGAGAGATTGCCAGCTATAGGCCACCAAACTTAGAAGTTAGTAAACTCCCATGAGCATCGGTTTTCCATCTTGCACAATCCCTCTAGGGAAAAATGCCTGGGCTTTACTTAATCTGCACCCACAACCGTCTCTTCTCCCTTCTCCCCAATCTTCCTTTTTTTATAAATATATATAAGAAAAACAATCTACCTTTCAAAATAAGCTGATACATAGTACGTATATAATAAGTTGACGGACGTTACGAAGCTTTAGCTTATATTTATAAACATTAAAGTGAAGCTATAAATATTAATTTTATAATATAAAGAAATTATTAGAGTAACAATATAAATTTAATCAATATAAAAATTGGTATAATAAATTTTGACACATAGATATTTAATAACAATAATAAAAGATTATTAAGGTGTGTGTATCTTCAAGTACTAAAAGCTCTTTTCTTTCAAAAACTCATGTTTCATTTTCAATAATAACTTTAAGAGACTCTAATGTAAAAGATGATATTTTTTGAACTTATATTTTCTTCCCTTCCATGATGCTACAGTCTCATGGGGCCTATAGGGAAGGTTTTGACCGATAACCCTTATAATTGTCTAGATCTAGACTTTTAGTCAACTATACTTCGCTTTACGACACTTTTCCCCTTCATTCATAAGACGCCTTGAGTAGAATAAAATATTATATCATTAACTTCTTAAATGTCTTATCTTTAAAAATAAATTAATTTAAATTAACATTTCTTAAAAATTCCCCCTCTCTTGGGATTTTTTTTTTTACTTAATTGTTTTACTATTATATGAAAAGTTGTTGTAATTATTTTAAATTAGCTGAATAATTTTTATCACAATAAAAATTATTGAGCTAATTTAACACACATTTTTATTTCAACGTTGTAAAAAAAATAATAACATCATTAAGTAATTAAACGATTACTTATAATTATAATTATTATTAAAGGTTATAAAATTTAAAATTTTATAGTAATATGTAATATAGATTAAACAACACATTAAAAAGGTTTGTTTGTTAAAGTAATGTTAAACTGACTTTATTGAGTCATGGGAAATCAGAGTTAGTAGAAGATGCTACTGCTGTAGATGAGCTTTACTGGCTGGTCGAGTGCGCGTGGCGGCCATATTGTGTCCCCCAGGAGGTCACCGCCGCGAGTGAGGTCACATGGGAATAAGAGACTAATGGGCCAACCAACACCCACATCAGAACTTGTGCTGCCAGCAACAGTGGGGGTACTCTATCAACTAGAAACAAAAGCTAAGCGCATTTTTCTTGATTAAATTTCTACACTAATTAATGATAACCTAATTTTGTTTAAATCAATTAGTTCTAACATTATTTTTGTCTTATTGTATTAAACTTTTTTTTATTTCTATATACAGTCTTATTATATTTTTATGTATAAATTTAATTTGATATATTTCTTTTAATTTTTTTTTTTAAAGAAAAATATAGATATTTTATGTAAATGAAAACGAGAATATATTATCATACTTCATATTTATTTATAGAACTCATGACAGAACATTTATTTTGCTAAATTGCTAAATCAACTGTTAAATTTCAACTTCGTATATAATATAAAACGTACATCATCTATATATTAAGTACACAAAAAAGTAAAAAAATATAAAACAAAATGTCTGTTGAACGCACACTTGCTTTCAATTTTTCTCTTGCAAACAGCTTGAAATTATTTTAATATAACTCTGGTATAGTACAAAATTTCTGTTTTACAAAAAATATTCTAAATCAATTTATTACTGTTATTGCATTTAAATTCTTCGACATATATTTATTTTTTATTGTAATGCAAATTTTTAAGCAAATATTTTAAAAAATATTAATTTGCTTAATGTATATTAAAAGTATTTTCCTGAAATTTAATGTGACAAAAATAAGATATGATAGGAATCCTTATACACTTCTGTATTTTAGATAGTTATTAATGAGGGTTTTTATATAGTAAAATTACTAATTTTAAATCAAGGGTAAACAAAATAGTTTAAAATTCTACAAAAAATACAACACATCAGATAAACTTTTAAATAAAATAAAAAAGGTTGAAAAATGGAATATTTTATAATACATTCTCACTTTAAAGATACAATCAAGTAACATTCCTTTTGAGATATTCAATTTTCAATAAAGTGCACAAAAAAATAAAGTTATGCATTTTTTCGTTACTGTACATTCTTGTACTTATTGTTATCATGTAAATTTTCATGAAGTAGAGAACTTTCCAATTTCATTTCTTTATATTTTTTTTTACATACTGGTATGTAAATAAATAATGCATATAAAATTACAAATTCTGCATCCATACTTTGCTTGCAACGTCATTTACATATAAGAGGTCAAGAGCATAATGCAAAACAGACGACTATAGGACTATACTCTATGAGGAGTGGGGGGGAGGCGTTTGTGTACCACATGCATCTCAGTCTATCCCGGGATTCCACTACATTGTGCATGAATGCCAGCTTGCTTGCATGTTAGATGTGCATGCTTCAAGTATATTGCACTGGCAATACATCTAGTATATTTCACTCTCATGTGTTAACGCTATACCATTCGGGCTTGAGGCGGCGGTTTGCCAAGTCGATGCATGAGTTATACAGCGACATTCTCTGTACACAGTATTGTTGGTGTATGTATGTACTTTTCTTCCCGGTCGCTGACACCTATCTCTATAACAATGCTTCATATTCTGGGTCACATATGCTTGTTTTTCATGTTTCTTTGTATAGTTACTACAATAGTTAATAGAATAATTTATAAAAAAAAATATAAACAATAATTGAATTGAATTGTTTATAATTAATCAATAAGTGAAGTTTTCTTCTACTTCCATTGTTTATATTTTATTATGCGGAATCATGATATTGAATATTATTTTTATAATAAAAATTTCTTGGCACTCTTGTAGTATAAAATATGAAATATTTTTAGTATTAAATAGTTATGATTATTTGAAAATGTGTTCTAGATTTTTATAGTATTCCATACACTGTCACTATATTACAACTTAATATTATTTTTTTTTTTTGTATTTAAAACTAAAACATAGTTAATATCATTAAAAATAATGGTTTAATAATAAATACAACTCCCAATTTAATATCGCAAAAGTTTTTTAATTGATTCATAAAGAATATAAGCAGCTATAGAAGATGGTGTATAATGAGAATTAATTATTAAATATGAAGAAAATGAGGACAAGAAGAACCCATTGAATTAACATTGCAGCCAGTATAATTGTATTATAAAATTAATTATATGATTAAAAAGTAAGTATGTGCACAGTTCTATGACAAATCACGTAATTATTTTATATTCCGAGTAAGTTATATTTATTTTAGAGTATGAATGCATGCACGGATTATAGAGCTATATAATATAATTTTTATTTTGTGTTTTCTAAGAAAGAACATTTTCAATATAAAATGTTTATTGCTGTTATTATTAATTTTTTACACAACTTATTTTTTACCATCAATAAAAAAATATTTGAAGGAACTCAAATTTACACGCTCAAGATAAATCCTATCAAAAATTAATTAATTAATGAATTAATGAATTTTCTACTTTTGATTGATTGAATTTATTGGTTAATTGACTTTGGGTCTAAAAATTAAGCAGTCATTGCCTGTAAATTTCTACTTCTGAGTTTTATAATCATGCAACCATTTCAGTTGTTTTATATGTACTTGTAGCTGATATAAAATTAGTGCTATACTTTTTTTATGAATTTCATTATAATTGCTTTTATTAAATAAATTATTAAAAAAAAATAGCGTTTTAAATAAAACACAGTAAAAACTTTGATTTTTTTTTAAACTCATGAGGGTAACATATTCAAAAATTTAATTTTGATCAACGAGAGTTTTATTAAAACAGTTTGTGACTTGCTTAGAAATCCCTTAGGGTATTTATATAATATATAAATATATTTTACCGGGCATGACTTTGTTGTAACAATGTTGGGTCCCTTGCATTATTGCGAGAAAGCAACACTAGAAGCAGCTAGCATATAGCACAAATGTTTCTGAAAGGGTGGGAGTATTGTTTAGCCTGCTGGGAAATTAGAAAGAAAAGCGTGGTGGCAATGGAAAAGCCAGCAAACAGTAAGCAAACTTGCAGCTTAGTTCCGGATTACGAGCAAACCACGAAATGAGATGACCCCTCAGTCTGAAAAAAAAAAAAATACAAAAATGTTAATATCTTAGCATAAACGAAGCGTAAAAAATTAATATTCCGTAAAATGTGCTTTCATATTATATAAATATGTATTTTCATAAAGAGTTTTACCCCTTTTTTGTGTGTCATACATATAATGAACATCTTTCCCCTTATATTATATTTGGAATAGAAAGCTGGGGACTTATTATACTGGCAATCATACTCTCTCTCAACTCTCTTGTGTCCTTTCAGTCTCCTCGAATTTCAAATTCTTTGTGTGCTCACCTTAACGTCTTTCTTTTGTCACCCTTGTGTCGTACGCCAAAGTCATCTGAGAATACATGGAGGTCACCGCTCTTCTTGAGATCTTTGACTATTGACTTTGACCTTTAACATGAAATATTATAAAAAGAAGATTCTCATATTTTTTTAAATATTAATAACTTGAATAAGCCTTGCTGTTCACTCCGTTTATATAAAAAAAAAATGTTTAATACTTTCAAGGTCGCATGCTATACTTTTCTTCTCATCTTTTTCAATGCATCACACTTACTTAATTCCTCGATTATGAAACTACATGCCTGCAACTAACCTTCAACCTGTCATTTTAAATCAATGACACTAATAGACAGCATCGCATCGTATGATTTCGTATCGTATGACTTCGTATGATAAAAATTTAGAACCGGTTCTAAATGAGAAACTTACGATGTCATACCATACGATACCGTGCGAAGCTGTGTGCGCGCGCATACCTGATCGCATAGTTTCTTAATTTTTTTATCATACGCTGCGAAATCATGCAATTCTGTCTGCGACTAGCCTAATCGCGGTTAGTCAAAAACTGGATAAATTTCCGGGTAACTCCTTCGTGAATTGCGCCCATTGATGTTACATTTTTAGATAAACGGGACTCCATTCAAGTATATAAATATTCGATCCAGCTATAATTTAACATGGTCGGATTGTACATTTTTCTTAGAATTGAGTGTAGCAACAATATTCTTGATTACAGATGTTACACAGATGTTAAAAAATTTAAAAGAGAGTGTATTGAAGTTGTCAAAAAAATGTATTTAAAGAAGAAATATTTTTAGTATAAGTTATTAATATTATATAAATAACAAAAGAAAATACTATTAAGTAGATATTGTATCATTCTCAGGGAATAAATTTATTATATTTAATTGTATTTTTTATACATGTGTATGAAATGTTTGTATTAGCTGTTTTGCTAAATAAAAACCTATTCTATATTATTCTATTTACAGCAATAATAGCAGCAACACTGCACATGATACTTGACTGCATAATTTAAGAAGATAAAAATCAACCTGGACAAAATTCTCTTGCAGTTGAGTTCGGGAGCTAAAATGTATTCTGCATGTTTCGTTACAAACGGGATATGAATAATTTCCACTTAACGATGTAAGAAACTGACCGCTATACTTGTAATTGGATTATAATATGCCTAATTTTACACTCCAGGTTCAAAATTTATTACGTCATTATTAATAAGTAAGTACAAAAGCAATTATATTTTCTGGAAAAAATGTTTACTTGTATTATTCTTTCAATAATACAAAATAATCCCCGGGCAATATTTTGTTTATAATAGCAAAAGTTTTTCAAAAATGATATTGGCTGATGGCTATAGAAAAAATAATAAAAGATATATCTAAAAAAATAAAATCAAGTCTCATTTTTAAGAATTTCTTACATGAAGTTTTTTTTTCTCTCTATGTGCAAATACCAAACTTGCTTTTATATTATAGGCTGTATATAAAACATAAGAAAAATGTATGTATGCATGATGAACAAAATTTGAATAATGTTTTGAAACTATCACTTTATGTATAATGTTCGCAATAAACCTCACAAGCACTGGTATTTTGATAAAATCTTTGTCTAATAAAGTAAACAGTAAACAGGCAATTTGAACTCTTGACAGTTTTGAAATCAATGCTTGTTCGAGTGTACTATCTATTTGAGTATGTATGATATTGACAATACATTAAATAATCATATAAAATACAATTGTATGACAATTATAATTATGATTGAAATTAGTTCTGTATTGGGTTCGTTGACCGTATGTATAAATGTAATATAAAATAACATTCCTCAATGTATAATAATATTGTTGAAGTGCCATTGATGATTACAGATTTATTTCATACTGTATTGATTTACAATATTTACATATGCATAGTAAAATAGGATAGAAAACCCATGAGATACATTAATTAATATCAAGTAATTTGAAAATTAGCATTTAAAATAATTGTTGACAGTAGTGTAGCAGATCTACAGATTGTAAGTATGTTTTATTGTAATTTACTATACTCGATCGTAACGGTTCTTTCCTATATAGTTTGTTGCACATATATATTATTTATGTAGAGCATTTTGGATTATCACTACGTTCACATGACGGTATTTAATACGTATAATACTTTGACGACGCCTCATAAGAATAACATTATCCGTCGTCAACGGATCCGTATTAAACATGTGTTAATACATAAAACTGACCAAAATTGAATCAATTTCCTTTAAAATAATAATTAATTAATTCATTATAACTGCAATCACTACAGATGATACAAAATAAGCTAGACAATTATGATTTTTGATATGAGCTCGTGCTTATTGCAAATTTCACTTGTAATTTATTGCATCTGGCTGCCTCAATGGATTATCGACCTTAATTTTTTTATTGCAGAAAAAGATAGAGGGTGCAAAGTTATGCTACCCTGATTTTTTTCACATTTTTTACAGCCCTGGAAGTATTTTTAAAAAATTATTGAAAGTCCTTTTTGTGACGTCACGTGGCAGCAAGTCCTATATTTTTCTTAAGGAGAGGCGCCTCGTGTCGTCGCAAAAAGGACTTTCAATATTTTTTAAAAAAATACTTCCAGGGCTGTAAAAAATCGGAAAAAAATCAGGGTAGCATAACTTTGCACCCTCTATCCATTTCTGCAATTAAAAAAATTAAGGTCGATACTCCATGATGGCAAGATATTTACCTCCAGGCAAGGAGACAATTCACTACGTTGATAAATTCCACCTGACGTAACCAAACCGTGCATTGCTGTCACCGATATTATCAGATCAGTGTTGTCACATTTCACTTTTTTTTTGTACGCTGCATTCATTATAAAAAATATTTTAATTGAGTATTGCCATCAGAAAATTTATTAAATCAAATTATATTATAATCAATGTTATGTAAATCTATGCTCTATGTCAGATTTTTCTGAGATAGGTGACTTTTTTTTTCAAACAATGAAATACTTTTTAACAATATTCACGAGGCGTCACTCTTTATTAAAAAGAGAAAAACATGTCGATGACTGACGTCAAAAAATTTGATTTCGATAATTATTTTTCAAAAATCTTCCCAAACGCAGAATTATCTGTGAAAAGAAAATCAGGGTAGCATATAATGGTTATTTTAGCTCTATTTTTTTAACTATTTCAAAGTAAAATTTCGACAAGTGTATAAACAAACAATTTAATATAATTATTATTATTACGCGGTAATTATTTCAATTACGTATAATTTTTTTTAAATATTTTAGAAGAAATCCTCTTTGAAAAATAATAACAATTAATTATAATAATATAATGTAAAGTAACAGATTTGAGAATTTTTATTATTATTATTATTTGTTGAAAATTATCAGAGTTTTAAATTTTATTTGTATTTTTTCTAAACTAAAGTTGTTAAATAATTACGAGGCTTCATATTCTATTTTGTATTTTAATATTTATAATTATCACTTTATTTTTTTATAACTCAAAAAATATAACTTTAGAGACGACAAAAAAACAAAATATTAACTATTTTTTTTTAGGATCTTCACATTACATACAATTAAGAAATTTTACTTAATATAATTTTAATTAAATTTACATTGTTTTTTCAACATATTTATATCAAGTCACGTAATTTATAATTTAACATAATTAATTTATTATACAAATAAAATTATAAAAAATATACAATGACATATCAGCACTTGTGATAATGAATATATTATAATACTTATTAAAATTTTATATACTTTTAGTAACAAAAAATGACAATATTATCATTATTTTTTATGCATAGTTTATGTGCTTATTTAATTATGTGGCATGCATATGCAATTATTATATATAGAGTGTAATGCTTGATGAATATTAATGGCAGCAACTGAATTAACAATAACAACAACGTCACTGCCGTTAGAAAGAGAGGGGAAATGCACACTGTAGTAGAAAACGATGCAATGGAAGTGTTTTTATTTGTCAGCATAAAAATAGAATAAATCTACTTTGTTTCACGCATCCAATGAATATATATATATATATATATATATATATATATATATATATATATATATATATTTAACACAATAATAAGGTTTAAATCAATATAACATTTTCATATATTTAATTAAATTGATACACTCTGCTCATCATATTTACGTCAAATATCTTTGCAGTCATTGGTTAATAGCTTGTATAACGAAGAGCCCCATTGGTTGCACACAAACCGAAGTAATCTCGAATATTGACGATAAAAAGTTAAGAGTTACGACTTACCATTAATGGTATTTTTATTTTATTTTCAATATTAGTAATAAAACATTTAAAACAATAATTTTTTTACACACCTGCTCACTAAAATGTAAGAATTGTAATGATTTTTAAAATTATTGATCAATAGTGTTTATTTGTTTATTGAATCCAATACAGTATAACAACAGTATTTCCATAAGTTTGGATACATGATATAGTACATCTCCAGCCTATAATATAAAACAATTTTCACAGATGTGATTTAAATAAACATATAATTAATTATACCCACATATACATACACACACATTTATAATTATGTATTACACATGAATTGCTATACTATGTTTATTAGCGCAGTGGATGTTGTATTGAATTATTCTGTTATTGTCAAATTATTCGATATCTTTTATATATTACTCTAATAAAAACAGTATACAGCTATCAGATATCAACAGAGACTTATTTGTCTTTTGGTCTGACCATAAGACATCATAAAGGGCATTCACAAAGCCTTAAGGCCACATTTTAAGTCCAGAAATTTTGGGTCTAAAAAACACGTATAAAATCAAGCTTTAAATTATCGAGCCTTAAATCATCTTAAATGTAGCCTTAAGACTTTGTGAATGCCCCTACATAAGATCTGAGTATATTTTATGATGTTACATAGAAACTTTTATTTCCAAATAATTTCTAATGGTATATTTTTTTTCTAAATAGAATAATTTTTATTATATGTTGTACATTTGAAATATTAATGCAATAAAATAAATCCTATATATATAGATAGTTCATGCAATGTAAAAGAACAATCAATTTACGCGTCAAAGGTAAGTAAAATGATTGATTAAATTTTTTGCAACAACTGAAAAATAAGATAAAATATTACGTTTGCAACAGACATCGTATGAACTATGCATTAAAAAATAAAACAAGAATGAGAATAGAAACAATATATTACAGTAAAAAAAAAATCCATATATTTTAATTATATCTCCTGACATTTTTTTTCTTTTAAATTTATATTTTTCACATCCCAATGGAATATTATTATAATATAAAAAAAGAATCATCATATATTTAAGATATTATATTATTTAATTTGCATGTTTTATATAATTAATATATGGATATATTATTGTCACTTTAGTAGAAACACGTCGCATATATAGAAATTGTTGTGTTTGAAACCATAGGGAAATCATAGAATGCAAATGACGTTCCAATGCACTTTACGGGTTGCAGGCTGCTGTTGCTGCATAACATAATGCACTGCTGCTGCATACATCGATATGCAATGAGATTCTCGTGTCATCTGGGAGGACTCACGATGATCAATTTGTATGACGCGTACACTGATGAGCAAGATAACTGCTCTTGTCATACCAATATTGAGGTCACGTTAAACCATTTCTTTTTTTAGCATCATCATCATCTATATAATAGAAGACATCATTGAGCTTTTAGATATAGAGAAGACGTGTTCTGTAATTGTAAATATATTGTGTGTATTATTTTTATTAAAGAAAATACCATATAACATTGTTTCTAGGTATAAACTATAATAAGAGAATAAATATAAAAAGTCTTTGAAATTATTAAAAAGAAATTATATGAATATCAAATGCAATTTTATGATTATTTTATAAAATTTACTATTTGTAAGAAATGTATTTTAATAAAATAGTATTATTTTTTCTCAAACGTCAGTATTTGTGAAGTTAAGTATTAAAATTATTATATACTGTTGTATTTTTCTTATATTTTTACTACTTTTCAAACTTTTGTGGAGGAAAAAGTAATATTTATAAACTATATAAATGATATTAATTTTAATATTTCAAGAGTTTTTTTTTAAAGTCGTTATATATTTATACATTAAATGATCTGCACTAGAATGGTGAAATAAAAATTAATAAAAACGAAGAAAATCAACATTGCATTTTATAATTAAGAATGATAATTGACCATCTGAGAGGCAAATTTTTACTATAATCGTAGATACTAGACGCCAAGTTATGTATAATAAACGGGAACCCACCCCCCAGAAGGGATGAAATAAGGGTGGGAAAAAATTTTCACCACCACAACATAAAACAAACAACCCTCAGCTACCACTGTACGAAATTTGAAGTTTCTACTAGCACTTTTGCAATTCCAAATTAGAGGATAGAAATGACACACGAATTGTGACTCACTCTGTATATTCAGACATTTTAAGCACTCTTTAAACTGTGGTTCCTTTGGCTTTGTCGATCTATTGTACTTTAGGTTCATTGACAAATTCTGTGGTGGCCATCCTAACTGATGTTTCCACGTTTCCCTCAGTCACAAGTACATAACAAGATAGAATGGTTGACCTTGTTTTGAATGAAACCAATATTGTGGCGTCATAGTAAAAATTTAGCATACAATCATGGTAAAAAGTTTAAAATGAATATTATGTAACAACAACGACTTTCATCTCAATTTAGAGGTAAAAAAATATGAAAAAATATATGTAACTTGAGGTGTCTTACATCATATAATACAAATTATCATGCTGCCTTTATATTATTCAACCCGATATATATTGTATATTTATACTGTATATATTATACTTCCATGTTATTAATAACGTATGTTGAGAAAGCAATATCCATTTGGATACACATATTTACTTTTCAGTACTATTGTAGAATTTCTACAAGCAACTTGCATTTTCAGCATACTTTTTCCCATGATTTTTATATTGAAACGATCAAGAATATTTTGTAACCATTATATTTACATTATAGTTTTCTTATTTTTTTCCATAAGATTTCCTATAAAAATAAAAATCTAAAAATCTTACAGATAAAAATGGCATAAAGATACGTTCATTGAATATTCGTTACATGATTATCAACATAACCTACATTTTATTTATATAAAATGTAATATTTATCATTTATGCAATCACTCGATCAAACATTAAATAAATTAAAATTATAATTCAATAAGTACACTTAACTTAACTAATATTAATTTTATTGCTTTTAGAATATTAAATACTGTATACAACTTGACATAAATAATATGTAATAAAATATTTATTAAAAAATAAAAGTTTTTTGTTGATTATTTAAGTGTAAGATATAGTGTGAAGGTATACAAGAGTAACGATTGTTTTGTTGAAGAAAGGCGAACAGAGGAGCTTGTGGGTGAGATTTACGTTGTTTCGCTCTCTTGGACAAAGTATGGTGACAGTAGAACTAACTACCTTGCCCCCTTTTATTGCGGCCACCCAGACTTTTATTTCCTACCACCCCCCTTCGTCGCCGCAGTTACGCTAGGTGGTTGCGGAATTGCGGTATGTAGCTGTTTGTCTGGTCGCTACCAACATTTACTCAACTCGCCGTCTATATAGTATGGACAAACACACACCTTTTTTGTTAGAACTACACTACTTTAATACGAGTTTTATATGTAAAAACCTCAGTCTTATTTTTTTTATTATTGTAACCACAATTTTATACATTGAATGAATAAATTTATTTTTTGTATAAATAAAATTGAAAAGTAAATAATATAAAATTAATTTAGTTTATTAAACTAAAAATAATGTTTAACAGTAAATTAATTATCGCTGTGTGCAAACATTATCAATATATTTTTAATATTATTACTACACATTTCAATTTTAATATTATTTATTTTATTATTTTCAACCAATTGACAGTAATGAGTAATGACGTTTTTAACACAAATGTGCATGTAATAAATATAATTTTGAATCCTGACATAAAACTAATTTATTATAATTACATTATAAATTTATCATATTTTTCTTTTTTAGACATTTCCCAATCCATTGATAAAATAATTGGTTCCAAAACTACTAAGAAGTTGAGACTTCTTAATTGTTTCCTTAAAAAGTTTTGTGGTGAACTCAGGCAATGGGATCATTGTACCAATATCCCTTCGGCTGTTTTAAAACTTTTTTTAGGCTACCAACCAAATATACTTTTTTTTTTTTTTTTTTTTTTAGCTAGTCTGCGGGTTTTGCTAGTCTGCGGATGTAAGGGGTAAGTTAGGCAACCAGTTGAGTAGTTGTGTGCAGCAAATTGCCTATAAGGCAAGGCAACGAATACATTTTTTTATACCTTTGACTTTCCGGCTCTCCATTATTCTCCATAATATAAACCCGACCTAGCATATGGAGGCTTCAAGTCAGCTGATTAATTACGATGTTCTCAACGTCCTATCCAAACCTATATATGTAAAAAAAAAATATATATATCTCTAAATGAAGGGAGGGGGATAGGATATGTTTTCCAATCAATAGCTTTAAAAGTTATTGAGAAAAATTTCAACTTACATGGTTGCTTATGAAGAAAATTTTCCTGCCGGGGAACACTTGAAGCCTCCATTACTTGGGGTTTTTGGGTCCCTTCCTCCAAACCAGGGCGTCCCTGACGTATAGCAATCCATCTCAGCATTCACCTGGTTGTGACTGAGGGAACTATGGGAATCTCAGTCAGGATGGTCGGTGATTGATGGAGGATGCCATCAACCACCTCCCGGTTGCACGAGTGGGCGTTCCTTAATTGATAGTAAACAATAAGTTATAAAATTTGAATTAAATTTCTTGCAAATATTTCATTTTTAAAATATATGTTAGAATTTATATATATATATTAATATATGCATATTTTTTACGATGACCTTATTTTGGTAAGATAGTACAATCATTTTTTCTTTTTCAATATATTTATGTCCTCTTCTTTTTTGAGTTTATGATTCCATGAATGTAAATTTCAATTTTCTAGTTGCAGCTTGGCGCCTTTGACTCTATAGCTATCAGTAAAGTCAACACAAAAACAATTTTATAGCTAAAATGAATAAATATGTAGTAAAAAATGTTTTAAATTTTATTTTAAATACAATATTTACATTATTTTAAAATAAATAATCTTTATTACTTGATTTTTATTTTTATTTTATTATTATTATTCGTGTTATTTTTACTATTAAATTGTTTAAAGTATTCTCAGGTGAAGTATATGATTCCTATACTGTTACTGCTGGACAATAATACAGCCTGAACTCTTTACGACTAAAGATAGAAGGAGAAAGAGAGGAACGGAGTAAAATACTTTACACTTTTTATTAGTTTTGTTGAGAGCCACCATAAAACGTAGGGGCGTTGTAATCAGACCCAGTAATATTTCATACACGGTGACATATCTCTGTTGAAACTTATACAGTATGTTATTGAGTTTTGTTGTTACCATACAGTAGCTTCTACTAGATTAACAAACAAGAATTAATGGATTATCTGGATTAACATATATGAATCAGATTAAAATATACAGTTTGTTATAAACTGCTTTTAACTTTTAATAAATGTATGGTTTTATTCATGTAAATATTTCATAAAAGGATAAAACTTAAAATTAATGTATTTATTAATATGCTTACAAAGAGAAAATATACAAATTTTAAGACACTTAATTACTTTTTCTAATGAATTAAAAATCAGTAAATAAAATAAAACTATTTTAAAATCAAAGAATCTGTTATTAAAAAATTTATACTTTAATTAAAAGTGATTTTTTTTTACGAGAATTCTCCCCTGTTTATTATTTTTTATATAACATGCTCTAACTTTTCTAGTGCAAAATATGTCAGTGTTAAGAAGCAAGAGCAGGGATGCAAACTTCCTACAACATGCCTACTTAAAAAGTTTGAGCGCATAAAAATGCAAGCAGTTGTCTCAACATGAAATCTCAACATGTTGTATAATTTTCTTTAAATTAGAAATTATTTCTTAATTTAAGAAAAAAAAAGTTTTTGTTGCACCTTGAAGTGAAAATTCTACAAAATGTTGTTTGTGCATGTGCGCATTAATGTTTTACTTTTTGTATATCAATTTTATCTTATTTTAAAACTAAAAATTACAACAAAATATTGCATAAATTGTATAATTTGACACCTAATATACACATGAAATGATGAAACAAAATACCTGTAGAGATATAATTATTTTTACTAATTATTCCATGATCCTTGAGCTTAGTATTAATATAATGAATTGAGGTTATTGTCTAACACACCTGCACTGTATATCCAATAATATATATAAAAGAAGAGAAAGTGAAAGAGAGAGAGAGAGAGAGAGTAGAGAGTTGCTGATAATGTGCAATACATGTGGCTTGCCACCTCCAGCTAATACACCACATGGTGCTAAGAGTTTTGCCCATAACCACGCGGGATGGCTGGTGCTACTTGGAGCGGGTGCAAAGAGCTCGCTCAAGCCAGAAATGGTCTTTAAACTGACCGACCTTTGCTTGTGCAACTGAGTCTGGCGGGGCTTTATGAGCCCTACCACTTCACTACCCTTTCTCTCCTATTTTTTCTTCTCTTTCTTCCCCATACACATTTACTTGCCAGGCACCAGTGAGCTACTACATAAACCTTCCCGCCGGCATTGCTTTGTCTCATCTTCTAAAATATTAATTGCTATTGCACGATTGTAAAGAGAAGTATACACAACACAATATTCCCATGGGGATTCATATTGCAAGAGATTGAGAACAAACAGAAGATACAGTTAGTTATTCTTTATAGTTCAAATAGTATTATATCCTAATTTTTTTATACATGTCTGTTCAACTGATAAATTGACCTATTTTGGTATTTTATAAACACTAATTGGAATAATTGATACAATTCACAAGCTTATAAAGAATGAGTTAGTTTAAACTAAATGCTGATTATCTTGTGGTGATAATGAGCTAAATGGACAACATACATGTATGAAAAAATTTATTGCAGAAATGAATAGAGGGTACCAAATTATGCCACTCTGAATTTTTTCAGATTTTTTTGAGACTCGGAACTATTTTTAAATAATTATTGAAAGTCCTGTGATTTCAGTTGGCGCCCCTGAAGCCTTAATAAAAAGGATATAGACTGGACGCCTATTGACGCCTCCAAGGGGCGTGGCCGCACTTAAAATAATTATTTAAAAATAGTTCTGGGTCTCAAAAAAATCTGAAAGAATTCAGAGTAGCATAATTTGGTACCCTCTATTCATTTCTGCGATAAAAAATTTTCATGTATGTTGTCCATTATGAAGTAAAAGGTATTTAATTAATATTTCATCGTACATATACATTTAGTGAGTCCTAGACTCATGTTTCACCAATAAGGAAACTCCTTACAAACTGTTAACCAATAACAGCAGAGCTTACACATATAACTTAAACATTATATTAAATGTTACGGACAGTGTAGAAACTCATAAATTTATTAAAATGTGTAATTATCATAACATACAATAAAAAATTGTAATTATTCTCTGACTTGCAATCTAACGTTCTATTTTTACATATATGTTATTAGGTGAATGTTATAGAGTATGTTAGTCAAAGGAATCACATGTAACGATCACCTTTGTACTGATAGAAGTGTGACCCTTGCTGTCAGGTGTGACATGAATTAATCTTCTTGAGAGAGACCGGAGAGACGCTCGATACGAGATCGTGGGAGCGGTGTGTTGCTCCCCTGCTGGCTGCTGCGTCCCTCGCGCCTGTTGCGATGCTGACATGCACCTACTTCTCGACTCAATCCCCAGACATTCCCCCCGACACGTGGACAAACCACACTACTACTGTCATCTTGTGGTCTTTGAATATTGTAACACATTTTAATTATAATTGTAATGAAATTATTATTTAAAGTATACCATAACTCAAGCACAGGTTTTTTAAATAATTAGTTTAGTTGTATTTAATTACATTACAATTATTACAGTGAAAATTATTTAAAAAATGCTAATAATGTAAAATTTCTCTCGCAAATTTATTGCGAATTAAATTTTGCGCATTAAATTTGTTAGAACAATAATTCAGCTGACCTCGATTCTGATGCCATAATATATATTAGTAAAGGAAATTACCTGGGGTATTTGGCTTTCCATATTTTTGCAATGCTTTATTTAATTTGCATTCCTCTGTTTATAATAATTTTGTAATTTTATCTTTAATTTTGCATTAATTCTGTTTACAGCACTTGAGAATTGCACAATTTTTGTTCTGCATGCAAAATCTATAGAACTTCGATTACAAGTTCAACTTATTTTTACTCAAGACAATAATATCTCTTAATTATTATTTATTGAAACCATGAAAACTCCTTTTATATTATAAAATGATACTAAAATATTGTTTAAATTCTTTTGGTGTATTATTGAACTTGTGAGTACGAACGATTGATTTAAAATATTTTAAGTTTAAATATTAATGTCACTAGAAATTAAGTAGATTTATAAATAAAAACTAAATAGGACATGTATGAAATTTTATAATATCCTTGACACTAGAAATATGAAATGTTTTACTGAATACTTCTGTTAATATTTGTCCATTTTTTAGCCTTTTTTTTAAACCATAAAAGCTTAAAAGGCCAGACTGTAGCGTATATGCGAATTTAATTCGGGAGAAGTAGCAACATCGTTCCATCATGGTCATACATGTTAGGGATTATCAGGACGATGAATCCTACGTCGCTTAATATTACGCAATATAAAAAAAAAAAATACATGACATATATATGTACTGATATAGCAGACTTACAAAAAATTTGATCGTTATAAACATGTTGTAATACAGTATTTTATTTCTATGTAGTATATATAGAAATACTGATTGAAATAAAGGTTAAAAATGGCTTTTGACTTTTCCGTCCTTTTATAAACGTGTAGTGTAGTTCACGAAACCATTGAACTGTTAAAACTACATGTCATGGTCGGTTGACATTTTTGTATCTTTTACTCTCTTTATCTCTCTCTCTCTCTCTCTCTCTCTCTCTCTCTCTCTCTCTCTCTCTCTCTCTCTCTCTCTCTCTCTCTCTCTCTCTCTCTCTCTCTCTCTATTTGGTACAAAATAATATTCTGATTTGTGTTTTACCAGCTCACTCAAGTATATTATGGAAACAGAAGTAGACAAACATTTAAACTGTAGAAAAAACTAATAACTCTGTGTATTTTTTTTAAATAGTACAATTGAAAAATATCTCATTGTTTGAAATAATAACAAATTACATAATATAGATTTCCTGTTTCTATATAAAAATGAGATAAGAGCCAAGAATTGCTTTTGACCTCAAGTTTTATTGCTACGTAATTTTATACGTTTTTTTTTTTATAAATATATTGATTTTATTGGAAATGTAAGATTTATAAAATGCTTAATGTATAGGAAGATAAAAATATTTAAATTGAATAAATTATATTTATATATGTAACATAAACTGATATAGATATTTATATAAACTCCATATTTAAGTTTATAAATAAAATAAAATCTATTGATTTCTTAAAAGATTTTACTCAAAAAATATTATTACTACAGCAAACATCTGAAATTTATTACTTGGAAAAAGTGAAATCTCAATTGTAGGACCTGATAAGAACATATTGCAGAGTTTTCGTGAGAGACAGAGAGACAGCGAGACAGAGGAGAGACCCGAGGCCACACCTGTTCCTCTCATTTGCAGCACGATAGTGAGGCTGACACAAACTTTCAGCACAAATTCAAAAGAAATGAAAAAAGGAAAGAAAGATTGAAAAAAAATTTCCATAGAAACCACAAGGCAGTAAGTGAAAGAGAAAAGAAAATACATAAAACTTTTTGACTAAAAGATCAACAAATATATTGTTTGTGTTTACTTTTTTTTTTCTTTCTTTCAGTAGTTTCTAATGTAACAGCTATACCCTTAGCTAACTTATCATATGTGTGAGACAGCTGTGGGTTCTATATTTATATATTTCACCATATTATACCTGTGTATTTTTTTTTCTTAAGTGCAAAATCAAATTCCACTGTCAAACTATAATCCAAGTGCACAGATAATATGATTAATTTTATTATATTTAAACATAATTTTTATTGATTGTTAAATAAATTTCACATTATATTTAAAAATAGAGAAGTACATACTTGTAACATGTTTAGAATAACATACATTTTTATAGGTTTTATAAGCGCACTTGTTTTGCAAGAAAAATATACATCATGAAGACAATTCATGTGTACAAAAATCAATATTTCATCTTTTATATTTTTTTATATATATTTTGATAGGTAAATAAAAGGCAAGGAAGAGAAAGAAGAAAGAAAGTTGCACAATTTGTTTGCAGTCAATGTAAAGAGCAAAGTTTGACAAGAAAAAGGCTTTTCTGTGACATATTGACAAAAAAAAAAATACTCAAATCAAAAAACAAGGAAAAAAAAAGAGAAAAATATTTTACCATGAACTGCGCTTGCTATATGTAGTGTAGCATAGTATAACAGAAGAATGGTGAGAGAGAGAGAGAGAGAGAGAGAGAGAGAGAGAGAGAGAGAGAGAGAGAGAGAGAGAGAGAGAGAGAGAGAGAGAGAGAGAGAGAGAGAGAGAGAGATAGAGAGAGAGAGATTGAAAACATTGTGAACAAACGTATCATGCAGTATAGAAGTCACAGGAACTGCACTATTCGAGCAAGTTACAAGAAAAAGATGTATATAAATCAGATTAAAAAACATACTTTTCTTGTCAAGTTGAAGTTTTCTTATGTCTTTTTTTCAATCCTTTCATACGGCTTTCAGATATCACCGATTTTACAAATGAAATCTCATTATAAAATTCATATTAATTGAAAAATATCATGTAAAATTTTACGAACGTGTTGAGGAAATACAAATAATTTATTTGTTTTTGAAATAATATTTATTTTCAAACTTCAAGATTATCAAGAAATTTAATATGAAATGTTGTACGTACATACTAGTTATAAATTTAATTTAATTTGTATAAATGAGCTCTTTTCAAAATATATCAGAAGAAAAGATAAAAAAAAACATTGCTATATTACGTCAAGTCAAGAAGGTTGGATTCAAAACATGAAGAATTTTACGTGTGAAATATTGTTAAATAAACATACATATTTTTTTAACTTTATTAATCAGCCATATAACTCAAGGATTATAAATTGAGCTGGGATATAGGCGCTTGCATGTGACGTCAGATCGGGAGTTTCAACGGTCGTCGGCATCCTTGTTGGTGAAGCTATAGCCATGTATAAGCATAGGACTAAACACATTAAAAAAAATGTTTAAAAATATACAAAGAAAAAATTCAAAATTCTGAGGTAAGCAAAAGTTTACAAATTTAGTTCTAGACATTTTGTTCACCTCACATTTTTATTTTAATTTTAAATAATTTATAATACATAAATATATATTTTAAATTTTTGCCTGCATGCCTGCCTGCATTTTCTACGACTTCACCATCATGGCGGCCTGCATGTTTGCACTCATCCCCTGTAAAGTAGACTGATTGCGTTGCTCATGCAACCACCTTATTCAAAGCCAGGGAGGGAGGGCAAGTCAGGAAAAGCTGTATATAGCTCAGAATAACCATAGGGTTATCGAAACCCTTAGGATGAAACAAGTATTTAAAACAAATGTATTATGAGGTTATATATATATATGATACTAGGAAAGGTAGGGAACAAAATATTGTTGTTCTTTGTTGATTTGCATATTATCTTATGGTAAATGACCGTTAATATAAATTATTAAAGGTTCAATAGTTAAATGAAATAGCAAAAACAGGTAATATATCGTCCCATGGTCGTTAACAATGGAAATGGACAAATATTATAAACAATGGTATGCTACAACAATTGCGAGTCTTTTGTAGGGAGGTTTTGAGGCCTTGTTTTAGATATTGCGTTGGTATTTACCTGGTAGTGATAGTTGGAAACCACAAACAATCACAATCAACTGAAACATCTGGCAAAACTTCCCAATTGCAATTTTTGACACTCAAACTCAAAATTGGACAACGATCACCTAGTTTTGGTCAATATAATTTTACCGAAAGACAATATGTGCTCGTACTTTTAAATTAAGAATTTTAACATATATGTTTCATTCATATTCGCTGTATGTATTAAAAAATAAATATATTTTAAATTACCAACATTGAATTGTTTTTATTCTCATAATATCATTTTATCATTCAACTTCATAAATAACTTTATGTTATAAATAATATGAGCCAATTTCCTATCAACAATAAATAAATAATTTCACGGACATTTTTTTTTTATTCGAAACATAAAAATATATTGTTCTTCCTTATTGCTATATTTATGGTTTCAACGGCAATATTGGAGACAATTTGTAACTTTCATGTACTTTTTGCTGCAAGTGAATGCAGTAAAATGTCATCTTCGCAATTTTAAATAATGCACTTTCTTAACTGCAACATATATAGTGTTAAAGTATAGTGATATATTTCTTTATTGCAGATAATTATTTACCATTATTTCTGTTTGCGTTTTAAGCTCATTCCATCTTATATGCTGTAAAAAACCCATTTGTATCAAGAATAATTTATATAATGTTTAATACTTATCAAAATAATGGGCGTATTTCACGAAAGAGATAGCCAGGTACATTTCTAACTATAAAATATAATACCAGATAAAAAAAATAACTACAAGAAAACAAATGGAGGATTATTTCATTTGCTAATTCTAGAACCCCCAAATCTCCAAAACCTACCCTAATTGTGCTTTTTACGTATTCATCTGTAACAAGGTGGCCTTATCATATATATACAAAAATTCAATCATGGAATTTTCATGTCACTGACAGTGAGGCAAACATGAAACCATCAGTCAGAATGAACACTACTGCTTTTTGTCAATGAAACCAAAAAATTCAAAGCCATTGGCTTCATCAACAATTCACCCAAGATGGAAATAACAAATATTATTTTTGTAGGTATTTTTTTAATAGCTAACCAAACTGGGCAATGCTTAACTTTGGTGATCTCACGAGGATTGGTCAACTTATTGTTGCACACTCTAACATATATTAATATTAAGTATTGAGATATGGCAATGGAGGTTCTCGATAATATTTAATTATGAAGATGGGGTAAAAATATGAATATTGAAATTATTAAATGATAAAAACCAGTTACGTCAACAGTATTAAAGGAAACTAGTCATTTATTTGATGATGAAGTGTGGGTGATTATTTGCTGCAAAAAATAATAATAATAATAAAAAAGAAACATGTATTTTAACGCGTAACATTTTTCCCATTTCTAAAATAGTATGTTTCAAATAGCTAATTAACGAGTTAAATCAAGCATGTCTTCAAAGATATTTAATATAAATCAGATCGTATTATATTATAGAAACAAGTTGATTTTTATTTGTACAAAATTTACAACATATACATATTATATATGTTTATATTTTATCATTTATTACATAACCAAACTAATAACAAATTTATACCATATAACGCAATGAGAACTTATCTAATCTATTAATATTAAATGAAATTAGTTAGAAACATAAATTGATATGTCATCATTATAAATGTATTTCATAAGTATGAGTTTATTAGCAAGTACACTTCACGAAATTGGGAATGTCACCTTTCATATTTTGTGTAAAAATTTATTGTGGTTAAGTTGAATTTCATAAAGACTGATGCATTTTTTATGTAGCCTCTTTTTAAATTGAATATTTTTTTCTTAGCAAATCTAAAGTGCTAGCAAATTATTTAGTTATAACATTCGTAATGTCTCTAGTTGTACAATATTAAATTCAAATACAAGTCTGCAGTTTCACCTCGACACCGTGAGAAAAGAGAAGTTAGTATGTAAGCAAGGATATAGAAGCTATGATATATATAAGAGAAAGCAGAAGTAACTTCTTGTGCAGCGTTAATCCATTCTAAGTGCAGTATGATTCATTTATGAGCTTGTTTTACTGCAATGTGATTGCTTCATGTACAGTCAGTATTAGCTCAGGTAGATAAATTTCATTTAAATATATGTATATTATTTACTTTACTCTCTATATCTAGTTTAATGTAGTTTAATATCTTAAAGTTGAAAATGACTTAATTTGATTTTAACTATACTAACATAATATTATTTATAATGTAACAAGATTGTTTATAATGTTGTTTCCTCATTTTACTCATTGTATTTACTAGGGTATATTTCAAAATAATAAATTTTTATAATTAATTGTTATTTATGAAAACATAATATTTTAAATTTCTTATTCACACAGATCAATACAAAATTTACTTACTTATTTTGAAATTTTTGGATTATAGTAAGAAAAATGTCAAATTACATATATTTTAAAATTATTTATATTAAAAAAAAGTCTCATAAACTAATATTTTGTTTTGATAACGAAAAGTTTTTTAATTTTGAATTTAAAATTAACATTTCTATAGAATAAAATATTTTATAAAGTGTGAATAATCTTTGATTACTTCTTTCTAACGTAACAAATACCTACGAGTATATATTGATTATCATCAAGTTAGTTCTCTTTTTAGCTGCAGCAACATCTTCTTTCCTAAGTTAATCTTGTTTATTTGCGCAAGCGGGTACGGCGTCTCCCCCACCCACCCACTCTTCCTCGACTGCCGTAGTTTGCTCCAGGACATAATGTTATTAAGCGATTCCACATAGAAAGAAGCACAAGATTCAGCTACTCTTACGTTATTGAGGCCTAAGGCTTTATCTGCTTTACCAATTTTTGTCAGCCAAAAAAAAAATAAAAATACAACGCGCTGTTTTACTATATATACTTTTTATATTATACATATTTATATAGAACGCGTATAAAAGGCTAACATAGCGTATATAGAAAAGTAACATCATAAATATATTGTGTGTGTATTTTTTAAGATTTTTTTTAAGTCTATAGGTATTTTCCTTTTGAAATACAGTATGTAATTTATTCCATATCTAAGATGTACTCATTTTTTGTAGTTCAAGTATGTAATACAAAAATATTTTACATTTCTCTCGCTAAAATAAACACTTATTTAATAAATTTAATATTGAGCTTGATTTACGAAGCAGTTATTTATAACATTTTTCTCAATATCCATCATTGAGGTAGGTTAATTCTGGTTACTTAGTTAAACATCTTGGCTATCTTTCTCGTAAATTGCAACTATTTATTCATTATCAAATGAAAATATATTTCTACACTTGTGGAAATGAGTTGTTAAAGAGAGTGTTATCATAAATTATGTTTTAGTGACGAATAGTATTAGCGATTAACAGTAGTTTCCCTCCTATCTTCTTCAACACGTATATTATATACGTTATAGTACGCAAATACGCAACTAGTCAACTGCCATAAACCCCCTCTTCCTTCTCCTTACACCCTCTGGCGGCTTCATCGTGCGTTCGTGTGTGTGTATAGCGATGGCAAACTTTGTACATCTGCTTGGCTGTCTCTTCAACCACCCTCCCATTCGTGAAGGAAACGTCTCTAAATTATGGTTATTAAAGCCTTAGGGTTTTATTTCAACTCATCTCTTTTACCAATTTTTTTCCTTTTTTTTTTTTTCATTTTCTCTCTTTTATTCAACTTTTCTCTTTCTGCTATTTCACCTCTCTCTCTCTCTCTCTCTCTCTCTCTCTCTCTCTCTCTCTCTCTCTCTCTCTCTCTCTCTCTCTCTCTCTCTCTCTCTCCACCCGCAGCTCTAAAAATGCCTCGGCCTCTCTAACAGAATTAAAATAAAATTCTCTTTCAGTAACGTACATGCAGCATTGCACAAGAGAGAGGAGGCTGAGTAGGAGGATGGAATTCTCTTACGAACCCACTATAATACTCTCTTTTGCTTTACCATTGCAACCAACCTCCCCCTAGAAAGCACAAAGAACATTGCTTACGTTAAACAACATTAAATAATTTTCCTTTAAGACTTTTAAAAAAATATGATATTTTTATATATAACAAAAATAATTTCATAATATAAATTATATTATTTTATAATTTTAAGATCAAATAGGTTATATATCAAAAATATGTATATTAATATAATGTTTAATTTTACACCATGTTATCATCATATATTATATATGACGCAATTATGATTAAAAACAAAAGCCCCTCCCCCCATCTCATGTGCTTCTTCATTTTATATGTATACTTGATATAGTGTATGCGTCTCTACCCTTAGTAAATAAGCTCCTCAGTTAAAAGAGGGTTGATACACAACAAGCTAAGGGTGAGTGAACAATGAAGGTAGAAGGGTGGTTGTATACATGTTAGTAGCTAGGCAGGTAGGCAGGTGAAACATGTTGCATGGTTGCTTCTACAGTAGGAGCCGCTGAGACATGGTTAGATCGTGCCACAAGTATCTAATTACTAATTACGATCAAGCCTTACATCCCGCCTATATAATTACACCTGTATATACCTAGCTATATACCTTATGCGTATATATATATATATATATAATATATATATATATATATATATATATATATATATATATATATATATATATATATATATATATAATGTACTCATCATCATAGTATGATGTTATAGAAGTAGCATTACCATTATTCTCTCTCGCATTTTAATGAGAAAATTGCTGTATATAAGGACATGGTTAAAAGTAGCACTTTTTTTAATTTTTTAATGTAAAAATATATATTTTCTTTATAAAAATAATCTCAATTTTGTTTTTGTTTTTTTTATATAATGTTATAATCATCAATGACATTTTATATAATATATATATAAAAAAAAATCCATCAACTATTTATGTCATTTTAGTATTTACAATTCTGGTACTTTTACTCGTTTGTGCCGCCATCTTATGAAAGTCCTAAGGGCCGTAATGAGAGCGATGTAAGGACGCTGCTGTCGTTACTGCATATTCCTCATTAGCGGCCGAGACTTATTCAGAAAAGCAGCTTCTGCTCTTCTGAATCAGGACAAGTTAAATTTTTTAATGAGTATACTTTTTTTTTTTTAAATAACCGCTAATAGGATGAAAAAAAATGAATAAATTCCGCAGAGCTTTTTTTTTTTTTAAAGTAGATTTTTTTTTATATTATATAATCTCAACAGCTACTGTATCTACTGCAGTTTATAACAAATTCATAACGTATAGAGAAGGGTAATATACGTTAAAGCTTGCTGGTGGTAGTATAGTCATTCACTCACTCATCAGCCTGTCAATTATCGTAATTGAAAAAAATCTACTAATTGATGGATAGAGAATTTTATTATTAAATATAGCATCGTCTATATGTACTCTTGTTTATTAACTAATTTATATTCAAAAGGGAATTTTTTATAATTATTTTTTTTTTAAGTTAAGTTATTAATTAATTTATTGCTGTAAAGATAGAAAAATTAGTTCATATTTCTTAATTATTATCTTTTATTTATAGTAAAATTTTGTTCATACAAATGTACTTTTTTTTACTTTTGTATCATGTAAAATTAAAGTGATTAATTCTGATAGTTAGATGATGTATTTTCTGCTTTTAAATTCTATAGAAATTTTAACAACGCTTCAACAATCCTGAAAAGTTTTGAAGATTTTTTTCTGAAATATTAAACTTCATTTATGAAGCATCCAGGACCAAAATTTTTAAAGTGGATTATCAGTGCATTTAGCGCAGTGATTTGCTCGGAACGGATGATCGTGGGTTTGATTTCAGGTACCTCTGTATTTTAATAATCAACAAGGAACAACCATTAACTAGTGTATCTGGAAGTTATTGACCATTCTTTCTTTTTGAGTCTTCCACATTTCCTCTGTGATAACTAGGAAAATGCTGGGATGCATTCTTAGGTTATATAAAAATTTGAATCTAATTTAAAAGTAACAGAATATTGAAAAAGAAATGTTGCAAGAGACATTAAAGTGAAAACTTTAACTGTTCAATACATTCACTATAAAATGAATGTTATCACACTTCGGTCACCAGGGGCGGACCTCCAGCCAGCCAGCCAGCCAGCCTTTTTTTTTCTTTTTTTTTTTGCAATGCAATTAATATTTCGGACTCTAAATGAAGGTAGTGGGTGGGGGTGATAATACCTTTATTGTATTTTGACACTATTTATTGGGCACCCCCGTTCCCCCTCTCGCTCCATGGATCTGTCTGCCACTCTCGGTCACTTATATTCTCACAAATTTGTTATAATTGTTTATTATAATTTCAGTTTGCTGCTTTTTGGATTCTTACTTAATTATTTATATACAACTTGTTTTCGTTTTACGTGAAAATGCGTTCCCCCCTCCCCCTTTTCGCGCTCAAGTGAAGTCAAAGAGTGTCTAGAATCTAAATATAGTTTTTTTTTTATTATTTTTATTCTTTGGCAGTATAAGGTGAAAGCGATTGAAATCTTCAATTCAATGCAACGTTATGGCCTAAAATAGCTTCTTATTTATCCACATTTGTACGTGATTTTATTTGAGAACGCTATATTTATATACAAATATAAGCTGTCAAAGCATCAATGTAGAAATTTTAGAAGTAGTAAATTTTAAGAATTTGTTGGTAGAGTGAGAATAAAAGGATTATGCAAAAATGTAAAGAGAAAGGTTCTTAAAAAAGATTAATTAAAGTAAAAGAGATTGAGTGATAAGAGAATTTGAAATATGAAAGATTAAAAACAGGAAAAAAAAACTTTATAAACTTCTTATAAGAAGAAAAACTTTTTTGTGCCTTTCAAATACATTAACTTATGGCGCTCATAATTTTAAAAAGATTTTTACTATAATCTTTTATAAATTTTATTACTTAAAGGATATTTCTTAATTTTTATTCTTATAATTAACGTGCTACCCTGTCCTATAGTTATATATAAATTCTAATAATAAACACAACTCATGAGATTCATTTATAAATAATTTTTGCGTGTTTTTAGTATCAAAAATCTATTACAACTGTGATAGTAAAAGAGATGATAGAATTTTATTGTCTATACACAAATCAGTAGGTAGCAATCACTCAACACATGAATGTGATAGATTGATCGTTTTCTTTAGTCTTCAGGGATTGACGTTGTCGTATTCATGTCCCCCCCCCTCCCCCTTGCACACAACATACGTTGGTCGATCAGGAGTAGTATAGTAGTAGGTTGCTTGCAATACGGGTTTTGGGGTGGTGGTGGTAGCTTCACATACACCAACAAGAACACTTGACAGGCGAATTCCGCTGTTGCTGTCAGGAGTTTATCTCAGCAGAAAAGCACGCGGGAGGCTGTGAGCCACAATGGACCACTGACTGCCTTGGCTGCCTGTCTCTTCTTTTGGGTTTGAGATAAGGGACTTATCTCAAACCCAACGTTAACCCGGCCGCCCTTCTTCCAGCCCGCGCTGTGCCACCCAGTAGCCCGCCTTGCTCTTGCTTTCTCTGTTTTGCCGCTCTTTCTACAGCGTGTCCAAACCCCATTACGTTCTCTCTCTTTTCGGTCTGGTCTCCACAGCATCAAAGTCTGCTCACGTTCTGTGCCCCGTTGCTTACTTGAGACACTCGTGACGTCATAAATTTGTGACGCTACTGCTTCACTGTATTCTTGTGACATGTTTTATGTTACTTGATGAGAATTTTACAATATATAATATGATCAACTTTTGATTAAATTTTTATAGAAATTCTTGATACGTTGTTATAAGAAATAATAAAATTTATAGCTAACTTGTGTCTGATTGTAAAGAGTTGTTTTTTGTTTATGTTTACATGAAACTCAGGAGGAGAGGTTATAACGCAGGTATAAGGAGGGGCTTTAGCGAGAGAGGGGGAGTGTGGTGGTCCAAATAATGTTCAAAACATAGGAACAATGAAAAAAGAACAATAAAAATGTTTTTAATTCTTTTTTGATGTTGTGATTTTTTCTTGACATCTATTTTGTATGTACTAGCGTACTTTTACAATTTTTTAAAATATATATACATTCTATTTTTATATGTTATAGTCTGTGCATTTTGGCTCACCTCAGCGCAGCATGACGTCATCGCCATCTCTTCTATAACATATAAACAATTTTTAAGATTTCAATACTAATATATGTCCTATTCTTTAAATTTTAGAATCAACTTTTAAAATAATTAATTTTTATGAAAAATAAAAGATATTCTTTTTTTTTTTTAGAAAAGACTGCTCTTCTTGAACTGCGCATTTCAATTTATTAATTGGGAGAAACAATTAATAAGAGGTGAACAGGAAATTATTCAATTCTTTGCTAAGATATCTAAAATTTTCACATCAATAAACAATTATTCTGTTTTAATATTATAACATGAATTTACTCTGCTGTTGCGTTGGTGTGAATTTCTTAGATTTTGAACCTTCTCCATTTACACATCAAAACGTATACACCAAAGATGCTTAACTAGTTGACTACTTATAAACTTTTGTAGGAGTAACCAAGTTTCAATGCTATATAACAAAACATTGAACACAAAAGCTGAAATGTTCCGGATGACAACTTAAATTGAACCATAGTTTGATTTAACTCCACTATAGACAGTCTGCATTTTAATGAGTATTTGCAGTGCCTGTTGGATTAAATTAACTTTTTGTAAATTGTCGTAGAACTTTGTCAGCTGACCTCTTGTAATTTAAACACAACCAATGTTAATTTTTTTTCTAATTATTTAATTAAGTTAAAACCTTTTCTCTGTCTATTATTTCACTCTATTCACTCGATACATAAATTGATATGTAATCGCATATAAAATAGAGTGAATGGGAGTAGCATGTAAAAGTGTCAAATACACACGGCGCTGTAACATAGCCAAATTTAGAATTTAAGTTGGGGTATTAATATAAATGCGGTCATAGAACTTGCGTTTATTTTAATTCTCTTAATACATTGAGAATTTTAATTTTGAAAATTATTTGAAAGTTTATTATTTAAATCTACAAATAAAATGTGTAAATTCATTTTGTTATATTTATTTTGTCATTTTTTGTTATATTTTAACCTTTTTTAAATTAAGATTTTGCATGAACATGATTTATGATTGAAAAAATTAAATAAAATGTTTCAACTTAAATTATTCAGTCTGACGAATATCAAGATCCTTTTTTTTTAATAATTAAAGAACAAGTTCATGGAAAGCCAATTAAAGTTTTGATAACTTTCCTCGAGATAAAAAAAAATGTAAAGTATAGAAATAATAAATTTGTAGCTTTGATATACATAATAATAATTTTATATACTATCTTACTTGATATACACATACATAATTAAAAGCTTCATAACTACAACAAAAACAGCAACTATTATTATTTAATTAAGTACATTATTATAATAGTATAATAAAAATAGTTAAATTATGATATTATAATATTAAAATAGCTATACAAAATATAACACGTTAATGCAAGAACATGATGTTCACGATACGATGAGATTTGGTCTATACTGATGATACGAAAGAGAGAGAGAGAGAGAGAGAGAGAGAGAGAGAGAGAGAGAGAGAGAGAGAGAGAGAGAGAGAGAGAATTGCTGGGTCTCGCTAGAAACTGGGGAGCGTGGGAGAAAGAGAAGGATGGAAGGGAGAGAAGAGATGCGCGCGGGCGCGGATGCTGCGTGGACCTAACATCTCGAAGCGCCGAGGATATGAACTCAGCAGTTGCAGGCCGACCCTCGTTGCACCATCTCCAGCATCTGTTTGGTCCTCGTCATATCCAGCTTCGACGTGATTCCTACAGTGATGTCTCCTCTGTGTAGGCTCGCTGGGAGTTGAACTACGAACTAACATTGTTTGTCAGTGATTGTTGCTGCTACTGTCTCACTTGTCGTCAACAATGGCCACTTGCTTTGTGTTTGCATACAAACATTTTGCGTGTATCGTCTTAACGATTATTATACAAATATTTGGTAAGTGTTTATCCACTTTTTATGTTTGATTATTGTTTATTATAGTAATGCTGTTATATTATTATATATAGTATATTTAATTGCATACGAAGGTTTTAAATACTTTAAAAAAAAATGTGATAATTTTTGTACAATTATCACTGAATTAATTTTACTTTTAAAAAATGTATATTATAATTTTCACACAAGAACTCATATTTTCATTATTTTCATACAATACTTTTTTTTTTTTTTTACATTCACATGTGAGATATAATTTAATTGCTTGATTAAATTAAATATAAAAATTTATTCGTACTACTTCAAATTAAAAAAAGAAGTTAAAATTTATAATTAAACATGAGTTGTAAGAAAAAATGACAAATAATAACAAAATTACAAAACGTTATAAAAAATATCAATTACGTTATCGGGATTTTTTATTTATAAAATCTTTTTACATTTTAATCGCTCGTTTAAAATAGTTAACAAAGGAAACAACCTTTTCGAAATTTCCACCTTTTGTTTTAAGATAAAATCAATTATATTTTATAATGAAGGTTTTGTTTACTGCCCGTCATTTTTATTTACTTTCTTTTTCCAAGTACATTATAATATTTGCATGAAAAATAGAATTAATGAAGTAAAAATATCAGAAAAATAGTCAATGTTGAAAAAATTATTTGTTTAAAAAAGCAATTCATCTCATATGTATAATACTGTAATGTATTATAGTTCTTTCATGGCATATTTATTTTTTGATCATGATAATAAATTAATCTGCTTATTCAAGTATATAGGTATACGATGTTATAATAAACCCTATATATCACAATATGGCTATAAATAAATATACGATTCTATTATAGAATAGATTTTGTCCATACATATTCATTAATTCGATTTTACTTGTTAATGGTCAAATAGATTTGTTAGACAGAATATTTGTGTATATATATATGGTGATTTTTCAGTGTCATCATCATGTTATATTGCTTGCGGGCTTAATTTTTTGTTTTATTATAATCGATTTATGTAAATATTATGTAAATTTTTAGTTGATATATAACAAAAAATATATAAAGTGATGGGAGTTGTAATAATAATGTTGAACTAACATACACTTTGTAAAGAAACACAAAGAGGCCAGCATACAGTTGCTTGCATGTCGTTTTCTCAGCGGGAAACTATCAGCACTTTGCAGCCCGCAGAGTCCCATCTTACAGGAAAAGTAAACAGTCAAGCCTGCAACCGCTTATATTCCTTAATATAAGGAAAAATAAAAATTCCCTCTTTTTTTAATATTATTGTGTTTGTTGTCTTAAACGAACAGGCAAAGATGTTATAAGGAAATGTATACATATGAAAGACCCAATTTTGAAAATAAATTTTCATTTCTAGGAAATTGTCATAAAAGGTTTCTTTTTGAAACGAATATTAATATTTACATTTTATTTTCAATATTCTTATCAAAAATATTTCATGAAATTTGGAGTATTTCAAATGATGATAACAACAACTCATAAACAGGAGCAAAAAACGGAAATTAAATACGGGATAAATATAGTATGTCACTCCAAAATATTGAAAAGTGAAAAAATAAAAATGTTTGATTATTTTTATCATAATGTCTGAACCGATTTATACCTTTTATATTTTAAACAATATTTTACAATATGCTTCAATTTATATATTATAGAATGCTGCATTATAAAAAAAGGGCTAAAGGTTAAAGAAAATCAATCTATATATATTAATAAATTCATGCATTTTCAAAATTCTTATAAACAAAGTTTATTTTATATTTACACCGCAGGCACTAAAAACTATAATACAGTTTCTTTATTTGAATATTTTACAACAGTGAATCTATTCTAAGAGAACATGCAGTAAATGGGCCGATGAAAAAAATCTTTTTGGCTATAATAGATCCATTGAGGTAAAATTTCAATTAAATTTTCTGTATTTTATCACAGTGTATGAAAGTGTTGTCATTTTAAATTTTACTGTGAATTTTATGGGTTTTCTGCTTACCTACAAATCTTTTTCTTATGGAGCCAGAACTCAAGCAAATCAGGTAAGAGTAACATAAGTGTTCCAAGGTTTACATAAAAATCAAATATGCACAAACATGTAATTGAAATGCATCAAAATAATTTTTACACTTGCGATCTCGAGCAATCTGTGTTGCTTTTTTTATATATATATATTTAGTGATATTTTTAACGGAAGCGCCTATTATAGTGAAACTTGGTATTCAATGCATTAAGGCAGCATAATATTATATGGCAAGACATGTCATGTAATATAAAATATAGATATTGCATTGCTTGATTATAAGATATACGTCTCACACTTACCGTAAAAATGATATTTTATAAATTATAAATACCATGGCAACAGTTTATTATAATGTAATTAATGGCAGTTACCACACTTTCATTATTGTTTTATGTCATTAATTATAAAATATTATAGTTACAATTAAAATTAAATCAACACTTTTTATAACATAAAGTCGTTATTACATGACACAATTATTGCATGCATACAATTTTTCCGTACAAAAAAATTCAAATACTTACTTATTTCTTGCAGAGAAATTGTTTTCAAATAATGTATACAAAATTGTATCGAATAATATATGCTTTGCAAAACAAGTAATTTTTAACATTTCAAATTTAAAATTGAAAAAATATATTACTGCACTATAATAATGTATATTGGCGATAAATGCAAGCTTTACACCTGTTTTATCTTTTTATATTTACATTTTATTATTTTTTTAAAGGATTAACACCATTATTTCTAACTTTTCATATTATATATTTATTTTATACATTTTTTTTAGGGATGTTTTGAATTAATAAAAAAAAATGTCACACGAGAGACAGAAGTATTGTTTTAGACTTGTCACATAAGCTCTAAGCCTCATGGTTGACATTGTCACTCTCTCGCTTGCTGAAGGTTCTGTTTCCCAGGTGCTTTCCCCCGCATCAGTGTTCTCACTGGCTCAACTGTAGAGCTAGCTGTGTTCACCAGGAGTTAAAGTTTGAACGTTGGGGATGAGAGAGAGAATATACTTGTAGGTATAGAGAACAGAATAAGAGAACGAAGGCGTTTGCACCGAGTCAATATACAAAAAGACGGAGTAAACAAGAGAAACCAACTCGTATCAATGGACTTTTTTGACGCTTTCATGCTCATTGAATATTGAAATGAAGAAGACTCCATATAAAAGCAACGAGTTTCTCTCTGCTACATTTTCTATTAAATATATGTTAAAACTCATTTCTTTACTCAGCTCTTCATGTACTTTATATATGAAAGTGAAAACGGATTTTTGTATAATATTTTTTTTTAATAAGTAAGGGGATATTGAAAAATAAATGTGTTTTTTTAATGTTACCATAAAAATATATATATATTATATTTTGATAGATGGTTTTAAATTTATATTATTTTAGATTTTTTGTAACATTTTATAAACATAAATATCTGATTTTAAAAGTAAACTTTAAAACAAAAATTCTAAATATGTTATATAATAATCTACTTAAATATGTAACATTCTTATAAATTACTAATATAATTTCTTTATTTTTATCATAGAATTGAAATGAAATTTTATGTTTACAGCTCAAATTCATTGATAATCTGTCCAGAGAGCTATGTATACGGACATTGACGTAACATCAAATACATTTAGCAACTACAACTTGGCAATTATTTGAAATTACCATCGGGAGTATGAGTAATGTTTCGAACAAAATGTATCCCAAAGGACTAAAAAAATTATAAATATATCTATAATCGATCAAGCTATAAAACTAAATGTTTCTAATGGATTTTTATTATTCCATTATCACAATCATATAATCTTTTTTAAAAGTCATCGCAATAACAAAAATATGTAATTTTTTACTATAAAAATAGTGTAAAATATTAATATTTTCTGGGTAGCTATAGTAGACAGTATGTTAACCTCAAAAATATGATGCGCTTGAGAGGATATATAATAAGTGATGTTACAGTCTTTCTTCCACACCCTATAACATCAAGATAACCCCGTATATATATACCCTTCGGTGACCACACATACAAAAAAAATACACACACATATACATGAGGTATTAAAGTAGCACTCCATGAATCTCTTTGACCCTCCTAGAAAAGCTTGGATGTGAACCCTTTTTTTTTCCCTCCTCTCTTCTCTTTTTCTCTCAAACAATACTAAAGTCTGAGTATAAGTAAGGGGGGTAAAATCCTCACAGTGAAAACGACGTAGCTCATTTGTGAGTCTCTCTGATCATAAATCCTTCATAGAAGACTACTGTTGGTATAGTATATAAAGTACGTACAGTTGTACATCTTTGTCCAACTTCTAAAATTATAAATAATCTTTAAAAAATTAATATATATAAAAAAAAATGATCCTTTAAATTGAGTTGAGATTTAAAAAGAATAATATTAATAACTAAAAAAATTTAGCTAGAATACTTATAATATTAATTATAATTTTATATTACAATTTTGAGGTATTTAGATTGAGATTTTTAATTCAAAAGCAGCAAAATTCTGTTTTAAAATAATGAAATATTTAGTGAATTTAAAATTACTGTAAGCTAATTAGTATAAATAAAATATACAAGAAAATTTATGGCGTAAAAGAAAGGGGGGGGGGTAAAACAACTCTTAACGTCAATTTCATAAGGAAATTTATTAAAGCCTCAGAAACTATAGAAATTATGTGAAAGAGGTGTTTTTACGCAAATGCCTTTAAAGTTTGTGGGTTCTAAATTTTATATACGTACATAATAAAGGAATACAATTTAATTTTCTTTTAATTTTAAAATAAATTAAAATGTAATAAAGTTAATATTAATTCACGAAAAAAAAAATAACAATATATAATGTTGTTAAGTATGAGAAATAATTGAATAATTCATAAATATTAAAATTAGAAAGTGAACGAGAGGATTTTTAATTCGATTGAACATGGAAACAAGAGAGAAAAAAGGCGAAAAAAATGGTTCATGAAAGAAAAAATAAAAAAGCTTAAAAAGTTTTTAATTCAATTCTCATCTGGCGGCAGAGGGTGTATAATAAGCTTAAATTCTCAAGATCGTTCCCTATTATTCATCAGTCCGCCTCAGTTTTCATAACAGCTAGCTATATAGCGATAGAACTCTTTCTCTCTCTCTTTAGTGTATAAGTATGAAAGATTTTTTTTTCTCTACTTTATTTTCATCGTCATTTCACAGTTTGCTACAGTGCAAAGTTTCTACTATATACTTTATCGTTAATTTGATAATGGAAATATTTACGAGCAAAAAAGTTGAAGCTGCATGCAACTTATGCTGTTAATTTGATTTGATGTCGACCTCGTACTTTATGTTATATTACATTCTTCAAATCTTAATAATAATAATAATAACAAGTATGTACTTTACGATTAATATAACAATGATATGATTGAAACTTCAATCATTTTTTTAATTACATTGCTTTGCATCTTACTTTTAATTTTTTATTGTTCTATAAATTTATATCTATAAAATGTATTGTATTTTGTTTAAAGAACAAAGTTTACTATATGAAAGAAACTGTTTTAAATGTTGTAATGGTAAGTTCTTCGTGCTTCATTTAAAACATGATGATCTCAAAGGAACGGAAATTTGTCTGCAACCATTAAAGAAAAAATGTTTAGAACTTGTATAAGGAGGGGAGGAAAAAAAATAATAAGTACATAATGTAACAAAAAAAAAGTGTGATTACTTCAAGTGCGTGTAAGAGATATTTTTTTTTCTTTCAAAATTGTTCATTTAAAGCCAAGATACAGAGTGAATGTTTTAAGTACCACGTCTTCAATTAAAAAAGTTTGAAAACAAGTTTCCCCTCAGGAAATTAGATATAGAAAGAGAGCCATGTTTAATAAAAAGGTAGTTTGTTCATAGTTTGCTATTACTCTATCATAATATCGTTATTGTTTTTTAGTTAACTTAATGAGAATTTTAAACTTTTATGTCAGCTCAAAGAAAAAAAAATATCAAATTATACTTCAGAAGAATAAAAAAAAATTAAATAAAGTTATTATAAAAATAGTGGAGGAGAAAAAGAATCAACTTATATTAAGTGTGTGCTTTTTTTTTTAACGCAAGAACATGGATATAATTTTTTTTTATTGTTCAAAGGTATTACCGCACAGATAATTTTAATGGGAGTTTTGTAAAAGGTTAAAGTCTTCTCTATCTTCTATGACAAGGGTATAGAATTTTTACTTTAATATCTCATCGATCTTTTCAGCCACACTGTAATAATACACAAGTATTATTTTTTTCTTTATTACTATATAGAACTTGAGGGTATTCTTATCCAACATTGAGTCTGTATATGACACATCTATTCTCTCTCTCTCTCTCTCTCTCTCTCTCTCTCTCTCTCTCTCTCTCTCTCTCTCTCTCTCTCTCTCTCTCTCTCTCTCTCCATCCAACAACGCTGAAATATAAAGAGATAGAGATATTTGTGTTGATACGTATAGTGACGTCACTGACTGAGAGAGGGTTAATGCTTACTGATACTGAGAATGTGCGAGAGAGAGAGAGAGAGAGAGAGAGAGAGAGAGAGAGAGAGAGAGAGAGAGAGAGAGAGAGAGAGAGAGAGAGAGAGAGAGACTTACGCTTGTGCTCCTCCTCGCTAGAATGCACTCTGGTAAATTGTTTCCCTGACCGAGGCCGCCACCACTACCACTAGTATGAACAAGCTCGGCTGCTACTGCCTAGCTTGCTACTCTAATGTCTGTGCCTAGAAACGATAGAGAAGTGTGTAACACTTGCTGCCTAGTCCACTTGGTCTGTTTTGTCTCACTTTTTCTATACCCCTATTGCACATCCACTTACATAAAACAATCTCCTTGTTGCTGCTTTAGAAACTTGATGAAGATTCGTAGAAAACAATAGATATTTCTTGTATAAGATAGGGGATTTTACAATAGGGTGTACCACTTAAGACAGTAGTAAAGTTACCCCTTCATGCAGTTTCAATTTACAAAGAGATACAGTATTACAATTTTGGTGTATGAACTTTACTCCATGCAGGCTTCATATAATCCCAGTTTATCATATTTACCACTACAAACGACGTGATTCAAATTTTAAAATATCGTGTATAATAATTATATAACATTCCGTCTGCAAAGAGAAGTATATATATATATATATATATATATATATATATATATATATATATATATATATATATATATATATATATATATATATATATATATATGTCATATATAAAATATCTATTATAGGTTTATTATACACATTGTTGGACACTGGCGGATCCAGCGCGTGGCTCTAGGGTGCCCCATCCCGCATTGTTAATTTTGGGATGGTAGGAAGTGACGGTAACACCTTCAATGTATTTTGGGACCTTGAGGTGGGGAATGATCATCCCCATCGCTCCTCCCCCCGCAGATTCGCCACTGTTTTTGGAGAATACCATCAATTTTGTATTAGTTTACTTGACAAATCACAGATTTTGTACACATATAAAGTAATGTAATTCTATTTTTTAAAGGCAATTTTAACAAAACCTTTAGATATCTTGAAAACAGTATTATAGCTATATACAATTAAAATTCGAGTAATTTTTGTTCAGCTTTTTAATGAATATTTTTATTTTATTTTTTCCTTTGAAAATTATAAAATGATACTATACAAAATATATATATATATATATATATATATAGACTACATAATAATTATATATTAAGAGATCAAGGAATTACTTTCAAAATTTATTCAAAGAAAATTTTATCAACTTCCAAACGTTGGTATTTCTTTGACATTTAATATTACAAATAATAATTGTCTTATTTTAGACATGTGTGTAGGTGTGGAATAATAGAAATTACATTATTTTTCCGACAAAGAAAGTTTTTGCTTTCTAATGTCTTTATGTCTTTTGCTTTATGAAATATAACGTTATAAGATTCTTAGAATTTCAATGTAATTCATGATATTTTGCTTTGATGTTGTATAATAACTGTATATTCTTTGAAAAAGACAGCAAATTTTAATATTTTTAATAATTCTATCATTTAACTAGAACTTGCTGTAAGTAAACATTCACATTTTGGTGCTTTGTAATTTGTCTAAATAATGAAGACGAAGTATTGACCTCAAAATTTTTTATTCTGAAAATGGATAAAGGGTGTAAAGTCATGCTATATTTGCTCTATTTCAGATTTTTTAGAGTCCGGTAACTATTTTTAAAAAAATATTGAAATTACAGGGAGAGTGACGCCTTTTGATGAATCTTTTAATAAATGAATACTAGGACCTAAAAAGGGCGTGGGTTCATACCCGACCTCATCAAAACTTTTTAGCAATACTTCCCGGACTAACAAATCTGAAAAAAAAAATCAGAATAGCACAACTTTGCACCCTCTATCCATTTTTGCAATAAAAAATTTCGAGGTCGATATCCTCTATTATATTCTTCATTATGAAAACACTATATACACCTTCTTTATTTTTAACTTTAGGTAAAAGAAGCAAGTAAATAACAATTTTGGTTATTTTTAATTCTTGAGCATTAAATTTTAAATATATTATCTTAATTTCCCCTCTTAAATTGAATTTAATATTTTGCGTTGCAGAAATTCGATACTTTATTACAGAGAAACCAAATCATGCAATAAAGATAATTTTTAATGGAAAATAGCTGTTATCAGCAAATAAAATTGTATTGTTTTGAATTTATTGTGGTCTCATCAAAAACAAGGATATTTTTGAAAATAAAATTAAGTTTGCAGCCTGTTATTTGCATTTGTGTGGGTGTGACTGAGAAAAACATGGAAAACCTCTTTTAGAATAAGTATGAAAGTCACGTCCAAACCAGGGGTACAAAACATGATGCATACACACACTGATGTGTAAATTATGTTTGGTACCCCGAGCCACATAGAAGCAAAATAGAAAGCAAAGTCCCTGGTTGAGAGAGAGAGAGAGAGAGAGAGAGAGAGAGAGAGAGAGAGAGAGAGAGAGAGAGAGAGAGAGAGAGATGTATTATATTTTGAATACTCACCCATCCCATAACTAATTATAATTAATGTTTGCTTAATTTTGGTGATCCAAACCAAACAACGAACCAAACAAAATGAAATATAATACTGATTTTACACCAAAATTTGAATGACATATAATTATATTTTAATATATATGTAGTACAATTATTGCTTATGTAACATAATATGTAAAATATATGTATTCCTAATTTACAAGAACAAGTTACATAAATTTAAGATGAAACAATTAGCAATTAAAATACTATACATGAAAGTTGAAACATAAACAAAAGAAAGAGTGTGTGTTTATACACATATATACAAACATCAAATAAATAACACTACGGGTATATAAGGATGAAAGCAGAAGCTGAGAGAGAGGATGTTGCTACTGTTACAGCCTCAGGTTTTGCTACGCTGGAATAATCTTAACGCTTGACTTAGCCATTGTGTACACTAGTACAGTGTATAGAGAGAATAGTAGGAGGTTTCGTTCGAACACTCAGTGAGGCATGAGGGGAGGCGCGGCGGGCGAGAGAGAGCTGCTACTGTCGGGTGTTAATATTGCTAACACTGCGGGACGTTGCATGAGAAGGAAGCTGGACCATTTACTAATCCCTACTTTATCTTCACATGCTAGCCAGACAGTAATGCGTATTAGCGTAGACCCATATACTCAAAGTATATTTTTCGGAGCTTTTAGCTTTCATTAAAATCAATTTTTATTTATGAAATATTTACTACTTAAATTTATAGCTTTTTGTATTTTATTCTAATAAAAAGAAGAAATTGGTTGTTGAATTTGACGTAATTTATGAACAACATTGTTAATAAATGTGAGATACAAAAATTAAAAATACTGCATACAAAAAGGTGTGCAGTTTATCTTTCACTTAAATGATGCACATTTTTTTTTAATTCATTGCAAGATAATTATGCGAAACAACACGAGGTTAAATATGTATTGAATTGAATATGTACTTGTTATGTTAAATATTGTTGACAAACACCATGAGGTTGTTAGTATCAGAGTCTATGACGTGCTTATATTGCATTGCAGTACAATCGAAAAGCAATAAAATAAATATGAATATATGTAATTTATTTTTTCAAATACAGATTTTATTTAAATGAGAAATAATGAACGGTTATATCTAATTTGCAAACAAATAATTTTTTCAACATACAGTTTATCCATCCAGAAAAAGCCAAACACCAATATCAATAAAAACGTAAATTTAATATACACGTGTATTGAGTAAATTGAGTTTCCTATTTTAACCGGACACATAAATGAAAAGGTCAAAAAGAATTTTAAATTTGTGATAAAACATACTTTCAATCCTCCAAAAAATAATCCATGAGTAAAATTTAAAAATAATATATAGTATAATTTATTTTTCATAACTCTTTGAAGTTTTTTTTTACAGCAAAAGATATGGTATGTAGCAAAATATGATAAAAATTAATTAGACAAAATATCAACAAAAATTTACATAAAAATACAGGTGATAAAGTTCACCTCAAAAATATAAAAACATTAATTTACAAAAAAAAAAAAAAAAAAAAAGTAAACACTGACCTCTATCTCCAAATATTAAAACATATAATATATTTTTTCCTCACTGTAACATAATATGACCTAAAGATATTCTAGGAAGATATAGGGTTCTTTTAAAGAAATCAAATTATAATATATGCTAATGAGAAACTAATGAATAATGCAAATATATTCTATTTTAAATCACTAGTTCCCACTTTCAATACATATATTACAAGTATTACCTTCTTTAAAGATAAAATGTTTCAAGACAATAATGATTGAAATATTTTAGCATTGAGAGTTTCATGAGTTTATTTTTAAAATTTAGAAGCTTTTAGACCACCCAAGTTGCAAAGTTAAAGAAAAACGATGTCACACAATTTCTACAACCTATTTAACCATCATTAAACCCTCCCTCTTTTTACGTGTTATCCATTATATATATACCCTAGGAGGGGAATTTCACATGTGCTTTAAACCAAGTCTAATTTGTAAATTTATTTTTGTGACACCACAGACAGTGACACTGCAAGCTTTTATATGGAGCATCAAGTCTTAACGAGGCGCTGAATATTTAATGAGAGGAAGAAAGAAAAAAGGATAAAAAAAATCTCATTTATTAATAAGAAAAAAAATTGGTCCCTAGTGAGAAAAAAAATGAACGCTTGAGAATTTTTCAGATCTTCTTTACTAACGGTTTAAAATCATTATTTTTATATAAAAAAAAAAGTTAGTTAAAAGAACTGAAGTATGACCTATCTATCAATTGATACGGAAACAGTATATTTCCATTACAAATCTTTTCTAAATAAAAAAAAAAAAAAAAATGCAGTTAAAGAGAGTATATAAAAAAAAACTATATCCGGATCTAGTCAAGAACTGTATCTAGAGTTATATATAACTTACAACAGACACACACCCATGTTTAATGTCAATGTTTTTTTTTACAGACATTAAATTTGTAAAACAAAAAAAAAAACTTATACAGTAGTGTAGATATATGTTGTGAAAATGAATAGTGCATGAGAAATCCTTCTTTAAAATCTTACTACTCGTTGTGTACCACTAGGGAAGTGCAATCAGTCAGATAAATATAGTATCAGCGTCTTAGAAGATCACCGTAATGTGGTAGGGAGAGAGCCATCACACCTGCAGGGCATGGAAGCTGCTGCTCCTCTTCTGGCTCGAGCTATCCGCCCACCCTCCGTCGTGATTTTAATGAAAACTTGCCACCTCTCAACATTAACCTTGTTAGACTAATATACCCGCGAGGTCAGTTTAAATTTGAAGCTACCTTCTTCATATAATATTTGCTCCTGCTTCTTCATTCCGTCGTGTAATATATTTAGATTTTTTTTTTTTTTACTCTTTAATGAAGAAACGAGAAGATATTTTTATAGTATATGAAAATGCCGACCTAGAATATTGACTTATTTTTTTTCTTGTTATTATTCTTCGAGAAAAATAAGACAGTTTTTTTTTTTATTACTCTCTCTTCTTTCTCTCTTTCTGTTTTCACTCTTTCACTTCGTTAGAGAGCTTTCACAAAATGAGAATTTTTCGGTAATAAAATTGCAGCTGTAGTAGCTATATCTATGAGAGATACAATAACAAATAAACATTGAAAGACAAATAATATCAACCATACTTTTTTTGATATCTTGATTGAATCACACCCTGACTACTATTACTGAACTTGCTGAACATTTAACTTTAGTATTTACTTTATAGAAATACTTGGTCCATTTACGACATTATTTGATTAGAGACACTAAAGAGAAACTGTGGTTTTGTATTGCAAAAACTTTTTTGTTGACCCAGATGGTAGAAAAACTTCTTAAGAGCCTTTTTTTCTGGTTTAGTGTAAAAAACAAACATAAAAAAACTGTAAAAACTATGTACGCAAAAGATGTTATATATAAATATATATTTCATTTTTTTTTTCTTCAGTGTCGCATTGTTATTTTATGTCTTTTGCCTTTTTTTTATTTTCACTCTACTACATTCATATTCAAAACACAATTGTAAAACATCACTTCAAAGATTTAATCTTCAACATGCATTGCACAATCCATATATTCACTTTTATATATATATATATATATATATATATTTTACTAACACAACAAACCAAACCAACATTTTAGGGTTGTAATATTTTCAATAAGTCAAGAGGATAAGAAAAATAAAACATTGGAGAAAATATAAATTATTTGTTATCGATTCAATGCCTTTTTAGTAAAGCTTTTAGTCATAAAATTATTTCAAGTCTTTTTTTTTTTTTTTTAAATAAATGTTGTTTTCAATAGATTTTCATATTTATATAAAAATAATTTTATGTTTTTGACAAAAGGAGAGTTTAGCACAAAAATTTTATTATTTGTTAATATTATAAGTTTCCTTTACTTTTCTACGTAATAGTGTGTTTGATTTATCATGGTAAAATAATAACACTATATTATTATATATATAATGTATAAAAAATGAACCACACCCAATCCGTTCACTCAGTATTTTAGAATTAAAAATTTATTTTTATTTTAAATTTCCATGAATACTTACGTGAAAACAAAGCAAAATACGGTGGATTTTTATAAAAATAAATATTAAAAAAGTGGATATATACAATGCAAAATATTCTAGTTGGCAAAGAAATGTTGCTCACAAGAAATTTACTACTTCGAATCAACTCAGGGGAAATAAAATATATTTTAAAGAAAACTGGAGCATGCTAAATTCTAAAAAGTATGTATAATAACTGTAAATATTAAGGCTATAACATTTTTGGAACTTTACTATATTTGTTAGCATGCTGTCTGAATGCTTTAGTCATAATCAACTTTTCAAAATCAAAGTTACTAATTATATAACTATATAATTTAATGCATTTAAATTAAGGAAATCTATGGTAAAAATTATGATAAATGGATATCTAATCTAGATGCAAAAAGACGCACTCTAATGTTAATGTGCAATCTGCATGTTAACCCCAAAGTTAAAAAAAAAAAAGTAAAAATGTTTTTCAATAAGATCATTGATGAAGCTTTGGACTTGACTTATGAGGCTGTAATTCATCATTTTACATACAAATAGTTGAATAAATCTTAGTAGATTACCTTTGAAGATGAATTTATCGATTTTTAATTTAATTTTAGAATCCATAAGCCCAACTATAAGTCTCTGTTTTTTATTATAATTTGTTTTCAAAACATCTGTTTGACTCGCTAATTTTTATTTGTTTTATTATAACTTTCAAGAAAAATAATTACAATTCATAAGATATAAATTTCAGATACATGTCTAAATTTTAAGCCGATACAATTTTGCATACAATTTTTCCTTACAAGAAAATTTCATCTACATACAAATAAATAATGGAGTAATGTTTTCTTGTAAGGAAAAATTGTATGCAATAATTGGAAAAATTGTATCGTGTAATACTGGCTTTAAACTTCAGCTGATGTGAAACTAAAAAGCTGATTGATTTGAAGATATAATAATATAAAAAATAAATAAAAAAACAAAAACAGACGATCCTAGGTGTCATCTGTAAGATTTATTAGCAGCTCTTTTTTTTTTTTTTGCAACATTACTCAAAATTTTTAAGATAAAAAAAAATCAATATTTTTAAAACTTATTATGAACAACAAATCTACGATACGATATAGTATTAGAAAAAAAGTTAACATTAAATTTATTTTTATTTATTTTTAATAAAAGTCTCTCAATCTAATAAAATATTTTTTGTAGGATTTTATTTTAACGAGTATACGTAATACTGCAATAAACTTTTTTGTTATACTTCTGATTATGCATAGAAAATCAATAATATCTACTTTTCTTCAAATAATCGATATCTTTACCAATAATAAGCATCTGTTGCCTATACCAAATCGTTACTTGGGTACAAAGTAGGGCAAAGAGGGGAAGATGAGACCATGTAAAACAATGTATATAACAAAATGGTAGATTGAAATACTTTTGAGTGCAAAGAAACATTCCTAGTATTAAACAATAGAAACTTTAGCAAGTGTTAAATTAAATAAAATAAAGTTAACAAAAACATCAATAAAAGTGACCTTACTCTATTATTACAGAGTTTTGCTGATGGGGTAATAGAGAAAATACTGGAGAAGAAGAAGCGCATTAAATGTAGTGCTGGAACATAACTGTTTCCTTTGCTGCTGCCTAATCATTGAGCCTGAATAAAACACTCAAAAAAATTCGTGGAAAAATGCCAGAAGAGTTTTTTTTTTTAAACCTACACTTGAATTTATTATGGTGCATTATTGAATTTCTAAATGTCCTTTTTTTTTCCTTTAAAATGATTTCTTTTATATATAATATTGGATCAAATAATGGTTGCACCAAAAATACTATTTATAGACATTAAAAACAATGTAGAATTAATCCTTGTATATTTTAGCATAAAATATTGATAAAAATAACCAATATAACAACTGATGTTATAATTTAAATGACATTTTATGTGATTTTTTTTTCATTGATTTTCTTAAAATTTTAGTTAAAAGCAAAAGTCAAGTATTTAAATTATTAGTCTGACAAGTATAGAGTATGTTCATGAGCTTAAATTTTAATACTACTTTATAAATAAATATTATTATAATATTTAATAGGAGGAAGGAAAATTTTGAAAATCTGAACCAAGTCATTTAAAATTCATATATAAGTTAAGAATACAATTTTCTTTAAAAAGAAACAAACTTTTTTAGTTCATCTAAAGAATATGAAATAAACAAAAAAAAATGTATTTTGCTTTTTTTTATATTTTTTTATGGTAAAATATATTTTAATTCATGTAAAAGAAAGAGATAGAATTCTTATGCAAATTTTCTTTCCTTCTTGTTATTTTTTTTACAATTTTCTTTGAGGTTTAATTGCAGAGATCTCGCTCTCTGGTTCACGACGGTGGTATGCGCCTCACCACAGTACCTCCCCCTTCATTTCTCCACAATGTTGCTCTCTGCTCCCATCTCTCTCCAACTCACACTTTTTTCCTCCCATCTAGCCACACTATAGTAAGGTTTCCGAATGAGCAGCGCTTTTGTTAAAGGCGCGACGTTTCACGCTTAAGAACAATGAACTCATTGTTATACCAAGCCTCTCATTGTAACTCACAGCATCACTTGTTGCCTTTGTGCCAAAAGATATTTGCTTATTGAATGTTTTAGTTATACAAAAATATGAAACCATTAGTGATGCCACTCTAACTCTTTTATAATAATATTTTACTTTTAAAAAAAAAAAAAAACTTTTTATTTTTAATTTTTAACTTTTTTTATACGCGTGTATAGAATTTTAAATTACTTGATTATGAATTACTGAAAGAGAGGAGGTAAGTTTATTAACGTAGTTTTACTACACAAGTCTTGGTTTGCTTGCTATCGTGATGGAGAAAGGAGGGCGCGTATTTTACTGCTCATAAAGAAGACGCCACCTCTGGCGCGCTATCATGGGCATAATGAAGTTGTATGCGCACCCTGGGACAGCTAAGACGTACTATATATTCTTTTGAGGTGTGGTTACATGAATATGATATGATACAAATCCCCTTAAAATCCCCAACAAATGAGATTCGATTAAACATGAAAATTACCTTTAAAAAATAACTTTTTTATCACTGGCAACTTGTAACAAAATATATTGGATTGTTAAAAAACAAGAAATAAAAATTTCGCATGTAAAATTAGTTTTATTCTTTACCACTTTTATAAGAAATTTACTTTGGGAACAATGAATGATCGTTTTTTAATGGTAGAATTTAAAAGGGGGCTAATAATATTTAATAATAAAGTTCTTTTTACTTTAAATTTTCATGAAATATGTATATTATTTTTTTATTATTATGTCAACCATAAAATGTTGTTAGGGTTGATTTATTATTACATTATTAATTAACAGTTTATAATTAATGTATTTAAAATTTCATTTACATTGTTATGTAATAGGATGGTATAAATTATATAATACTTCAATTAAAATTCATATAGTATATTATTACACACTGATTTGAAAAATTCTATCAAACAATATTTTAATATAATAAAAAGTGGGAAAATATAATAGGATCAAATTTCAATCAATAAAGATGAAATGAAAATGTTAAGCTTCTGCTGTAATAAATAAGGCAAGTTATTATTTGAAATATAATTGGCAGATTTATTTATTTTATTATTTTTAATGCTTTTTAATAAATATATTTCACAAAATTTCAAATGCCGAGTTAGTTATTAGTAAGTAAGATTTGTTGGAAATGTGGTTTAAGTTTCCCAAATTTTGAAGTGAAATTGAAGAAGACATTAATTTAATAGTGAAGTTTCTCCCTGATTTGGCTGATTACATAATTTGTAAATAATATTTTTTTTTCTGCAAAGTGGTATGAATTTTAACATGTTATGACTGTTATGTTGATAAAATTAAATATGTCCTTTTATAGTCATTGAAACTAGAAACAATAAGATAAGCAGTAAAACCCATATAAAACTCACTAGAAGAATTACACTTAAATCTGGAATTACATAAAAATATATCGACCAATTACTGTAAATATAATATAGATCTAAATGCAGCTTCAGAAAATCTTGGGTAGAATTCGTGTTAACCCAAAGTGTACATATAAGTGATAGATAATAAATTATAGAGACGTACTTCATTTTACGAGTTTCTCCCAAGGCCACAAGGAAAGTGTGCAGTTGCATCACAGTTTGTTACTGTGCAGCTGCTTTAAAAGAGCATCGTTATACGTACGTGCAGAGTAATCTCTGCTTGTTTCTACGTTCTATCATATTAATAACACATGACTGCAACGGAGTACGTACCAAGGTTACACATGCTGATGTGGTATTGCAATAATAGCATGTTTGTTGAAAACATTTCGCCTTGAGGTTAGGCAATTTGTTCAGCACAAAATTGTAATTTTATTGAAAGATAAACTTTTATAGAAAAATGCTGCAAAATTGTTGCAGTTTTAGAGTAAATGAGACCGTCAGAACTGGAAGCAAAATCGGTTAGATGTATTTCTGATAAGAGCTATATTCCTTATCTAAACATATGAAAGGTACACTTTATTGAAATATCATTTATCCGGGTTTGCTTCTGACGGCCTCAAATGTTTAAATTTAATTTACCATCATATTGAAATATTTCAAATATAAATGACATTCTTGTAGTATTTGATTAAAATTTTATATAAAATATTAATAACAAAAATTTCAAGTCTATGTTTTAAGGCTCTTGTTAACTTTTCCTATATTATACCTTTGCCTTTGATCGTTTTGTATTTTAATTAACCTATCTTCACAATGTAATGAAGTAGCCTATTATAGAAATATTTACACCTTGGCTGACTTCATCATTATATTATAATGTAACAAAGATATACGCAATAAGAAAATTATTGTTATTAATAGCAATCTTAAATTATCACAAGGTGTCATCCTTCAAAGTTCACAGAAGTAACTCAATACCTTCAAAGTTCACAGAAGTAACTCAATACCTTCCAGGTAAATTTAACAACAAGGTCATGTCCGAAGTTTACAAAGCCCTATATATTATAGAAGAGACACTTTCTGACAGATACATACAACCATCAAGTTTCTTCAAACTTGCCATTAAATATTAAAATACAAGACGTAAAACACTAACCAAAACAATCGATAACTTTTATTTTTGTTTATTTTTTATAAAACATTCAGCAGAACACATTACAATAATAATTTTATTTACAAAATCAGCAAGATTTAGTTACTCACTAACCAATTTTATTGTAGTTGAATTATATAGACTGAAGCTAACCGTGGTTAGTGAGAAAGCTGAATAACTTTCCAGATAACTCTTTCAGATTATGTATATTAAATGTTACATAATTGCCAAATTTCAACAGGTTATAATATATTATTAATATTCAACCAACGTAAAGAGTTTATATATTATAATAAAATTGAAACTTTATATCTCTATATATAATAAAATATAAAAGTTTATAATATCAGTTTCCATGTTATAACTTTAACATACATTGAGGAATTATTATGAACGTATATATGTATACATTTTTATATACGTTAAGGATGTAACATAATATTTAAACCTTTCAAATTATTTCTGAATGTTTTCAACCATATTTGTTTTAACTCAACTTTTCTTTCTGTTTTTGTCAGTGGAATACAATGGTAAAAGAATATCCCTCTCTCTCTCTTCTTTCTCTCTTTCTGTGTCACTCTTCACAAGATATTGAGAGTGGAAACTGAGTTGACAATTTTAGCATTCTCTCTCCTCACAAACAGCTAGCAACGGCGTCAGCTGCAATTCAGCGTAGAAAGTCACTTTGAAATATAGTCAGTGACGTAAATTTGCATGAACAGGCGAGAAACTACGACTTGTCTACTGCGTGTGGTGTCGGCAAGCACGCAAACGATATCTCAGCTAACCGGTAGAATGAGTCCGTCTATGTGTGGTCTAAAACCCCCTCCTCTTTCCCACCCCCAAAAAAAGTGAATTATTCATGCAAAGCAACAGGGCGGTAGCAAGCAGGGGGCGCCACCTAGTCCCTCCCACATGCGCTCAGCCTCTGACATCACAAATCGTAAAAGGGGAAAAAAACAAAAGAGCGAGAAAAACAAGTTCCTTTTTTTCTTTTTTTCTCGTGATTTTTTTTCTTTATACCTTTTTTTATATTACATATTTTTTGATAAACTGATGAGAGTTATACATTAGATTTTGACTGCTTACAAAATGAGCTTTTTGTTAAACATGTTTCCTTCTTCAAAATTCAAATATTATATTTTTAATAAACATTTTCTCTCATATTATATTAGATACGTATTCAACTCAATTTATCTTTTTGTAATCATCTTAATATTTATTTTTTTTATATTCAGATCGTTTTATCATAATAAAATATATAAAAATATAGTACGAGAGTGATCTGATATAATATTTTGCTGAGCAAATAAAAATAAACTTATCACATTTATCATCTTTTTCAAAATACGTTGATTCCATGAATGTCAGAATGTATAATATAGCCAATTAATATTGCGAACTATTTTCTCCAATTATTGTTTAACATTTTTGTCATGCTACCATGTGTCATGAAATAAACATTAAATATGCTACGCAAAATTATGCAAAAAAGAAAAATGCTAAGGTTACTAAGCAGGCATATCAAAATTCAGTAACCAAATAATAAAAACAACACACGATTGATCGAAATCTCCATACAAAAAGTAAAAGGGGATCCTCTGCTGTTTCGTTGTGGTAACGATAGGCAGCCAGTAATCACCAAACGAACTTGTAATTATATAAGCGTTCAATGCTATCTTAAGCCGGTATTACACGATACAATTTTTCTAATTATTGTATACAATTTTTGCTTACAAGAAAACTTAATCTCCATTTTGTTTGTATGGAGATGAAATTTTCTTGCAAGGAAAAATTGTATGGTGTAATACAGGCTTTACATTACGACATATGCAGTTGTTTTTTAAATGAGTGTGTGATAATGATGTTTGTTTAAATTATGCTACCATTTAACACTCTTTATTTCTACTGAATAAATAAGCCCCAAATATGATAGAATTTTCGCAAAATATATACTACGGACTAGAAAAATTTGAAGTCCTTTTTTTTTACACGAAAATTATTTAAAATTTGAAACTTTGTAGACAGGTTATAATTTTTTCTATTTTGTTATACTGGTTTCAAATTTCATGTCACAAAAAGACTAAACTTTCGGCTGCTTGCCTTGTAAGTCTTTAGTAAGGCTGGCTCTTCATATTACAATCTCAATTTTTACAATAAAGCAAAAGGTTGCCCCTGAGTGGAAGCAGCCCACACAACTTTTTTCTTAAAAGTGTTGCATACTTTTAAGGCTGCAAATTTTTACCAGCTTTAATTATTAATTATTATTACTTTCTATTTGAGTGATATTTATTGACATGTCTTATGATGCGAGGTAAGTATAATTATAAGTAACAAAAATTAATGATAATTTTTTTTTGTTAAGTTACTATACGATCAATAAAGAAATACCTTATCGGAATTTGTAACGTACGTACAGTGGGTGTAAAAGTGAATTGAATTTGTAAGTTTTGCAATGCTAAATGTATTTCTACTGTCATGTGAGTTATATTACAATCGATTTTATCTCAAAGAGCAAATGTGTATAAGCTCTTTGCATTATCAGTTGATATAATGCGCATTACACTATTATATAGTATACAATTAATAAAGGGTTTCATGTATTCCAAATTTAATGTAATTTTACTAACTCTGTTACTGAATTAAAGTACTTAAATTAATATCATGTATATCGATTGATTTGGAATTTAAGCGTTTAGATTCTAATATATATATATATCAGCTTAAATTAAATTTAACATAATTAATAGTATACTTTGTTTTTTTATTGAAATTATTTTAATTTGAACTCTTCTTATAAACTTAAAAAAAAAATGTTCTGTTCCATGTCATGTAGAATTTTTTTAATAACTAGCTAAAACTTTAGGTAATAAAAGAGCTTAAAAATAAAAACTTTCTTAAAGAAATTTTATTTTATCAAAACTTTTCTCTTCTAAATGTTATTTTTTTTTATATCCCTCTCCTTCACTTAATATTATCGAGATTTTAACTTCAATTATTGTAATTGTTATATAGTTTTCTACTTTTAGTTTAACGCTTTTAAAATTAAACTTTACAAGTATTTTTATGTAATTTTTAATGTACTGTAAAATTATATTTTTTAAATGCAACGTGTTAGAGCTAGTTTTTTTCCTGTTGAAACTCGTACTTAAACGTATTTCATTTTTTCTGTAGTATTGATGAGAAAAGTTAAAAATTTCCTGTTATAGTTGCAGTGATGTATTGAATCATCACGCTCAGTCTTTCTGGCGAAGGAACATTATTATACCTTTAACTGAAATAAAAGAATGAAGTATACTTGTTGTTGTCGAGTAAGCGAAGCGAAGTCGACATTATTTTTTTGGAATTTTCTCTAGTTGGCAAAAACTTCATGATGTTATATTACTCAAGTTTTGATGCCATGACATAATGACGTCATCTGTTCACTGATAAGGACTTTGTTGTTTACATCATATTGCCAAAAATGTGTATTGAAGTTGTGGAGTGATCTGTGCTGCTTCCTCTTATCATTCATACCTTGATGTCAAACATATTTCATGACGTCACCCATAAGGCCTGTGTACTGTATAGACAAATTTAAAGCTTCTAAATAGAGAATTTCAACTTTTCTATCATTACTGCAGCATGCAGTTTGAATTGAACAGTAGAATTTTTTTTTTAATAGAAGTGAAGTTGTTCTTTTTGACATACATACGAAACTTTAAATTTAGCTTAATAGTACTTAATAAAAATTTGTTTATTATGGTTAATGTTATTTTTATGATGATTCGTCACAAATAAATTTACGTCATGTAAACGCTGTTAAAATTAGAGCTGTAGACTAAATCAATGTTATATCTAAACTTGTCTGGAGTTTTACCAGAGCAAACGCTCTCTAGGATATCCGTTTCTCTAGAAAATAGATTAACACAGAGGTTTAACGTGGAATACCACGTAGTTATGATCATAATAATGCTCGAGGATATTCTCTCAAGAGAAGTTTGACATCATATTCAAGATTTCAACCAAAATTATTATTTAACCTTCACAGTTACCATTTAATTACATTTAGCAATTAGAATTAAAGTTTTTTATATACAAAAAGCAATAAACATTATTTAAAAAATTTAATGCTTTTAAATGAATTATGAAACAAATTTTGCAGGGTATATTTTTAACAAATTTTATATGTTATGAAATATGAGTTGTAAGGTGCAATATTTACTTAAATACTTACAAAGATATATAAAACGAACAAATTTTGTCTAAACAGCAATTTTGCTTTAGCAAAAAACTTTATTGACACAAAGACATAAGGGTCAAAAGTCATTGCATAACAAGTATATAACAATCCTTCCTGCATTTTGCCTTCAATTTTTGGCGTGTTGAATCAAATTTGCATACAACCAAGAATACTGTTAAGAGTAAATAAATTATTTCAAAGCACAACCCTAGGAAGATAACCAGGTTTCTCATCTAAAACCGTGGTTAGTCATTGAGTTATATTGGGTGCGATTCATGAAGCAATTAGCCAGGTTTCTAACCACGTTTAGCTTAACCACGTTTAACTATACCTGTTTTACGTGTTAAACCACCTATAGTTAAACGTGTGGTTAAGCTAAACGTGGCTAGAAACCTGGCTAACTGCTTCATGAATCGCGCCCATTGACACAACTAACCATGGTTAGTTATATATCTAGTTATCCTCTTTATGAATCACATCCATTATTATTTATTATCTATCAACGTAATGAAAAATAGTACAAATCTTTCAAATAAAGTTGTAACAAAAATAAAAATTTAACAACAATTCTTTAAATAAAACCCACTTTAAAAATGTGAAGATAAATAATAATTTAGAAAATCTGGCACTCTAGATGACAGTAGAAGGTTAAACCGTCTGATAATTGATACGCTTCGTAGCTTAATGTTTCCCCCCTTTGGCCATAGCAGCGTGAAGAAGCGAGAATGACTACATTATATAGCAAGATAACAGACTGGAGATAATTACTGTCATAAGATACATTTCGGAGAGAAAATGTAAAGCCAAGGGGTTAAAATATCTAACCGTATAAGGTAGATGATAACAACGCAAAAGCAAAATGAAACTTTTATTTTTCTAGGGGAAAAAAATAGGTCATATATTATAAAACTTTTATATCCAAACAGTTGGAGACGACAACACAATGAAATAAGCGTCACTCAAAGAAAAAAATATATATTTATAAATATTGCGAAACTCATTGTTAACTTCTTTATATAAAAAAATAATAGTGAAAGAAGATGCTATAATTTATTGTAAATACAAAAGTTCATTTTTACTCTCAATAAAAACTTCATGATTATACATTAGATTTGTTGATAGTATTTTTTGCAATGGTCAACATGGTTGACTATTTTTATAACAACAAAACTTACTTAACAAAAAGGATTGGTTAATGAAATGAGTTCCTGGATGCAGATATACTTTATATAATATATATAATAGTATATGTATAGCTTATTTTATGATGTCAATATCATGCAGCGAAATTCTGCTCAAGTAATTCTTTCTAAAATATGTACAGTTTTCTTTCTCTCGTGCTTTAAAATTGTTAACAATATTTTCTTTTTAGTATTTCCATGAACTGAAAGGTTTCAATTCACGAAAAACAACCAACCAATCACGAAGTATCCTATACTCATACGATGGCCATTCAGTTATTTCAGCAGCAAAGTTACAATGTAATAAATTGCCAACTTACACTTTAAAAATGCATTTATTTTTTTTTTTTTAATAAAAAATATTAAAGTATCAAATTAAATCAAATTAAATTTTAAGTATCAAATTAAAATGTGAAATACACTTTACAGTCTAAAAATAATGTATTTGCAAATAAATGTAGGAGTATTTTTATTTACATACAAAACTTTTATAAATCAAATGTAATGAATAAAGTAAAGTGTATATATAAAAAAACTTGTAAAAATATCAAACTATTTTATATAAGTTATAAAATATTACCAAAATATTTTTATATTATTATATAGACCATTACCCATGCAGTGTGGTGTCGATACAAAAAGGTTGAAAGAGTGAACGACGGCAAGCAAACGACATCACAGTTTATGTGTTTTTCTTCGTACTCACACCCTCTTTTTTTTTCTAAAAAAAAAAAAAAAGCCGATAACGCTAACACCGACCGAACATTATTTATATTAACTTTTCTCTAAAGCGCACTTTAACCTCAGCACGTGTAAAGGCATTGATGGAACGCTATAAAAGTAACCATTTCCAAGATACTTATATAAAATCAACGGTATAATAGAAAATCACATTAAACATAAATTAAATAATACTTAAAACGTTTTAAATCATGATTTTATTATGCTACAATCAAACTGTCAATACCTGTTAAAGTCTTAATATTATAAAATTATTTATAAATAATATATTTCCTTTTTGTACTGTACAATTTTTATAAAGACCTTGAGTTGATCTTTTTCTTGGCCATGGTAAGACACTCCATAGCTCGCCAAATCAATCTGGCCCAGCTCACCGCGCGCTCGCAACATATTTTCTCCTCAATTAATCTTAACTGAAGTCGATTTAAAACGTTTACAAAACGTGAAAAAAATCGTTTTAGGTCTCTTTTTTTTATATACATATACATCTATTTTATATGACCTATACAAAGCTTGTATCATAAACATCAACTTTATAATATATTGTGGGTTCAATATACAATTTATATTATATCAAAATATTATATATATTTATATATAAAATAACATGTACGTATAAAATATAATATTATAAGATAAGATAAAATATATAGTATAACTTAAGCTTTAATGCTAAGTACTTTAAGTAAGGTTAATTTTATTACTTAATTTGCATATGAATGTAAGAAATAATTATTATTCTCCTTGCTATATGTAAATATATTATAATATGATGAACGTAATAATTACATAAATCATTAATTTTCACTTGAGACAAATAGTTTTATAACTTTTTAAAAACTTGTTTTAAGAAGTATGGAACTATGAGAGAAGTACGAAAATGGATTTTAGTTAGTTGCATGGTGCTGCTAATCCATGTCGTGTTTGGCATGAGACTCTAAAACGGTGGTACATCGTTAACAGTAAAGTTCTTGGGTTAATTACATTACGCTCCTACGCAAGAGTATAGTGTAAGAGAAGTTGAGGTAAAAATATCACCTGAGTTCAATTAAGGTAGAGATAACGCCGAACAGCTGATCGACGTAATGTCCTTTGATTAACATGTAAACCTTAGCAAATTGACAAAAATTCTGAAATTTTTTTGAGAGGCAGATATTAGTGCTTAAAAGCCATAGAAAAAATTTCAAAACAATTTAAAGAGCCCATTTTTTTTAATTAATTTTTTTAATTTTCAGCATAGAGCTTTCCCATGGAGAGCCAAACTAAAAAATTAATTTAAAAAAATCGGCTCGTTAAATGTTTTTGAAACTTTTTCTATGGCTTTTAGGCACTAATATCTACCTCTCAAAAAAATTTCAGAATTTTTGTCAATTTGCTAAGGTTTACATGTTAATCAAAGGGGATTACGTCGAACAGCTGTTCGACGTTATCTCTACCTCAAGGTTTCTCTTCTAACATATTTTATGATATTTTTTAGGGTGATATTATTCTTCCTATCACGTGTATTATTCAGATTAAATGACTATACATCTTCATTACAATATTATTTGGCGAGAATAAGATGTGATTTTGAGAGGGAAAAGGACATCAAATCTTTTCAGGTTTGGTCTTATTTAGGATATTTTTTTTAACTATAATGTACTCAAGGGCTGATTTTTTTCAAAAGTAATTTACCAGATTGAGATTTAATTGAGAAGGGTAATCACTGATACAATTACATGATGCTCTGGAAAGGTCATATATATATATATTTTTTTCTCTTGCGGGAACGTTATTTTTCTATAATAATTAGGAACATAATAGTTATACTTATCAACAAAATACCATAAGAAAATCATTGAAAATAAATGTCTCAGTTCACTATATTACAGTGTCCGTAGGATATTTATATATAATAATCCTTTCCCTACCTCTATTAACCCGCCTCAAGCTTTAAACTTGTTATAGCCATGAAAAAATAAGTGTAACTACAAGGTTTCTTCATAAAGTAAAACTAAATTAAGTTTAAGTAACTAATTTAAAGAAATGTTATTAATAATTAAGACTTTTAAATATAAAATATTTTAATTCTATAACTACTCTCCAAAGCCTTTTAATATAAAAAATTAATTATATATTTTTAAATATATAAGACAGAGGAATTAAATTAAATGAGAGTGTATAAGTATAGAAGTTTAAAAAAGACTATTAAAAATGAAGTTGCGGTAAGATTTTTTTTTCTCTCTCCTCCTCCTCACACTTTCTTGACGATTTTTTTTTCTTTTTGTTATCAAGAGACTCACTTGCAAGTCAGTAAATTTCTTTGCTACTACTGCTGCTGTGCGAAGAGGTTGCTTGCTTCTATCATAATGTGAATCGAAGTAGCAGAGTGATTCTCAGGCATGGTTGGGCGTAAAGAAAGGGGGGAGGGGCTGAGTTTTCTAAATTGAATTTTAAAACCCTCTCAACAGCTTCGTGCAAGCTTTCTTCGTTTTCTTCTTCTTTTCATCACCAAAGCTATATAGGCTTGCAACGTACCGCATCACTTGCTTTCTATTCTTTTTTTCAAATATAATGTTCTCATAAAGACAATGTAAATTTTCATTTTTTTTTTTATTAAGTGGCTTCCCATGTTACAATTTTTCAATAATATTTTTTTATATTATGAATTTTATATAACGTTGTAAATGTATAGAGAAAAAGAAAAAAAAATATTGTTTTAAAAGTCAAGTGAAATTATTTCTCAGTATACGTACTGTATATAATGGTATAACTTTCAAATGTATTTTTTTAAAATGTTGAGTAATGTAAATACAATTTCTCATATTGACATTTGAAATATATTTTTTAAATATAACATTAAAATATTGTATAACAAGCACTTTATATTTAAACAATTCAATTTTTATAAATAAAAGAAGAGTTTATTCTGTGATCATATATAAAAAGAAGAATATAATATGAAATATTATTTTGTATTTTTTTTTATATTATATTTATTTAAAGTATTATTTTAACTGCAATTTAAAAGTGTTTGTACTAAAATTAAGTAAAGTAAACAATAAAATAAAACAAAGCAAGGATAATATAATTTTTAATCTTTTTAGTTTAAAAATATAAACTGCGTTTGAAAATGTTCTTTTGTTATATTTATATTATTATAATAAAATATATGAATTTACATAAACAAGATGGTATATTTATAATTTAAATTAAAGCGTAGGGAGAAATAAACATGTTAAATTAAAACTTTGTGGTATACAGGGAGATAATAAAAAACAAAGGAGAAGCGTGGAAAATGTAATACAAGGGATGTACGCAAAAACTTTTTGAACACAAGTCATGCTGTAATATTTTCAAGCCTATGTTAATTGGCTGCACCCCCACTGATGTCGCCACCATCGCTGATAGCAATTTTGTCATATGGTGAACATCTGTGAAACTAAAGAGAATATCTCACACATGGAGAATTGCAACAACATGTAAAATAAAGTTTATAATTAGATATACAGTAAAAATTATTTTATATTTTTTATCATTATAATTTTATAAGTTTTATAAAATTCTTGAGAAAGAAATATATAAAACACTCTATATAAAGCTAATTAAAACAAGGCGTAAGAAATACACTGAAAAAAAATATTCAAAAGCAAAGATGTAGCGAATTCTGAGCAGTGCCATCTTTAGAAGCAATATTTTTTATACCCACATAGTGGAAAATTAGTAGTAAAAAATAAAACAATATTTTTATTTATATCATCATATTTGAATTTATTAAAAGCTAAAATTGTATCCGATTAAAAAAAAAATGTTAAAATGTGTTTTATTGTTTTTAAACAAAGTTAAAATTATTGATGAAGAAAAAATCAATCTCGTGTCGTTGTTTTCTGTACACTTATTTTTTATTATTATTATTTTTTTTTTTTAAGAAACAGCTTTGTCGTAAATAAGCTAATTTGTTACTATAGAATCCAAAACTGTGCAAAACTTTGTAAAGTTTCTATTATGTTGTAGAGAAACAACAAGTAATATATCAAAATTTTGTTTCTGTTTTCTTTAATTTTTTCAATGATGAAATGGCTCAATAATAATATTCTAATTACTAAATTTTTATTGAAACTGTTACATCTGTACTGAATTTTATTGTTATCATTCCTCTTTTATCCTTTTCTTTTTTCTAGGGGCAGTAACTTTTAAGTATTTTTGTAACAATTTTTTGACGAACAAATTAGAAGTTACAAGACAATTTGTTCATTTAAAAGTGGAGCACCCAAGTGCTTACGTTTTATGTTCATGTCTAATATGGCTATATGTAACAAGGATGTAGGTGGCTATAATCACAAAAACAATGTACGATAATTAGAAAAACATCTACAGTGTTTGAGTGTACTTTAAATGGCAGTACAGGGTTAAAGTACTGCAACACTAAGTCTATTTTTTATAATGTAACCTACATTCATTCTGATTAATGCTTTAATTTTCTACAATTTACTGCAAAATTAGACACAGAAACAATAACTTGCACACATTATAGCATTATTATAGCATTATAGCATGGGATTGTACATCAATATGGCTTATATTATAAACAAAACCAATTGTCGTTAATTATAAAAGATAACGATATTGTGTTAATTTTTATATAGTTAAAATATTTTCCGCCAGGGTATTTTTTTTATAAACAATTTACCAATATGAAAATAAATATACATTGCAATCATCGCAATTCAAGAAATTATTCAAACGTCAATTTTGGTTCTTGTCTCCGTTAACGTAAGCCTAACTAAATGAAATTAACCACGGTTAGTTACAAAACAGGATATATTTTTTGTAACTCTTTAATTTGTGAAACGCACGTTTATCAATTTTTGCCAATAACCGCCAATAATTTCTAAATTGCATCATTTTAAAATTAAAATAAACATTACAAAATTTTATCGATCAGCACTTATTTTAAATTCTATATACATTTTTTTTTTATATAACTATATATATAAAAATTAAAGCGTGAAAGTCTATATTAAACAAATATATAAAAACAAAGAAAATTAAATTAATTTAAATATAGAGTGACAACTTAATTAAATAAAAAATATTTCAATTGTATCTAATTTTTTATATATATACCATCTTAACAAAGACAGTAGGCATGTAAAGTAATCCAGTCTTAGAAATAGCCTAAAAGGAAACTACAGAGCTCAGGTATTTCAGCTGAGGTTAGACTTGCATTCCTTTCGTTCTCTTGCTTTCTACCCTCCCGCAGTCGTGTGGTCTTTTCCGCCCTCTCCCTCACGTCTGTTTGATTTGCGGTAATCACCTACCTAGTACAACGACCCGAACTGCCCCTGTTATACCTTCAACTCGCACACTACCACCAAGGATAATGCAAATGTTGAGGATGGCTTAAAACGGAAAATTGAAATTTTAAAGTCCTCGACTATTTTCGTCAACTTTCGGAACAGTTTTTCGAATGAAACCAGCAGCCTATATTGTTAACCGAATTATATGGTAGCTGGCTAAAAATATGCTCCTAAAACATGACATGTTGACGTCACTGGTATTCGATACACTTCAATACTTCAAAAGAAGCCATCCTTTCTATTCTATTATTCTTGCACTACCACACTCCTGAATATTTAATCTAACGATTGCCATGCACCCTTTTAGTATATTAATGTACTGGTATGCAATTTTACTGTTTTTGTGGTTAGTAAAGCAAACAAAGTCCAATTAAAATACAAAGACTTGTATGTCAACTTAATTAAATACAACAGTAGTTGCTTTATCATGTTTTTTTTTTTTTATTATTTTTAATGTAATATTTTACGTCATATTTCAAGAGAGCTTGTGAAATGACATCATAGTAAAAGCTCTTTACGTGTAGTATTAAAGGCTCTAGATCTTATTAAATAAATTAAATTAGCATCATGAGACATAAATAATAAATTTAACTATTAAGTTATATAATTTTATAAAAGAAAATGAAAAATATGAGTAAGTTGATTATCAAATTTTGTTATAAATAATAAATATTCAATATCATGAATAAAATTTACAACTCTTGAAATAAAATTGAAAGAAGTTAAAAAAATTTCAATCGAAAATATATAATTGTATTCTATTTTTAGTATTTCTTTTTCTTCTGCCCTTTGTAAATAAAATTATAAGGAAAAAAAATCTAACATAAGGTTACTATAATCAGTTTATAAAAATTTCAAAAATTTAGATACCAGCAAACTTCTTTGTAATTCAATTCATTCTTGTTTCTAAAAGTATTCATCTTCTCTTAATAAACTAAAATTATACTTAAATAAAAAAAAAATGTGTTTATTTTGTATAAAAATGCTAATCTCTACTTTTTTTGATCCTGGTAATATGAAACAAACAACCTAAATCTATGTACAATATAAACATACATTATATAATCCATACATGATACTTATAATATCATTAGAAGTCTATGGCTGTAAAGTATTACTTGAATTCAGTGGAAACGTGTATGTGTTTCTAACTCCACGAGTGCTAGATAAAATTAACCAACATCAAAATGAAGGGTTGACATTTATTGGCGTAGTAATCGCTGTCAAACTATAGTGGTGAGTAGGGGAGAGGAGAGAGAGAGAGAGAGAGAGAGAGAGAGAGAGAGAGAGAGAGAGAGAGAGAGAGAGAGAGAGAGAGAGAGAGAGGGGCAGAGAGGGAGGGAAAAGGGGGCAGGATACGCCCTAAAAACATGCTGGTGTCCACCCACCTACATCGTGTGTGGTACATATCATATACACCACCATCACTACAGCAAGCATGCACATCAGTCCAAGAATATACACTACTACTGCTGCTAGTAGGATACGCATTTCAGTAAGATCATCTCTATAAAATGCTTGTTTTAAATATATCTTATGGTTTATGACTAATGACGTTACACCATGAGACATTTTAAATTTTAAATTAATTATATAATTAGTTATGAATATATAGTGGGTGATATTCTGTTTATAAACTATACACTCAGTTTATATTTTTGTTTTACAATCGTAAGCAAAGTCACAAGTTAAAGTGAGAGGAGCTAAATCTTTTTACTCCCCATATATATGTAGTTTTACCTAAATATGTCGTCATCATGAGGGGTTATATCCCCAAAAATCACCCTATTGTCTGGTGATACCATACATTTCATTCTGTTATCGTAATATATATTTTTTTTCATGAGTAAAGATTTCAATACGTGTTCAATATCTAATAACATAGGATCTCGCAGATTATTGGCTTCTGAAGCTTAATGTGCAACTGTTTGTATAATACGGATTTTATGGCGTTCTGTAGTACAAATACAATAGCTTAACGGTAAACCTTATGTATTGTTCTAGTTCAACTAACATCATTGACAAAACTAGACCATTTTGTGAGAATTCAGTCGAGTTAATTTTAGATATACACAGGAAGTGCCTTGTTTCAGTTGTTTGTATGAATTAAATTTCATATCTGTATTAAAATTTTATAACTTTTGAATAATGTGATTTGCTACTAACTTTCAGTGGCATTATTAAAAAAACATTAAAGAACATTAGAAAGATTTCAACTTCCGTCTTGATATTTTAATTTAACTGTATTTAGGACATTGAACCATGCTTCTATTCTACTCCGTATATATGCTACATTTATTGCGAACCGAATTTATCTCACTGATTCTCAAGACACTTTATAGATAGATAGTTGCATTTCTAATTAACACACTTTCTAAACAAGCCATATTAATAAACATTAATTATTTATTTATTAATTAAATATATTTAAAACTTAGCTCGTATATGTACTATTTTTTTTTAGATATAATATATGCATAGTTGTATTTGTTCTGAATAATTTACCATTTTCAATGCTGTTCGTATTCAATACTTTTTTTTTTAATTTATATTTTCATTAGAGTTTAAAACATTTTCATACTAATTCAAATTCAATTATTCTTTACATCATATTATACGTTGGAAATAAGAGAATGGAAAAACAAGTTTATGATTTTTCGCCGATTAAAATAAGTATTTTAAAATCGTTCGCATACAAAGTTCTGAACTTGACTGCTTGACTTGAAGTACTTTGTCTTGATACGAAGGTAAACGAAGCGTTCAATTTTTTATTTTTTTTTTTTTCATATTAGAGAAAATATCATTCAATGTTTTGTATTAAAAAAAAAAAAAAAAAAATATCAGAAAGTTGAATACATAAATAATTTTTTTCAAGTTTTTACGTCATCAGTTAAGAGTTATACAACAACACATTATATTTAACGTACTTCTTTTTTTTCCCCCTTTTAGTTGCTTTTATTTTATAGTTACTTTCTGAAATGGATTAATACTTAAAAAGTACCATTTTCTCTTTTTTTATGTATACTTAATTTTTAAATAATTATATTTGCTTCGTTAATATTTGAAGCCACTTTCTTTTATAAATATTAGTTTTTAAAAATTGTGTTATTATTTTGTAAAAGTTTATTTTCTTTGCAGTTATTTTTTTTATATATAATTTTCATCAAAAAAATCTGGCGTCGTTTTTTTGGCTCGCTGAGATTTCCCTGGTCGATGAGGACGCGTGTGGTGTTCATCTCAACTCATCTCAAAACCCATCTCACTAGCTGCCAGTTTTTTATGACTTAAATTCCCTCATATTTCCGGTCGCTAAAAACAGACTTCCTAAAGTAAAGAGAAATATTTCATTTATTAATATATAAACGAACTAATGGATGTTATAAATTTATTTATAATTTAAAAAACATATTTTTTTTATATACATAAAGTATTTCCGCTCACAATTTTAAAATTTGAAAGCTTAAAAAATTCTAGGTAAAAAAAAATAGATGTAGGCTGTGGTAAAAAATGTGTCATATCTTAAAAATATTTTAGAAAGATTTTTGACGTCGAAAACTAGATGATGTTAATACATAATTAGAATCAGCTGTCAAAGTTATTAATTAAATAGTATGACATCATATAATATAGAAACAAAAAATGCATGCAGTACGTTTAATTTTGGCCTCATTTTTTATTGTTAACTTCATTATGATCTCAATATTGCCAACTATCAAGACTATTGTCATCAAAAATAATATCCTCAAGGAAATGTGCATTATCTTTCATTGTTGCAGCCAACTGCACAAATAGACCAATGTGCTGACAACATATATTTGTAGTTGAGTAAAAAAAAAAGTGCATATTACACTTTACTGACAATTTACAATTACTGACAAAGTTTCAATATTATACTTTTTTTATTAATTTTAATGTATATAGATAGAAAGTATAATATTTTTCTCATTTGTATTAAACTTAATGCATCTTTCTTAATAAAACTTGATTTTACTCTAATGCTTGAATACATTATTTGATTATAATAACAATAAGATGAAAGTTTTAACTCTTTCACTTTTTTTTTCTGCAAATTACAACTGTGTGATATTGAGAAAAGACTTTTTAATTTAAATTAATTAAACATGATTCATGATTAAAATTTTCATTATAACAGAAAGCAAATATTATTGTAAAAAAGTTGACTAAACACAATTTACAATCAGAAGTAACGACATTGAAAGAATAAAAATTAAACTATGGCTCATTATAATTATTTATACATTATTATATTATAAAGTCATTAATTTACTTAATAAAATATAAACTAAAAAGTTAGTTATATCAAAGAACTCTTGAAGCCAGCATCAAATGACATGAATAGTGCGAGTAGGTCATCAAATTAATACTGTGTGAGAGTGAACCATCTCAGTGTGATACATTACAAAGTTATATATATTTTATAGCAGCTTCATTACACCTCTGTACCATGATCTGTCTCTGTAAAGTCAACTTAGCACTTACCTAATATGCCATCAGTAACTTTATATAAGTAATATCATTTTGCTACTATACGAAGCTATATATTCACATTTAGAGAATCATCAGACACCACCTCCTTTGTATTAGTGTTCTAGTTTAAACTTATAGTAAAGTGATTGCGGTAGGCTGTTATATATTATATACCTAACTATCCTTTGAAAACTTAAAAGTTTTGTATATATATAGATTGATATCAAAGTATATAATATATAAAAGTATCTCATATATATACAACATTTGGTATATAACTGGTTATGGTTGTACACATGGGGTTTTAGTTTAAAGCAAATTCAGTGATGTGAAGAAAAGGGACAGACCGTGAGGTAGTGTATAGTAAATCTGTAAGAGAGAGTAGGTATATATAGTTATATAGCTAGCAAGCAAGCCTTAGGGTCGGTTAGGGATATAGGGATGTCCGTTCATGGATATAGGGGTAGTAGAAAATGGTGCTAATGACACAGGTTAGGATCATAGTGGAGACTCCTCTCGACGGTCGTCGACAAGGATTCTCTAGAGAGAGAGAGAGAGAGAGAGAGAGAGAGAGAGAGAGAGAGAGAGAGAGAGAGAAGAGCTAGGGATCAAGGGGATTTCTTGGCCTATGTTAGCCTACTAGCCTCTTCCTACTATGAGAAGCCAGCGGTCTGTGACATACCATCGTGTTCACCAGTGACGTCATTTGGTGTCCACGAGGCGTGTAACTAGCCACTGCTATACCAGTACTAACCTCATGCCTGCTGCTTTTTACAGTTCTATGTAATAAATGTGTGGAAACGACAAATTCTATGCTATTTTTCTTTTTTAATGTTTCCTTATACAATGTAAGAACACAGAAAAAAAAATTAAGAAGAAAATACTTTAGTAAATCACGATTTTTATTTTTACCTTTTTTTATCTTTGTAAATAGAACATAAAATGGATATCCTGCTGTGACAATATAATTCGTTTTCTTAATCGAGTATTTAGAAAAAAAATTATAAAGTACATTTTTATTTTTTCCCGAGTCTTGCTATATTATGAACATTAAAATAAACATGTAGCAAATGACTTTATTAATTAATGTATTAATTTTGCACGGTTCAAAGGATTAAAAAGAAACAACTTTATTATACTACATGTAATGACTTAATGGCTATAGTTCAGACATGTTTTTTTTTTATATAAAACAATAACAGAAACTTATAGTTCAATTGTAAAATTATCAGAATAAATTGAATAGAGATAAACTTAAATGCAGCTAAATTGATGTAATACCACATATTCTGTATTATACATCATTTTCACCTCAATTTTATGTCATATATGTATACTTAGGCGAATAAAAAATAATAAGAAACTTGTGAGTTAAAGATTGATGTCAGATTACTGAGTTCAATAACCTAAGATGAATTTGATACCATTTTGACCTCAAACAGATTTTTTTTTAATGTATGACATCTATTTTATCTTGAACCCTATCGAAATCAAAGAAGCAGCTTGAAGAAAATTCTCCTTAACTTAGAATATATTTGAAAATGTGAGTAGGAAAGCTTTATGACAGAAGTACAGAGAACGTACGATTATAGTATCAATCTGCATCTTTGCACGACGAAATGGTAAGTATGAAGACACAGAGAATGCCTCTGGTAAAAGGAAAATGATGTACGCGAGCGAGTGGAATCTCTTGTTCCTCATCTATAGACACGCCTTGCCAAACTCAAAGGTGGAGAGAAAAATAAAAAATATATAAAAATGTGGAAAGGTTCCTTTGATGTATCGACAGACGAAAAAATGGAGATGGAAAATAATAAGCGATCCTATTCTTTTTATATAATATGTATATATACTAATATAGCAATAAAAAAGATAGTATATTTTTCTCAAAGTTAAAAAAAGCTTTGTGCAATTTAACTCAAGTTAAAGTGTACTAAATTATATTTTTTTATTCTCTTTAAAAAAAATGGGGTAACTATTATTAAAAACTTGATCTTAATATTATACTTTGTCTTCGCTTTTTAGTGAATTAATTTCAAATAAAATACGTATTTGTCAAAAAGAATATTTTACAATAGAATAAACACGAAAGAAATTAAAATCTTCAAAAGAAATAATTTTTTAAAATAAAATAATAATAAATTGAGTGGAAAAATAATTTAAGCTTGTGATTTTATTTTCTATCTCAAATTACAAAAAATGTTGACACTTATTTATTTTATCTTCAAAGTTTTATATGGATGACTGAATTACCGTTAAGGCATAAAATAAATTAAGAACTATCTTCATATTTTCTGACGCTATGTTTGTGACCAGCTGATTTTCCTCACGAAAAAGTCATATTGCCAACTGAAACATCCATTTTTTTCTGCAGATGATTTTTTTTCTTCCTTTTTCAAAACGATTGATTTTTTTTCTTACTTCTTTTATCTATCTCTATAAGATACTTATAGCATGGTCGTCTCTGATACTATTCTTATATATATCATGAAGAGAAAAGAAGCTTTTGTATAGATTTTTATAAGTCCATTTTACTTAACTATTCCTTTTTATATAATACTCAGCGATTTGTTTGAAATGAATTAATAATTCATTCAAATAAAAAAAATAATAAAGGAGACAAAAAAATTCTATAACTTTATATGAAAAGAAAATATAGGCCAACAGATTCTTTAGATTTTTAAAACTCTCTATATGATGTCCTCTCAAAGAGAAGATGAGTATTAAAAAGGTGATAAAAAAAATCTATGCTATCTATGTTACATTACTTTGAAGCTTAACAAGCTCACTAACAGGGATAAAAAAAATGTGAGCATAATATGCCTTTGAGGAATGACGATAAGGGGGCAATGTTTCACTAACGTTTATTAGTTTTTACGTGTAAGTATAGGGCGGTGATGTGTGCAGGTTTAGTGCTTCTCTCTCTCTGTCAGGATGAAAACCCAGCAGAGAGAGTTCAGGATGGTTCACGCGTAGACACAAGAGAGCGGAGCACCCGCTACTGGTGAGAGAAGAGCACCAACACGAGTGATAGACCGACAACGCCAAGTAATTAACCTTTCCTTCCAGTGAAGAATAGATGGCAATATTTTTTCTACGTTACCAAACAAACTGGGAAGTATTTTCGTTTGCTTTTTTTTTTTTTTTTTTTTTTTTATCTTTTCCAGAGTTTTTTTCTTTACGTTTTATATTTTACAAATTTCAAACTAGTTGTTCTAAAAAAGAAGAATAATGATTCTTTTCTTTCTTTTTTCTTTCTTTTTTTTTTGGGGGGGGTAACATTTATTTTAAAAACGTGAATGTATTTGAGTTATAAGTTTGAAAATTTAATTTTAAAAGAAACATACAGCTAATATTTTATTAAATGTATTATTGTATATTGAGAATATTATTATCATGATTAATTTGCTTTGATTTTTCTTTAATTAATTTTATAAATCTGTATTACAATATTGAATTAAAAAGTAAAATATATTATAAAAACACAAGTTAAAGGTTTTCACATAAAATTTAAAAAAGAATTTCTAGATTTTAAAAAAAGTACTTGAACTACATGCTGACTACAGTGGTATATTTACGAGGTAAAAGTGGTTAATAAATGAGTGCTGTATAAAATTAGACATATAAAAAGAAAAATAACTTGATAAAAAAAAAATAGAAATAAAAAAACATTGTAGATTAACGTTCTTGGTAGAACAACACATTTAAACCTTAATGTAGGTACACAAGTTAAATTATTTACCTATTTTAACAGAGACAATATGGCAAAATAATGAAAAGAATAAAAAAGTAGAAACTTCTCCACATTAGTACTAAGTAAGCTGATTGCGTCATTTTATCCAACGTTAGAAGCTCGTCTAGAAGAAGAAGACGTCAATCGTTTTGGCTAGGACTGTGCAAAAGGAAAGGTCGGGGATTACGAAGAGAGAGAGAGAGAGAGAGAGAGAGAGAGAGAGAGAGAGAGAGAGAGTAAAAAGCGGGTTCGTTGCAGCTTTAGAAATTGAGAGAGAGCTTAACAAAGTGCGCTCTGCTTCTACTTCTGCCTTCTTTTTTTTTTTTTTTTTTTTTCATCGATAAAATGGTCGTTGCTCCACCTCCACCCACCAAAGCTTCCTTAGTCAGAGCTCAAATAATAGTCGAACCAACGGTAGTGGTAAACTCCCACCCTCTTACTTACTACTTCTCCTTACGAGTTCTTAGTTGCTTAAATCGAATATAATGGTCAAAACTTTCATACAGGTCAATATTATATAGACATCACTATTGAAACTCACTATACTTATACAAGCTTTATAATATACTTAAGTAATTGCTGCACTTACATTAACTTATATGAGTAATAATAAGAAAAAAAAATCTAGGCTAAACATTATGGTATAGAAACTATGAAAGAATATAAATGTTTTGAAAATTGTTTAAATGGATAAAAAAAAATTCTAACAATACCAATATCTATAATAATTTTTATTTTATCGCATCTCTTACTTTCTGTTGAATTGTTGGTGTTAATAAAATGATAATATTTTTTATTAAAAATTTTATCACACATAATTATCATTAGAAATGCAAATTACTATGATTCGAATATATTTTTTTTTCAGAATTCGAATATATTTTTTTTTCAGATACTTAAATTGAAAATTAATTTTAATACTTTACTTATAATCACATTAGTTTAATAATTTTAAAAATATTAAATTTTCTTTTAAAAGTAAAATCTAATTAAATAACATCATCCGATTATACCTGCTGCAACTTTAATGAGGCAGTATAAACCGATTATTTCAAAGTTCAATCGATGACATTATATTCTGTCTTTCATCTAGAAAATATCTTATATTGAGGCTCGTTGCATATTATATACTAAGCTCTTACCTACAGTACTATAAATTTTCATATTATGTGTAATTACGATGGTGTTCCGTCAAAAACGACTAACTCATTTTATCGCGTCCTCTCAAAAACGACCAACTCGTTTTATCGCAAGCCGAGATGGTCGCTTTTGCACTATGGGTTTCCAGGTATAAAAAATGTATACCTGGAAACCCATAGTGCAAAAGCGACCATCTCGGCTCGCGATAAAACGAGTTAGTCGTTTTTGAGAGGACGCGATAAAATGAGTTAGTCGTTTTTGACGGAACACCATCGGCCGGTATGTATCTTATAGAATTACTAAATAAAAAACAGTTCAGTTAATAAAGATCATTGAATTATTAGTTTAAATTTCCTGTTATGAAAAAATAGACATAGCTATTTTCTAGTAAATTTACTTTTAAAACAATTTTCAAAGCAAATCTAAATATAAAAATCACAGAGAATCATAGCATTTTTTTTTTAATACGAAATTAAAAATAATAATAATAATGCTTTTGTGTTAAATAATGTAAAAAATATAATTTGTAATTTTCTTATGTTAAAAATAAAAACACAAAAACATTTTAATTTAAAATCTAAATAATTTTACAACACATTTGTTTTAATTCATGAATAAGTTGCTATACAATAATAAAGTTTAAAATATTATATTCTGTTATTGCGGTAAATCTGTGTTCACCTCAGGCTATCAGTCTGTACCGAACACAGAAACTGGTAGTAATTGATTTGTAAACGAAGAGAAAGAAAGAAAGTGAGCGAGCTTTCTACCTCCTACATACATGAATGTACTCTTGAAATGATGGTCTGTTTTATACATATTTTTTTTTTACAAAGTCATCATTATATTATATAACAATTCTCTTTTTACTATCAAAGAGAATAATGAATATTTTATATTTATATTAAACTATTCTCTTTATGAATTATTACATATCTAATTTTATATCATAAAATATATATATTTAATTCATATAGCAATGTATTATTATTACTATAATAATAGTTGAAGTATAAAAATGGAAGTAATGTTGCAATGTATAAAATAATAAAAAGTCATTTAAGCTTATGTATAATATGTACTATAATAAAAATTTTAAAAGCAAACTTTATGATGTTACTATATTTATATTTCAAGTGAAACTTAAACAATTTTACTAAAACTATATGATTAATTTCAATTTTATTGTTCTGTGGTTTGTAAAAATAAACACAAAGGCAAATTAAAGTTATTTTTAAATTAAATAATTAAATTTTACTTCACTGAGACATTCAAAATGCAGAATAAACGTATCAACTCGTTTACTTGCAACTGAAATATTGTGGTCATGCAGGCGCGGATCCAGATCCAAATTTCAGGGGGGGGTAGGCTATCTCCATAAGGTAAATGTTAAAAAAAATGGAGTGGAAGAATAAAATATACAATTGCTTTGATTATCTATTTCCTAACTATTTTAAATATAAAATTATTAATACACTCTTACTTTATAGAGTTTTCACTATTTACTCCATTAAAAATTAAATAAAACTTGTATGAATAACCTTCAAAAATTAAATTTTAAATAACATAAATTAGCAACAATTCAGGTTATTACTGGTTTTTATCTCATATATGCAACCAGTTCCACACACAAGCATATAATATTGTACAACAAATTACAGGCGTAAAATGAAAGAATGTGCGTTACTAAATTTAAAAACAGCTGATGCATACGTACCGTAGACACTCAAATAAAAATGTTCAATTTGGCTATACTTCAAAATGGCCGAATCGAACATTTTTATTCAAATAGTGTACAACACTTAATTTGAGGCTAAGAAGCCTTAACTTGCTTGTTAAATAGAAAAATTGATCGTATCCATGAAAGTTTTTCAAATCTATTTGTTTAGAAAAAGAAGTTTTTTTTTAGTTGTTAATTCTGTTTTCATAAATAACAATAATCTTATTAAAAACTTTTTCACATGTAAGTGCATAAATAAAATTATTATATATTGAATTGTTTTTTCCTGCATATAGCAATAATTTTATGTTATTAGTTCTAAAACATTTAATTATTTTTATTAAATAATTATAATACAGCAACAGTCTTCTCTTACTTGTATCATTATTAAATTTATTCCACACCTATAAGCATTATTTTACTTAAAAAATAATGATATTTTTTAAATTTAATTAAAAAAATTGTCTAGTCTACTTTTGTACTTTTAATCCATTTGGATATAATTGTGAAGTGATGAAAATATATGTTATTTAAAACCACTCATTCGTTTATTCTACTTTGCTTATATAAATAATTATATTTACATATTATACGTATATAGCTTTAACTAAGGCTAGATGTAAAGGCTTACGGGTAGAAACAAGCAAGCATTGTTTGTGAAGCTTCATACACTTTGCAGTACCTGGTATGTGTAGATGGTGCTGCTCAAGGGGATGCTATATACCTGCTAAACAAGCAAGCAAACCTTTGTGAGCACCATCAAGGATCCGTTGGTATGTAAAAGTGATGTGCACCACAAGTGCGTCTATACTGAGAAATAAGAAGTGAACATCGTAAAGCATGCACTTGGATTTTAATTAAAAGTGCATTAAATTGTTGATGGAACTTAAAAGAAATAAATTATTTACATGTAAAATAAAACAAGAAGCTTTATGATATATATATTACAATTGTGTAAATTGTGGGAATAAATTTTTAAAAAAATGGTTTTAGTGCATGGAAGCTTCTTGTAAATCGTTTTTGAGAAATGTAATGAAAAACTGTAAACATGCAATGACTTGTATCAATTATCATAAAATGTGATGTAGATAGGGATGATAAAATAGAGAAAAGATTGCAAAAATTTGATCATGAAACTTCCGAATTTCGCTTCATTCGTTTATTTTCCTGTGTATCGTGCAAAATGAATAACTTTATATTTTTTCAATACCTACAATATTTTTCTCCTTTTGATGAATATATACAAAAAAAATCCATCTTTAGATATATTCAGTATGCTGATGAATGTATTATGTAGGGGTAGGGAGTGAAAAACAAAAACAGAACGTTTCACTTTTTGTTAACAAGAGACAACATTAACAATAACATTTAAAACTAATATTAATTTAAAATAAATACCACATAAACCTTCGACTCTTTGTATCCATATAATATTATATATGTTATTGTTTATATTTTCCGCTAAAACTTCCTGGTTATTTATAATTGGGTTATATATTCTAAAGTTTTAACTAATTATTCTTGTATATATGTGAATTTTGTACATAAATATTATCCATATTTTATTTATAAGTGGAGTTAAACCTTTTTAAGAATAATGGAATGAGCCCTTTTTTTTTTTTTTTTTTTTTTTTTTTTTTTTTTTACTAAAAGAAAAACAGCTTTGACTCAAACCTTTCCAAAATTAATTTTCCCTCTATTGTTCAATCAAAAATCTTTCAACCCTTTCTTAAGGGTAAGATAACGCCAACAATGTTAAAAAAATCCCTCACACAAAAATTCTGAAAAAAAATTAAAATGTTCTCCTCTACACCCCCTATTAGTATAGCTCAAATATCTGGTATACAAATACGATCTAGTTTTTGAGTTATTTATTTTTAAAGTTGACTAATTTAACATGGGAGTTTCATTTCTCCATGTTAAAGTAGTCAACTTTAAAAATTCATAACTCAAAAACTAGATCGTATTTGTATACCAGATATTTTAGCTATACTGATAGGGGGTGTAGAGGAGAACATTTTAAAATTTTTTTAGAATTTTTGTGTGAGATATTTTTTTTTAACATTGGTGGCGTTATCTTACTCTTAACACATTATTATTAATGATTTTTTTTATATGATATTTTTAATGATATTTCATGTATACTTTGTTTGAACATTTATGTATTTGACAACAAAAACTATTTTCATGACATAGGACCATTAATTTGAATATTTTATAAATAAATTAATGTTTATATTGTATAACAAATTTACTACAAAATATCAGTAAAATATTCTACAACCTTGCATATAAGCATGATTAAAATACATGTATATATAATATTACGTAGTTATAAAATTGAGGGCAGCATACAACTTGTATTAAGTATTATTTTTAGCTGTGCTAAGCAAATTTAAATTAGTTTGCTTCTTATACAAAGAGGTAGTAATCTTTAGTATAAGGTCTAGTGCATGCATGCAGCAGGCGGTGGTAGTGGGGGCGCGAGCTGTTATATAACTAGGCACCAACCATCGAGTCAGGAAAGTGTAATATCAAAAAGCAGCTAGATTCCGGTCACGTCCAATATCTCGTTATAAAGCACAAGCACCAGCGCAGTTCTCTCTCTCTCTCTCTCTCTCTCTCTCTCTCTCTCTCTCTCTCTCTCTCTCTCTCTCTCTCTCTCTCTCTCTCTCTCTCTCTCTCTCTCTCTCTCTCTCTCTCTCTCTCTCCTGTCAAAGCTATACACAACGTCAATGCATATATGTAAAAATTTAGTTAGTGTATATATTATATTATAGAATATGTCAATGATGTTAAAAGTCCTTCAAATGACCTTTAAATATAATATATTAACGAAAATTTAATTTACCTTTTATATAATAAAAGGTAAATTTCTATATAACAACACTTATATTAATTAAGAATTAAGTATTTTTAATCCTTTTTGTTACATTATTCATTAAAACACATTTTGTATGTCATTCCTCTTGAGAGAAAATTGTTGTACGGTACTTTAAATATTTTCCTGTTCATTTTTTGTGTCTATATTTCAACATTGTGTACATGAAAGAGGAATTTATTAAGCATCAACGTCATTTTTCATTATTTTCATACTTGCTGAAGTTTTTTTTTATTATTATTATTTTATAATACTAAAACCTATATAGATTTTACGGCATACCTCATTAAGCTAAAATGTTTTTTTGTTTTTTTTTACATAAATGAGCGTTCACTATTTTTTAATGATAAATCATTTAAAACATGTCAAAATTTTAATACTTTATTATTATAGAGTACATGTAAAATTTATTATAAAATATAATATTTTGCATAAATTAATAATTATGAATGTATAACAACTTTTTTGTTTGATATATTATACATACTTGATAACATGTGTTTATAAAACAGTGGGATTAAGTAAAGGGTTACATTTAAAATTAGAATGATCCAGATGTTGTTTGCAAATTAAATTTTTTATTGTTATTATAGACAAAATATTAATTGTTAAAAAAGTGTAGTTAATGAGAAAAAATCAAGGATGGGCAGTGTTAGCAGTAGCTTAGCCATATAAATAACGAGGAGATTTGCTATATGAGCGCGCGGTGCACAGGGTTCAATGTATTTTTCCAAACAATGTGAAACAAATGAGCCCAAATAATGTGACATTTGAGGGGAAGTCCCAAAATCTTTTCCTAACAATAAAGTGATAAGCTGCACAAAATTCATTTGATTTGATACCATTTTAATAAAGTGTTAAACCCATTATTTTAAATCGATTATAAATATACATTGACATTGATCCGTTGTTATAACTTCTTACAAATTATTTACAAAGAATTGTTCTTCCAAGATCAAGCTCGGTTTGAAATTATTGAATGCCTGTATTAAAATATTTAAAAGAAGCTAGTTTTGCAAGAATGATGGGAACTGACTTGCGCTAATAAGCAGTGATGGTGTGGGAAGAGAGAGAGAGAGAGAGAGAGAGAGAGAGAGAGAGAGAGAGAGAGAGAGAGAGAGAGAGAGAGAGAGAGAGAGAGAGAGAGAGAGAGAGAGAGAGAGAGAGAGAGAGAATCTCGGTGGTGTAATGGTAACGCATCCGCCCGGCAAGGGGAAGATGCGGGTTCGAGTCCCGCTTGAGCTGACTCATTTGAGCTGCTTACAATAACAAAACGCGGTCAAAATCACGAAAACCAACCTTTTCATAAAATCCAGTTGTTCATTGAAATAAGTAACTAAATACAGAGTAGGTAAATAATACATAAAAATCAACAACAGTAAATTGAATTTCTCTATTTTGTCAGAAAGTAAAGGTGGTATTAAAATTGCCTTGTTCATTTTAATTCATGGTTAAAATTGCCTTGTTCATTTTAATCCACGGCATAATTTGGTTGATAAATTTCCGGCTCACGCCCGCTGCTTTCTCTCCCCTCAACCAACCTGACGCTATTGTTGTGCTAACAATGTACAATTTTGTGCTGTATGCGACGTACGTGTAAACACATAAAGCTAATGAAGTGAAAATTTACCTCGGCGTTACGAAATAACGATGTGTACATGATCATACATAAATGTTTACTCTTTCCTTTAGTTTCACACTTACTATACGAGTCAACTCTTTTTGTAAAAAAATAATAATTTACAATGTATATAAAAATATAATTAAATAATAAATAAAAATTTTATTTGAATTTTATAAAATAACATTATCTAAATATACTTTCACACATTATACTTCAAAGTTATCGAATTTATTATTGTTTTTATAATAATACCCAAATAAATATTTTGTATACCATACACGATGTCTATCAATCAAAATAATATTTGAAATTTATAATTGATAAAATAATATCATTTAAATATAGTTTAACATAATACTTCAAAGCTTTCGAATTTTATACGTATTTTTTTACTGATGTCTTTATGATATTAAAATATGTTTTTGCTATACTAGTAATATTTTTCAACAAATTATAACAATACATAAATTATATTTAATGTATGAGTAGGATAATATACTAATTGTATATTATTACTGAATAATCAAAAGCAAAGGTAAATTTTCAATTAATTACTTTTATGTGTTTACACACTTGATTGAATGTATGTACAAAAACATATGGTTGTCATCAAATTAATTAATTTTACCAAATAATAATGATCATACAGTGGATTCAAATATTTATATTTCATAATTAATTTTGAAGGTAGTTTTTATAACAAATTAATATATACCAAAATCTAAGGGGAAAAATAGTTCTTTTAATAATTTTTCACTTTTTCTCATTATTAAATTAAATAGCACAATATTATTTTATGTTCTATATATGAGAAATAAATAAATCTTAAATTCATTATTATAAAATATGAATTTACAAAAAAATGATTTCTATCAATAATTTAAATATAAGAAAAAATATTCTCATTAATTACAAAAAATATTTTATGACATTTATTGAAAGCAATTTATAAAAATTTCCACATCAGAAAATTTTTCATTTTATTAAAAAAAAAACTTTTAAATAATATAAGTGCAAATGAGTTCTTGCTTGTTTTAAAACCTTTAATGCGATCTTTTGAAGCAGAAAACATCTGTTCTCGAGATATCGCCCGTGAGCCTTTGTTGTTGATGAATTTGCATTCTACTGATCCTTATTCAAATCTCGCGCTCAAATGATCCAATCACGAACACAACGACGAGTATGACGGCAGCTCAAAACTCTTCAAATTTGCATACAAATCTTGGTTTATGAAATTGAGATAATGGAAACCAATTTTATTATTACATTTTTATTTTAATATTACAATTGAATTTATAATTACTTTCGTATAATAATTGAATATTAAAACTTCAGTAAATTAATTTTACGTTTTATTTTATGAAGAACTGACCGAATTGTGAAGTTATATATAGTAGAACATATACGTTTATGTAGAATTATTATTTCAATTAATTTACAGAGTTTACTTTATTAAACTCTGTTTTAAACTTTCTTACGCCCCCATTTCGGTTGAATTTGTGGTTTGATACAGCGTTCTATTATTTCAATATTCTGTTTATAAAATCATACTCAATATTTTAACATACCGGTGTTTTACGCGGTATATTTTTTGACAATTTAATCAATTATTTAAAATCTGTGAATTAACTGAAGAAAATTGTGATAAAATATTTTCCATATATATTATTAAATATTATAAGAATAAGTTAAGGAATTTTTACTGTGAAACGTTATAAAAAGAGAGAGAGAGAGAATATAGTGCGCACGATTTTTATTCAAACTTTTATTATTTATTATTTTTAAAAAAAAAAATCTTTGACCGTGAATATAATGAAGTTTTTGAATTACGCTTGACAATGCTGTTTTATAATTATAGTATTATATTTACTAACAACATATAGCACAAATAGATGATATATATGATGTTTAATTGTTGTTGTCATATATACATGTTATATAATATATTATATACGGTCTATGATAAACATTATAATAATTAATATAAGCACTATTACTGTACATTCACGGTATATTATGGTACATATAAAGTGAAATGCTTTTACTGAAACGAAGAGCTTCAGGCAATCAAATTGTAGTTTCAAATAATCTGTGTGTTGCAGTTAATTTTACCTGACATCAAGTTAACCTGTTATTGCACATGAAAGTGTCACTGCAGCATTATATTTTGTTGAGGTTTATTTACCGTCATAATATCTCTCAAGGATATAAATTTTAACTATTGTTGCAATCATGAACTTCAACAGGTTTAAAAATTGAAAGTGAAAAGGTAATTTATTAAAGACTTCAATTTAAAGAAGTTATATTTTATATGAATGATATTGTAACAATGATAATGATTTTTTTTATGTTTGTACTTTATCAAAGTTTAAATAAAGTTATTAAAGTAAAAAAATCACATTAAAATAACACCAAATTAAAATTTAAATATATTATAACTACAATAAATTTTGATGGGAGGTGTGGCGGGTCTCGTCAGATCACCGAAGTCAAGCAACGCCGAGCGTGGTTAGTAGTTGGATGGGTGACCATTTTCAACAAAAACCACGTTTCCCACCTAGGGGTAAATCGTTGCGCTTTTCCACCATGTGTGATTCCCCTGGCTTTGGACCAATGCACTTCCGGTTCATTGACAAAAGCTGTAGCATCCATCCTGGCTGAGGTTTCCACGTTTCCCTCAGTCGCAGGCAAATATCGGGATGGATTGCAAGGCCGTGGCCGCCCCCGTTCTGGAAGAGCCCCCGAAACGCTCAAGTTAGGGTTTCGGAAGGTTTGGGTTTCAAACTTAGTAAGTAATTAGCAATTAGAAGTACCAAATTGTGATTAAAAAACAAAGAAATAAAATAAATTTTGACACAAATCTAAATCTCGTATCAATGGAATTCAAAGGTCAATAAAAACTTTTTTTGAACGATTGATCTCAGTTACTACCAGAATTATCAAATGAAATAAATATTAAATTCTCGAGAATGTTCTAAAAATTAATCGCTGATGGTGTGTGGAAATTCAACTGGAGCGGTTTTCTCACAACAGCTCTATTTCTAGTTTCTGTAAATAAGGTTCCATATATTATGTTAAATTTCTACATTTTTTTTTTATTTTACAAAATTAATTAAACATATATATTATACCAATCAACTGAGATTCATCTTTAATTGATTTGAATTCTGAGCCGAGGAGATGAATTAATTAGAATTTATTCTTTAAGTTCTGTACGTTGATTTTGCAAGTTTTTTTTTCTGTATTTAAACCGAAAATCAGTACCCAAACTGTTCATTTCAGCCGTAAATTAAAAGATAATTACATTTTATTTAACAACCTAATTACATATAAAATTACATTTTCATAAACCTGCTATGTATTTAAAATGTACTCTTCTGAATTAAATTTCTCTTTCAAAGCAACCGCTTTGTGTTAAGTAGGAAAATTTAATCACGTCATTATTATAACGATATTGCAAACATTTAAATGTATCAGTTTTGTTTGAAATAATTAATAACGTAATTTTTAGAAGGAAAAAATTAAATATAACATAATTAAATCCTTCCACAGTGCCCCAATTAATGTTTAGAATTGGATTCTATGAAATTTGTTAAAAGTACGTTAGCATAATAGGATCGTATAAAAGAAAATTTTAAAAATATAAGTATGCAATATCTTGAATATCATAATATACAGTATATACGTAAGTGTAAATATAATAAAAATCTATGTAAGAAATGGAAACGAGTAGATCTATGAAGTGTCATTTCTTAAAGTACAATTTATTTGTTCATTGAAAACAGTTTTCTTTTAACTTCTTAAATCATCTCTTTAGTTATGCTAATGGAGTATCGACCTCAAAATTTGTTATAGCAGAAATGGATAGAGGATGAAAAATTGTGTTACTCTGATTTTTTTCAGATTTTTTAGGGACCAGGAAGTATTGCTAAAAAGTTTTGGCGAGGTCGGGTTCGAATCCACGTCCCTTTTGGGTCCTATCTTTTATTAAGAGAGGCGGCAAGAGGCGGCACTTTTTCTGCACTTTCAATAATTTTTAAAAAATAGTTGGCGGGCTCTAAAAAATCTGAAAAAAAATCAGAGTAGCATAACTTTGCACCCTCTATCCATTTCTACAATAAAAAAAATTGAGGTCGGTACTCCATTTGAACTTATTTTTACAATCAAAAGTCAAAATGCCCGTATGGTAGAATTTGAAAAAAAAATCGAATTTGGACTGTAGAAATAGTTTGTCCATGTTATATTATACCGTATAGGATAATAAAAACATATGGGTATATATTTTTGCTTTCATAATAGCAACCAACATTATAAATATAATAAAATAGCATTTTGAGTGCCTTCAAAATGTATATTTATCAGCTTAAGTTTTTATTTACATAGCATTCAAAGTGTCACTGTTTATTTACATTACTAGAAAAATATTACATGTTACATTATAAAATTTTACAAGTATATAAATTATTTACGAAAAAACAAATTGAAAATAAATTTTATATAAATAATAAATACTATTTGATTATGAAAATTCATGGAATTTAAATAAAATATTTACTTTATTATGTTTTTCCATTATAAAAAGTCACGTTTTAACTCTTTTGTTTTTATTTATTTTTTATAATAATGTTATAACATTTGTTGTTCACAGGAGTGGGAGGTTTGCGAAATGTTCGAGTGACGTCACCTGGTGCGGTGCCACTTGGAGAACCAATCAAATTGGAGTGCCAGTTTGACCTTGAGGGAGACCAACTCTACGCAGTCAAGTGGTACAAAGGAAAGAAAGAATTCTACCGCTTCCTGCCAAAGGAAAATCCACCTTCTAAAGTTTTTCCTTTACCAGGAGTCAATGTAGATGTAAGTTGACTTTTTTATTATCTATTTTAAATTAAATGTATGTAAATTATTAATTTATAATTCTCTCAGAGTATTTTTTTTAACTCGTTAAAATATCAAGGGACTACTTTTTTGTTAGGGATGTTTGTGATGAGTATTTTATTTTATTTAAAATTGCCATTGTTTAAAAAAAAATATATAAAAATGTTTATTTAAAATGCAAATTGTTTAGGCTTTAGGTTAAAAAATTTAAATATTTATTCTTTATTAGTCAATATCAATATACAATTATTACTCTATATCAGAAATACAAAAGGATTAATGTTAGTGGGTTTATAGTATAATTAATGAACAACTCTGAAAATTTCAACAAAGTTAACCTTCCTGACATCATGAAATAATTTTCCACGAAAAAAAAAAAAAAAAAAGATTAGACCCAATTCGGTGAAATTTTCGAGATATTCAGCATTGAGATTAACATTGTTTTAAAAGAGGACTGCTGTGACTTTTAGTCAAATCAGTATCTTTTTTACACGAAAAAATTAATTACTCAAAATCTACACCGAATTTGTTATTTTTTTACACCAGCAAACCAGCAGTTATTTTGTCCTTTATTTTATGGACTAAAATTATTTTCAGTTTATCATGGAAAATTTCAAAATATTGATCAATGATGGTGATATTAATTCTTAATGGGTGCGATTAACGAAGAGAATTTTATTTTATTCTTACTAACTACGGTCAATATCTGCGCCTATTTTTAATATCTTTTTCCCTATTCCCTACAATGTAATTTATCCCAAATAAACAAATATTATTATTATTATTATTTAATGACACTTGACTAGTATGCAGCCTGCTTATCTTTTTGATTACCTATTTTGAATCACGCCCTGTTTTTTGTCCCCTCTTATAAATGCATGGTAAAATTAAATATTCAAATTTTAACTTGAACACGAAAATTACAAAATAATATTATTTTTATTATTTCTTTCATTGATAGAAATGCTCGATAGTAATTGAAAAAGTTGTGAATATTTAATTTTGTATATTTCAAGCACTTTAATTTTTACATCACTTTATATAAAACTTTAATGTATTAATAAAAAATATGTTAGATTACAGAAAAAATATGTATGAATATTATGATATTTATGATGTAATATTATTTTTGCTCTCACTTTATGAATTTTAAATTACTTTATATAGTTGTTTATAAAATTAATTATTAAAAAAAAACGATAAAAGTTAATGTAAAATATAAAAAAAATCTTTTTATATTTTCAAAGAAATTTAATTGAATTATAAAATGAATCTATTGAAAAAATACATAACGTGGGTTTGACGCGTACATTTTTGAAAATGCCAGCCCGAATACATAGGCTAATTTCTCCTCAGCCCTGCACGACAAGTTGCCTATACCCTCAGGCGTTTTGCATAGCTCAGTGAACATGACAACCTCTCTACTCCATAGTATACGACATAGCTTATGAAGCGAACGATATATTTTTTTTCTATATGTACTTACCATCTTTAAAGTATATAAAACATTCTTGAAAATAAAAAGCTCGCACTTTTTTTATTATTATTAAAAGTATATAAGAGTTGAGAAAGGAGTTTGTGATGATCAATATACTTCAAGAATCTTTCAATAATTCATTCTCTATTTTCAAGAAGATTTTTTTTTCTTGTCTCTTCTTACAATGATAATTTTTTTTATTCAAGTATTATTATAAATTGAAAGTTTTCTTTATAATAAAATATATAATATATTTTTATTTTATCAGACGACTCTTCTGTTTGTTCGTTTAAAAGAAGAAAACTTTGAACTTTTTTAATATACTTTACTGTTTTCTATTATCATGGTCTTATGAAAAAGACGTAATGTAAAACTAATAATGTAAAAATGTTTATTTTTAATAATAATAATATAATTTATTATTTTTTCAAGATAAAATAAATGTCATAGTTCATGTAAAATATATAAGTAAGTGAAATTAATTCTACTCTCGGAACCAAGTTTTTGCATTTTATTCTGGTAATGTATGTTTTATACTGCGTTTCATTTTATTTCTGTGTGTGTTTACAAAAGTTTTCTCAGACAGGTAATTACTTAATTAGTTGCTAAGTTAAAATTTAACTTAATTTTTAGTAAAAATTCTTATACTGTTTATGTTTTCAGATTATTCAGATTATAAGGTCATTAGCCTTTATTACATTACGTTTTCTTAACTTTGTTCCTTTACAAATTGGAGCAAAAGATTTTGAAGTGGAACTATGAATAATTAATTAAATTTAAGTAATTTAACTTTAGTAGTATTGTTATAGGAAAAATATCTAAATAATATTGTATCATAATTATCCTTTTACTTAAAGTGAGTAAAATATTATAGTTTATATTTCTTCTTTAAGTTTTACATAAAATCAGTTTTTAATTTTTTTATTCATCATTATAGAATACATAGTACAATTTTAGATACAATACAGTTTTTAGTCTTTCTGCATGTATTACTTTTATATCTATAAATAAATGCAAATATTTTGGTTTAAAGATGTTATTCCTAAAATTATAAATATTTTTACAAATACTTTTTTTCTGTAAAGTTGATAGATTTAAATTGTAAATTTGAACTTTTAACCCTGCAGACCAGACCAAAATAATAATTCAGTCATGATAGCAGTAAGTAAGCTTACGCCAGGTACAAGAGGACTTAAAAACTTTTTCTGGCTATTTTGTATACACCGCTATTCAAAAAAATTAAAACTGAAGAAACTTAAAAGCTTTAATATTTGCAAAATTTTCACGAAATTATTCTATGAATATTTTGTTGTATGTGTACTGAGGGAACTGTTGTGTTTCAGTTGTCACAGTCGGACCTTCACCGCGTCACCATCAGCGATGCGCACTTTGGTCTCACCGGCCGCTACCGTTGCGAGGTGTCTGCAGACGCTCCATCTTTCGACACGGCGCTCGTCATGGCCTCGGTCGACATAGTGGGTGAGTCTGAGGCCGAACCATGAGCTATTTCTTTGTGCGCGTTCTGTCATCTGATTGGCTGAACAGTAGTCTCACTTTCTAGGATATCTTTCTTCGAAGGTTAAAAGATAATCCTCTTAAGGCGGATTCACATGAAAATTTTTATCATACGACGCGAAGCGAATAGTTCGCACTTGCTGTAACATCCATTGGCGGCCATATTTGACGATTAAAAAAAGAACATCGTAATTTAACGCGATATTCGCCATTGCAATGACTCGCAATAGTGAATACGCTTGCCGCATAGGATTTCACAGCTTGTGTGACAAAATTGCGTCGCATCGCCGTTGTCGCCATCTTGAGTCACCTTTTCTCGAGTCTAAGTTTAAAGCTCTTACCTTGAGAATCAGAAAAATTACTTAATATTCAAAAAATTTATTGTTAATTAAAATGAATAATTCATAAAATTAAAAATTTGCTAATTGTTCAGATTTTTCTGAGAACATGGAAAGTATTTTACTTAACTATATTGCAAGTTGCGTTTATGACTTCACATGCATATATTGATTAAAAAAGTGCTGGTGTGCTTTAATAAGCAGCGTAGCGTAGTGGTTTGATCTCTGCCTATCGCTCGGGAGACCCAGGATCGCTTCCTGCCTTGACTCAGGTGACTTTTCATCACTTCGAGCTGAGGTATGGCAGCGTGTTCTGGTAAGTTCCCGAGAGATGGCATGTATGTTCTTCCACTATACTGCCTGTATTCGGGAGATGCCGAAGGTCGTTCCCTTTGGTATCATCTGCCTCGATGATGGTTTTCTGGTTTCCCATTGTCATTCCCAGGCAAATGCCGGGGCAGTTCCTAACACAAGGCCACAGCCGCCTCCTTTCTTATCAATCCTTCCAACTGTTGTTAATACTGTTGTTAAGTTTGAATGCTTACACTAATAGCAGAATATGCTGTAGTAAGCTAACACTGTAATAAAATAAAAAAAAATAACATAGATATCTGGGGAGGTGGCCATGCAGCATTCTAACACAAGAATCATTATTCTGGACTCATAAATTATGACAAAAATTAGCATTTATTAATCAATCTGTATAATAAAAATAATTTTATTCCTCCATGCTATTTCTTACATACCGATATATACCAAGATCAAATCTCCATTAAAGATATTATAATATATGTATAAGTTATGATATATAATGTAAGAATGTAACGTATAAGCCGAAAGAGTCCTTGAAACTAACATAATTATCCAAGACGTAGTTAGAATAAGAAGTGTCAAAATTAAAATGTTAATTAAATCAAACTCAAGATCAATTACACTTTTAATTAAATTAATTGTTAGAGGAAGTTTTTGAGGCTCTCATAAATTGACACAAATCTCAATTATAATTAAGTGATTCTGTCATATCTATTAGGAAAGTACGTTATACTTTAATTATACTTATCAATAATACATTATTTTTACATAAAACACTTCAAGAGTTAAATCATTTTTTAATTTAACTAATGCTTATTATTTTTTACACTCTTCTAGTACGATTCAAAATATGTAAATTATGGCAATATATAACGGGACTCTTCAATTCAAAACTCATATCCAAACAACTTAAAGAACTTGAGAAATTAAGGAACGTACATTACAATAAAAATACATCGTTATTAAAACTTTATTTCAGTACGATATTTAAAAAAAAATGACTCCTACAACTCCCCACTCTTACAAAGTAATATTTTTTATAAAATTAATATTATACATAGTTCCAAAACCAAGAAATCTCAAAATTAAAACATTTCATTTTCTATTTGCAAATAAACTCAAAAATTTGTTTACTAATTTAAAGATTTCCCAAACAGCTAGGGTTCAAAATGTTGTCTTAAAAGAATCATATTTTTAAGGCATTTTTTTTTTTTAGGTATTCACCGTTCACATTCAACAGAACTATGACATAAATTCATCGCATTTATTATTCATAAAATGTTAATATTTAGATAATACCGTGTGCTTCAAGAAAATCTAGTTTTATGTTAAGATTGAAAGTTTTGTTCACACCTTTAAAAGTTTTGTTGGATAAATTTAAATGGTGTAAGAAGTTAAACATGAATTACTATTCTGGTGTGAATGAACTTAAATAATTAATATAATGTACTAAATGTTATGAAATTTTAGTTTCCAAATTTTTTCTACAATGAAATCTTTAGAACAATTCTGTAAAGTTAATCTCTTTGTAAAAAAGTAAGCAGGAAACTTTGCAATATTTGAAGTTACATAAAATACAAAACCACGCCCACTTAACTACATATAAAGAAGAATTATTTCCTTTTGTTTTCAACTTAACCATTAACATAATTAATTTTATTTATTTTTTTATGACAATTATACTTTTAATAATAAGAAAAGCAGTTATTAACTTTATTTATTAAACTCATTAGTATTAATAATAATTCTTTTAATAACTTTAATATCATAAAAATGATTAAACTGATTAATTTAAAAGTTAAATAATTTTACTATAGCTTCTTAGTTGTTATTTTTTTATGTTATAAGTTTACTACTTTGCCTTAGAATACAAAAAAAAAAGTGTCTTTAAGTTAAAAGTTGACGACAACTATATGTTAGCTTAGAGGCAGTAAAGTTACATCGAAGTCGGAGGGTGGTGTGCACGGGGGTTGTGGATGGGAGGGGGTTGCTTTTTGCTGCTAGCCTGTTCTAACTAGGTTCCATAGATCTCGGATGACTCGCTATATCATCTCCGCTTCACTCCCAGCGCCATCCTAACTGCCTTGGCATGCTAATGATGTGCAGTACCAGCCAACAAATACGACTCTACTATATCATAACCACTAACTTATAGTCTCCAAGCTTTCTTATATATATAAATATATATATATATATATATATATATATATATATATATATATATAGAAGAAGATATAATATCATAATTTTACATTGTTATAATATATAAAGCAGTAAATTAAAATAAAAAAATAGCATAAAAAAATAATGTTTATTATTTTTCAAATTGATACTAGATCACAATTTTATTTTATGGGTATAATAAATTTATTCAAGTAAATTTTGTTTGAGAATTTATTTGATTTGTAATAATAGTGTATATTATTGGTTAGCCATATATTGGCATAGTATCAACAATAATACAAAACTTACATAAAAAAATTATAATGAATTAGTCAGAGTTGTGTTGCCAAATAATATAATAAAAAATGTATAGTAAAAACACACGAATAATAAAAAATAAAACTTTTAAATAATAATAAACGCATTTCATTGTATTAAAATTGTTTTTATTTAAAAAAATGAATTTCAGTAGATTTTGGGAACTCGCAATCGTTGCGTCTGAATTCAACAGGACTTGCAGGGGACTTTGAACTCTCCATCAATAGATGGCATACAAATTTTGAAGTAAATCTGTCATAGCAGTTTTGTGAAAACTGAGGTAGAAATTTAACATTGGCTTTATGGACGGAAATCGGAAATGGAGCTGGAAGTGACAATGACAGTAAACATAATATAAATCTTTTAGAGCATGAATCAATAGATGTAATATTATTAAATACAGTTTTATAAATCGTCACCTCAGAATGCAAAACACGTAACTACAAAAAAAAATATTGAACTTTGACACTTACAATCTAGAAATCTAGTGAGATAAGGTTTAGAGTTGCATCAAATACATCAATTTTTTTTTGTAGTTACGCGATTTGCATTATGAGGCCACGAAATGGACTTTTTACACTTCAAAAATATTTTATTGTAATACTAAAATTTCAAAAATTACAATAAATTTATTATGTAATAATCGCATTACAAACTGTGTTACGCAAATGGTTGTATAATAATACCTAGAATTAATTATTTAAAAAAAGTCGTAAGCTTATAATTTGTTTGTTACTGTGCCTGATTATATATTTACGTTAAAGTAGAATATTAAATAGAGAAGTTAGAATTGACTTTTATTTAATCAAAGCGTAACTTGTTCATTTCAACAGTAGTACAATAACCTCTAAGCATCAAAGGCTACATGATAATCATAATGGTAAAGCGGAAATTGCACACTGCAACTACCGTCCACACATAAACAGATTCGTCTATCATCGCATATAATAAACGTGTGTTTTTTTACCCATGATGCAATAAAAGCCTGGAGCGAATAGCAAGTACATACATATTATAAATTACCTAGTGTGTGTGTTTAGACTACTTATAGTAGAATATTTACACTGAGAAAACTAAAAAATGTTTTGTTAGTAAATCTATTATATATTATGAATTTAAAAAAAAAAATGTTCATGTTTGCAAAAGACTTAAAATAATATTTATTCATGGTATATAATACATTCAAATGTTGTGGTAATTAGTATAAAGTTATATTATTCACATGCAACGTTGCATTAATTTATCCTAGAGCTTTTTCAGTGTAATTTATATTGTTTTTATAATTTGTAGCATGTTATTCACACACGTATTTTAACTTTTTTTATTTACAGTTTTGTTTGCTTATATTTAGAATATATTTAATTTAAATAAAAAAATTAGTATTGTTATTTTAATACTTACTAAACTAGTTAGATACTAAAGTTTGTTTTAAAATAAAATATAAATCATTTCAGTAAAATATGTTTTACCTTTTAAACTTTCAAATTATTAGACTTTCCATATTATATAATACACAGGTTTTCACTTCTCTTGCAAATTTCCCTCCCTCGATATTATATTCGGGCAACAGCACATACATTCTCATGCGCCTCAGCCCGGCTATAGCTCATGACAGCCTGCTATAGCGCCCGGTATTGCTGCTTGTAGTATATACTGGACGAAGTTGCACACGAGTACACAATCGTTCATTGGCAGAGAGGTGTGGGGGTGCCTTTAACAGTTGTGACCTTAGTGCACTGCCAATTCTGGACTTCATACATTTTTTTTTTTTATTCCCATGAGATTGCAAAGTTTGCAAACTCAACTTTGTTTTCGTAACATATTATCAGGATGGAAAATCAACAATGTCATTGTTAAAACTGTTCCCTCTTCCCTACTCTCCTTTGTTCTCATTACAATGATACGTATAATTATGTGCTCGCTGTATTTCGTAAAATTTAGAAACATGAAAGGATATTTACACTACGGGAAAAGGCGTTATTTTTTCGGCAAACACTGCATGTTTAATTTCTAACATTTAAATTAATTTAATGTTTAATTTCTAACACCTGGAGTGACGTTTTTTCACATAAAATGTTAGAACTGCAGCATTTCAAATTTTTGATAAGTGTTTACCAAAAAAAAAAAATAATAACACTTCAAGCGTTAAGTGTTGAATTTTTAACGTTTGAAGTGCCTATCTGATAAAAAAAAAATAACGCTTAAGTACACAATTTTTTGCAAAGTTATATAAAATGGTTGCATAATTTTTTAAGACTAATTGAACACACTGACAATAAATTAGATATGTAATAATAGCAAAAAATGATACATATTTTAAATATATTTAAAATAAGTTTTAAACTTATGTCAAATTAAGTACTAAAGTTTAATTTATATGGATATTTTTTTATAAAGTTACAAAATTTATGATATAAAAATGCTTTATAACAAGTTCAAATTTCATATCACACTGGTTGTACCGTAACACAAGCTATTTCACTCACAGCAGTGGTCTTCAAAAACAGCTTGCTTTTTCTTTCTGATAGTTTTTTTTTTTCAGGGGTGGAACCCAAAAAAAAAATATGTAAGAAAAGAAGTAGAAGAAAGATAGATGCATAAAAAACAGGAAAATATATATATATAGAGGTTATAGTGAGGAACGGTAGTCAAGTTTCGGTAAGCGGACGTGGCTGGCATGGATTTTGAAGAAGAGTTAGAACATGGTAAGGGATGATGTGGTTGGGGGTGGGTAGATAGGGGTAGGGTAGTGGCAACACGAACTATAGCTACATGCTATTCCTGTCGTATATGGAGTTTTTTTTTTTTCTTAATATTATTTTGCATGCGAGTTGTTATTGTGATCGACAAATTCTATGCAATGCACAAAAATTTTATATAAAAAGCTTTATATATTTTCTGTATATAGTCTGTTCAATACTGAATAATACTACATCAAAATTTTCCTTATAAGTTATAAGACACTTTTTTATTCTTATATACTGTATATAAAAAATATAAGCATGGTACTTTTTTTTTTCGTGAATAAAGGGATTTAAAAAAAAATATGTATAAGAGGAAAGAAAAAAAATCGGGTTTGACTTACAAAAAGTACATGTGTTAGTGGTAAAATATATATATATATATATATATATATATATATATATATTGTAATCATTTTTTTTTTTTTTTACTCCCCTATACACAAATCGACCGACATTTCTACTGCAAAAGTTTTGCCATTGAAATATAGTCTTTGGTTAAAGTAGCAACCTTGTATACAAGTTTACGCAGAAGCAGCATAGTAACATCGTCGTATATGGCAAGAAACAGGAGCAGGCAGAAGCTCCAGGCATAAAGTTTTGCTATGCTTGGTATACAAAAGTTTAGGCTAGGGATCTTAACCAGTAATACTTGCAAGTTTGAAGCAATAACTCCTCTGGATTAATGGTTAGAACTATAAATGCTATGTTGTTGTTGTTGCTGCTTTTGCAGACATGAACTCGGCGCGAGTGAGTGAGAAAACGTGGTGCCAACTAGTGCTGCGCAAACCTCCTTGTTTACGGTCTTTCTTGCTGGCTGGAAACAACACCTTCTTGTATTATCTCCCACTCCACCCTACTTTTCATCTTTAACGCTGTGACGCAACAGTCTCTCTCTCTCTCTCTCTCTCTCTCTCTCTCTCTCTCTCTCTCTCTCTCTCTCTCTCTCTCTCTCTCTCTCTCTCTCTGTTTCTCTCTCTCTCTCTCTCTCTCTCTCTCTCTCTCTCTCTCTCTCTCTCTCTCTCTCTCTCTCTCTCTCTCTCTCTCTGTTTCTCATTGTCTTCTGCTAGTTAATTTTATGAAGCACTAATGAAGAGTCACCTTACAGATAATTAATTGAAGTGATAAATTATAAAGGTTTATTATATATCATAATAATAATATTATTAAATAAACATTTTTTTCTCATTAATACTGTTTACATAATTTTAATTAAAACAAATTAAGAAACGGGTTGTTTTTTACAATATATATTAATTATAAATGTTAAACAATATCTTAAAATTTACAGTATAATTATAACTTTCGTACTATTTAATAAAAATGTTTGAAGTGTTTCCAAAATATAAAGTGAATTTCAATTACATGAATGTATTGTATTATGCAAATTATGCAGTATTGATATATATATATATATATATTATATATATATATTCTTACATAATACATGTTATTGTTCATTTTAAAATTAAGTTTGAATTATAAAAAGTAAAGAAGAAATTTTTGTTGCTTTTAAAATAATAATAAAAAAAACATTTAACATTTTGAAGCTTAATTAGAACAATTCACTATGCATACAGCTGCATGAAATATAACTCCCATAAATACGAGGTATATATAATTTATTTTACGTAAATTCTAAATTCTTAATTCAAATAATACTATAATATATTCTAAATTAAACTGCAAATATTGTTAAAACAAATAGCAACAGTAAGCAAAGTCTTCCAATTAAACTACAAAATATTATTATCATTATCATTATATTTATTTGTTTTGAAACAAATAAAAAAGCTAATTAAAATACATTTAAAATAACATATCTTCAGCTTCAAATTTGTGTCTTTATCTCAAAAATATGATTCAAATTAAATTAATTTTACAAAACTTTTTTTTTTTTAAAAAAGAAAAAAGTTTTAGTCAAGAAAGAAGATTCAATTAAAAGTGACAACAACATGTTACGTATAGTTTTCAGTTTTTAGCTATAGTAGATATATAAAGGGTCTAAACAAAACCTCTTAATTGGCTGGCAGTTTTCCTCTCAGGCTTCCTAGTGGGAGGTGGTAGGCACAAGCGAACATTGTATCGTATCGAGTTGCAGCAGTCGCTCCTTGCTAATTAGCAGAGACAAATACGTCGAGTTGACATCCAGTCTCACGTCGCTCGTTCTCTCCTCCCTGTTTTCCTCTCTTTTAATTGAATTCCACTGACTCCCTTCATTCTTCTCTATCTCTACATGTATTTTCTCTACCTTTTTGCATACTTTCTAATATTTTTGTACAAATGTTTGTTTAAAAAACATGCAACTTCGTCTCAAAATACAGCTACAAAGCATTGCAGTAGTAACAATATACGAATAAATTTAAGATAAAAGAAGAATATGCCTACGTATTCTTAATTAATATCAGAATATTCTCCCCCTTTGAAGCTGTATGCAAACTCATATTCAATATTAATGTTTTATTAAAATATGACAGTCTTATAAGCAAATTCCTTTACACATTGCTTAATCTTAAGAAGGAGATGTTTCGGAAAAGTGAGAATTTGTATTATTTTACATAATAATATTCATGTATTTACATGGGTATCTTGGCATTACAAAGTGGGTTAAAATTTGCATCAAAATGTTTATGAAAATAAAATAAAAGTTATATACATAAGTCATGTTTACACTATGTCTTTTTTTTTTATTCTTTTTAATATATTAAATAAAAATTATATATATAATAATATTTTTTACATAATTTAATGTCAACAACAACAAAAAAAAACTCATTTATTTTAGTGCACTTAAACTTTTGTGTTTTGTATACCACAAAAAAAAACAGTAATATAAAAATGAAAAATCTGAGTGCTAATATTACGTCATACGGACGCAAAGTTTACTCTAGTCTGGAGAGTGGGAGGACAGTGCAGGGCTTGGTGTCCGGCCCCTAGGGAGGGTCGGGACTGGAGATGAGTTAGGGGCGCACTGGGAGCGGCGTACCATCGCCTCCGCCCCTGGCGTGGCACATAATTGAGCAGAGGAGCTCTAACTCTAAGAAGAAGACGGTGGTCGCGCCCGAGGAAGAGCAACCACTTTAGCCTGCTTACTTTGTACCACGCCAATCTACTCTGTCTAACTTCTCGTTTATATAACTATCTCTGCCTAGATGCTCTGTCTATATCTCACTCAATGTTTAGTATGAAAATATCTCTGTCATTTTTAATCTTCTATCGTAATATCACGTTTTCTCTTTCCTATTTCAATTTTTTTTATTTGTCTCCGCTTCATATTCAACCACCGTCTCTCTTTCTCTCCATTTCTCTCTTTCAATCACTCTCTCCATTTCTCTCCTCACTCATTTTTGTATAATGCTGTGTATAGCAATGTATATAAATTATTATTATATGACTCAACAATGACATGTAATAAAAAATTCATTTTCTGATTACACGTTCATCACATTATTATTTTATAAATTAAAAAAAAAATGCTATTTACATATTATCAATACTCTTGCTAATTAGACCATAAATAATTTATAAGCAGGCAAAGTATAGGTATACTCTTTTTTACATAATTTATATTTATAAAACCATGTCATGTATAAATAATATATACGTATATTATAAAAGATTCACAATACATTTTTCAACTTTAATTTTATTATATCCCATGTACCATATAAAAAAATAATTACTCTAGCATTGTTATTAAAAACATATTGTTTAAGTTATAATTATTATTATTATTTTCTTTAGTGAGCTCATTTTCAAGCTTTTTGATTACGTTTTGTATTTATATATTATACATACTGCCATGGCAGAGTTTGCTGTTTTGTTTTTATATCATTTCTTCTTATTCAACCAAGTCGTATTATTGTCATTTTCTTTGTTGTTGACAACAATGTGTTCCGTTTGAGACATCTTTTTCTTATATTCCTCGAAGCTATATAGTTACAATGTGCTCCTCTCTATATAGCTTTACTTACAACTAGAAGGCATTTAGTTAAGAATATTATTCCTTCCTCCCCACAGCTTTAAACCAAGAGAGAAAATATTCGAAGACTCTCTTTTTCTCGTTGACTCCACAATGTAATTTCATTGAAAGGTTGATAAATTGAATATTTTATAAAGCTGCTTGTAAAGAGATATTGAATGTAATGCATGTCAACATTTTTTTTTTTATTATATGAAATGGTAACATAGAAATTCATATAAAAAAAATATCGTAATTTAATACGGTAAAAAAAGAATTGAACTATACCTTTATGGTTTTATGATAAGCTACTATATTTTAAAAGGTTAAAAGTATATTTTTATTTCAATTCACTGTGACGTTAAAAAAGATTACAAATAAAAAAAAAATATTTACAACAAAGAATTTTTGTATTAATATACCTTTCAGGCACAATAAGGAAATAAATTGATTATTCATCTTTATTAAAAAGTTATATTTTTAACTAATCAAAAAAGTAAACATTGTATATTAATTGATGATTCTAAAAATCCATATTTTTTCATTACTCTGCGTTATATTTTAAACAAACAAAATACTATATTGAAATTTTAGTTAAATACTTTTAAGTATTTTATTAATTATTAGTTATATAAAATACAAATCTATAAAAAAAATAGACTTAACAATGAATCAAAGATTGTTATAAAATAATTGAAATTTTGAGTTTAACATTGCAGAGTTAGTAAAACCAATATTTCAAATATTGCAAAAATATAATCCTCTATTTTGTGTTCCTTCCATATTTAAAAATATATATTTTGTTAATATTTACTTAAAAATATCAAATATTTATATATAAAAGTTTATAGTGATACATTCAGTAGTTTATTTTGCTAGTTATAAAGAATTATAGGCAATTAGAGTGACAAAAATGCTCACAAAAACACAGTAACACATCAGGCTAGCAGCAAACAACGTTATTACCAACCCATTTTTCTCACTGCAAATAAAATCAGCTAGTGAAATTATTGAAGTACTTGTAAAAAAAAAAAAGGGGGGGAAAAATAATAGGCTGATTCATGGAACTTTTTACCGTGATAGCTTGTTAATAAATCCTCGCAGACTCGTGATTCCTAACTTTTCTGCGCTCGAGGCCGCTCCACGAGCCAATAGAATGGAACTCTCCATATAATGTACAAACATGGAGGAATTTACATCTCTCTCTCTCTCTCTCTCTCTCTCTCTCTCTCTCTCTCTCTCTCTCTCTCTCCTATATTGTGCATACTACACAAATGAAAATAAAAAAGATAAAAAGTGATTACTTGCTTTATCTTTATTGACACTCATGAAAAAAAGGAGAAAATTAATATTTGATTTCCGAACTAAAATCATCGCTTTGTACATTTTTCAAATATATGAAAAACAGATTTTTATTTTGAAAAACAATAAATGGATGAAGTTTAATAAATTTTCAATTAGCTAAAATGTTAAAGTAGTATTGATGGTTTTTGTTTTTCAAAAGAAAATATCAACATTTTTTTAATTATATATGGTGAAAAATTTCTCCTAATTAACTTAAATAAAAATAAATTAATATAAATTTAATTGTTTGTTATTTTAACGTCCATTATAAAAAAAATGTAAATTGACGGTTTTCATTAAAGTTTACTAAAAACTACACCCAAGAGAAGATAGGTGGAAAAAGAGGGTGGTTGGGGTAACAATTTGCTTTCATTTTTTTTTTTTTTTTTTGTTAAAAGTCTATATATATATATATATATATATATATATATATATATATATATATAACATTGTGTATCTGTTAAAGTATAAAGCAACAGCTATAGCTATCACGTAGCACTCGTGCCAATGAAAAGTAAATTCGAAAAGTTATCAAACAAAGTGTCATGTTTCTCTTCAACCAACCCCCACCAATCTCTCCCGTTACTGTCAACTTTTAAAAGTTTTTATTCCCAACAGTATTCTTGTCTCTAACGTGGACAGATTTCATTAGCTCTCAATTGTATATATACCTTAACTCTTAATACAATACCTTCCTGACTACCTACCTGTATTTGTTGCTATAAAAAAAAGGAAAGTACGATTAAAGCTATCGATTTATTTTCTGTATAGTCTGAACAAACTTCCTGAATCAGGAAATAAAAAAGTGGGGAAATCACAAGCAATTTATCAGTAGACGTATCAAGGGAGATTATCCCTCTATATATACATCCTGTAACTCTCATGTGTTGTTTTGTGTGATCCTTAATGAGATCGATAAATTAAGATACGTTGGCTCTTTAAGCTATGTATTTTTTTTTAAACTGATTTCCACTTTACAGTATACATAAATATAATTGAGTAATTAATTAATTTAATACAATCCTATTAATTATATAAGATTTAAAAACAAATAGCTAAATTATGTTGTTAAATTCTTCTGTTTTTTTATGTAACGAGAGGTATAATGAAGACATTACTTGGTAACTTGATCAATGATTGATTGCATTGCTTTTTTGATGGAGATAAAAAGATCAAATACACTGATGACAAAATTACTAACAATTATCATTCAAGTCACACTATAAAGGTATTTGAAATATTTTTTTCTCAGTGTAAAGAAATGAAGACATCAAAAATATGTGCTGTAAATAAATTTGTCTCGTATATACATATTATAATCTCATATTTTTTTTATACCTTATTTTTTTACCTCTATGTAAAAAGCGATTTTCTTAAAAAAGGAAAAATCGAATGACAAGCTGGAATTTTTCACAATATACGTCGTTGACTTCTTGACTTTCTTGTATATCACTACAACCATGATATTTGAGATAGCACGCGCTGAGGTGTGTTTATCGCTGCTTCTACCTCGGGGGTATAAAATGAAAACCACCTGGGCGTTTGGTGACGATCTAATACCTTACAGCTTCCCGCCCCAAACTCCTTCTCTCTTTCTCAACGTCTCTTTTCATCTTATGATGAGGTTACCTTTCTTCTCGTTTTCCCTCTTTATATGTAGGATAAAAATTGTATTATATAAGAATGTTATATTTTATAAAACAAGAGAAATGTTATACTGTATTATAGTATTATATATATAGGAAATCAAGTATTATTTATATCCGGTGCTGTCTATAGCATGTCTATAATATAATAGTAAATGATTCGTGTGTTGTGGTACATATAAAGGTAGAAAGAAAAGGGAATGAAGGTATATATATGATGTAGAAGGACCAGGGTGGGAGGAGTGACAGCAATTTGACGCGGCTTACAAAACTTGGCTGACATTTCTATACCACGAGTTGATAGAGATGTCTAGATGATGCAAGCTTCTCTCTCACTCTCTTTTGGTCTTGAACGTGCCGCGAGTTTTGAACGAAACAACCATTAGTTGAACGCCTCCCGAGTGGCGCCATCTGCATTCTAATTACCCTGCATCAAGCTGCTGGCTTGGGTCAGGAGGGGAATTGCCTGGGATAGTATATATAGGAGGATCGTATCTCTTCTCATCCGTGATGCTACTCAGCCTATACGAGAGCTCATCAAGACAAAATGGAAAGCTATATTGTAACCATAATGGAAGATAAAAAAAAAATTGTAAAATATGAAACTCTTTGTAATGGATAAGAAATGTAATTTAAAAATAATGAGAAATTAAATTATATATGTTTTTTTGTTTGTTTTAGATTTCCCGGATTCAGACCCGATAATTACTCTGGAACGTCCTACTTATGCTGTTGGAGAGGTTGTCAGGGCCAATTGTACCTCCCTAAGGACACATCCACCAGTCAATCTTACTTGGACTGTCAACGGACGACAGGTAAGAATTCATTCAGTTGTCATTTTAGATGATAAAACGAAAAGTAACACGATCGTGAAACTTTAAAAAATAGATAGCCTGTACCTGCTTCCCTGTGAAATAATTGTTACAATTTTATGTTGATAATCTCAAAATATTATATTTATTTAATTTATAAAGATAACTCCATACTTTGCATTTTTATGAGAATATACTCAGAGTATGTTACATGAAAATAGAAAACCTTTATTTTGGCCACAACGTTGTTACTTATCGATCATGAAATTGATGAATATGGACGTTGTTGTACGAGTATTGAGCTAGCCAGCACATTTTGTAGCTACCTCTCAAAGGTGAAAGGTGAAAATACTCCCTTCGTTCTTACAAAGAATGATAATTATACCGATGATAAAATCTGAAATTCAATATTTTAATAGAAATATTAAAAATATAAACGGCAGATATTATATATCGTACCAAAGCTTAAAAAAAGCAGAACAATATAAAACCCAAATATTGACAAATCAAAGGCCATTTTTTAAATATTTTGATGTCTCTTTTCATAAATATTTAAATAATTTTTATTTTATAATTTACTTCCAAGTCACAGCTGGGAGCATTTTCTCGGAGTTTCGCCGTCCGAAAAAAAACAACAACATTTTTTTCACTTATAATATGTTTTATAAGATTTTAGATTTGAAATCAAGTTGAAAATAAATTATTTGAACTATAAACTTAAAGAGAAGTCCACAAGCACGCCCTTCAGTTCTTCGAGAAGATTCTGTAATTGTTTTACTTTTCCTTATCTTGTGGAATGGAACTCTTGTAACTTCTTCCTTATCTTCATTCAATCAGTTAATGCAATTTCTTGTGCAACAGTCTTAAAATTAACACAACTTAAACATACTTTAAGTTTAAGCTTCTTTCTCATAATCCTTCTTACAACCATGAACGCTACAATCTCAGTTCTAAATTTGCACATAATTTTTTACAGTAAAAAAGTGTTTTTTTCAAAAACAAATGTTCGCATCATGTAACGCGTAGAGATAATAAGGAGGGACATGGTTTTGATTTTCTTCTCTTTTTACACAAAATAACATAACTTTTTATTATACTTCAGTAGAGATACCTGTAAAAAAATTATAAGTAAAACATTCCATGGAATACTTCGAGAGAATTTCAATACAAAAAAAAAACTTTTATAGTCTTAATTTTATTTGTTTTGCCATTACAAAAGTAAAAAAACTGAACATTTTATTTAGAAATAAAATTAAATGTACTATTTTTTGTTAGTTTATATGTAAGCTATATATTTTTATATATAATTTATTTCTCATTCAAAGAACGTATAGAGTCGACCTTTGATTGGTAAGGCTTGTTTGAGTTGCTCTCTAATTGGGAAGGCCAGTAAAGCCTGCTTGTGAGCCAGTCAGCTTGCTTGCTGCTTGTGTGTTACTGCTTTGGGCGATGCTTCAAGCCTGACGTCAGCTTTGGGTATTCAGACCTACACACCAAAGACGGGACCGAAAGGGAATAGAAGAAGGGCCGGTATAGCTAGCTGGACCACCCACCCACCACCTTCTCTCTCTCTCTCATCTGAGTCTCTGTTCATCTAACTCCTTGCACAATAGCCTACGTGGCGTAGGCTCCAAATACCACTTCAACATCCCTCTAGCTTTCCCTGCTCGACATGTGTATGGCGGTATATACTGCATCAGGAGTCTGTCTTATACTGTTTTCAGATCCTTCGTTAGCTAAGACTATAATTACTGCTCTTCTATACAACTAAGATCAAATAAAGTTTTATAATAGAGGAAAAAAAATAAAGAAAAAGAAATAAACAAGGAAAAGGAGAAAAAAAAAACGTTCTTTTGAAATTCTTACATCTTAAAGAAAATTATAAATACTTATAATTACATGCTTGGAGATTTATATTATATTGTTATTTTAAATGATGAAGAGGAATATTAATATAATTAAATTCATTTAGGTTATATTTAAATATTAATATGAAAATTTAATATGGTGATTAAATAAACTTTGTATTAAAATTTAATATACAACGGTATACTGCTAATTAATTTACACAATTATATATCCTGAGGCTAGGATTTACAAATGACAAACTGAGGATTCCAACATTTTCCTCTGTGAATCTGTTACTTTTATGTGTAACGTTACAATAATGTATTATATATATAGAGATTCACACAGATTTAATTTTAAGCTTTATCCTATTCCTTAGGCTATATTAAATAAACCTTTCACTCATTTGATTCATTCTATATAAAAAAAAAAGGTAAAATGATCACCGTTAACAAAAGAAGAACGTTCAGCCCTCTCGGCGCATTTCTACAACGATAACATGAAACGTACATGCAAGTTTTTTCACAACCAAAGTAAAGTTATGCTTTTTATCTAGAAAAAACTAGTTTAATTCAATTTTCTTTCTTTTTTTTTCTACAATATATAACTACATTTACGAATTTAATTCAATAGAAATGAAAATAATGGAACCTAGAAAACTAATTTTAAATGGGGAAAAAAAATTGATTATATATTATTAGAAAAATAATGGTATATTATTTTATCATTATTATTTTTCCCCCTAACTGAACCCTGATGTAGGTTACTGGTCATAATTGACTGAATTTAGTTAACTTGTCGACTGTCCATAGACATTTTTAGGGTTTAGTGATCCCCTTCAATGTATCCTATATTGTAATAAATCATCATTTCAAACTAGGGCAGCTATGGCCTAAGCAATCTATTCCAGCATTTGCTTAGTTGTGACTGAGGAATTCATGGAAACCTCAATCAAGATGGTCGATAATTGATGGAGGATATCTTCAATTATACCTCCCGGATGCACAAGAGGGATATTTTTAGCAACCACCAAGTGGAAAAGTTTGGTGGTATCTGGGATTGAACTCACGACCATCCGATTACGACCTTGTCCAGTACCCGGCATAATTTTAATATATAATTATATTTAAATTAACGCAAAAGAATTTTTTCCCAAAAAATATGAACAAATCTTTAAAAATCATTGTGAATTTAAGTAATAATAATATAAACAAGACTCCAATGTCCCCATCATTGTACAAAGTAACACAATTGCAGGCATTTGCAAAGAAGAATTAGCACAAAATTAGCGTAGAAATGCGTTCTATTTCATAATATAATGAAATGACCCCAAACATGTAATTGAAAATTTTGTTAAAAAATTGGTTATATCTGTACTAACTTACCTATAATAAGTATAGCCAGATATTTTATAGTGTACAATGTAATACAATACAGTGTAAGCTCTTTGCTGTAGCACAGATTTAAAATTGTTGTTATTTTAATTCAACGATTAGTTCTTGATTTAACTCGGAATAAATCTCCATACTAAATTTGTGCTGAATTCTTTAGATAATTCTTCCCTTCAGTGTATCCTATATTGTAATAAATCATCATTTCTAATTCCAATTCTACGCTAATAACTCTTGATCTCTAATTTTTTCTAATACATTTTTTCAACAAATGCTCTTAAATTTTAAAAATGATTATGTTCAAGTAATTGAAATACATGTCCAAAATTCAGTAAAACATTTTAATTTCTTTAATTATTAAATTGGCTAGTCCTAGGTTAAATAAACTACACTTGTGAACTTCCAGATGAAAAACATACGACTCTACGAGAGCAAACACTGCATGCATTACAGTGGCCTAGCTGCCATGCTGATAAAACTTGTAAATGTTTTATAGTCTCACAATGTAGCTAAAATAATCTCCTGTACCACCATGTTGAGTACATTTATTATTTGGCTACTAACCGGAAGGCTTGCTTTCATTTCAAATTTAATTTCTGGTTACATGAATCTAAACTTTATGATGGTGGCATATTCAAAAGATTTATGCCTTTAACCCTTCCGCTCATAAAACTTATGCAATAACGCAATAACAAAAAATATGACATGTTGTATATATATATTTTATATGGTATAAGTTACGAATTGAGTTTTTTTTTTTTTTTTTTTTTAAATCGTCTCTTCCGTATATATCTGTACATATTTCAAATCAAAACAAAAAATATTACTAAACATAAAAATGTAATAAATGTTTTGTATTGAATTTTGTGTGCACGGTTTTTACAACATTTTTACCTTTAAATGTATTGATGTTATAGTCAAATATGTTCAAAATGAAATTTTCAAACTGATTTATGAAAGCGTGGAGAATTGCGCAGACCAGTTATCATTAAGGTTATCGAATTCAGGCAATTGAAGCGTGGTTAAAATACTTGGATGGGTGACCGTTTTTTATGTAAATAATTACAATTTGCCAGGAGGGATAAATTCATCTAGCTTTTTACTCAGTGCTGTGTATGCTCCCCATTACATTTTATTATTTGATCCTTTAATAAAATATAGAGGTGTGCGGCCGTCCAAATTTTGGTTTACTACAGTTCCCTCAGTTACACCTAAATGAAGCCTAGTCGAACTTCAAGCTTATGGGAGTATAATATCTTAAAAAAAATCAAATAAATCACTAAAATGTGTGAATTCTTTGTTACTTTTAATTAATTTTTCATCATGCATGTAAACGTCTGATATAAATATTTTGTAACTACCAAATTCATTGTTGGAGGGAGAACGAGTTCTGCACAAAAACACTGTAAATTTTATTGAGTCTGACGGTACATAATATTATAGTACTTACAAAATATTCTACCGTCCTCAATGAATGTAATTTTTACTCCTCGCTTAATAAAAAGTAAAAAAAAAACATTCGGTAATTGTAAAAAGTACAACTTGTAAAGAACTTTTTTATTTCAATTTCCAGAGCTTCATATTTTTTAATTCTTTCGCTCTTTTCACATAAGATATCTATTCTACGTTTCAATTCATTACAGTTACTATAAAATATTTTTAAACTTGAAAATGAGCATCAATTAAAAAATATATTTTAAATTGTTGTTTCAATATTCATAATACTTTAAAAACATATATATTAAAAATGACACTTTGATCTCTATTTATTCATATTACTTAATTTTTTAAGTACATACTTTATTAAATAAAATTTTGCATAATAAATCTAAGTGCCTAGTTAAAATACTTAAAGTGAACATGTAAAAGGCTATTTTCTCTTTTGATTTACTAACTTTCTGCTTGTTTATAATGTATATATGAAAGTTTAACAAGACATAAACATAGTGCTATTGATGGTAACTATAATGAATTTAAAAAATATTTTATATTTTATGGCATGTAAACTTAAGTGTAATAATGAATAAAATAGTATGTGCCTATAAGTAAGATTTATTGATGATAAGCGTTGATATGGAACTAATGCGCATGCAGATTATCCCCATGTGATTGATGTTTTTTAATGAGAGCACGTGTGTGCACGTGTTTCAGGTGCGAGGAAGACACGTGCGGCGCTACCCCCTGCAGATGGAGGATGATAACGTGACCAGTAGCATATTGGGATTACAGGTAATTATATTAATTAACCTAATTAGCGTTTGTCTAATGAAAATACAATCCAGTAAATTAAGCTACAGTTGAATTAAAAACAAATGTGTAGATTCTGAGGATAAATTAGTTGACTAAAAAAAAAATAATAATAATTAAAATTGTATTGAAGCGAGGAAATTTGAAAATTATAAAATAAAATATCTTTAGATCATCTTGCCGTGAGGTAATATAATTTAAATTCAACATCAAAAGTTGTTAGGCTGCATATCATATATAGTATGAAAAAATCAGAAAACACATATTGCAAAAATTTAAATTCATAAATTTTTATCACAAAAAATATTAAAAATAACATTATTTTCTTAAATAATATTTTATACATGAAAATTCGTATGTAGTAAAAGAATATATAAGCTAAATAATATAAAAATTCTATTTGATTTTAATGACGTCCCCTGGTGTTTATGTAACCCGCCTTTCTTCATTGACACACAATTTGCCTAACTTCAAGGAGATACAATATTTTGTCAGTTGTTTTTTTTTTTTTTTTAATTTTTGTGATATAATTGTCTTGGTGTTTGTATGTGCTGCAACTATTATAGCTCATCCGTGTCTCACTCTTTTTTAACTCATAGCCTCTATAAATACAATCTGTTTTTTATTTGAACAAAAACAATAAACGAAATTAATTTGATTAATCGATCATTCATATTACAATCTTTGCTCGTAACCTACAAATATTCTTTTTTCATTCATATTGTTATTTATTTAGAAATACTATAATCCGAAAACCATTTTATTAAAATTAAAACGTTTACACCTGTAACATGTCATCAAAGAAACTGTTTCCTCGTTATTTTGATCGAGAAACTTGAATGGCTGCATGAACGTGGAATCATGTGACAATTTACAAACTCACAATACCAAAGAAAAAAACTTTCAGTCTGGTGAACAATATGCAGAGAGAAAATTGTTAAATTTACGAAAAGAAAAAAATTGTAATGACATTGTAAAACATCAACTGTAAAACTTAACTCCTCTGTTTTTATCAGTATACATCAGATTCGAGTGATTCGAGTGCTAAAAAAATATTTGATTTGTGTAAATGTTAAATTTTAGTAATTTTATTACAAGTTTTGCTTATTTTACATAACATTATAAGAAAAGAACTTTACTATAAAACACTTTTGAAATTTATGCAATTTAATTTTAATATTTTTTAATTTATAACGTATATTTAAAATAGTAATAAAAGTGTCACTTATAAATGATTTTTGTGGCTCCATTTTAGAGTTATGTTTGGACAAGTAATATAGGCGTACAAAAGAAGATATAGCTTAAATTTTAAAATGTAGTTATATATTTTTCTTTAGATTTCAAAGCAAATTTAATTATTTATTATTTACCATATTTCTTTTCTACGTAAAAGTAGTCATGGAAATCAAATTCAAATATTGATAATGGAGATCCACTCTCACATAATTGAGTATAGAATATCTGGTTTTTGTAATGTACTACTTATACCAACAAACAAAAAGTTAATGTTCAACTTTTTATCTATAAAGTTTATTGCAGCATTCACATTTCATCAGGCAGGATGAGTTCTTAGAAATAAACTTTTTTTAATTGAATAGAGTTCTTCAATAATAATATGATTAATAGTAAGAATCTGAAATATATAAGATTATAAAAAAATTATTGATACTGTAGAACATTTTTTAAAAAGTTCTTATGCAATTAAAACAGTAATGATAAATATTGATTAAATTATATATATCTCAATGTTTAAGTATTTTCTTTTACATTTAAATTTTAATAAAACTTTCTGTAAAAATATTTTTCCTCAATTTATAACTACTTCACGAAAGAGGAACACGTGTAATAAATTTCTGTTTGTATATAGATCAAATAAATAATATATTTTATGCGTACAACAAACTACGATTTTTTTAAAGTAATATTTTTAATAAATTTGAGTGTCCTTTTTTCCCTCACGATTGCGCAATTTTCCTGATAAAAGTTCCGGCTGTCATTTTTTGTAGTGCCTTCATGTAATATTTTATGACCATACATACGTGTGTTGCACTTCGAACTGCAGCATTACGTCACAAAATGCACTTTGTTTCAATGAATCTGTTGTACTGTTTCTTTACATTCTCTCTTCGTCGGGGTCAAGTTTTTATAGGGCGTAATTCACGAAGGGGTTATCCAGGAGATAACCAGGCTAACCGTGGTTAGTTCATTGATTTTAAGCAGACGTTATAGTAATAAACCTGGTTATATTTATTCACTAATCGTGTTAACTATTTCCATCTTAAATTTAATTGTTCTGCTTTCTCAATATATTTTATTTGTGAAAGTTCCACTGAATCAAATATCATATTTTTTTTTAAAAGTCAGTTACTTCCATTAGTTTTTCAAGTTGATCAATTTGACACATTTAAAAATAAAATCTAGATTTAAAAGGGTACTATTTCAGAATAACTATGTAAAAAAAAACTTGTATCTTCCATACAAATATAAAGTCTGCTTGAGACCTTTTAACCGCTTTAGATTTCTTTTTAAAATTATCATTGATTTTATTTTAATCAATATCAAAGAACTTTAAACACTCAACAAGACAAACATCCTAAAATATAGTTAATAATCCTCCTCCTGTGTCGTTCTAAGGTGGAGACGAACAGCGGCTCGTTCCGCGGGGGCAAGCTGGCCCTCCGCTGCCAGGCAACCATGTTCTCCGTGTACAACCAGTCAAGCGAGGTGGTGGTGGAGGAGGAACGGCCCCGGCTCGCCTCGGTGCTGGGCACGCGCGAGTCTTCGTCCTACACCGGTACGTAATGTGTGACCGCTCTTACCTGGGGTCTTTATTGTACACCTCTGGAGAGCACGAACTTCTGCTTTGTAGACGTTACCATGCAGTCTATGAAAGCTTATTGAACCAAAACTCTTTTGATATTGGTAGACTTTTCTTTTTACCTTACCGGAAATTGCAAATCTGCATCTCTTTGTCTTTTGAAGCTGCAGCTCTAGCAAGTGAGGCAGGAGTGAAGTTCGTACTGTCCAGATGTATACCTGGGAAGAGACTTAGTGCTCTTGTAACAGTGGAATTTAGTAATATAGGGCGCGATTCACGAAGCAGTTAGCCAGGTTTTTAACCACGTTTAGCTTAATCACGTTAAACTAGGTGGTTTGTTTAACACGTAAAACACGTATAGTTAAACGTGGTTAAGATAAACTTGGTTAGAAACCTGGCTAACTGCTTCGTGAATCGCATACCCATACTAGCTTATAATAAATTGCATGAGTTTATTTAAAAACCAGTGCACCTTTAAACATTCTGAAAATAAAAATGAAGAAAAGAAAACATTGATGAAACATTATAATCTTATTTTTATATTTTCTGTTTCTATATAAATTCAACTTCAATTATTATTAACTTTGTAGTTATAATAATTATGTTAGGGGCTATTTACAAAGTACTTAGCATAAATTTTGATCTAGAAATTATTAGCCAAATTGTAGTACTCTAATTTTCTAGGCTTATATTATATACTTAATTCTTTGCTTGTTGTGTTTATATCATATTCTGATTAAGTAATTTCCATGATTGTTTATCTTGTTTAAAGTGGTTATAAGTAAAACAGTAGCTCATTATATACATGAATTCAAAGTAGATGACTTCTGGCATTAATAATCAGATTTATAGTAGTTGTTCTTGTTTTGCCCTCCCCCTCTTGCAATTATGCAGACAGGAAGCCTATGCATTTCCTTCCGGTTGCTGAGTCCTAAGGCAATGTTAGATTTACTCGACCGTAATTTTAAGCGTTTTGACTCGTAGCTTAACATTCATAAATTATCATTTAATTAAGAACACAATAGTTTATATATTAAAGCATTGTGTTCTTGCGACCCACCATATCAACATATTCTATAATTAAATGTTCACTATTAAGAACGATCAATTTGTAATGAATTCTTGTCATTCCCTTTGTTTTATAAAGTGTTTTTCTTTTGTCGTCTTTTAAAAAAAAAAAAAATCTGTTTTTAGCCACTGATGCATAAATTATATAAAATACTGAATTTGTATGTATGTGTTAATAATGAACTGATTCATTACTTGTCTCCAAATAAGGTTCTTTAAACATGCATACTTTCTATAAAATGTAATTAACTATACATAAGGCAGATAAATGTATGTTACTTTGGTTTATATATAATCTAAATCATACCAGAATGATGAACAATTTATTCATTATTAACTTGATTTAATTAACATGTTAGAAAATTATGTTATATATCTTATTATGTAATATTTTAATTTCATACTACAATCTGTATACTAACATTTTTTTTAAAAGAACACTGTAATAATTAATGGAGAAGTTTTAATTAAATTTTATGAAGAGTATGTAAATGTTCTTGCTTTGCTAAAATATATCTCATTCTCTTGGTAATTAATCCACGGTAGAAGCTAGGCTAATTGTACACACACTACTCATACTAATGGAAACAAAATTAGCAAGTAATGTGACTTAAAATGCTCATGTCCCAATGGCAATCTAAATAAATGCCTTGACTTGTGTTAATACCACGTAACAATCTTTTATTTAGCTTGTCGTCTCTCTTTTCTTTAAACAATATTCTAAGTTAAAATGAACAATGATGTCCAAATTAAAGAAAATCAATTTTCTTTCTTTTGTAATTTCACGATTAATTAAACTATATTGATCGAGCAAACAAGGAAACTTACGTTAATCAGAAATAAATTAAATACTGCATGAATAGATACGAAAAAAAAAAGTATTTAGTTTAAATAAAAAGTCTATATTGTCATGTTACAGGATAAAAAGACATTCTCATGAAAATGACAAGAACATTACTTGTGATTTCTCTTTTTGTTTAATACTCTAAACTACAGCTGATTTCACTGGGGCGTGAAGATAGCTTTTATATAAGATCACTTCAAATGAATACATTACCAAAGTTGGCATCGTTGGAACATTTATAGCTAATAATTTTAGGAATAGTACTTCGAAAGCGAGCATTGTTCGTTCAGTAAAAAAACAAATGCCAACATAAATTTTCTACGTTGATTTTAAATTTAAGGATTAACGTCACCGTAAAGGAAGGAAGCCATTGTTCAATAATTTTTAATGGGAAAGTGAAAAAATTTTAATCCATAAATTGAAGAACAAAATAATTGTCAGTTTCCTGTTGTTTTTAAAAAAGGGGGTGTATAGATTTTGAGTAATTAAGTTTTCGCGTGAAAAATATATTGATTTATTGATTGGAATAAAAACCAAAACAGTTCCCATTAAAAACAATGCTGATCTTAAATGCTGAATATCTAAAAAATTTCACCACTTTTAGTCTCTTTTTTATGAAAAATAATTTTATGGTGTCATGAAAATATGCTACAACTTTCAGAGTGGCATACTAATTATTAATTAGCCTAATTTTCTTACCATTAACATTAAACCTCATGTGACAACAGAGCTATCAAATGAAAGATTTTTCCTACAATTAATTAGTCCTAATCAAGTTGACTTTTACTAGCATGTAAAGACCTTGCTACACTTGCGATCACTTACAGATTTTTGTCGGAATGCATTTCCTATAGATTTGAATTTACCATTCAGTAAATCAACTTGTAAACATATATTTTACCCATTAAACTAAAGGGATGCGATTCATGCCGGAGACAAACATGAAGATAAACAGTTTCTAACAAACAGTGAGAGTCAACAGTCGTTGATTGAGGAAACTTAAAGGCGGGTTCACATAAGCGACAACGGCTATGCGACGCGATTTTGACATAAAAGCTGTGAAATTCTATGCGGTGAGTGAATTCACCAGCTTCCGCAGTGAATATCGCGTTAATTACGATGCTCTTTTTTTAATCAACATAATAAATGTGGCCACCAACGGATGTTACAGCAAGTGCGCATTATTCCACTTGCTGTAATCAGTAGTAATCAGTACCAGATTATTCGTTTCGCGTCTCATTATAAAAATCGCCATCTGAATCTGCCTTTACACTTAAACAGTGAACAGTGAGAAACATAGAACTTAATAATTTTTTGTTTAAAAAAATTGTAAAAAATTGTGTATGTTTGATACAATATTCTATATGTAGCGAACTATTTACTATAAACATAATATCTTATTGTAATAAATAATACAAACTTGACAATGAGAAGTATCATGAGAAGGTCTCTACAAATTGTGTACCAGATTCTCTTGTAGTTATGACAGAGAAAACAAGCGGTGTTCTTCCTACATAGACCCTCAAGAGACAATGGGCATGTCATACATTGTTAAACTATAAATAGCACCACCATTTACCAAGTTGAATTATAATTACATCAAACAAACGCCAACGTTTTTATTTGTATTATAAACAGTCTTGTTACACCGTATAATTAAATAATTAAATAATTAAATACTGCGTAACATATTTTTGTGTTTGAAGAAAATATCACACAATTTAATATACTTTATCATTGTCAAACATGATAATGAAAAAAAAGAGGCACATAAAAATAAACTTTAAATGTTTTAAATGCTCAATTAATTCTCTTTTTTGTCTCTATTTTTGTTTAAAGGTTTAACCTCGTGTATATTTTTACAAACTAAAAACGAATACGAAATAAAATATTTATTTTATGTTAAATTTCATTTGAAATTTTTAAATTACAATTGATCTGTGCTGAATCATTCATTTTTATTTCTAAATTAAATCTAATTAAAAACTACATTTTATTTACGATATATGATACAATAACAAAACCAATACGAAATAACGATCAGACCAAAAAGTGTTGATGAAATTTGTAAAACCATGGAATCTTAAGACTATAAATGTTTGTTTACATATGTTATTATTTATATCTGTATCTATTTCATTAACAAAAATTAAATATTCATAATTTAATTGTAAAAAAATCAAACTCTAAATATGTAGCAAAATTTTAGACTTTTTGGTCTTATAGTAGAACAAAACAAAAGGGAAGGGTGATTTAATTACACCTACAGTTTTAATATTTGCATATTCAGATCTTCACAGTTTTTTTTTTTTTACATCTAAAGGTTTTACTGCAGCATGGTAATCGCCTCCCTAATTATAAATTCTAATGTATATTCTAAATAATTATACTGTACTGTTGAGCAACATTACTATATAGAATTAATAAACCATAAGTTTCAGACTATTTTATGTAAAAAGTATTCACTATTCAACGTCATACGAGATCTAAAAAAGTGTGATAAATTATGTAACAAAAATAGTAGACTGCTGTGGCTTTTTCTTTAAAGTACGTAAAAAAATATATAATATTTTTTACAGTTAAATAAATATAAAATTACTTTGAAGTTTTCTTAACTTTCTCGGTCACATTTTAAATCTAAACTTTGTAGATATACATTTTAGAAGTTTCAAACGGTATCCTAAATTTCAACTTTTGGCTACATCCGGAAGTAGTTTTACTCTCGTTAAACTGTAGATAATATATAGTGTTATATATAGTGACGTAAGATGGTTGATCATCATAAGTATAGCATGCCGAGAAAATACAACATTAAGAGAGAAAAGAAATAAATTTAATATAAGGTATCACATTCAGCTCATGATATTTGTTACAAGTAACAAAAAGCTTCATACATTTACATAATTTTCTACTTCTCAATAATATAAACGACGATCCTCAGTTGGCATCACCAATATGGTGGGCAGCTGTTCAAACATTGAAAATATAGCTTTTATTATTCTACTTTTTTGTTTGTAATTTCAGTTATTATTTCCACTTTTAGTTATTATTAAAATAAATAATACTACTTTATAATAATATATATGGAAGTATAAAGTTTTTTGTTGATTTTTTTTTTTTTTTTTTTATTCTGATATTTTCTTTTTACAATTTTTTGTTATGTATATACTTCCATTATATTTTCTATATTGTGGTATATAAAAGGTTGTTCTAAAAATCATGAGTGTTTACTCTCGTAAATGACCATACTCTGGTCTTTTGTCTGATGGCCAGCTAAAGAGTGGTGTACGCAGCTCATGCTGTTTCGATTATTGATTTTTGTTACGTCACTATGTTCCGGGGGACACCGAACGATGCGCTCTCCGGAGAGGTCCGGGCGACAATGAATGTGGTGACGCGTTTTTTTTTTTTTTTTTGCCCAAGCTTCGCGTGCCTACACTTGTTAACAACATTATGGCGCTCATTTGGCGTTCAGCCCGATCTCTCGTTTGTTGGAGCAAGACCAAAAAACTTAGCACCATAGAGAGAAAAAAAAATATTGAATAAACTTTGAGCTCTTTTAACACTTTAAGCTAATATTTCGTATACCCATTTCGCTTAATTTTCATATCAGCTCCATACATCATCTTATATGCCATATATACCACTAGAAACGCTGATTTAACGTCGTAATATTTTACACTAAACTTAGCAATGGAAATTTTCAATATATTAAATTTGTGTTGGCATGTATAAAAAAAAAATACACATTTTTTTTAATAAAATTTATATTTCACTTAATTTTTTTCCCCCATTTTTGCTTAATTTATTTTATTTTTATCTGACTTCTGACAACAAAGAATTTTCTCCTTTTTTTACTTTCTGATTTCTGCTTGCTTATATATATATATATGAACGTAAAGCTTCACCTTTGAATTTAATATTATAATGTATTCAACAAAAGAAATTTTACCGTAAATTTTACATGGAGCGTGTAGTTTAGTTAAAATTATGCAAATATTTAAATTTACTTATAGAGAATAAAATACCAAATCTACGTATAATATGACATTCAAAATTTAACTTAATTCAAAGTATTATACTGACTTAAAATTATAGGCCATTTATACTGCACTCTTTTATAAGCACAATAAAAAACTTTAATCATTTATGCAATATATTCCCCACATTAATTTATAATACCAAAATCAATGATATGAACAAAATTTATACCACTTTTTATTGCAACAATATAAAATCTACACATAGACATTTAAAAATGACGTATAAGCTATTTAAAGTGCTACCATAATATTACCAATAGAGTACTTTCAAATACGATCCAATACAAGATATATTTTTAGTCTATAGTGGTCTGTAAAGTGAAATGGAGCTATATAATATAAGGTTTTGGATATTCCTGGCATGAACTTGTGTAAAAATGAATTTTGTGTATACGTACAGACTATCACGTACTTTTGTATCACTTCGAATACCGATCGTTCCTCCCTCCCCCTCTCTCTTTTGGCTTCTTTTCATAGACGCAAAACGTAAAGCAACGCTGTCGTACACATCTAATATGTCGACAGGATGTTCAATATAAAAGCTACATGGCCTTTTTTTTTTTTTTTCTTTCCTCTTCCTATAATAAGATTGAATACCTCAAACGGGGTTGCGTATATATTTTGAGTGATACAAATTGAATCAATATTTGATTTAACTATATAGAATGATAGTCCAATTATTATTATCAAATATTTATTTTAAAAAAATCTCTGAGGTAGAACATTTATACACACTAATTATCATTATTCCATTATTATTACAGAAAATAATGAATTCATATATATTTATAATATAGTCTAATAAAATGTCACTATGTATAAATGTGTTAAAACTCTAACTGAGAGAAAAAACAAAAGAAATTTTATACCAATTTTAAAACAAATCCTTTTTTTAATAAATGGGATTCAAATAAAGCATTATTAGTATTATTTTAAAACAAAAATACCATTATAATGGTAATTTATTAATCTGGCGTATTGAAAAATTGTGATATAATATGACAGCAATCTATGTATACATCTGATTAATATATTAAATGGATATAATATTGAGGATTGAATTCATTGTTTTTAGTGAAAATGTAAATATTGCGTTCAATACGTTATACTTTTTATTAATGTAAATAGTAAATACAGTTTTTTATTTATAAAAATAAAACAGCATTATTATAATATAACATTTTACACCATGCACAAATATTTGTGTTAAAAAAGTGCCATCTTCTAATTTTAGTTTGACAATGCTGAAGGCTTACAGCTATATAGGGTGAAAAAGGAAACAAAATTAATGCAAATTAATTAATTGCTTAACCTTATTTCCGAGTTGAAATAAATCTCATATTCAATTTTAACCTCTCTTCTTGTCTTTTTTTCCTCATGTTTTGCAAAATTTCCGAAAACAAAAATACTAAATTACTTCTTCTTTTCTCTCATTAAAAGTGGACATAAAATGTTAGTTGTTTCCATTTCATCCGATTAAAAATAAGATGTTTTTTTTTCAGGTAAAAATACTTAATAAGACGTGTTGAGGATGAGTTGAAATTAAAAAATTTTCAACTAGAGTAACTAGAAAGTAGAACGCGTATGATTTTTACTAATCCAGGAAACAATAATACAAACGCATTTAGATATTTATTTTATTTCAGGCTTTTAAACACCATTAAATACTGTAAATAGCACTTTTATAACCACTCAATACTTACTCAGATTTTCAATGGGGAAAAAAAGACATTACTCACTATTATCTCGTTCTAATTTCGTAAAAACATGTACTTATTGCTTTGAGAGAGAATTATTATTGAGAGAAAAGGTAAATTTTCTATCTCTGGAAACCACATTTGAAATAATATATTGTCTGCATTACTTAACATTAGGAGAGGTGCAGCAGAGAATTTCCAGTGCAATCTCTGACTCGAACATTGATTTTCTCCATTATATCATGAATGTGATAACGCAGTTGATTGATGTGAATTTATGGTGTGATAATACGTTTATCTAACTTGACATAATGTGGGGTGAAATGGTTAGGGTTAGCTAGAGTATAACTCTCTCTTCACACTTGCATTTACAATTGGGTGCTTCATATAAAACAAAACATAAATGTATGCATAAATACCATCATGGCTCATTGATCTTGAAGTATACGCTGGACCAATGAACATGATATAAATTTACAATTGTTATAAGGTCATAAAATACCGTCCTATTGATTTTACTGATGTATATTTTTATACTAGCATGACGTGTCGTTTTTTTTTGCTATAAATTACAAAATTACTAAAAAAAATTGTGATAGTGAAATGGGTGAGTGATTTTTTTTAAAAGAAATGTAGGGTACATTGGTTATACGCGCTAACATTACATAAGGAAGGTTGTGGGTTCGAATCCGGCCTAGATTGAAAAACTTTTCACCACTTTTCCATGCAGGGTTTGGATTAAGTGCCCTGCATTCAGGAGATGCGGGTCTTCCTGCTACAGGTTTCCATGATTTCCTGTGTATAATATGCCAAATGACAAGAAATTCACTTTCAGTTGTTGAAAGGTGGACTCGTCTACATCAGATCATATATAGAAAGATCAATTCGGGAGAAAAGAGGAGGGTGGGGAGTCTTAAACCTGAGGCTATGTCACATCATTGAAATTTATATCGAATAACCATAAAATCATATCTCATAGTATAGAAATAGTTTTTGCAATAGGAAATAATATTATTTTCTAGAGGCACACCAGGTGAAGAGCATATCTTTTACTATATTTCCATTGATTTCTGGTGGCGAATCTACGTGGTTACGAATTCTGGTGTCGCTTCTTTTGTTCCTTCGCACGTCCCACACGCACACCTGTGTAGAATGTAGATGCAGACACGGCGGCGGAGAGTAAAGATTTTTTTTGTAGCGTCAATTCCCTGGAGACTGTGACTACTTTAAATTTAAAATTTAAGGTATTATATAAGCTGGATATAACAGAGAATACATTGAAGCTATGAATTTTACTTTTTAATAAAATATATATCATGAGGATTTTTATTTTCTATTTTTAAAACTAATTTATTTATTTATTTATTTATTTTTATTTTGGAACTTCTTTTTGGTTGTACAAGACAAACATATGTTCAAGTCAAAATTGGACAAAATACAACATAAAAACATCAAACTTAAACACATTTACATAAGTCATTTAACACTATCAAACACAATCACTGACAATAATAATAAAAACAAAATACAAGCCAAAGTCACCATTAATACTGATAAATTTTAGTTTATGTGGAACATATATATATATACATATATATATATATATATACATACATATATATATATACATACATACATACACATACACACACACATATATACATATATATATATATATATATACATACACATACACATATACACACACATACACATATGTATATATACACATACATACATATATATATATCAGTCAATACAATGTATATGTAAATTTATAATTTTGTTTATTTTATAATCCTGATAATACTTTTTCAGACATTTTATTACTCTCAAAAGCTTTAATAGAGTAAAACTCTTTATTGATCAATACATTCTTTAATTTTGTACGAAAAAGTTTACTGGTTTTTATTTCTTTCAAACATGCTGGTAAAAATTCATAAAATTTTGCTGTTTGATACATTGCACAGTTTTTGAAAAATTGTGTGTTATGTCTTTCAGTAACTACATTCGATTTATTCCTAGTATTATAGTCATGATAGCCATCATTCTGAACATAAAAATTTGGATGATTTTTTTTGAATGAGGCACAATTTAAAATATAAATGCAAGGGACAGTTAACATTTTATTAGCCTTAAAATGTGAAACACACGACTGTCCTTTTGGTATTCTTAAAATCGTTCTAAGTGCTCTCTTTTGCAAAACAAAACATCGATTCAATAGTTCCGATTTACATCCCCAATTTATTATGCCATATGCCAAATGTGGATAAACATACGCATAATATATGGTTAGCAAGGTTTCATGAGATACATGATTCCTGATTGTATATAACATAAAATTGGCCGAATTTATCTTCTTACAAATCGCATTTACATGTAAAGACCAATCCAAACTTTCATTAATGTGTAGACCAAGAAACTTAACAGACTCTGCTCTTTTAATTGTTTTCCCGGCTAATTGCAACAAATAACTATTCAAAGGGATTTGTCTAGGGGAATGAAATTGGATGTATTCGGTTTTAGTTGAATTTAATATTAGCTTATTATTTGTACACCATGTATGTACCTCTTCAATAGTAAGTTTAATCTTACGAATTAATTCATCTTCGGCTTCTGCTGTGATTATAGCTGTAATATCATCAGCATACTTTACTAATACCGCATTCTTGACATGATCTGATAAGTCATTTGTTCCTGTATTAAACAATGTGGCTGACATTTTTCCTCCTTGAGGAATTCCAAGTGTAATCGGTAATTTGTCTGATTTATATGTAATATTTTGGCCGTTAGAATTTGAATTTAATTCAACATATTGTTGTCTGTTAGTTAGATATGAATCTAATAGATTACGACTCGAAACTCCTATTCCCATGTTATCAAATTTATTCAATAATACATCTTTATTTAGACTATCAAACGCTTTAGATAAATCAAAAAATATTGCAACGCAAAATAGTTTATTATCTATTGCCATATAAACGTGGCTTAAAAGATCAAATAGTGCTGTATCAGTAGAACGGTCTTTCAAGAATCCATGTTGACAGGGAGCAATTAAATGATTTTCTGTTTGATAATCCGTAATTTGATCGTCTAATGTATTCTCAAATAATTTGCCAAAAACAGATGTATTTGATATTGGTCTGTAATTATCAATAATGAAAGTTGGGCCTTTTTTATGAGTTGCATAAATCTTAGAATCCTTTAAACAATCAGGAAATATACCATCTGATATTGAATGGTTAATTAAATTAGATAAAGGGACAGACAAAACAGAAGCACAATATTTTACAACAGTATATGGTATTTCGTCTGGGCCAGCTGCATACTTATTAGGAAGGGATTTCATTCGATTTAAAATATAAATCGGGTCTATCGAACTAAAATTTAATTTCGTTTTACTTTTATCAGAATCGACAATAATTAAAGTATTAGAATAATTAAAAGGAAATTTTTCTGTTATTATATTTTCAATTGTCTTGACAAAAAAATTATTAAATAAATTGCAAATTAGTTTGGGGTCTGTAATCGTTACACTATTTATACATAATTCATAATTATTCTTATTATTAACATTTGTTTTCTTTGTTTTGCATTCTTTATTAATTATATTCCACGTAGCTTTAATTTTATTATTAGCTCCTTTTATTTCATGGTCATTCTCTTTAAATTTAGCGGTGGCCATATTTTGTTTATAAGATTTCATTTCTTTTTTATAAGTAGACTCTAAATTTGGGTCAGTAAATTTTACATCATAGTGTAAGCGTTTTAAAGAAATCCCTTGTTCGTAAAGATGGGGGTTATTGAGTATCCAGGAAGGTTTATTTTTGTTACTTGAAATTTTTCTTTTAACAACAGGAAAAGCCTCGTTGAAATGATAAATAAAAATTTCAAGAAATTTTGACCATCTCTCATTTGAATTGAGATCAGGATTTAATAAATCATTCCATTCTTCACGAATTAATAGGAGCAGAAAATTATCTAAATTGCATTTGTCAAATATTCGTTTATAATAAAATTGTTTTTCTTGTATTTTATCAATGTTCTTCGAGTTATTTAATGTTATTGTGACTATAGTATAGTTATGGTCCGACAGAGTTGTTTTTTCAGTTTTATAATTAGTATTAATAGCAGATGTACTTTTAATAATATGATCAATTAAAGTAGCCGTTTTCATTGTTTCTCTAGTAGCGGAACTATTAACAATTTCCAACTTGTATGAGTCCAGTATATCTTTATATAAAATTACATTTGCATCATCAATAAATAAATTAAGATTTACGTCACCCGCAATAATAAAAAAATCATCATTATTTTTACAGTATTTAATTAATTTTTTGCATAACATTTCAAATTCTTTTAAGAATGGTTTTATATTATTTTCTGTGTTGTCAAAATTCTGAATTTTTTTCATCACTCTAGATATATTAGGTGGGCGATATATAGAAGCAAAATAAATGTTTGTTGTATTGTTAATTACTAATTTCGCTATGCAGCATTCAAAAACTGATTCAATGGATTTTATTTTAATATCATTTATATTTGAACCTTTACGAGATAGAATTACTACTCCCCCACATTTTTGAATATCTCTACAGTAATATGAAACTATCATAAAATTTTTAAAATTTATTGTTATAATTTCAGATTCATTCAGCCCATGTTCACATAATATAATTATATCACAATCAACCATTTCAAGAAAATACTCAAATTTTGGTAATTTATTTTTTAGGCCTGGTAAGTTAAGCTGAAGAATTTTAATATTACATGGGGCTGAGTGAACCTGAACATTAAGTTTTTTTTTTGTTGGGCAATTTGGTGGAGATACTGTTTAGTGTACTGGCACGGAGCCGTGATCTCACAGGGGAAGATTGTGTATCTTCCTGAGAATTTTTAATGGGGGATTTCAATTGAGATGCCAGATTAAAATTATCAACATTTGAACTCAAAACATTATCATTAATAGTATCATTTTTACTAATAATGGATGGTGAGACAACAGATGAAATTTCATTAATTGATTTTTCTGAATTAATTGCACTTTTCTTAGCAGCGGTTTCATCATTTTTTAATAGATCATTTGTAAATTGGAATTTATTATCTAAAATCGTTAGTAAAAAAGCTTTGAGTCTTGGATGTAATGAGTTCAGATCTATAATATCTTGATTCAATTCAAGAGAACATACAGGATCTGGTAAGGGTGGTCCTGATTCAGGCAAACTATTGTTTACCAAAACAAGACTTGACTCCTCACTCGGGGCAATACCGTCGTTCGCCGGAGCGAGGCCTGACTCCTCGCCCGGGGTGGTACCGTCGTTCACCGAAACGAGGCCTGACTCCTCGCCCGGGGTGGTACCGTCGTTCACCGAAGCGAGGCCTGACTCCTCGCCCGGGGTGGTACCGTCGTTCACCGGAGCAAGGCCTGACTCCTCGCCCGGGGTGGTACCGTCGTTCACCGAAGCGAGGCCTGACTCCTCGCCCGGGGTGGTACCGTCGTTCACCGAAACGAGGCCTGACTCCTCGCCCGGGGTGGTACCGTCGTTCACCGAAGCGAGGCCTGACTCCTCGCCCGGGGTGGTACCGTCGTTCACCGAAGCGAGGCCTGACTCCTCGCCCGGGGTGGTACCGTCGTTCACCTGAGCGAGGCCTGACTTCTCGCCCCGGGTATTAGACATCTGCTCCTTCGTGGCTGGCACTGGCAGTCCCTCCACCCTCACTATGTCAGGCGTGACAATTGAGGGGCGGGTACTCTCTCGCAAGGTAGAGGTCTGGCATTGCCCGGAACTTACAAGGACCGCCAGGTTATTAGAAGGAGGGGCCCTAGCGGTAATGACGTTTGCTAGAGTAGATTGGGCTGATTCCTCAAAGAGTTCTTTAACAGCTGTTTCATCATCATTACTTGCAACTTTCTTTGCTAATGTCTTCCATCCATAATAAGCAACAATTTCAATGTCAAGATCTTTGAACACTGAAATAATGTCTTGTTTTATAGTAGACCAGTTGAAACCGTCTCTGCCACATGCTAAACGAGGAATTGCGAGTTTTTTTATACTTAAAATCTCACAGATATTTCTTAAATTTTTTAATGCAAGTAGTATATTTGAGTGGTCAGGATAGCTGTTATGGACAGATTTAGTAACTAAGTAGAAAATAAAACTGTCATCTGAAGATAAAACAGCTACTTCACCAGTATTTTTGAGTTGACTCTTTAAAAAAGGGGTTTGTCCATGTTTTTTTTTAAATTGAGTTGCAACTCCACGTCCTTGTTTAAATGTTTTATCAACGCAGTGGGCGTAGGATGTGCCTGGTGGTGCGTCAAACAAATTTCCTTTCTTTTCAATGAAACGGAAATTTTGATGTTTTCTTTTTATATTATGGTTATTGGTATTTTTCTGATGTAAAGTCGGAAAAGACTCATTATTAATATGTTGTAGTACTGAAAATGAGTTTGATGTTGGTACTGTCGCACCCCACGGATTATAAGGAGGTCTTGGGGGCCGCAATTGGGCACCCTGGCTTTGGCGCGGCAGCTGGGTAGGGTGCGGTCGCTGAGCGCTCAGTTGGTGTTGGAGCGGGCGACGAGGTTGATACTGACTTACAACGTGCTGCCGGCGTGTCTGCTGCTGGCGTGATTGCTCAGATTGTTGCTGCTGCTGCTGGCGTGATTGCTGCTGCTGCTGTGGCACTCTAGTGAACGACGTCGGCTGAGGTGGGCGTTGTTTTGTGTAACCAGCCGTCCTCCAAGGTCGCGAGAATTGAACTGGTGACCTGTCATAATCAGCTGTTTGTATATGACATTGATGATTTGAATTTCCCTCATTATTAAAGTTATTTGCAGAAGAAATTCCATTTCTTTCATTTAACATTAATTTAATAGTGCATTTAATTTCTTCTCTAAAGTCAGTAAATAAGTCCTTAATATTATGTTGAATTAATTTGTACATTGGATGTACAGTCAGATCATTTGATAGGCTTTCATTGGACATATGTATATCAGAATTATTTTTATCATAATTAATAAATTGTGAGTTAAAAACCTCCGGTGTAGTTCTAGCAGGTGGCGGCCAGTGTGGTACGAGCGGAGAGCAGAACTGAGGTGTAGCACGCATGGAGCGTAGGTCCGTCATGATGTTGTTCTCAAGAGAATATTTATCACACCTTTATATTTAAAGTTCAATGCACAGGACACTTAGTAGTAATGTATCACTTAATAGAAAAAAACTTCAACTTTCCGATGAACAGACTTTCTTTTTAATTAAATGATAGATAAAAAGGTTAATCTTTAAAAATTACGGAGCAGTGAAAATATTGTAGTTAAGCTCTCAGGTGCTGCCACCTACCTCATAATAAAAGAGGTACCACCTACCTCATGATCATAATAAAAGTATAATAACTCACACTTAGGTATAATGGCTATTAAAGGATGATCAACAACCAGGTCTCACTAACCATGGTTAATTATGTCAGTCTAACTTACACTAACCGCGGTTACAAATCTGGTTGCCTTATAAAATAGTGTAATTGTGATATTTTTTCTCCACTTTTTTTTTTTTTGTTTTTACTGACGAAATATGTACAATATATTAAATGATAAGAGGGTTCTATTTATTTTCATGTTTTAGACTATAAGTTATATATATATATATAATGACGTGATTTATGTTGTATTGTACAACCAATGATTGAATAAAAATATTATTATTATTATATCGCATTACAGATAACGCCTAATATGTTTAAAATAAAAGATGTGATACTTAAAAAAAAAAACAGTTTTGAAAATATACGAGAGAATCAATTAATTGTTATTTACATATTGCCATTTTTATAAGTTTTTTCATGCCTTGATCAACTTCATAATACAATTATATCTGTGGTTCAGATTGGTGGTATTTTCTCTGCACCGAACTAATATAATTATTTCTTACTTACTTTTCTTTACGACATTTTTCTGAAAAAAAAAAACTTTTTCATATAATTATAATGTAGTCTAATTTTAGCTGTGAACATTTTTTTTTTCTCCTCTCACTTCGCTGGTGTAAACAATATTGGTCCGTGGGAAAAATTAGCTGCCTAGCACCTGCGAAACCACGAAAAGTAATCAATAAATTTGTGGCAAACACTTTTTTATTCTTTCCATAAAGCGGTTTAAGAGCTGAGTAGATTGCACAACCCTTTTTTAAGTATCCTTGATGTTTGTCGGACTGGAAAATTTATTCAACCAGCGTTCCAAAATTACTGCAAGAGTTCTCTCTTTAACAATTATACTAATAAAAAAATACAGATCTAGAGTAATTTTATTTATAGTGTTTGGTGGCATTATTGCAATAAATAGTGGCTAAGAATTCTAATTCTTAATCTTATCTATTATAGAATCTCGTAGCTCCTTAAGATGCTCTATATTATTCTATATAATATATAGTGTATATATTTGAAATATATATAAAATTTAAATCACCCAAACAAAAGAAATATGTGTCTTAGTAGTTTATTATGCCTTAGTTTTATAAATGTGATTTCTCAATACAATTAACTACCAACTCAATTTATATAATATGGTTTGACTAACGTAAGTGTACCTGTTCCTTGTTCCAGCTGGCTCGCACGTGTCTGACGGTCCTTGGTTCTGCACCCAGCTTCTGGCCCTGCTAGGCCTGCTTGCGGTTCTTAACAGATAGCGGGCCGCTGTGACACTTCAGTAAATGGTGATCACCCTTCCTCATCCCTTTAAACCCTCGTCGTCGTCGACCCCTGTGAGAAACCCCCAGGGGTGTCTGTCTATCTGTATCTCATCACCCTGTCAACGTCAATGAGCTCTTTAAACCTTTCCCAAAATTTCAACCACCAACCCCTATGTGAGCACCGATCTAGTTTAAAAATGAGGGCGTGCTACTTATAAATTCCTCTGAAGACTCTTCCCAAGTTTTTACTTGCTATATAAAAAAAAATATATGTACATCAGAGGATTTTTAAAAATATCTAACCAAAACTGAACTTTAGACTGCCCTAATGTTTTATTTGATGTATCTAATTTGTTTGAAATATAAATTTAGTAATTGTTTTCATTAAATTTTAAAATTATATGTTAAAAAAATATTTAAAAAATGTTAAAAAAAATACATGTTATTTATTATATTATTATTTTCTTTTGGCAGTTATAATTGTGTGGATTGAAGAATTATAAATGTGAAAAATAATATATGGATGTGAAAGTGTAAATGGTGTACCTCTTCTGGCAAAAATAGTAAACAAAAACTTTATTTTGTTTTTTCACTGCTATTATTCTACGTAATTAACATAAGGCAACAAGTTTTTATGTAAAAATTAAAGTGTAAAAAATATTCATGAAACAAAAAGTTGTTATTTTCATGAAAGGTCAACGTATACGTGAACTGTGACGGATGTCACCTTTTGTGAGCATTTTATTTCAAACAAGACAATTCAGTGATTTAAAAAAGAAAATTATATATATAATTTTTAAACATAAAATCTGAACTACTGCAATTTTTGAAATGCAGTAAAAAAGTGAATCATTTTTTTTTTTTTTTTTTTTTTTTTTTTTTTTTTTTTCGTCGAATGTGAAAATCCCAAGTAATTTACATTTTAAAGGTTGCGATCGAGATAAGTTTGAGAACGATTTGCGGCATTGTAAGTCCTTCAAGCTCACTCTGAATTTTGATTTTAAATAACAAAAAAAAAGAAGAAAGGAGATCAGTGTCCTATCCTAACTTTGTGTTTTCTCGTGTGACAAAATCGTGTCTCCCAAATCATAAAAAGACTGCAAGAATGCATTGAAAAAAAAAAATCTTTTGCGACAAGGCAAATCAAATAATTATAATAAAAAATATATATTAAATGGAAAAAAAAATACTTTACTTAGTCTTCAGTCCCTATAATTTTTAATGTGACTAAAAAAAAAAAAAAAGCTTAACGTATTAGATGTTGTAAATTTTGTATATAAATATTAATATAACTAAAAAAAAAATTGTCAAAAAAATACTCAATCATTGTAAATTAACAATGTTATGGCCTATAGTATTTATGTGAAGATGTATCAATGATATATTAGAAAAAAAATGGATTGAGATCAAAGAAAGTTGTAATAGAAAAATCATTTTGAGGAATGAAATGAAAAATAAAAGGGCATAAAAAAAGTTTTTGTTAAACCGTGGAAAAAAAATGTTTGAATATACCCTATGTTATGTCTAAAAAAAATTAGATAATAAAATTGTGTAAAAAAAATTCAATGACTTTTTTTTCTATACAATATTGAACATTGTACACTGTATAGTCTACTTTAAAACATATTGAAAAAATAAAAGTCCATTGAGACCGCTTTGACCCCATACTCTAACCACAGTATCGTATTAAAAAGAGAGGGTGACTTAAAAAATAAAGTGAGCAATTTAAACACCATTAAAGTATATTGATTTTCTAAACTTTATATATATATATATATTTTTATTTTTCCTGACATTATTAGCTTCAATTTTGTATGTTTTACCCTCCTTCAAATAAGCAGCCAAGTATTCTTCTTCTGATTTTATTCTTGTTCATCTGCGGTTGGCTCATAGCATACTTCAGAGAGAACATTTATTTCGAGTATTGTTTTCAAGAGAAGAACGCCATCGAGCGAGACACCCGCTCAGGCTAATTGAATTTCGTCGCGGAGTTTTTATTTCTTGAGGAGTGAGCGAGAGAGAAAGAAAGAGAGAGATGAGGCAGCAGTGAAGAAGGAGGCCTGGAGTGTTGGAGAGCTAGCTGAAGATGCAAGCTGCTCCAAGATTGCTCGCCTGCCGGCGGCTGCAAGTAGCAGAAGAAGAAGATGCTGAGACTGCCCCACATCCAACCAAGCAAGCCAGCGAACAACGATATAAAAAAGAAAAAACCACAATGGAGACTCGAGACACATTTTCTTGGACACTTTAAGCAAAAGCTTTTATTTATTGCCTTGGCATTGATAGAAAACTTTCAATGAATCTTTCGACTTATAGCTATACTTGCCCTACTTACATATATTTATTGAGAATAGAAAATGTCAATGTATATAATAATAAGAGATATTAGGTGCAGATAGTCTATCAAATTTTAAAGATCATACGTATAAAAAAAAATTACCTTTTGTTGTTGTTGATGGCTTTCGACATTGAGTTAATTTTTTTTTGTTCTTTTCCTTTTGTCACTAAAAGTCGACAAGCTTTTTGTCATCGTTACAAGTAAGTGTCAAGATATAGGAGAAATATTTTTTAACTTGGTTCCTGTCGAGTCAGTTTTTACTAAATTGAATTGCCTTGCTATAAACAAGACTGGACAGGCAGTTTGTTGTCTTGCAAAAACTTTCAAGTAAACGATATAATAAAACACACTGTTGTTGGTTTAAGATGTTTTGATAAAAGTTTCACTATCTTGTAGAGATCTATTACGTAAAAAAGTGCATATTTTTTTCTTTGTATTCTTTTTTTTACTTTACGTGATACATCATGTGTCATATGAAGAATTTTATATTGTATTCATCGTTAAATTTGTTTATTTTAGTAACACATAAACATTGATTTTAGACAAATTTCATTGCTTAAACGTAAGTCAAACGTGGCGCAGTGCAGTGATAAGTTATCGCTACATCACCGAAGTCAAGCTACATCGAGCGTGGCTGGTACTTGGATGGGTGAACGTTTCAAGTAAAAATTACGTTGCTCCCTCCCTGGGGTAAATTAATTCATCTCGCTTTCCATCCAGTGCAGTGAGGCACTTGTGTGTAGTTCCCCAGACTTTGGACATCAATTTGGTCCATTGATAAAAAGTAGAGGTGTCAGTCCTGACTGAAGTTTTCCACGGTTCCCTCAGTCACACCTCAGCGAATGCTGCAATGGGACGTGTAACAGACCGTGGTCGCCATCCTTTTCCTCTCTCCTTTATCCCTACCCATTACCCCGCCTCGAGCTCCAAGCTCAGAACGTGTCCTTGGAAAAAAAAAATGCTACCATCTCCACTGTGAGGAATTGTCCCTCACTAAACCGTTTGAAACAATAAGAGCGAGCTTATTGGGTTAATTGAAAATAAGGAAATATTATATGTAAATCATGCATTCAATCTATCAAAAATAGATCTGATCTCTGTGACAGCTGTGTTTAATCGGGGCAATAGATAGTGAAAGTAAACATTGAGCACCTAGTACCTGTGGTCATTAACGCTGGCTGCATGCCCTCAACACAGGTGCATAAATTAATTTTCTTATAATAATTTAATTTAATTCAATTTTATGTTGTACATCATTAAAAAATACGTTTTTTTTTTTTTAATTATGAACTTCTTTTGCTATTTCAATATTAAATTTAAAAGTTAATTTTTTTTTTTAAATTTTGGAACGCCATTATATTATACAGTATCAATAATCAATTTCATTAAAAGTAGATTGATTTCCCTCCCCATCTAGCTTTTTGGCTAATGGCTATTTAAACATGTTCCCACTCATTCTCTCATTTTCAGTAAAACTGATGATGAACGCATCTCCTCTCCCCTTCTCCCCTCCCCCTTCTTCTCTTGATTTACAAATCTCACTCGATCAAAATTTCGAGAGCTTTGCATACACTTCAAACGATCATATTGAAATCAAATGGTAGCATTTGAAGTATTTGGCTGGATCGTTATCTAAAAACCAGACGAAAGAATTAATTAAAAATAAAAATTTAAAGATGACCTAGCTTAATCAATCTTTTTAAGTTTAATTTAAAAAAAAAAAAATAAAAAAAAAAAGATGAGACTTTTTTTTATATAATGTACCAACGTTTCTGAAGGAAAGGTTTTGCAATCAAGCCTTGGAGGCATTTGAAGTTAGCGCTTACTACAATCATGCTTGATTACTAGTGATCCTTGCAGACTTCAATGAAGCCTTCTTCTTTTTTTTTTTCTCTGAGGATAATTTAGCTTTGGGTTTGAGTCCCTTGGTCATCATTATAGGATTCTGTTGATTGGTGATTTTTTTTTCTCTTTGGAAATGAAAGATTGAAGAAGAATAGACAACGTATTTTAAATTGGTAACCCATTGGGTATATAGTGTTAAACATTATAGTTTAACAACCTGTCTAGAATATCACATCCAATTATTTTTTTATTCAGTTTTTTTATTACTAAAATTAAAAGAAGTACGCTGGAAGGTAAAAAAAAATAATAATAATATTTTAAAATTTATACAGCTCCTCGATATTAAACAAAGTTCTACTACTGAGTTCCTGTAAAAATTGCAAGCACGATTCACGAAGATACGAGAAAGAATCAAGATAACTAGTTTTCTCACTATATTAACCAGGTTTGAGTAAGCATAACTCATTCACACTAACCACGGTTAATTAATGAAAAAGCTGTTTATCTGTGTGATTATCTTCTTTGTAATATAGCATATATTTTTTATGGTTTTCTTTCTTTCGTATCATGGTTGAAATTTTGTTTGCAAGTTAACATATATATTTTATTATTTATTTTATATTCCAATGTATTTATAAGAATTTTACATACTCTTTTTTTTTTCATCATATAGGGAGTTTTTAAATAATCAGCAAACAACAATATTAACCTTATAGTGTTCATTGTTTGTTTTGTACTTTAAATAATCATTGTCGTTCATCAAGTTAATAGCATGTAGACCTACACAATTCTGTATCATATACTGTATGTGTATATTTATACAACGTTGACAAAAGATTTTGTAACTCACTCTTTAGTGTTATTTCTCTCTTTTACTTTCAAAAAGAGATACAAGGCTGAGAGTATAATTTTGTTTGGATTATCACAACAATGATTCTACATCATTGCACGCAACACAAGAGCACTAGTAACAATAAAAAATAGCTTCTATTTTTCTCTTTTTTTGATGAGAAAATCTCTTTCCACTCCCTTTTTTTTAGAGTTTGTATTGTAAAGAGTACAATATGCATTTACTTTTACAGCTTGAGATACACACTTCTCTTTTTTTATGACCTCAAATAAAAAAAAATACGTAAAAAACATAACTTATATAGAGAAAGAGATAGAGTGAAAGAACTATATTTGTATATTAAGGTATATATATGAGTTCATTTCTACATTTTTTTTTTTTTGTATTTTATAAAACTAATTTAAATACGTTCACGAAACATTTTTTCAAGAGGATACTTCATGCTTTTTTATGTGTTTTATAATAACTTCAAATGGACTTGTATAGTATATAATTTTTGAAGCACGTCGTATTTCGACCGTATGCGTGCTGGCAAGTACTTAAAAAATATACATACCGTACTTTGGAGCTATATATGGATGGAGGAGAAATTATATCCAACTTCTATCGGTGCGCACCAATAAACAAAATTTATCAACATATCATCTGTTGATCAATCTATTTTCAAAAACACTTCACTAAACTTGTGTGACATTGATTGAAATATTGAATACTTATGTTTTCAATTAAACAGAATTACGTTTTTTATGATAAAACCATTTTTGTTATCATTTTATTGCTATATATGCATGCATAATACAATTGAAATTTGAAATCAAACCTATTATTTTCTTTATTTTAACAATAAAACTTTTAAATAAAATTAAACCTGTTTGATAATACATTAGAACTTTGCATTTCAACAGTGAAATTGAACACTATGTAGCACCTACCCATAAGGCTTCTGGCCTTGGTAAAACTGTATTCTTAATTTCAACAGTAAAACTATTTTAAAAAAATTATCAGATTGTACAATCATACAATGGACAACCTTCATGAAATTTTTTAATTGCATATTTGTCAATATTTTTTTAAGACCCTCTAGCACTCTTAAAATCATGCTGCAAGCTGCAAAACGCTGTGATGTCGTATAGTCATGCAATTATTTAACACACAATTAAGCATGGAAAAATGCGTGGCATGACTATGACGTTACAGCATCCTTCCCCTCGATTTTGAGCGTGTTAAGGCGGATTCAGATGGTGACAACGGCGATGCGACGCGATTTTGTCACACAAGCTGTGATATTCTACGCGGCGAGCGAATTAGCCAAGTTGCGGCAGCGAAATCGCGTTAATTGCGATGCTCTTTTCTTTTTTTAATCACCAAATATGGCCGCCAATATATGTCTCAGCAAGTGCGCATTATTCGCATTGCGCCGCATGATAGAAATCGCCATGTGAATCCACCTTTAGAGGGTTCAAAAAAAATCTGAAAAATACATACATATACATAACTCGAGGTCCTCTATCTAAATATGCAATAAAAATTTTACATGAAGGTTGTCCGTTAATTTAATTTTTCACCACCTTTCTGATCATTTTGGTATGTGGTAAAACAACTTAACTTTAGCACCCAAATAGAGCAGGTTATACATGTTACAGTGACAATGTAACGTCTTGAAGCTCAAGTCAGTTTTGGTGCTGAAATTGCGTTGAGATCAGAACAATTGTTGAGTTTTTACTATACAAGTCCATAAATATGTAAGAGTCAAATAGAGAACTTTTCTAGACTAGAATAAAATATGCACAGTAAGAATCAGATGTTAATTCTCCGAAGAAAAAAAAATACTAACAAAAAACTAAATCATTTGAATAAAATAAAAATTATATAATATATACAAGAAATAACTTAATTTATTTTTGCTGTCTAAAGACCATCTATATGTTTATTTAATACATTTTGCATTAAGATAAAAAAAAATGTACTATAACTTTTTAGTTTTATAAATAAAGGAAAATGATCAAATTCACGAAAAATTGAATTTATCAATTCAATGTTGCACTCGCACTGCACTAACTCTGTTCTATTCGTATAAATAATATATTACTACATATTATCTTGAACAAAAATAATAAATGCAATATAATTTTTTTTCCCAATTTGTAGTTACTTTACGTTGATTTTTTCCTATTCCATTTTCTAGTACATTACATAATAAGGTTTAATGACAATTTTACTGCGACAAGTGTACTTGAAGTGTTGGCGACATACACTCGTAAAATAGCATTCAAATGTACCGTAGTCATCATTGGTTTCTATCTTGTCTCGGCGATGACTAAGTAATCAAAGAAGTCCATAAAAAAGATTATACGACTCAACGTAACGATGATTGAGCAACAGTTTTACAATTATCTTGTATTTTGCAGTTGCAACGCTAAACAAATTCACATAAGTTTATTCTCTTTACGGTATATTGTAACCATAAATATTAAGATTTATATTATTAATGGATTTAATACAAAATATTCACATTACAAGTAATAAAAAATGCGAGGCTCCTTGTTTGTGGGTACTCCGAATTTATTTTACTTATTTATTTTTTAATTGTTATAAAAATGCAAACAGAAATTAATTTTGGTATAATTTTCGACAAGAGAAAAACTGCATGATAACCTTTTTAGTATATCTTTTATGCCATGTGCATTTTTTCAAATTTGTGATGCTGAAATTTAATTTTATGAGGGGGATATGGATTTAATCTTAATTATTTTTCTATTCTCCATATCATCTCATCTAACTCTATCGAATCAAGTGCGGCTGGAACTCTTAACGCTCCTTATTTTTTTACGTCATAATGTTGCCAATTCAATGTCTTTCTATATACATTAGATTTTTAATTGTGAAAACTGATTCAGTAATTCATTTAAGTAATAATATCACTTTAGCCCCTTATTTGTTTATAATAAAAAATAAGTATTACACTTTACTAGTAGATTGCTTTTAATTAGTACAAACGTACGTTACTGAACAAAGCTTGTATAATATATCCTTTTAGGCTTACTTTACATTTTATATATATATTTATATATATAACAACTACACCTACATTATATATAGTGTAAAATTTGCAAGTCTACATTTAAATATATGTTTAATTTTACTACAAAGTCTACGAATGAATAGAAAATACTCCTTTTATTAAAACAGACACAACTTTACAAATTCCATATGTATAACACTAAAAGAAGAACTTGTTAAAATAGAAGTTACCACATAATATCCATTAGACAAATCATTACAACAAAAACTATTTTATATATAAAGTCTTTTGTTCTTTTTGAATAACTAGGCTAACATTTACTAAAACTATACATAATAGTCAGTCCATCAGTGAACATTTTTAAAACTAAAGTAATAAAAGATACTTGCTATTACAAGTATAGCTTTTCATTTATATATATTTATCTATATACAGAACTATATAGGAGTAGCATATATTGAGTTGTGTGTATATATATATATATATATATATATATATATATATATATATATATATATATATATATATATATATATATATATATATAGAAAGGAAGAAATCAGTGCATTGAGAGTATATATAGGAGACTTCCATTAGCAACTGACTGTGTGAGAGGAATCATAATAAACTTTAGTAGCAGCAGAGGGAGCCAACGCCAACGTATTATAGCTCTCATTTCACTGTAGAGAACCAAACTCTGACTGAATGTGTAAAATTCTGCTGTTATAGTAAATATCGACATTTAAATCCCTCACATATATACTTGATATACGAGACCTTAATATAAACACCATGAGTATACAGTTGATTTTAGTAAAATGAGCTTAATAATAATAGCTATAGGAAGATAATATAATGACTAGAAATAATAATAATAATACAGTATTGTCTGCAGAATAAAGTAGAGTAACTGGATATCATACACTCGAACTCAAAGTTTTGTTGAAAATATAACTAAAACTTAAATGCTATTTAATATATTATGATATAAATGATATAAAATATACTTTATACTAAAAATATGTATAACAGATTATTTATTTATTTTATTATCATCTACATGAATAAAAACTATACAGTATATATTACATATTCTCTTTTTAGGGAAAGTACAAATATCCGATTTGCAAAGACTTAGTTTAACATTTACCCTGCACTGTTAAAAAATAGAATTAGTTCTCCTTAAAAGTAATAGAAAGTCTTTGCAGCCGGGTGTTACTTTTTATCCATCGGCCAGAAACAAGAGAACTCATACTTTTTTTTTATATACTTAATTTGATACGGTACCTAAAAACAAACTCCGCATTACAATTCATTCTCAGTCTCACCACAATAGCAGTAAGTTTCTTTATTTTTTCTTTTGTATGTTAAACATAAATGTACGTCTCCAAATGTTATCTTCGTTTCCAAAATATTGACATCAATTGTTTATATTGTATGTTAAATCAAATGAGAAGTTCTCCCATGCAGGTACATTACGCATGCACGTGCGCCCTTCAAATTTGATGAAGCGAAGATCTGGCAGGTATATTGATCTCTCTAGATCGTAGCCATTTGACACCTCTCATCGTGTCACTGGACTGACGGGGGTCAACAGGTGATCGCGTGATACCCTCAAATAAATATAATCTCTATACTTTACAACTTATATTTTCAGATAAATTCCACGCATTTATTTAATATGTGTATTATGAAAGGAATTTTATATAATGTATAAAAATAAAATAATTTATCATTGCGTTTGCTAAAAAATTAATACGAAGGAAGAAAGGTTAAAGGTGGACCCAAAAGCCGCGTGGTATAATATTTCCGCGCAGGATTGAAACCAAATTTTACCGTGTGGTAAAAAGTCACTAAAAGCCGTGAACCAATCACAGTGCAGTATTTAGTACCTCTTAGGTGCAGCTTTTTAAGCATTTAATTAAAGTTGATTTTTATCTGATTTTACAATATATATACCCTGTATATAATACCCATGCATCATTATAATATCTTGATAACAAAATTATAGAATATAATTACTAATTAGTATTAAATCATACATTTTTACATTTTGACACGGAATTTTTTTTTAAGCTGACTCATTACTAATATTTTGACAAAAATATACTAGAAGAAACACATCAAGAAAGTTAGTCAATAAAACAAAACAAGCGTTAAGTTGCACGTATATTAAATACCTATCATATAAAATATCTACCTTTGTTTTGTTATTTCCTAAATAATCTGACACTACTGAATTTTAAGCCTCAAGAAACATTAGAAAAACATCGCTTAGATTTTGTTTCATATAAATATTTATGTATAAAAACGCAGCACAGAAGACTCTTATTGTGAATCTTTTCTAACGATTTAAGTCTTTGTTTATCCAATGTCATTATCAAGCAATTAAAATACAAAAGAAACAAATTAAAAGAGAGCAATAAAAATAACAAGTCATTGAACTGTTGCTCTTAGTAAATTAAGGATTTAAGATTATGCTAATAGCAACTAGTCACCACAAGCAGTTTTATAACCAATGAAAAACGTATTTAAAATACAGTGAAGTTACTATACTCTCTTAAAAAATCATTATATCATGTCCGTTGACAACCTTTTAGTCGTTATGCTTCGTGGATACGCAAACATTATTAAATCTTCTGATGGAACGTGTATATATTATGAGCGTACAACATTTGATTGTATGTGTGTCTTGAACTGGTTCAATACATGCAAAGGCATGAAGATTTAAAAAGGCAGATGCTATGATTGTTAAACTGATAAAAAAATAAAAATCCTCGGCGTTACGGTAAATTTTATGATCGTCGGTGTACAATTTCCTGCCATTCAGAGGATAAAAATTAATTACTTATTAATAACTTATTTTGTACAAAGTTTAGAAATATTTATGTGACAGCCGGTGTGCATAAAAAGTATAAAAATATAAATTATACCATCAAGTGTGTTTGAAATGTTGTCTGAAGTGTTGCAATAAAGAAATCACATATTGCAAGCACTCGTCTGTTCATACATTCCCCCCCCTCTCTCTCTCTCTCTCTCTCTCTCTCTCTCTCTCTCTCTCTCTCTCTCTCTCTCTCTCTCTCTCTCTCTCTGACATTTAATTAAGATCATGCAACTTGTGTTTCAGAGTTTTCAGCTGTAACTACTCTATAGCTATACCTCTCAATGGTTCAACTTTTTACATGCATGCAGAAACAGTGAGAAACACACAAACATATACGAAACAAATATAAATAAAAACAAAATTAAATAAAAAAATTCTCAATATTATTGAAACTGTAATTTGAAAGCATCTCCCACCCTGTCTCCCGTTTAGGAGTATTCTGATTTTAAAAAAAAATATATATATTTTTTTTTCTTTAAAACCTTGCGTTTATCAAAATTATCTAATATTGGGTTTTGTATTATATTTTGCTGTTAATTCTTCAACTCAAAATTTTTCATCATAATAAAATAATTGAACAATAACATTGTTTAAAAAAAAGTATGTAAAAATGTTGTTTGCTTTGGATTTAAAAAAAAAAACTTTAAATACTTTTTTATTGAAATTTCATTACATTTTTTTAAATGATAATTAAACTCATTAAATTTCTCATTACAATACACAAATGAAAAAAAAAACATAAATATTACTCATTTATAAAAAAAAAATATGTACTGATAATATCATGTATGTAATTATTAATGGCATTAAAAAACTATTCTCAATACAGGCAGTTTATATATAATCTAATTTCTCTTAAAACACATTTAAATATATTATATTATAAGGTATATCATATAAGCATAAAATATGAAGCGTTCACGCTTTTCATACATATAAATTATATAATAATAATAATATCTATAGCTTTAAGGCATTTTGAACATTAAGCAATTTCAGCAATGGCAAGTTCCAAGTATGAACACCAAGAGTATAGTAGTAAAGTAGCGTGCGGTTGTTTTGCAACATTAATCTGCCTGCAAGGCTTAAGATAGAAACGTCTCGACCTCAAACTTGGTCCATAAATCACCTCGTGGCGTAGTATTCACACCACACACAGTACTGACGCCTGTTTGCTTGCGTTTGTGCCGACTGCAACCGGGAAATGGCTTTATGTTCTATTATCTAAAATAAACAAGTTAATATTAATCTCAGGAAGAACAGTCTCCTTATACCACCCTCTCCACCTTATACTGCATGTTTAAGGTGTATATGTATGTGACAAGCAACAAACATTATAATATACAGTAGGAATAAAATCCGCATTGAAATTTAATATATTCAACTATATACAAACTTATATAATATAAGAAAAAAAAAACTAATTCGATAAACTTTTTTTTTTTATCCCTTATAATATATATACAAGTCAAAGAAATATATATATATATTTTTTTCTCAAAGTTGTAGAGAACTTAATCAGCTTATAGATTGAAAGAAAATAAATAAAGAGAATAAAAAAATTCAGTGAAGCAAATAAGCAACATGCTGATAAAATTATAGAAAATTTTTACATTTGTAATCTTGGCAAAAGCAATAAAGAAACGTTTGTTTATTTTTGCGTCAAGGAAGAAGAAAAAAAAAAGTTTTTTTTTTTCAAAGTCTCGCAACACTTCACTTGGCGTTGCTTTTTTCTTTGCTGTCTGCACTGTTGGCCTGTTTAGTAAGCACGAGTATTCAAGTAGAGAAAAAAAAAGGAGCAAATTCTGTTTGCAAAGCAGATGCATTCAAAAAGAAAATTTCATCCTTCTTTCAAAAGAAATAACACAATCTCACTCAAAGTTGTTAATCAATTTTAAAATTTGTTATTCTTGTAATTTAGTTAAAGACACTTATGTTAACTTTAGTTCAAAAGGAAAAATGTTGTAAGCTTAAGAAATTATATCGTCATATTTTAGAAAACACGAAGCCTCATTTATTTTTTTATATTATACACAAATTTATGTAAAAGCGATATAATTATGTGCCATGATTTTCTTTGCATGTTGTATTAGTCTTTTAATTATTTTATAAAATATTTCCTTATCTAATTAATTCAAGCAATGGACAACATACATGAAAAAAAATTATTGCAGAAATGAATAGAGGGTACCAAATTATGCTACTCTGAATTTGTTCAGATTTTTTTAAGACCCGGAACTATTTTTAAATAATTATTGAAAGTCCTGTGATTTCAGTTGGCACCCCTGCAGCCTTAATAAAAAGGATAGAGACTGGACGCCTATTGAAGCCTCCAGGGGGCGTGGCCGCACTTTCAATAATTATTTAAAAATAGTTCTTGGTCTCAAAAAAATCTGAAAGAATTCAGAGTAGCATAATTTGGTACCCTCTATTCATTTCTGCAATAAAAAATTTTCATGTATGTTGTCCTTTATGAGGCACAAAAGGGGTAATTCTCCAGGGAAGGAAACCACAGGTTTCTCAAAAACCATGTTTATCCTAACTTAAATGTCACTAACCGCAGTTATTGACAATCCTGCAATGGTTATCTTCCTGTTTGCTATACTATACTTACTTACATCCTAACATTTAAGACATTGCGTATAATGTTTAATAAATTCCATTAATATTTATTGTACGTGATGTTAAAAGAAAAGCTTTAAAATCAAAAGAAAAAGTTTTTTATTTTATAAAAAAACATCATAAATTTTATAATAAGAAAAAAATCCCACAAAGAGTTAAATTTCTTTATAGTACTTTTTCTCTTTACTTAAATAAAAAAGAAGAAAGGACTTACAGTAGAACATCAGTAGAGCTATGGCATCAGTGAAACTGAGCGGTAGCCAGTCGGCATTCATCCTCATTATCTCGCCTCTCTCTCTCTCTCTCTCTCTCTCTCTCTCTCTCTCTCTCTCTCTCTCTCTCTCTCTCTCTCTCTCTCTCTCTCTCTGTGAACGACATCGTGTGGCGCTACACGCATCTCTCCATTAACCCGGGCCCAACATCAGCAGCATCGTATCTCGTATAGAAGAGAGGAGAAGCGACCGGCTCTTATTGATTTAAATGCGCGCACCACTTTCGCATTCGTCTTTGCTGTCAAAACTTTGCTCGCAACTCGCACTCAGAGAGAGAGAGAGAGAGAGAGAGAGAGAGAGAGAGAGAGAGAGAGAGAGAGAGAGATCGCCTTTACTCCTTATGGAACTCACTAGCTATAGCTTGCAACTTTCTATTAGCCTAGTCAGTATAGCTAACCAACAGTATGCTGCTTTTGGTATAGATGCCTTGGTGTGGTAGTATGACACGCTTCCACCTTATATATAAATATATTACAGATATGTCTCTAAGCTTACAAATCACCTGTGACGTCATTTATTGAACCAGCTGAAATGTCAAATTACTTATATAGATTATAAAATTACTATTTTTTGTGTTACAAAAATCTTTTTTATTATTGATATTTTAATTTAAAGAGCTTTTTATACATCAAGTACGTCATACTGTTAGTAATAAAAATTTATGATTGCACTCTTTTTTAATAATGATAATAAAGAGAATATATATTATGTACAATATATACTCTTGAGATATTTATGTTACGAAGATAAATTTAAATACTTACTAGAAGGATAAACTTTTCTATCAGTTTAATCAACTCTATAAAAATGAATAAATTTTGTCAATACAAAATTCTGTGAGCCATACTGCGTGAAATTTTAAATTTTCATGACCTTTATATAATGTGAAATGATTTTCATTTTATTCTTTAGTGAATTATTATATAATCAAAGTGTAAAAATTTCAGTTACATTTAGCTTGTAAAATGTTTTATTATATAATAATGGAACGCCTACTTTTGCAATAAATGTCACATCATATAGTCATTTTTTGAATGTAAATGTTGAGACATATAAAATTACCACTACTTTATTTTCTAAGTTATAAATCAAAAAGAAAGATAAGAGACAGGTTTGATATTTTTGGTAAGGGAAGCTTATTCTAGTCACCCTCCATCCATCTCCCCCTGAAAAAAAATCCCCTATCTTCATAAAAATGAATACGTTTACTGGGTAAAAGTAACATTTCAATGACCTTGAAGTGTGATATTTATTTGACAATAAGAAATGGAGAAATGCCCTTTGATCTTCCATATGATTTCAAATGAAAGTATAACATGGACAAAATTAACATGTTTAATGTACCACTGAAGTAATTAAATTAAGAATAAAAGAATTCATTAACATACAAAAAAAATCTATAAAGAGGTTACAATGATAAACTTCTATTTGTTTGTAAAATTTAACATTCAAATAAAAAATACTCATATTTCCATATTATTTTATTATTTTTATTTAAACATATTTGGTATACGTGCATTGAATTCATACATAATATTTCTATTATTTTATTATAAAAAAATGTTCTAAATTAATCCAATTAATATTTACTGACATTATAATAATAGAAAAATTATGTATTATATGACAAAAGAGAATATCTAATAATAAAATCTCACTAAATCAAATTTAAATCAGTACAAAATGAAATAATGATAAAGTAAAAAATAAAAATATCAGCAAAAATATATAAAAAAAAAATCTGCAAACGATTCATAAAATAATTTACTTACAAAAAATCCTTCTGTTCTGACATAAAAATGATTTAAAACTAATTGTGAGACATAAAGGCATGGGCTTTGCTGTTAGCACCACCACCACACGATGACGGTGGCTGTCACAAAGGGTTTCTGATGAAGCAAGAGTCTGGGGAGGAAGAAGATGTGACTCGCAATTGAGCGCGAGTAACGTGATGAGCTCGTACAGACAGAGAACAAATCAAGACAGAGATTTGAATAATGCAACTAACGAAGTAACTGTAGAGGTAATATATATAATATAAAGGTAGTCAGCAACCTAGATATAATTTTTTTCTTTTTAATATAATAATAGTAAATAACTTGAGACTATTATAAGCAATGTTAGACCATGAACAATCTGCATGACATTCTTAATTTTATTTATTAGAGAGAATTTCGAGTAATGTAATACAAAATTAAAAAATAAAATTGAGGACTTCAAAACCCTCAAAGCTGAGGTTAAATATGCTGTTACATAAGAGTCCTTTCTCTATATGCTTACGTGTTAATTTTTATAAGACAATATGACATCACAACGTTTTAAGCAATTTTAAGCAGACAAATGGACAACCTACATGAAAAAATTGTATTACAGAAATTACAGAGGGTACCAAATTACTGAATTTTGTCAGATTTTTTTTTTTTTTTTTAGTCCTGGTACTATTTTTAAATAATTATTGCTGAAAGTTCTGTAATTTAAGTTTGCGCACCTGAATCCTTAACAAAAAGGATAGAGACCAGATGCCTATTGACGCCTCCAAGGGGCGTGGCCGCACTTTCAATAATTATTTAAAAATAATTTTGGGCCTCAAACAAAACTAAAAAAATTCAGAGTATAGCATAATTTGGTTCCCTCTATTCATTTCTGCAATAAAAATTTTCATGCAGGTTGTCCATTGAAAAATAATCGTGCCGCAAACGCAAAAAAAAAATATATATATTTTCCTCATTTAAAAAAAAAAAAAAAAATAAACGATGAAAGGGACCTTGACTGCAACTGTCAGTTGTCTTGTGTTGCAACTGAATGGTGGTCTCAATTGTTGTCATAAAATTACAAATGGTGTATAATTATTATATATTTTGTCTAAATATATTTATTTATTCATTGGATATAATTAAAAAATGATTAAAGTGTATAAATCAAAAAACGTTTATGACACATGCAGATATGAAATAAATGAAAATCTGTTTTTTTTTTTAATAAATAAACATGTAAAAAATAATATATTTCATTTTTTCGAAAAATTGTGTTTTAAATAATTTGTGACGACAAAAATGAATTTATTATCGAGCAACTATATATATAATACTGTTTATATATTATACATATAGTTTCATTATTTTTATATTAATATATTGATTTTCTTTATTAAAGAATCACATTTTTTTTTTAAATTTAAACATAACATTGAATTGAATGTAAAATTTATTTAACAAATTTATTCATGCATGATTTCCTTCAATGGGTTTAACATTAATTTTCATTTTGAGACTAACAGAGTGTGTATAGCTTCAAATTTCTGCAGCATTCTCTAACAGAGAAATGCCTTATCGAACAACCTCTCTGTATAAGGAGATACATCAAAGACATTTGTGAAAGCTAAAGCTTCTCCCCCCCTCCCCCACCTTGTATGTAGTTTGCGACATATCTCACTGTGTATAAATACAATAGACTATAGTGATGCAGTGAGAAATTACGTTAAAACCGAGAAGTATTATTATATTACAATGATTAAAATTAATGATTCTATCTTAATTAATTTATTTACTTCATATTATATATACAAACTGCTTTTGAATATTATTAATTTTATAAGAAACATGAGAAGTTTATATCTTCATTATGTTTTGATAAATGTTATTATTATAATAATATTATATAATAAATTACGTTTTAACCATTAATTCTGTCATCTTCAATGCCGACAAGGAATGTTAAGTTGGCGTTAATATTTTTTCCTTGTTTAAACATCATGTTTCTGTAATTTTGGTCGACACAGATGAAGCTTTTGAGAGTGTAAAGTTTCGCTAGTCTATCTAGCTTGTGTTTGAGACTATGGTATAGCAGCAACAAAGAGCAGTGGTCGACCAAGAGAAGAGAGAGAGAGACGACAGATTAGTCTGCTGCCGACGCCCATCCAACCGGCCAAGGTACCTTGCACGTTAGGCTAATTTCTCAACAGCACTGCTTAAACAGTTGCATACCCAGTAGGAGCTCTTCATATTTGATATTAGCTTCTGAAAAGTATTTTTACAAATAAACTCACACCTTAAATTTATTTCATAATTATTTATAATAATAAATACTTTCAATGGAAAGGTAAAATGTTTGAGTGTTATAATTTTAAAATTATAGTTCATAACTTTAAATATTAATTTACATTTAAAACAGAGTCTTCTGCGCGCAATGTTTCTAACAAAACATTGTTTGAACAATGTTTTGTTAGAAACATTGCGCGCAGAAGACTCTGATTTAAAAAGATTGCAAAAAAAAAAAATGATAAAATAAAAAAGAAACAAGAGCACGAATTAATTTATTCAACATTTTCAAAGGTGCAATTTATTTTCCAATAGTTATTTTACGAATACCAACATTTCTTTGTCATATGATATATATTTTTATTTTTTACATACGAACACAATATAACTTTTTCTAATAATTTTCTTGGATTTTCTTATATAAATTTTGTTGTTTTAAAAATTAGCTTTTAAAAATAAGTATGTACGTTTAACAATTAACTTTTAATTGTCAGTAGAAATTTTAAACATTTTCTAAGAAACTGTAATTTTTATTTACATTTTCTAAAAATAAATAAGAAAATCTTTTTGTTTAATAATCTTCTTATCACAAGTTTTAATTATTTTAATTAATCCTTTCCATATACAGACAGTCTTATAGTTTAATCCATGAACTTTAGATGAATATTATATGTAAAGTTAATAATTAGACCATAATAATTTATATATACATACACGAAGTTTCACATATGCATGCACGTCTTAACTGGGCATTATTGTTAGTAATCAGAGCATGACGTAATCTGACAAGGTGGCGTCTCATTGCATGCTACAGTTCAGGAAATGTGAAGGCATCTAACTATATATACTGCATGCAGTTGCATTCACAAATGCAATCCTGCATCCTAATTATATATAACTAACTGAGATATATGATAACTTGAACATAGTTATGTATTATTGTTAGGATTTCCACATTTGTAGTAATTTAATAATTATCATTGTGAAATTTTAGCATCAATTTATAAGTTAGTTAGTAATCAGTAGAGTATGTAATTTTAAATAAAAAAAAATATGTTAATTTCATTTAATCAAATTATTATTTGGTGTAATTAAATTTCTTATTTTGGCATCGCAATGTTTTAATATATTTTTAAAAATATTGTGCAGTTTACAAAATATTTGTGAACTATTTTCTTATGTAAAATAATATATGATAGTTTAGAATTTATAAAAGAAATGTAACAATTCCTTATTTGTTATATGTGCATGTTTATTGAATCCAATACAGTCTAGTATGTATACAGTAGATATTACAGTATTTCCATAAGTTTGGATACATGGTGTAGTATATTTCCAGCCTATAAAATAATAAAACACTTTTCAATGAATACAATTTAAATAAACATATAATTAATTATTATACGCACATATATACAGTATATATAACACATGAATTGTTATGTTTATTAGCGCATTGAATATCATATTAATTTTATTCTTCTATTGTCAAATTATTCGATATATATATTATTATCTCTTATAATGCTATAATAAAAACAAAAACAATTAAAATTCTCATGATATTACAGTTTTCAATTGTTTATAATTTAGATGAAATAAATAAAACAGTGAGGACAAATTCATTTTGTTTACAAGACACCTGAAATCTCGATGTGTTCGCGAACTTAGGGACATTTGTATAGTACAATTTTTAATTACTATAAATAAATATTACATGATGCATGCGTACATAAACATTACCATTAAAATATCATATATAGCAAATTAAATTTCCTGTGTATAATAATATACACATTGAGATTTATAAGTAGTTATTTTGAGACGCAACATCAATGACAAACGCAAGAGGCTGTGAGGAGATTTCTCGCGGTTAGAAGCTCCAAACAAGAGACTGCTGCTGCTGCTCCGCTTCAGTGCTCGATTGCTGGGCAACGACGAGCAAGTGTTCGGTTTGTATTGCTAACTAAGCCTGGCTTGGGGCAAGACGTACGTACAACATAAGTACGACCGTTCTCGTCTGTCAGTCACAACCGCAGCCTCTTTCTCGTAACAGACTATAAAACCATCACAGACAGAAAATTTTCCTCCTTTTCAATTTCACATTTGTATCATTCTATTTTCAATTTTAATTACTTATACACAAAATTATAATTATATCTTCAGTATATATTATATATATATATTAAACATTCATGCTATTAAAATTGTTATTTAAAACTTGATTATTATAATTATATAAGAAGTAATATAGTGTGGTTTCTATATTGCGTATATACAGAAATTCGAAGAATAAATTTATCTTATAGTGGGGTTGTGAAAAGTTGTGAAAATGAAACTTCTCTATATATCTTTTTCCAAAACTTTTTACTTCTTCCTTGCTACTTTTTTTTTTCTACCTTCTTTTACCTTTCCCCCACATTCAATCAATTTACAATTGCGTTCTTTTTCGTTTGTGTACATTTTCTATTCTATCGGAGAGCCGAAGCCAACATTTTCTTGTGTAGAGTAAGAGTTCTAGCTATATGGGCAGACTCACTACGATAGTATGGAGCTTGCTGAGCAGCGGCGGCGGCACCAGGCAACGTCCACTCCTTGCTGCGCCTCGCTAACGCAGATTTAGTACCCTCCGCGCTCTCGCCCATGCTGACTACATCTCGCCCGGCAGAGCAGAAAAACAACTCCGACACCCACATGAGCTTTCCCTCCTCTCTTCTTCCAACACTATACAAGCTAAAGTTCACATACAACAGTTTCTTAAATCTACTCATAAATTTATTTGTTTGGTTTGTTTGTGTGTTAAAAATAAGTAAAATTCAAATTCTTAACTTCTTTTGTTATATTCATATAATGTTTAATGTCTTTTGCAATTTCTTTTTTTTCTTTTTTAACTACTTGTTTTTGTGTGTGATTGCTAGAAGGGTGAAAAGAGAGAGAGAGAGAGAGAGAGAGAGAGAGAGAGAGAGAGAGAGAGAGAGAGAGAAAGCTATGGCAAGTGGGGATAGATAATGTTTTCTAACATATCATATCAAATGCCACTGTTATTTTTTTCACCCTTTCTCAAACTTAACAGTGACATATTACATCTGCATCTTATATTTATATTACTGCGGCTTGCTTGCACTTTATAGAAGATATTTGACACTTTTATAAAGCAAATGGTGTCACGTCTGCAGAAAACCTTTTACACTTGATTGACAATAATAACAACAATAAATTGCTACGGTAAAAAATAATAATGATAACAGTAATAAAGTGACAATTTTTTTCTGTTGACATATATAAAATTACTTGCATATTATAAAAAGTAATATACCTTTTCTTCTTCATTGCCCAAAAACCTTGTATAATAAGCAGCTGAGCTGAGGTATGGCAGCGTGTTCTGGTAAGTTCCCGAGAGATGGCATGTATGTTCTTCCACTATACTGCCTGTGTTCGGGAGGTGTTTCGAAGGTCGTTCCCTTTGGTACCGTCTGCCTCGATGATGGTTTTCTGTGGTTTCCCATCGTCACTCCCAGGCAAATGCCGGGGCAGTTCCTAACGCAAGGCCACAGCCGCCTCCTTTCCAATCAATCCTTCCAGCTGTTGTTTATGTTGTTATTACTGTTGTTAAGTTTGAATGCTTACGCCAATATAGCAGAATATGCTGTAGTAAGCTAACATTGTAATAAAAATAAAAATAAAAAAAAATACATAAAAAAATATTAATAAAATATAGCCATATCTTCTTTAATTCCAAAGTTTCATGCAAACTTTATATAATTTTTTTAAATTGCCGGTTCCAACCTTTTTTGACTGACATTTATAATATCTCCTAATATCCATAGGTTCTACTCCTATATACACTTGTAGAGTAGGTGGGCTTCATATTTATGAGAGAATTTTCTAATAAAAATGTAAAGAAAAAAATTATGTAAATGGATTTGTAACCATTTTTATATAATAATTTCTCCTCTAAGTTAAATATGTTAAAAGAAAATAGTACAGAAATAAATTAATGATACTTGTATTTTAATCTTCAAGGAATTATGATCTGATGCAAATAAAAGCCCAGTAAGCCCACATGGCCATTTCAGTAACAGTAAAGAAACTGCATTATGTTATAATTGAGCAAGTTCTATAATTGAATTATACAAAATAGCTATACAAAAAAATATTAAATTGACAGTCTGTTTTGCTTCTTCTAAAGATTTATAAATTTCAACGTAATTAATTAATAAACTAACATTAAAACTATAAATAAATGAAATTGCAAAATAAATTGTATAGCTGTTATGCTATAATCAAATAATCAAATAATTGATTATAATATATAATGTATAATGCGAAACGTATTATATAAAAAATATATATATCCAAATATTATACCACTGCAATGTTAGCATAATTGTATTTTTAATAATTTAGCAAGCCCATACATCATACAGTACATACTATACGTAATTATGATATACATAACTGTATAAGGTGATATATTTGATGATATTGTATTATATGTAATACATGAACGAGTAGTTGTTAATTAATTAAAAATAAATTACATAATTTTAATGCATAAGTTCAACCATCCATGTGCAACCTACAGATATAACCATATGGTTACTATGCAGCATTTCAAATGATGCACCTCATTTTTTTATACCTATTGTTATATTATGTAATTGCCCATGCCCTTTACGTTATATTAATTAGAGCAGATTAATGTTTATTCGTATACTGAATGTTTTTACAACAATTGCAGTTATGAGAGCTTAGAGTTATAATAAAAATTAATAAAAGCTCATAGAAACATGTACGTTTATAGCTTTGTAAAAAAAAGTTTTACTATTATTTTATAAAAATGTCTGTAAATAAAAATTCAAATTTAAAACTATTTTTCCTTCTTTATTATTAATATTAGGAATTTTTTGTGGATTTTTCATGCTTTTCAATGTATTGCAATATTGTATGTACGAGCAATATATATAATTCCTGTATGGTTTTTATTTTTTTACTGAAATTCTTTAAAAAAATACAACGCTGAAGGTGTTGCACAATATTACAATTAAAAAAAAATTAGACCTGTTATTCAGAGTGTACAGATATATAAAAAAATTAAAATTGTATCCTTTTTTTGTAGTCTTTTTTGTCACGCGTGCAATTTATGAGGGTGAGGTCAAAATAATTTGTGGTGATCAGGAGTCATAAAAATGATTTATTGGTAAGAATTTTATCTGCTGATTTAAAAAGAGTAAAAATTAAACTGTTCGTGCTGCCAAAAGCAATAACCTTGTATTGCATCCAAACAAAACATAAAAAAAAATATTAAATAAGTAAATTTCTTTAAATTGTTTTACAGAAAGCGCGTTTTTACTAATACAACGTACAATATAAGTAGAAGGTACAACACAGTTTTGATAAAGATAAGCTTTTTTGACAAGAGCATATATTTATATAATTTTGCGATATTTAACAATACACATATGCCTAACATAAAGCCTGCTAACAAATAATTTTAAAAAGTCATATTTAAGTTTAAAAACCAATAAACTGATCATCATTATTATTTAATTTACTTTAACCATATAACATGTAACCTAAAAATTTAGTACTTTTTCACTATATTAAATGTTCTTACATACATGCTTTGTAAATTTGTCCAACGAGAACATTTAGCAAATAAAAGTTTGTTTTTTGTTGAGGCTGCTGCGTTGCTATGGTGACCATATACATCTGTTGGTTCTCATAGGCCTTCTGTTTGAAGCAAGTTTCACGGACTGCAGAAAAGGCTTGCTTGGTTAGAGGGTGGCTGCATCCTTCTATATTAGCTAACCTAGCTAGCTACTGCGTCTCACGACACCACTGATGTAGTGGGAGTTGGTCTATTTGTCTTCTAGCGAGCCAGTGGTAGAGGCACAAAACACTGGGTAATTAACCTTACAAACTGCCTTTTAAAACACGACCCACTTTCACCCTAATTCCTACACGCAACCAGATGGTGTGGTGTGTGTGTGTTTTTTCAACACTTTTAATTCTTTGGTTAAAAAAACTATTAACATCAATGATGATATGTCCACTGTTAACAATGTAGACTTTTTTATACTTAATATTTTTTAAGTTAGAAAACAGAAACTGTAAAAAAAAGTTTTTACGATTGAGAAAATGTTAATTATTCTTTTGAAATTTGGTCTTGTATATATTATTATTATATTATTACCCTCTGATTTTAAAATAATATATATATATATATATATATATATATATATATATATATATATATATATATATATATAGGTTTTACACATCATTAAAAATATAGAAATAATTATATATAACTACTGTATATATATATATATATATATATATATATATATATATATATATATATATATATATATATATATATATATATATATATATATATATATAAGAATTTTTTATTCTTATATTCGTCGCCTCAGAATGCAAATCACGTAACTACAAAAAAAATTGATGGAACTTTGACCCTTATGTTCTAGTGAGATAAGGTTTAAAGTTGCATCAAATTTTTTTATAGTTACGTGATTTGCATTCTGAGGCGACGTATTATAGTTATATTTATAGCCTCTACTGAAAGATTGATGGAAAAATTATAATAATTAACTTTGAAATTGTAAAGTAATTATTTTATTTTCATTTTTGAATATTTTATATTTTAATTATTGTTATGAAACTTTATTAAACAGCCATTGATGCCGACTATTATTATTTATTATTATTTTACTAATAGCGTATAGCATAAATGCTGGTGAATTTGTTAATGTTATGTGAATTAATGTTAATTTATTATACACTGTCACTGCGTTCATACGATGTTGAATACGGTTTCGTCGGATACTGTTATTCTAATGAGGTGTCAGCAACGGATCCGTATATTAATCACAGTCCATATGAACGGGGGCATATATGACCAAAATTTGTAAATTGCCCCAAAATATCAACCAACCAATACCAATATGAACGTAATGTGTGACCACCATCTTAATTGTTGAAGGAAAAGTTCCTGCAATGATAGATGTCTGAACTATCAGAAATATATTGCATTCAATCTTACGTTAATATGCATTCAAACATTGTGTATGGAAATCAGAGTTGCTACGTGGCTCCGAATTAAAATTTATATTAATTATAATTGCTCACTTTTAAAGCTATGCAGATAAAAAGTGGAAATCATTAACCTTAAAAATATTTGAAAGTCTTTTAAAACAATTTGAGGAAAAAGTTTAATTTTTATAAAACTAAAAAAATTTATTACCATTTATATATACTTACTTTCATAATTGTTTGATATTTGATTGATCAGTCTTTGGTACATAAATTTAGATAACTAATAATTGATAAAATCAACATTGTGATTGCACACTAAGATAAAAGAAAAATTGACCTTTTTTGTTGTAAAAATTATTTTTTTTATTTATACTTATCAGCCTCATCATTACCTCAACATTATTTTATAAATTATAATTAATTATTATTAATTAATGAATTAATAATAATTATACACACTGCATATATAATAATATTTCTAAGTATACCTATCATGACTATATGGAAGCTAATTAATAATCAAATTAATTAGAAACATGGATATGAAACAAAGTATGTGCTCTATAATTTGATCTATAATATAATGCAGTCAAGTATAAAAGTTAATTAATTTTATAAAAACTATCATGTAAAAGAAAAATATATATGTATATTTATGTACAGTACATTCAAAATAAAATTGTAATAATTTTATAGTGTTATCTTTTATTTATTAAAGTAGATGGAACAATACAAATTCTTTCGATAACTACACCTGAAATTTTACCACTAATCCCCCTTGGGCCAATTAGAATTATCAAATAAAATTCATGGGGGGTAATGCAATAATATTTTGAGATAACCGAGCTTTTGTTCCCCATTTGATTAACATGTAAAACTGATATTTTTCGTGGAATTTTTGCAAAAAAAGTACTCATAGCTCGAAATCCTGTTCGAGATTGATATATTTTTCTTTCGGAATGTATTAGTAAAAACTCTAAGCTTTGTATTGCAATAAACTACCGCTATAGGGCCAACTCAATATTATTTTTTGCTAATCAACTTTAAAGATGTCAATCTGAGAGCAGCCCGTGATAAACTTTGACTTCACGGCATCCATCTTGAAAATGTACAATCTACGCAATGGAAAAAATTTAAATGAGAAAACTGAGGTGACAGTTCTCTTTTAAATTTATAATTGTCTTATTTGTCAAATAAAAATCTACATTTTTCTAATAAGTTATAATGCTTGAAAGGTAAAGTTAAAAAATTTGTCTGCTATGCAGGTTGCATAATTTACAAATTACCCGAACAGCTCATTTGTCATCTACTTTAATTAAATTAATCTGCAATGAGTTTATTTTATATTTACGATTGATGGAAATTAAAAAAATATTATAAATTAATTATTTAATTTTATTCAATTGAATAATTGTATTCATTTCAACTATTAGAGTAAGTTATATATTATTATAAAAAAACTTTATTATAAAAATCTATAATAATAAAAATAGAGATATTCCATGATTGATCAAACTTTATAATAAATAATGATGATACATCCTTAAAATATTCGAATATACCAACAAAACACTTCGTTAACAAGCTCAATCGTCGTGTTCGGAGTTTTAATAACATTGCAGTCATTATTCAGCACGAGGCGACACCGCAAATGCCGCACAAACGCAGCAGCTAGTTAGCTCAGTTCGAAGCCTTCACGAGAAAACCACGAAAACTTCTTCCTTTTTACGCTTATACAATAAAATGTATAAACTAACTAAAATGATTTTATATATTATCATATTATTAATTTTATTATATATATATATATATATATATATATAGTTTATAACAATATTATCATGTTATTAAATAATATTAATAAATATTATACGTACACGTACGTTATATTATAAATTATTGTTTTAATTAATATATACAGTATATTTAAAATTAGAATATATCATTCTAATTATAAAGAAATATAATTAAATATATAATTATGTTTTTAACTTGTGTTTAATTATTCAAAACTAGTTGTATGTTTTCTGGGCCGGGGTATAATTATATAATTTAATTAACTTTATATTTTGTTTATCTTTACATATGGTTCATAATTTCGTTTGTTTGTATTTAATACGAATTTTTTAAAAATTTCAAATATTAATTAACAATTATAAAATTTACATTAAAATTATTGTTCATGAATGAGACTAGATTATTTTTTTGATAAGTTGAAACTGAAGTAAATCAATTTTTTACCGCTAAAATTACAATTTTTTGTTTCGTCGTGAAGTCGATTCACATATATATATTATATATAATTATCTTAATTGCATGCACGCATCCCATAATGTGTAATTTAGCAGCTAGAATATTGAAAACACACATTCATGATTGTGTTTATTTATAATTTATAATATTATATATTATGTCTAGCTATATCATCAGCACCCTACATATTCCCTTAATTTATATGAAAAAGAAAATAAAGCTGGCAGAAAAGCGCATGCAGATTTTAAAAAGATGCGCTTGACTAAAAAGGGCAGGCGCGGATCCAGGGAGGGTGCCGCGACATCCCACGAAATTTCGGATTTAACATGGGTATTCCCCCCACACTCAATGTTTTTTTTAACCTGGGCCTTATAAAGATAGCAACCCCCGATTTTTTTTTCTGGATCCGCGCCTGAAAAAGGGTGCAACTCGCTCACGAGTTTTATGCTACTTTTTCCACGACCGTATAATAATATAAGTTTAGATTGTATAGGTGCATGGCCTGGCTATATAGCCCGCATACGTTTCTTTACGTGCAACACTTGTAAACTGCATGAGGAGATCGACTCGTATAATGCTAATTACTAACACACCGCGCATTATAATATACAGTAAAATATTATTCTTACTTTAAATTGACGTATTAATAACTCCATAATACATGGAGTTTGAACCATATGTACCTCAATCAGGTAAAATATATTATATATAGAACTACGGTACGTCGTCTCAGCCCAAGTATATATAATTAATATATAATTCACTCTGCATGCTGTACGAATAATATACGTCGCATGGACTGTTATTTTGTAATATATATAATTATATATATAATATATATGGCTGCTGATGCATCTGAGAATATAATATATTTAAATATATATGCATCTGATATTTATTAATTATGAAGATAATATAATATGCAGTATAATAATGACAATTTATATATGTGGTAAATAGAAACATAATAATTAATAACATAATTCTGATAATTATTAAGGATATTATTAATGTAAATTTCTCAAAATTAACTTACTGCAAAACTCTTATAAGAAATCAGACTTAAATAAAAAGATTTTAAAATTTTTAAATATAAAAATTACATTAATAATGTCATCATCATAATTAATTTGGTGTGCCCCTATAATATTATATATATATACTTTGGAGTGTTGCAGCTCAAAACTCAAAACTGAACTTAAATTTTTATAACTTAAAGGTGAACTGAAGGGATTGCTTTTTTTTCCCTTTAGGGAACCTTATATTACCTATCCCATCCATCTGCACTAATTTTTTCATGGCAGATATTTATTGTGCTGCTGTAGGACAATTAGTGAAAAAGTGAAGTTGTGACGTATCAGCGACGGTTGGTTGACTTAAAACTCGCCGCCGTGAAAAAACACGCGAGCGACCGCGGAAACTGCCGAGAGAGTGGCGATCGCGAGCCGATCGCCGTTCCCTCGGCAGTTTCCGCGGTCGCTCGCGGTCGCTCGCGTGTTTTTTCACGGCGGCGAGTTTTAAGTCAACCAACCGTCGCTGATACGTCACAACTTCACTTTTTCACTAATTGTCCTACAGCAGCACAATAAGTATCTGCCATGAAAAAATTAGTGCAGATGGATGGGATAGGTAATATAAGGTTCCCTAATGGGAAAAAAAAGCAATCCCTTCAGTTCACCTTTAATTGGAAGTACTTAATTAATAAAAGTTTTAAAAAACAGTTATAGTGGCACACTGAAAATCTCATTATTTGTACTTAAATCTCAAAAAATATATCAATATATTTTTGGATAAAAAATTGAAATTTATTTTGGGCGATTTTTTTTTTTTTTTATAACGGCCGGTACGTATCGTATAGAGTATAGGTAAAAGCATTAATATGTTTACATAATACTTTTATAGTATATATAATAATATATTATTATAGAGACTGGGCCAGAAATGGTGTTACGACGATTTCGTGCTAAAATTTTTCGTCAGGATGACTTTCAGCTGGCTGATATATTTATTTCTCATCTGATTTAATCAGAGTGCATGATTTGATAATTTTGATGTTTAGTAAGTTTATTATATATAATTACGTACATATATTTAATATATATTATAGTTTTATACCCATACATATTATGTTACATTATATGTATGATATTATAATATTATAAATACAAAAATATTATACATGTATGTATATCATGCATTAAATTTTTAATGCGATCATTGATATTTATATTATGGTCTAGTTCATATTAATATTAACATTTGAATAGTTTAATTAACTATATAAAATATTAAAATATTTATTCTGTAAATATTGTACAGTATAAATTTTAAAAATTGAAGCGTGCGTTTAAATTTTTTACACAAAAATATCATACTGGAATAATGAAATAATTTATATTGAAATGTTTTTTTTTTAAATTTGTTAATTAGCATATACTAGCTATTATATATGCAATTTCTCCTCCTGTAAATATATATAATATATTTTTAAGTTTTATATATTAATTTAAAATATTATTTTCAAAGCATATAATATATATCATGGTCAAGGCTATAAAAGTCCTCTATTGAAAAAATTAAAATACTACCCTTATTTTTTGAAAAATTTTCAATCCTTTATATATTCTTTATAATTATAATTAAGGGTAAGGTAACGCCACCAATGTTAAAAAAAATCCCTCTCACAAAAATTCTGAAAAAAATTTAAAATGTTCTCCTCTACACCCCCTATCAGTAGCTAAAATATCAGGTATACAAATACGATCTAGTTTTTGAGTTATGAATTTTTAAAGTTGACCAATTTAACATGGGAGTTTCATTTCTCCATGTTAAAGTAGTCAACTTTAAAAATTTATAACTCAAAAACTAGATCGTATTTGTATACCTGATATTTTAGGTACTGATAGGGGGTATAGAGGAGAACATTTTAAATTTTTTTCAGAATTTTTGTGAGAGGGATTTTTTTTAACATTGGTGGCGTTACCTTACCCTTAACAACGTTCAATTTAAAAAATTCAAAGGTCGCTTCTAAAAATAAATGAGCTTATATAATTGTTTCAAAGGTGCTGTCTGCTGTCAAATTGACAGCAGTGTCAAAATTAAGATAAAATGATTTTTTAACATGGTTATCTTGCTAAGGGTTGTTTTCTGGATATTTTAATTTACGCCATTTTGCTCAGCATGTGTTTAAACACCAAGTATATTATATAGTTCAGTGGTTTAAACCCCTAGAAATAAATTTGTTTAGATATGACACAATTTTTGTTTTAGGCTATAATACTTAAAGGTCGTAACACCAAATTCTATGGAACGTTTTTAGTAGGAATACAATTTTTCAAGTCTCTAATATAAAATTTCAGTTTGTAATCAAAAATCGAAAGTGCATGGCATACGCAGTCATGTTCTATACTTTAAAAAAAAAAAAAAAAAAAATACGAAGCCATTAATTTTTTGCCAATTAATGTTTTAAAAATATAAAATAGTATAATTGTACCATGCAAATATGCTTTAATTAATAATTATTAATAATATTAGTTCTACATTTTTAGTGCAGTCCTTAAAATTCACTTTACTTAAATATATACTCCCTATATATAAATATTGTTTATTTCTAGCTTGGATAACAGGTAGCTAGACAACATGCTTTAAAACAAAATTAAAATTAATTCTACATCAAGACTTGTTAAATTTATGCGTATATGCATATTGTACAGTATATAGGCACAACCAGTTCTATATATATAATAATTTGCAACCTCTTTATTGCTCTGTAATTTGTATCACATCCAGCACGTATGCATGGATGTGCAGATGTGTTGAGCTAGTTGAATACTCACATTACATGGAGATTAACAAGGCTGCATGATTTTTTTTTTTTCAGTGAACTCTCAATTTAAATTAACATTTAAAAAAGTATAAACAAAGATGTTTATTAAAACTTAATTTATTCTTACAGTTGCATTTACATGTAGATAAAATTCAAATACCTTTCAATATGATACATAAAAAATTATAAAGTTCCATATATATATATTGCTTAAATTATAAAAGAGGTTGCTGCATCTACTTGGCTCGCTGACTTGCCTAGACAATAGCATATTGATCATAGAGCATCTCTCGTACAAGGTAGTAGTCCTCAGAGAGACAACCCTCCAGAGTTACACGGCCAGATTCGTGCTGAAACAAGGGAAAATAAATGTAAATAAGAATCATGGTTTTATTAGCATTTTCCATGACCTATATATCTGTGCTAGAAATTAAAGGGGAGGGGGGGGGGGAAAGGGGATTTATCATACATATCTAGATGGTTATCAAATTAAACATAGCTTCATCATTTGGTAGAAAATTACCTGAATAATTTATATTAACTTTTCATTGGGAACAAGGAATGTAATTTTTATGAATAAAATAAAATTAATAAACATGAAAAAAAACAAAAAAAAAAACATTTAATTACATTTTAATATTTTTGTTTTATGTTGAGAGTCCCAAGCAAAAAAAAAAAAAAAAAAAAAAAATCCTCAACTATGAGAGAGTTAGGGTGTTGTCTAACAGAAAACATAGTTTTTCTATTTTTTAATGTCTTAATTTTCAAAGTTGTAAACTTTTTTTTTTTTTTTTTTCAAAACAACAATTTTTTTATAGATTTCTACTAAAAGTATTTGTCATACTGAAGTAATACCCCAGAAGAGTAAATAATAATACCGTAGGATACAAACTGCAAACCACAGCCAATTAATTTCATGACCTCTTCTCTATCATTACCACAACACTATTTATAACTTTATAACTAGTCTGCTTAACTTGGTGGCAATTATACATGACAGCAACTTGCCTCAAAACCACATACACATGCAACATACTGAAAGCCAGCTGAGCTGTTTCTATGTCTTTGAGGTTAACGCTCATTAAGGTCAAGATTTCTCTTAATTTAACTTCACATTTAAAGTGCAACAACCTGTTCAAAACTTTTCACATGAATCTTTGTGAGCAACTTTTACATAAACTTTTCTACAGTTACTAATGTTAGGTTAGGTCATGTGAAATATAACAATGTCATTAGTTTAACTACCTAGTGGATTTAAAACCTAAGTCTTAATTATGAAATAAATTGTTGACTTTCTGAATATTACTTTAAAGGATGCTATTATTTTTACTTTTTCTTCCTGAAATAGTAAGAAGGCAGTGCCAAACAGTGAAAATGACCAAAAATACATGAAATCAATAGACTGAACTACATAAAATTAAATAAATAGAAGAAAAAAAATAATTCACTTAAAATATTTTTTTATGAATTTTTTTAACAATTCTCATTGATCCTATGCAGACTCACCCTTCGCACAGCCACAGTGCCGTTGCAGCACCAGAGCACTCCGCCGGAGAACTCTGAAGGAATGCCTACTTTGGTGAGCACTTGCTTGAAATCAGAGAGCTTAAGCTCATTGATGAAGGTGGTGTTGTGAATGGGTACCTGTGACACAACAAGAGTTAGAATAATTTTTTTTAATGGATTTCATTTGAAGAAATTGTAGATTTTCTCGATTGTACATACCTCACTAAGAGCAAGAGGCTCCAGGGTGGGAATCTGGTCGGACATGATCACGTCTGTGAACATAATTAACGTGATTAATACATGAGGCTTAAAAAAAAAAAAAAAAAAATCATATTTTTTTATTCAACCTATTGAAAGTTTTAGCAAAAATAAACACCCTAATGAAAAATTGATTGTAAAACACCTGTTGGAAGATTAACAAACCATACTACATAAGGTTCATAGTTATGCTAAGTTATGAGCGATCATTCCAGTGAAGGGCACACACCTTTCCTCTCTTCTCCTTCCTCATTCTCTTCAGGAGGTCTGAGGTCCTTCTCAACCTCACGGGGTGCAATCTGAGCATCCAGCCAGGCTAGCTCAGCGTCCTTGCCCTTCTTAAAGTCCAGCGAGGACACCAGTGCGTCCGTCAGCCGTACCTGCACAAAACACCAGTGAGTCTCACGTTCCTCTTTTTTAATTTTAAAGTAAGAGTATTCTTGTTTGCTCATAAAATTGGGCTCAATGTTTTTTCAACTACAATTTTGAAGTCATCAAATTAATATGTCTTGTATTTTTAACTCTTTATTTTAAAATAAAAAATAACAAAATAGTACCTGGTATATGTGTGTCTCAGTGGTTGCATCTACTATTTCTCCCCTTGCTGGGGTGAAGACTCGCCCACCAGTCCACTGCTGACAGTAGCTAGCCATGGCCTCGGTGCTCTCCGGAGAACCACGCACCAGTAGCACTCGCCTTGGCTTCAGCTGAGCCAGGATCTTCTGCAGAGATTCTCCGTCCGAACGTCCTTCAAAGTCTATGTACTGCACCTGTGCCAACACTTTGATCGTACGAGTGGTGCTCACGCACTTGGTCGGCACCTCTGTGATGTCAACTGAAACCATGAACACCCAGTTACATTTCTGTAGTGAAACTTGTAAATATAAATACGTATATTATAGGTTTATTATATTATACTGCATATAAATTAAAGATTTATATGTAATTCTAAAGTTAGTAAACAATTTTAAGATTACATGTATTAGCATATTTTTTACGGTGTACGGTGGATCAACCTATTATAGGCTATAATGCAATTAATTTTTGTTTTGTTTAACATTTGCAATTTAAAGGACAAAAAAAAAAAAAAAAAAAAAAAAAAAAAAAAAAAAAAACAGAATCTACAGAATCTACAGAGTTTGATTGACACCAGCAAATAATTCAATCTCTACAAATTGTGTACCTTGCATCTCCTCCTCCTTGACCTCTACGTTCTCCTTGTTGTCTTCGATCTCCATAGTCGTGTCCACCATCTTATAGTCCTCAGGCCTGCAAAAGTTACCATGTCTAAACTTGCACAAATTTTAAGCATGCCTGCAAAGGGTCTCATTATTAAACAGTTATTATTTAGTTGAAACAGAAAGTAGTGCGACAACACACTGATCATTATTTAATTCTAAGACAATGTTTCTTCAATAAATGCAATCTTACCTAATGATCTCTCCATACTCGTCGAACTTGGCCTTTTCCTCAAAGAATGGGAACATGGGGTATTGCTTCTTGTTGGTCTTGAAGAAGCCAGACTGAGTTTTGGTCTCGGACTTGACTAGCAGGTCGTGTTTACCACGAGCCACTGAGCTCATGTCCATCTCGTTTTCGGACTCATCACTCGAGTCTGCTCCCTCTCTGCACACAGATTATTACAAGCTTCAGTTTGGAAATTATTGAAATTTCTAGTCAAAACAATAAAAACCCATTTAAAAAATGACTGTTACTATTTCTATTAGTTATAGTAGATACTGTACTATTATTGAAAAATGTTTATTGAATTAACAAAAACAAAATCAGATTTAAAACAACAGCTACAAATTATATACCAGTTGATTAAAGAAATTCTGCTTACCCATTCTCCTGGTTCTTCTCCCTTGACTCCCTCTCTTTTCGCATGTGCTCCTCGAGTTCTGTCCCCTCCAGACGAACCCTCTTCTTTACATCCAGGGTGAAGGAGCACCCCGTACCTCCCTCCTCGATCAGGTTACGAGCCAGAGTACCAGGTGCAGTCCTGAAAAATGATAAGATTGATAATGCGTGTAAACTACATATTATATGGTTTCTATTTAAACATAACTAGGATACAAAGGGAACAAAACTAGTTTCTAAAAACCATACTAGTCATTTAAAGTAACTCTTGGAACAATTATTTTTGCTCTTTCAATCTGAATTGATTTTTTTTTTTTTTTAGCTTTTTAACTGAACCCTGTTGTAGGGTACTGGTCACAATTAAGTGACTGAATTTTACCTCCCGGCTCTTCGTAGACCCTAATTTTGTGGGTCCCTTCCAAACCGGGGCGGCCATGGCCTAACAAATTAAGTTTTAAAAATAAAAAAAAAATAAATAAATAAATAAATAAAAAATTGAAAAATTAAAGTTAAAAAGAAAAAAGTTAAAATTATGGAAATTAAATTACTTGATCAGACAAGAAGATTACACAAAAGGATTAGCTGGAGGTAGGATATAATAAATATGTATACCTGCTAGTAATGATGATACTGTTGAGAGGACTTGAAGACCACTGGAGGAAGAGATCTCTTGAGAAGCCACTCTCCATGTCAGGAGAACTTGCTAGGACAACCTGTAAGATACAATCAATATTAGGACTGACATAAGGGATATTTCCAACAAGAATGTTACCTTAGGACTGGGCACTTTGCTGAGCTCAGCCAAACTGTGGCACAGCTGCAAGTGTCGGAACTGGAAGGGGTTGTTCCTCGCACCTTCGAATGTCCTCATCAACTTGTCACTCATCCATTCAATCTGTTAAAAGTGCAAATGAACACAAGGAATATTTAATAAATAATAATATGAATGCATTGGAATTATTACAAAAGTAAAACAAAAGTTACCTTGCTACTTTAAATGACTACTCTTACTTCAGTTTTTTAAAAAAAAAACTTTTTTTTTTTTTTTTTTTTTTTTTTAATACAAAACATCAGCCTTCCATTTAAACTTACCTGAGATTTTGCAAACTCAACAACATTGTAGCTGACGTTGTTAAGAAGCGCGAGGGAGTAGGCCAGCAGTCCGGACTCCTTGTTCCGCCACAGCTGATCCAACATGTGGGCCAGCTCTAGCACACGGCCCGCAGTGTCCACAGTCACCAGCACGTTGCCGTTGTTACGTAGTGTCTGCAGGATGTTTGCTGTAACAAGACAGTTAGATATCAAGGTTTCAGTAAGATGGGTTACATCATTTCATCAGAATCATTAGAAAGGTGTGAAAAAAAAATTGTGAGAGCAGAATATTGTTCTAGTTCTACATAAAAGACAGCAATCTGCTAACTTAATAATAATAATAATAATAATAATAATAATAATAATAAAACATGTACTGTACAGTAACAAAATAAATAAAAAATCATGACACAAAATTTAGCTCCAAGCCCGCTTCTTTAGCATGCACTGCAGGAGCTCACGAAGTCAGAAGTTTGCCAAAAGTAAGCCCTTTTTTTTTCATCACCAAGAATCAGGTCTTACTCATTAGTTTTTCATCTCTGGCTCTGCGTCTGGCTTGGACGTAGGTGGCGTTGAAAGCGTCAGTGATGAGGAGTGAGGGGCGGGTCAGCTTCTCCAACTCGCAGCCATTGAGGTGACGTTCCTTCTTGTGGTTGAAGTCCAAGGCATAAACAATGTCCTCCTCACCAACCTTCACAATCTTCCACATGGTACCCCCAATCATGTGTCCAGCAGGGAGGGGAGTTATTGTCAGACCATAGCCTTTACCTGCACAAATGGAGAGCATTAATTTGAGTTTACAATCTCTCTGTAGGTTGATCGAGTTTTATATTTACCTTTTAGTGCAACACTTTGATTATATTTGAGTTGTACAATTTTGTCAAATGCTGCATCAACGTCATCTAATGTAAATAGGTCAAAATCTTCCATGTTGTGACGAGACTGAAAAAATAGAAATATTAGGATAAAATAATTATTATACTCCTCTGAATAGAAATACATAATGTACTGTACTACTGATATATATTATATTACCTGGTACAGGTCGTACATGAACATTTGGCCCATCTTATACACAGGTATTGTAGCATAAATGGGACAATTCAATCCACATTTACCAACCATGTATGGTAAAGCTCCTAAATGTAGCTGGTCTGGGTAAGAGAGTAGAACTGCATCAATTTGATTTGTGTACCTGAAAAGTAAAATAACGTAAGAATCAATACCATGCAATGTTGTTTATGTATGCATACTTAATTAGAGCAAATCTTTGAAATTTGCATACTGTAAACAATCAAGGAAAAGGACCAAGTGGTTTGAAAATTGTATAAAAACAATTTCAGTCCATGAAATTAAGAAGGTAATGGTAATAATAATTTTCTATCATGCTTGTATGGAAATTGATGGGTCCGCGACAAAAGCATACCTGTACTTAAAGCGTTTTCCAGAAAGTTATAAAATAGCCAGTGTGCCGTTTCAAAAGATTACAGTGCATATGTTTATACTATTTGTCCCTATTTTAATTTTCAATCAAATGCACATAACATACTGAGCATTGCAGGCACATACTGTAGAAATATTAGACATTTTACTATATAATGTTGTGTTGTAGAAATACTTATGTTCTTATATCTTTGATCTGGTAAGAAGATTAAAAGATTAAAGATTAAAGATTAAAGATTAAATAGCAGTGTGTACACACATTACATACATACACCACTGCTTGCGGCTATTGTGGGTATTCCACCACGGTGGCTCGCTTGCTTGCGGCTGACTCTCTCAGCCCCTCCCTGAACTCACCAACACTCCGAGCATCCACAAGCCCAGAGTCCAACAAATTCCACTCCCTCACCGTTCTTCTCAAAAAAGAATACTTGCCCACATCATTTTTGCTTCTCCTATACTCCAGCTTCCAATCATGGTCCCTCCTACCTTTATAACGCCCTTCCTCAGTACGATCGCTAAGCTCCTCCCAGCCCTTTTGGTTCCTAGTTATTTTATACATTGCTGTCAGTCTACTTTGCTTCCTCCTTTCCTCCAGATCCTCCCATCCCAGTTGCTCTATCATTCTAGTCACACTCTCTCTTCCCTTATAAATTTTGTTTTTATCACAGATAAAGCTCCAGTTCCCCTTTTCTAAGACCCTTCTTGCTGCTCGTCTTTGTATCTTTTCCATCTCTTTCTTCCCTTTTGCTCTATACGGGTCCCATGCATTACATCCATATTCCATTATTGGTCTAATCAGAGACTTGTATGCTTTTTCTCTTACTGTCCTGCCTGCCCCCTTAAGATTCCTCATTACAAACTCAAGATTCCTTCTGCTCTTTGCGGTTACATACCTAATATGTTCATCCCAATTAAGTTTGCACTGAAGCATTACTCCCAGATATTTGTATTTGTCCTCTGATTTGATTTCTTCCCCCTCCATAAAATATTTAACCTGACTTTGCTCCCTTCTTTTGTTGAACTTAACCACACTACATTTTCCCACATTAAGCTTCATTTTATTAGCTTCTATCCATATACCCACTGTCTCCAGATCCTTTTGTAGAATTTGCTCATCCTGCTTATTACTTACTGTCCTATAGATTACGCTGTCATCAGCAAAAAGCCTCATCTCCGACTCCAAATTCTGTACAATATCATTAATAAAAATAATAAAAAGTAGCGGCCCTAGCACACTACCCTGAGGGACTCCGGAAGTAACCTTCACTACCTCAGACAACGTTTGCCCTAGCTTGACTCTCTGTACTCTATCAGTTAAAAAATCTTCTATAAAATTTATCAAGCCTTCTTCACCTACCGCTTCTCTTATTTTATTCACTAGTATATTATGTGGCACCTTATCAAATGCTTTCTCGAAATCCAAAAATATTGCATGTATTTCCTCTCCTTTATCAATGCCTTCCTCGAGGTCCTGCACTAGCCCCAGAAGCTGAGTATCACATGAATAATTCCCCCTAAATCCGTGCTGTTGTTTGCAAAAATATCCCTTCCGTTCTAGCTTAAGTCTCATGTACTTAACTACTATCTTCTCCATTACTTTTGAAACTACTGATGTAAGGCTTACTGGTCTGTAGTTTTTAACTTCACTTTTTGCTCCTCCCTTATAAATTGGAATAACCCACGCCTCTCTCCACCCATCTGGCATTTTACCTTGTTTCATTACCGTCTCAAAAATAAGCATTTGGTACTTACAATGCTTATCAATACACAATTTTAGGAATGATGCTGTAATTCCGTCCGGTCCCGGGGCCTTCCCTTTTTTCAATGACACTATTGCTCTTCTAACATCTTTATATCTGACCCTGAATATCTTATGTCTACTATTTGCTGTACCTTCCTCCTGCTCGTTATTTTGCTCATTCCCCTTGTCTGTATCTAATACTTTGGCCTGGAACACAGCCTCATATTGCTTTGAACACGCATTTGCTTTCTCCGACTCCGTAACATATATTCCCAATGCATCTTTCAGCACTGGTATATCATTTCCTGCCTTTCTTAAAGTTTTTATATGTTTATACATTCTTCCCCAGCTGCTACCTACATCTTTCTCATCAAAAATCTTGCTCATAAAAATTTTTCTCGCCCTATCCTTTGCATTATTGAGTTCCATCTCCGTCTCTTTCATTCTACCTTTCCTAACTAGTCCTTTCTTATATTTAATATAGTCTCTTCTCAACTTCCTCTTTAAGCTTCTAACCTCTTTATTAAAATACGGTGGGTCACTATTCACATTAATTGATTTTGCTGGTACATATTTTTCTTGTACTTCCATACATATTTTAACATACGAATCCCACAAAAGATTTATATCTCCTTTACTTTCTGACCAAGAATTAAACTCATCCTCTAGTTCTCTCTCTATTGCTACTGTGTCGGCTTTTTGGTAAAGCCACTTTCTCGTTTTTTGCTCCGGTTGCTTTGACTTCCCAAAAATTAGCTCTACGACAGGTATTTTGTGATCACTAATACCGTCCACAACCATAGTATTTTGCCAGATTTCTATCGGTCTAACTAGAACTACATCAAGAATATTTCTAGTACCATTAACATGCTCTCTCGTATATTCATTAATGACCTGTGTCATGTCCCTATTTGTTATTTTTGCTACTAGTTTCTGTGTTGCCGTCCCCAACACCTCACACCTGTCATTCCAGTTTATATGCGGCAAATTAAAATCTCCGATAAGTAGCGTTGTTTGCTGCGGGCTGCAATTGTCTAGTCTAGTCACCACTCTCTCCAAAATTACATTTTGCTCATTTACATCCACCGTATGTATGCATGTACATGTATGTACATGTACTGGCTGTTATGTGGCATTCTGGAAAATTCACTGTTGCTTTTCTTGTAGACGCATCAATGTATATTATTAAAGTGATCCTGGCCTGAAATGACAAAAAATGCAGTCGCCGAGAGTTCTTTTAGTTAATAATTAACATTTGCATCATTTCCGGCATATCCGGTGCATTTCCGCGAGGCAGCGGCAAGAAAGTACAAAATTTTGAGTATTATGATATCATAATACTCAAGAAATCCGACAACGCCGCTCTAGCCTTGAGTATAGTGACGTCACACCTCACATCATTGCCGATTGGCCTGTTGGCTAACTAGAGTGGGGAGAGAAGAAACAGCGCTGATATTTTGAACGAGGTTAGGAGAAGAACATGGGAGAAGAACCATGCAAAGAAAAAAATAACACAATAAATATAAATATATATTATTTGACTAAAATGCAAAGCAATAATTGTATAACGAAGTTGAAAAAAAGAGGTTAAATCTATGATTACTTTATTAATTATTAGAAAAGCATGATAAAATATGTAAGACGCTATATTATATTTTAATATAATTGGGAGTTTTCAATACATAATACATGCACTCTTTTTTACTGCATAAAGTATAGTTTTGAAAACAAATTTATTTGATGACCTTATATACGCAAGTAATTATATAATATATATATATATATATAGTACATTCAATTCATGTAAAAGTATATAATAATATCGAAATAAAATATAATTGATGTAAAATTGAACACTATTTTACATCATTTTTTCATACTAATTTTTTAAGGTAGAGATAATACGGATCAGCTGGCCCATGCAATGCTAAAAAAATCCCACTCATAAAAATTATGAAAAAAATTTAAATTGTTCTCCTTTACATCCCCTATCAGTAGGTAAAAAATCAGTTATACAAAAACGAGCTAGTTTTCGAGTAATTAATTTTTAAAGTTCTCTAAATTAACATGGAGAAATGGAACTTCCATGTTCAATGGAGTATTGTCCTCAATTTTTTTTATTGCAGAAATGGATAGAGGGTGAAAAGTTATGCTACCATGATTTTTTTCCGATTTTTTAGAGCCCGGGAAGTATTTTTAAAAAATTATTGAAAGTCCTATTTGTGACGTCACGCGGCGACAAGTCCTATCTTTTTCTTAAGGAGCGGCGTCTCGTGACGTCACAAAAATAACTTTCAATAATTTTTTAAAAATACTTCCCGGGCTCTAAAAAAGCTGAAAAAAATCAGGGTAACATAACTTTGCACCCTCTATCCATTTCTACAATAAAAAAAAATGAGGACAATACTCCATTGTTTTTATATAATATACATATAATATATACCATATTATACAGTACTTAACATTAATTTCCAATTATTAAATTTAATTCCAAATTCATGTTGTTGAAATACAATAATTACATCTCAAGGAGATACATTTTAATAATCATATAATATAATATAATATAATATAATATAATATAATATAATATAATATAATATAATATAATATAATATAATATAATATAATATATTATAATATAATATAACTATTTACTCCTCATGATAATTTGTTTTTGTTTATAAGTGCTACCGTAAATTCGGCAGTATTTTCAATTTTAGAATAATTTCACTATAGGAAATATCAATAGGAGCGCATACTTAAAAAGTCAGCTTGCATGAGAATGAAAAGAATTTTGCTCACTTTTACGGTAAGGTTTAGTTTACATTTTGTGTCTGCAAGGTGTAGACCTAACTGGCGCGTTCGCACAAACCACTTGTATTCTCAACTTGCGACTCATTTCCCCTCTTTCCCCTCTCTTGTCGGCTGATGAGCAGTCGTCGCTGCGTTGCCACATTTATATATAGATTTAGATGCTGTATATTTTAATATGCATTATTAAAGCAATTTATGGACGAAAATGATTTAAAATCAATCTTAAGAATATGTAAATATAACTATAGCACTAGCAACAAAAAAAATTGAATTTACCATTTCAGGCTAGGATCACTTTAAGTCTCACCTTTTAAGTTCTTTCATGAATTCTGGGTCAAAATTTTCATTCCAACCACAGTCCAGTAAGAATCGGAATTCATCAACTTGAAGGAGGTAGCAGGGAGGAGATTCATCCATTGCACCAGAAATGGCATGAAGCTTGATAATCGAAGTCATTTTTTACTGTGTAGCTGTTTGGTTTTAATAAGACGAATTATGAGCGTCTGCTACTATAAGCACGTGCTATAAGCATATAATAAATATACAGTATATTATAAAACAATAAACTTGCCGAATGGCCGACTGCCTCCGAATTCTCGACCAATGTTTGGAACTGTTAAAAAGTCTCCAACAGAATTGTGGAATAGAAAAAATTTCAGTGAAAACTTCCAGTGTAAATTAAATTATGTATTAAATTCATTATTAAGGTATTTATTTAACACTTAATTGAAAAAATCCACAAAACTGTAACCCGTAAACACAAAAAGCGCCGACTTGACTATCAGCTGTTCTTCGCGTCTTCTGCTAAAATAAATGAGCGTGATCGCGCGCGAGTACTTCGAAAAGCTGTTGCAGCAGGCACAGTACAGGACCCTGACCCTGTGGTTGCAGGGCAGTGCTGATCTGTGTACTGTGTGTGGTGCTGATAAAAACGTATCAGCTTCTGGGCTGCTGCTAAATATTTATCTTTCTTGTTGTATGTTTAAACTATTTGGCACTATGTCTATTCCTTCAGGTAATTAACAATTGTTATGTATTATTTATTACATTTTTTTTTAAATTAAAAATTCGTATGATTGTTAATTACAAGTGTGCATAAATGCAGTATAACAGATCTTAGTTTACCTCTAGTCTACTTAACTGTCTAGAGGTAAACTAAGATCTGTTATACTGTCTAGCTGGAGACAATAATCTAGAAATAAAAAAGAGACATCCCGGACATCATCCCTGTCCCTGTGATGTCTTATGGCCAGAAATTTGGCCTAAAAATCTGCAGAGCTTCATCGAGGTCTGAGCGAAGTGCTGCTAAGTGCTTTCACATATATATTCGAAAATCGCTACGAAGTTCCGTAGCTATGCCGTACGTAGGCCTTTCACATATTCTCGTTCATCTGCGGCAGCTGCGGCGGAAAATCATGTGAATGCTGTATATATGCATATATAGCAAAATCAAACTCCTCTTGATTTTGCTACGGAGTTCCGTAGATCGATCGCGAGGTGCTACGGTGCAGCTACGGTGCGCCGCAGCAAAATCAACACATTTGCTACGGAGTGTTTCCGTAGCGATTTTCGAATATGTGAAAGCACCTTAAGAGGCACAACGCTTGAACCTCGTGAAACTATAGACTTTTTTTTTTGTAAAATTTCTGGTCATTATAAACATGAATGTTTATAAAATGGTCTCATGCATTTAAGTACTGAAGTTATAACTGTATAGGTTTGAAGACGAAAGCACTAATATATGCTCTTGCAAAATGCTTACACCAATATCAGAATTAATATATATGCTGTTGCATATAGTAAAACATTGTAATAAATAAATATTATAGCTAGCCAAATTGAATTAATATAGTGAATACTATATATAGCTGTACGTACACATCATGGTGATTGCATTTAATTATATTTTTATGATGATCAAGGTCGATGTCATCTGAGTTGACCCAATCAGCGACTTTGGGTCACAAGTGTTAAAGCTTTAATTTAAAGGGATATACTGGCCTCAAATTAAAATTAAACAGACACCAAGTGTTGCTCGAGATTCGAGTTTAATTAAATTATAATCGATCAACATTCGCATTATTTTTATCCGTGCGAGGTGTGACCTTGCAAAGTTGCAGTGCAAAGCAGCAGGTCCTTTTGCTGACTTCACAATTAACTCACAGCCAGCCCCGACTAGCTTTGAGTTGTGACGTCATGCAGTAATTAAGGACTTAATTTCTTACTTTGCACCCCAACTTTGCACACCTGCATCATTATACGTGGAAAAAAAGCATGTGAATTTTAATTATAAAAACTATAACAACACTAGCTTGGTAACTGATGTCTAATTTGTAATTTGAGGCCTGTATCCCTTTAACGTCCCAGACCTAGTGAACTACTGAAATGTTGATAACATTAAGTTCTGATCATAATTAAGTCACGGAGGTCTCTGATTAAATACACTCAATACTAATTTCATTATATGTACTTGACAGTATTACAGGGTAGAGGCATCCATGATGCTGTGAAGCCCATGGCCTGGATGATTGGACGGTGGAGAGCAGATGCGGGTCAAGGATCATATCCTTCAATCCCATCATTCCAGTATGCTGAAGAGATCGAGTTCACTTCACTGGGACAGCCAATGCTAAATTATGCAGCATTCTCATGGAATATTGAGAAAAAAGTGCCAATGCACTTGGAGAGTGGGTTCCTTCGCATCAACCCTGGCACAAACAAATTAGCATTCCTCGTTGCTCACAACTTTGGTAAGATATTAGAAATAATACATATACAAAGAGAATATATTTTAGAATATAACCGTATTCAAAATTAATCAGCTATTAATTTTGTTAGGAAAAAACTTGATGTATTCCAGTTATGTTTAAGTATAGTTAAAAAATATGAGAAGGTAAGTTTTCCAGAGTCATCCCAATACTTTGCTGTTAGTTCTTTTTATCTCATGCCCAAGGAAATGGATAGGAGGCACAAGCATCCAGAGTCTCGTGACATTTCTTGCGACAGTGAATATGGATGATCGAGGAATCTGTATGTCTATTTTTCTTCTGGCTCTCTATCATGACGTTAAATAAAAGTTCTACCTGGTTATTCATTTACCATGATGTATACTAACCCACCTGCCTGCTTGATCTCTCTCTGTTTTAGAATAAAATTAATTAATTTTATTAAATTTTTAGTTACTGTAATTAAATTAATTTTAGACTAAAATCTAAAATTCAGCCTGCTAATCTGTGATTGCTGGGTTTAAAGCTTCAAGAGAAACATTAAAAGCAGAGCACTATGATATAATTAAGAAGACTGAGCAAAATCTGACCTTTTTGTACTTCAACTACAATAGATGTATTGTTGTCTCGGAATTGTATGCTCTAAAAATCTGTGCATGTTCTTAGACTGTGTAGGAAATATGGAATTCCACCCTTTGCCACAAAAAAATATATAATATATTTTATATACTTTTAAATTTCACAAAAATAACAAAGTTACAGCATTTAATCATGATGCTTATTTTTAGTCAGATTGATAATTATTTTTCTCCAGGACTGACCAGTCTTGAGGAGGGTGAAGTGAACAATAACGACATAAAACTGGAGAGCAGCAACATCTCCCGCATGTCGTTTGCAAAGGACCCAGCTGTTGTTAAGGTGAGAGGGACCAGATTTACATGTATAGATTATAGTGTCAAAAACTTAATGAGGGATTTTTTTATTGGTACATTTAATTAACAAATTTTAAATAATAATTAATGTTATTATTGAAATAATTTTGGAGGTGATATTAGGAACTATTAAAATATGACTCAATAATTTTCTAATTTAATTAATTAATAAATCCACATCTACTTATGAAAAAGGGGTATGTCGAGGGGTAAAGCAAGTGTTACATGCACTTCTATTTAAATGTAGCTTATAAAAAAAAATATGTTGAAACAATGTTCTGTGTATTGATTTCTGTATATAAAAAACACATATAACTACTTTACATTAAGACAAGAATGAACACTTTAAGTGTTAATAAAACAATTTTTTTCAACCAATGACATAAATGACAATATTGTTTGTTGGCTTACAGACACAGCGCAGTTTCCATCTTGCTGGAGACACACTGGAGCAGGTGGTGCACATGGAGACTTCCACCCAGCCCATGACACAGCACCTACGAGTCACCTACACCCGAGTGCAGCAGTGAGGTCACATCGTGAGCATGGCACACAAATCCTCGGGATCACAGGAGTCCGGTCCGAGAACACCCATCATCAGGATGTGCCGTAATACAGCCTTGCATACCGCTCCACTTACAACAATAGCAGCTGACGTCGCCCACGATGTGTAGCAAACCACTGCAATAAACAAGACAAAAATTGTATTCAGTATTGTAATCACTTAAATTAAAATATCATGGTGCTATAAGCATTTTAAAATTAATTATCCATTGTATTTTTAATGATACAACATTTAAACAAATATTCTATATGTATTATAACCTAATAGGACTAGAATTAATTCTAAAAAATACTAATTTAAAGAATAAGAATTAATGACTCATTTTAGAATCAGAACTTTCTAGTAATTTATTTTATGAGAGGAAAGAAGTAGAGAAACAAAAGTAAGAGATAAAACAATTGTGCTGCCTATTATTGGCTGTAATGGATACAGGGATTGAGCTCTTCAATATCTGGATTGCACATTTGTATGAAGAATTGCAGTCATAATCCTTAAAAAATAATATTCTTATTGTAAAAGGCTATTATTATTATGTATTATTATTATTTTTTTTTTTTCATTTTTAAGAATCATAATTATTAATTATGTTGTTAAATGACATACGTACTGTAAATTTAAATTATAGTACATTTTTTTAAAGCAAGACTCGTACTGACGGGGTAACAAAATAATTAAATTAAAATTCTGACAAGTGTTAAATATATTACATCTGTATCAAGACAAAAAATTAGTGACTCGAAAAATAACAAATTTGTTATATTTATTTTACTTTTTTTTTTTATTTATATATTTTTTTTATTAACTTTGTTTGTATTTATTTCGCTAAATTTTCTGTACGTTTTTAAAATTAGATACTCCATTTATATTAAATAATTATAAATATAATGTATTATACTGTTTAGTCAGAATCATGGAGGATATTATCCTTGGTCAGAATGTACCATCTGGTATTTAATGTGAATAATAAAATAAATAAATAGATAAATAAATAAATAAATAAATAAATAAATAAATAAATAAATAAATAAATAAATAAATAAATAAATAAATAAATAAATAAATAAATAAATAAATAAATAAATAAATAAATAAATAAATAAATACAGTAAACAAATAAACAGATAAATAAACAATATTGCCTGGGGTATTTACTCACCAGAGAATGCAAGCGTTGCTGATAAAAAGTGGAAGACTTGGATGGCTCTGACGTGGGGCTCGCTATTCAGCATCTGCCAGATTATTGGGGCTACCAGGAAGAACTGCTGAAAGCTGGCCAGTACCATGCCCTTCCACAATGCCTCGTGTGTGAACCCCTCTGGATACTTCTTGGGCCACAGTGCCCAGTAGCAGTGAATCATAGTCAATATGAATCCCATGAAGAAGACACATTCTGAAAAAACAGTATTTATGATATTCACATCATATAATTTAGAGTTGCTGTACAGTATATATACTGTACAGCAATACAATATATTACAATACTATATATTGTATATTATCATAGAAAGTGATCTTACCAAATGCAGACATAAAACAGAAAAACGACATCTGCATTAGGAAACTGCCATATATCTTCTCATCAAATACAATGATGTCCGATGGATTTGTATCTGAGGTATGGCAGTAGGAGGACCAATCAAAGAAGCCTTCGACAAGTATGATCAATATAGCCATCTTCCAATGCCGCTGTAAAAATTTATGAACGATATTTATTTTGAAAAAATATATATATATATATATATATATATATATATATATATATATATATATATATATATATATATATATATATCTTCTATTGGAATCAGGTGCATACACTACGTGGAAAAAGTGTACCAGGCCACCTCATTATTTTTATATTTTATTTTTTCCCCTATATCACAACCAATTCACGGAGAGAGAGGGGGGGAGGGCACTAGGGAGGACCCACTCAGGAATGGATCCAGCGCGCCGCTCTGGTCCCTATCCCGCAATGTTAAATTTGGGGTGGGAGGGTTGGGGAGACGGTTGGGGCGTGTAACACCTTCAATGTATTTTGGGACCTTTTGGAGGGGGCGATCGCCCCCATCGTCCCCCTTCCTCCCCTTTGGATCTGCGCCTGGACCCTCCCTGGTAAATATCAACCATTGATTTATATACGAAGAACGCGAATGATGTAAATCAGCTGTGGAATTCATTCGTAGAAATTTGTAACGAGCTGAGAGATATATATGTTCCGTCAAAGATATTCTCGGATATTAGCGACCCGCCTCAACATAATAATAGAGAAGTGAGAAGTAGGAAAAGATGTTTGAGAAGACAGTATGGTCGTTTTAAGAGGGGAGAGGTGAAGAAGAGTAGTGTTAAAAAAGCGGAAATAGATCTTAATATTGCCAAGGTGCGTTCGGAAAATGAGTTTATGGAAAAAATGTTTGATGAGAGGGATAAAAGTGGTAGTTAGAGACGTATGTATCAGCATGTGAAGGGGCTTCGGCTAGCAGGAAATCAAATACCAGTGCTAAAAGATACCAGGGGGGTACATACTACAGATAAGGAGAAGGCAGATGCATGTGCCAGGCAATATCAGGCAGTTTTTCAAGAGGATTTGGGGGCAGGGGAGGTTAGCGACGTAGCAGATGAGAGTCAAAACGAGGATTCTAACGTTAATGCTAACTTGGGTGATAAGAAGAAGTTTAAAATTAGGTACAAAGATGTACAAAGGGCGCTAAAGTCTCTGACTACAGGGAAGGCAGCTGGCCCAGATGGTGTATCAGCAGCTTTTTTAAAGCTTAATATAGGTATGCATTGTAGATATCAAACGTTTTTGTTCAAGGCTATTTTAAATGCAGGCGTTATCCCGCAGGGATGGAGGGAAGCATGAGTAACTCCCATTTATAAGGGCGGTGCTAAATGTGAAGCAAAAAATTATCGACCGGTCAGCTTGACCTCGGTGGTTTCCAAAGTTATGGAAAAAGTAATTGTTCGGTTTATGATGAGAGAGCTAGAGAACCAAAAGTTCTTTAGCAAAAGGCAACACGGATTTAGAAAACATTATTCTTGTGATACCCAGCTGTTGGGTTTTGTGCAGCAACTAGCAGATTGTTTAGACAGTAAAGGGGAAATGCATGCGGTGTTTCTGGACTTTGAGAAGGCTTTTGATAAGGTTCCGCACCCTATCGTGATAGATAAATTAAGGAGGAAGTGTATGCTTGATGAATGCTTGGTTGATTTGATACAGGATTTTCTAAGGGATAGGGTTCAAAGAGTGAAGATTGGAGAAACTTTTTCTCGGATGAGATTAGGGCGACCTCAGGAGTTCCGCAGGGGAGCGTCCTCGGACCAATCTTGTTTTTGATTTTTATTGAAGATTTGCCGGAGGGAGTAGATTCTTTAATGAGGTTGTTTGCTGATGATAGTGTTTTGTATAGGAAAATAGTAAATGAGGAAGATAAGAGGAAGCTGCAAGAAGACCTAGATACTGTAGGTAGGTAGGTGGACAAAAATGGTATGAGTCTTAATGTTGGCAAATGTTCGGTAGTTAATTTTAGTAGGTAAAGAGTAAAAGACGAAGCAGTATACCTCATGAGAGGAGAGGTACTTAGGGAGGACGATAAATATAAATACCTTGGGGTGGTTCTTCAGAGAGAGCTGAATTGGAATGAGCATATTAGGTACGTAACGTCAAAGGGAAGGAGAAATTTGGAGTTCGTTATGAGAAATCTGAAAGGGGCGACTGTATTGGTCAGAGACAAGGCCTATATAAGACCTTAGTGAGACCAATACTGGAGTATGCATGTAGTGTGTGGGATCCATATAGGCAGATTGGAAAGAAAGAGTTGGAGAAGGTCCAGAGGAGGGCTGCTAGAAGAGTTATGGGTAGAATGAGAAAATGGAGACTAGTTGCAGATGACAAAAAGGTGTGGAAGGATTATGAAAGCGTGTCGAAAATGATTCAGATTTTGGAGTAGGAGCCACTCGAGGATAGGAGAAGATACAACCGATTAGGAAATTTGTTTAAAGTCAACAGGGAGATGGCAGGTTGGAGCGAGTTTGGTGACAGAACCAGGAAAGGTAGATATATTGGGAGGGGGGATCATCGGTGGAAACTGGAGCTCAGGGGTAGTGGAAGTGATGTGGGAAAGTACTCCTTCATAAACCGAACAGTGAGGGAGTGGAATTCCCTGCCATCTGAGGTGGTGGGAGCGGAGAGTTACGGGGGATTTAAGAGTGCGTTGAGCACTATATTGCGAGCCACCGTGGTTTAGCCACATTTGCCGCAGATCGTTAATCTAATCTAATCTACGTGTAACTACAGATAGTTACCTCAAATGCAGTGTTAAATAGAACATGTCTGTAAGCTTCTTTTGTCATGAGCACCATATCAAGGATGACAATAACAGCATCATACTCTAGGTAGTGATCTAAAGTCTTGCCACAATTTTCCTGTAATGAGAAAAAAAAAATATATATATAATCATTTACTATAAGTCACAGTCAGCGACAGTCTGTCATGTCAAAGGAGGTACTGTATGCATATGATTGTATTCTCCCCCGGTCCGACAATTTTTTCACTTAAGGGAAGCCAATTTCGGGACAAAGGGAAAGAGGCTTATATACTTGTATTATGTATCACTAAGAGGGGATGGAAGCCACCTTTGAATTGCATGCTGACAATTTGATGGACCACTGCATTAATGTTAATTCAGTTCTTCCTTTATGACATGTATGCATACTAACAAAATATATTTACAGCTTTTAGCTTATTTAATAAATTTATTAATACAGAATTACAATGAGCTTTATATACTCGATATATACCGTATACTTACGCAAATTTGTAGTTGAATAGTATCTGGAGTGGAGCCTTCACAGAGGAGTTTAGCTCTTGCTCCACAGTTTATGCATCTAAACTTTTCCATTTTGTTTATACTTTATGTAGTTATAATGTAGTACTGTAATAATACTCAAATGGATACATTTGAAATGTATCAACGATTAATATTATAACTCTTTCTTACCACAGTCTACGAGCCGTCTCCACATTATTGTCTGTGAAGTTCTTCAAACTCTTCAATGTTTACTTTTTCATAATTCCCGCAATTGCTTTTAACAGCTGTTGCGGCTGCTGACAAAGCTGACAAATGAGTTCGAAAATCCAAAAATGCGAAATGTTATATGTCAATCAACATCGATCAACATTGTCAACAACACCACAAGGCACAAACTTGACGAACTTGAAGCTTTGAAGCATGTGCCTGTATTTTTTATTTAGTTTATATTTCACATCGTTTTACGGCTGAAAAATGACTCTAAATTATGTAGAAGCTTTGGTAGATGAGATCGCACTGGAAGGTCTTGATGGAATCACTTTGCAAGGTAGACTTATAAACGTTACAAAATATTATGATCCGGCCAACATGAATACACTGTATATGCATACCAGCTTTCTAGCAGTATCATATTTTTATCATGCTTTCCCAGATGCTTAGAGAGTGTTCCTAACGTGTTCCTATAAATTATAGGCCTAATTTACATAGCTACAATACACATACATATCATAAATCATACAGTATCATATGATATTTTTGTTTAACCCCTATTATATGCCTATGGAAAATTATATTTCTCCCCTCTGCCCCCTCCCTTCCTTCTTTCCATTCTTTCCTGCATGTATCAGTCATGTGGAATGCATAATATAATGTATGCAGTGACACACTGATTTAGTGATGTAGTCTTTTTAAAAAAAAAGGAAGTGACATAATGTGGCATTGAAACGGCACGGAAAATTTGCGGAACATTACAGCAGTTTCCAGTTGAGATTCAGTTTACATAGAATTATGCATACTAGCAAATTACTCCATATGCTGCCAGACACAAATTCTCGCTTTTAAGACTGTATGCATATAATACAATACACTGGATTATACCAGGGAGTGGAACCGGTCGCCTTTTTAAGCGGATCTGAGATCCGGATTCGGATCCACTTGTTTCAAAAGCAGTTCCGAAAACCGGTTCCACATCCGCTTGTTTAAAAAGCGGTTCCGAGATCCGGTTCCGGATCCCCTTTTTTTAAAAAAGCGGTTCCGTAGAACCGGATCCCCTTGTGTAAAAAAGGGGATCTCAAGCGGATCCGGATCCAAAAACCGGATCCGGCTCTAGAAAAAAAAAAATAAGGAAAAAGTTCAAAATATTCAAATAGAGTACTTTTTAGTGTTTTTTCGCTCTTATTTCACTAATTTAATTTTATTTTAAAAGCGGATCCATCCCCTTTATTTAAAGAGGAGTCAGCGAGTTGAGTGCGCAGTGCATGACGGGAATGACGTCACGCACTATATATGTGCATACGAAAAAGTTACATCGGCTCCTCAAAAGCTGCGCAGTAGAAATTTATGCAAGTTGCGCAATACGAGCATCTGCTGAAGTTATATAGTGTTGTTTATCCCGTTGATCCAGTCAGCTGTTAACCTGTAGACCGCATCATTTGAAATGAAAATTTGCCTCGGATTTTGGTATTGTATCGGAATTGTCTCAAAATTTTTATGAAGGGCTAATAAAGGTTATGACACTTTCTGATTCACCATAATATGTTCTATCCTAGAATATTTTTTAAACACATTTTACGGGAGATTGCGAAAGAAATTAAAGTTCGAATAAAAAAGAAGCCACGTTTTTCGAACGTTAGCATGGAGTAGATGGACGAAGTCATCGACTTTTAGACCCAAATGCTCAGAATTTGAATTTTTACGAAGGACGGTCTCAACTGATTTCAGATCCTTATTTATGGTGCTCCAAAGTAACTTTTTACATGCAAGAGAATGAGCTTTACCATCGGTCAATTTTTCGCTCACCCTACTTAAAAAATTTTTTAAAAGCGGTTCCGAGAACCGGTTCTCAGATCCGCTGTTTAAAAAAGCGGATCCACGGAACCGGAACCGATTTCCCTTTTCAAAAAAGCGGATCCATTTAGAACCGGATCCGGATCCCCTCGATTTTTAGCGGATCTTGGATCCGGATCCGCTTCCACTCCCTGGATTATACATTAAAATTCTTGTCACCCTCTCAGTCTAACAATCGTTTAATTTTCAGGCAACTCACTTCTTTTAACAGTCTCAACTAGCTTGCACATAACCACTTTTATCTATTTATTTAATTATTTATATTTTCCGTTTTAAATTTTGATTTACACAAGATAAAAAACTGACTTTTATTCGTAATTTGTTTATGTTTATATATATAAAAAATATATATAGTTTTTTTTATCACCAAGCCTGTGTCAGCACTCAGTATAACGTCTGTGTAACATCTCAGCATTCATCAGATACACCACGCAGCCCTGTTTTGGACCCCCTTAAGAAATTTCGCACTGTTAACAATTTTTATCTGCCATATTTAGGGTTCTTAAAATTTTGAAAAAAATATTAACACTTTCAATAAAATGTAGCAATTGAGTTTATCATAATTTCAGTTCCATATCAGAGCATCTCTTTGAGTAAAAAAAAAAAAATGTGTGGAGGGACATGAAAAAAAAAATGTTCTGGTTTTGGTCCAGGCCTGCTTTTGGACTCCTTATAGTCAAAAAAAGTAAAAAAATAAAATTGTAACCCATTAACCAAATCAGCCTTTTCATAAAAATAACAACTGCAATACCGTGATATTTTTTTTTTACTAGTTAAGAAAAAATAAAAATGAATAATTCGTTTTTGATTTTTTTTGAACCAGTAAAAAAATTATCAAGGTATTGCAGTTGTTATTTTCATGGAAGGGAGGGTTTGGTTAATCAGTAACAATTTTTTTTTTTTTTTTTTTACTTTTTTTGCCTATAAGGAGCCTAAAAGCAGATCGGAACCAAAACAGGGCTAAAATCCAAAACTGTGCTGTACGTGCACTGTACAGTACAGTATTGTTGATTCTTAATTATGCTATGAAATATATATGTACTGTAAATATGAGACCATTAATGTGTTATTTTCTCAAAATTGAATCATGTTTTGTTGCATTTACCGTACATTCATGTAATTTGTTGCAGCTTTATGGGTTCGCCTATCTAAAAGAAGAAACTTTGACTTCTTTCTTGACCAGAAGTCGAAGAACTTCTTATGGAACATTGTCAAGAAGTTGAAGAATATTGAGTTATTTATCTTACCTAAAGCCCGAGCCGACTTGCTCCTTCCAGATGATGATGAAGAGGCTGAGCCAGGGGAAACAGATCTGCAGTTACAGATGGTAAAAATAATAAACATTTGTCTGATTTGGTGCCGTGCTAACAGTTTATTCTGTTTTAGAAACAATTGTATCCACAATGCATTGTAGACACTGATGGTGTCAAAGGATCATGTCCTACTTATGAACTCAGAAGACTAGCTCCTCCAAATATAATGACTTTCTCTGTAGAAGATTGCCATGATATGTAAGTAAAAAGTACTTTACATAAATATTGTTTAATTTGGTATTGAAGGACTCTTAAACTATTATTTACTGCAAGAACAGACTGGTTTAATAATTATACATAATGCTACTGTAATTGATCACTTGTTTAGGTGGGGAGGGCGACTGGTGTTAGTTGCATCCCAAGAGACAAGAAATTATGCTCTTATGGGTACCAGCAAGTATCCCAGCTCCGACCTGCCTGCTAATCATTACTGTGTCCTGGAGCGAATTGGACGAGCCCGGCACTATGGAGTGTTTACATATGGCCCAGGTAGCATCCAAGATGTCATCAAAGAAGACCCTCGCTCACACTTCTACATACGAAAGAAGTTTCTCCAGCAAAACCTCATTACCAAACAGGTAAAAATAGCAGAAAATAGAATTCGGCTCCAACTTGTTGTCCATAGGTAATAATTATATTATAAACTAAATTCTAATGTCATCAAATTTTATATATCTTGTAGGTTATCACGTTATCACTCTCTCATAAAATTACTTGCATTTTTATTAAAATTTTACCATGCAGTTCCAGTCTGTACGGATGAAGAATATAATGTGTAACTGCTACCTGCTACACCTGTCTCGTTTCTTCGTGCTTACCAAGTCTGCATCAACAGTGAGGCAGGAAAAGATCATGGCCATGTTGAGGGCGGCTCCAGAGCACTTTGTCGAGTATGATACTGTGAGAGAAGCACTTGGTATGCACTACACTGCATTCAAGAAGCTAATGTCTGCCATGCATAACAAAGGACAAATTAACTCTCATGCTGTAAGTAAATATTTTATTTTAAAATTAACTTTTAAGAGAATGTCGTAATTTAATTTAATTAATTTTCTGTATATGATTCCTCCTCCCCCACCTCTTTTTACAAAATAAAATTGAGAACAAGTTGTAATATTTATTAAGCTCTGCCAAAGAGAGGGGAGGGGAATGTATGAACATAATCAATGTATAATCTCAACATCCTACTGCAATTGAAATAATAAATAATTTGTGTGTTCAGAGGGTGACATACCGCACAGTACATCCAGATGCTCCTCCCACTGAGTGGCGCCGCAAGAACTCTGGCGTTGAAAAGACACTCCGGGTGGTAGTTCTGGGCTGTAACGAGAAAGACGGGGATGAGCCGTCCCTGGACGAGGAGGCAGGACAGAACTCGGATGACGATGACCCAGACGAGACTGATGGCAAGGGCACCAAGGGTGGGAATCTCAGCATTCTCTGCCTTGCTTGATTTTTATTTATTTATTTATTTATTTATTTATTTATTTATTTATTTATTTATTTATTTATTTATTTATTTATTTATTTATAATGAAGTACCGACCTCAATTTTTTTTAATTGCAAAAATGGATAGAGGGTGCAAAGTTATGCTACTCTGATTTTTTTCAGATTTTTTAGAGCCCGGCATCTATTTTTTAAAAATTATTGAAAGTGCAGAAAAAGTGCCGCCTCTTGCCGCCTCTCTTAATAAAAGATAGGACCCAAAAGGGACGTGGATTCGAACCCGACCTCGCCAAAAATTTTTAGCAATACTTCCCGGTCCCTAAAAAATCTGAAAAAAATCAGAGTAACATAACTTTTCATCCTCTATCCATTTCTGCTATAAAAAATTTTGAGGTCGATACTACATTTAAAAAAAAATCTTTACATTTAAAATTTTGTTCAAGTATCCTGCTTAGCTTCGAAATAATTGTCAAGTACATACATATAACATACAATTTTTACAGTATTTTTAAATTTAATATCAGTACTGTACCACAATTAGCAAGGTAAAATAGTATTATAAATATATAAATGTAATGTGTATACAGGCTTCTTGGACATGTCCCACCGCACCCTGGAGCGCACGGTGATGCACCAGGCATACCGTGCCATAGAGAATGCTGGTCCTGAGGGCATGTCCCAGTCTAGTGTGGGCAAACTGCTGGGACTTGGAAGGCTAGACCGTCGCCTCACATGCCGTCAACTGCTGAAGGAAGGAAGCGTCTCTGTCAAGATGCAGGATGTTGGTCGCCAGAGAGTTGCCAAGTATGACCAATTAGTACATTTAAATTCTTAGAGCAGACTTTATTGTTCTTTGAGTTTGTTAAACTGAGGCATTTAAAATTAATTACTGTTCGGTACAATTAATGTATGAATGTATGCATTTTATAATTAAAAAAACAATAGAAATGAGTATAAAATTATATAATTTTGAACTTAAAAATAGAGTATTGCAATTAATTCTGCTCAATGTTCTGCCAGCAACTCATTTTTAATTTTATCCAGGTATTTTGCTATAAGACTCCAAATGAAAGACATGAAATTTGAGAAGGAAAAGCTCAAGTTTGTGGAATTGGTTGGTGACTCAAAGATTCTTGAAAAGCTTCTGTCTCGTGATGCTCGAAACCCCAACTTGATGATCAGATACCTGAGAGAGGAAGCTGAGGAGTTACCTGGAGCACAGCCTCCTGTCGACACTGAGGTTTTGTCAGAGCAGCCAATCCCGAGCACCAGTCAGTCTGTGCCAAGAGAGACCATTCTGGAGGCCTCTGAGTATGTAGAAATAAATCCAGATGACCAGGTCGACCCTCTCAATACCTCAGACTCTGTGTTAGCTGGAAGGTAATCATATTCAATTCAAGTTCATCTCATTTCAATTTCATTTATGTATTTTTGTTGCCTACAATAACATTAAAAACCTTTATAAATACTGTACATACTGCACTGTACTTTCAACAGTTCTAACCTTATAATTTCAGATGATACACACATACTCTTTTAGAGTTTTCTTGCAGAAACAAAATTCAACTTCATTTTTAGGTTTGATTTATGTACATTGCTTAGAAATTTTCATAACCGTGTAGTGTATTTTATTATTTTTTTAATTCCATACATATTAAAGCTTCATAAACCAGAATATTATGTATTTATACAGTATTCTAAATGAATGAATTTGTTGTCACAGTAACTTGTCGTCAACAGTGGAGGATGAGTCTTTAATGACCTACCGAATCCTTCGTCGTATCAACATCATCCTGGCAGAGGTGCTCAAGTCCAAGGTCATTGATGACATCAGCAAATTTTACAAGGTCAGTACCTGCGATAGCTACCTTCAAAATAATATTCAACAGAATTATCAAGTGGGGGCATACATGAAAAAATGTGTCACTTGCCCCAAAATACCAACCAATCAATTAGAATTATTAAGTGCATCAATACATATTTATAATGCAATATTTTTTTTAAAGTACTGTAATCTATTTTGGTTCAAATGTTCTAGCTGATTCAAGAAGAAGAGAAGGAGGAGGGATATGAATACAGAGTGGACAGAAAGAGTCTTTATCGACTGATTGGAAAACTGCAAAGAGAGAGATGTGTCAAATTGTTCAAAGCAGTTATCAAATCTGATGATAAAAAGAGAACATTGACATTTGTCTGTAGTCCTGATATTAATAAAGGTAATTGTTTAAAAAAAATATTTTAAAAGAAACTTAAATTGCATCTTACTCCCTATAATTTTCTTTTGTTGCTCTTGTTAAAAAAAAAAAACTTCTTTCAGACCACTCGTCCATTCAGTGTGCCATTGAGCAGGCCAAGTTCCGAGTGTTTAACGTACCCGAGGTGAAGCCACCAGTAGTGGTGCGCACTCAGGGCGATCCTCTGCTGGACCAAGACAGCATCATCCTTAGTGTGCAGGAGATCCAGAAGCTCAACAAAGAGGCCAACAACACGGCAGTCAACGTCAAGCCTCTCAAGAGGGTAAGAAAGGATATGGAATTTTGTTTTGGGAGAGTTTAAGCTGAAGATGCTTGTTTGCAATCAAATCAAGGAGTCAACAACCAATTCCACAAACTTGAGCTCTTCCTTATCAAATTTAACGTCTTTCTTTGTCTTCACATTTCAATGGCATTTCGTCCCTCTTCCGCAATAATGAGCTATCTGCTCCACGATTTCATTGCAATAATGAGCTCTCTGCTCTTTCAGGTGAGCGCAATTTTGAGCCTTATTTTATACCGATTCCATTGTTCTACTGTCTCTTTTTTTAAGCTCTGAAATATGTGATGTTCTTGACTTCTTCTTTTTTTTTTCTTTTTCTTCTACATGATATTTGTTAATTATTACCATACAGTAATTGAATGCTGCTAAATCTATTGCTGAATACATATACAGATTAATAAAAAAAAGGTTCTGGTATGTTCGAATACAGTATGTTATCTCAAGAACTGCTTGTTTTTGCCTACCACAGGAGCTGTGTAATCGCTATGGGCACTGTCCTAAGTTCGTGCGCATGCGTCTGCTGCACAAGCTGCTGTTCTACCTGAGTCGGTGCTACCTGGGGAACGTAGACACCGACCAGGAAGAGGCAGTCCTCAAGCTGCAGGCAATGGGACACAAGGTACCAGATGACCTGCCTCGTATCTACTATGCTGATGCTGTAGACTGGAAGATGTTTGTCCCACCTCTGCCAAAGCATGAAGGTGGGTGTTGATTATGAGAAATCATGTTATTTCATTTGCATTCACATACAGTATTAATGAAAAAATTTGTCCTTAATTTGAAACCTAAATTAATAAATATGCTTTATTTCTCAGGCTGGCCTGATGGATGGACCATATTGTGTGACGTGGTACTTCGTATCCCTCTATCTGTGTTTGTACGTATCATGTGGGTGCGTTACGTAATCCCAGGGCTGGATGCATACATGAGTCACCCCATTAAGCAGCACTACTTGCTAGGAAACCTCCCGCGCTTCATCCGTAGCAACCTGCTGGCCAGGAGAAAGTTTCTCTTCACCCTCTTTGAGACAGCACAGAGACTCTGCTTCATGGGACTGCTGCAGTTCGGTCCTCAGAGGCTCAAGGAGAAAGACCAGGTAAAGATGAATCAAAATTACTTGTAGTGATATACAAGGTGTAATTGTTTTTAATTCATGCTCAATTGTAATGTTTTCAGCTTTTTGTTTATCTCAACAAAAAAGCTACCATCGTGGACACAACACCATCTAAAGTTGGATATTTCCAAATATCAACTGACAGAACATATGAACAGAAGTCCTACATTTTCTCATCAACCCAGGACGTTGACAAGTATTGGTGTGATCTCTTCACAACCTCTGTGTGTACTCAGTTAGGTGGCAAGGCAGGACAAGAGGGTAAAGAAATAGTCCTGGAGAACTTGGAGAACAAACCTGCAATGCAGGAGGCTTGCAAAGTCCGCACCCCTGTTCAAGCATTGATATATGATGAAGGAACTATCCCTGGTGATCAGCTGGGTGCCTCAGGACTTGATTCTGCCTTCTTTGCTCATCTAAAACGTAATTGGTGTAGCAAGTACTTGGTCCTTAACTCAAGCCAGATTCTTAAAGAACAAATTCCTAACACTATGTCATGGGAAGGAGATATGACTGCACCAAAAGAGATGGTTGAAGAAGAGGAAACAGAAACCATTGACGATGAGAAGGAGGGTGAAGTGAAGAAAAATATTAGAAATAGTAAGAAGGTCTTGGAGTTTGAGGACACACCAGAGGCACCAAAACCAGGGCCAAGTGGTATCAAGAAGAAACCTACATTCCTACCTCGACCTCGACCAGGCCAGAATAGAATAAAGAAAAGGCAGATTCATAAAGCTCGTTACAAGAAAAAAGTTGAGGAGGAATTAGGCATTCAGCATTTCTACAGAGGGTGAGTGTAGTATTAATGTACTCCATTATGATAATGAACCATTGCCTTGATTTAAAATGAAAAGTATTCTACCCGTAGTATTTAATAATAATAATAATAATAATAATAATAATAAATTTTAGTGCTAATTTGGAATTAAGTGCAGTAATTTAAAATTAATCTTCATAGACAGTCCAACTTTGATTGGAACTATAATTACTTGTATCAACTGCTGTACATGCATTGCTTGTATATTATATATATATGCACTGAAATCTGTTGTTTTCTTTTTTCATCTTGCTTTTTTTTTATAGCTTTTACTGTACGTTATGACCCAGAATTTCAGATTTGAAATTCTAAACAATACATTATTTATATTTGATTGGTGTTTTCCTGTCTACAGGCGGGTCTCATGGACTCCAGAGGAAGATGTGTACTTAATCCTCTGCAAAGTGGCGGGCATCTTCCTGACACAGGACTCTTGCAAGACAACAATCAAGGGGACACTTGTGGCACATGTGCTGCACAAGTGTGTTCCCTCAGCCAAGCAGAAGAAGAGTGATCAGTGTCTTCGTAGGATGAACTACCTGTACAACCGCTCAGAGAGTGCTCAGCTGGACATCGCAATGTGCCTCGAGGAGTCTAGACAAGATCCTGTTATTCTGGAGAGGTTCTGGGTAAGAAGCAAATATGTTTATAAGTTTCATGTTAATTCGTATTTATTTAATGAGTTTAATGAATTTATATTGAAAAGTGAAAACATCCAATATAATATAATACTGTCACTAACATCACACAATTTGTGTTTCCTTCCAGAACTTCCAGCAGAACTTACGTGCTCGCAAGCTGAGTCAAGATAAGTTTGAAGTAGAAATGGACGGAGGCTTTGAGGAGCTGGTTGACATGCTCAAAGAGAAGTATCGCTCAGTTCCCGAGGACATGTTCCTGGACACGCCCATTCCGGACACCCTTGAGGAGTTCCACGCTCGCTTCAGTGTAGTGAACCCATATCTAAGTCTTCGTCAGCGTGGCAAGTACTCTGAGCCAACAACCCTCGAGCAAGTGTACTTCAACACCATCATCACCCTCATCTTCGTAAGTATGATGCTCTCAAGTTTATGTCATTTTTTTATTGTTCAAGTCTTCTTTTATTTTCAATAATTATTATTAATACACCCTCTGTTCAAAATTAATACATAGTAAAATGCTGCATGGTAATAAACACACACACACACACACTTTAAAATATTTATTAACCACTGCATCAAGTATAGTTCATACTTATAAGAACAAAATCAATAAAATGTAACCTCCTTGAGTTTGTGTGGTTGAAAATATTGTAAAATTTGTTTCCTTTTAAAAGGTAATAAAATTTATTTTTTATTTGTTTCTACAGAGCTCTCTCGGCACTTCTGCAGACAAGACAAACTACTCATTCCAACTATTGAATGTTTACCAACAATACCCTGACAAGTGGCTTCGAGCAGCTATTAATAAGTTACGAACAGATCAGATGGTTTCCTCTAAGAAACTTTTTTCTCGATCTCTAAAGCACAGAAACAATCAACTGCCTCTCACGTCCACTCCCTTCCAGCTGGCCATGTATTACTTCCACATGATTCAGTCTAAGTACCAGTACGAGACTTACCACGAAGCTTGGGGCATTCTCAAGCGATTCAAGGAGGTGGGGAACTCTGGGATCAGCATGAACTTGATTGCGGAGACCGGGGGCAGGACGGCAACCCTGTTCGAGGGTATCGCTGCAGGACTAATAGAGATGAGACTCCAGATGCCTGACCAGATCATCATGCTGGACTTCGACCCAACCATTGCAGATGATGAGAAGCTAAGACTGCAGCAGGTATTCAAGTCTCAATTAATGAGAAATACATAAAAAAAATTAACCTTAAGATAGAGATAATACGGATCAGCTGGCCCAATGCTAAAAAAATCCCATTCATAAAAATTATGAAACAAATTTAAAATGTTCTCCTCTACATCCCCTATCAGTAGATAAAATATCAGGTATACAAAAACGAGCTAGTTTTCGAGTTATTAATTTTTAAAGTTGACGAATTTAACATGGAGAAATGGGACTTCCATGTTAAATTGGTCAACTTTGAAAATTAATAACTCGAAAACTAGCTCGTTTTTGTACACCTGATATTTTACCTACTGATAGGGGATGTAGAGAAGAACATTTTAAATTTTTTTCATAATTTTTATGAATGGGAATTTTTTAGCATTGGGCCAGCTGATCCGTATTATCTCTACCTTAATTTAATGTTAGAACTAACATGCCAATTCAATTTTTAAATAAATGAATCCTCTGTTACATAGCTACATACTCTTAAAGAACGTATGTAACAGACATATTTTATTTTTAATATTAAAAACCTAATTGTAGTCTAATTATACATATAATTTAAAGTGAAAAATACCGTAAATTAATTTCCACCCTTTCTGTACAATTTAGCAATACAGTATTTCAAGCAATTTGTCAAGAGAATTGTCTTACATTTTTTACCTTTTCAGGCTTACGAAAAGGTTCTGAAAAACACAGACAAACTGGAGGATTGGACCAAAGCTGAGGCTCTGACCATGTCACAACAAGTCTCAGAAGAGAGTCCTGCAGGTGAACGTGGATCTAAGAGGAGTCACATTGAAGATGAGCCAGCTGACACTGCCGAGGGTGAACAAACAACAAACATGGTCGAGGAGCAGCCTGCAGTAAAGCGTCAGAAACTAGAGGAAGCATCATCTTCTGATCAAAACCCTCCCATCCAGACTCCTAGTGTTGAGGCATCAGAAGCTACAGTGACACCAGCAACTCCTACCCGCCCTATTCCTCCACCAGAGGTTGCATCGCCAGTCCTCACAGAGAGAGATATCATCATCAGGGCCAATGTGGCAGCTCGAATGGAATTCTACGCTACCCGAGATGACCTGAAGGACAAACGAGGGGTAGATGAGGGCAAGGACCAGAGAGCCAGACTTGCCATGAAACCCTGCGAGGTGATCTGCAAGTACAAGCAGAATAAATTCCCCTTGGATGAGACTCAGCTCAAAACAATCATCAACTCTGTCAAAAGGTTAATTTTACAAGTCCAGTTATATTTAATAGAAAGCTAATCCCCCCCATCTTTCCCTCTTCCTTACATGTGCCAGTAGTGAATAGTGTGAATACCCCCTCGAAATTAAAAGTATGTAGTCAAAGTAGTTGCAAAAAAATTTGAAAGTTATTCCATCGTAGTAATAATCAAACGGGGAAAAAAATGTATCTGAATGTTATATAGTCAGGCAAAGTAAAGGTTCTACAGTCAACCGGGGTAACATTGAAGGGTTTTTACTACCTTTCTGATCATAACTTTTAAAAAAAAAATATCTGGCAAATAAAAAAATTACCAGTTGTGTAACTTAGCTAGAGATGTCTAAAAATGTTTGTAAAATTTTTTTGCCCCAATTATTAACTGAAAAAAAAAATTAAAACAAGCCCTTCAAAGTTACCCCGGCAATGGGGTAACATTGAAGGGCCTTGCGGACACTTATATTCAAGCAACTTAAAAGTGTAATTTTTTTATTAATGTGTCCTACCATGTAATTTACTGTTCTGGACATATTTTTCAGTAACTTAGTATCATATTAAACCATTATTTGCAGTTAATTAAAGGTTAATTAGATAATTAATTACAGTAATTAATTAAAATCCTCCAAATATTTTAAACATTCATTTTATTTATTTATTTTTCTCTCTCTGAACATAATATTGTGTCATATATGTTTACAAACATTAATAATTTTATAAGAATGCAGAAGAATTTAAAAAGTTAAGTTGAAACTTTTTAGAAATTTCTTCTCTTCATGTTCAGGCTTGAACTGGCATCATTTCCGGAATAGTATTCGGATGGTTAACAGCTAGAGAACTTGAAGTCCTTGGTCAGTTGGCTGTTCAATTATGAACATATAGTTGAACCATTTTGAATATCACAATACATCTTCTTTAACTTGACAAGCAGATAAGTTCCAGAGGTGAAGCCTCAGTTCCGTCGCTAAGTCGCTAATCCCAGTGACGAGCTCACTTGTCAGTTGTAGACAGGGTCATGTTTTTTTTTTTTTTTTTTTTTTTCACTATAATCTGTGTTATTCCCATTTGTAATTTTTTGTCATCATTGTTTGAGCTCTTTTTGTCATTCACACTCTGATCACTTACTCTTGACTTTGCAACAGACGAGGAATGTCGACACTTCACTCTTACCTAGTGCCATCTTTAGGCAAGGGAGGGGAGGGGTCATGCATGGTTGGGATCATTCGTGTTAACTAAATATACCACCCATTGCCCCTTCATCTTCCATAACCCCACCAGACTCCGCTGACTCACTCTGACTTCAGACCTGGAGAAATGTGCTGGAGACACACTTTTACCTGATGCAACCTGTAGACAGGGGGAAAGGGGAGGGAGGGGGAGTCCATAGTTTAGGTCACCTCTAGAATAGTTCTTAAGTTCAAAAAACTCCCACCCACTGCTCCTTCAAGTCCCTGTACCCCTCCATCCCAAAACTTTTAGCGGACTCACTCTGACTTTCATACTCCGACGAGGAGCAATATAACTTGAGGCAGTGGCTTGGTTGCCTGGTTCTACTTGAAGGCAAAAGGGGTTCCATGGGGGGGGGGGAGGGGGGGGATGGCTAGGTGACCTACTGGTAGGTCTAAATTTTCATCAGTGCAGTCTTGATTGTATACACTCTTTGTATTTGTTGATCTCTTCTGTACTCGAATCAGGCCTACCGGTAGTCCGTAAGAGATTTCTTAATGAGTCTGAAATTAAAATTTAATTAGTATGATTGTAGTTCTGTTCTAACCTTTATCATAAAATTAATAAATTAATTTAACAGTAACTGAGTCTTAAAAATGTTCAGGCATGAAATGAGACAAATATAGTTTTAATGTCAAACAATAGTACAGTACCGGTAATTACAGGTAATGGCATAGACAATCCCCCCCCCCCCCCCCCAATTGATGTTGTGGTACATAGAGAAATACATGGGCAATGGGTGGGTTCACTTTCCCCTACTCACTTCTCATGGGAGAAACATTCTGAAAGATGGAAGACTTTTTTTGGAACTTTTTTCTGGCTCCGCCACGGAGTACCGGACCAGAATAAAGTGCTAAAAATCATTGTGGTGGACTTAAAAGAGAAAAAAGTAGTTCAAAATTAATTGAAATGTATGATGCAATGATATATAGTATGATTTGTGCACTAAATTTTGTATCAGATTCTTTTTAAAGCTTCATTCAAGTAAATAGTGATGTTCTCTAAAGCCCTTCAAAGTTACCCCGCCGAGCCCTTCAATGTTACCCCATTGAAAGTAAAAATTCATAAAAAAAAAAGTTACAGGAAAAATTTCAAATCCTTTGGTACATGTGTTAAGAAGGGTTGAAATATAACACTGAATAGCATTACAAGCTCTAACTTGTATTTGCTTACCTTGTGGATGGCTTATTTCCAGACTTCTTATTTTGGTCACATTTTTCATTCTTCAGTAAAAAAAAATAATTATCTCCAATTTATCAACTGCAACCCTTAAATCTATTTTTCTCTATTAGCTAATAACATGTTCCTACCATATAGTGAGAAAAAACTTCAGTGTACACATTAGATTGGTCTATAAAAGATCACAAATCTTTATTTTCCTCATTTTCAAAGTTACCCCGGGCTTTCAAAGTTACCCCGGTTGACTGTATCCTGTTTTATAAAAAGTTATTGTGGCTATTTTTAGCTCTGTAATTAAGCTTCATGTCAACTGAACTAGCAAGAAACTGACAAGACTGAACCTTGTGTTTGTGCAAGATGTTGAGATATCTTTTGTTACAGTCGCAGCATTGTGACGGGGGAGAGCTGCCCCTGGGAGGAGGTACAGCTGCAGTACTTGGAGTTTGGGGCAAACACTGCAGACCTTGAGACCGCAGCCGCTCTGGTAGCCGTGGTGAAAGAGCGCCAGCAGCTTGGGGCAACCACCAGCCTGCTCAGGGTGAGTAACAAACTTGCAGGGAGGTATTGAGAACAGATGGATGAAAAGTAACATAACATTAGGTACAGTATAAATTAGGTTTTATAAACTGCAGAGTGCTTAAATGTCTGTTTGTTTGTAATAGATTTTTTTTTTAAATTCTAATATGCATTTGTATAGCTTAATTGTAATATTAGAATTCTCTATACAGTGTTATACAAAATTCTAATTGTATGACTGTCATTTGGCAGGACTGGTTCCGCTCGGGCTCTGGTGCGATGAGTCTGGCCTCTCACCTGGTGCTGCTGACATCACTGCGGATACTACTGCGGGCGGGAGTGACCACGCTTCACTACGTCCACTGGTCCTACAAGCAGGCGTGGCTCATTAACTCAGCTAAGGTGAAACGACTGCAGCGAGAGAGCCAACTACCTCTGGATGCTGTCATGCTAGACCTCAGTGCCAGCGGGGACTCTGAAGAATCAGAGATGATCCTTCCTGACCACCAAGATGAAGAAAGTGGTGTCGAGCAAACTGAGCAAGGAATGAGTAGCATCGCAGAGAAAGTCAGAGTGACAAAAGTAAATGATTGCAGTAGATCTTTAATTCCTAACATGCAAACAGCTGAAGAAGTTTCAAAACAACTTGAACAAAAGTAAGGAAAAAATATTTTTATTATTTATAACTTTAGAGAGAACAATAAAATTTAATGTTTGAAGATCATGATTTAAATTGTAATTAATGAAACAATAATTTTCTTAATTTTAAGGTAGGGGTAACGTCGAACAGCTGTTCGACGTAATCCCCTTTGATTGACATGTAAACCTTAGCAAATTGACAAAAATTCTGAATTTTTTTTGAGAGGCAGATATTAGTGCCTAAAAGCCATAGCAAAAGTTTCAAAAACATTTAACGAGCCGATTTTTTTAAATTAATTTTTTAGTTTGGCTCTCCACGAGAAAGCCCTATGCTGAAAAAAAAAAAATAATAATTAAAAAAAAATTCGGCTTGTTAAATCGTTTTGAAATTTTTTCTATGGCTTCATCTCAAAAAAATTTCAGAATTTTTGTCAATTTGCTAAGATTTACATGTTAATCAAAGGGCATTACGTCAATCAGCTGTTCGGCATTATCTCTACCTTAATTATGTAACGTTTTTCGTTTTTTTTTTTTTTTTTTTTTTTTTATTTTAGTGTTTAGTGTTGGTGTTTCTAATATACAGTATAGATAGGAAGTGGGCTATATGTTTCTAAATAATAAAATTTTGGGGTTCAAAGCAAGAATAGACTTCCTGCAAAACATATATCCATGCAGTCTATATAAACATTGTGTATCACACTTGATAATGTTCACATTTCCAACTGTCTGCACGATTTATCAAATGAACAAATATACGGTGTATGTAACATTGTAAAATAATAGAGTTTGGCCAAACTATAATTGCAAAGTTAATTCAAAATTTCTTCAACAAAAAATGATATGATGCTTGTTCTCAGCTGTGGGGAGAAGGTGCTGGTGGCAATACGTCCGTGGGTGAGGATTGATGGTACTCTGAACCGTCGTGTGCTGGACCGCCTGCTTGGTGCTGTCCTCTGTCATCTGCTGTACCACCCAGGAATCACCCTGAAGCTCCTGCAGCAGCGCTTCTGCCCAGCCCTGCAGCCCTTCCACACCTTCGAGTTGCTGGAGGTGAGTCCTTTGAAAATAATTATCACTGCAGGAGTAACTGATATTTTATAACCTTAATAGTGTTATCCAACAAGATAATAAAAATTGCAATAACTTTTTATACCCTTATTAAATCAATATATATTATCTAAACTTATAGATAATATACTGTATGTGCTTTTATTTTAATGTACAATCAAAATTGAAGCAATAAAATAACATACATACATAACATGACGCCATATCCCTTTACGGGGTAAGCCAGCAGCATTATTACCTCAGCCATCTTCAAATTGCCCTCCAAAGCACTCGATTCTTGCATACTCCACTTGCTTCAGAAATACTCATTACACTCTTTTGCCTTCTGCACTCTCTATTACACTGTGTACTTTTAACACTTCTGTTCTTCAAACATTCTGCAATCACATATCCAACCAAACCTTTTTAGGTCTATACCTAATCCTTTCATGCCTTGTACACTACCTTTAAACACCTGTTTTGCAATTCGTTCATCACCCATTCTCTCAACATGTCCAAACCAACGTAGTGTACTTCGTTCATACTTGTCAATTACGCTTTCTTTCACTCCACACTCATTCATCACCCATGTGTTTCTCACTCTATCCATCCTAGTTTTACCACACATATTCCTTAAAAAACTCATACCAACAGCATTCAACTTACTTCTATGCTTTGTTTGACACACCCATACTTCAGATCCATACATCAAAGTTGGTATTAGGACAGAGTTATACACAGCTAGCTTAGCCGTATTAGACAACAGCTCAGTGCGACACAACCCTGCCATACTACCCACAATCCTCCTGCCAGCACTTACTCTCCTATCAATCTCTCCATCTACACTTCCGTCCTCTCGAAACAATCTTCCCAAATATACAAATTCTTTCACTCGTTCCAGCTGTTCTCCTTTTAGGTCAATTCCTTTTGCCTCGTTGCTATCTGTACTACCAAACACCATTACTTTTGTCTTGCTCACATTGATTTTCAAATCCATACGACTAGTACTCACTTCCAAACGGTTTAACCTTCTTTGCAAGTGATTTTCGCTATCAGCTAACACCAATGCATCATCCGCATACAACAGCAACCATAACATTATTGTATACCCACACTAATTCCATTTTCACCTATACCAGCCAATCTTACACACTTATCCATAAACACATTAAACAGCCATGGCGACATCACACAACCCTGTCTCACTCCTCGCTTCACTTCAAACCATTCGCTCAAACCACCATTCACCCTCACACACGCTTTACTACCTTCATACATAGATTTTACTGCATTCAGCAATTCATCATTTACACCATACTCGGACAACACTTTCCACAGCATACTTCTATTCACCTTATCATACGCCTTTTCTAAATCTACAAATGCGACAAACAACTTTTTATCAACAGCCAAATGTTTTTCAATCAACTGTTGCACAGTAAAGATAAATAAAATAAATATGAATATAATATGTACTGTGCAATTTTAAGAATTGATTGATACTAAAATGATTATTACAGTATATTACCCTACAGTTACAAACTTATCGTTACTGTAGTTGTAAATTTTCATTGATCAAGTTTTATAGAAGTGTCATGAATATTAATGGTATTTTAGACATGACGTGTTAAGTTAAAATGTTTTCCAGATTCTTCAAATGATTGGTTCTGTGAAAGTGTCTGCTATAATACCACAAGAGCAAGTGACTCTATTTTCCAAGCCAACATTAGCAGCAACAGGTAAAATAAAAATACACACACGTATATATAAGCCTTGAGAGATAATATTTCTTAATCAGTATTGTATTTTTTTACACATTGCGTGTGGGAGGAAATTAATTTTGAAAATTTAAAAAACATTCATGTTTGGTCTGTGTATTTTTTTTTTTTTTTAACAATTCCGGTACGTACTATGTTTTAATATATGATTATGTATACTCTTTCCTTCAATAAACATGCAGGTACGTGATATTCGTGTCATAAATTTGATTTATTTTGCTCTAGTGAAAAGAATTGATTCTCTGATTCTATGATTAATTTTTACATGACAGAATATTTTGGACAATCTCCTTCTTTAATTGCAGTTCCAGCAGACTTTACCGAGGATGAGTCTGTCATCTTTGTGGAGCCCGTGGTGGATGCCATTCTGCGTATGGCTCAGTTTATTGGAGACAAAAGCTACTCTGCAGACTTCCTAGAAGACGTCAAGATACGACCCTTCACAGAAGCTCCCTCTCAGCTGATGATGGCCACAGAAATAAACAGCTCCTAAGTCAATTAATTATGCACAGAACTGATGAAATACTATAATTACCAATTAATGTAGCTGTAATTGATGAATAAATTTTTTGTAAATGAAATCAATATAAAGTTACATTGTTTATCTTTTACGACTGCACCTTATAAGTTATATATAATAGCTATATATTTATATAGTATACTAATATCACATAATATTATGATGGTAACTTTATTTCAATCATTCATGTATTGTTGACTGCCAGTAATCAGCATTTTATTTTAATTATTTTTTAGTTCATCAAAAATATTTAAAACTACTTTTATCATGCATAGTTTTTTTTTTATATAGCCATGCTTATATCCATTATTATTACATGTATTTTAAGGTTCTAATAAACTACAGAAAATTGTAATAACTTGAACACAATAAATATTAGCCACATTTTAATGAAATAGTGCCTGTGGTGCTTTGCTGCTAGTAATTAGTAAGTATAGCAGTACCCAGTTAGGGTTTGATTAAAAATAATAATAATAATAAAATAACTTACAAAAATATTTAAAAATAATAAAAAATTACCTATAAGTTAATTTCAATTACCCACAGTTTTTTTTTTTTTTTCATTTAGTTTCATTTAGTTTCATTTATTGTTTCTAATGCATTTATTTATTTGTGATGGTGCGGAGAAAAAATGTTTACTTGATGAATTTACTTCAGTATTAGTACACTGAGAAGAACAATGTAGTACACAGGACTCGCGCGGTTTAACATTTTTTTGTGTTACACTTCCCTAATTATTCATGATAAAGAAATTTGAAAAAAGATCTAGCTATTAGTAGAGAATCAGTCAAAGCGTCGGTGCGCTGATGCGATTTGTGTACATCGAACTGTAGGTGACAATAGGAGGCGCTGTTTCACTAAACGCTATGACGTCACACCAAAATTCGCCACCAGAGAGAGCGTTCCGAGCGCTGCAGTCCCCCCTATATATCTTCTTGGTCGTATATTATAAAGAAAATGTATTTTTTAAAAACATAAAACTAATGGGGTTCAAATTAAATAAATGATATGATTTAGTTTATGCTTTTACTTTAATATGTGTATTCTACCCTATATTGTAGCTTCTAAACATGAACTACACAAATGCACAACAACTTCATCGCCGGCCATTTTGTAAACAGCAAAATTTATAATTTGGATGGAATAATAAAATACATAAATATTAATTTTCTTATTTTTATTACAATAAATTTTACTACAAGTACAAAAATAAATAATTTTAAAGTTTTTTAATTTAATTAAAATTGTAATTTTTGAGTTACATTACAAAAAAAAAATGTAAACTGAAGGGTTAAATTTAAGTTGATTTTTTTTTAAAATATTTTATACTGTGTCTATATGGCTTATAAATAACTTACAAAATACCACCAAATTGAAACATACAAGCGTATATGGATTTTGTATATATAAATAAATGTTCAGCATTTTATCTGTTTAATGCTTTGGTGCTCTATTAATTGGTTCTAGGCCCAGTCAACATGAGTGCCTCGCTTGTTTGAGGCTATAAAATTCTTCAATGATGTAGCATCTGCTAAGGTAATTCCTTCACAGTGGTTCAGAGAGACTTTAGTCAGGCATGGGGTGAGACAGACAAGAGATTTTATCACTTGAATTGTGATCCTATCACACATGTTCAGCTGAATGTCCCTCAACTTAGAAAGAACTTTTCTATTGACCTTGGCTTCATCTAAGATGGTTTGAAGGAAATCATCTGTAAGCTGGAAGTTTGACAGTTCAGCTGATTGCAGAAACTCGGAAGTAAAAATACATTGCAAATTTCTATGTAAATTACTGCCAAGAATCTCATTTTGTTGTAAGCTGACAGATTGCAGTAATTTAAAATGAGTATCATCCATTTCAAATTCAGTTTCATTTAATAATACTTGGTGAATATTTATTTTTACTAAATTTGGACAAGATTTGCCAATTATAGTAAGATCAATTTCATCAGTAAAATTAGTTCCTATCAAATTTAGATCAGTAAGTGAATGTCCTAAGTGCATAAACCAAGCAATTGAAGGAACGACACTAGTTTGTGATTTGAATTTTGTAAGTGTTTGTAAATTTAAGAATGCATCTATATCTGCAGTAACAGAGGTCTTGTCTGACGGCAGGAAGTCCAGTTCTTGAAGGTTGGGGCACAGCTGCACAACGTTGTTAACTTCCTCGGTGCTCAGGTCTGATAGGTCAAAGCTGAGTCTCTTCAGCTGCAGAACCGACTGTGGATGGGCTTGGTGCCAGGAGAGGGCTGCCACGCCAGTCTCTTGGTTATCCAGGACTACAAGATGGGGCAGATTCTCAAGGGCAATCAGCAGTCCCTCAGCGCCCACAGCAGTGAACTCGAGAGTGAGCACCACCAAGTTCTTGCACTTGCCAAGGTGACCATCGTCAACACATAGATGGCGTACTCCATTATTGCTAATGTTGCAGTTGTAGCACAGATACAACTCCCTGCAACCAAATAGATATATTTTTTTTTTATTTAATTTTAAAAGAAAATAAAAAATATTATTACAGTATTTAAAATAAAAAAAAATAATAGTAATAATAATTCAGTCTGACAGAAATCTGTAATTTAAATTGCATTACAGTATTTAATAGGCAGTACGTAACATTTAAACATTGAATTGGTTTAGGTTAAGGATCCTACATGAGCTTAGAAGAAATATTTAAGTTCAAAATAAAATAAAAATTTGTACAACTTTGAACAATAATATTTTCAAAAACAAATTAAACAATGCCAAAATTCCACATCGCATTATATTAAGAAAGGACATTCCAATGTAACAAAATGTGAGTACAGTATTGACATAATTTGCTGTAAATTAACAATTTAAAAAAATATTTCCCTAGTTTTTTTTTTTTTTTTTTTTTTTTTTTTCTTTCTCTAATTTTTGCTTCACCTGAACCCTGTTGTTGGGTACTGGTCACAAGTGCCATGGCTGAATTGAACTTGATAATAATAATTGTTTATTGGGTTAAAAATATATAATTTGGAGGGGAAAAAAAGAAGAAGAAAAAATAAAGAAAAATTGACAAAACCCAATAGGCGAATGTAAAAGGCGAAAAACCCACACACAAAAAAAGTCAGGGACCAGATGCACGCGTTTTTTTCGTGCATCCAAGATGCGCATCCAGATGCAAATTAATTTTTTGTGCATCCATGGATGCGCATCCGGATGCAAATTTATTTTTCATGCATCTGGGATGCGCACCCAGATGCATTAATTTTTTTCCGTGCATCTGGGATGTACGGATGCGGATGCAAGCTCATTCTTGCGCATCCGTGTGCATCTTGCATCTGCATCCGATCTTTGGTTTTTATAATACACTTTGTTATTTGCAATTTTAAACGACAAGTGGCAAATAAATTTAAAAAATATGCCTCGTGTTATAAGACTAGTTAAGAGGCCATTAGCAAAAAAACTGATAAAAAAGAGAAAAAGTGTTAAATGGATGCAAATTTATTTTTCGTGCATCTGGGATGCGCATCCAGATGCATTTATTTTTCCCCGTGCATCTAGGATGCACGGATGCGGATGCAAGCCCATTTTTGCGCATCCGTGTGCATCTTGCATCTGCATCCGATCCCTGAAAAAAGTACATTCACCTAAACTTCCCGGCTCTTCATGAACCCGACCTAGCGACCTGATATTTTAATTGATAGTAAAATTTAAAAATATTTATACCTGTGATTATAACTATTTTATGTTAATAGCAGAAATTAAATGAACAAAAAAATAAAAAACACACCGTAATTGCTCATTGTTTGAGCCAAGCGTTGCAAGGACGTCATCTCCTATGCCGACTTGTCGCAGGTTGAGGACCTGCAGCTTGCTTAGACTGGCTAGGGTATCCTTGAGGGGTGATATTGCAAGAGCCTTGCACTGCTCCAAGTTGAGTGACCTGAGTCGATCCTGAGAACCAAACAAGTCATTAGCTCTCTGTAACATACACACAAAAAGGATGAAAGGACTCACTTTGCATCGGATTCTGACAGCTACAAGTACTTTGTTGATGTTTTTCAGATTACTGAGATCAAGAGTCTCAACGTTGCATGTGATGAGAGGCAGCAAAAAGCGGAAATGGAGCATGTTCATATCTCGTAGAGTTTGCATCACATCAGTAACTAAACAGCCAGCTGAAAAAAAAAAAAAAAGAAAAAAAAAAAAGTCTGAATGTTATTACTTACAATTATAGTGTCAAATCACAGAGTTCCACATACTAAGTCTAAGTCTGTATTTAAATCGCATGTCAAATAAAAAATTAAAGTTTTTTTTTTCAAATTATTATCTTATTAACTTACGTAAATCATCAAATGGTCCAAGAAGAAAAGCCATTTCTTGGCCACTCCAATTCGTTGCAAAATCCTTGCACCACAAACTATCCATGTTGAGAGACACACTTCTAAGACTTAATTTCTTTAATGACTTTAAGTTACGAGCTTCGCTGCATCTTATCTTCAGTTCTTTAATGCCAGACAATTGTCTTAAGCCCCAGAGTTGATCCATTTCTTCTAGAAGTTCTGCTTCCATAATGGTGGCTGATCGATGAACTGGACAAAATTCAAACAAAATTTAGCTTACAAATTTAATACAACTTGAAGTACATAATATATGTATACAGATTACAGTATTATCATTATATGAGGTTAGAGCCCAAGATGTGATAATGGGTAGGGAGAAACAGGATCGGCACAGCCTGTCATTCGTCCCAGCATTCACTGAGATGAGACTGACGGAACCATAATTCAAACATCACATGTAGTAGGACAGACACCTCTACTTAATATTTTTATCAGTGGACCAAAAAGGTGATGTCCACAAAGTCTGCATGGGAAACCCAGGGGAACCACACACACGTCACAAGTGCACAAGGATGGCAGGGGCAGATCCAGCGCGCGGTTCTAGGGGGGAGGGTGCCCTATCCCACAATGCTAAATTTTGGGGGCGACGATGGGTTGAGGGTGGTAACAACTTCAATGTATTTTGGGACCTTTCGGGGTGTAAGGTGAGGGCCCGGCACCCTGAATCTGCGCCTGAAGGATGGAAAGTGATATGATTTTACTCCAAGGAGAGAGTAACGTAATTTTTACTTGAAACAGTCACACCCATGCATGCAATTAAGTACCGACCATGGCACGCTCAACGTAAGCTGATTGACTCCGGGCGGTGATCTAACGAGAACCACAGTCAATGCACTGCATCACGCTCATGCAACCACTACGCACGTACTTTTATATTACATACAGAATAACAGATCCTAGAATATCGGTAGACTCAAAAGCACCCACCTGCCGCCAGTGGGATAATACACAGGTGGAGGCTTGGGGTTGCGTGCCGTTAATTGAGTCTACGTGTACAGTACATAATTATATTATATTCTAACATCATTTTTTTATTATACTGTAGTTTAATATCATGCATATATATGCAGTGTATACTAGCTGTAACATAATACTGCACTGTATGCATATTATCAGTATATATTATGTAGGCATACAGTATAACAGATCTTAGTTTACCACTAAACAGCTCAGTAGACTAGACGGCGCCAGATATATCAGCCAATGAAAAGGCTAAAATGTCAGCTGGCCACCTTTTCATTTGCTGATATATCTGGCGCCGTCTAGTCTACTGAACTGTTTAGTGGTAAACTAAGATCTGTTATACTGTATATTATACTATTACAGTATGCATACGCATACGTACACTCTGGAGTGTGTGTATTATATGCATATATCATATATAGAAGCATAATATATATAAATGCGGTTATACCATGCAGTTGTATATTATATTATGCATATCATATTGTATGCATATATATAATATGCATACTGAATGATGCAAAAGGCTAGCTACAGTATAACAGATCTTAGTTTACCACTAAACAGTTCAGTAGACTAGACGGCGCCAGATATATCAGCCAATGAAAAGGCTAGAATGTCAGCTGGCCACCTTTTCATTGGCTGATATATCTGGCGCCGTCTAGTCTACTGAGCTGTTTAGTGGTAAACTAAGATCTGTTATACTGTATATAAAATATAATCTTTATACTGTACATGCAGACTATAATATATTTATACTATAATCCAGCTATAATCTATATATTATGCACAATTAATACATCATATTTCACCCACCCATTAAAATATATATACGTACGTAAGGATGAAGATTCAATAATTCGTTTTAGTATAATTAAAACTATTAAAATAGATTATTTAGTTTATTTTCTTGAATTTTCTTCTTACATTTTCAGCGGCTCCTCCTTGTTTACCTCAGGGCTAATCCTCTATTGAACCGGGTAAAATCACTCCCGACCGCTACAAGAAAAATTTGACTGTCGCAAATTGTAAACAACAAGCATATAACCCCTTTTTAACCAATAGGAAGGCGTTTCAGCAATAAGGGTGATTTCTAAGCCAATCAGAATTCAGAATTAGGCCTCCATAAGCCGGAAGGGAGTGACTATACCCGGTTCAATAGAGTAATAGCCTAATAGCCCTGGTTCAATAATAGAGCTGAGCTGAGGCCTGAGGCTGAGCTAAAGAAAAAAAAAATGCAACAATCCTTTTGGGTCTCTCATCTCCTCTGAAGGGTAAGGTAACGCCACCAATGTTAAAAAAAATCCCTCTCACAAAAATTCTGAAAAAAATTTAAAATGTTCTCCTCTACTCCCCCTATCAGTAGCTAAAATATCAGATACAAATACGATCTAGTTTTTTAGTTATGAATTTTTAAAGTTGACCAATTTTTAACATGGAAGTTTCATTTCTCCATGTTAAAGTAGTCAACTTTAAAAATTTATAACTCAAAAACTAGATCGTATTTGTATACCTGATATTTTAGGTACTGATAGGGGGTATAGAGGAGAACATTTTAAATTTTTTTCAGAATTTTTGTGAGAGGGATTTTTTTTAACATTGGTGGCGTTACCTTACCCTTAATGCATGGCCAATAATGGCAATCCCTATTTCCTGAATTTTTTTCTGAAAATGGTTCCAATATCGTCACTCCGATTCCCAGCAGTAATATATCGAATCTATCACCCCCCCCCCTGCCCCCTCTCAATATATATAACCAATGCCCACAGTGGGCATTGATATATATATAACACATAAATATAATATATGGAGACAAATTAAATTTATAATTAGTTAATAATAATGTTTTAATTTATTGTAATTATTATAGTCAAACGTCCATATTATATTAAATTAATACATAAATTATCATAAATTGAGAATGTCATATAATATATACATGATATTTTATATATACATGCATATATATATATATATATATATATATATATATATATATATATATATATATATATATATATATATATATATATATATATATATATAACTATAAGCAATCAGAAGAATAGTTAATTGAATCAATTAATTAAGGTGTATTTTTCTTAATTAATTAATTAATATAGTCCCTAATGAATTAATAATTTCTAAATCTAAAAATTAATGTGAGCTAGGGGTTTCCTTTACATAAATTATTGTGGAAAATATAAAATTATATTATATTATTATTATGTATATAATTATATATATATAAATGTTATATATATATATATATATATATATATATATATATATATATATTATATATATATTGGTTAATAATAGCCAAGATTAATTAGCAAACACATAACAAACACGTACAATAAATTTCAGAAAAGTACTTTTATTTTTTAACTCATACAGAATACAAAGTGAATTTTTAGAACACAATACTGCACTTGTTTTTTAATTTATGAAACAATTCACAGACATACATACATAATGAATTACAGCCAAATTTGTGCTTTTCCATCCCACCCACAATCAATATAAAAATACCAAAACTGTGAAATTAAGATTTCTATAAATGTATTAATTAATTCCCCCAAACATTTTTTTTTTTTAAATATACCACAGTTCTAGTTAAAATCAGCACCAATATTGTCAATGCTAGGCTTGTGGTAGTGAGAATTCATTTTTTTTGTATGAAACTTGGTAAAAAAATTATATTACATAAGAAAAAAAAAAATGATTAGTTTATATCAACTCAATTCTTGATTCAAATACAAAATTTGGAGAACAATTCACCAGCCAAATATATTATTTCTTTTTCTTTCATTGCATCCAAATAATTATTACATCTTAATACTCAACACTATTAAAATAAATTGCAATCAAAATTTCAAAACAGATATTTCCAACAATTTCTGTTAAGGGTAAGATAACGCCACCAATGTTAAAAAAAAAAAAATCCTCACACAAAAATTCTGAAAAAAATTTAAAATGTTCTCCTCTACACCCTCTATCAGTAGCTAAAATATCAGGTATACAAATACGATCTAGTTTTTGAGTTATGAATTTTTAAAGTTGACTACTTCAACATGGAGAAATGGAACTCCTATGTTCCTATGTTTACTAGTTTATTAGTTAACTTTAAAAATTCACAACTCAAAAACTAGATCGTATTTGTATACCTGATATTTTAGCTACTGATAGAGGGTGTAGAGGAGAACACTTTAAAATTTCTTCATAAATTTTGTGTAAGGGATTTTTTTTTAACATTGGTGGCGTTATCTTACCCTTAATCAATTTCCACACAAATCTTAATAGTCAAATACATCCTAAAAATTAGTAATAATAGTAAGCTGTGCCATGTAATATCATCATGTATAGAAGGGGATCGAGGGGATTGTTTCTCCTTGCAGAACTGACCCATACAAGCAACATTTTTGTTACACAAAGTTTGCTAGAGTTCATTTTTCCTATCTCCTGCTAACACTAACAAAAATCCAACTTCGGTTTGATAACAATTTTTGATATTCCCTTCTATAATGCAAGGCAGCAGCTGCTCTTACAGAAAAACAAATGATTTTATTAAATATTTACATTTGCCAAATTGACCATCAGACACAAGTCTTAAAACCAAGAGCACTGAAAATGTTCAAAAAAAAAAAAAAAAAATGTTGATGCCTTAAAAAAAATACATAATTACATCAACAATGGAATGATTTAATTGGTAAGTATGTTATTATACAACATAACTATCAATAACTGTACAATTTTTTTTTCTTAGGGGCAGGGGACGGGGAGAAGGGGGGGGGGGCAGGGGGGAAAGAGAATTGCAAGCCAAAAATAATTTAATATTTCAAAAGTAATCTATGAAGCAAAAGCACGTATTTGCTAGTAAAAATATATCTTTTTGTCAAAATAATTTTAAGTGAAGTTATCTGTACGTTATCTCCCTCTTACCTTTAAAATTTGACTTCAGTACTATTGGTTAAGGTTGACAATATTTAAAGATTGTAACAAAAAAGATACATACAGTAATCATAATTATAAAGTTTCACTTCTCGATAATTTTATTTTAAATGTAATGAACAAAAACTTATAAATATGATAATGTAGACTGCCAAAGTATATACAGCCATTATATTCTATTAGGAGGACTAAAAAATAAATGTGACTTAATATTTTTTATCATAAAACTAAATAGGACACTACAGTTATAGCATCTACAAATAAAATTTAGAAAGGAGTTCTATCAGAATTATACTGTTGCTGGTGTTCAATGCAATCCTCACTGTAAAGTTACGGTGACTAAGACCAAGGCAGTTGGTTTGCAAGAGTGACAGAGTAGCCACCAATAGGGTTGACTAACAATGATGCCTATTATTGTGGCCAGGTAGACTCGGAGTCGCTGGCCACAATAAACTTAGCTCTAACAGTGTTGCCACATAAACCAGGCAAGGACTGATGGTGCTCACTTCAGTACTCCAGCGAGTTAAGTGTTTTAATGTTATTGATTTTAAATGTACGTACTGAACGTAGTATGCTGCAATATATCAGTGTAAGTACAAGTCCCTATCATAATTAATAATCACTACACTTCACAATATTTCAAGAGTTAACCGGTCAGTCTCAGATTACCTGAGGAAGAGAGCAGTTGACTCTTGACACCAGGGATCGGATGCGGATGCGGATGCAGATGCAAGATGCACACGGATGCGCAAAAATGGGCTTGCATCCGCATCCGTGCATCCCAGATGCACAGGAAAAAATGAATGCATCCGGATGCGCATCCCAGATGCACGGGGAAAAATGAATGCATCCGGATGCGCATCCCAGATGCATGAAAAATAAATTTGCATCCGGATGCGCATCCACGGATGCACGAAAAATAAATTTGCATCCACTTAACACTTTTTTTTTCTCTTTTTAATCAGTTTTTTTGCTAATTGCCTCTAAATAAATCTTTAACACGAGGCATATTTTTTAACTTTATTTGCCACTTGTCGTTTAAAAATTACAAGAAACAAAGTGTATTATAAAAACCAAAGATCGGATGCGGATGCAGATGCAAGATGCACACGGATGCGCAAAAATGGGCTTGCATCCGCATCCGTGCATCCCAGATGCACGGGAAAAAATTAATGCATCCGGATGCGCATCTCAGATGCATGGAAAATAAATTTGCATCCGGATGCGCATCCCAGATGCATGAAAAATAAATTTGCATCCGGATGCGCATCCATGGATGCACGAAAAATTAATTTGCATCCGGATGCGCATCTCGGATGCACGAAAAAAACGCATGCATCCGGTCCCTGCTTGACACATTATGAAGTCTAGTTTAAGGTGGGGCACGGCTTCAACTTTTTTTATATTTTTATTGATTTATAAATAATGTCAAACTAATTATTGCACTAAAATAAAACATCACCCTCTATCCACCTTCCAGCAATGAAGTGGGGTTTATGTCTTCATGTCTGCGGACGCGCAGCACCGCTTTTAAGGGTGCTGCCTGCTGCTGTGCATGCACAGACATGAGCAAGTAAGCCCCATTTTACTGCTGGAATTTTTAGAAGGTGCTAACATTCTTTTTTTTTTGGGGGGGGGGGGGAGGTACAATAGTAAGTTTACATTATTTATATATCAATATAAGATATAAGTGATAGAAATATGCACAAATACTTTGTAATATATTACAGCACACTACTTATCACCAGGTAAAATTCCAATAGAATTGACTTTCATTACAAATATATGCCACGCAAAAACTTATTTGCTAATATATTAAACAGAATATTGGCGAAAATTATATTGTAAAAAAGTATGTACACCAAATGAGAGGGAAAAAAAAGGAATGCTATTATATGCGCTTCCCAGGTAACAGAGCATTAATACCAAAACATACGAGCCCACAAGAGAGAAAAGCAGACATTTGCAATAAGGCTTATATTTATTTAATGTCTACTGACAAGAGAAATAACTCTTATTACCAAAAATATCAGAAGTCTGCTTTTGCATCTGGCAATCTTATATGTGAAGTGTTACAAGTTACAACAAATGACACAAGCACTTTTTTCTGCATCATTGCTTTTGCAATGCATAAGTCTCTGTGAAAAAATATACTTGTGACAATTTGAATTTATATCCTTATAAGACCAATACTAACATTACTTTTTTATATACAGTAGTAAATATGCTCAACCACCTTAGTTGGGCCATGTGTAATTTTAAAAATGTGAATATGAAATTTTGAATCTCAATAACCACTTTAAAAGTCACATTTAAAGTAAAGTGCGCGCCAGAAAAAAAAGTCGAGTTAGTATTTTCTAAAAATAATTCAAGTAGTCCTCCATATCAAACCAAAATTCAAAAAATCAAATAGGTTTGCTAGAAAAAAATTCCAAAGTCAGAGTGAACGCGTCGCTTAACATGGGGCCTTACTGACAAAGACCCTCGAATATCTCGAAAAAATACACCGTTAGGTGGTATGAAAAAAATATAGTGATGTTCTATGACCCAAGCTTTAATCAAAAACCGATTTAAAAAAAATTCGCTCGAATCCATTTTTCCGTAAAAAAAATAATAAAAAATCTTATGGGAATTAACACCGTAGAATTTCTTGATTTTTTTTTACGGAAAAATGGATTCGAGAGAAATATTTTTAATCGGTTTTTGGTTAAAGCTTGGGTCATAGAACATCACTATATTTTTTTCATACCACCTAATGGTGTATTTTTTCGAGATATTCGAGGGTTTTTGTCAGGTAAGGCCCCATGTTAAGCGACGCATTCACTCTGACCTTGGAATATTTTTCTGGCAAACCTATTTGAGATAGAATTTTTTTAATTTTGGTTTGATATGGAGGACTACTTGAACTATTTTTAGAAAATACTAACTCAACTTTTTTTTCTGGCGCGCACTTTACTTAAAAAAAAAATAATAATAAAAAATTATAAAAAAATACAATTAAAATTAAATGAACACAGAAAGGGTCAAATCTGATATTAATTTTTGTTCTCCATGGGAAGGAAAAAAAAAGTTAATAATTAGGAGTATTTGTATAATACTATCCTATTGAAAATAAAAAGTGGAACAATTAACATTGTTTAATGCAGGATTTATAAAAACGAAACAAAAAAATTACTTGCTCTCTCGCTATATAATTCCTTGCTGGAATAATGAGCTATCTGCCTACTATGGTCATGTGCAATAATAAGCTGTGAGTACAATTATGAGCTGTAAATCAGTTAAGTATAAAGTTTATTATTGCTCGCACCTGATATAACAAATAGCTTATCATTGTATGCAATTATAGTAAGAAAGATTATTAATCCAGATGAGGGATAAAAAAAATGTTATTATGCAGTCAAGTTTAAATGAATTATACAACAGAGCAAAATAGTAACTTAATGAAGACAGAAAAAAACTACTTACACTCCGAGAGCTTTAGCATTCTGACAAAGCCAGTTGTGGTACATGGTAAGGTCGAAGTCATCGTCTGGACGCACTTCACGCCATTCGTTCAAACAGAACATCCTGTAAGCATCAGATCCATACTTGCCAATACCAGATAATTCAGTTGGGTAGATCCAGGCTTTAGTCTCCAAGTCACTTGCTAATCCCTTGATTTTATGGGCACATTTTTCAGGTTCAGTCGTGGCTCTAAGGAATGTTGCAAGTTCAGATTCAGATGCATTTTGTACAGTATTCACAGTAGGATAAACTTCAAAAAATTTCCATACCAAAGTTGTTCCTACTCTGGCTATAGATTTTCTCATAATGATTGTTGCAGTTAGAAGTTTCCAAGGTGATTCATACAGTTTTTCATAGACAAGATTGTAAGGTGATGTTGGAGGGATCCACATGGATTTTTCTTGAGCACCACGGACTAATGGCACAAGTTTAGTCTTTTTAATTTTATAAGTGTCACCGTAAGTTACACTGTCACCATTCACGAGATTTCCATTTGTTGATACAGCTTCAGCATCACACTTGATTAACGTTACTGACAATTTTTTGTTAGAAATATCTTTTATCAGTTCTTTTTCATCAGTTGCATTAAGCTGAGATTTATTTAATTCATCCATCTCATCTTTACGAGGACGTCCTCTGCCTCGCTTTATGACAGTTTTATCATTTGTACTTTCCACTTCTCCTTGTTCAGTACTGCGAGATGCATGTGTGGCCTTTTCATTTTTAGGTGTAAATTGAGCAGTTGGAGATTTCATGAGAGGTCTGTTTGGAGGACAAAATGGCTTGAACTTTGTCATCACCAGTCCCAATTTTTTAGAAGAAGGTTTTAAGAGTTGACCAAAACCTTGTTTCTTAGACTTGATGCCAAAGTTTGACGTGGAAATCTTGTTTGATGCAGGAACTATTATTTTAGAAGATGATGCCTTGGCAGACTTATTTATCTTTGGTTTTATTGCTTGTAATTCAATCTCAGACAACGTCTTCTCAAAGAGGGTCTTCTGTTTTTTCACCTGTTTCTCACCGCCAGCAGATATATCATCAAAGGAAGGAAGCTGTTGAGTCTCCAGGACAAACTTTTTTATCTTGGGGTCAACATCTGATGACTTTTCAAAGTGGAAAGTCTTTTGTTCTTCGATTTTCGATTCCTCTTCTTTAGCAGGTTGCTTTTCTTTGACTGTCTTAATTTTCTTTACTTTAGGCTGATTGTCATCTTCAATCAATATTTTGTGTTTCTCGGCTTTTGAATCCATTTCGGCAGGTTTTTCTCCATCAACAATGTTCTCTTTTTTAACTTCTGATTTCTCTCGGAGGAGAAATTTTTGCTCCTTGACTCGAAATGCAGGATCGCCTTTCTTTATGTTTTTCTTACCAAAAAGGCTGTTACTGATCAGAGAATACTTTTTGTTACTGAGCAACGTTGCTGCAGAAGTTGATGGTTTGTCAGACATTACTAGTTTTGAGGCAGAGGATGAAGCTTTAGCTTTTCCTTTGATTTTTCCTAGTTTGGCAATTTTGATTGATGTAGGTGCCATGGACAGCAGAGGCGGTATAACATTATCTTTTGTAATTTTTTTACCTCCTTTTTGAACTTTTGGTGATGCTACTCCAAATTGAAAATCACTTATATCATAATGTGTCAGATTTACCTGTTCAAAATATGAGGACAATTCTTTTCGCGAACGGAATTTTTGTCCGCTAGGGCTGAAAATGTACACATCATATTTTCCTGCAGATGCTCCTGATTTCCGTTGGCTTACTTTACGCGACCAGCCATCTGGCAATGGTTTTTCAAATAGGCTTTCATAATCTTCATTATCTTCGCAGCTTGTTTGTTTGCCACGTCCTTTTTTCTTTATTACAGGTACTCCTTGGGGTGACTTGAAAGACTTGGGTCTGCCTAATTTGATTTTTATGGTGGGTTTTACAGTAGATCTGTCTTCTTTCTTGTCTTTGCTTTGTGCATTCTCAATAAATGCAGCCTCTGGTTCACTTTTTTCTTTTTGTAAATCCATTTCTTCGAGTTTCTCTTCTGGATCATGTTCTACCTCTTTCTTTTCTTGTTTTATAACCAAAGTGTTTGCTTCATTATCCATCTCATCAGTTTTCTTAGTTTCTGCATCTGCTGCAGCATTATCCAACATTTTTTCTTCTACAGCTGGATCTTCTGTAGGTGTAGACTTTATTACTGGTTCATCAATAATATTTAGTATTATTGTCTTGGGTAGAGGCTCGGTATCCTTTTCATCGATACGAACATCATCAATGAAGAAAGAGAAGTTAGTTTCATTTTCTGCTTCTTTTTCTTCCTCTTTTTCATTCTCAAACCCCTTTACTTCTCCAAAATCTTTAGAGGAAATATCTGTGTTAGAAGCTAAGCATACAGTATCTCCATTTTCAAGTGTGTGTAGTTTTATGACAGACTTTTCTTCGTCGTCCATTTTTCACTCCTGAGGTAAAGGTAAAGTTGGACGTAAACTTCGGAATTGGATGCAGAAATGCTCAGGTTCTGAAACAAGAAAAAATACACAAAAACATTAGCCATAGGACCATGCACTGCATATAATTTAAGGAAAGGGGGGGGGGACTTAATAAACAAAAATCTAATAGCAATTTAACAATTTCTACATTAGTCCAGGAATATTAAGTTATGAGGTGGACAAAATTAGATAAAAGCTGAAACTTGGTACACATGTTCCTGGGGACCATCTAAAGCATCCCTGAAAAGTCCCCTAAAATCCGATATCCGCTAACCGAGAAAACCGGGTTTTTGCCCGGGACACTTGATATTTTCAAAAATCATTAATTTCTTTGCATGTAAGCATTTCACATGGCTACTGAAAGCATTAAATTAAAAACAATGCCATAATTATTAATGTCAGAAATCACCGGGATGGATTTCGAAAATATAGTGCCCGAAATTCCAGTCACAAGTGCATCTAGGTTGCAATTTTCATTTTGAATTTGCATTCACGTAGTAAATATGCTATTTATCGATGTAAATCTTATTATAAATCTGATCTTTTCTTTCGTGCCGACAATTTAAAATGAATTTGAAATAAATAACACGTACGGTCTTAGTTTTATGTAAATTTTTTAATCTAATATTAGGTAAAAAAAGGGGCGTGGCTTACATATAGTGTTGGATCATATACGTATTATATGCTACAGAAAGTCAGATATTGCTTTTCCTACGATAAGTGTAGTCTTAAACTTAATTAACAGAATCGTAATTACCCTTATGATTCCTATCTACCCCCCCCCCCCCCGAAAATATTGCCCAACCCCAAAAATAATTCTCAAGTTTTAAAAAAAGTTTTTTATTTTACAGAAAATAAATTTATGATGCAGGGTGAGTATAGGCAAGGTATAGTACGTACCTTGGGGCGGGGGGGTACCCCCACCCCTATCCAAAAATTTATTTCCTCTTGATACATGTCATATAGCTAGATAACTCTATTATCTTTTAGTGCATGGGCATAAATATTATATAAATAATTTTACCATTCATTTTGAAGCTATAATGCCTAATGACGGAGATAAATTATACTGTAGTTTATACTATTAAATAATTTTAGTTTCTAATAATATAGAAAGTATAAACTCTATATATTATGAAACTATACTTTATATAGTTATTTAGTTAATGATGAAGACAGGAGAGTTGTAACCAAAATTTCTGATCATTGAACAAAATATTTAAAAAAATATAATTATGTAGTTTAGATTATTAATTATTTCATAAGAAACTCAATTGTTCTATATAAATTCACACTTTTGCAATGGTTTATTTATTTAAAATTTCAACTTAACGTATCACCAATAAGAAATTTTTAGAAGTAAATAATAATATTATTTATTCTTTTCAACTTAATTGATTCTTTAATTCTGTTACTAACTTTATTCACATTTTGTATGAGTGATTGAAATAAAAAACAAACAATCAACTCATATGGCGAAGTTGACAGTTCTAGATAAGACATATTTTATTTTATTTTCAACAAATCTTATATAGTGAATAGGTTGACAACTAGCCTCCATAAATATCTGCTCTTTTATGAATAATATTACAGTACGTAATACAGCTGACTAGCGTATGATGAGGGATTGCAAATCTTGGATGAACGAAACCAGGTGCACGAATATATAATTATTTACACCTGACATGGACTTTACAAGGAAAATATTTGACTGAAAAATTAGTTAATTGTTTACTTGTAATACTGTATACTTATACTGTATAATTATAATATGCTTGTATAATATTATTATACAGATTGCAGAAAGGTACACATGCCATGTTAGAATAATTCTTCCAATACGGGACAGTTTAGAGTCATGTTCTCACATACTGCAATTAATGGACAAACAGCTACATGCATTTAACAATTCTTTATTTATTTTACTGATTTAATTCAGGTAGAAAATATGAGCGAGCATCCACGACATTGCAGCATTAACAAATAAACGTTGAAGTTTAAGTACGTACGCATCCAAAACATATATTGCAAAAATTGCATAACAACGCGCGGGTGATGTTGCGGTTGCATGTGTCAAGTGGTGTACATATTCAAATGAAAAATGCAATTTTAAAATTGATAAACCTTTTTTCTTTTGAATTTATAACTATCCATGTATAGAAGTCGAAAGTTGATGGCACTAACAATCAAGAATCTGGCTAAATTTAAAATATATACTACACTAATTATCAAATATCTGTATATTATATCATATCAAGGGGAAATAAATTTTGGGATCGGGATGGGGGTTACCCCCCGCCCCAAGGTACGTACTATACCTTGCCTATACTCACCCTGCATCATAAAGTTATTTTCTGTAAAATAAAAACTTTTTTTAAAACTTGAGAATTATTTTTGGGGTTGGGAAAAATTTTCGGGGGGGGGGGGGGGGTAGATAGGAAATTAAGTTTAAGACTACACTTATCGTAGGAAAAGCAATACCTGACATTCTGTAGCATATAATATGTATATGATCCAACACTATATGTAAGCCACGCCCCTTTTTTTACCTAATATTAGATTAAAAAATTTACATAAAATTAAGACCGTACGTGTTATTTATTTCAAATTCATTTTAAATTGTCGGCACGAAAGAAAAGATCAGATTTATAATAAGATTTACTCCGATAAATAGCATATTTACTACGTGAATGCAAATTCAAAATGAAAATTGCAACCTAGATGCACTTGTGACTGGAATTTCGGGCACTATATTTTCGAAATCCATCCCGGTGATTTCTGACATTAATAATTATGGCACTGGTTTTAATTTAATGCTTTCAGTAGCCATGTGAAATGCTTACATGCAAAGAAATTAATGATTTTTGAAAATATCAAGTGTCCCGGGCAAAAACCCAGTTTTCTCGGTTAGCGGAGATCGGATTTTAGGGGACTTTTCAGGGATGCTGTAGATGGTCCCCAGGAACATGTGTACCAAGTTTCAGCTTTTATCTAATTTTGTCGAACTTACCCATATTATTTGAACTAAATTTCCTGGACTACATCTCAACTTTGTTGATATGTACAGTATACCTATTATAACAAATTCAAGTTCTCACTTTGAATGTAAACATAAATATGCAGGACCAAATTAAACTATTTCTTGAACATTCACATGTACTGTGCAACGTAAATAAAATAAATTTTTGGGACAAACTATAGGTGAAAACTATTCTAGGCTTTATATAATTATCTCCCCAGTGATATTAAAAGCGAAAGAAATTTAAATGCATTTAAGAAGAGACTGAAAACTTTTTTTATTTGACAATAATGTGCATGAAATTGACTATGTTTACAAGAGTATTTAAAAAATTATTCACTACAATGTATGTTATGCTGACTTGTCTTAATGGTACATGACATTAACCCATTAGCGCCCAGAAAAACTTTTGGTGAATTTTTTTCTTGACACCATGAAATTCTTATAAAACTAAGTGAATGTAACCCAAATTTACAAAAAAAAAAAAAAACAAACAAAAAAAAATCCTATCAAATTCAAATTTTCATGGGCATTTGAAGTTTGTGTACCATATGGAGCCTCTGGGCGCCTACAGAGTCATTTTACTTTAAAATAGCAATTTGATAAAAAACGTGGTAATTATTTTTGTTAATAATTTTTTTTTTTTTTTTTTTTTTTGCTGGAAAGGGTCAATAGACCACTTGCAAAACTATGTTTTAGCAAAACGTAAACAAACTCGTTCACCCAGGTATTGCTGGTTGTTGATTATGTGTATTTTTTTTCCAACACATTGGACCTTATGGGAAATTTAAGATTTTCACATACAGATTTCAATGCATTACATACGTATCATTTTAAAAATAAATATATCACCGGAATCTGCAGTTCTTGGCCATTTATAATCTTGAAAATTGCATTGGAAGACGGTTTCTTTATTTCAATATAGTAAATTTAGTATAATACCAAATCAGCCAATTGCATGGGGTAAGATATGTAACCAAACAAGCTTCAGATTGTTTATTATTGCAACAGTTAAAATCAACAAACTGGAGTTTGCCTAGTTACGTATCTTACCCCATGCAATTGGCTGATTTGGTGTCATACTAAATTTACTATATTGAAAAAAAGAAACCATCTTCCAATAAAATTTTCAATATAATAAATGGCCAAGAACTGCAGATTCCGGTGATATATTTATTTTTAAAATCATATGTATGCCACGTATTGAAATCTGTATGTGAAAAACGTGAATTTCCCATAAGATCCAATGTATTGGAAAAAAATTAATTGGCCTCTAATGTATGCATACTATAATGTACACTGGTAATTGAGTTTTACTACAGTATGCATATTTTGTGTGGTTGTTGGTTGTTGTTGTTGTATACATATGCATCCTGTTGTGTTGGGTGTCTAATTGATTTCTAAATTGCTGATCAAAAGCATGTCTTTCTATAGCTAGATAAGCTATAGACTAATTGACTTTGGCAAATTATATCTTATGATACAGTACCACAACGCTACAATTAGATTACCTGTAGACTCTATGGCGCCTAGTTTCGAGACTGTCTAGCCGTATGTCTGGATGGGATAAAGAAAAAGACGAACACCGCGCGCAGTTAAATCTATATGTAAACTAAGATCTGAATAATAGTGTATGCCTATGTTCATGCAGAAGTTGTTAGCAAGAGTTTCACCAATGATGCGGGTTATTATTTGCTTATTTCAATGGTCCGCCAGCAATGGCTTAAGTGTATGCTTATAGAAATAGAATGAAAGCTTTGACCTGCCAATTTGGTCGCCATGTTCTAACTTGAGGACATTTGTATGCTGAAGATCAGCGGATTTTGACACCATCGCATAAACTTACGTTTCTGCGCAGATTTCCCGTTTCAAAATCAGAACCCAAAGTGCCGCGAATTATTTAGAGTCTCGTTATTTAAACTGAGCTGGGGTTGCAAATAATATTTTAATACTGGCAAATGTAAAAGTTTTTTGACAATAAGTGATTTTAAATTTGGATAACAGAACTTTTGTAACGAATCAACAATTCGCGAACAAAAAATTGCTCCGTATAAAGTCTTACATGCACCCAATCTTTTTTTTATAAGTAAATGGTATCATAATTATATATTATATTATGCATAAGACAAAGGTTGGTGACGTCGAGGTCACAGCTTACTGTGCTTACCATTAATCTAATTATACAGTATGCATACATTAATATCAGTATAGCATACATAATGACGTCATAGTATCATCCTAAGTCTGTTATTAGAATGGATTGCCAATATCAAGCCAATGCATGCATAAGAAAAAATTGGTCCAAGATGCATTGCATATATGATATACACATGATATACTGTATGCATACATATCGCGAGCGCCATTATCCCGCCCCCCGCCATAATGAGCAAATCTCAACGCATTTAGCTTTCCCCATGCATGCAACTCAACAAGCAAAAATTATCAGTTCGTCATTAGCAAGAACAAATAATGAATTGAAATAAAAAGGAGTATACATATGCATAGATTAAAATGTTGAGACAGACCTGCGCTTGGTGGCTAGATGCCAAATTTCACAGCATGACGCAACGACGCAACCAAGGACCAAGGTGGTGGTGCCTGGACAATCCGATTATCATGAATGCTGCACAGCCTGCAACTGAGGGATAAAAATTTAGAAACATTCCACAAGGGCAAGTTGTAGTCTTTACTTACAGCTGTAGTTATGTTAATCAGATAACGAATATATTAGTAGCAAAACACCTTGGTCAATAATTTGGAATCAACAAACATGCCTCGGCAAAACATCAACACGTGTTTCGGCGTTGCTGCACCCTGCACTTGCGGGCTTGCGGCTTTTTTGCGACAGTGGCGCCGCCACAGCCCGCGCTTCTTAATGCTAATATGCCAAATCTTTAATTCATCAAGGAAGATAATATTCTGGATATATGTATATTTTTACCTTTTTTAAAAGAATCAGAACATAAAGAATACAAAATATACTTTTTTAATTTAATAATGTACAAATTAGTAGTATGTATAAGAAAAAAAAATTGTGAGTGCTTTATAATCTGACAACGCTGCATGTGATTCCCGCCAAAACCAAGGTCAACAAAGCCAACAAAGCACGAGTTGCACGGCAAGGCAAGAAGCTGAGTAAAAATTGTAATATCAGTTAATTTAGACTTATATCTGTAATTTTTGTCATATATTCGAACTAACCTTTTAATAAGCTAATTAAGCTTTGAATATGGAAGGATTTGACAATGCTGGAGTGTTTTATTCCGATGATTTTCGTGAGGATCAAAACGAGGCCCAATCTACTCTCAAAGCAACTAAGCAGAAATTTAAAGATTTCATTCGTCAATATCACGATGGAAATTTCCATTACAAATACAGGTACGCTTTTATAAACAAGCAATAATATTTTTTTAAATTTTTAGATTATGTATGCATAAAATCTATGCATGGTAGGGCGTCTGTTTGGAAGATTTTGATCGAGGGTTTAGACCCATTCGCATAACATGCATACTAAGCAGAGCATGGAAAGCAGATTTGAGCCTACTGCATGTACATGACCTAAATTAATTTGCTTAGCAATTTTCTTCAGGAAATTTTCCAGTGCTGTATCATGGCGCTGTGTGTCTGGTGTGTAGACTGTGTACAGTACAGGGATATCGAAAGGAAATTATAAAGCACAATTCAGAGAATTTAAAGGCCTTATGAACCTTTGCACAATATTAAGTACACGGTTAGCTTTGTTTCAGTATGATTCGGCTGCATATTTTTTTTTTTTTTGTTTCAGCAGCACAAATATCAGAGATAATAGCCGATGAAAAGGAACCTGTGACGTACTCACGCTCATTCAGCGGCGACAATATAGGGAAATCCCTGCAAAAGATAGGTTCACTCCCGCTACAACCACGGCCACAATTTGACTTCTTTAATTTTGAAACTTTACCAGGACAGTCTTGATAGTATTAAGTAAGTAAGTGTAAGTGTAAGTGACGTCACAGGTGCTTCTTCATCGGCTATTATCTCTGATATTTGTGCTAGTGAAACAATAAAATTTATGCAGCCGAATCACACTGAAGAAAAGCTAACCATGTACTTATTACTGTGAAAAGGTTCATAAGGCCTTTAAGCTTTAAGCGACAAGAAAGTGCATGCAATGACAAGCAAATAATATAAAGTTTTATTTTTTTACTTTCTGTTTGCATTGCTCACAATCTACTTGCTTTTTGATACTTGTATCTTGTATGAATATTATACTTCACAGTATGTACAGTAATAATAATTAACTGGCAAAAAATCATGTAATTAATTAATGATCTCCTACTAAAATTATTTGTAATATGGTTTATTGTAACAGAGATGCACTGAAGCAAAACTACAACATTGGACAATACTGGCTGGAGGTCAACATTGAAGATCTTGCTAGCTTTAATGAAACTCTCGCAGACAAGTTCTACAAAGAGCCTACAGAACATCATCCCATTGTGAGTTTTCATCACTATCATTATTAGGGCTACTCGGAATAAATTGTAATTAATCTAGAACTTACATTAGTGTAATAATAATTCACCTAAATTGTACTACCTCTGCCACCAAAGTGCATCAAAAAGTTATTTCTTAATATTTGTTACATTCAAATTAAATACTGTATAGTAACTAAATTTCTTAAATAAATGCATATTGTGCTTACAATTTGAAAAACATATTTTCGTTGTTTAGCTTTATGCATAGTAGATGGGGGTGTGGTACCTCCTTCTAACCCCCCTCCCCTATATAATTTGTACAGTAATGGTTTATCAGTGACCATGTCATTGCTTTCCCCCCTCCCTCGATCCTTACCCTCTAATTTTTTTATAAGCTTTCCTTCTCCGTGCTGTATGTGATTACAAAAATTATGTTTGCAGTTTGAGGAGGCAGCGAGAGAGGTTGCTGACGAGCTGACAGCGCCACGTCCTGAGGGTGAAGAGGAGATGCAGGATGTGCAGATTCTCATCCAGACTGACGCCAACCCAACCTCCCTGAGAGGACTCAAGGTAAGTACACAACTGCTGCAAAGAAATATGTAAGGGGAATTGTGCCTTAAATGGATGTTAACCAAACAAAGATAATATGTCTTTTAATTTGATGTTTTAATTTGAATAATTAATTTAATAATTTTATCACATGCATTTTTATTGCCAGTAAACATAAACGTGCTGTTAACTTAAAGGCCTTATGAACCTTTGCACGATATTAAGTACACGGTTAGCTTTGCTTTAGTATGATTCGGCTGCATAATTTTTTTTGTTTCAGCAGCACAAATATCAGAGATAATAGCCGATGAAAAGGAACCTGTGACGTCACTCACGCTCATTCAGCGGCGACAATATAGGGAAGTCCCTGCAAAAGATAGGTTCACTCCCGCTGCGACCACGGCCACAATTTTACTTCTGGAATTTTGAAACTTTACCAGGGCAGTCTTGATAGTATTTGTCAAATAGCCTGAAAGATTTTTTTTATGACATTCATACAAACCGAGTTATTACGGTAGAAAGAGGAGCAAAAATGTTGTATAGGAAAACAATGTTAAATTTTTAGCTTATCTTGCAACCGCAATAACTCAATCTGTACACACGCCACCAAAAAAATTCTTTCAGTCTATTTGACAAATACTATCAAGACTGCCCTGGTAAAGTTTCAAAATTCCAGAAGTAAAATTGTGGCCGTGGTTGCAGCGGGAGTGAACCTATCTTTTGCAGGGATTTCCCTATATTGTCGCCGCTGAATGAGCGTGAGTGACGTCACAGGTGCTTCTTCATCGGCTATTATCTCTGATATTTGTGCTACTGAAACCAAAAAAATTGTGCAGCCGAATCACCCTGAAGCAAAGCTAACCATGCACTTAATACTGTGAAAAGGTTCAGAAAGCCTTTAATTCATTGACCATAATGCCTCTGGTACCCCCAATACTAATACAGTAGTACTTCATAGTCTTCATACTCTCTCCTCAATTTATTTAATGCTAAATTTACTATATCTCTTTTAAACTTAATATAGTTGTAAAAATTGTTGTTATTTTTTAATGAATTTTATTCCCTTGGATCTTACTAATAAAGCTGAATTGTTGTCCACAGTCGGACTGTGTATCTCGCCTGATAAAGATCCCGGGTATCGTGGTGGCGACATCTGGAATCAGAGCCAAAACTACCAAGATGTCCATCCAATGTCGAGGCTGCCAATCTGTTGTGCCAAATCTGACAGTAAAGCCAGGACTTGAGGGCTACATCCTGCCACGCAAGTGCAACCAGTGAGTTATCTGAGTTGAAGAATAATAAGATTAATGAGTAGTACTTATTGTTAGGGGTAATGGAAGTGATCTCTTTCTAAAATTATGTATTAATTGTTGGTGTCAATGCTGTAATAATGCGTCTTTGAAAGTAGTTATCTAGGTGTTTTGCTCTTAGAAAATTTAACTACATTTGAAATACAGTATAAAGTTAGTATGGCATAAAATATGTAATGCCTTAAAAAAATTTAAGAGATATGAGATTACAAGACCATAATTATGTACTGTACCATATTTATTGCATTGATCCTATTTCAGCCCTTATACTAAAGTGTAATCTGTTATGTTTTAGGGATCAAGTAGGCCCTAACAAGTGTCCGCTGGACCCATTCTTTATCTTGCCTGACAATTGTGTGTGCGTGGACTATCAGATCATCAAGCTGCAAGAGCTGCCTGACTCCATCCCTCAAGGCGAGGTTGCTAGACATCTACGCCTCTACTGCGAGAAGTATGTCACCATTAGTGTCACATGGGGTATGTGTTCTAACTATAAGTTTTCTTTTGTCCAGGTACCTGTGTGACAAAGTAGTACCTGGAAACAGAGTCATCATTACTGGTATCTTCTGTATCAAGAAAGTCACTATGGGTTCAACGGTAAGTTGTAATTTTTTTTAACTGTTAAATTTAAATGCCTTTTTCAATTTAAGTTCAGCCAAATTACAAGTTTTAAGCTTCTCAAAGAAATAATAATGTTTTTATGTTGCAGCAAACTCGAGGAGAGAAGCCAACAGTTGGTGTGCGAGCTCCGTACATTCGCGTTCTTGGCGTGCAGGCAGACTCGATGGAGTCTGGCCTGACAAGCACCAGCCTACCAGTGACTGCTGATGAGGAGGAAGCATTCCGTAGACTGGCAGCCTCACCGGACGTCTATGAACGTCTTTCTCGCAGCATTGCACCCAGTATCTTCGGAGCAGAGGACATGAAGAAAGCAATCGCGTGCTTGCTCATTGGAGGTGAGCTTGTGTATATTGTTTCTCTTTCTACTTATAAATATTAATTTTATTATTATGTAAATGTTGCCATTGATTTAAATTAACAAAATGCTACTGTAGTTCAAAGTCTTCTGCTTGTTGTTAGTAAACAAAGTATTGTTGTGTAATGTTTGTCGCGTGAAAGGAAAAACATGGGACAGTTGTTGATTTACATGTTAACTTATGGAAAATGACCGTTAATTATGAAGTTGGAAGTGTTGCCTAGCGCCAACAATGCCATTACGTTTACGTTCTCTGCTCTGGTGGCAAAATTAGGCACTACGTCGTCCCATGTTTAACAATGAAAAAGGCTTCATGCAACAGACATTATAAACAATGGTTTGTTACAACCATTGCGAGTAGAAGACTTTGCTGTAGTTTGATAATTTGCATAATCATGATCATATAGTGGCACTTTTATAAACAAACTAACTAACTTACTTCTAAATTTCGGCAGGCTCTCGTAAGCGCATGCCGGATGGTCTGACCCGACGAGGGGACATCAACGTGCTGCTGCTGGGAGACCCCGGCACTGCCAAGTCTCAGCTGCTCAAATTTGCAGAGAAAGTCTCCCCCATTGGAGTGTACACCTCGGGCAAGGGCTCTTCTGCCGCTGGTTTGACTGCTTCGGTCAACAGAGACCCCCAAACTGTGAGTTTTCATAGAAAATCATAGTTAATAGTATGATACACTAAAATTAGGTCATGAAGAAATATTTTACATTATGCTGGAAATTTGTGTTTTTAATTACATAGTATCAATATTGTAAGCCCTCAACAATGTAGTAATTTTATTTTAATTCTATTTTTATGAGTCATGACCATTTTATTATTTATTTATTTATTTATTTATTTATTTATTTATTATTTTTACTGAGCATAATTTTCTGACAATCTTATGTGTGCAGCGTAACTTCGTGATGGAGGGTGGTGCCATGGTGCTTGCTGATGGAGGCGTTGTGTGCATTGACGAGTTTGACAAGATGAAGGAGGATGACCGAGTTGCCATCCACGAGGCCATGGAGCAGCAGACCATCTCGATAGCCAAGGTACTTCTCACTGATAATGAAGTGTTACAATGTTGAAAATTAACCACTTTGTTTTTTTTTTTTAAAAAGGCAATTTTATGTTTTTGAAAGTTTAACGAGACATAGGCATAAATAACTAACAACACATGCAAATGTGAACAACAGTAACATGTTGTATTTTAGGCTGGCATCACAACCACCCTCAACTCCCGCTGCTCTGTGCTGGCTGCTGCTAACTCCATCTATGGTCGCTGGGACGAGACTAAGGGAGAGGACAACATTGACTTCATGCCCACCATTCTGTCTCGTTTTGACATGATCTTCATTGTCAAGGATGAACACAACCAGCAGAGGGATATGGTGAGTTCAGTTGGAGCATCAATTTTGTTGACATCCAACACATTTTATTTTAATCAATAATGATGTGAATATTTTGTTGTACTAAAAAAAAAAAAAAAAATTGATATCTTTTCATTAATAAAAATTGGCCGCATACTTTTTTCGGTAGTCATTTTATTGGTTTAATAAAATTGACATTAAATCTGATGAACAAGAATTTTATTTCAGAAGACTAGTTAAAATATCCCCAAAACTCTCATAATTTATTATGGTAATTAATTTAATATTGTACGTATTTAGCAAGTTTCCAACTCTTTGTCATCTTGCAGACTCTGGCCAAGCACATCATGGCAGTGCATATGAATGCCCGCCAGGCAGGAGAGGAGACCGTTGAGGGGGAAATGTCTCTCAAGTTCATCAAGAAGTTCATCCATTATTGCAGAATGTAAGTCCTGGTCTGCTCTAGCATAGACAGAAGTGACAGTTTCGTTATTTTAGGCACTGTGGTCCTCGCCTCTCGGAGTCTGCAGGAGAGAAGCTGAAGAATCGCTACATCATGATGCGTAATGGGACAAAGGAACACGAGAAAGAGACGGAAAAGAGGATGAGCATCCCCATCACCGTCAGGTAAATACAGCTGTGAAGAATTTAATTTTGAAATAAAATTCATTACATAAATGTTTAAATCATGGCTGAGAAAATAAATGGCAATTTTTAAATTCATATTTTGTTGCACTTTTTTGGAAAAAAAATAAATTTCCTGAAGGTTCTGAAGCTTTATAAAGCTCTAAAGTTAATCTGAGACCTTGACAATTAATTTTTTAACTACCATAACAAATTTTTTCATTGGTATGGTGTTACAACAGGCAGCTGGAAGCCATCATTCGAATCTCCGAATCGCTGGCCAAGATGCAGCTGCTGCCGTTTGCCACGGAGAGCCACATTAACGAGGCCCTGCGACTCTTCCAAGTGTCTACCCTCAACGCAGCCATGTCCGGAAGTCTTGCAGGTCAGAATTCCTACTTGACCTCTAGACTCTGGCCCCACTTTCTCACTAGCATAAAGTAAAATTATTTAAGGGATGATCATAAAATCACATAGAAAATTTAATGAAAAAATAAATTCCATGAAATATTTTCTATTGAAAACAATATTTTTCTCTATATTTTTAGTTTGGTCAACTTTTTTCACGGAATATTTTTGCGTTAATTAATGTTCTTAACATAACATGCAATTATCATATTTCTTAATTATTTTACTAATTAGTACATATTTTTCTTTATGTTTAGGTGCTGAAGGCTTCACCACACAAGAAGATCACGAGACAATTGTCCGTATTGAACAACAGCTGAAGAAACGTTTCCCTATTGGATGTCAAGTTTCTGAGAATAATGTAATTCAAGATTTCATACGACAGGTATGTGTAAAATAAGCTTTATTTATTGGCAGTGATATACAATATCTGAGCAATGCTGCTATTTTTGTTTGCAGAAATACCCTGAACGCTCCATCTACAAAGTAATTCACACAATGATTCGTCGTGGAGAGCTGCAATACCGTCTTCAGCGTAAGATGCTCTACCGTGTCAAGTAAAAACATCACTCAGTGTTTGGCGTGCTCGGGAAATGGATACTCTGGATGTGTTTCCACCCTGCAACATGACAAAATCGTTGATTTATTACTCTTTAATTTGTAAAATAAGTGCACCAAACTGCAAATACATTTTAAATTTTTTAGTATTTTTACAAGAAGCTAACAGAACCAATATTTTTCAACATGCTGCTCAGAAAAATGTAAGTTTTGTTTAATTTTGCTTTGGATTGATTTAGTTTAATAAGGCTATTGTATGTACTGTATTATCAATCAATTTTGCATTTACTCTATGGACTTCTTACCTTCAGTATCGTTTATTTGATGTACAATTCACTGATTGATGTGAAGTCCCATTTTTAATTTATTCCAAACTCTTGTTATCAATAGGATATTAATATTTTAAGTTAAGTCTTTAGATTGTCTGTACAAGCATTTCTATTACAATGTAGTAATGCTATTATTACGTTAATTGTAATTTTAATTATTTCAATTCCACTATCCCAGTTAGTTAATTAATAATAAATGTAATTAGGTTAAACTAGTTTTAAAAATATTATTAATATTGTATTTTTATACTAAAAATTTAATGGTTAAATTTGATAAATAAATATTTTTAGGTAATTTAAATTTCCAATTTCTTTGTTACCCTTTAAAGAAGAGGAAATCAAATATTCTTCCTTGTCCTTGCATGTCCAGGCTGTTGAGTGCCATCATCTCTTGATCCGTCAACTCAAAGTCAAATATCTGAAAAAAAATTAAAAGTAGGGTTTTGCTGTCTTAACAGAAAACCGTATTGGGCTTATTTACTAAAGAAAGGAGTGAGATTCCTCAAATTTCATATACTTATTGAACCTTACGACGTCATTACCCCTGCAGTGTATACAACCTGCTCTGATTCAAAGCTGAACAAGTTGCCTAGCCTCCAGTCATCTACATTCAAATTTTTAGCCCGAACGCTATAAATGGAAATTGATTTCTCCATAAGCAATAAAAACATGCTATTTTCATAAAACAATTATAAGAAAAAATAATTTGGATAGAAATTTCAAATCTTAATTATTTATTTAAGCTTAAAATGTAGTATTTATATATATTTATTTTATTTCTCTTTATTCAAACATTTTCTTTTGTTCATCAAAAAGATTTTTTTAATAATTGGTTATATGTTATATTATGTAGTATCTTTGCCAGCCAGGTGGCTTGAATCCGGGTCTGATGATTCCAATTAACGTTTCTATCGTCGCGATCTAGTTTTTCAATTAATTATGACGACGCTGCATAATAACATTCAGACCCGATCGAATAAAAGCGTCAAGATATCAGATATGTATCTTATAATTAAATCTCTCTGGAGATTTATTTTATATGTAGATTTAACATAATATAAATAGCCTTATATTTTTAGAATATATCAATTAATACATTCATTATGCAATATTTGAAAATTTGCATGAGGAAAAAAGTTGGGACCTGAAAGAATCGTCGTTCTCCTTTACTTAATTAATATTAAATTGAGTGACCTGGAAGTTCTCGCGGATTCTGGCGGGGGTGATACTCTTGGGGATGACACCGACGCCCTGCTGGACCAGGTGACGCAGCAGCACCTGAGCCGGCATCTTGCCGTGCGCACCTGCAATGCCGGTCACTACCGCGTGCTCCAGCAGGCTTGGCAGCTGCCGGGAACTGCATCAGTGTTTTACAATGGTGCGGCTTCATATATACATCAGGGTCAAAATTATGAAAGTGATGATACGTATATGCTTATAATTATTTTAGTTAATGTATTTACTTTGAAAAATAGTTAAGCATTCGTACAAATTAATATTACGTTCATTTTTAGTTCCATATATATAAATAAAAAGTATAATTTATTTTAATTATGCATGCAGTGTAATATGTATACCATGCAAATAAGAAAATAAATGTGTTATATCAATACCATAGTAATTTAAAACAATTAAAAAATATTATAATACAAAAACTTCAATTACATACATGAGATGGCCGTATTTGTCCCTGAAGTGCGTGGCCGCGCCGGGCGATGCGAGCGGCGAGAACGCGACGACGGGCAGACCGACTTGCGCGCAGAACTCCCGGAGCGGCCGCTGCTGGTGCAACGCGTGCACCTCCACTTGCAGCACGACCGGCCGGATTCGTGCACACTCCAGCACGCGTGTCAGCTGGGTGGGATTAAAGTTGGATACTCCGATAGCACGCGTGCGACCAGCGTCGACCTCAGCCTCCATCGCCTGCATCGGAAGAAAAAATTTAAATTTTTTTTTATATAGTATCTCCCGAGAAAATGAGAATATGAATATATAGAGCTTAAATTTTAACGTAAAATTGATTTTTGCGAATTTTTGCGCGCAGTTATAATGTGATTTATGCAACCCGCTCTTCAATTATGCAGGAAAAGTTGCCTAGTTCAAGGGGATACAATATTTTACAATTTTTATAACTTAATTAAATTGCTTATATTATAAGTGAATAATAAAATACAAAAGCCTATTTTATAGCTGTTAATTATCATATATTTATCAAGCTATTTTATAACGTATATGCAATTAAATTTACTTTAATTATGAAAAATAAAAATGTTATATCCATGCCATATAATTATTATAATTATATTTATTAATATAAATTATTTTATTCTATTTTTATACAAATAGTGCATGTTTTATAAAATTTAACAGCTATAGCTGATAAAAAAAAAAAAAGGCGTTTAAAAAGAACGTGGTCACAATTTACGATAATTATAGCGTATATATATACTTACATTTATAAATATTTTGATTGATATTTTTTATTATTTTTATAATTAAAAATTCAAAGTCTAGCTGCGATGTAATTATAATAATAAGTTTCCGTCACCTTCCAGATGGCTACATGGTCTGTTTGCAAGTCAAGTTGCGGCCCTCCTTCCTCGGTTAGGATGGCTTCTTCGCCCGAAGCGTCTGGCACAAAGCCAAAGGGCAGATGCACCAGATAGAGATCAAGGTAGTCCAGCTGCAGTCGGCGCAGTGAGGTCTGCAGATAGCGCGAAACGTCACCCGCGCGCATCGCCACTCGAGGCAGCTGCAAACATATTAACATACACGAACATGCCTTTTAATTAGCACTGAACTAATATTTATAATATTTGATGAATTAAAGTGAAATATATTTTTATTGTAATAATTTTACCTTTGTCACAATAAACAGCTGGCTCCTGTCGCCTCGTCCAGATTCCATCCATCGTTTTAACGCGTTACCTATGAATTCCTCATTATGGTAGTTAAAAGCGGTGTCAATGTGACGATAGCCAGCTTCAAGCGCCGCTTCTATAGCTCGTTCTGTCTCCTCCTCTTTGCTCTGCAAGTTGCAAAGTTTATATTCCGTGATGATTAAAGGATCGATGAGCTATTTAATATATAACTTATATATTTTGTAGTAATGTTTTTTTATTGCGTACCTGCCACGTGCCTAATCCTATGATTGGCATACGTTGTCCTGAAGATAGTAAAATAGTTTGACTCTCTATTGTCGCCATTTCTACAAGTTACCCTGTCTAGAATTTTGGCTTGTGTAAAAAAAAAATATCAAGTCTATTTTTAACTCAAACGAGGTTATATAGGATACGAGCCAATATTATTTATATATTATGCTCGCGCTCTCGCGTCTTCACACAGTACAATGACGTCACAAATTGAATGTATTTTTGCGACTTAAGGTGAAAGTAAAGATGTGTGTTTTCTTATTAATTACATACAGTTCAGTTGTGGTCTTCCGAAATTTTATTTGCCTATTATTTAATATAAGTAAAAATAATATTTATAACAGCTATCAGTATTTGTGCGGTTTCGAAGAATCTCGCATCATTTCGCGGTAGATTTCAAATGACAGTCACGATCCGAAACAGAAAAAAATAACAGCTGTGAAATTTTCAGAATGAGCCGAGTCGGCAGATTTAGGGAGTTTGTAAACCGTAATTTAGTGAGTATTGTGATGGTCCCCTCACTAGTGGGTCTTCATTGGGGTTGGTTAAGAATTCAAGATATAGAAATATTGATTAGCAAGGACGAGAAAAAAGATTTACCCATTATTGAGGTGAGTAAATGTAATCGATTTGGTTCGTTAAAACCATTGAGCTCTATACAAGGCCTTGTATAGAGCTCAATGGTTAAAACATTGTGTTTTCCTTGCACTCCTTGCTTATTTTATCCTCTTATGTAAGCATATATAATATGTTACATAAAAGTGTATCTGTTTCTAGGGTGCGAGATATCTTGAAGAGAAAATTGAAAAGAAATTGGAGGCTTGGATTAAAAAAGAAGAAAAGGAAGAATAATTCTTACTTAGGCTACACACTTAGCTAGAACGTTAATTTTTAAGGTAACCTACTGGCAGACCAAATCTGCATATTTTCCTGTCTAATTTGATTGTGATGACACCAGTCCAAAATGTGTAATTTTTTTTTTAAATTCAATGGGTTATAACCCAAGTAACATTCAGTGAATACATTGCACGTAAAAGCTACATATTCATATTATATACTTATTTAGTAAAGTTTATATTTTGGTATGCATAAACATGCATACTGTTTTCATAGCTAAAATGCTTCTTTACTTAATTTTTATGTTTTGTGTATTTGTAATTTTTAGATTAATATTTTTACTTTGTAAGCGTGGAAATCGTAGATTACAAAAGCAACGCCCAGCAAAAACGTTCATTATTATTGGTTCAGGTGGCCATACAAGTGAGATGTTACGTTTAGCATCGCAGCTAAATCCAAAGTTTTATTCTCCTCGCATATACATCATGGCTCAGTCAGACACTTCCAGTGAAGTGAAAGTGCACAGTACTGAATCAAATCAATCAGATTATGCAGTTTTTAAAATCCCTAGAAGTCGTTCTGTAAATCAGTCATATCTATCTTCAATCTTAACCACATTGTTCTCTATTGTGTATTGTATTCCACTTATTTTACGTCACAGACCTGCTCTTGTTCTATGCAATGGTCCAGGTACATGTATTCCTATTTGTGTTCTTGCTTTTCTTATGAATATTTTCTATATTTCTTCAACTCGTCTTGTGTTTATAGAAAGTATTTGTAGAGTTAATACACTTTCATTAACTGGAAAAATTCTTTATCAGTTTGCAGATGAAATTATTGTTCAATGGCCTCAGTTATCTAAAAAATATAATCGTGTTGTGTACTTGGGTAAACTTGTTTAGGAAAGTTCTTTTTTTTTTAAAAAAAGTTGTGCTACATAGTAGCACTTTCATTTAATTAGCCACCAGTCAATAATTAAAAAAAGTATATATTAAATCTATAAATTGTGTACACTACATATTGTGATACTGTAGCTGATAATATTGTAATGTAAAAAACAGTACTAGAAGGTCATTCTGCTAGTAATGATAATAATATGTATTACTAATGTTATTTCATTGTTATTGTTAAAAAAAATTGTTTTAAAATTTTTAAGCCTTTCCTTAGCAAACAAAATAAAACTTTATACTCAGGCTGATATTATTTATTTCAGACTGGCACAAAAATGGCAAAACAAAGAAACCTATGGCAGGAGCCTACCTCATCTCTTGAGAATCAGGAGATTTTAAAAAGCTTTCGCCTTCTATTCGAGTCATGTTTTGGTCCAAAGGGTGGAGTCAAAATGTTAGTATCAGGTGGAGGAATTCTAACAGTTACATCTACTTCAAGCCAAATAATTAAAACTCTTCCTTTCAATCACCCCATAATTAATTTAATATTAAATTTTATAAAATCACAACATTGTATACATCAAGATTATGGTTTATATGTTGGTATAATTAGTAGTTATTTAATAGAACAAGCTTGGACTAGTGATAAATTTAGTGCAAAAAAGACTTTGAAGTTTGTGTGTGATCGCTGCCTTGCTTTACTGGAGCTGGGTTCGATAGAAGCTCGAATGACCAGTGTGAGCCATCTACTGGCAGTGACTGAAACTATTCTTTGCTCCAAGCCAAGTTGTGGGCTCTCGAGTTTTGATCGTCGCCACTTAGGTGTTCAGCTAGTGAAGGGTTTCTTGACAAGTGTAGGTTCTGAAGCAGAGAGTGATGGACTGGGGAGGGTGGTGGTAGCTGCTCAGTCTGGACCTTCAACACAAGACACCAAACTACTTGAAGGTCTCCTCTACCCATACCCTGAGGCTGAACCTTTGACCCTGCAACTGTGTGACAACAAAGGCCCTTGGAGAGTACTGCTCTATACCTGCATGCTCACGGACCTTCCTCTAGCTGCTAAGGAAGCAGATGTGAGTATACAATATTATACGTAGATACACTTACATAGTAATACATACTCACGCAGTGTATCTAATAATTTTTCTGCAACTAACCAAATTATTTTTTTCTGTAAAGTACATTTTTTTTTCTTCTTTCATTTAAAATTGTTTCTGCTTATTTTTTAAATACTGTAATAAATACATAATATACAGTACTTCAATAAATATACCACTGGATAATAATATAATTAAACATGAAAAGAGTGGAAAATAAATTATATTTACGTACATATGTATATTTTGTTACAGCATCTTGGAATATCAAGTTCTCTCCGCCACTTCAATCCAATAGTATCCCACTTCTCATCCCTTGTGCCTCACTTGCTGGCAACTGGAGTTCACCTGCTGGCATGCCAGAAGGTGGTACACCCTGAGATCCAAGTGTGTCTGCGCCGAGCAGGCCTCGTGGTGCTACCTCGTCTCGGCACGGAGCTTGCCCAGGGTCTGCAGAGGCTTTCCGGTGCTCAACCCATGGACACCCCCACCTCTGTGTGGCGAGAATGTGTGGGATCTCTGGACTCTGTCACCCCAACCTGGCAGCATGGCAAGCTTTATCTGCAGCTAAGCAAGCAGGGAGCTGATGTCAGTACTCTATTACTGTGTAGTCCTCAGCCTCAAGCAGCAAATGAAACAGAGGTGAGTGGAAGTGTTGCTGAAGATTTTTCTTTTCAATCTCCTTTATTGATATTTGAATACTAATTGGTTTAAATGTACTGTAATCTGTACAGCTTGGACTATAACATAAATTTTTTCTTGCATTATTTCAGTTATATTTTTCTATTTACAAAGGGAGTTTATTTTTACCCTTTGAAGAATAGGGTTCCATTTATTTATTAATTTATTTATTCCTTAATATATTATTTTAATGTTTTCTTTTGTGATTTTCTTCTTTGATATAATGCTTGTAACCAGTGGCGTAGCCAGGATTTGCCCAAGGGGGGGGGGGGGGTTCTTCAGGACAAAGATTGAGAAGAGCCCACTGGGGGGTTTGGGGGGCTATTGGGGGGCTTCGCGCGATTTTTTTTAAGGACACGCCCCTTTTTTAGGGTAAAATAATGGAAAAATACTATTATATTAGAGGGTAAAATATATGGCCTGATGCAATTTTTTTAACATTTTATATTTTTTTCACCCCATTTTTCAATTTCTTTTGAATACGTGCGTATGATAAATAAAGCTTTGAGTAAATCATTTTAATTAAATCAAGTAATTCATGTAACCACTTTATATTATTTTTATAGAATCATTTAATTGAATTTGATTTTTAAAATTTATTTAATAATCCAAGTTCACATCATTAAGATATTGTAAAAAATAAATAAATAAAAAATAAAAAGGGAATTGCTTCTCTTATTTTTGTTAAATTTTGTCTGCACCGGACGCGTGGAGCAACCAATTAAATGAAAGTGCGGCACACGTGAGAGCGTTTTAATTTTTACAATAGTAGTTATATGCACATGCAGTTTGTAAGGGAAATAAAACATTTATTTATGAGTCGCACTTTTTCCTGTTAAAATTAGAAACTAACTTATAATTTGTTTATTTTAAAGAAAAGATCCTACTTGATACCCCTAAATTTCAATTTTTTATTTAACTTTTTTTTTTCCAAATTTCTATAATTTTTCCTCTTTTCTTCTTATATCCAGTCACTACTCGATCTTCATGGGGGGGGGTTAAACCCCGAACCCCCCCCCCCCCCCGTGGCTACGCCACTGCTTGTAACAAACTAATATGGACATGTTGCAGGTGGTTGTGAGGCAGGCTCTGGGCGGACTGGCGCAGCTGATGGTGCAGCCGCGACTGGTGCCAGGTGCTGGCTGCCTGGAGAGCTGGTTGGCATGGCGCCTCAGAGAGGACGTAAGACTCGCATTGCACACTGCACCTTCCTCTTAAGCACTGTGTTCACTTGGTGAGTATGGCACTTGCACCTGAATACCTTCTTGAGGATGTTCATTATTTTGTGTAATTTTTAGATTTTTTTTCTTACAACTATTGAACAGTTTTCTCCTGAGTAAAAATACGCACTTATTGTAAATTAGGTGGTGGTAAAATGGACAACCTACATAACATTTTTGAATTTCAGAAATGAATAGAAGGCATCAAATTATGTTAAATCTGAATTTTAGCAGATTTTTTAGAGGACAAGAAGTATTGCTAAAAAATTATTCAAAGTTCAGGTTTGAACCCATGTACCTTTTTTAAGTCCTATCCTTTTATTAACCCTAAGTCCTTGTCCTATAACCCCTCTCTCTGTACTTTCAATAATCTTTTAAAAATACAACAGGATCAAAAAAATCTGAAAAATAATGAAAATGGTATAATTTGGTACCTTCTATTAGTTTCTGCAGTAAAATTTTTTCATGGGGGTTGGCTGTCAATTGGCAAGTTTTGTATTTTGGTTTGAATACGAATTTGGTGCACCGATAGATTTTAGTGATTATGTGTTACACAAGTAGATGAACTACCCAAGTAAAAATTACTTCTGCTCGGTGAACAAAAGCTAAACAAAAAACTCAGCTCGACAGTCTGATTACCCACTAGATAAGTAGGACTTAGTCTATTATCCAAATTAAAAAAAAATCTGCTGAATTTTGTTACAAGAAATGGAACAGAATTTCATTTTCACCTGGTTTAAATGCATTAACTTTAAGGATATGTAGAATTTGCTAACAAAATAACTTATCTTCGCCTACAGGTTGTGGCTGGTAATGCAGGGTCTACCAGCTACTGCCAGGGTGACATACAGACTGCTCTGGGGTGGGTTGAGACTGCACTGCTGCAAGTGCCTCGTCTGCTGGCTGGCGTGGCCCCCTGGGAGGTGCTGCGGGACTCTGTGACTCACCACGCCTGGCTAGAGAATGCCCCTGTCTGCCTGTGTGGTTCTGTAGCCAAGGAAAGTGTTGGCAAGGCTACATGGACTGAGCTACCTCTTCCCTGTCCCACCACCTCTGAGCTCACCTTTATCCCTGTAGATGGCAGCCTTGTTGATGTGTACCGAGCTAAAGCTAGTGCTCTCCGACACGCTTTTGAAGCCTGTCTTATAGTCCTAGCTGTCAGCACTATAGTGCATACTTAGTTGTATCTGCACTGTGCATCATAATTGTAATTATCAGCTATGTTACATATGTACTATTTAAACACAATATATAAAAGTTTTTTTTCTTTGTAAGTAAGGTACAACTGTATAGTCGGTCACAGTAAATAAAAAAGAAAATCTTACTTTCAAAATCATTGCACCTATTTGCTATTTGCTGTGTATGTATTTTTATTGTAAATTATTTAAAGTGACTCTAAAAATAAATTTGGTTTAATAGGTAATAATCAATAATAATTTTATTAGGTTTCTTTGCATTTTGTGCTGCATGTAGGAATGTGGACAATCTGTATTTTCATACGGAAGCCATACTTGTTTTATAACAGATTTATAAGAGCCTATGAAATGTTATCAGTATGAATTCTGTTCACTCAATTTGTTTTTATGCATATTTTATTGTACAGCACTTCAGATGTCATTACCTTATTTTCAAGTTTTTGTTTGGGTCAATGTTACACTAAAAAGGAATATCAGCTGAATTTCCAGTTTATTCTTGTAAATATTTATTATTTCATGGAATTGAATTTAAATAATATTGTTCATTTTCAATTCATAGTATTCATGGTAATAATAAATTGTATTACTTTGCTGCTTCTTGTCTAGGAGCTTATCGTCTTCTTTTAAAATCTACATGTTGAAAAATTTATATGTTTGAGGTTGGATTTTTTGATTGGTTCATAAAATTTGAAATAAAATATTTTAAACATAAAAAAAATATGTATATTTTTGTCCATATGAAATTCCAGAAGAAAATAATTGAAGAGGTTATGTTATTATTATTTTTTTTTACAGAAACGTAATATAAATGGAGGCACTGCCATATATTATGTTAAATTGATCTAAATTGATCCATTTTGGTAAAAGTAAAAGCAGTTCCTTATAATATTTTATTTTTATTATAAAGTTGAATGTTTATTATAATTTAATTATGCTTCATTGAATTTTGAAAGAACATGAAATATATAATTATATATTATTAAAAAAATTTATTGAAAGTAGAAAAGTTATGATTACAAAATACAATAAAAAAGTACAAAACACTACAAACAGTTCGAAAAATTACATAGCAAAAAATACATTGATCAGCATCAATTAAGTTTTTATAATATTTCTTCATGATCTATTCAAGACAATCTACTGGAATAGTATGATCTCCAAGAGATGTCAATGATGCTGCATACATAGGAAGTCTGCACACGTAGAAAATTTTCTTAAGTACATCATAATATCTGTTTTAGAAGCTATATATAGCCTATATTTGCATACGGCTACAAAAACTGATTATATATTATAATTTAGCTTATTCCACAGCTGTATGCAGCTCCACCAAGTTGATCGAAATATTAAATTATACTTATACTATATAACGATTTCAAGCTGTTAAACACAAACATTTTTGAAATTTTTGCAAGGGCTCTCATTAACATTTCACTTTCAACATTTCAAAAAACTTGAGCCTTTTTATTGCAAAATGAACATGAAAATTTATTCTTTCTTAAAAGGCCAAAATATACTTATATGATTACATAAATAATATCATCCTAATAAGTTGCAATAAATAGCCATGCCAGAAATATTCAAATTCTTTAATTGCTTAAAAAATGAATAGCAATATATCATACACTCAGTATAGTTATAAATACTAGCTGCATTTTTTTTTTTTTTTTTTTTTTAAATATGGCACGATCCATTATAGCTATAATAGGATTATATTATTTTTGAATTAGGAATTTAATTATTATACTGTACATAAACTCTCAGACAATTAAGTTAAGAAAGTTCCAAGCTATAAAGACATTAGCTGTACAGAAAAATTTGTTTCCTATGCACAGGAGTTTGATATATGAGCCCAGGCACATATGCAGCACGTACAACTAAAAATCTATAATTAATTTTACAGGAAGACGAACTATAAAGAGCAGATTCCAGAATACGGCTTACTGTTAACATAAATAAAAAAATACTGTTCAACTTTGCATCAACAAAGAAACTCATCTAACTCAAAATTTAAAGTAGAGTGATCATTTTCGAGGGTGCCGACATGTTGAACTTTTTACAATGAAAAACGTTTTTTGAGACCTCCCTCTACATCATACAATATTTTTTTCACCATCTCACCGGCACAACTTTCGAGATAATTCAATTTTAAAATCCCATCTGATGCATGTTAAAAAAGTGCAAAATCAGACCATTTTTCACAAAATCGTATTTTGCTTGAAAATGAAGCAGACATGTTGTTCTCAAAAACTTATATTTAGTAACTAGGATTCTTAAGGAATGTTTTTATGTATTTTGAAAAGCATACCTCACCGGCCATTTCGAATTTTAAACAAGACTGACAAATGTGAGATTCGTCAGTTTCTAAGTTTTTGAATTGTTCCCGCCGACAATGTATCATGTTAAATTGAATTTACAGCACTAGTTTTAGTATTACAATAAAAAAAAAATTCACACTGAACTTATAAATCATATAGATCGTATTAATATGGAATACGAACGCATTAGACATGAATAAATTTACTGATCAAAAAGATCCAGGTTCGAAACCCGTAAAAGCGGCAAACTTTTTACATTTTTTTTTTTCTCTCGCCCCATTGCTAGGAATTTGCCTCCCATAATTAATAAATTGTTTTCATGAAGTTTCAAGCACTTTTTCACGCCTAATAACAATTTTAAAGTTTAGATCACTCCACTTTAATTTCATTAATAAATTTTTTTACAGGCCGGGTTGAGTATAATTATGTTATAATTACAATATTACAAAAATTGTAAGTGTGCATTTATTGTAGTTTCAATTAAAATACACCAGCACAATCTAGCTGTCATCAGTATGATAAAAAAAAAAGAAAATTGTATATTTGATAATATATATACTATGGTTAGAAATTAAATATTACAAAAAATAATGAATAAAAATAAACTTAAAGTAAGTAAACATCATATTGTGATTATGTGTGGGAGCTAACTAGTTCCCGTCTCATGGCTTTGGAAAAAAAAATACCAGACACAATTTGTAAATCTTAATTGAACTGAATAGGTACCACTTGCAAAGCTTTGTTATAGCAAAAAGTAAACAAGCTCGTGTCCACCCAGTGTATTGTTTTTGTGTGAATCTTACGGGAAATTTACGATTTTCACAACCAATTTCAATACATTTTACATTTGTTTGATTTTAAAAATAAATATATCACCAGATATATTTTGCATTGGGCAATTTTGGGCCATTTGTAATATTGAAATGTGTATCTGAAAAAGTTTCTTTCATGTCAATATCTTAAATATTAAATTATAATCAGTCATTTGAAAGGATAGCTTTAAGCAAGTTCCAGTTAGTTTATTTTAAACGGTGATGTATTTATTTTTAAAACCATACGTATGTAATATGATGTATTGAAATTTGTACACACAATCAACAACAACAATACACGCTGCATGGGTGGACAATCGAGTTTGTTAGCTTCTTGATATAACATAGTTTTGCAAGTGGTCTATTGTAATTCTGAATTTTTAAAACATGGTTTTGAAAGTGGTCTATTTTTTAATTTTAATTAATTAATTTCTTTAAATTTTAATAAACTTTGGACAATTTAAAAATACATTATTTTAAAATATCAATATTAAATCCCATAATAAAAGAACCAAAATAATTGCAAAACAGTGTGTGCAATCAAAAACTGTGGAATTAAGATTTAAGATCATTGTGCATACTAGATGAGTTAATTATAATGGAAATCCTTAATAAATTTAGCCATTAATTAAGTTAGCACCAAAATGCTTGTCTGGCACTTTCCTTTCCTGCAGTTTTAAATCCCAAGCAGCTTCTAAACTAACCCACACAATTTGAGTTGCAGTTTGACCTCTGCTTGCTTGATCAACAAAATCAAGTCAAGGTTTTTACCAGACGACTTGATGGCGATTGAAGTAAGATTGAGCACTTCCATATGGCATCAGCTTTCATCTCTTCAGGAGTGAAATTTTCATCCATTATGCAAAGAATGGAAAGCACAAACTCAACAATTTTCTTACTGTATTTCTCTTCCCCCGCCTTGATCCCTTCTTCCAGAAATTTCTTCCACTTCTGCAATGGCTCTGTTTTACCCAAACTATTCAGCTGCAAGGACAGGATGTATATTTCAGCACATTGATTAGCCTCAGTTCCATCTTCTAGGGTAAAACTGTTAAAATCCATCTTCATGATAATTTCACTGGCTTTGGCTAGTAAATTGTTTTTCTTCAGACAGATTCCAATAAATGAATTTTTCTTACATTTATCTTTGAAATATTTCAAAAGAAGATAGAAATACATTTGTAATGCTTTCACTGCATCAATTTCCCACAATTCCTTGGCAAGGTCACAGAATATACATTAAAGAATTCCCCTGTGGTCTTATTGTCTTTGATAATATATTTTACCTTAGCTACAAAATCATTCCAACCATACGGATTATTGACACTGACCAGCACACATGTTGTTTTGAACAACTCCTTTAGGTTAGAGTTAGTATCATAATCATCAACACCCCGGCCAAATTTGTGTCTTAAAAGTAAGACTCTTTCCAAGCAGTGAATTCTTCCTCAAGTCTCCCTAGCTTGCGAAGACTCAGAGCTTTCAAACGATAGATCTCCAGTGCCAACTTTATGGGTATATACCCATAAATATATTTCAGCCCCACTAGTAATTCTGTCAAGATAATCAGTACACAACTTCAATGATTCTTCAGGATTGTTGTCTTCATTCAAGACTTTGGAAATGTGGTTGATTTTGTCATTAAGGGCATGGTATTTTATCAGGTTCATAAATTCCATATCACGTGGTGAAAGCTGAAACAGATTATTGAATCAAGGCTTTTTAAGTTTTATATAAATACACATAATATATTTTTAATATTTTAATGATTGTTTTCCATTTATAATATAAACCATAAAAACTTTTATATTTTAAGCCATAACTACAGTGGGTCAATTTCTCACACTTTATTTGTTAATGCAATTGAACGAAATCTATATTATACAGTATGTGTTATATGTTAAATATAACGTAAATTTACAAAAAAAAAAAAATACATAAAATAAAAATATGCTATAGCTTACACAAACATAAAACTCAAGCCAATTTATCGCCCAGAATATTTTACTAATTTGAACTACAGTTGTAAAATGTTTATTATCGTCATATATATATCATTAATAAATGCCATGATGCAGCACAGTATGTATATATATTTAGTGCAAGGAAATTAAGTATACTGTATACAAAAAAGAAACATGCAATGCACTACAGCTGCAATAACACTGCATATTTTATGTTTGTGAATATGTATACAACAAATAAATTTTAAGGTGGCAAATATTATTATCTTACATGTGAATAACAAACCAAATCAATATCTAAAAAATGAAGGCTCCTCTACCTTGGGCATTTTCTTATTTCGTTCTTTGTTTTAGTCTGAACTTTTGCGCTTCTGAGGAGCTTTCGGAGGAGACCTACGTGTACACAACACGTAAGTAGTCACCACATCCACAGTCTGAGAGCACCCAGGTAGCTCTCTGATTGGTTGCTGAACTCCAGAACCAGGCAAACTTTTCTTTTTCTGAAAATAAATCAGTAATAGAAAATTAAGAATTAATCAATATTAAAATGCCTGGACATGTTACTGTATACTTATGTAAACAATATTAATTACAATAGACTGAATGTTGAAATGTGTTTAATAGGTAAGCGGAAAAAAAAACCTCGGAAAAAAAACCCTTGTATTAAAAAACCCTTGAAAAAAAACCCTAGGAAAAAAAACCCTCGGGGATAAAAAACCCACGGAAAAAAAACCCTTCGCTGAAGGAGCAGCCCCAAGGAGCATTTGTGGCGTAGTAGCGCGGTAGCGAGGTTTCACGGTGTGGGGGGAGCTCATCAAAATGTAGAAGTCTATGACGCGGCGATGTTGTGGAAGTTAACTATTATCTGTATAATAGTAATTCCAACTGTGTTTTTAGTTAAGAATTATTTTAAGGTAGAGATAATACGGATCAGCTGGCCCAATGCTAAAAAAATCCCATTCATAAAAATTATGAAAAAAATTTAAAATGTTCTCCTCTACATCCCCTATCAGTAGGTAAAATATCAGGTATACAAAAACGAGCTAGTTTTCGAGTTATTAATTTTTAAAGTTGGCCAATTTAACATGGAAGTTCCATTTCTCCATGTTAAATTGGTCAACTTTAAAAATTAATAACTCGAAAACTAGCTCGTTTTTGTATACCTGATATTTTACCTACTGATAGGGGATGTAGAGGAGAACACTTTAAATTTTTTTCATAATTTTTATGAATGGGATTTTTTTAGCATTGGGCCAGCTGATCTGTATTATCTCTACCTTAAAAACATATTTTTTCTAACTTCGAATATTATATATTGGATATAAAATAATTAAAATAAAAAAGTAATAAAACAAAAAAAGTCGTCGTCCTACTCGTATTATTATTATATAACATATAGACATAAAATGAACATTTGAAATTTATAATATATATCTAATAGGTTAAGTGATTCAATAATTATTATTAACATGACTAACGAGACTAATCAGATATATGATATCTTATGTAATATATATTATTGGAACATATATAATGATAATCTGTCAAAATAGGAAAAAAAAAAAATGAAGATACATACAAGCTTTAACTTAAAAATGCCGCAGCACAGCATTCTGACATCGCTTCGTCCGTAAGGTTTGTTTGGAGAAAAATCTTATTTATTTTTTCATTCAAATTCTATGCTGCACAAAATCTCGAATATTTTTAATGTCGTGTCGTGTAAAGTGATCTTTCCAGTGGCTCATATAAATTATTAATCTTGCCCTTCATAAGAACCGCCGGAAAAAATTAAAAACCCGGTACCGCTGGGTTAAGGGCATTGGGTGTAGCACCGGTAGTTGGCAACACTGACGTATCTTCACCATGTTAATTTTTGATCATTGCTCCTAGGAGTAATTTTTATGCTAGAGCTAAGCTGATTGCTGTATTATCAAGATAATTAGTAGCCCAAGTGCACAATTTGGCTAAATAAAGCCTGATTTAAAGAAAAGTATTTTTTAGTAATTTTTTAAATTATTTACATGCATTTTTCTAAAATATAAAAAAAAAATACTTTTCTTTAAATCAGGCTTTATTTAGCCAAATTGTGCACTTGGGCTACTAATTATCTTGATACTACAGCAATCAGCTTAATTTAGCTCTAGCATAAAAATTACTCCGAGGAGCAATGATCAAAAATTAACAAGGTGAAGATACGTCAGTGTTGCCAACTACCGGTGCTACACCCAATGCCCTTAAAGGATAGGAAGCTTGATAGAACATGTCGTCAGCGAAGGGTTTTTTTTCCGTGGGTTTTTTATCCCCGAGGGTTTTTTTTCCTAGGTTTTTTTTTCAAGGGTTTTTTAATACAAGGGTTTTTTTTCCGAGGGTTTTTTTTCCGCGATTCGTTTAATAATATATACAGTATAAAATCTTCTTCTTCTTCTTTAATTTCTTATGCCCACGTATTGCATGGTCACTAAACCATTTTACTTCTAGCAAGCCAATAGAGAAAAGACTCTTTCTCTTCTCTCTATAAAATTAAATACATATTATACGGTAATTATACAAATATGTAGCTTATATAATATGAACTTTACAAAAAACCATAAAAAGTCAAGAAAGTTGGAAATTCTTTGTTTATTAATAAATTTGTTTGCATATTTTGGGAAATTTCTTTTTACCTTTTTGAAGTTGAACTTAAATTAATTCATTTATTTTGTTATATCTTCATTTAGTGAACTACTCTTTAATTAATACACACTTACATATTAAAAGAGCTATTAATTGTTATTAATGGTAGTGCTAATTTAATAAGTAAATTACTGCATCCATTTTAATTTTATTCTGTCATGCTAATTAATTAGAACAATATTTTAATTACAATCTGTAGTTCATACCTTGCTCTCCTTGGCTGCTTGTCCATTGCTGGCTGGCAAGGGAGCCAACATCTCCATGTTCTGATCTCCACCAATGTTCCCAGAGTTGCTGGAAGTTGTTTTTGTTTGCAGAGGTGCAACCACTGGAGTGGTTTCATCCTCACCTACTTCTGTTGTTGGTGTCAACACATCAACTCTCGCCTGCTGCTCTTGCTTGTCAAGCTTGGCTTCTCCCCCATCACTCAGTTCAACAGAGGGCTGCAGAACAAAACAGCACATGAGTTACATAGTTGCCTATAGATTACAGCAAACAACATTGTAATGAAAAAATTATACAATGAAGAAAATATATGCCAGCTTATAAGCTTGGTAACTCCAGAAACAGGGTCCTCAAGTTGTGATACAAAAAACTTTGCTGCACTTCAATAATAATATTACATTTAATTAGCTACAACAGAATCATTTTAGAATTGTCAAATATATAAAAAAGGCCACAATTTAAACAAGAATATACTCTGTACTGTATATATAACTATGATCATATAATATATTACATACGATCAATACAAGGACTATATATGCCAATTTTATGCACTTTATACCAGATTTTCTAAATCACAATATGATAAAAATAAAAAAAAAAAAGGTAGAAAAGGACATGATAATATATATCATCTCATCTATCTATCTTGATCTCGAATCTGTATGCATATTGAAAAGAAGATAATTACAAAATTAAGCAGTAAGTTTTAGTGGATCCTAGCTGTTTGTTCCCCTCAGATATAATATAGCTTAATTCTATTATACAAATTAAATAAAAAAAAAAAATAAAAGTAGTTTTAGTTCTTGATATGACGTGATCCATATAATATGCTGTTTGTAAAACTAGTGTCCGAATAAAAATAAATATATATAATGGAGGGCAATGGCTTTAACTTTATTTTTTAGTTTTACAAATGTAAAACTTATTATTGTTGTCACCAAAAAAACATCTAGCAAATCCTGACGGTTTGTCGCTGCAGTGCCGCTGTGCATGGGTACATGCGTTATGTCATAATTAAGCTCCATTTCTTAATTAACGCTTTTTACGCCAACCTTTGGGACTTGCTAGAACTCCTAGAAGGTGGAGGGTGTTGACATTTTTTTTAATCATGCAACAATAAGTTTGACATAATTACAGATCTAACAATTAGTTTACACGTAGATTCGACTGCACGCGGCAATCGTCTCTTGCAACATGCTTTATCACATGATCCAGACATACTGCTAGCTAGACATACATGTCTCAAAACTAGGCGTCATAGAGTCTACAGGTAATCTATAAGATCTGTTACACTGTACTTATATTATTTATAAATTGATATAATAAAAGTTGAAATTTTCCCCTCCGTATAATAATATAAATTTACATGTCAGCTAATTGAACAATGACAGGATGAATAATTATTAAACAAGTACCTTATCACTGCTTGCTGGTTCCTCCTTGATGAACAAGCCTGGCTCCGGCTTGGGAAGCAACAAGGTCTCAAACTCACCAAACAGCACTGGCTCCTGTTTGAACACACAGTATGAACTTGTACATGAGGAGAGTTTCAGTTTGCATGACTCACTTTTCCGTCAATATAAGCTTAAAAGGATTAAAAAACTTTAAAACTAAATGTCTGTATAAAATATAATAGTCTACACATGACTCATACAAACAAAATGAAATTATACAGCACCTAAATCTTATATCATATAATATAGTTTTTTTTTTTTTAAATTTATTCTTGAACTTAATCATTTGCAAAATAAGTAAATGTTCAAGGTAGAGATAACACTTATCAGCTGTTCGACATAGTTCCCTTTGATTACATGTAAACCTTAGCAATTCACAAGAACTCTAATTTTTTTTTTTATTATTATTTTTAGAGGCAGATTTTAAAGTGCCTAAAAAGCTGTACAAAAATTTCAAAACAAAAGTTAACAATTAAGCCAATTATTTCTAATTAATTAAGTTTTTAGTTTTTCTCACTGACTTGTCAGTGAGAAACAAGGATACATACAAAATCCTTGGTGAGAAAGCCCTATGCTGAAAATTTAAAAAAAAATAATAGTAGTAAATTAAAAAATATTAGTCGTTAAATTGTTATGAAATATTTTCTATCATGGCTACAATCTGCCTCTAAAAAAAAAAAAAAAAAGCAGAATTTTTGTGAATTTCCAAAGGTTTAAATGTTAATCAAAGGGGACTACGTCGAACAGCTGACCCGTGTTATCACTGTTATCTCTACTATTCTCTACTTTAATAAAAACAACAAATTAATTCACTCTTTATTTCTTTACACTCTTTGCCTTTGAAAATTTTCCTTTTCCAATAATCCAAAAGTGATTTAACTGATGGAAAGTTTATCATATGAAATCTGACAAAATGTCCAAAATAAGTTTTTTTTTTTTTTTTTTTTTTTTACATTGTGTACCATTATTTATTTGTAGGACTTGAAAAATCTTTCAAATGTCACAAAACATGCGGGGCATGTACATTATTCCTCAGCCTTAATCACCCCAACAGAGTAAAGACAGCTCTAATTTGTTTTCATCCTACGTACCCATGCAACTCCATCATCTAGTAGCCACATTCCAAGTCATGAATATTAAAAGTCAGCCGTGTTCGGGATTTGAACTGGGGACCTATCGGACAAGTGTCAGGCGCTCTAGCCACTACACCATAGAGCTGGCTTAATTATGAAACTATGATGAAAAGTCTGCAATGTACAAGCAAGCATGTGGACATTTTCAACTATTCGTTACGGCAATTTCGGACTAAGGTGTTGAATGCTCCGTTCTAAATTATTATCACTTTTTTTTTTTATTAGTTTTCTTTGACAATGTTTAATTAGTGCATTACATTTTGATTATTATTATGTATCATATTTTTCTCTTTTTTTTATGTGTGTGTAGTGTTGTCTGTTTTATTGTATTTAGTGCCTTGGTTCTGTAACTGTTTTGCTAAATAAATAACAATTTGAATTTACTGTGCATCTTTGTTTTTTAATACGAGCAAAAGAAATATCAAATTATTACAAGGACTTCAAAACAGAGCGATGAAAATTATATTGGGTTGTAATAAAAGAACTCATACTATATTGTTGTTGGAAACTCTGCAATGGTTGAGTGTAAAATAAAGATATGCATTAAATTAAGTATCACTGTTATTTTTTATGATATTATTCATACTAAATTTCCTAAGCAATTTAAAAGTGAAATTGTTAAAAATAGTGAGATGCATATTTATAATACAAGAGGATATAACAATTTTTTCAGAAAATGTGTCAATAAACAAAGATCAGATATATATGGATCAATTTATAACTGTGGGAAAAAATTGTTCAATGAACTACCAGATAATATAAAAATATGTAATAATAATAAAATGTTTAAAAGTCTATGTAAAATAATATATGTGAAGGAAAGATTTCCCTATAGCAGTTAATTATATATTCATTGTGTAAGTAATTATTTGTAAAACTATCTTATATGTTAATTGGTATTTTGCTATTTCTGTTTTAATATATTAATTGGTTCGTTCTGTAGGCATAAAAAATTATGAAACAAATTTTTATGTGATATTGTAAAATCAATTAATTAATATGTAACCAACTATTATGAATTTAAATAGCGAAAGCTAAAATAAAGATTATTTCATTCCATTTCATTTCAATTTGAAGCATACAACAGTTAAAATGTAGTATTTTGGGCAGTTTATATACCTGATTGATATTTCCAGATGTTTCCATAGGCTCAGAGTCTTCCCCACACGGCTGTGATGATTCCCCAAACTCGCTCTTGAAAACAGCCAAGCCCAAACTTGGTTGTTGAGAGACTGGCTCGTCTGATTCATCTATTGGCTCAGACTTGACGACAGACAGAGGGTCCACTGGACGTAACTTTTTTTTTATTCTACGCACCATGATTTCAACCTAGAGAAAAAGAGGGCAGAATGTTGTTTGAATTCATGTGTTGTAGACAACTTCACGAAATTTGTGTATTACTTATTTGAACAAAACATATAAAACAGAGTAATTAATTAAGTAGTGATTTTTTTACAGATATTTGGAACACCAAAAAAACCTGTAAATTTAGGGTATTGAAAGACACTGATGTGACATCATAGTCATGACAAAAGTATACACCGGCCGTTTACAATGTTTTCATTATGTTCGGGTATGTGCATACAATATTTTTTTGATAGCTATTAGTATAATATATGCACATAAATGGTAATACTGCGGAATGTGACGTCAACGTGGATGCTCACTATTCTGCTGATCACTTCTGACATGTTCAGAAAGTAACAGTTATAGCCCTGGTTCTTAATTTAAAGCATTTTATTCAGGTGGTGGCATGAGCGACGCGATCAGTCTACTTTACAGGAGATGAGAGAGAATACATGCATTAAAAATGTTAGGTGAAAAAAATGTTTAAAAATTAAATTTGCAAACTTTTGCTCACCTCAGAATTTTGATTATTTTCTTAATTATATTTTTAAATATTTTTTCCTTTATAGCGTAGCTCCACCAGCAAGGATGCCTACGACTGACGGACTACCGTTGAAACTTACGATCTGATGTCACATGCAAGCGCCCTATTACAGAGCTAGACCGCTATATAAAGTTTGGTTCACAACAATTCTCAACGTACATACCGCGCTCACTCTCTTCAGCGCTCACAGTTGCGACACTCTTACTCACCAGGGCTGAAAGGTATACCAAAGTGAATACTTTTTTTTTACATATTCGAGCAACCAAGAATTATTCTGGTATCCCCAGTGATGCAATTAACGCTTCGCGAAGCTTCGCGCGAAATTTCGCTAGTTTCGCGAATATTCGCAAAGTATCGCAAGCCAATTTTCGCGAAAGTTTCGCGCGAAATTTTGCGAAATTGATATATTTGAATTTCCCGCTCCACTTTTTCGAATCGTATTTAATGAATACGCCATTTTCTTCCTAATTTTACTTTAATGACAGGTTTAATTGCATAAATGAATTAAAAAAAAGTTCAATTTAATTTATTAGATATAAAAAATTTTATTTCTTTTTTTTTTTTTTATTTTAAAAATTACTTTTAATTATTTTTAAAATCATTTAAGGCTTAACCTGAGATATTCGGACGAAAAAAGTCGTATCGACAGATGTTCTTGAAATTAATTTGGTAGACTTACAACAATTGTCCAAATACTACTGATTTTTTTCAGATTTTTTTAACCGTTGGTTTAATTATAATTAATTTATTTAAATGTGTATTTTGTATCCTTTCAATGTTAAATTTTTCAATTAACTTTACACAAAAACGGCTCGAGAATTTTTTAAAATTTTACACAGATTAAAAGCTAATTTTTTGGACTATTTTTCTGAATTGTTTTCATATATTTCGAACCGTGGCGATGATCGTTTCCTATATGACCTAAGAGACTTGGCAACGCTCTCAGGGACTGTTACCACCCCCTCCTAGAAAAATATTCGCATTACTATTGCAACAGTGTTGCCAGATTTGCCAGTGAAGCCACGCCTCTTGACCTTGACGGACAAATTCTCAGGTTATACCTTAACACACTCGAGGATAGACAGGTCATGAAAGGGGCCATTTTATCTTGTTTTCTTAATTTTTTGATGAATATATAAAAAATCGCATTGCGACAGTCTTTTTTTAAATTTCGCGAAATTTTCGCGAAGTTTCGCGCACCATGTTTCGCGCGAATTTTTGCATCTTTGGGTATCCCCGTGGCTCAAATATTTTCGTACAATGCCTAGCTATTTTACAATTGATTATTTAGTTTAAAAAGTGGATCCAAAAACCGTTGGTTGATTCAAGCAATTCAAGCTACTGCCGCACGCCGGCTTGAATCAATCAACGGTTTTTGAACTCAATTTTCAAACAAAATAATTAATTGTAAAATAACTATATAGGCATCGTAGGAAAATATTTTAGCCACAGCTAGGGATACCAGAATCATTCTTATTACCTGCTCGAATATGTATTATAAAAATGTATTCAATTTGGTATGCACCTTTAATTCGCAGCGAGCATTTCCCCCACTCCGATTCTTTTTTTAACATTGAAGTAGCTAGCTCTTATTCGTAAATTATACACAATAAAGAAGAACTGAGAACAAGTACTAGAACAAGAACAAGTAACAAATAAATATCCATTAGTATTGTGTTTTTAAACAAATATTAAATTTTCGAATTTAAACAATTTTTCAAAATACAATGAACAATATTAAACTTGACTTTTAAGTAATTAAAACACAGTTAAAACATTGTTTAATTTACTTAGTTTAGTAAGGCATAGTTTAGTCAATGTTAATTAAGAAACTTAGTGAGTAAATTATTTTTTTTTTTGGATCCTCTTGGATTTGCCAGTATCCTTGAGGTCGGGTGTGGTCAAGCCACTGTACTGCTTTAAACGTTCAGTTTCTGTAAACTTCTTGCGTCTTTTTCGCACCTTGGGCTTTTCAGGGGAGCTTTCTTCGTCGTCTGAAGTCGAGTCTGAAGAGGATGTTTCTGGGTCTGGTGATGCAGGTGCCTGAAATACGTGAGGAGGTGCAGTAGGTGCTTGAACTGATGGAGTTAAATGAGGGGAAAAATCTGGTGACGCAAATGATTCTTCTGATCCCGGTTGAGTAGCTATTTTGGGACTGGGTGGGGGGGGGGTTCGGGTTTGTTTCTGCGCTACTTGGGAGAGTGGCAGGTAGTCGCTGGGCGTGAACGCTGTGAAAAGAGAAAAAAGTATTAATATAATGTTTTATTAGTTTGGACCGATTTGGACCCATTCAGACCGGTTCAGACCGCTGTAGATCGGGACTTACCTTCACTCGCCGTCGTGGGTTTGCTTGGAGTGGTGGGATACGACGGTGGCAGTGGATGAATATCTGTGGAAACAGAGCAGGAAGTTAGGATTAGTTCAATTTGATACGTAAACCCCGGTCCATACCGCTGCAAACCGGGGCAGACCGGTTCAAATTGGTTGAGATTGGTACTTACCAGCGGTTGTCGTCAACACGACTGAGATTAAATCGGGAGAGGAAGTTCGCTGTGGCCGGAACAGATCTGTGACAACAAAGAATATATTATGGCTTAGTTTAACTTTTTTTAAATTTTTCGAGATTTAGAATGGTGCAGAGGGATCATCCTTAATTACCTGGCGTCTTAGCACGGGGTGGATTTTCCACCTTCTTTCCTTTCTCGCCTAAAAATAGTACATACAATAAAGATCAGTGTTTTACCCATGAACTTAAATTTATTCCTATGAATTATAAAAATTTACCTTGGGCCTCATCAATGTCCATCGCATCCACTTGTTGGACAAATTCAAACTCCTCGTTTGAATTTTCATGCTCTTTCTCTTGCTCTTGTTCCTCGTCAACTTCGGAGTCGGAGGCCCTTTCTGGCGATGGCATTAGGAATCGTGGAAGGCGGTGGGTTGATTTTGGTGGTAGTGGTATCTGATCATCGATTAGGTTCTGCAGTTTCATTACTCCAGGGAGGCTGCAGAAGTACACGTCATCCACGGGCTCAAAATGCATATCTTCACTAGGAATGCGAAGCACTTCCTCTGTAACAAAACGATTGGAAACATAAATATAATTAAAATTGCATCAATTTTAATTAAAACTTACCTTTTTCAAGACCACATAGGGCATGTGGGACCACAATTCCGTCTGCTGGCCTTTTTCCTCGTGTTACTTTGTGCGGGAAGAATTCCTGGATGACAGCGGTCATCTCCTCTCTGCTGCGGACAATCTGCTCGGCGAGTTTCCGGGTTACCTGAAACACGCATTGATATTTAAGAGCCTTTGTAAAGGTTACGATTAAATCGTTAAATCGGCTTAAATCGGTTTGCACCAGTTTAGGGCGATTTGCATCGGTTCAGAACACACCGATTTTCCCCAATTTAAAATCCCTGCATATCGGTTTATACAATTTCCCGGCGTTTAATTTTTATACTCACGAGCTGGTCACCAGTGTGATGTGTGATGATTCGGCACTCCAGAGCCACATGGGTGTTGACGTCCCACGGCTGATCTCCAAAAATGTCGTAAAGCCTACTGGCTAGCATGTGGATTCTGTCAGCTCTTTTGGCAGGCGGTAACCCGCCGTATTCATGTGGCCGCTTCATGGGGGTGCCCAAGCAAGCTTCTTCTTCAGATCTTTTAGCCAAAGATACGGAGGGACCAAGAGCGGAAGATGGAGTACCTAAAAGTGATGGAGGACGTCCGCCAGATGTAGATTGACCACCACCTGAATAAGATGGACCGAATCCAGCGCCACCTGAATAAGATGGACCAGGTGCAGCGCCACCTGAAGAAAATGGACTGGGTCCAGCGCCACCTGAAGAAGATGGACCGAGTCCAGCGCCACCTGAAGAAAATGGTCCGGGTCCAGCGCCACCTGAAGAAGATGGACCGAGTCCAGAGGAAGACTGGTGGGCGATTTTGAAGCTTTCATAACCATGTACGATATTCTTTATGAAAGTTTCTTTTGTCACTCCCTCTCGCATTTTGTATGAATTTACAAAATCTAGTTGTGTGACGATCTCTTCGTTCGTGGGCCTTCTTTCCACTTCACGATCCACTTCTCTTCCCACGAGGGAACTGAAAGGGCACCTAAATGTCGGCGCGTCACTAGAGGTCTTGTAATTTGCCCGGGCCCACTCTTCGTCGCTACTTTGACTTACTGTGGGGTCCGTGACTCTCCATTTTTTGTGAATTTCAAACCCCCTGAAGTAGTCAAATATTTCTCGATGGCAATATAGCATATGCTTGCATGGCTGTGCATACTGGAAATAGGACTTGATTGCCTCCTTGATGTTCTTGCTAAACATTACCTCCTTGGGGTTGATGTCAAACACGTTCTGCAATAACTGGGACCAGTCCGTGTCACTCAGGTACTTCATTGACGCAGGTGGAACGGGGAGAGAACGCGTTACCCAAAATAGGAGAACCAGGAAGCAATGCCCGTGATATTTGTTAAAAATTTCGATGGGTGAAGGAGGCTTAACTATTCCCTTCAGCTCAGGAAAAGCTTTCACATAATTGGTATACGACTTAGAGATGCGAAGCATGAAAGGCATGAACCCTTCACGCAATTTGGGCATCTTGCAAGTCATGTAGTGTAAAATTTGGACCCCCGTCTTGTCTTTAAAAACTGAATGCCCGGATGACACATGTAACGCAAGCAAGTCAGCACGACAAGTGTCCATTTTGTCTTTATCCCATTTGTCTATCACCGAATACAACCAATCACGTCCTCCATCGAACTTGTGGACATTGTAGTCAGAGAAGCGAAACACACTTCCAGGATGTAACTCGTCAGAAACAGTGATGTAATGAGGTTTGGTCATGTCTGAAACAAAGACAAATCAACGAATTAATTTACCGATTTACCCAGATTTGCACCAGTTTACAGCGATTTGGATTGGTTTGGCCCGGTTTGAAACAGTTCCAGATCGGTTTGCACCGGTTTAAGGTGATTTGCATCGGTTTGCATGTGACATAAAATCCTCACGATTATGGAGAAATCAAATATTCAAACAATCAAACCGATTTGCCCCGGTTTGAAACCGCAGCAGATCGGTTTGCACCGGTTTAGGGGGAATGGGTTCAGATTGGTTTGTCCCAGTTAGACGGTTTGCACCAGTTTAAGTCGATTTGCAACGGTTTGCTTGCGACAAAATCCTCAGGAAAAATCAAATAATCAAACAATCAAACCGATTTGCTCCGGTTTGAAACCGCAGCAGATCGGTTTGCACCGGTTTATGGGGAAATGTTATTGCTTATTTTACAGTGCCCAATATATCTAATTGCCGCGGTATGTTGAGGATCAACGTCAAAGGGAGATCACATTGGTTATTGGTTATTGTAATGTGGCCAACATATCTAATTGCCGCGGTATGTTGAAGATAACGTCAAAGGGAGATCACATTGGTTATTTGTTATTATAATGTGGCCAACATATCTAATTGCCGCGGTATGGGTAAGATATACGTCAAAGGAAAATTTATTTTAAATTTTAATATTTATTATTTTTAATTTCTATTTTATTTTATTTTATTGAAAAATCGAGGCGAGGAAACGGCCGTACCCGAGGGGGGTATGGCCTAAATCGGTTTGTAAATCGGTGTAAATCGGTTTGCAGCATTATTTTATTAAATATATACATTTAACGGTTTTTATTAGTTTGCAACCCATTCATTAAAAACAAAAATTGGTGGTAAAATATTGTGCATTGCACTGTATGATGCATGCATACTTCAGCTATTTGATTTTTTTGATGCACATTGATTGACCGACTTGCATTATTATTTTAAAGATTTCTCCTGTTCACGGTTTGTATTAGTACATAATTTATATCGCAAAAATTCAAGATGATATGTAGGAATATAAATGAAATTGAAAAAAAATTAATAATTAGTAAACGTAATTATAAATTATAATTATAGTATTTTACATGGAGACTCGTTTGCCAACTCCATCTGTTTTTCGTTGTAGGAATGATTAAAATCTGTTTGTACCGATTTGTTACGGTTTGAACTGGGGCAGATCGGTTTGCTCCGGTTTAGTGCAATTCAATACGGTTTGTAGCGATTTGTACCGATTTGTTACGGTTTGAACTGGGGCAGATCGGTTTGCCCCGGTTTAGCGATTTGTACCGATTTGTTACGGTTTGAACTGGAGCAGATCGGTTTGCCCCGGTTTAGCGATTTGTACCGATTTGTTACGGTTTGAACTGGGGCAGATCGTTTTTGGGCAAACCCTTTTTCATATGCAAACTTTGTTGATATTATGCAATTTAATAATGCATTGCACTGTATAATGCATGCATATTTAAGCTATGTGATGATTATCATGTATGTGCATAATATCCCCTATGTATGAACATAAAAAAGGGGTGTAACTTGTCAATCACCACATAGCTCAAGTATGCATGTATCATACAGTGCAATGCACTATTGAATTTTCATAATATCACCAAGGTTTGCATAGACAAAATGGGTTTCACTAGTCAATCACAACATGCAGGAAGTATGCATACATCATGCAGTGGAATGCATGATGTATGCATAGTCAAAATGGGTGTCACTTGTCAATCACAACATGCAGGAATTATGCAACTTTAATAATGCATTGCACTGTATGATGCATGCATACTTAAGCTATGTGATGATTGACAAGTGACACCCCTTATGAAGTATGCATGCAGTGGAATGCACTGTTAAATTTGCATAATATCACCTATGTTTGCATAGACAAAAGGGGTGTAACTTGTCAATCAACAAACAGCTCAAGTATGCATGCATCATACAGTGCAATGCACTATTGAATTTTCATAATATCACCACGGTTTGCATAGACAAAATGGGTGTCACTTGTCAATCAAAACATGCATGAAGTATGTAAATTTAATAAACCATTGCACTGTATGATGCATGTATTATACTTAAGCTATGTGATGATTGACAAGTGACACCCCTTATGAAGTATGCATGCAGTGGAATGCACTGTTAAATTTGCATAATATCACCTATGTTTGCATAGACAAAATGGGTGTCACTTGTCAATCAAAACATGCATGAAGTATGTAAATTTAATAAACCATTGCACTGTATGATCATGTATTATACTTAAGCTATGTGATGATTGACAAGTGACACCCCTTATGAAGTATGCATGCAGTGGAATGCACTGTTAAATTTGCATAATATCACATGTGGTTGCATATGCACTATGTAAATTATGTAATGTTATGTAATATTATTTGATATTATGTAAACTTAACAGTGCATTGCACTGTTTGATTTAATCATGTTTTACACAAAATTATGAAAGTTATTATGTACTTACCAATAGACCAATCTTCTAGATTATCCCTCTCATGGAGCTCATGCACCCCAAAGGGCAGTGGTCCATACTCGTCATCAGAAGGGGTGGCTGCCTTCTTCTTTCCTTTCCCCTTGTCTTTTCTTGAAGCCATCTTCACCCAGTCCTCAGTGAATTCTGAATAATGTGATAGTTTGAGTAGACTGCAACAATACAAGAATTCAATTAATAATCGGTTGGACAACAAGCAAAAATCTGCAACGTCATGTAAACGAATTCATGCAATAACCGTTTTCGAGTGAAACGGTTACATATTCGGTTGCATATGATATTACGTAACACCAGCAGTATATTATATCTTAATTTTGACTAAAAAAAGCTAATTAACTCGCATGATTACCTGTAAAACAAAGAATATCTAGGAGCAAAATCCTGTCGAGTGAAACAACGCCCGGAACTTTCTAGCATGCCCACGGTTGCATCCGGAAAGCAGCGCCATCGGACGGTTTTTTCCAGAAATTTTTCAAAATGAAATTATCAAATTTATCAAATCGGTTTACAAACCGATTTATAACCATCTATATAGTTCACAATTCTATCTATTCACAAATTTCACTTACTTAATTGAGAAACACTTTGCACGTCACATCAAACACTAATTAAATTAATTTTATATAAGACAAAAGGCTAATTGTCAATAATTTGTATAAAACAGCGGTTTATACCTATCTGTACCGGTTTACAGCGATTCAGAATCGCTGTAAACCGGTTTGAGACATCTAGAATATTCTAGAACAATCCAGATGACCTAAACCGATTTACAGCGGTTTATACCGATCTGTACCGGTTTACGCAAATTCTGAATTGCTGTAAACCGGTATGAGAAAGTAATGTTTTATAAAGTCCTAAATCGGAGTAAACCGATTTACAGCGATTTGATGCAGTTTACACTAATTACACATACACATACAGTTAAAAAATCATATGTCAGCTTATTAAAATAACACACGAATAATATTTTTAAGTGTCACGAGCTTGATCGTCATCAGCGAGATCGATTAATCGTGCAAGTGGTGTGAGTTCTGGAAGATTATGGTCATTATTAGCCTCATCTTGATGCAGAACTGTCTGTCTAAAAACTAAGTTTCGTGAGGCTGACATAGTTCTAACAGTTGATCTAGCGGTGCGGAAACAGTTAACGATTGTCTGTTGCTTTTTCCCATCGTTCGAATCATCCACTTTAGATCTCTTGCCTGAAGGAACCTTTTCAGTGCGTCGAGCTGTTAATAGAATTTAATATATTAGAAGAGAGCGGTCGGGTCATCATACGGACCAAACAAGTAAATCAAATCTTACCAACTGTCTGTGTGGATTGTTCATGGTGATGGGAATTTTTGCCTGGTGTGCTAGGCCTTGGTCCGCCAGTCTCACTTCTCCTTCGCTCGAGGGGCTGGCTGGTGACCGTTCGCTCTTGGATGTTAAGAGTCCGACAGCGCCGACGTTGGGACACACTGATCCGTCGCATTGGCGAGATGACACAAGCGGACTGGGCATCGACTCTGGTTCCACCAGACGATTTAGAGGAACGCACCGTATTTTCCGTACCACTCGAGCTGCTCGGCGTTTCACACAGTGCAGCGACTCTTTTCGCTCTTTGTAAATTTCAGTTCCGTGCGTGTACTTCGTCTCGTCTGACGCCTGCGTTGTGTCGCTGCAAGAGCCTGAGTTCCGCTGTATGGGATGTCGTGCAAAAATTAAATTAAATTTTAAAATAAAATTTAAAAATTTAATTAAAAAATTAATTAAATTACATGCATTAAAAAACTCACCTCTTACCGCTTCAGCTAGTGGTCTGCCGTTCGGAGTGAGGTGGAGTTGAGCTGCTTGAGTATTTGGCTCAATATTGGTCCACCTATTTATGAACGAAGAGCAGGTACCAGCAGTTTGCGGATTGTCGATCTTTAGGACGGGCACGAGCACGTTCCGCTCCTTTGCTGCACTTAGTGGTTCATGACCTTTTATGATTGTCAACAGGGGAACGAGATGGTCTGGCAGTGTTTTCTTCGTTGTTACTATGATAGGTACATCATGATATACCTCACTTAGTCCCACTTCTGGTTGGATCTGTAATCAAAATTTGAAATAAAAACCGATACAGACCGCTTGGAATGGGTCTAAATCGGTACAGATCGGTTTATACCGGTCTGTAAACCGATTCAGATTCAGACCGCTGCAAACTGTTTAGGATGCAATATTTAGACCACTTGGAATGGGTCCAAATCGGTACAGATCGGTTTATACCGGTCTGTAAACCGATTTGATCCGGTTCAGGCAGATTCAGACCTCTGCAGATCGTTTAGAATGCAATATTAGTAGTTTTAATACTCACGGTAGAAATGCACTCGTACTTCAGGAGGCGCGTCAACAAGAGTTTGTCTATTGTCCTCTCGTCTAGGTCGTCGATGACGATCGCTTTATGGAAGCCCTCCTGGAACTGTGACATCTGTTTCACTCGGTTGGTCGGGAATGCGTATTCATAACCGTAAATGCCGGTTTGGCGCAATATGAAATCTAATATTGTTGTTTTCCCGTAATTTTCCGGTGCCAAGACGCACAATGGTTTGAGGAGCTTCCTATCTGGATCCTGCCTATTGATCAATGCATCGTTATATGATTTTATAACTGTCGTCATTGCGTTGAAATATGAGCACGTTTTCATTATCCACCGAAAGTTAGGGCAATACCTGACAGACTTGTAGTTTTCCCATTTTTTAAGCAAGAGACACTGCCTGAGCCTTTTGGAATATTTGAGTGCTGGTCCAAACTCGTTGATGTTGCCGAGAAACTCCGTTATCTGAGGACCGTTGCTCTCAATCATTTTGAGGTGCAGACTATAACTTCGATGGAATGTGCCTGTAGATATGCCATGATAAATGTGGGTCCTGTCTTCTTTTGTTAGATATTTAATTGCATTTAAACGGTGCAGGTGAAAGGAATGAAAGACATCACCCACACTCTAGCGCATGTTATTTCTGGCCAAATAACATGGCAGTGTGTAGAGGAAAGATGCAGGCGTACGCCACTGGAATAATCAAATACCAATAAACATAGCAAGATATATGTATTCTAGAATCGCAAACAATTAGAGAGTTTCATTAAAAAAAACTAACAAGACGCTTAATTCATTATATCTAATGCTTTACAGTGAAAATGAAAAAATAATTGTAAGAATTTCCCATAAAACGGATACTTTGGGGAAAATAATAATTACGTTTTAGTATTTTGTAATCAAGTTTTTAGTATTTTTAGTGCATTTATATTATTAGATACCCCTTGTGTCGTAGGATTGAAATTACACACGGCCCCTGTCAGATCTGCAGCGGTTTACACTAATTCTGAATCGCTATAAACCGGTTTGAGACATTTTTCTAGATGACCCATACGGATCTGAAACGGTTTACACCAATTCTGAATCGCTATAAACCGGTTTGTGACAGTACTCTAGATGACCCATACCGCCGTTTTGCAGCGGTTTACACCCATTATGTATCGCTATAAACCGGTTTGAGACAGTACTCTAGATGACCCATACCTATCTGCAGCGGTTTCTACCAATTTTGAATCACTGTAAACCGGTTTGAGACAGAACTCTAGATGACCCATACCGATCTGAAACGGTTTACACCAATTCTGAATCGCTGTAAACCGATTTGAGACAAAACTCTAGATGACCCATACCGATCTGAAACGGTTTACACCAATTCTGAATCGCTGTAAACCGATTTGAGACAGAACTCTAGATAACCCATACCGATCTGAAATGATTTACACCAATTCTGAATCGCTGTAAACCGATTTGAGATAATACTCTACATAGTACTGCGGTTGTGCGCTGCCAGTCAAAGGTATGAAAGACATCACTCACTATCTTTAGCACATGTTTTTTCTGGCCAAATAACATGGCAGCTAGTATGCAGAGGCAAGATGCAGACGCACACCACTGGAATAATAAAATACCAATAAACTTTGGAAGATATATGAAATTCTAGAAACGCAAAAAATTAGAGAGTTTTATTAAAACTAACTAACATGACGGTTAATGTATTATCTGTAATGCTTTAAAATTGAAGTGAGAAAATAATTGTAAAAAATTGCCATAAAACGGATACTTTGGGGAAAATAATAATTACATTCTAGTATTTTTTTATTAAATTTTTTTATATTTCTAGTGTTTGAATTTACTCACGGTTTTGCTCAAAACGGTTTAGTACTATATGCCCCGGTTCAAACCGCTACAAACCGGTACAAACCGATTTTGGCATTGTATTTCAATCAACTTTTGGTCACCGCAATTCAAATGGGGGTTCCATCGGGTTCGGTCAGCTTAGGTCAAAGGGAAATGCGTATGGAACTCTTCCTCGGTTACTCTCACTTCTCGTCACAGCATGTCAAAGGGGAGTCCATCGGGTTCGGTCAGCTTAGGTCAAAGGGAAATGCGTATGGAACCCTTCCTCGGTTACTCTCACTTCTCGTCACAGCATGTCAAAGGGGGGTCCATCGGGTTCGGTCAGCTTAGGTCAAAGGGAAATGCGTATGGAACCCTTCCTCGGTTACTCTCACTTCTCGTCACAGCATGTCAAAGGGGGTTCGGTCAACTTAAATGAAAGGGAAATATAGTTCAAACCGCTGCAAACCGATTTACAAACCGATTTAAGCCCTACCCCAACACTGGCTAATAACCAAGAACTAAGAACAGTTTGTTACAAAAGTAATGAGAGAAAAAGCCTATTTCCTTGTTTATAAAACGCTTTATTGAAATATTAAACTGTATGAAAAAAATATACATCATATGATGCCATTTTATTACTTTAACCAAATTTTTACCTTGAAATTGCTGCACTGCCTATGCACAACGCACAACACAACTTACACAACTTTCTCGTAATTCTCGTGATTCTACTGATTCTCGTAACAATCTCGTTTACTGGTTTCCGGTTTCCCGCTACCGTTATTTTTATCCATCGATAGATGGCGTTGAGGGCGTAAATAGCGTTCAAGGTTGGCTTTATACAGGTTAAGTCACCGATTGGACCAATGTTAAAGGGCTTGTCCAATCACGTTCAAGTATTTTTGGCCACATCGAGCAGCGAAATTTTGAATGCGCCCATCATGCAATGCTATTTTTGAAATTTCGCGGTACAATGGGGACTGAAAATTTAACGAAATTGACGCACGAAATGCGTGCGTGTCTTAACCTGTATAAAGGAACCTTGATAGCGTTTTATATGTATATATAAATATAAAAATAAAATGTTGATTTAAAATTATATATAATTATTATATATTTAATTATATAGCTTATAAAAGTTAATTTATTTAGCTCTAGCTCTCTAATAAAATACATTAGTTCATTATATGTAACAAAAATACTGTGTTATTTATAAAATAATAAAGTAACATAATTATTAATGGTGAGTTCAGGGAGGGGCTGAGAGAGTCAGCCGCAATCAAGCGATGAGCCACCGTGGTGGAATACCCACAATTGCCGCAAGCAGGGGTGTATGCATGTAATGTGTGTATTATACACACTGATATTTATCTTTATCTCTTTATCTTTCACACATTTTTAAACAATTTTTACAATATAAGAAAACAATGGGGAATTCTCTTACAACTCATGCAAATTTTTTTATTTTTTATTTTTTTTATTTTTTTTTTTTTTACAAGGATACACCCCTAAGAGCTTATAGCTCGCGGCGGGGTACTGGGTAGGGATAAGGTAGAGAACGGATAGTGGCCACGGCCTGCATGCTTACGCGTCCCAGCATTCGCTGAGGTGAGACTGAGGGAACCGTGGAAAACCTCAGTCAGGACGGACACCTCTACTTTTTCTCAATGAACCAAAGCGATGTCCAAAGCCTGGGGAACCACACACAAGTGCATCACTGCACTGCCATGGGTGGAAAGCAAGACGAATTTACCCCAGGGAGGGAGCAGCGTATTTTTTACTTGAAACGGTCACCCATCCAAGTACTAACCACGCTCGACGTAGCCTGACTTCGGTGATCTAACGAGAACCAGTCAATGCACTGCGCCACGCTCAATTTAACCACTATATTAATTATGATAGGGTACATATTAACAATAAGTTTGACTTAAGTTTCAACTTCTTTAACTCAAATTTGGGGACTCTGAAGGGATTCGATTATTAGAATAGGGACAAAGTATATGCAACCCGCGCGCAAACCTGAAAACTGTGACGTAGAAACTCCCTAGTTATATAACACACAACAACTGCCTGATATCTTAGTTTGAGCGTCAAAAGGAATGATTGGCTATAAATTTTAGTAACACGATCGAAATCAGCGTGTTTTTCTATCCTAGTATCAATAGTTTTGTTCCTAATATCAGTTTACTTTAAGAGTGATAATCGAAAATATAAATTTATTGCAGGAAAATTTCGCCAGCTAGGCTAGACAGTTTCTACGTCACGTTTTGGCGCTAAATTCAAAAGAAGGAAGTTTTTTAAAAAATTCCAATGTCTCCAATTTTGAAAATTGAAACTTTTTTGTTTTGGGACATTTACTTTCAAGGCATAGAGCATCCGAAAAAAAATTAAAATAAAAGTAGGAGAATTCCCCATTACAGTCAAATTTATGCCGAAAGTTAGAGGTTTTTGGTCGTCTTGTTCATGTCCGATCGAGTCTTGAAAATTTGCATACATGTTAAATACTATTCTTACAAACCTGTAGCCAAAATTTCAAAAGAGAAATGCGAATAGGAAGGTCAAAAACCTCTCACTTATTCCGGGTACTTCCTGTGGGAATATAAAATTAATTTGACTGTAATATATACACACGTACCAATGGACAAGTAGCAACAATTTTCTTTATTAGCTCAATCGAAAGAGGAGGTCGTAAAATACACCAGTGAATTTTTTGAGATCTTTAACTGTATTGCATCATGCCTAAAATAGAGATGTGAAAAGGTCACGTGACCTGGAGGCGGCACCCGTGACGCCTATGACGCATGTTACATTACTATATTCATTATTATATTGTGTTGTTTTTTCCTACTAAAAAGGGAATTCAGATTTAACAAATTTAATATATATATATATATATATATATATATATATAAATATATATATTTTTTTTTTCATGTTAGTCATGGTCATGTTTTGTCATGTACATGTTGATAATATATATTTATGATTATCCAATATATTATTATAATAACATTTAATAACTATTAACATTTTTAATCTTATAAATAGAAATTATCTTTAGTTGAGCTGATATTATAATATATACCCAAAACTAAAATGGAGTATTTAAACCTCATTTTTTTTATTGCAGAAATGGATACATCGTGCAAAAGTTATGCTACCCTGATTAACCTGATTTTTTTTTTTTTCATATTTTTTAGAGCCTGAGAATTATTATTAAAAAATTATTGAAGGTTCTTTTTGTGACGTCACGAGGCGGCAAGTCCTATATATCTTTTTCTTAAGGAGCGGCGCCCCGTGACGTCATGAAAAAACTTTCAATAATTTTTTTAAAAATAGTTCCCGGGCTCTAAAAAACCTGAAAAAAAATCAGGGTAGCATAATTGCACGCTCTATCCATTTCTGCAATTAAAAAAAATGAGGTCAATATTCCATTAATAAAATTAAGTGATTAAATTTTAAGCGTGTATAATAATTAATATATTATTATTATTATTATTATTATTATTATTATTATTATTATTATTATTATTATTATTATTATTATTATTATTATTATTATTATTATTATTATTATTATTATTATGTGTTAACATTAATTAATAACATAAACATTTATAAACAAATTACTTTAAAATGGAAATGCTGGAGATTTTAAATTAATGGATGAATTAAGGAAGCATGCAGATATATAATATCTTTAATTGTTTGATGACCATTATATATATAATATAATATACATTATAATATATTATAATTTGATTTTATATTTGATTATATATTATAATCAAATAATGCCATGCTGTATTTTCAGATTCAGTTTCAGTTTTGCTCAGATGTGCGTGAGATTAGGCAACTGTTTGAGCTCGTGTGTACTACGGCACAGTACACAACGCATAAAATCTGACAGCTGCAAGTTTACTTTTTATGGAGTATACGTTGACGACACCTCATAAGAATAACATTATTTGTCGTCAACAGATCTTTTTATTAAATAGATAAATACCATATCGTACGTACACACCATGATACAATGCATACGTATAAAATTTGAAACTTCTGTAATGAAATTGAATTTTAATGATGAAATGATCGATACACTTATTATAGTGATATATATATAATATGTTATAGTTATATTAGTACGTGTACTATATATAGCAGAAAATAAAGCATGCAAAAGGATATGAAACACTTAATTATTACATTAATTATATGTGAACAAGCAGCTAGGTCTGTGTATATGATACGTACGTACGGCCAATCATTAAGCTCGATCATAATGAGCAGACATTGCATCAGGACGTACGTGTTGTAGCGAGTTATACACTTCATTGCATTATTGTAGAACTTGTAAAATGACAGGTATATTAAATTACGAAGGATATGGCACAATAAAATATGACGCCAATGTAATCAACATCAGGGTATACATAAAAGAATATAAGGACTTATGTCGGTTCTATATTTTTCTACGCACGTCACAAAAGCTGAAGGCCTGAGACGTCCCCAACTACAAATACACGTGGATTATGGAGAGAAGGCAATTGTGTTGCTCGCGCGCAGAGTGATGTACTTCGGCAAATCAGTGAGGTGCACGCATAAGTAGGTATATAAATATATTAAGTAACTGCAAGGCAATTTGGGCACTCTTGATGTACTAATTAAAAGCTTTTTATGTATTATACTGCATGTACATTAATTCAATTCTGCGCATGTCTATATAACAGGAAACAGAAACTTAATTAGATTAAAAATTGAGAAATATATCATGAAGATAAATATTTGGCGCGATTCACAAAGCAGTTCTAACCACGTTTAACTTAACCACGTTTAACTAGGTAGTTTAACACGTAAAACAGATATAGTTAAACGTGGTTAGAAACCTGGCTAACTTCTTCGTGCATCACACCCATTATAACTTATATAGATCATTAAAAAAATGTCGGGAATCTTAATAAAAAAAATAATCCATCTAATAGAGGGGTTGCGTGCGGCTATGCCATGCTCATTAGAAAAAAAAATACATCTCTCAATATAATGTATGAAAAATGAAAAATAATGTAATGTACATGATAATTTTTTACTTGTTCATCGCCCAGCTCAAAAAATAAATTTAGGTGTCTTCTATAGACCTCCTGATAGTGAAAGGGGAAATTTCTTTGGAGATTTTGAAACTATACTTATTATTTTGCCTTAAACATGGCATTAAATTTAAGTTAAAATTATATACCCATGATAATAATATTAGTTTTCACTGTTTTCAGAAAGTGTCAAAAAATATTTTAATTATAATGAACAATCTGATCAAAAGAAGAATAACTTATTAATTATTAATATCACAATTACATTATGTATCATTATATTATGGTGAAATAATTATTGTCTATATTATAATTTATATCATACAAGCGTGGAATATTAAAATTGCTTCTATATAAAACTATGTAAAATTATGCATGTATGCATGTCTGAATTCTTTTTCTTCTAATCTTTATATTCCTCTTTTCAGTATTTTTATGCTTAATAGAATAGAATAGAATAGAATAGAATAGAATAGAATAGAATAGAATAGAATAGAATAGAATAGAATAGAATAGAATAGAATAGAATAGAATAGAATAGAATAGAATAGAATAGAATAGAATAGAATAGAATAGAATAGAATAGAATAGAATAGAATAGAATAGAATAGAATAGAATAGAATAGAATAGAATAGAATAGAATAGAATAGAATAGAATAGAATAGAATAGAATAGAATAGAATAGAATAGAATAGAATAGAATAGAATAGAATAGAATAGAATAGAATAGAATAGAATCGTCTTTATTAATGGCGAGGTTAAGACATTAATGTCTTTTCTCCACCTTACCATGAATTAGAAATACAGAAATTGTACAAATATGTTTACAATAACATTGCACGGGGATAATTATTTCAACAATATATATTCTTAACCTAAGAATATTCTACTGCTAATTTAATTTCAAATTGTTTAAGTTATTAGAATTAAACTAAAAAAAAATAAATAAATAAACTAAAAAAAAATACTTCAAGGTTGAATTAACTTTTTAACATAAGAATGACAAAAAATATATCCAAGGTATCAGATAAAAACGCATTTTATCAGAGAATGATAAGCTTGTAAGCTCTGATTACAAGGATTTGCATTCTCTATAGCTGATAGCGGCACTTGTCCCACAACGTACGGAACCTGGCGCGTGCAATCAGGTAATGCAAATTTTTAAAGCTTATATATATATACCTTACTGAACTTAATAGCAAATGTTACAACAATGGAGTAATTAAAGAACCAGTTCTTTCCTTGTTTATTTTATGAGTGTAATTTATATAATTCAATATTGCCGCTTTAATTTTAGCATTTAAGTTTTATTGTAATCGTGTTTTTTTATATATAAATAAATTAAATTACATTTTTTGCTTTGCTCAGCATAATGACTCGCACCACCACCACGATAGTTCTGCTGGCTCTGCTGGCGCTGGTGTCTGCCCGCTCCGCTCCCCAGAAGAAAACCAACTTATTTAAATTAAGGGTGCGTGGACCCCCGCCCCCGCCCCCGGGAACTCCACCACGTGCCAGCGAGGAGCTCTGGATCACACAGAAACTGGACCATAACAACGTGCTGGACAACCGTACTTGGCAACAGGTGAAAATTAGAATGACATCTTGGTGGTGTTACATGAAATATTTTCTTATTTTTAATATTAATTGTAATTTAATTGTTAGATTTATTTGAAACACTTTTTATGTAACCCAGAATGTAACTGCATATCTTAGCAATATGTATGTATTGTGCATAAAGCTTGTACTTTCATCGTAATTAATTCATTGTGTTTTGGGCTCTTGCGTTCGCATATATAGCCATCGATAAAGTTCATTATTAAATTTTATTGGAATTTTAAGTTAAAAAAAATAGTTCATGTTATTTAAGCAACGTTTGATTGATTTCATGCATTTGTTTTTTCAGCGCTACTTCCTCTCTCGCGACACCTACCAGCCAGGTGGACCCGTCTTCCTGTACCTGAGTGGAGAGTGGGAGGCAACCCCCTCGCAGGTCACTGACAGGTTCATAGGTCAGATGGCTGAGAAGTACGGGGCTATGATGATCAACCTTGAGCACCGCTTCTACGGCCAGAGTCGACCAACACCGTAAGTTAGTTTTGAGATACACCAAGGTCAAGTAGTAGACCCTCAATCGTTAAAATCTCTCAACGAATAACATGATGAATCTAAAATAAAAATTTTTGCTTTTAAATGTTAATTATTTTTAGACTTTTATAATTAATTTTAGATTATAATACTCAGAAATTGAATTAATTATATTTATTCAATAGGAGGTGAAACATGTAAAAATAAATATTAACTTCTCAACTGTTCACTATATAATATGGGAGAATTTGTGCTTCAACAATATACTATATTTGCATCGTCAGAGTTTTTTAGTTTGAATTAATGATAGCAGAGCTGAGAAATTTTTGTCACATTGTAACTTGACATATTAATTAATTCCTCAGCGATACGTCGACGGAGAACATGCGGTTTCTGAGTGCTGACCAGGCTCTCGAGGACACTGCAGTGTTCACCATGAAGATGATGGAGGACCCTGATATGACCGGACCATGGATCGTGTTTGGAGGATCTTACTCTGCCAACCTGGCGGCGTGGGCCCGCGCTAAGTACCCTCACCTGTACCTCGGGGCGCACGCCTCCAGTGGACCCGTGCTGGCGCAGCTCGACTTCCCAGGTAGGAATATTTAATTTGTAATGAAGCAGAGTGCGGAATTGATTGACCTTTGAATTATAGAGTACTACGAAGTGATAAACGAAGCTCTGCTTGCCGCCTCTCCCGAGTGCCCTGGTTACGTTTCTGCAGCAATGGCAGAATTGTCAGTGCTTGTTGAGCAAGGAGATGGAGCCAAAATCACAGAGCTCTTCAAGTTAGTATTAATTGACTTTACTATTTTTACCAGTGAGGCACTATTTTAATTTGGAGCAAATAAAATTTTTAAAGCACCTTTTTTCTGCTAAAATTTTTGATACTTATTATAAATTACAAAAATGTAAAACTTGAAAAGCTATTAATAATATTGAACTACACAACATTGAAACTTTGATTCAATGAATGCTCATAAAAAAAAAAATGTAGACTTCATGAGAGACGATTACATTACGTCTGATGCTTAAAATTGTACAGTATGTGCGAGGTGGTGGACATCTCAAACCCGGACGATGAGCAGTACGTATACATGGTAATCGCCGAGTCGTTCGCCGGTGCGGTGCAGTACGCTCGCTCGGGCGATCTGCCAGCTCTGTGCGCCTCGCTGGCGGTGGGCCAGGACGCACCTCTCGAGACCATGGCCGCAGTGGTGCGCGAGTCCTACGGTGGCTTCTGCATGACCTCGCACTACCAGGACGTGCTTGACTACTACCGCAACGCCACTGCCTTCGACAGCGACGTTGGTAAGTGACAAAAACTGATCATCCATCAGATCACACATAATATTAATGTTGTTTTTAATATAATTTATTTGATTTTTTATTTGTTTCTTATTATGATATTGTTATATAATCAACATCGCATTTATTTTAGCAAACTTTTAGAGTAAAAGTTATTAACAATCTTTAATTTGTTTAGTTACTGTATTTCATCATTACAGCTCGTCAGTGGTATTATCAGACATGCACGGAATATGGGTACTACCAGACCTTATCTTCAACGGAGCAGCCTTTTGGACAAATTGTACCAGTTGAATTTATGTTGAAATGGTGCACAGATGTATATGGTTCTGAGTAAGTTTCCCTTAATAACCAACTTAACTTGTTGTTTAAAAAAATATTTCACTACTTCATAGGTTCACTCGCGAGGTTGCGGAGGCCGGTATTGTTCGCACTAATCTGGTGTATGGAGGCTTGAAGCCCGATGTGACCCAAGTTCTCTACACACATGGATCACTCGACCCTTGGCATGCACTTGGAATCCAAGAGGACCTCAGTGCTGAGTCCCCCGTAATCATGATAGAAGGTAAGTTCCCCTGGTGTTCCTAAAATATGACCTCCCTAGCTCATGTAACCTTTGCATGCTGCCTTTGACCCCCTTAACTCACGTAAACTTTGATTGAATTAATCTCATTAGTCACGTAACGTCTGCTGCATTTGACCTCCCAGTTCATGTGACCTTGCATGTTTGTTCTCAGGAGAGTCCCATTGCCGTGACCTCAGCGCCGCTTCCGAACAAGACACGCCTCCTCTGCTTGATGCACGCGTCAAAATCACCGACATTATCGGTGAATGGCTTCAGCAAGCAGCAACAAAAACCGCAACGAAAAAATTGAATTAATTAAACTAAAATAGTCAATAACAGTATTTTGTTATTGTTGAAATGAGTGACATTCACGCTGTACTATCTCATGGTCTTTCCTATACTCTTTAAAAAGCTGTGTACATAATTATACATTTATTAACACATAATGTACCTGTAATAAATTGACTAAATTTGGACGCTTTTTTTATTATTATTATTTTTAATACCTTGCTATACAAGATTATAGTACATACGGTAAAAAACATTATTTATAATGTCATGATCGAGTCACGAATTCAAATAAATGCATACAAAAATGAAATATTGTAAAAATATTATCGTTGGAATAAATATAAATTTAATTCGATTTTCTAAAACTTAAAAAATATCATATTTATCTTATTCATTGATTATATATATATATATATATATACATATATATATATACATATATATATATATATATATATATATATATATATATATATATATATATATATTATACTAAATTTTTAACAACTTAAATTAACTATAAAAAAATTAGAAATCGAAATCCATTACAAAAATACGTAATTTATACTGATGTCACCTAATAAAATTATTTTACACTCTATAATTCAAATATTTAAAAAATTATTTTAATTAAAATTAATATTTTAAACGTATTATGCCATGTATTTATTATTATTTTATTTTACAATATTTAATAAAATTGGACTAAAAGATTACAAATTAGACACACAAAGGAGGTAATTAAATTTTATTAGCACATTTTGTTAGCACGTACTAAAAGTTAAACAGCTGTTGGGTCTTCTGAAGGAAAGTACTTGACGAGGACCTCGTAAGTGTCGTAACAAACGCTCTGGCCTCCGTACGGGTGGCAGAAGCGGAGAGTTTCTCCGTTCACCTGATCAAATTACAAAGCATTATGGTGGAGAACCTGGAGAACTGCGTGCTCTAATGAGGATCGATCAATATTTTAAAATCAAGTAAATGCTGTCACAATTAAAGCCGGTATTACACGATACAGTTTTTCTGATTATTGTATACAATTTTTCTTTACAAGAAAATTTATTCTCTATTTGTTTGTATTGAGATGAAATTTTCTTGCAAGGAAAAATTGTATACAATAATCAGAAAAATTGTATCGTGTAATCTTAATATAATGATATTTTACAGAATGGACAATACAACACCATAATTACGCGTAGTTAATTTTAGTTGTCACCATGCCTTTGTAAGAGAAGTATTAAAAAACATAATTATAAAATACATTTATAATTGGTGCTTTTTATACAAATTTTTTGTTATTTTTGTGGATCTCCCAATGCTATAATAGATATATTGCTGAATTTTAGGGTAAACCACTTAAAATGTTTTTGCGCATATAAGCCGAAACAATTAATTAAGTCCCGACCAAGGGGTAATGTCATTGTGTTCATATGTTCATAAGTGAAATCATTAAAAATTAAAATACACAACTAACAGTAATTTTTTTTATGAGTAAATAAACAGAGCATTGCTCATCTGATTTTCTTTTTTCATATTTTTTAGAATGAACATGTAAAAAGAAACAATTAAATAAATAAAAACTAAAAGGAGATATATTTATAAGGATTTTGAACGACGTGAAGGAGTATTGTTTAAAAAATTGTACTGTTATTAATTTTATAAAAAAAAATAGGCTCTGATAATAAAATATAATTACATATACTAAAATGCGTAATTTTGAAACGTTAACAATTGATATTTCATGTAAGTTGTCCATTACAACGTCAAGGATAATTTTCTTACCCAGCCAGGGTGCACGATACCCTCGGTGGCGGCGCGTCCGATGTACAGAATCTCACGTGCTGTGGTCGATGTTGCTGCCACGTAGCCGCCAGGGATGGCGTTCGGAGGTATGGGGGAGTTCGAGTCACTGGGCACCCATTTGTGCAGCACATTTGTCAGAACCTGAGTTGTGAGAGGGTAAAGAAATTTAAGTTTAAAAATAAAATAGAATTATAATAATTTTGAATAAAATAATAAATTTAGCATTTTTTGATTTTCAAGTAAAAATAACCAAAAAATTTATGAAATTTATAGTTAAAAAAAAAAGAATTTTATTTATAGATTTTATTTTTATATTTTTTTATATTATATTTTTTGTCTTTAGAAAACTTAGACCCTTTATAGTTATATAGTTTTAAGAAAAATTACAAAAGCATTTCAAATATTCAATCTTCATATATTATTCTCAATCATAATTTTAAAAAATTAGATTGATCGTGAGAACTTGGAAATGTGGTATATGTGTAAAATGTGACCTATGTTGCAACTGTTAAAATCGTTACCAGAATAATTTATACTTCTCAATGAAAAATAATAAGAACAAGAATGAAATATCGAGTACCTCATATTCAAAATTCGAGAGCTCCTTTCTTCCCCATGCGAAGTAACATTCCTTGTTAGCCACGTAGACCTTGCAAGGTACCAGGTGCTTCTTATCGTACTTGGCGCGTCCCACGAAGAAGAGAGGGTTCCCTCCGAGCACCGCACCGTCTGGTACCTGACCGTTCCGTGCTGCTATCCACCGACCGTCGTAGCTCGGACACGTCGCAGCTGTTGTTGGAGAACAGTTGGCTGTTAGTAACAGCTGTTACAGAACAGTAACCCCTATGAGTTTGGAGCTCAAGACGAGGTAGTAATGGATAGGTATAAGGGAAGTAAAATAGGAAAATATAGTGGCCACGGCCTGTTACGCGTTCCAGCATTCGCTGAGGTTAGACTGAGGGAACCGTGGAAAACCTCAGTCAGGACGGACACCTCTACTTTTTATCAATGGACTAACTTTATCAGTCGATTGTTGATGTGCAGCTGGAGACAGAAGAAACGTGTTCCTTGCTGACCCTGCTTGATTTATTGTACTGGATACCTCATATAATATACAGTATTAATTATAATATTTATTTTTATCTTAATTAAAGTAGAGTGAGCGATTTAACTTTTTTGAATATTTTATTTTCTAAAAATAGTTTAACTTGCCCTCTATTGAGAAATGAAAACCAAAAAATTCCATCTTAAATAGCTTCACCACAAAAAATTCCCAAAGTTGGTGTTTCGGAGGCCTTTAACTGCATGCATCCTTATGGAACAGAAAATAACGGAAAACAGCTTTTTACTCCAACTTCGTCTGAACTATGGTACCAATTAAAAAATACGTTTTTTTTTATTGGTTATTTAAGGTATAACCTGAGAATTTGTTTGTCAAGGTCAAGAGGCGTGGCTATAGTGGCAACACTGTTTGCATTGGAATGCGCATAAATTTTTAGGAGGGGGTGGTGACAACAGTCCTTGAGAACGTTGCCACATTTCTCATCACATATAGGAAACGATCATCGCCACGGTTCAAAATATATGAAAACAATTCAGAAAAATAGTCTAAAAATTTAGGTTTTAGTAAAAAAAAAAAAGTAAAAGAATCTGTTGTATAGTTTTTTTGCAATGCTACTTAACAAATTTAACATTGGAAGGATACAAAATTCTCATTTAAATAAATTAATTATAATTAAACCAACGGTTAAAAAATTCCGAAAAAATTCAGAGCTAATTTGACGATTGTTGTGAGTCCACCAAATTAATTTGAAGAAAATCTGTTGTAGCGAATTTTTCGTCCAAATTTCCCAGGTTAAGCCTTAACTTGTACATCAATCAAGATTATATATCATAATCTTATCGATTGAAAAATTACATATGTAATATTCTTCAAGACCCAACTTCAAAAATATTTTACTTTTCAAAACATTTTATCAAAATATTATTTTTATTATTATTAATAATATAATTATTATTAATTTTAATATTTCTTACGTACGTAATCTATGATGAATTCTTTAATGGATTTTCAAATAAAATAAAATTACCGAGCCGTTTTTCCGGAAAAAAATCTTGAAAATCCTTATGGGAATTAACCCGCAAAAATTTCAATATTTTTTTTTTTTTTTTTGGAAAAACGGCTCCGTAATTTTTTTTTGTATTTGAAAATCCATTAAAGAATTCATCATAGATTACGTACGTATTTTTTAATTGGTACCATAGTTCAGACGAAGTTGGAGTAAAAAGCTGTTTTCTGTTCCATAAGGATGCATGTTAAAGGCCTCCAAAACACCAACTTTGGGAATTTTTTGTGGTGAATCTATTTGAGATGGAATTTTTTGGCTTTCATTTTTCAATAGAAGGCAGGTTAAACTATTTTTAGAAAATAAAATATTCCAAAAAATGAAATCAATCAATCTACTTTAAACCATTTGATGTTGATTATATATATATTTTTTTTTTTACTTGGGATATAGTCAGGGTTATAAAATGGTGGTACATAAATGATAACATAAAATATAATTATATAATATAGTAATGTAAGATAGTAATAATTATACAGTATATATTATAATGAAAGGATTATTTAATTTTAGTTGCATTAAAAAAGAACAAAAATGTTACTGTTAGATTGATTGGTTGGTATTTTGGGGCAATGGACAACATACATGAACAAATTTTATTGAAGAAATGAATAGAGGGTACCAAATTATGCTACTCTGAATTTTTTCAGATTTTTTTGAGTCCCGGAACTATTTTTAAATAATTATTGAAAGTCCTGTGATTTCAGTTGGCACCCCTGCAGCCTTAATAAAAAGGATAGAGACTGGACGCCTATTGACGCCTCCAGGGGGCGTGGCCGCACTTTCAATAATTATTTAAAAATAATTCCGGGTCTCAAAAAAATCTGAAAGAATTCAGAGTAGCATAATTTGGTACCCTCTATTTATTTCTGCAATAAAAAATTTTCATGTATGTTGTCCATTGACACATTTTGGTCATGTATGCCCCCTGTTAGTGTATAATTATGTTATGATGCATAATACAGAATTTGAGAATTTTACAATAATTCTGAGAATTATTATGTGTGTTCATTTTTTGATAGTTTAAGTAGTATATGGCACTAATTTTATAATATTATATACAATTTATAATAATATCATCCATGTGGCTTACCTTTACCTTGCGTTACAAAAGGTGACAACGGTCGAGGTAGAAGAGTGTTTCCCGCCGACTGTGGCACTAACATCGGTGACAATGGAAACGTTTGAGATGGCGGTATTTGTGGCATTGGTGCTGACTGTAGGATTGGTGGCAGCTGAGGAATTGGTACGGATTGTGGGATTGGTGCTAACTGTGGCATTGGCGCTGACTGGGGGTTCGGCGGCATCTGAGGAAATTGTGCTAACTTTGGAATTGGCAATTCTGGCTCTGATGATTTTATATCATTGCATGTAGTCGTCTTGTCGCAGCGAAGTTTAACTTCATTAAATACCCAATTTTTCATACATTTCTTCTCTTTCCCTTTGTCATTTGTGCAGATGATATACTTTCTGCAGTTACTAGGGTGAGGTATTTTGCCATTTTTTTTATAGCACAGCGAGAAGTAATCATTCTACACACAAGGAAGAGCACAATCAGAAATATATTTTATATTAAACTTATAATTATAATTTATAATATAACTACACACTAAATTTTTAGATGCTGAATTGGTTTCAGTACTTTATGTCAGAACAAAATTGTTCCAATTTCGTCTTACATCCAGCACTTTTGACCTCTAAAACACTTAATCCAAGTACAAATTTTGTTCTGAAAAAAGAGAGTCAATATTTTGTACTTTTTTTGACTCTCTTTTTTCAGTACCAAATTTTTACTTGGAATAAGTGTTTTATAGGTCAAAAGTGCTGGATGTAAGACGAAACTGAAGCAATTTTGTACTGACTGGAGCAATTTTGTACTGACAAAAAGTACTGAAAACCAATTCAGCATCTAAAAATTTAGTGTGTATGTTGACCGCACGGTGGGCTGGAACGCAATCTGGCATGCAGTCAGATTTTTTTTTTTTTTTTTTTTTTAATATATGGGTACTGTTCGAAGGCGAAAGGGAGTTCCAGTGAGGGTTAATAATTCTTCTGATAATGTCATAAAATTGATTTAAAAAAACAATAAAATTATATGTATGATTGATAATTTTAATGCTTATTTCTTTAGAATTTTAAGGCATAAAGAAAACTCCGCCATAAAATATAGAGAAATTTTGGTGCATGAATTCAATGTGTGAATGAAAATTAATTCCAATCTCAAGTTGTAAAATGATTTTTATTAATAAACCCTTACTTTTACACCTTCTGTAGTAGTTGTCGCTGCAACCGTTGATGAGCTGAAATAAACGAAAATTATACCAAAGTACATGATATATAAATAATTATATACAAATTTTTAAAACATGAACAGAAAGATCAGAAACCGGCTTCTTCCGATGGGAATATAACATAAATTTAACTATATTTGTTTCCTGCAATTTTTTGTAATAATATACATTGTACCAATGAAATATGCTTGATAGAGTTGATAGGAAAATTTCAAGGATATTGTGCTACACAGCCAGTGATTTTATGAACAGATTATTAATTATAAAAAAAAGAAACAGGAATAAAAAATTGAACATGAATATTGTATTCTTTTTACCCTACAAGTTATTTTTTATAGCATCACTACAGTGCATTCCACATATATAGAACTGATCAAAACCTTCCGAATATTGAACTATAATAATAATTAATAATATATGGACATCTGTAATGCAGAGAGCGTTTTATTTATACAGTTTGAAACTTATACTTAAAAGGACAGGGGACCCTAAAAAGAAGTATTTTTTAATTAAACGTTACCTATCAACTGAGTATGAATACATGCCGCACGGTGGCGAGTGCCCCAGGGTAAGCGCCCTATGAATGCGACCGGAGGAACGTGACGTCACGTTCATTGCCTGGCAACACTGCTGCCTCTTCTCCATGTAACTCGATCACTCCCCCCATTCTCCTGCCCAGCCTTTTACTTTGTCAGTGCGATGTTGCCTGTGCAATTGACCTGCGGCTCTCTATTTTTAATTAATTTTTATAAATTTGGGGGATGTTCCGAAAACGGAAATTTACTCACTTCTCGCATTAACATATCTTACAGAAACTTTTTAAGCATTCATGATTGCATTGTCTCATGTCCCTTTAATTAATGAAATTGTATTTAAATTGAGATTTAGGTATGAGAGGATGGCTAATTTTGATGCAGCATGAGGAATTCCTGACACAAGCTCGACTCTTGGCCACGACACTTGAAATTAAATACTGAGGAGGTTTCGTCAGGATTGTCTTGATTATAGTTGGTGCGTGACTACCACATGGTTAATATATATTCAAAAGTATACTCTCCTGATCATACTGTTGAAAAAAAAAATGTTAGAAATATTTCGGAATTAGCCGGAAGTTTTAATTTTAAAATTAACATGAAAAATTTAACCTGTCTAAAACTTTTTTTAGCAATAATTCTCCAATGTTGGTTATTAAATTATTTTATTTTTTTATAGCATATTAAATTAAAACGTTATTAGGTAAGTTAATTCTGGTCTATATATATCTTCCTTTCTTATATAATAATATATATAAAACATTCTAATTAAGCAGTTTAATAATTATTATTTAAATCCTGATTTCATTATCGAAAAGAAATTTGTGAAATTTAATTTGCCCGTTAAGCTGATGATATTATTAATTTTACTCTCAGCTCGACAATATCTGTAAACTTATGAATTATTAAAATAGGGGTAACTTTTAATTTTTCTTTAAAGGCGGTTTCAGATGGCGACGACGGCGATGCGACGCGATGTTGTCATACAAGCTGTGAAATCCTATGCGGCGAGCAAATTCGCCAGGTTTCGGCAGCGAAATCGCGTTAATTGCGATGCTCTTTTTTTTTTTAATCGCCAAATATGGCCGCCAATGGATGTCACAGCAAGTGCGCATTATTCGCGTCGCGTCGCATGATAAAAATCGCCATGTGAATCCGCCTTAACACATTAACATATATTATAAAGTCCGTTTGGACTGTATTATTACGTGTCTGCTGGATCATCGTCTGTGATTCCATCATCCTGACCACACACTCCAAACTGTAACCAAACAAAAAGGACTGAAATAATTTCATAAAACTCTTCTTTTTGTACAGTCATCGCTTCGAAAAAATTCACTTTGCAGTCTTGTTAATCACCATCCCCCGTAAGAATAACACAGGACATGGTGATTAACAAGGCTGCAAGAGGGAAATTTTCCAAGGTGAAAAGTATACAATATTTGGAAATAAAGAAGTTTTTTTTTTTTTTAATTTTCAACAAAATACCTGTATATCTGGTATTACAATTGTTTTAATTATTATATTCAAAATTTTCTTATAATGCAACTTCAATTCTACTTATTTGTACTCTTATATTACTTATAAATTTATTGTTATATTTATTTTATTTATTTATGTGTAGATTATTTTTTTATTTTATAAACAAAAATTGTAAACTATAAAAGAAAAATTGTATCGCATCCTGCTTAAGATAGTTATTTAATTATGATGGAACTTTTTACCGTAAGTAGCAGAACTGTAGTTAAAAGAGCAAGAGCTTGGTGTGGCGACATCACTCCTTTCACTTGGCAGTGCCACTGTGCATCCGTTCTGATTGAAATAGCTTACATCATCATCAGGCAGCAATATTTTTATTTTTTATACTTCATGAGAATCAAACCATACTGATGGGACTATATTGATAACAATTTACATCCTTTATAGTATAATTATTCGTTATTAACGTAAGTCATAAAAAAAATATATATTTAAATAAAAATATTAAAAATCGTAATTTTCATTTTTGTTGTTATAGCTTTTGTAGATTTTAGAATATATTGGGCGCGATTCTCGAAGCAGTTAGCCAGGTTTTCTAACCACGTTAAGCTTAACACGTTTTATAGGTGTTTTAACACGTAAAATAGGTATAGTTAAACTTGGTTGAGGTAAACGTGGTTAGAAACCTGGCTAACCGCTTCGTGAATTACGCCCAATAGGGTTGCTTACAAAGAACGTATATATTGTATGGCATTACTTAGAAATTTTTACTGCACAAAATTTAGTGCAATGTTATTCTTAACATATTGGACCCTTTGTTAATCTTCTGTCTTTGACAATGCGTTTTTAATTATATAATGTTTTCATGAAGAAAATGTAATGTATGTAATAATGCAAAAAAAAATCAAGAAAACACATTAAATGTTGTTTTGTGAATGTAAAAATGCATGGAAATTAATTTTGCTTAAAATTTGCATGTTTTCACAATGAAGTAATAATAACGAAAGTAAAATTATGACGATAGTAAAGTATGAAGCAAAGTTCTTGACAGCAAAAAATGAAATATTGCGTCCGCTATTCCTGGAAGTGTGTTACAAAATGTTACGTCCTTTTATATTATTTTTATTATTAGTATGTAATTAAAATTTAATCAAAAGTTTCAATTATTTCTTAATTATTCAAAAAAATCTCCCTTTCCTTATTTTTATAATAATGTTTAGTAATTAATTGCACATTTTTTTTTAATATTGATGGATAAATGTGGTTGAATTTTTTCCAAGCGAGGACATTTACAATGGAGTGTTTCATGTATGTATTCATTTTTTTTTTTTTTTTTTTCACTACTCGTAAATGCCAATACATGCACACAAAATACAGACTTCTAATTCCAATAAATAATATATAAACATTTAGATGTGCTAACGTAATTACATTAATTACACATTATATGCTATACTCTATGTCACCCATCGCGTGTTGAAAATAGTCTAACTTTTAATTGCGAATAATGCAAACTAAGAGAGTAACTTAATTGATAACAATTATTTTTCACTCAAATTCAAATCATTAAATAGTTTAGACTGCAATGGACTACATTTTGCATATTTCCATACAATATTTTAGAGTGAGATTTTACTAGTCAATACACCAAATTAGCAGCAAAGTTGTTTATCGATGTTCATTTAAAACTTCAGGCAAGTTATTAATTTAATTTAAGCTCTCTTTTTTTTTTTAAAAAAAAAATATATCACGTTAAAAAGTAATAAACACAAATTATCAATTTTGTTAAGTCCTTAGCATTCCTTGGCTTTAAAAGCAAATATCATAATCTGCATATCGAAAGTGTTGTGACTTTGGTTGTCATGTGGCTGTTATCAGTAAAAACTTGAAGATAAACTATTTGAATGTAGATGAGTGCCAAACTGACACATCCACACTAAAATATTTTCTCCGGGGACGGTATTAAAAAAGAAGGTAGGTTAAGTGGAAATTAATTCAACATTATATAATATACTTAAATTTAATTATGATATATTATAATTATCACCTGTCTTTTAATTCATTAACGTGTCTGCTACATCTCAGGACACCACGAACTTTAAGCCAATTCTGTAGGCGTTTTCACGCTGTTTGTAGAGGCGTGGTAAACTTTAACTTTTGAGGCTGGATAGAATGACAGTGAGTGCTTTTATATATTTCTTCCTCCAAAATTTAAAATTTGCACTCTTTGCAGTTACTTGGAGCTGCAGTGCCAGCAAATGAGGCAGGAGTAAAGTTCATACTGCCTCGAGGGGTAATTAAAATTTATCTTTTTCGTATTCGATTCCTGGCCAAGTTCACTCTTTTCTTTCGAACGCTTGTGCTGGTATGATACGTATACCGATGACGGAAAAAGCACATTGGAGTTAATTAAAATGTATTATTACGCTTGTAGTTATTTTTTCATGCAATTCTATTAGGTAAAATTTGATTTCGTTTGTAATAATACTTAAGATGACATAATGTATTATGGATAATTATATTATTATCATACTTTTTTATTATTTTTTTTGTAAAGCTCTCTATTGATTTGCCCTGCATTTGTTCTAACGACTTCATGTAATAATGTCACTATAAATACAAACCAGGAAATGGTATATTTATAATTACGGAAATAAATTAAATTTGTGATTGCTACAATTTATTAATAATTACATAATAATTATGATGTACATGTCTTTCACGATTTCAGAGAATTAAAAAAAATAATGCCTTTATACAATGAAATTTCTACATATATTTCACAGGGCAATGACACGCACTTTAGTACTGGTACTTACGATGGTGGCGCTGACGTGTGCCTTCTCTACACCCCAGCAGCGCACCACCGTATTCGAGCAACTGGTGCGCCGCCCTCCTCCCGTGCACTTTGCCAACCCACCACGTGCCAGCGAGGAGCTCTGGATCACACAGAGGCTGGACCACAACAACGTGCTGGACGACCGGACCTGGCAACAGGTGACGTCACTGGACACGACCTGAATGTACCCTGAGTCTCACTATTATGTTCCACAGCGCTACTTCCTCTCTCGAGACACTTATCAACCTGGTGGTCCCGTCTTCCTGTACCTGAGTGGTGAATGGATAGCAGAACCCTCTCAGGTGACTGACTCGTTCATTGGAGAACTGGCAGCTCAGTTTGGAGCCCTGATGATCAACCTTGAGCACCGGTACTACGGAGAAAGTCACCCTACACCGTAAGTTATACCTAAACGATTATAAAAAGCAGAATAATAGAATTTTTTACACATTACATTATGTCGATAGTGATACATCAACGGAGAACCTTAAGTACATGAGTACCGATCAAGCTCTTGCGGATGCAGCAGTGTTCACTGAGACCCTGAATGCAGACCCTGAATTGAACCTGACGGGACCCTGGATTGTGTTTGGAGCATCGTATTCAGCTCAGATGTCAGCCTGGGCTCGAGCCAGGTACCCACACTTATATTACGGTGCTCTCTCCTCCAGCGCACCTGTGTACGCGCAACTTGACATACCAGGTAAAAATATTTAATTATATTTGAGCATGTTTTATATGATCTGCAGGTAAACTTAAAGGTAAAAGATTAAATAGTTCTTATGTAGTTCAAATTTTACATATAATACAGAATACATGGAGGTTGTGGGTGACGCTCTGCTCGCCACGTCAGCTGATTGTCCAGGTGTCATCACGGCAGCCATGAACGAGCTGTTCGCCCTCGTCGATCAGGGAGATGATGTCAAAATCACCGAGCTCTTTAGGTAAGATTGGTAATGTCATTATTAAAACAAACAATAACTATGTTTTATCTCCAATAGCTTATGCGGCTTGGTGGATCTGTCAGAGCCAGAAAGTATGATGTCAGTATACTTGTACATTGCTGGTTTGTTTGCTTACGAAGTCCAGTATGCTCGCTTCGGTAACCTAGACAATGTCTGCAATATCCTCCTCGATGGCCAAGCCACGCCCCTGGATACCATGGCACAGATCGTGAGAACTGCATACGCTCCTGCCTGTCTCGTCACGGACAAGGATTTCATCCTGGACTACTTCCGTAATCACACCTACTGGAGCAAGGGAGTCTGTACGTACAAACAAGATGATATCAGGACAAAATAAAGTTTTATAGATGGACAATAAAGCTTTATTAATTAAATTACTATATTATCATACAGATGCCAGATGCCACCTACTAACTAGACCGTAAGGTCATGTCACCCAGCTCTTTATTCCTTTTTTGTAGGGGGGAGGGGGGGGGCGTTCACAGGCTTATTTATGAACTATACTACTTTACTTTTATTTTTCTATTTCGGTTACTTTTAACTGTATTATTTTTTATATTTGCAGTGCGCGAGTATTATTACCAATTGTGTACTGAATACGGCCACTACAATACGTTGTCATCGCCCAATCAACCATTCGGTCAAGTGATACCTGTTGAATTCTTCCTTCTCTGGTGCCCTGAAGTATACGGTCCTCAGTAAGTTTAGAAATATATGGAAGTTTTACCCGTAAACAGAATCGAAAAAATACAAACGTACGAGGAATTTTTGTTACAGAAAATTTTGTAAGTTATAGTCACATAAAGGAAATACACACGCTTCTCGTCTTGGAAATTATTGTCACAAAATGATTGCAATGCATTTATTTATTATTCGAAGAATACCATATTCTGATTTCTTGGTGAAGGAAATTTTCTATAACGACGATTCACATATTTGAATTGTTTCAAGTACAAAGCTCTGGAAAAAAAAATGTAAATTAAAAATTAATTTGAAATTCTTATTCTCCTGTTGCTGCTTCACTTTCAGGTTCACCCGCGAGGTCAACGAGGCTGGTATCGCACGCACCAACCTGGTGAACGGTGGCTACACTCCCGACGTGACCCGCGTCCTCTACACGCAGGGATCACGTGACCCCTGGCATCCGTTTGGAATCCAGCAAGACCTCAACGACGAGTCGCCAGTCATCATGATCGATGGTTCGTGACCCTTGCTGACCTTTGACCTCCAACAGTTAACCTGAACTTGTCCACAGGAGAGTCCCACTGCCGTGACCTTGACTCGTCCTCCGAGATGGACTCGCAGCCACTCAAGGACGCGAGAGTCCGCATCACACAGATCATCGGGGATTGGGTGGCAGCGGCCAAAGTGTGAACCACTTCTTAAAGTTACGAAAATATTATTATGTTAAAAATAATTAAAAAATAATAATAACAATAAATCAAATTCTTAAAGTAACGTTTTATTTTATTTTTCCTTGCTCATCAGGTCATCAGGCATTACAAAGTCGCATTAGGACAATCAAATTTCACTCTGTCAGAATTAATAATAACATAATATATGGATAATTTACCAACTTGATTTTTTATATGTTATGTATGTTTGTGTAATAATATACTATTTTTATGTATTAAATGTATTAAAGTTAATTAGCATTTTAAAGAATTTATTAATAATTAAATATTAAAGTATACAACATGTATATTAAAAAATAATTTATTTTTCTTTCATTTTTATTCCATATTAAAAAAACTTTATATTATTCATTTTATCATCAATGAGCGATTCAAACTATGATCTGTTTTTTTAAAGCAAATAAACTTAAAAATTAATTTAATTTTTATATACACTATTGCATAAAATATAACTATATTATTATAATATATTCATGAAAAAAAATGCTGCATGGACAACTTACAATGACAATTTTAATACATTTTTCACTCAAGAAAAAAAATTCTAATGAAAATTACAACATTTTTTAAAAGTATGCACTTAATTTAATTTTATATCTAAAATTATACTGCTGTTACAATAAATCACCCTTCAGTTGACATTTTTATATTTTTTATTTAGCACGAAGATGAAAAAAATTACATCTTAGCTGCCGCAATCCATTCACCGAGGATCCGCGAGATCTCAACACGTGCGTCCTTGAGCGGCTGCGAGTCCTCGAATGATGGAGTGTGGACGTCGCGACAGTGAGACTCTCCTGAGAAACACAGGTCACGTGAGATGAGGAGCCTTAAGGTTAGCAAGGATCAGACATGAGGAGATTTGTTGGGATATACCTTGAGATGGAGCAAAAATGAGCAAGGCTCCCATGAGACGGGAAGACCAAAGGTTAACAAAGGTCACGTACCCTCGATCATGATGACGGGGGACTCAGCGTTGAGGTCACTCTGGATTCCAAGTGCATGCCAAGGGTCCAGCGAGCCATGTGTGTAGAGCACACGGGAAACGTCAGGATTCAAACCACCGTTCACCAGGTTGGTGCGGGCGATACCAGCCTCCGCAACCTCACGAGTGTATCTGTAAACATATATGGTAATTTAATACTGTACTTCATTATTTTAATTAAAAAAAAATCTTACTCAGGTCCATAGACATTGTTGCACCATAGAAGGAAGTACTCTACTGGTACCACTTGACCGAAGGGGTGGTTTGGTGAAGAGAGCGACTGGTAATAACCGTACTCGAGGCAGGTCTGGTACATCCATCGGCGAGCTGTGGAGATAAAAAAAAAATCAATATAGTTTCATATTTCCATTTTCCGGCTTTCAAAATAATGTAAGAGCTAAGTTTTTAATTAAAACGAGTAAGAATCTCGTGTGCTTATAAACTTATAATATGATCATAAAATAATAAATGCTCATCATTTATTAATTAAAATTGTACATTATATTGGCAATGTATAGGATCAATTTATAGTAATATTCATAAATTTAAGTAAAATATTGGCATTATATTTTAATCAGTCAATGGCGTATTATAGAGCACAGCTACTTTATGTTCTAACCCTTTCCCAAATTCAGCTCTACTGAAGAAATACAAATAAACAGAGCTTGCATGGGGTACTCAAACCAACAGTTAAATTTCTTAACGAATACTAAGCGGTTTCTTTTTTTCTCTGGTTCTATCAGTAATATCCACTGTCTATTTATGGAGATGTTTCAAGAACGAGTGAAGAACGAGGTCAAACTCGTGACTTACACACGTCATCACTGTAAAATATATCGTCGCGGTAGTAGTCGAGGATCTCCTGGTTCACAGACAACAGACAGAAGCCCGAATACGCGTCTCTGATCATCTGAGCGACGGTCTCGAGGGGCGTGACCTGGCCCGCAGACAGGGTGCTGCAGATACGGTCCAGGTTGCCACCGCGAGCGTACTGCACCTCATTGGCGAAGAATAAGGCCACCGTCCAGTACAAATTCATCACATCGTCAGGGTTGGAGACGTTGATGACCTCGCAGAAACTGAAAGTCATGACAAAATTATTGTTTTTGTATTTGATTTTGTAGTAATTTACTGTTATAGCATAATATTAATCTTCCTGGGCAAGAGAGGGTGCTTTGTTTGTTTTTTTCTTTCTTTTTTTAGTTTGGAGGTATTTTCTGTGACAACAACTTTAATTCACCATAATTGACACTATACTATGGATGCAGAACCATTCAGTTATCTTCTAACGTTTATACTTATAAATATAGCTCTTGCAGAAAGAATAGTCTGCTTTTGTATCTGCAAAAGACACATCCTTACTGCATTATTTTTTTAAACGCAAAAACTTGTAAAAACTGCATTTATTAGTGCAATATATTTATGCTGTTTACTTAATATTTCTGGTATATACATGATAATAACGTTTACAACATTATTAAAGTAGTGTGAATTTCAAGACAATTTATTTTCTGATCAACATTTAGCAGTGACTAAAGACAAATCTTTCACTCTTACTTCATGAGCTCGGTGATCTTAGCAGCATCCCCCTGGTCCACGAGAGCGAACAGTTCATCCATGGCAGCTGAGATGATGTTCGGGCACTCCGCAGAAGTAGCCAACAGAGCCTCGTTCACCACCTCCATGTACTCTGGTGATGATAGAACAAAATATTACATTTTGTTCTCCACACAAACACCTGATGGCATACCCGGAAAGTCGAGCTGCGCCAGCACGGGTCCACTGGACGCGTGTGCCGCGAAGTAGAGGTGAGGGTAGCGAGCGCGGGCCCACGCCGCCAGGTTGGCAGAGTAAGAGCCTCCGAAGACGATCCAGGGTCCGGTCAGGCCCAGGTCAGGGTCATCCATCATCATCCTGGTGAACGCAGCAGCGTCCTCGAGAGCTTGGTCAGCATTCAGGTACAGTAAGTTTGAAGTAGTAATGTTCCTTTAACAATTTTTGAAGTAAATCCAATTAATTTATATAATTTAAAAAAAAATTCAATTCTATTTTTGTATTTTAGAACAGTACCTATTTCATTTTTTTTAACTGGTAATCGTAAGGTTTATTTTTATTTATGTTTCAAAATTTTATGTCTGTTTTTTTTTTTTTTTTTTTTTACTAACGGACGAAACTACATGTTTTTTATTGCAAAAGTGAATGGAGGGTACCAAAATATGCTACTCTTTTTTATATTATTTTTCAGGGATCAGAACAGGATTTTTTTAAAAATAGTTCTTGAAAGTGCTGCCACGTCTACTGGAGGTGTTTAATTCATAAAAAGATGGACACTCCATGTATTCAGAAGGATTTGCTGCACTTTCAATATTATTTTTAAAATATAGTCCATGGCCTCAGAAAAATCTGACAAAATTAAGAGTAGCAAAATTTGGCACCCTTTATTCCTCTCTGCAATAACTAAATTCCACGAATGCTGTCCGATTAGTCATTAATTTATGTGCGCAAGAAATAAATGTTAGTACGCTTGTTAAAAAATATTTTAAATTACTTGGTTATAATCATTATTGTCAGTATTCTACAATTAATTATCACACGTACTCAGTGGGTCGGCTCTGACCATAGAAACGGTGCTCCAGATCGATCATGTAGGCTCCATACTGAGCGGCCATGTCACCAATGAAGGAGCTTGTTACCAGGATGCCATTGGTCTCCCACTCGCCGCTGAGGAAGAGGAAGACTGGACCACCTGGTTGGTAGACGTCACCAGATGTAAAGTAGCGCTGCAACACTTGGGGTCAGTGACCTTCGGGGACCAAGGACCGTCCTTGACCTACCTGCTGCCAGGTGCGATCGTCCAGGATGTCAAAGTGGTTCAGCGGCTGCGTAATCCACTTCACTTCGAGGGCGTATGGCGAAGGACCGGAAGTGACAGGAGGGGGGCCACGTCGCATATGTTCGTACACGTTGGTGCGCTTCTGGGGGGTGGAGCGGGCAGATGCCAGCGCCGCCAGTGCCAGTACGAGAACTATCGTACAACGAGTCATCCTCCCTGTTGTAGATATGCAAAAGTATTATTGTAATCATGTAATTATTTTACGTGTTATTATTTTAATACAGATTTATTTTTGTGATACATACACCACTTGAATTATTATTTTTTTCTTTTAAATACTTTTTAAATTATTATTGTATGAGTAACTATGTAAAGCAATTAAATAATATATTTTAATAATATATTTTGAGTAAGAAATAGTTCAAATTTTCAATTACATCTGATTTAAAAGAAAAGAATTTGATAGTTTTTAAAAATATTTAAGTTTTTCTTTTATGTCCTATATATTAATTAGGATTAAATATTCGTTCTAAAATTGCGAATTGAATTTAAATCATTACATTTAATTAACCAGTCTTTGCCAAGAAAAGCAAACAAAATTTACCTGTTTTCGATGAAAACTTTGCAAGAAAAGTAGCTCTTCTCTTTGTGGCGGGGTTTATGTAATAATTTGTCAGAAATAATCTTAAGTTGATAATCTTGGTTGAGATAGAGCAAGGTACGTGGAATTAGTAATGTATATTTTGTGATATAATCATTACGTTCATATGACGGTGTATAATATGTATCCGTTGACGACGCCTCATAAGAATATCCATGTATAATTATTATCCGTCGTGAACGGATCCGTATTAAACACCATCATGTGTACTGTACGTACGTTGTGAAAATCCAACAATGTCGCAATGGAGAATTCTCTTACAATGTAAATTTCAATTTAGTTACTAGATATTATGATAAGTGACGTTAGCAATAAATTTGATGCAAGTTTCAGGTTTTTAACTCAATTTTGAGGACTTTAAAGAAATTAATAGAATAAAAAGTATGGCATGTAATATATATAATATAATTACATATTTTAAAACTTTTGGCTGTATTTATTTTAAGTAAAATATTTCATAGGCCCAATATTCAGTAAAATTGAAGTGGGAGGTGTGGCGCAGTGCGCTTGACCGGGTCTCGTCAGATCACCGAAGTCAAGCAACGCCGCGCGTGGTTAGTAGTTGGATGGGTGACCATTTTCAACAAAAACCACGTTTCCCACCCAGGGGTAAATCGTTGCGCTTTTCCACTATGTGGTTCCCCTGGCTTTGGACCATTGCACTTCCGGTTCATTGACAAAAGCTGTAACGTCCATCCTGGCTGAGGTTTCCACGTTTCCCTCAGCCGCAGGCAAATGCCGGGATGGATTTGCAAGGCCGTGGCCGCCCCCGTTCCGAAAGAGCCCGCGAAACGCTCAAGTTAGGGTTTCGGAAGGTTCGGGGTTTCAAAGTAGTATATATGTAATTAGTAAATAGAAGTACCCAATAGGGTTTGATTAAAAATTAAAAAAAAAAAAAAATTGCAATTCATAGCACCTGAATTATAGTTATCTCGGCTATAATATCTATCATATGTATTATAGTGAAAAAATTAATGTTTTACTGAAAATTAATTGAAAAATTGATCAAAATTCAGCTATACTAAAAGATGATGTGTGAGTTGTTCGATTGATAACTTATCAGCTTGATTGAAGTAATTTTTACAATTGATGATACTCATTTGTTTCTTACATTCAATATTTTTGTAATTTATATATATTTTAGTTAAAAGGATTATTATGAACAGAAATATGAAGATAGATTTAATTTTTTTTACGAGACGTGAGAAGTTAACTGGTTTTATAATAAATAAGATATAAATTTCAATGCATTTATCAAAATGCATATATTATATTTAACCTTTTAACTTATATTTCTTCTAATATTATTATCCCTTTTGACATAATTAATAATACTTTTATTATATACATATTATAAGTAGCTACTTGCAGGAACAATATTAATTAAAACATTTAAAAAAAAAATCATATAACTTGCTGTTGACTCATCTGAAGCAAATTCTTTAAACAATTGGTAAAAAAAAAACATGTATATTTTATTATGCTAGAACGGTACTCAGGACTCTTGCCATTGCCAGTTGACGTGGAGTGGGACTTCTTTCGCTGTTGCTAAAATATACAACATGCCAACATGGGTCGTGTTAAGCTCTGTGATTAGTTGCAGATTGTCATACTCTCTGGAAGCGGAGATGCCGTGGAAAGATGTTAAACTGCTTGGCTGGAAGGGTCAATTGGGTCAAGTATTGACTACGACACCCTGCATTGCACTCGTCGCAATTTTAACGAATGGATCATATAAATATTTTTTAAATTTGATCAAACTTTTTCACTATCCAATGAAATAATAAAAAATATGGTGTGTATTTTGTTCAATTGATAACCTATCAGCTTGATCGAAGTAATTTTTACAATTGATGATACTCGCGAAAGTATTGAATAATGCTTTATATTTCAACCAAGAAAATTAGTTATATATTTTCTTTGGTTTTTAGTTTTATAAAAATATTATATACAAAATTATTTTTTAAACGTAATTTCACTGTTATTTCAATTTCTAATATAAAGCCCGATGTTACAAAAAAAACACACACACACATTTCAGTTCAAATTTTATTTATTGTTGGTTTCACACAAAGAAGAAATTCTATTACTTCTTGGCTGTTGCAATCCATTCACCGAGGATCCGCGAGATTTCAGCGCGTGCGTCCTTGAGCGACTGCGAGTCTGTGAAGGATGGAGTACCGATGTCGCGGCAGTGAGACTCTCCTAAGAAACACAGGTCACGTGAGATGGAGAGGCCCAAGGTTAACAAAGGTCAGGTTAAAAGGGGAGAGGTCAAATGTCAGCAGAGGTAATGCATGATGTCAAAGGTCAGCAAGGATCAGATGGTACCTTGATCAGCAGAGGTACCTTGAGATTGAGGGGAGGTCAAAATTCAGCAAGGCTTGTGAGACGGGAAGACCAAAGGTTAACAAAGGTCACGTACCCTCAATCATGATGACGGGGGACTCAGCGTTGAGGTCACTCTGGATTCCAAGTGCATGCCAAGGATCCAGCGAGCCATGTGTGTAGAGTACGCGCGAAACGTCAGGATTCAAACCACCGTTCACCAGGTTGGTGCGGGCGATACCAGCCTCCGCAACCTCACGAGTATATCTGTAAATATATAATATATACGATAATTTAATACTGTACTTCATTGTTTTAATTAAAATAAGTCTTACTCAGGTCCATAGACATTGTTGCACCACAGAAGAGAGAATTCAACTGGTACCACTTGACCGAAGGGCTGGTTTGGTGAAGAGAGTGACTGGTAATAACCGTACTCGAGGCAGGTCTGGTAGAACCATTGGCGAGCTGTACAGGAAAATATTAAAAGTAACCTCTACTGCTAAATTCAATAAAATTATAGTCAGTTGAAAATATGATATTCATTTTCAAAGTTATGTATCATAATATATAGAGTTAACCAAATACGTTTATCTTCAACTGCAACACTCCCCCGACTGTATAAAGCTTATATTTTATAATTGACCGTGAATACTCTATAACTTGAGTTACAATAAATACAATATGATATAATATATGTACATGCAGGATTAAATTTAGTAATTTCATAATCTATATTCATTCAGTGACGTAGTGTGAAGCAGCTTTAAGACTTACACCCTTCTTAAATTTAGCTGTAGGAAAAGAAACAAGGGTCGGGAAATGTTGGGACCAATTCTTCCTCACCACTTCCTCATTGATTTATTTTTATCGTCACATCGTCATGCCAGAGGAAATTCCCTGATTATTTTATAATGATGAACATGCAGTTGGTTTCTTTTCGTGACTTAAAGTCACGAAAAGAAACCAACTGCATGTGTGACTTACACACGTCATCACTGTACAAGATGTCGTCACGGTAGTAGTCTAGGATCTCCTGGTTCACAGACCACAGACAGTAGGGCGAGTACGCGTCTCTGATCATCTGAGCGACGGTCTCGAGGGGCGTGACCTGGCCCGCAGACAAGGTGCTGCAGACACGGTCCAGGTTGCCACCGCGAGCGTACTGCACCTCACCGGCGAAGAAGAAGGCCACCGTCGAGTACAAGTTCATCACATCGTCGGGATTGGACAGGTTGATGACCTCGCAGAAACTGGACAAGAGTGAAGGTCATCAGAAAATTATTTTTTAACAGTAATATTATATATGATTACGAAACGGTTTACTTACGATAATATACACTAAGACAACATATTCAAATCAGTACAACTGCGACGACTTAGATACAAACAAATTAAACCATGCAGCGATAGTATAAATTTGCAACAGATATGAGATAAAAAGCTCTTATAATCAGAAAGTACAAGTTTGGTTTTGAATCTGGAGGACTCAATTTTAATTTTATCATTACAGTTTTTTTTTTCTCCTTTTTTTTTAATAATAGAGTTAATTTTTTTCATTTTTTTAAGTCTTTTCAAAAAGTGCTTTTTTTGTGTGTGTATGCAATGTATTTATAGTGCAACTATTAATTTCTAATAGACTATATAATATATTTGTAGTATGCTGTTTGTATATTATATAATTATGATATTATATAATGTTTTCAAAATTATTGAAAAATTTAGATAAGATAAATTTTAATAATATTTTACTTTTGATGCTTGCATTTATTTTAACATTTAGCAGTGACTAAAGACAATATTTTTTCACTCTTACCTCATGAGCTCGGTGATCTTAGCAGCATCCCCCTGGTCCACGAGAGTGAACAGTTCATCCATGGCAGCTGAGATGATGTTCGGGCACTCCGCAGAAGTAGCCAGCAGAGCCTCGTTCACCACCTCCATGTACTCTGGTGATAGAACAAAACATTACATTTTGTTCTCCACACAAACACCAGATGACCTACCTGGAAAGTCGAGCTGTGCCAGCACGGGTCCACTGGAGGCGTGTGCGGCGAAGTAGAGGTGAGGGTAGCGAGCGCGGGCCCACGCCGCCAGGTTGGCAGAGTAAGAACCTCCGAAGACGATCCAGGGTCCGGTCAGGCCCAGGTCAGGGTCATCCATCATCATCCTGGTGAATGCAGCAGCGTCCTCGAGAGCTTGGTCAGCATTCAGGTACAGCAAGTTTGAAGAAGTAATGTTCCTGAAAGAAAATAAAATCATGAAGCATTGTAATTTTTATTTGTAAACAAAATATTTTAGAGCAATATTTTTAATTCTTTTTAATCCCAACTGAAATTGTGAGGTTAATTTAAAAAAATATAATTATATTTATTATTTTTTGGAAAATATCATAATTTTGGTTTACACTAATCATGGAAAATTAACCTACGAATAAAAAAAAAAAAATGTTGCAAATATGAATAAATGAATATAGAAGGTACCAAATTATGCTACTCTGCATTTTTTAGATTTTCAAAAGCCAGTCAGAGAGGAACTATTTTTTATAAAAACTTAGCTCGTAATATTTATAAAGTATTGGAACTTAAACGCCTCTATAGTGGGCGTGGCTGCGCTTTCAATATTTTTTTAAAGAAATAGTGCCTTTGAATCTATAAAATTTAGAGCATCAAAATTTTGTACCCCCCCCCCCTCCTCCCCCTTCCTCTCTCTCTCTCTCTATTCATTTCTGCAATAAAAAAGTTCCATGTAGGTTGTCCATTACTATTTGGTCAATAATTTATGAGCGGAAGTGGAAGGATTTAAGCTGAACTATGAACATCTAAAACTTTGCAGATAGAGGTTACATTTCCTAATATAAATCTCTATGAAAAGTTTCAGGTTCAAAATTGAGCTAGTAAGTCCAGAAACCTTGCACTTCCGGCTACTTCCATTGGTAATCTTTCATTTATTGAACTATATATCCAACTTAAATTAATATCTAACTTTAATTATTTCATGACATCAATTAGTTCGGTTCTGTCATCAGCGGTACTTCGTGAACGACGACTACTTCACGGCTGGCGGCCCCGTGTTCCTCTTCTTGAACGGCGAGTGGGAGGCGACCGGCGGCTTCACCAACATCTTCTCCTTCATGGGGCGGCTCGCGTACGACGCCGGGGCGCTGGCAATCGACCTCGAGCACCGCTACTACGGCCGCAGCAGACCCACCACGTGAGTCTCACACGTGTCACCACGTGTCGGCCGAGTGGCAGGGACGCACTGTCATATGGCTTCTGAGATGACTTTGTTTGTCTTTGCTGACCTAATTTTATTGTTGTTGTTTTCTTAATCAAAATTAGATCGGTTGACTTGGTTGCCAGTTCCAAAGTTGTTCGGATTGTTCATTATAATCATTATTTTTGTACATTAATGCATAAATAAATAATTCAAAAATATAAAAATTGAACATCGACATCATGTGCAGTATAGTACATGAATACGCAGTTTATGATCAAATGATATTGTTTAAAGCGATGGAAAACTATGAAGGTAATAATTTGAAAAAAAAATAGTTGTTCCCTTTGTAATTATCACTCCCAACAGTAATTGAACGTTATATTATTTAAAATATACGAATGATTAAGGAATCTCTCTCACCTGCAGTGACCTGAGTACGGAGAACCTGCGCTACCTGAGTGTGGACCAGGCTCTCGCTGACGCCGCCCACTTCGCAGAGACCCTGCAGACCGAACAGGGATTCACGGGACGCTGGGTCGTCTTCGGAGTCTCGTACTCAGCGACGCTGGCGGGCTGGGCACGCGCGTCCTACCCTCACCTCTTCTACGCCGCTTACTCTTCCAGCGGACCTATACTGGCCAAAGTTGATTTTTATGGTAATTATACTCTTAGCTTCAACCTCCATATTTTTAATAAACATACATTGAGATTTTTTTTTTTTTTTTTTTTTTTTTTTTTCAATAAGAGCTGCAATCAAATCAAGTTCTGTTAACCAGCCTGTAACGTCAACATTTTAAACGCTGAATGAGTTCATGTTCCTGCTTTGTTGCAGAGTACCACGAGGGTACGGGCGAGGCGATGGCGCTGACAGACCCCGAGTGTCCCATCCACGTGAGAACAGCCATGAACGAGCTGCAACAGCTGATTTCAGAGGGCGGGGACAGCCTCACTTACGTCAATCGTATCTTTAAGTAAGTATGAATTGATGAGATAGACTCAATATTTCAATTAAAATTTTAAAGTCTATCTCCTTGGAATACAAATTAATTTCTCCCTCAGCTTGTGTGAGCCCGGACTGAACGCCTCCCGCCCCCTGGACGTGATGACTCTCAACTCGATGGTGGCCAACTTATTCGGCGCTCTGGTCCAGTACGAGGGTCCCGACGGTCAGAACTACTCGTGCACCAACATCATGCAAGGTCCTGGTACGGCGCTGGAGAACATGGCAGACATGGTGACCGAGGCCTACCAGGGCATGTGTCTCACCACCGACTACGACCTCATCATGGAGTTCTACCGCAGCATGTTGATTGAGAACGATCCGCAGATGTTCGGTGAAGGAAAATATATATGCAAACTTGGGAAAACTTAACACGAAAAGCTGTTATCACGATGCAATGTTTCAAATTATTGCATACAATATTAAATAATTTTCTTACAAGAAAACTTCAACTCCATTCGTTTGTATGAATATGAAATTTTCTTGTAAGGAAAAATCATATTCAAAATTTGTATCGTTGTAATACAGTCTTTATTTGAGTATCTCAGAATAATTTTTTTTTTAATTTAATTTAGAAGTAGATATTGTAGAATCGTGACTTGGTACAAAGTGTTTCAGTATATAAGCTTTGATATTATTTTAAATTGTATTAAAGTAACGACTCCTTTATATATATTTCAGTTCGCCAGTATGTGTACCAGTCCTGTTTGGAGTTCGGTTGGTTCTGGTCACTCTCGTCTCCCGATCAGCCGTTCGGACAAGTCATGTTTGTAGACTACTTCACTGGCTGGTGCTCGGAAATCTTCGGGCCGGAGTAAGCTTGACAGTTCTAAATTTCAGTTGATGTCACGTTTTATATAATAATTAATAATACTCATTAACACAACCATTCGTTGAAAAGTGCAGTTAAAATTAATTGAACCATGCAGTCAATTAGGATGTGATATATTAAATATTCACATATTTCCAATATCAATTATATAAGATGAGTATAACTGCAATTTCTACCTAGTTGTTATTCTTGAATTTCCTCTGTTATTAAGTTAGTTCTTGGATTGGTGCAGGTACACCCCTGAGGTTCTGGAGGCTGGCGTGGCCCGCACCAACCTGGTGCACGGTGGACTGGCACCTGAGGTGACCCGCGTGCTCTACGTGCACGGTTCGCTCGACCAGTGGTCCAAACTTGGCGTGAATGAGGACCTCGGGCCTGACACGCCAGTCATCATGATCGAGGGTGAGGACAAAGTGATTTGAACGTGAGAAGATTTCACGAGTAAAATGTTTTATTATATCGGCTATTTTAGTGTACATTGTTAAATGCTAGTATATAAGTATAAATAGTTAATTGTAAATATTGTTAGTGTAATTTGACTTTTAAATTATAAATCTATGCTTATATGATTAGTACAGTCATCGCCTCGTAAATTTTCCGTTTGCGGCCTTGTTAATCACCATGCACCGTATATATAAGAATAACACAGGGCATGGTGATTAACAAGGCTGCAAGAGGGAAATTTTCCAAGGCGACGTGTACATATATTTAATTATTAACTACAAAAAACTATAATTTAATTTTAAATTTTACTGCAATTATAAACTACGAGTATTAGGCTAAAATTGCGCAATTATGAACTAAAAACTTATGTGTATTATATAATTTGCACCAGAGAAACAGCCCTCGATGTGACCCAAAATTAAACAGTACATCCCTCGATAAGAAACCCTCAATGACAAAAATGTTCTTCCAGGTGGGTCTCATTCTTGGGACATGGCCTTCAACTCGACAAGTGATCCTCCGGAGCTGATCGCGGCCCGAGAGCAGGCGGCCCAGATCATCCAGGGTTGGCTAGAACTACCCTGATACCAGGATGATTTATATAACGTCAAAAACGTTTTAATTCTTTTATGAGGTAACCTTCGTAAGGAGGAGTTTATATGATTCATATAATTGTTTTTTTATTAATTTTATTTTGTGTTAACAATTAAAAGTGAACGTTAGCACAATTTCTTATTTAACAGAAAATGTTATTTAAAATAATTAAACCATCTGATTCTTGATTAAAAAATCCATTGTATACTCGTCGCTCGTCACCTCGAAAATTTTCCCTTTACGGCCTTGTTAATCACCATGCCCCGTAAGAATAACACAAGGCATGGTGATTAACAAGGCTGCAAGTGGAAAATTTTCTAAGGTGAGGAGTGTACATATCAAAATACACCTTAAAATATCCTATAATATTAAATTATTTTTAAGAGACCTTAAACATGCAATGTAAAGCAACAGAATAATTTAATGTAAAAAATTTATTGTATTTTACATTAAGGTGGATTTTCATGGGCGGCAACGGCGACGCGGCGCGATTTTAACTTAAAAGCTGTGAAATCCTATGCGGCGGCGAATTCGCAGGTAATCGCGTTAATTACGATGCTCTTTTTCTTTTAATCGCCCAATATGGCCGCCAATGGATGTTACAGCAAGTGCGCATTATTCGCGTCGCGTCGCATGGTAAAAATCGCCATGTGACTCCACCTTTACATTTATACAAATAAAAAATAAAGAAAATAAATACAAAGTAATTAGATATCTCTCTAAAATGTAGCCATCTGCATAAAAGTTTTTAACGTACTTTAAATTTATTATGAAGAGTGGTTGTTATGAGATTATTATTTGATATAAGGCCCAGAATATTTGCAACCGTAAAACTAAACATTACATTAAACAAAAGATATATGAATAAATATTATATACAGTTCAACAGATATAAGGTTGACTCTAGAAGTCACCGGAAGTGTAAAATTTCTGGACTTAACAGTTCAATTTTAAGCCTGAAACTTTGTAAAGTGATTTTTATTAGTGATTTCAAACTATCTGCAAAGTCTTTTGAGTTTTCATGTTCATAGTTCAGCTAAAATCCTTCCACTTCCGGCTACTTCCGGTGAATATACATTTGTTGAACTATATACAGCACACAACATAAAAATGTTGATAACAAAACACTTAGGACTCTGAGGAGAGTCTTATCAGCTTATCAGTGCACTTAATATCCGTGTAAACAACCTGATGTCATAAACATGTGCTGCAGTTATGAGTGCATTGTGATGAAATTCAAGCTGCAATGCAAGAGGAGTAAAGGTTGTTTTTGATACCAAATTAATTTTTTACATCATACAATGTAAAAATATTAAAGAAAAATAATGCTCATAAACACGCACAAAAAACAACAAATAACATATCAGAATTAATTTTTTATACTTTTTAAAATAAGTATGACATGTATACCTTTGGCGGAGAAATACAGCAATAATTAGATAATTTTAATTATTTTTTTATTTTATTTTTCTTATATATAAATTTAAAACAGTATAGTTCTTGGCAACATGCAGTTGTACAAAATAATCTATTTTAAACATTTGAACCGTGAGTGAGACGTCATTCAACATACGATATGAAAATTTCACTTGTTTTAATATTTATCTATTTTTAATCTGATAATAAAATTTTATTGAGAGTGACAGATAAGTGTGATTGAATAGACTTTTTTATGTTTATAATCTTTGAAAATTAAATCTTAAAGTATATTATATGTTCAGCAAATATATTAAGGTTTTATACACCTTTAATTCATCCATGTATAATATATAAAATTTATATTTTTTTATTTATTTTAAACTTTTGTTAGTTGCATAAAGCATACATTAGTTCATGTCAGTTAGTGAATTAGTATAAATATAAAAACAATTTTACATATTTACCAGATACAAATTGTATAAAACATAAAAATATCATGCAGACCGAAAACTAGAATTAAATAACAATAATTAATATGAAAATTAAAAAAAATATTAGTATAATAATTTTGATCTTTAATATTTAAACGACTAATTCAGATAGTACTTTTTTCAGAAATTGTATTACTTTCAAACTCTTTAACTGAATAAAACTCCTTAATAATACAATAATATAAATAATGATTATTGTGCCCACAAAAAAAAAAACAAAAAAAAACATGAATATATTTTAAAACATTATGCCTACTATGGGTGACTTAAAAAGTAGATCACATTGATATGGTGTCCAGTCACCCAAACCTTAGTTTATTTGAGTGTATACATATAAAACAATAATTAAAAGAACCTTTTGGACTGCTTGACATCACGACAATATTTATTGAGGCTCTACTCTCGTTTATAAGTCCAAATGTCACTCAAGAGGTCACTCTTAATATTCGCGAAATTAGAACAACAAAAAAATAATGCAAAGATATCAAAGGGGTATTATCTCGTGCTCTGACGTCATACATTGATCCCACTCACCCTGGCTATATCTCAACTAAAAAAACACACACAACTATCAGACTATCACCACATTAATTATATTTTAATATATTTACATTTTGTACAGTTTTATGAAGATTGAGCTTGTTTGAGTAAATTCAGCTGTGGATTGTTGTACAGTTAAATTTGAACGATAATATGATGTTAATTTCTATTACTGCATTTTAATCATGTTAAGTTTTCATAAATAATAAATTTTTACTTTTATAATTTCAGCCAGAAAAATTAATTGATCGTTACACATTTGATTTAATACATTCATTTTTTTTTTACAACGTCTCAACTATAACTTCAGTAGAATTAATTTTTTTTATGATTAAAACATTTAAAACTACTTACTTATATACGTAAAAAAATTATATTCAAGTGTATAAAGAAAAAAAAACATTTTCTCGCACTGGACGTTATTATGCGCAGTTCAGGGTATCTAACATCTGAGGCCAGGGTCCTGCATTGCCCCCACACTGCAGCGTCTCTCCCCCTCCCGTCTCCTGAAGCGCCACCCCACGTGACATGGCCCAGCGCCACAGTCCTACCAACTGACAGTCACACCTCCAGGGATTACCCTTCAGGTACACGGTGCTCAGTTTATTGTTACCTGCAAAAATAGCAGCGTCTAGGGAGCGCAGTTTGCACCTCCGAACATCCAAAGTCTTTAACTTAGGAGCAAGAGATCCAAGATTAGCAGGTAAAGCATCAGTATCTTCTAAAGGATTATCTGCTGCAATAAGTTCTTCTAAATTACCAGCATGTCTTAATGAACTTACAGATAATTTTTTAATTTTGCAGCGAGATACATCGAGAACTGTAAGTCCAGATAAATGTTCTGGTATCAGTGGTACTATATTTGGTTTTAATTTATTACCAGCTATTTTTAATTCTCGTAATGGTGCTTGAATACCTTCAGGGAAAGCCTCAGGACCTGGAGAACCTTCTAGTCCACAATCCTCCATGTGAAGGAATGTGAGTTTAGGAAGACTCGAGAGTGCACCTGATTCCAGACGGGACAAAGGGTTTCCTGATAGTGCGAGGTTCACCAGGTTAGTGGCGGAGGAGAAAGCTGAGCTGGTGACCTGAGTTAACCCACAATGAGACACGTCAAGAGACTCGAGGTGAGGAAATATTGACCCTGCAGCGTTGACCTCGTCATTCCCAAGAGGATTGTTTGCCAGGTCCAATTCCCTCAAAGACCGTCGTAATGGTGTGAGGTCACGTAAAAACCCAGTTGTAGCAAGACTACAATTACGTAATGTTAATGTATGTAACTTAGCAAAAGATGCCATTAAAGCTGTCATATTTAAAGTACTGAGAGCATTTCCAGATAGTTTTAAAATACGTAGCTTTGTCAAATTTGTAAGTGCATCACCTCTAAATGAATCACTATTAAGGCTACAATATGATAAATCTATGGATTCTAAATTTTTTAGCTTTCCAAGTGCTTGAGTCATATCTAAAGCACCAAGATTATTACTAGCAAGGTTTAAATTTTGAAGCCAGGGTGCTGCCGAGAAAGCAGTCACGTGGTTTTCTGTATCGAGGATCATTCCTGCCTTGCTGAGATCCAAGGTCTCAAGGTGAACAAAGGGTAATAACATAGAGGTAAGTCCTGCAGGGTCCAGTTTGCTGCCACTCAGGTCGAGGATACGAATTGGTGCATCTGGCATGAAGGCGGCCGGGGGGAGCCTCGTCAGGAGAGTCCGCGCCAGGTGGAGCTCGTCCAGACCGCTCAGGGTGGAGAACGTTCCGGCTTCAACGCTGGCCAGAGGGTTACCCGAAAGGTCGATCTTGCGTAGTGAGGGCGAAGATTCAAAGAAGCCGGCACCGATCGACGTCACGCCGCAATCCGCCAGGTCAAGGGATTGCAGAGAGCGGGACACCAGGAAGGGAGCGTCTGAGCGAGAGGGGCCGTTCAGGTGACGGTTGCGTCTCAGCTGCAGCGAGATCAGACCGGGACTGTCATGGAACGTCTCAGAGTCGATGTGACTCAGACGGTTGCCGGTCAGGTCCACATCCAGAAGCAAGTTCAGACCCTGAGAAGATAAGGCTAAGTCAGGTCAAACACTTATTTTTAATTAATTCCTGCTTTAAAATACCGAGACAAATAATTGTATGTGTTTTTTAACAACTTTTCATCACTATTGTATTATAATTTTTTTATGTTTTTAGTCTGGTTTATTTTTCTCAAATAATGTAAACATGAATTTTAAATACCCAATTAATCACAATGTGTTGGTTACATAACCATGCATAATAATAATTAATAAATATAAAATTATTTTTATTTATTATATTGTAATATTGTATTATATAATAACAGAATAAATTATATTTAATAGGGAATTAAAAATACATAATTTATTCTCTTATGTAATATAGATTTAACCAAACATTTTTTTTTCAAATATTTATTTTTATATGAGCAATAATGCTGGACTATATAGAGCTAATTAAAACATATATTATTCTCCGTAAAATTCAATTAACCAAACATTAACCTGCAATAGTAACAGCTCACCTGGAAGTGCGCGCGCTCCAGCGAGGTGAATCTGTTGTTTGCCAGCAGGAGACGACGCGGCTTGACGGCTGAGGGCAGCGCCAGCTCGGACAGTCGGTTACCACTCAAGTCCAGCACGTACGTGGCGGGACTGAGGGAGGACGGGGCTGTACGCAGTCCGCGGTGCGCGCAGTCAGACACCCAGTTGATGCGGAAGTAGTAGCACGAGCACTCGGCAGGGCACTCCTGAGGAACCAACTCGCCACAGAGTACCAGGCCGAGCACCAGTACCAGCACAAACAGCTGGACCAGACGCATGGTGATCACTGTGGACAATTGAGTCAGTCAGAACGATGTCAAAGTTAAATATCCAAATAGTTAAATATCCAAAATTAAATAAATAAATTTAAAGAAAGAAGACCATCTTAGAATTTAACTCGCACAAATAAGCAATCAATTTTCAATTATATCAATGAAGAAGTTTATTAATCATTTTATTGCAACAATTAAATTCAAAAAAGTTAACCCTGTTTGAAGTTTGAAGTTAGATTTCATATATAGTATACATTGTATATATGCAAATGCGTATTTACCACACGTTTTTACATGTATTTAGGTATAAGTTTAACTGTAATTAATACAAAAAAAGCTTGTATTAGTAATGAGAGTAAACACACTCTGAAACAGTAAAATTTTAAGTGAAGTCAACTTGTTTTCATAATATTATTATTAATACTGCATGTCATGTGTGCCATATAACAACTTAAAGATTAAGCATTGCAATATCAAAATATTTTATTTCCCAAAAATTTCCATGATGTAAATTAATATCAAAGAATATTTTATAGATACAGAAATATTATAATATAGTATTAACCGTGTCTCATGGTTAGCTCATACATGACGTACGGTATTATTTAATATGCAAATTTATACTCTCATGATTTAGAAATAAAGAATGTGAAATTTATTATTGGTGGTGGACCACAGAAGATAAATCTGTTGACGTGAAGCGTCAATCAATTTTCTGTCACGTGTATACATTATAAAATTCATCGCGCAGTCCCTTTTAGGATTTTCACTACCGTCGACCCCTTTGATCTAAAAAATGTTGATTGGACAAGGAGACTATAATAATTGATCTCAATATATGCAATGAACTATAAGTCAAAGGTCACTTTAATGTCTTCTAAAAATGTAGGTCACAGATTAGCCGCAGAAAAACCATGACCTTCACAATTTAAGATAGAATTTATTCAAACATTTTAAGTCTTTTAGACACAGCGAAAAAATAAAATATATATATTTTATTAATTCACCTTATATTAATTGACAATACACAAAATATTAAAATTTTTGCTGAAGTATCTTCGTTTGTTAATATTTAATTTTTTTAAGAAATAAGACAGCAAAAATATAAATAATTTGCTTAAAAAAACTATTGTATTGTTAATTTGTTAAATTATGTATTGCAGTAGAACAAAAAGATTACACATTTCTATTTTGTGATGTATTTTGATGTGAAAATTCTTATATAGTAAGACAATAAATTGATTTTATAAAATTTTATAATTTAAACAAAAGAGAAGTAAATTTACTATAGATAGGTGACTTTATATTTATCTAACTTTTATTAAAATTAAATTTAGCATTTTCTGTAAAAAAAACTTAAGAAATAATTACTAGAATAAGTTAATATAATAATGAAAGACTGACAACATCCGTTCTATTTGACTGTAAGAACCTCATCACAGACTAAAATTTAAATTAAGTTAATTTACAATTATAATGTAGCGTCCTAAAGACACCAACATTTCCTGAATGTTTATTTCTAAGCAGGGATCGAGCCAACACGGAACACATTATGCATGCAAACTGGTATCCTCTTGTATTACACGCAGCATATTGTTTGTCTCCAGCTATTTTACATCTAATTTGCAACAACACATGCTACTATACAGCACACGTTGCCAGCAAAGTCGCCCTGACCTCTTCAGGGGGAAGGGGACAGAATCTTCCCGAAAGTACTAACAAAAACTTTAAAAAATTCTTTACTTAAATGACTTAAATTTAATGTTAATTTTCAGTTGAATTTTTCATGTAAAATTTATGGAGGTTTAAAGGAGAGAATAAAATGGATATAATTATGACAAATAACTCAAGTTAATGACATTGAATGGGGAATTATAATGTGTTTTGCATAAAAATAATATGATTTCAAAATATATTTTACTTTACAAACAAATCTGTGATATTTTTGAATTATATTATAATGGAAGAATTTTATTTAACTAAAAGTTTATTCAAGAAATTATCGTTATTTGTGATTTATAGCAATAAAAAATTATCACAACTTTAGGCACCTGAGAGACCTATAGCTGTTTGAAGAACTCACGAATGAAACTGTGGATATTTACTATAATATATGTATACAAAGATTACAAAGATTTAAAATGTAGACAGAATATCTATGCTCATTTGCATATAGTAGCCAGCAAACAAGTTTAGAAGAGTTTATATAAGTGATAAAATAGTGTTGTTTCGAAAATGCCAACAGTTCAACCAATATTAATGGTAAAATATAACTCAAGTTTACACTCTTGCAAAAAATTATGTAAATGTAGTGTCACCTAGTCACAGGTATAATTTCTTATCCTCAATTATACCCATTTGAAATTTGAATAAAAAATTAATAAATATACTCTAGCTGTCAGTTTCATAATTAAAATCTGTATTGTTATATAATGATATTTTCTAAAGCACTTCATGTCAAGTTGCTCAGTGGCGGCTCGTGAGGGGTACTGCTTACTAAAATACTGCTGATCGAACTGCAGCCACACCTGAGAATTTGGTTTTCACCTTTTTTAATTTAAATATATTTATTTATGTTTTTAAAATATTATTATAAAAAAGAAACATAAAATAACAAATATATGTAAAATATTAAAATATGATCATGGCAACTTTTTATATTTTAAATATATTTTGAAAAAAAAAAAAAAAAAAACGCATGCGGCGAATAGGAAAATTGAGTCTGCATAGTTCTCCTTATGCTCACTAATGGCGCTATAGAGCAGTGAATTTTATCAAGAACGCTAGAGGTATAGCGTCCTTGAGTTTGTCTACGAACTTCCCCGAACAGCGAAAGCAGCATGGCTTTTTTTAGTTCACGGAACAAAAACTGTAAATTATGCACATAACTGACAGTGCAGTGTAAAATTTATCTCGATTTGAGTTTTATTTAATAATTTACAGCTCGCTAAACTTATTGTTCGTCGTGAATATATGCAGTAATTAACATGCAGTTATATTTAAGTGTCGTGTGTGATGTAGTGTTTATGGATAAAAAAATTTCAACCCAATACTTAAAAATTAACAATTTTCTCAAGATGGATAAGGCAGCCCGATGTGAAATAAGGAAGCCTGGGGCCGTTCTAGGGCAACTGGGCTGCCCTACTCCAAAAATTGATATTTCAGATTTCACAGCAATCGTCTAGTCATGGTAAGTAAATTAAGCTTACGTTCGTAAATTTAGTGCAAAGATATCAAAGAGTACGTGGCTCTGTGGCTGTGAACAGGAAAATTTGTTGTTTTATTTCGTGCGAAATAATTTGAAAGCATGCAACATATATCTTTATAATTTATATAGTTTATATTATATACTTTTATGGCTGCAATGTGCATTATAATGCAAAATTTAATTCAGGAAAACGTTTCTTTCCCTCAATAAAGCTGCATAATTTAAATAAATTTAAGTGATGTTTCTTTTTCATAAATACCGGTACGGCAGAATTTACGTGGAAAACTCCCAAAAAAGGGGCGTTGCTTAAAAAATCATGCCTGCGGTGGGCTACTGGGGGGCTCGGCCCCCCAAACGGGCCCAAATCCCCCTCGTTCTTTCTACAGACGCCCCTGTAGTGAAACCCACGAGCCGCCACTGAAGTTGCTGCCAGTAAAATAATACTGTAAGTAATATCTTTTGTAATGTATGCATACTTGAAAAAACAGTTAAAATGACTAATTAACTGTAACATAAATAAGCACCGGCCTCATTAGTGCTTCGATTCATCTTTTACAACTTCAAAACATATTTTTCTAGCAATTAAAAGAGACAGCACAGCATGTAGGCTCGGATTGGGATGAAGCTATAATAGGAGCCACAGTCAATTAATAAAAAGGCCATATTTATAAGCATTTCAAGCAGCAGGGGCTCTACGTACCTGGAATTAAGGGGGTTGAGGCCACTTTTTGTATGCTATGTTAAAAAGTAGAGAGGCCATCAGTCAGGGATCCCTTATGGCCAGTCCGAGCTTGTACCACAGTGTCCACAATACACTCTATTATTATATTCTATTGACTCCACTGAACTATATAACGAATTGACTCCAATATAAAATCCATCAATATTATCATTTAATTGATTTATCTTCATAAAAACACACACTTATACATAATACCAAAGTCTTCTACTCGCAATGGTTGTAACAAACTAAACAATAAACCATTGTTTATATTATGTACAATAATGGTTTGTTACAACCATTAATTGCGAGTAGAAGAGACTTTGCATAATACTAATATTTTATATACCAATGAATTTTCATAACATAATATTTCGTAGCTTCTAGAATTTTTATTATACCCATCATGCATGCATGCACTCATACTAATTAATAATTTGCTTTCCTTTCATTCATATAGACTTTAAAATTCTTCTAAATACTGCTGGTGTCTCTTCGTATGATTTTTGGTAACCTTACCTTTTTCGTATTGGAGTCAGGAGGTGCGTGCGTGTCGTGCGAAGATCTCTCAAGCAATGATTCTCCACACGCGTCTGCATGGACCTAGCAGCATGCAGCGGTCGTACGTGCCTCGTGACACACCGCGCCACAACCTCCGCGCACCACACAACATCATGCTGGTCACCAAATAACTACTTGTCATACCTGTAAAAATTCATGTATACCGGTACCTTTATATACCATATATGACACATATATATACCAGGTGCGTAAGCGTACGCGACATCTTTCATAGGTGTAATCGTGCATATTTAATTTAATTAATTAAACTTTTTATTAATTAGCATGAAAAGGCCTGTGTGTTATATTTATGCATGTTGTGTTTGCTTTTATGTTAATAAGGAAAGTTTAAATATAATATAGAACGTCACGGAATTTCAAGCAAAAGTTAATACTAAATATATATATATATATATATATATATATATATATATATATATATATATATATATACACATATAATATATAGATTTGATTTTTGTTTGTTCATATATATTGTGGTCGTAATACGTACAGTATATAAATATATACCCCATAATACGGTATTTATATATTAACTCAAAATTATACTAATTACTGTATATAATTTTGTCTAATTTTTCATTACTAATTTTGTTGATAACATCAGCTTTTTAACTATCGATGATCAATATTAAATCAAATTCATAGCTTTTTGTGCCCAGGTATTTTATAACGTATACTGATAAAACGTTTATAAAATGCTCTAAGAGGCTAGCTTTTATTAATATCATATATATACTTTAAAAGTTATATACGATCAGATATTAAAAGTGAAAACAAGTTAATTGCTTATCTCACTGTATTGTCAAATCAAAATGATCTCCACGACTGTACTTCACATAGAAATGTCAACTCATGTACTCAGCTGACAGTGATAAGATTTTGTTATTATTGAAACAACGAGCGATAACATAAAACCTTAGCTGCATGGGGGAGATATACGATGGAAATATCTTCTGTCGTAATATTATAGCTTTAAGTTTATTGTTTTTCCTGGTTATAATACTGACATTGTATGACTGAAGATTTAAAAGAAAAAATGTATACTGGCAAAATCCTCATATTTTATTACATGCAATTAATTTTTTTCTGAATAATTTAGAATTTCTATCTGCAAATTATAGAGCGCGAAGATAATGCAGATGTTAGTTTTTTATACTTTTGATAGAGTGCAGCACTTGTTTCAAACAAATGTGTGGCTTATTGAGAGATGACGCCAGATAGCGCCACGAGCTCTTCTGGACTGAAGTTTTGGTACGATGAAGTTTAAAAATATTTACGTACATAAGATAATTTCTGTTATAAAGAAAAAACGCAGTTGAATGTTGAATTTATAATAATCAGGTAATCAGTAGATACATATCATAAGTTAATTTTATAAGTACGAACAGCATATATATTTTTTTATTTATTCATTATATTTGAGTATTATTTATGTATTAATTACATACAAATTTAGTTTTTGTAATTTTTATGTTTTATTCTGTAATTTTGAATAAATAAATTATATTATGTTTACTTTTTAATAAGGTTTAAATTGTACCTTATTGCAGTGAATGTATATTTAATTAAAACATATGATAATTGTTCAAATTTTAAGGCTCTTAATTTTAGCACACAACCATACATTTTTTGCTATAAAAAAAATATTACTTGCAGCAAAGAGGAGATATTATTATTCATCGTAAAATTTAATCTAGCCTTTTTCCGAGATTATGAAGTGTGTCAGTCACCAACCTTATGTAATGTCATATATATTACATACAATAGTCTTATTTTCATTGCAAAATATGTGTAAAGTTTTTTCTTTGTATCTTCCTTGCACAGAAGAGGAGTTGTATAATAAAATTCTTCAAAGAAAATTACAGAGAACTCCCATGCAGTGTCTTTAATTATAGGCCTCAGTATAGTTACGTATGTATGTATGCACCCTTTTCAAAGACGATATACGGTGACCTACATTACATTAACCATATGTAATAAATATATTACAAGATCAATAAGTTTCAATAGCTAACTTATACAAAAGACATGCATATTTGAATTGTACTGCACGGATGTCACATCGCATTACTAATGAAAAGGAAAAATATTTTGTCATGTGTATATATTAGCAATGAATTACAAAGTAACGATACTTGACTCACTCAATCGTAATTAGGTCGTGAAACAACCCTTATAACTTGGATCTTTGTGTAATTTTACTCGTTACATAATATAAGCTTCAGGCATTTTTTTATTATTTTTTTTTTTATCATTCACAAAGATAATATACACAAAAAATTAATGATAAAGTTGATAGTGGAAGTTTGTAGAAAAACCAAAGATACACTGAAAGAAATTTTATGCTATCCTTTCAATATTGAAATTAAATATACAGTTTAAGGATACTCACCTGAAAAGCAGGCCACCTTGCTGGAGCTAGGAATGGTGTAATTTTATTATTATATTTATAATATTTTTTTTTTAATATAATTAAAAATTATTTATATAGAGACTACAAATTAAGTGGAAACTTTTACTCATTTTTATTTCATTTTCTCTTTCATGAGCAATATACAATAATATATAACATACAATGTATTATATTAGAGTAAAAAAAAATTAAGAGAATAGCCCATGGGGCAAATAAATAAAATAAATAATATTGCTGAGCAGTCCACACTAAAGTATTCATAGAATATTACATAATTAACTTAAATTTAAAAATATATTGTTAACTTTTCACTATCCAGTAATTATACACAATATTAAAATTTTTAGCATTTACTTTCTTTGCATATATAATACTGTATTTTTAAATAATTGTTATTGTTTCTTCGTGCTAAAATAAAGTTAAATTTCATTGAAATAATTGTTATTATTTTTTATTTTTGTATATTAGAAATTGAATGTCGCATGCAAAGGTGTTCCTCAATCCTCAATATCCAGTAGAGTTCCTGAACAAGTTTAAGTACTCTAATTTTCAGTAACATATAAATTTAAAACTTTACTTTCACCTCAGTATATTTTTCTCCGTGTATGGTTAGATCCATGCGGTGTGTTAGAAACTTGATGAGCCTCGCTAACATCCTCCTCCTCATTACCTCCCTCAAGCACACAGACGAGAAGTTTGCATGCATAGATCCTTTATTTATGTTGTTTAAAAAAAACTTTATCCTCTTTTCTCTCGAGCTTCTCGTATATAGTTGCTTTAAGTGTGGATCTTTCTAAATTTGATTTAAATATCACGTATATGATAGTGGAAAGTTATATAACAATATGTTTTTTAAACACTAGTAATGTTATACATTAATTTTTTAAGCAATTATTAATATTTTCATAATATAATTATTCCCATTTGAGTTATAGTTAATAATAAAACTTAACATGCAATCATGATTTAGTTTTATAATTATTTATAATAAAGTGTATTTATTTTGTATAGTTGAATTTTATATACAAGAATTATAATTTTAAAATTATCTCGTAATTCAGCTATATAATATTATAATATTCAAAACATTCTTAAAATTTCTTCTATTTATTATAATATATATTTTTTGTATTATATATAATGTTCAATTTTGCCCCTATAGTGAAGTTTGTTTCAATTCATTTTAGGAGAGTATACTGAAATTCAAATAAGTCCACTTAAGCTTACAAATCGTTACCCCAGAAATCCCAGAATACAAGTCAGATACCTAAATATTATTTTTTGTAGAAAAATATGACCTTTAAACAATATGAGCTAGTTAGTAGTTACAGAATAAATACACTTTTTTTTTTTTTTTTTTTTGTCTTTTTTATCTGATTGGGATTTTGGGGTGTGGTGACGAACGTACAAAATGCATCAAATTATTGCCTTGTATAAAAGGTTTGCCACTTTATAACTTTATTGTTTATAATTGAGGCTAGAGAAGTAAATAATGAATCTTATTAGATCAAGAACTATATACTGGGAGGACGGCCTAACTTTAACGAGCTGCCATTTCCTCAACCAGTGACGTCACGACCTTGGCTTTTCTAGTGCATTTGATTGGCTAGTTGCTGAGCCGAGCCGGCCGAGCGCGTGTTATAGTTTATAGAGTTTCTGAACTCTACCGAATATCGAGGTTTCTCAATTCGATGTTCTAGGCTGTCCTCCAATATATAGTCATTGTTATTAGAAAAAAAAGTAGCAAATTAGATGAAATCATGTGAAATGTGCATGTATTTCATGATGTATTGTATAAACAAAAAAGCTATAGTTCAAACTTTTGCCGATGATAGCTGAAACACAGTGTAATATCCTTTAATATATCTCAATTTTCTATATAAATTATATTATATTTAGATAAGGACATCTTATAAGGTATATAATATATATAATAACACGAATAAGTTTAAAAATTCCTGTACCAATTTTCTTCAAAAGATTCACTTCCGTTTGGTACTGCAAATCTCTTCATTAATTTCAATAATAATAGCAAATTAAATAATTACATAAATTTTAATGTTCTGTTATATTTTTCTTCAAAGGTTTAAAATGTTATTACAACATTAAATGTATATACCCTAAGGAGTTTACATTCCATTAAAGAACATTGTGTTACTGTAAATATATAATTATATTTGCTGATCTTTTGTCTTCTTTCTTAAAAAAAAAATGTTTACGTAAGTACGAGAGAAAAGTGAAACGCTATTCTTTTCCAATTACGAAATAACGCGGCAGCAAAATGTCTTGTTCAGGAAAAGGCAGAAACAGTTTGTAGGTGTCAGGAAGGCGACAACTATAACGATGCTACCCCATTTACCCACCCATTCTTGTTCCCTAGAAGAAGACAAGTCGCCCGGGGCCTCACCATCTCTCACTGCTTGAACATTGCCTTGATGTTCTCCAAGAACACATAAACTTTTGTTCTTACAGAAATAGAAAATACAACGTAACAATTTTAAAATATTATTTTTTCAAAGTAAAAAGATTTGTGGATAATTTGTTTTTACGTTGATATTTTTTTAAGGTAACAATGTATGGTTTTATTATTTTTTTTTAAAGAACAAAAGAATGACGTTAAATGTTTTCTGTTACATTTCTTATATCACTAAATTAATATAACGTGTTTATAATAAGTTTGAGCAGTTTTAAAGTTCATAATTCTTCAAAGAAAATATTCAATTCTAACATCAAAGTCTTTTAGATGTTGTATATCTTGACAAATAAGTTTCTTTAAAACTATATATTTTGTTTATAAGCAATTTTTTTTTTAAAAAAAGGGAAATTTGGTATTAATAAATAAATTGAAAAAATTTGTTTTTCTTGCAGCAATTCTTCTTATTTTCGAATGAAAAAGATAACCTTTTGACACTTTTCTCATCGACTACACACTGTTACGTCCATTGCAATATAATGTGACCCTCATAAGAATAACATGTAAATTTAACTTAAAAAACTGAGGTCGATTGGTTTCGCCTTGCCACAAGCCACCTAATGAACCAAATTGTATCAAATTTTTTGTGTGAACACCTGTCCTGATCTGAACTATGATGTCATCCAGCTGTCATTGCACTCATTTTCACAAAAATGGGTCACACTTGCATGACAAGGTTGACCCATTTTTTCTGAAAATGGGTGCAATGCTCACAGCGTGTGGTTACAAATCAGGTAAGCTTGTCACACAAAATTTTTTGTCCCATTTGGTTCAATTGTTTCATTAGTTGACTCATGAAAAGGCGGAAACCAATTGACCAAAATTCTTTCACCTAGTTGCCAAACAGTATTTTAAAAGAATTAATAAAACGGGAATGCTTTATTATTATTTTTTTTCACACCAGTTATCTCAATTTGAAGTGTGCTCTAGGTCAATATCACCCACGAAAGTGTCCAAGGGTTAAAGAACAAGGTTCCCTGATTTAATTTTATTTTCTTTTACTATTTGTAAATTAATATAATAAATCAAAAATCACGTGTATAAAAAAATAAAAAAGACAAGTTCTGTTAATATATTAGACATTATATATATATATATATATATATATATATATATATATATATATTATATATATTATACTCTGTTGAAATATTGATTATATTTTTCTGCGAAGCAATCTCGTAACTTGATATTCTTCTATTTAAAGACGCAAATCATTAATAATAAATGTATAAAAAAATGAACTCTTTTTATTTTGTCACAAAGGTTATTGACCTTTAAGGTAGATTTACACGAGCGAAGTGATTTTAGTCGATTTTGCTGTTAACTAATGTTCATGGATTTTTCTTAGTAATTCCGTCTAGTCACTGTGGTGAAATTACTGTATACATGCACCAATCTACAACCTAATCAGTTAAACCAAACATGGTGGGAGCGCGTCTGACTCACAGTCAGAAGGTCGTGCGTTCGAATCCTACTGACAGTGAGAGAGCTATAGGTAAAAAGATCGAGACTAAGTCTGAACCTTCGTTGTCTGTAGTTAAAGACGAGCCACTGCCTCATGCATTCGGGAGGTGACCGTGCTCTGACACCGACCATCCTGACTTGTGGTTTCCATGGTTCCCCCTCGTCTACATGGCTAATGCCGGGATGGATAATTGAAGTCGGCCATGACCACAGTGCAAAACCCTCTGCATGTCTTGACTATATAACAGGAATGCGGGGATAAACAAGCAAAAACAACAACATAGGATCTCACCAGCAGTTCTTATTTCTTTTTCTTATTTTTCTTAATTATATAAGCAATATTCACGTCATGTTTAAAATCATGCACCCATGTAAATCCACCTTCACATTACAAAGATTTAGAACTCAGTCAGTCATATTCTGTTGACACCTCTGGCAGGTAAAAAAAAAGTGGGCGTGTCACATGTCTGGCAACAGAGTGATGGAGTCTGGGAGTTACTCTGGGCTGATGTTTGATCAGGATCGCACACGTCCATCTGTGAATGTCTCCGCACACAAAAGATATAGATCTTTATTGAGATAGATAGCACGTGCTGTATGAGAGAGAGGGAACATGCCGCATTGCATATCAATTCAAACTAAAGTTTGTCACAGAGATGTGAAGGAAGGAGAAGTTACTATTTTCTATCTCAAAGGGGTATATATTATGTGAGAAAGTTTAGAAATTAAAATAAAGTTAAAAGAATATAAAAGCAGCGTTTATATAGAAAATATGTCTTTTTGATCTTTCGTTTATATAGTAAACGGTTAAAACTTACAGGAAAGTGCATGTAGATTAAAAAATTAGTAAAAAAAAATATGATAAAATGTACCCTTTTGGGGTATTTTTTTATTTGAGCAATATTATAATATAGCCAACAAAATTATAATTTACTCAGAAATTAGCAATATTTAAATGTAAAATGTAAAGTTTGATTTAAAAAAAAAATCAATTTAACGATACATTAATCATTTAAAAATTCCAATTTAAACTTTTCTTTTTAAAAAAACTTAGGTATAAAATTTTTAATGTAAAATCTTGCATTTAACATCATTAGTTCCTCTCAGACACACGTCACTATCTTTATCACCTGCAAGAGAGCTGTCGTGCCTGACGCGCGTGACTGACGGTCCACGGCTGGAAACACGGAGCGATGTCTTTACGATCCTCTCGAGCTGTCTGACTTGAGCACCAAAGTGTCCGGATAATTGGACTCCTCGTCACAACATCCATAAAACTGAGAAAAACCCTTCTGTATATAAATTTACATCATGGGAAATACCTGTGATTTGTCTATAAAATAAATTATTTTTACTGCAGCAATTAATATTTAAGTCACCGATAAATAATTTACTATTTCTACTTGCCAAAATCAATACTTTAGTGTTTATAAAAAATTACTTGTTGTCTTTAAAGCATTTGAAATAAAAGTACTTCAATAAAATTTCATCATACAAATACATTAAAAAACAAAGTTACACTGATGTATTTATATAGCGGCCGTGAAAAAAATTATAGAAATGATCGACATGTAGGTGTGTGTCAATGTAATGGATGTGACATTGATTAGACGGGACGAGCGGTGCGTGTGTCTGGAACGTGTGAACCCAGAGGGCCGGTCGAGGTAAGCCAGACGGGAATTCTCTCTGGCGGGCGGCTGTCTGGTTGCGCGTGCAGTGTCCGAGCAGCGTCAGGTGGACTCAGGCCGGGCCTCCCACGCCGTCGCATCTCTCTCTCTCTCTCTCTCTCTCTCTCTCTCTCTCTCTCTCTCTCTCTCTCTCTCTCTCTCTCTCTCTCTCTCTCTCTCTCTCTCTCTCTCTCTCTCTCTCTCTCTCTCTCTCTCTCTCTCTCTCTCTCTCTCTCTCTCTCTCTCTCTCTCTCTCTCTCTCTCTCTCTCTCTCTCTCTCTCTCTCTCTCTCTCTCTCTCTCTCTACGTGTGTAACTCTATCATCTATATTTATTTGATATCACCTCTCCTCTCGCTGTCACTTGTTTGTTTTTTTCCTTGACACTTCCAAATGTAATAATAAATAATAATATTATCCATGATACATATACATTTTGACATTTCGATAGAATCAATCACATAATATTATATTTTGTTATAGTTTATTATATTATGTTGATCTGACTGATGGAAACAACACGATAATTACAAATTTTATTCAGTATTGAACTTTATTAATATAATCGGAAAAAAAATACGATCCATTGCATATTATATACATGTAAAATATGAATATATTTCAATATATAATAATATACGTACCTTATAAGATATTCTTTCTTTTTTTTTTTTTTTTTCTTTTTTTGTAGAATTCGCTATGAAAGCGTAGGTTGTAATGCGTTGGGAATAATGTAAAAAAAAAAAAAAAATACCACATATAAGTATAGAGTGTATGGAGTTCTTTTTTTAAACTTTTTACTTTTTATATACACTCTTTTAATGCCAGTAATTTTAAAAGAGAATTTGCAAAGAAAGAATATTAATAAAGCATTACATTTTTAAAATGTCTCTTTCCACGTTGCTAAAATTAATATTCCTCTTCATTAGCAACATCAACAGCTTGCAACGTTTACGGATTTTAACAGTGACATACTGACAGTATATTATAATATATACTAATAGATAAATAGAAGATAAAAAACTCTTGTTTCAGTACAGTCAACATAATCGAATTTATAAAAAAAAATACCATATAATTTTTTAAATATGATAATTTATTCAGAAGAGAAACTAATTTTCAGACAATCCTATAAATTTTACACCATTAAACATTTTTTTTATTAAACGTCTATCTAAGTTAAAAAAAGGAAAGCGAACGACTATTCACAAATTGTAACTATACAATTTAAGTCTTAATTCTTCTCTCTATTCTCGTGTGACAGAGCAGAGAGAGAGAGAGAGAGAGAGAGAGAGAGAGAGAGAGAGAGAGAGAGAGAGAGAGAGAGAGAGAGAGAGAGAGAGAGAGAGAGAGAGAGAGAGAGAGAGAGAGAGGAATGAGCAAGTGTGGTGATGTTGGTAGGAACTTTCTCGACAATCTAATTTGCCATTCGACAGACTCATTACCGCTCTGGAGACGTAATCACATCACTCGCGTCCCTCCCAACTGTTTTCTCTCTCGCTGACTGTTGCTACCATTGGTGCCGCTATTTGCCTGCAGTTATTCTCCCTTCTTGTTGTGTTTTTACTCGTCATCTCTATAGCTGCTTTGCTCGTTAGAGAGCGTACAATCATAACGACGAAAAGACAAGTATAAAAGTGCCTTAAGGCTTTTAATTTATTATGTAATTCTAATACTAAATTTGTGTATATTTTTTTAATAAAGTAACTATACTTTGAAATCTGTAAATTGTGTGTATAGAAAAAAAAATCATTAGATGGAATAAAAATTAGAAAAGTGAAGTACCATATCTCATCTCACTAATGTGGTTAAGAGGGTAATGCATTCTCTCGATGAATTGACCATGTAATGTACTGTGTATATGGAAGTAAAATTTCAAGTAATATATATATATATATTTCTTGTTGAAACTGGGTCATGTAAGTTACTGCTGCATTGTATTGAAAGAGGTATTTGGGGTTTAATTGGTCTGGAAAAGTTAATGGAATGTTTCAAACAATTGGTCAAAAAACCTCAAATTCCTTAATAACTAAAATATCTTGAATTAACTTGTTAATGTTATGAAATATAATATACATATTTTATTTAATGTTAAAGTTTCAAATAATTTTAGTAAAAAGTGCATTCATAAGTTTGTTATATTATATTTACTATCTAGAGAATGTTTAATAAATAAAGTAAAATGTTTCTATATAAAAATCAAAGGAAAATAATGTATATTAAATACAACGTTATATTCACTCAATTACTATAAATGAACATACATATCGTCTTTGAAAGCAGTTAGCAGACTTAAAAGGTGTAATTAAAATGTACAGCAAGTACTTCTTTTGAGTGCAATGCAGTCTTTTAATTACTTTCAAATTCATTCATTTGAAAGCAAAAAGAAAAATTATCAACAGCGATGTTACATTTTTTTTTCTACACACAACCAGGATGCAGTAATTTATCATTTATAGTGATTTAATAATAATTTTATTAACTTATTCTATTTAAAAAGTTTCTGTTTCAATTCAAATTGCTTATTTTTTTTTAATTTGATACATTATATAGGCTAAATACAAAATAAATGGGTCATAATTGTCATAAAGCAATGTACTAGCATATTATATTATGAAATTTTTATACTTTGACACGGAATTAATTTGCATTAAAATTATAAGAAATATTGAGAGAGGCAAGATATATATAATATTATGTAACATATATACTGCGTTCAATGATGTGATATACACATATATTAACCTTTACAGAATGACAGAAACTACACAAACCATGAACATTTATAGGTGACTAAGAATAATTACCCTGCAATTCTATACGTTATAGAATTGAGAGAAGCAAATCTAACACATATATATTAAATATTAATACACGTACAGCACTGCACATTCACAAATAAGACGTAATCTCTCTCTCATATATATCTATATACATATTTCACTGCAGCAAACCAGCAAACTCTGAGAGAACTGTGATGACGTCACAGTGAAATGTCCTAATTAAATCTCTTGTTTCTTGAACACGAAGGTGTTCAAGTACCTGCATGAAGCAAGCAAGACGATAGACGCGTCGGGTTAATTTCCTGCTACTGCTTCCTCTCGTCTACGCTCTTACCGGTGACAAATTAACGCGGCCTGCAGAGCTGCAACTTGTCGCTCAAATCTACGTTGAAAACGACCCTCTTAGGACACATTTGCTCAACATTACGACCGCAAATTAAACACCTTTAAACCACATACAGTTGTAGTAACCTTCTGTTTGAAATACGGTCTATATAATGTATTTTTTTAATGTTTCTACTAACCTACATAATTATGTTTGTATTTTTGTTTTTAGGCACAACATATTTTTAACTATAATAATGAGGCAATAGTTAAAAACAAAAATAAATAGTGTTACAACTGTCTTTTTAAAATTAAATGTATAATACAAACGGTTATAGTGCTGCATGTGTGATAAAATAAATATTTTGATATTTGCAATTTTGATACAAAAGCTGTGAAATCCTATCCGACGAACAAATTCGCCGGGTTGTGGCTGTGAATATCGCGTTAATTATCGATGCTCTTTATAAATCGACAAATATGGCCGCCAATGAATATCACAGCAAGTGCGCCTTCGCGTCGCATGATAAAAATCACTATGTGAATCCGCCTTTGGTAAATTATTCAGCTTCAAAACCATTATATATTCTTGTTTCAAGGCAATTTCCCCTGTTATATATATGTGACCTGCTAAATTTTGATGCTAAACAAGTTGTCTAAGCTTAATACGGCAAAATTATTGCTCAAACATTTGAAACATATTGTATATAATATTAGTAATGTAATTTGAAATCATTAGTGATCGTTCATAACTTCATTTTATTCAGGTCTATATATATATATCGCAGTCTTGGATATTATATTTATCTTATATTTATTCGTGTTACAACGGATTAAAAAATTCATTTTATATTACAGTAACTAGCACAACATCTTTAAATAAAATGGACATTGTTATTTTAAAAAAAATTTATTACACCAAGACAAAATTTATTGCGTATATCTTCTTCCTTAAACTGTAATGCTGTAATTATATTAAATGTAAGTATTTTATGTAGGAAATAACAGTCTTTTATATTTGCTATAAAATACGTCTTTTATGTTTAAAGTGCCACACATATTTTTTTTTTACTCTTTCTCTCTGAAAAGGCGGTGAACTGTCAAGACAGTATTTTTTTCTTTCTTTTTCTGCTCTCTCTCTCTCTCTCTCTCTCTCTCTCTCTCTCTCTCTCTCTCTCTCTCTCTCTCTCTCTCTCTCTCTCTCTCTCTCTCTCTCTCTCTCTCTCTCTCTCTCGTCGTACTTGCATAAAGAGAATAAGAGAGAAAAAGTATAAGAATGCGTGGACATAAAGCGCCATGTTTATGACTGACTAAGAAAGTGTATTATCTCATTTTGACGCCTCTTTGGACTACTCTCATGACTCCCTAAAGAGTCTATTAAGAGTTTAATATGTATATATAGTATAACATAGAAGTAGTAGCTAGTAGTAGTAATATCCCAGTACAGAGAGAGAGAGAGAGAGAGAGAGAGAGAGAGAGAGAGAGAGAGAGAGAGAGAGAGAGAGAGATCCTATATATGGGGGGTTAATACTAGCTAGAAGGAGAGTATTACTGTTCCATGGCACGCTATGCTTCTTAAGAATGCGACTATAACTATACTGTATAGACCTACGTTTTACTTGCATGGTTGGCCTACTCTACTGCTATAGCCAGTATATAGAGTAGTCAGTTCGTCCATTTTAGCTTACATGCATGAATACTTCCTTTATAGTACTCTCTCTCTCTGGTTGGTATCAGTAATTACTATGCTTTGTATGGAGTTTGCACGTCTTTCTCATACAAAAGCCAGAAGCATATATACATAGCTCCTCCCCTTTCTAGTAGTTTTGGTCGTGGTGCCTTCCCCATCACAAACACTTCTTCTTCTTCTGCTACCAAATACTACATGGGAAGTGAGGCTACATTGAGAAGGTTACTAGTGGAATGTCCTACTCAAGAATGCCATCATCATATCATCACCCACAATTCTATGTATATATTTGTTACATTCAATGTCCAAGTATAAGTTTAAATTGGAACAAAATTCTATAACCTTTATGCAGTAAAAATAAATAAAAATTTGTAATGCTTTTGTATTAATTCCACGAATAATAATATTATTTTACAATTTTATTTAAATATTAAAAAAACGATAATACGTTTATTTTATATATTTGAAATTCCTCCTCTTGTTTTTATATTAAAAATAAAACGATTAGCAGTGCATATTGTATACTCGTCGCCTCTGAAAATTTCCCTTTGCAGTCTTGTTAATTATCATGCCCGTAAGTATAATGCAGGGTATGGTGATTAACAAGGTTGTAAATGGGACATTTTCTAAGGCGACGAGTGTACACAATGAAATTTATTCCTGTTTTGTTGTTAACCGTTACCAAGCGGACTATGGAGGCGTGGTAAACCAAAACCCTTTTGATATTGATAGGCTTGGTGCTCTTCCTACCATCTCACGAAATTGCAAATCTGCATATCTTTGTATGTCGATTGAAGCTGCAGCTCTAACAAGTGAGACAGGAATGCTGTCCAGAGGTATGAAATTTTACAATGTTTTTATATATACTGGTGTAGAAGGCAAAACCATTTAACGATTAATCTCAGTTACTTCGGAATCAAAGAATATTTTCCTGCAAACGAATCGAATGAAATAAATTTTAAAAAATCGAGAATGTTCTAAAACTTAATCGCTTATGGTTTGAGCAAATTCAGTCTTGCAGTTTTCTTACAACAGCTCCATTTCCAGTTTCTGTCCATAAGGCCAATGTTAAACTTCTACCTCAGTTTTCACAAAACTGATAAGACACAGATTTGCTTCAAAATTTGTATGTCACCTATTGATGGTGCGAGTTCTAAGTCCCCTGCAAGTCTTGTTGCATTCAGGCGGTACGATTGCGAGATATCAACCTCCTGAGATTCATCCTTAATAACTGCTCCAATATAAAATGCAGTATTATTATAAAATTATACTCTTTTTAAATCTTCCATATTTTAGAAAATAAAATATATTTATTAATATTATTTATTATACTATATCATGAATTTAGTCTTTTTCAATGTATAAAGTTAATACTTATCAATTTGATCTCATGCACACAACAGTAGTGTTACATTTTATGGGTGTGAACGCCCGGATAAGCTTATTTCCAATACGTTGTTTCTGATTATCTCGTGTCTTGTAGATCTCATCTCATGTCGACACAGACTGCAGCAGACCACGTCATCACGTGCACATCTTGCCAGCACAAGCCATAAATCCCTGGGAAGCCTTAAGCCGGCCGCCCGCATGGCAGCAGCTATATATGTGTCTCGCTCACAAGCTCTGATAGATGCTGTTGTTGTCATCACTCTGGGTACTTGTAGTATGGAAGGTTGAACCGCCTAAAAGGTAGGCAACCAGTTGTGATTTGATGAAGAACAAGTTGCATACTTTCAGGCGTTATCATCAATGTTTAAAGCTGAAGTTATGAATGAGGAAATATCTTGCAGAGTATTATTAAAAAGAAAAACAATTGTTTCACTTTTCTTATTATTTATAACATGCAGTAACAAAAAATAGCAATTATAGGTAATAAAATATTTAAGATTTTCATCTTTGCAGCTTATAGTTTATTTTCTGATTATTTATGAAGTGAATAAATATACTGCATGTTGCATACAACTCGTTCTTATAACTTAAGCCTTTCAGTTACTATTTTAATTATTCAATATGCCTTTACTATTTAATTTCACGTAAATATTTATATAACACTTGCAAATACCTGCTTGCAATTGCTCTCACAGTTACAGATTATCTAGGTATACGTACAAAATAATATCAGACCAAGAATTATTATATGTGTAAGTGCTCAATAAATTCAAGAGATTAAAGCAAGATACATGATACATTCAAATTAATATCCTACTGCATATATAGAAGATACGGAAGTAAATTTTCCCATTGTCAGCTGTAGTCCGTTCCACCTTGGTCGATTGTTTACCTTGACAGGTGCGATAGATACCGTTGTTGCTAGGATGTCGACGGCATGTCTTGGCGGGCATGTTGTCTGAGGGCCTTGCAGTAGCACGCCGAGGAAATGGCACACACTGTATCATGGTCTGCTCATCCTTGCTGTCAACCCCTATACTCCAAGCCACTGCAGCAGCCTGCTTACATGATTTACGATGCTTCATTGTTTATGTTTTTCAGACTCAGCCAGGTTTTACACCTATCCATCTACCTATCACTGTAGTCTATATTAAAATTACGTATATATACTATCATGTTTTTGTGTGTTTTTAAAGTTCAAGTATACGCTATATAAAGGTAGACTTCAGTTTTTTTTTATATTATAGCTATAAATTTTGAAGATATATATGATTATATATTTTAATAATTGAAAATTGTTGCTATAAAATTGAAAATAAAGAATTTAAATTTAATTTGGTAAATTACTTGTTACACGAGTTACATGTTTTTAAAATTAAGGTATTTTTCATTACAACTTTACAAAGGAAAATAAAATGCTTTGGTCTACTCCTCTAAAAAAAAAAAAAAATAAATCTGATCACAAAATATTTATTTAATAATTATTTTTGAATAAAATAAAAATATCGTTATAGATATTAAACAGAACATGAATTTTCATACCATCTAACGTTGCATCATACACATGCAAGTGAATTGATAAAGTTTAATTAATGCGTATAATTATTATGGTTTCATAAACATGCAATTTTTTATCAGAAGTCGTTGCGCAATGCAGGCAATTAATATGCTAATTGAATTTTGCAACAATAACAATAATTTCTTGTGTAACGTGTAATTATTTTAGAAATGATAATAATATTTACAAAATACATAAAAACAATTAAATTATACATTATAATTATAATATATATATATATATATATATATATATATATACACTCTCAATACAAGCCAAACTAATTTGAGCTTCTTCAATAAATGCCCTGAAATATTACAATTCAAAAAGTAATTAAATAGTGGTACCTTGTACCTTTTGATGATACAGAAATTAAAAATTTGATTAAAAATAAAATAATTAAATATATATATTATATCCATAATTATATATTTTTATTTGTTAATATGATATTCTTATAAAATCTAAAATTTCATATATTCATTCATACTCTTGATTTGTTTATATTATATAATGTAGATTATATAGAAAGTATTTAGATGAAAATTATTCATCTTAGCTACGTTGTTTTCTGCTGGTCTTGCGAATATGCTTGTAACCACTACACTATATACTTGCGGTCCAAAGGTTTATTTATATTCGTCCAGAGGGCGTGCCAGACGAAGCGTGGAATCATCGGCGGTCCAGTAAGTATAAGGAGCGGTCAGTCAGCTATAATCGCTTGCTGTATATACAGAAGCAACAACAACAACAACACTTCAGGTAGCGAAGATTAGTATTCCAAAACTACAAAATTGGTCATGCGTAAGATTTAATGATCATAACTCTATACAAACAGCCTCAGGAATTACGTTAGTATACGTCAACAATCTACAGTACAAATCACTTTATAAAATTAGCTAATCCATAATAAAGTCATAAAGAAATCACTATAACTTTACTATATGAGTCTAGACGTTCAATTTATGTATTTTTCTCTATAAAAGAACCTCGAATTAAATTGCTCTCACATCTTATTAATAAATAATATATTTTGGACAATATTCCAGTAATAGTTTATTCTGTATATAAAAAGCTCAAAACACAGATTTCAATATTTGGCGCAATTCACGAAGAAGTTATTCAGAAAGTTATTCAGTTTTTTTTTATTAACCACGGTTAGTATCATTGTTTTAAGCTGTCACTAAACATGGTTACTTACAAAGCTGGATAACTTCCTTCGTGAATCGTTGCCAAAAATATTTAATTTTTTTTATAAATCGATGAAATAGTATTATAACTTAAATATAAAATGTATGAAGACTATAGTAATAATTTTACAGTCTCAATTTTTTTTCACATAAACGTAAACATTATTATTTTCAAGGTTACATAATTATATAGTAAAAAAGAATATATTAGTTCACTGATGGCTTTTGGAAACAATAGCAATGTAACGAAATTGCAAGCAAAAAATGTGCCGTGCCAAATTTTTTATAGCATTGTACTTACGGAATTTGTCCTCCTTTTACGATTTTTTTTCTCATGATAATTATGTTAATTAAAAACATTTGAAAGCATATTTTCATTATATTAGAAATAATTGTTAAGATTATGCACTTTCTCTACACAGTATTTTCATTTTACAGTTTAGATATAGAATTTACTCTAGGGAGAGTAAGAAGTATAAAATTTGTTATTATATAATATTTATGTTTCATTGCTGTAGATTATTTTCAAAGAAAACTTTCATATCTATTTTTAAGAAAATTTAACCACAAAAAAAAATTAACTTTAGTACAGTAGACTATTTTATATAGCATATAGATGAGATAGTGAAGAAACAAAACTTTTAATTTCCTCTCTCTCTCTCTCTCTCTCTCTCTCTCTCTCTCTCTCTCTCTCTCTCTCTCTCTCTCTCTCTCTCTCTCTCTCTCTCTCTCTCTCTCTCTCTCTCTCTCTCTCTCTCTCTCTCTCTCTCTCTCTCTCTCTCTCTCTGTACTAGTAGCAAGCAAGTGTATTATTTACAGCTCCTCTAGCTGCTACAAAGTTTCTCGGTGCTGCTCTATGAAACTCGAGCTAACTCAAATATACGTATATACAGGAGCTGAGTCTGCATGGCGCCAGAGTATCTCATACATCATATGGAAATACGAGTTTATACTTTCAATAACTGATATTATGTCTTCTTTGATGACGGATATGAAAAAAATATGTATCCAAATTCTTTACTATTACTAATATTTTTTTACTTTATAATATTGAAATGAAAATCAAGTTCTTTGATTGAAATAAAGCTAGATTTTCTTTTTCTTTTAATAGTTGCTTTTCTATGGATCTCCATATAAACTTATTGTCAATACAATCGTAAATAAAGAGACATAAAGAATCATTAATAGAAACAAATAAATATGATTTCCTACATTATATTCTCTGATAGTAATCGTATATACCTATTTACAGTCTTATACATTGAAAATAATCAGTTTCATTATTGTGCTGGCTACAGTAGTGCAACAACAAGTTTATACTTGCTAATCTTTGATGTTTATACTTTGTGTATCTCAAGGTATACATTAAATTACCTCAGGTCACAGAGTTTTATATAATTAGATCAGTCGTGCAATGTGTATCGATCGATCTACTATTTCCTTACACAGTGTTACAAGCATGTAATTATACCTGTATACAAAAATATTCTTACGAAATTTCATTTTTTAATTTAAAAAAATTATGTTCTTATTGTTGTACTATCATAAATCATAACAATAATTTTATTAGCTCCAATCACTATATCACCTATTTCTCAATATGACAATAATCACAAATGTTTGTCAAAGTGACATCAGCTGCTTTCATCTTCAAGAACAGTAAGATCTATTTAAATAAAGAGAGGTTAAAAAAGAGAAAATTATCTGACAAAAATTTAAAAGTGTGATTATAGTAACAACCCACCCTCATTAAACGATATTTAAATATTGTTTTATTATCCTGTGGCAGCTTGAAAAGATAAGATTGTGTAAAGTAAACTTCTGCAAGCACTCTATTTCGCAAAGAGTTGCAAAACTCTCCTTGATGGATTTTATAGAGAAACGAGAAAACCAACTTAAAATTATAACTCGCTTGAAACTGCGTAGTTCTGATTTATATCATTAATCGTTTCGATACTCGGTATAAACTTTCAGAGAAAAACTAACACGTAACTAGGATTTGCACGATTTTATGAAGATAATTTTTATTTTAATATAGTACACCAGTATTTTATTGCAAAACTTAACTATACGTGCAAATCTTAAAATATTCTTATAGATTTTTTTTTATAAACACAGCACCAGTAAGTAAATTTATCTAAGATGATGGCATTTTATATGTGTAAGCGCCCAAAGCCGAATTCAGATTATGTACAAAAAAAGTGATAAAAACTATTATTTATTTATTTATTTATTTATTTATTTATTTATTTATTTATTTATTTATTTATTTATTTATTTATTTATTTATTTATTTATTTATTTATTTATTTATTTATTTATTTATTTATTTATTTATTTAGTTATTTATTTTTTGCATTTTTTGCATTTTTTTTGCATGAGAGAGAGAGAGAGAGAGAGAGAGAGAGAGAGAGAGAGAGAGAGAGAGAGAGAGAGAGAGAGAGAGAGAGAGAGAGAGAGAGAGAGAGAGAGAGAGAGAGAACCATCATGCAGGTTTAGTCATTTCATTCACGGGAATAAATAATAATATTCGTGCTTCGTTTTGTAACTATAACATGCGTTATTATACATTTATCTAATGTTAAATGTAAGATAAAGCTCTGTGTTGGTATCAGGCAGTAAAATATCTCACATGTTAGCATTATATAACGTGTTAAAGTAGCAAGCGAAAACGAGAAATCATACTACATTACAGTAATGAGTTTCTTTATTAACAACTAATGAAGTGAAGAATACAAAAACTCTCTTTTTCATTTGTGCTTCATTAAAGCAATAAAAAATGTAATGTATGTAAAAAAAAAAAAAAAAAAAAGAAAGAAAAAGTGAAAAGCTAATTTTATTTCATTCCATTTGCCTAATGATATGTTGATTTTTTTTTATTTTTTTTCGAGATATATTATGTAACTTGTATCATATTTATATTAGTTGATATTTATTATAAAATTCAATGAACAAGGCTTTATGAAGAGCAATAATATATAAATGTAATTTTATTGTCCATTATTAATAATCTGTTCAAACGATGAATGTGAATTGTTTATTGGAGTACAATAAACACAAAAGCTTTCATTATTGATATAAACTTACCTCCAGAATATTTTGTTATATTTCTGATAGAGAAAACAATATGGTATCTATAAATACATGGTACATGTACAGATATTTATTATAATAAAGTTATTATTTTTATCAAGCTAGTTGCAGCTCATTAATTATTTTTAAATCAGAAGATTTTCAAAAGAATTAACACTAATCAATTTATTTTATTACACTAAAATTAGATACTAAAATGTATTTAAAATTAAAAAATTTCAAACTATAAGCCATATATGTAAATAAATACCGGTTTTATAAATTTAATCTTATTAATAAAAGCTATACAAGAGAAAGAAAAAGTTAATTATAAACATGGGCTTATTTTTACAAACCTAAAACTTCAAAATATGTAATTGGAAAAAAAAAGTCTTTTTATTTTAGCTGTTCCATTTAAATAAATAAAAATGAAATAAAAAAATGGAAATAAATAAATTTCTTCTTACAATGATAAAACATAGCAATAATTGATTATTATATATACATTAAATATAATTTGCATGAGTAATTGTTTTAAAATAAATTTTATACGAAGCACAATTATATTCTATAGTGCTTTTTAATGTTAAATTGAATTGATAAAAAAAATCCACTTCATTTCAACATGGGTACATACGTACACAATGTTTTTGAGTTGATGGTTCTTGCTTGCTTACTACTAGAATTCTGCTATACTACAGCTTGTGTACAGCGACGACAGTTTAATTACGTTAATTAAGTAGACTATTGAGAGAGCTTGTTGTACAATGTCAACACTGAAAACATGATTTGATTACCTACTACTTCTCTATGCTTTCTCGCTCTGTTAATATTAAAATATCAAATTAAAAATTTCTCAGAATTCAATCAATTCAATATAATATAATATATATGAAAGGAATTTTTAAGTATTTTAAAAATTAATGGGTTGAGTTTAATTACGAAAAATTATTTGTTAATTAATTTAAATAAATGAATTTTCAATATAGATTAAAATTATTCTGTCAATCAAGAAAAGAGAAATAGTATAATTTTATTGATAATTCATTAAATTAAAGTAATTGTGAATTATCAATAATTAATGTGTGAATAAAACCATAGCTATAATTTCCTTTTACAATTCAAGTTGAGGCGTTATGAGGAATTTCAGGTGACATACTTTTTGATAGTGATTGTAAGAGGTTTAGATAATCGTTAGAACAGACATGATTGATTTTCAATAAAAATAATTATAATATTTAGAATTAATACTACACTATTGCAAAATATTAAGTAGGAAAATAAATCGATGGTGAAAGTGAATCTCGCATTTTCAAATATGAAGCTTGTTCGTACATGCATGTGAATAAATATTAAAGTTCATGCTCTTAATAATAATAATTGTTTATTAGGTTAAAAAATACATAGTGGACAACATACATGATAAAATTTTATTGCAGAAATGAATAGATGGTACCAAAGTATGAAACTCTGAATTTTTTCAGATTTTTTTGAAACCCGGAACTATTTTTAAATAATTATGAAAGTCCTGTGATTTCAGTTGGCACCCCTGCAGCCTTAATAAAAAGGATAGAGACTGGACGCCTATTGACGCCTCCAGGGGGCGTGGCCGCACTTTCAATAATTATTTAAAAATAGTTCTGGGTCTCAAAAAAATCTGAAAGAATTCAGAGTAGCATAATTTGGTACCCTCTATTCATTTCTGCCATAAAAAATTGTCATGTATGTTGTCCATTTGGAGGGAAAAAAAGAAGAAAAATAAACAATAATTAACACTACCCAAATGGTGAATGTAAAAGGCGAAAAACCTATATACACAAAAATCGTAAAAATTAAAATATGATGATTGCTGATATTTTCATCATACAATTATTTGTATAGTAATTTCGGTACCTCATTTGTCTCTAGATTGGTTAAATAACCATTTCTAGCAGCAAACATATAGCAGTGACGCATTACGTCTTTGCTGAGATTTTCGGCTCCAAATTCTGCAGAGATTTTTGGCTCCAGACAGACTGACGCTCAAAATTTCTCTGTCACAACTCTTGTTTTGATGATGAAGAATCTGGATAAAAAGTAAAATTAATCGTGTATACATATGATGGGTGAGTGCGTGTATACATAATGATGATACAAGTGGCTACATATTGTGTAAAGCCAGTTTAAAATATAATCAATAATTTATCATTATAGTACTTCAACAAAATATATAATATAACTTACTGTTATTTTATTGCAAAAATTTTAAAATTAAAAAGCATACATAACGGGACTGTATGAACTTTCTTGTGCTCTGTTTGGCGGTGTTATCCAAGAACTATTTACTAATATAAGCATATAAGTATAAGTATATAGTCGTTGGGTGTTATCATGCAGTCTATGGTGAACTAAGACGACTGTGAGACGGCTAGACAGATTGCTCTTCTTACCTGGGTCCCAAAATGGAGTACAGTTGAAAAAAAAAAATAAAATAACGTATTTTATTGTCAATTGCGATGACTACTGATTACTGATAACATATTATTGAACGAATATTTAGCTGGCCAGGAACATTTCATTTCTGCCAGGTGACTTCTTCATGGTGAAATGACAAATAATTAAAATTGCATTTCCCCCCCCCCCCTTTTAAAGCTGCAAATGTTATACAACCTTAAGGAGAAAAGCGTAAACATTACAATTTTATATTTACTGAATTTTAAATTACAAAACCCACATGAAAAATTACAATTTTTTTTTTATAATTTCTTATTTACTTTATAAAAACAATTTTAATCTGTTTGATGCATCAGCCTAATGAAGTAATAAAAGCTGTGAAATAATTAAAACAATAAACATGGTCATTGTCTGTGATATTACCAATAAAATATTTAATATGTATATTTTTTATGATAAAATAAGTTGGGAAGTATTCATAAACTGGACTTCAGTAAAATGTAATAACATGAAAGATGAAAAAAAAAAGTAATGTAATGATGTTTACTGAAAATATTATTAAAAATTTCTCTGTATAAACTGTTCTAGTTAAAATGAAATTCATTGTTAAATGTACAGTTGGTTATTACAAACATATTTTTTATATTTAAAAATGCTATTCTTTTAAACGTAAACTTTATACTTGATTTATTCAACATACACACAATATAAATATGTAAAACAAAGCTCGAAAGTTTATATTGCTAAAGGTAAAAAGGCCACTTTGGATAACTCGGTCAAAACACACATTGCATGATTATCTAACCGAGTTGTGTTAGCGTAAAGTGCAGCAGCATCGTGTATTTACTCGTGCAGTAAAATGTATAACAGTTGTAAAAGTTAAAGCGCACCTATAATATAAAACTAGAAAAGACTATATTACATCACATAATATTGTTATATGTTATTACAATAGATGAAATATCGTCCATGTTTTATGATCAAATGTACATTACATTATTTATGTAACGTATGAGCATGTTTAAAATAAGCATAATATTTACATGTATTAATTAAACTCCTACAGGTTAATAATAATATACAGAGTTCATTTTCATTTCCTTTTCTAATTAGAAATTTAATAGTGTACAATTTATTTTATTATACACGTTAAATGACACATTTATTTTGAATTATCTCCAGAAGTAAATTACATTCCAGTAATATCCAATTTTTTTAAAGTAATAATTATGTACAGTTAAGTTAAAAAAAAGTGGAACACTTGGCGTGCGTGAGAGCCAAAGAAGCCACCAATAGTATACATACTTGTCATGCTGGGTGTCAACGTTGCTTATTATTGTGACTACTATCATAACCAAAAAGGTGTGCCCCTCTTATTATAGGATTATTTAGGGGTACACCTTTTTGAATCTGATAGTAGTTATTAGACTCCGAGGAGGTAGAGGATGAGTCACCTTACCTGGTCTCCGACGTTGTTGCCAGATAAGCCAAGCGAGTGGAATGATGGTGTTCACTTCTACGCTCCGGCATGCCTATATAGTGTTCCAATCTTTTTACCTGAACTGTACATCGATTTACTTCTTATATCTCTACAAATTTTCTAACAAAAATAACAAATAAATGTGAGGGGATCTGTATGCCATGTTGAATATACAGTAAAAAATACTGTATATTCAACATGCTGAGAATTTATTTGAAGTAAAGTACTTAAGAAGCAAAATTAATTAAAAAATGTTTTGTTGCTTATAATTACAATTCACAAAATGCTAAGTGTTTTAACCAATCATGAAATGTTAATTACATGTTTTTAACATAATAACTATTTATAAAAAAATAATATTTAAATAAAATAAAAATTGGTAATTATTTTCATAATAATAATTAATAAAAAATATTATTATTAAAATATATCTATAACTAAAGGTCATATTTTATACAAAATTGATCATATGCATGGTATTTAATATTTATACAGTACAATATGCATATTACTATATTGGTATTATAATTAAGTACTCCATAGAGAGTACTATTTGAATTATACTTTGAAAGTTAAATATTTATATGCAAAACATATAGTAGGTGTGACATGTGATCCGTGAACTAATTAACATGACAATGTGACACTGATGGAACTTGTCAACCACATGTGCAGCTTTGACAACCAACTCGCGCTTCTCAATCACGAAATCTCTCACGTTCCCAGATTACATCATCAAAACCAACAAATTTTATTAATATTATAGAAATTATTGATGTGTATAATGTAATTATAATGTATATTCACATCATATTGTTTTAGAAGTAATTTCATACAATGTTATGACATATTTTGGTGGATGAACTTTAATTATAATTAATAATAACAATATTTTATAATATTATAATAGTCTATAATATAGTGTAAAATATGCATATGAAAATAAATAGTACCAATATTAACCTTAGTATTACCAAAGAATCTTTTGTCTTACCCTATAATACTAAGGGGGAAGCGGGGGGCAAGGGGGGGTCGAAACGACCCCCACTATTTAAATCATTATGTTTTCTCACTATATATATATATATATATATATATATTTATAATTGCGGAAATACATTGCTGTAGGTGGCTAGCTATTACATTTTTTAATATTTTTTGGAGCAGTATTTTACACTTTTTTTCTGTTTTAAATGAGCCCCCCCCCCCCCCCATCACCCCAACCCTAGGGTTAAAATAAACTGCTGATACAAAAATTGCTCACAAATCTCATTCTATATTTGCATTGATTCGTGACCCTAAGCATTTTTTTAAGCCTGATTTGCTTTTACCCTGGAGAAGTTAATTTTTCTGTATAAATTGATTTAATTAATAATTTGGGGTGTTTCTTATACACTTTCTTTCAAAACTTTGAATAAATACGTGAATAAATGAGAAAGATAGCAAAAATACACATTCATATTCTTGTTGATGCAATTTATTGCTGTCAAACAGCGTATAAATAAATAAAATTATCTCATAATTTATTTACTACTTAGTAACGATGTTATGCTACTTAAAATATTTCATTGATTACAGTATTATTATAATATTATATGAGAGATTAATTTCATAATAATAAAAAAATCAAGCTGTTGTACCAACATTCTTAAAATTAATCTAGTTTTAAGATTAATTTGACAAAGCTTTTGGCAAGAGTTACTAATTAAAAAAAAATATCTTCATCCTATGGAATTTTGTTTTGATCATGAACGTGTCATGGCTTGTTTGCTGTCAGATATTAATCAAGCATGTCTATGCAGAGAGATGCCTGTGACGTCATATATAGGGGAGGGGGCGTGACGGCGAGCCCACATTCACCACATTGCTGACTTTGGGTCGGTATGTCAGGCATCATAATCTGTTGATGTCCCTGAAAGACACGTGCACAAACAACATTGTTTAATTTAAGAATTTATATTTTTATAATTTTTAATTATGTAACGCATTATCGATTATTAATATATCTATTATTATATACTTTTTTAATGTATATTTTTTGTAAGGGTGTTGATAAATTCTTCATCAGTCAACTAACACATTTTTAATTTGACGTTTATGAAAGAGTCAATTTTTAGTAAACATGTTTTAAATTTAATTTTTGTGTCAATTAATGATTTTTGTTTAAAAAAATATCTTTAACGAAGTTTCACAATATTCACAATTTTTTTATTAAACGAGTCACACGTATGTTAAAAAAATATGTACTCATTATTTTTATTTTTAGTGTTTGATCTTGTTACAACGTTCAAAAAAATAATTTGATTTTTTTATACGTAACATTATTTGTTTGATTGCAAATAAATTAAAATGTATGCCCTCTTTGGAATTTGAGTTATATAGTTTCTCTTTGTTTTGTTTAATTAACTGTTCCAATGGTAAAAAAATATAATATATAATTACAATTTTACAAATACGTACAAAATCTAAAATCAAATTTGAAGCTCGAATATATTTAAAAAAAAAATCAAACAAGGAAGTGCTCCTGCCAATGTAAAACCAATTTCAGTTTCAATTATTAAATAATCATCCAGGTGGGGTGGTATTTTTATTTTAAAAATATTCGAATTGGCTCAAAATATTTATTGATTTATATTTTTCATAAAGGTATCAAAGGAATTTTCATCAACAGGAAACCGTTATTATTTTTTGTTTAAAAAGTTTAATAAGAAAATTATAAAACAATAATTAATTTCCTCTTACGGATAGTGTGCAGACTATTTAAAAACTTTTTTATTATTTAAAAGAAAAACTTACCTGTATTTTTTTTTATCACGTTATAAGTTTCCTGTATTTACACAATGTATTTAACTTTTTACATTATAATATATTTCTATTCATATCACATTTATAAACTTACATGTTTTATTAGTTATAAAATTTAGATAATATTTTTGCTTACAATATTTGAGAACTCTATTTTGTTTATAAATATACAGGATTTTCTTTTGATAATTTTAAAAAGCTATAAACACCTGCTATAGTAAGCATCACAATTTAAGCATTTGGATTGTATGATCTAATATTACCTTGGATTGAATTAAATGCACATGTGACCTGAGACTCGGGCTTTATCGTGATAGACAAGAAAATCCTACAAAATTCCATTTCCCATCTGTAAGTAAAAAAACTAGATTATACATACTCCAAACAACGTATTTACTGTAGTATAATGAACAAAGTCGAAAACATTTTTTTTTTTTTTAATCCTAACAGATATCCGATTATTGTTGAAGTTTGTAGTATCTGTCCACTGAAGGGAATAAAACGAAATAGTTGTTGATTTACATGCAAGTTAACTTATGAAAAATCACTGTTAATTTTAAAAATAAAACGAGCAGTTAGCGCCAACAACTAGGGAAACAATAAAATTTAATAAGTTCACAGACAAAATCAATTTTGATTGTAGAACATATTCATTGCAGACATGTTTGCTTTACTTTTGCTTGCTTTGATGCTTGTAAGCTATGTTTACATGAAATTCAAGGGCTCCCTCTAGAGTCTGCCTGCAGACAAGCAGCCCAGTGTAGTCAATTAGAGAGCAAATGATTGCGATGGAGTTATTTACGCCCAACTCGCTCTATTCAATGAATGAAGTATTTTCTTTGAAACCTTTAGATTTCTAAAGAAGAAGTGCGAGCCACTCTTTTTTTTTTTTTTTTTATTTAACACTCAATAAGTCCATTTGTCTGATTTATCTGGGGCCACTGGGAGCCAATTTCCGAGAGCACATCATCAGTTCATCACTATAGTATTGTATATTGTACACCACCACTATTGCAAAATTGCTGAAAAAAAAATAAAAAAAGTAGACCTACCAGTGCATTCAAAGTGATAGTATTGGTGCACATCAAAGAGTGTCTACCCAGTAAATTGTCTTTTGGTGCACATGATATTCTTAATTACTTGAATATTTTTCACTGATATAATTAAAAATACATATTTTTAGCTATATTTTAATTAGTTATATTTAAAAAAAATATATAGTATTTTTGAGAAAGTAGAACCTAATAGTTATGTTTAAATTAGGAAACTATCAAACACTGTATATTTTAATATTGGCATGTATTATTCTTAAAAACTTTTGTGTCAATAAGATTATTCCATTGAGCTCTACACCTTGTGTAGAGCTCAATGGATTATTCACTATTTTCTTCGTAAACATTGGCTGTGAAATATTGCCATTTATGCAGCCTTTATTTTTTTTTTCCTATTTTTGCAGTCAATTTTATTTTGTGCGTGCAACAGTCTTACTTTTTTTTTTAATTTTATTTTATTGATATCATCTTATACATCAATGTATGATATACGATCTATAAGTTCTGTGAACATTGATGGTGGTCTTTATGGCAGAAGTCCATTACTCTTGATATCTTGTATCATAATGGAATTTTATTGAGCTCGATTGTGCGCTAAGGGTCACACTCTAAATTCAAATTTGGACTGTGACAATGACTCTCCCGCTGGGGTCGTCTGGAAACTTGCACCTGTCTGTGACCCCTACAGAGTGTGACCTTTCGTGACCTCTGCCACGTAGGTGACGACTATAAGTATATTCATGTGATCCACTGTAATTAGTTCAATATATTTCGGTATATTTCTTATCACGGAGAATTTCCTTCTAATAATACATTGATGTCATTGCCATCACTCTTGGCAAAGGACGTTTTTTTAAAAAATATAATTTATATACACATATATATATATATTTATATAATATATACTTAGTATATATAAAAGAGCTTTTTCTCCAATTTATATTTACAAATGTTGAAATAAATGTAGGTTTGCTCTGCTTCTGGTATTTTTATATATTTTGGATACCACTATAATAACTAAAATTTATTTTTATTTCTTTAAAATCTTAGAAAAAAATGTCAATGCTCACAATAATGCTTAATTTTAATAATTTATAAATATATCTAAATTCAAATTATTCAATTTTTATTGTAAATGCAATTTTTTATCAATTTTGAAAAACAATTATAATAATTAATGTGCAACTTTTAGGGTTATTATAATCAAGAAAAATTATGCCATTTCAAAGTTGCTGAGTTGACTTAATGTCACAATTTAAAATTAAAAACTGGAGATTAACATATATATATAGATTTCTTTATATGAATGTTAATATTTTTATTATAATTAATAAATACATGATTTCTCTTGATTCAAAGCAGCATTAATTTGAAGTGTCTACCTATTTAGGTGCGACAAAATCCCTTTATGCAATCTCGGACCTCCCATGAATGATCATCAGCACGCGCCGCGCCCACCACCCACCTGCAGTCCCGCTCTCATATATCGAGTCGGACATTAATCATGTAGTACGGTGACATGAGATTAATAGTTGCAACCGCACAAACCGCCTCCATGCACCAACGTCATACAGACCATTTTCAACACGTCTGCCCACCAGTATCAGTATTAGTTATCAACAGCTGGAGAATATTACAAAGTAATAAAGGTACCAATTAAAGTCCATAATTTAGGAGTTTTCTTCCTAATGTTATAATGTAAAGTCATCATAATTTATGAAAATTTTATCCGAGTTATCAATTTTTTATTCAATTCATCTATTGTGTTAGAATTTAAATGGATATAATAAAGTGATTTTATTTTTATGTACTGTAAAGTAAATTAATATTTTAATTAATTAAGAACATTTATTGATATTAATTCATAACAATAATTATTGAGTATTAAAATATGTAATACTTTTCCCAAAATTTACTGATAAATATGAAAATATATTATAAGAAAGATGTTATATATATATATATATATATATTATAGAATATAAAAAAATTAAGTGGTATAATAACACTGACTAGACATTGCTAATGAAAATATACAGAAAAAAAATATGCGACAGTGCCTGTAGCATTTATTCGAATGAGGTGATAGCATAATTATGCATAATATTATATTTATGCCATTATTTTATTTCTATGCAGTTATATTTTATAACCCAGTTTATTTTTTGCAGTTTTTTAATTTAAAAAATACGAAGAATAAATAAATATGCATGCTTAATGAAATATATAAAATGCATACATTTTTCTGCATTTTAAAATTTGTTCAGTTTAAACACAGTATTATATAACATATTATATATTATATATATTTTTTTTTTGCCTGTGGATATGATGCAGCTAATTGGTTACAATATGCACGTACATTTGTAAATAAATATGTGCTATATTATAACAATATAACTATATATTATAATACGGATTGCATAAAATTTATATAAAATATAACTGTTATGGTTATTATTATAACTTTGTTTATAAAACTAATATAAATAATTCACTATCAATATTCTAGTTATTACAAATTATTGTTATGTAAAATAACACAGTAAAAAAATAAATAAATAAATAAATAAATAAATAAATAAATAAATAAATAAATAAATAAATAAATAAATAAATAAATAAATAAATAAATAAATAAATAAATAAATAAATAAATAAATAAATAAATAAATAAATAAATAAATAAATAAATAAATATAAATATATATATATTATAGTAAAGTTCATAACATGTTTTTTTACTTCGTTTTGTTGTTATATTTATCATCATCATTTCTGATAATACGTGATGGTTAATGTCACTCTATTTTATATATAGTATATGAATGACTTAATGAGAAACATGCATTTTATATTTTTGTGTACTATAATAGTCATAAAAAAAATTAACGTAACCTATATATAGTATATATTATATATATGTATATATACCAACAGACAAGAGTAACATTACATACATGAAGCTATCCATCTGGTTGGTTTTCTGCTCTCTCTCTCTCTCTCTCTCTCTCTCTCTCTCTCTCTCTCTCTCTCTCTCTCTCTCTAGTTTTATTGGCTCTCTCACATCGGCAGAGAAGAGTGATGATGCGACCACCAACGTCCATCCGCGTGGACACCACATTTCATAATTACCATCGGGCCCGGGGCCTCCCTGGGTGGTGGTCACAGAATCGTGTTTGCACTAACACCTTTGATTACGTGGGTGGAGTATTAAAAAAAGAACAAAAAATCGTGCATGTTAAAGGGGATAAGGGTGGGGGAAACACGTACTAATCAAATCGGATATGTAATATGATGTGAGTGCGGATATAATAGGATTTTACGATGATAAAAAAGTAATATTAATACTTTTTTTATATTTTTATATAAAAATATATTTTTATATTTGTAATTTTACTATTTTTTTTTTAATTCATAACATGAAAAAGTAAAAGTGTATACCTGGAACACGAGATTTCTGAACCTGAATAATGGTTTAATTTAAATGTATATAATATTTTTCAATAATATTCATATTACAGGGTTTCTATATATTTGAGTATTGAAAAGTTTAATTTTTGTTTATATTGTATTGTGACATGTGTATTGTTTATAAAGATGAATACAATATATACATATATTTTTTTTTTACTTTTTTGAGGCAGGAGTTCTTCCAATTTCAGATATATCTTATGCCGGTATTACACGATACAATTTTTCTGATTATTGTATACAATTTTTCCTTGCAAGAAAACTTAATCTCCATTTGTTTGTATCGAGAGGTAATTTTCTTGCAAGGAAATTGTATGCAATAATTGGAAAAATTTAAAATTGTATCGTGTAATACCGGCTTTACATTTTATTTTGTAAATCGTATATTAAAACTGTATTTGAGTTAAATATTGTTGATTAATATATTAATATACCTCGATGGTATTTACTTCAACTGCATGGATGGTATAAAGTTATAAAGTACAAATTATTTTAAAATAATCAATCTATAAGAACAAGTAGTAATTATAAGAAAACATGTTTTCATCAACTTATTTTATGATATCAATATTTCATAATATATATATGTTGGATATATATGTCAATAGAATCTACATACATGCTGAGAAGCTTCATATTAAGCCATATATACAATGTTGTTACACCAAGGATCTTTAGCCATATATACATGTACTATACATACATGAGGCTGCTGGGATCAAGGGGTTTAATGCTACACTGTTATACTCTAATCCTTATTGTTAAGCAGGCTTTTAATTGTTGATGCTATATGAAGCTTTAGGATATATATATTACATAATCAAGCAGGATGTGTCTTCGACTCTCTTGGTTATATTGCACCGCTCATCACTGATGTAAGCATATGACTTGCATCTTAAATTGCATCACTGGGTGCATTCATGCATGCATGCACATGCATATTCATGATGACAATGATGATATGAGGGAATTGCAAGATGTGCATTCGATAAAATATTCAACTTTCTTGGATCATTAAAAACTAAATCAGAAGTTTGCAAAGTTTGCAGATCTCTCTCTCTCTCTCTCTCTCTCTCTCTCTCTCTCTCTCTCTCTCTCTCTCTCTCTCTCTCTCTCTCTCTCTCTCTCTCTCTATCTCTCTATCTCTCTATCTCTTTTCTTTTGTTAGTGTATGCCATGTTATCATCATCTTCTGCGCCAGATATATATACGATATCTAGAGCAGATATTTTAATGCATATAATACAATATATAAAAACTCTAACATGAATCTAACAAGCTAGTATACTATATAAGCTTAAATTGATTTGAAGGTTCATGTAATTTTTTTAAAGCCTTTTGGTTTGTAACAAGTCTCCATTTGCTTGCTAGACCGTAATATATAGAATTGAGCTATAGTACTGTTTTTTGTTGAATTTTCAACGTCTGTCTAAAATGAAAAATATCCAGTTTATATAATTGAATTAAAAATAAAAAAGTAAAGAACTTACGTTTGTATAAAATTGAAATTTAAAAAAGGTAATTTTATTATAATAAGTTTTAATACTTTTAATGTAGTTGGTATCACATTATTATATCATAGTACATAATATATAAATTCTATATAAGAGGTGAAGGGAGTAGAAAGGGAGTATAAGGTATAGGTGTATAAATATAATGCTGAGATTGAGATTTTTTTTTTTTTTTTTTTTTGTTACGCATTGGTCTTAATTAGCCCCGGGGTTCTGGGAAAGTCATAAATCACTTTTCACGTCCGCGGCTCTGCGCTAGTGATTTATGCCTAGGCTGCTATGCGTCGCGTTACACCATCTACTACTATATACTCCATTCTACTTGTGTACAGCGTTTGTATTAACGAGCTATGACATTCCTCAATATATGGAGCGATGTAGCGCTAGAACATCAAGCAAGCAAACCCTCACCAATCACAGTAATCCACACTGGATTGAATCCCTCACACCCAATTATAGAGGCAATCTTGCTAGAGGCGGAATGTCAGATCTCCTTACTACCAACATTGCAGCAGCATTGCCTGCCTTTTAACTCAACACCAGCTAAAGCTTTAGAATAATAATAATATTATGAAGGGAAATTTAATATGAATAATATATATTTATTAGATGGGAGGTTTAAATAATATGTCAATCAAATGCACAAGAGTGTTAAGGTAATTAAAATTAAATTATTATTTTCATATATATATTAAAATATAAATTCTGAAATAGTGATATATATATATATATATATATATATATATATATATATATATATATATTTCATCTTGTTATTTTTAACGGTATGACTTAAATATATTCTTATAGAAAATATTTAACAGTTCGTGTTTTACCTGTTTTACCGCCAGTAAAATTATTATGTTGGTTGCTCTGTTTGGGGGCGTTGAGACACGGAGCACAAATTTTTTAAGGTGTATGTTTGTGGAAGTGGTCTTTTTTATTTACCTCCCCAAAATTTGAACAGCTGCATTTATTTGTCTCCAAAAATTTACCTACTTATAACATTTAAGATGTCCCTAGGTGTACACTAACGATAAAAGAGTCTAGCATTAATCCCTATATCCCATTGTCACACCTTAAGGGATTTAAGGTAGAGATAATACGGATCAGCTGACCCAATGCTAAAATGCTAAAAAAATCCCATTCATAAAAATTATGAAAAAAAAAATTAAAATGTTCTCCTCTACATCCCCTATCAGTAGGTAAAATATCAGGTATACAAAAACGAGCTAGTTTATTCGAGTTATTAATTTTTAAAGTTGACTAATTTAACATGGAGAAATGGAACTTCCATGTTAAATAAGCCAACTTTAAAAATTAATAACTCGAAAACTAGCTCGTTTTTGTATACCTGATATTTTACCTACTGATAGGGGATGTAAAGGAGAACATTTTAATTTTTTTTTCATAATTTTTATGAATGGGATTTTTTTATCATTGGGCCAGCTGATCCGTGTTATCTCTACCTTAAGTCAGCTTTGTTTAAATTGCCCCTAAAATTTCAAACCTCTATCAATATAATGTCTCTCATTCGCTGTTATACAAATAAAAAAATAACTTTATAAAATTATAATATTCTTATATTTTGAAGGCACAATTTTGAAGGCAAAAAACATTATATTTTAACCTGTTTTAAAATTTATTGAAAAAAAATTCTTTTGCTTCTTGTAAAGATATGTAAATTTTTATAATCTTTCACATGAATGGTCAGTGAAAATAAAAAACATTTTTTTTTTAAGATGGGATGCTGTAAAAGCAGAATGAAAGCTCACATCCTCACATTCCAAAACTGACCGGACCATACGAAATTGTTGAACCTATATTATATTGTAATATCAAAAGAAAAAAAAAATATAGCAGGCCTTGTCGTCAAAATTTTACGTTTGCATAAAGTTTTTTGTTCTCCTTACATGAAATACCTTTTCTATAATATCGTATATATAAAATATTTTTTTATCAGTATATAAATTGTTGAAGATATATATTTTATTTTATCATATATATTTATATTTTTTCTTCGATAAAATTTCCATTGACAAAAATAAAAGAGCAAGTTATTGAAACATAGAAGTGAACGTATATATATATAAAATTTGTATTCCATTTCAATGTGAACCCTTTTTAAAATTTCTTCTATATTATACATATGTTTTTTTATCGTATATTATATGGTAACATTTGTATAATTTTCATTCAAAATACGATAGGTAAATTTAAGATGAAAATTCATATTTAAGCGAGAATTAACTCATGAAATATTTAATAACTCAAAAGGGTCACTAATTGGAATTATATATAACGTCCCTTTCGATTATAAAATACAGTATTACAAATCTTAGTTTACGTGTGGATTCAACTGCGCGCAGAGGATATCTTGAAAATAAATATTAAGTATCTTATGGATGCCGCCATTCAGTGTAGACTGTCTGGAGCTGGCGCCATTATAGTGTCTATAGGTATTCTAAGATCTGTTAGACTGTAGTACACACTTATCTAAAAATAATTCATACGAAAATTCTTTACATTATATTTTTTATATATTATCATTGAAATAATTTAATTATTTTAAAGAGGAATATGGAACAAATATGGAGTGAATTACAAGAAGTGGAAAATATTTAAACACAAGCATTTATATGGTAAATACCATATTTTCAATGCTAGAGCTTATTCATCAATAGGCCCACAACTCAACCACGTATAACGTTTCAATACTTCGTCTAAAATGTAAACAACATTTTGCATCTGTACTATTCTGTACCAGCAGCTTAATTTTATTTTGATGCTATATTGCATTGACCCACACCTTAAATTATATTAAATCTTAAATTTAGGTTTTGTATATCAATTAATGGGAGAAATAAATATTTATAATTTAAACTACATTTTGTCCGTAAAGACTGTTAGTTTAAAAACTCATTTGCATTATTGTCATATTCTATGTAAATTTACTATGCATTTAAAATGATATCATAATATTTTTAATATCTGTTTTTGAATATACCATTAATAAAAATCAAAACATTCCCTATTTTGTACTATAATTAAAAATAAGATTATAATGGTATAATATAAAGGTTGACATTATTTTGTAACGATTAATGTCATAAGATATTAAATTCTTGGTATATAAGATGGTGTTTCGTCGTAATTAAGTCGCGGTGGACGAAACACAAACACACAGGGAGGGGGTTTTCTTGAAGAAGCGATGGCACTACCCCCTGGTGAGAGTTTGTGAAATGAAGGAACGATGTGGCCGGACCTCACGCGGTGTCAAGACATGGGAAATAAATGTCGTTCCCGCGTGATAAACTAAGGTTAACCGTGAAGCAGGTAGGCAATCAAGCGAGCTCACTCGCGCTGTCAAGCCTATGTGATATACCTTCTCTATCATTAGTTAACGATTCTTTTTAAACTATATTCTAATGTTAATATATATCAAATTGAACTTTATTTACAAAACAAACTGAAGTAGATTAATATTATTTTCTAGTCCGTATGGTAATCAGTGCTTTGTTCCGTGTGTGTCGCATATTATGTCACCAAGACAGAAAGAATGGGTATTTTTTCTATTCAAATTTTGTTGTATTTCATTCTATTTATCTTCCTTTTTGTATATTTATATAATGAAGTTGTTGGCCTTGAAAATTAATAAATTATAATCTTATTTTTTTAAAATTAAAGATTAATTTATAATAATTCTTTTATATAAATTAATGTTATACGTTTAATTTTATGAATAAGAAATTCTTAATTTTGTTTTCTTTTGTATAGTAACAAAGATTTATATCATTTTTTTCTATGCAGTTGCATGTTTAAAAATTTCGTGCGTAATATAAAAATACATAATATATACATCACCAGGTATATATATTATATAATTATACGTCTTATATTTTTTATTTGTTTTTTATTGCATCTTAAAAATTTGAATTTTATAAAACTTTAAACAACTATTTTTTTTTCCATCTTAAAACATTATTTTGTGGAATATTCAAATTTTTATTGTTTTAATTTATTTATTTAAAGTTGATAGGCTATTTAGTTAATATTTATTACAAAATATATATTATCAATGAAATTAAAAGAAGGAAATTCATCGACTTGAAATAACAAATGGAAGCACGTTGAGATCAAATCTTAATTATTCCACCCATTAATGTAAATGTAGTTGACAAACATCTGCACGCAATTCTTGTTTTATTCCTTTATTGTTCCATGCCTACAGTATATAAAGAATTGAAAAATGTTAATCAGGTATAGGGTAGATTTATTTTCTAGTTGAAGTACAATAGGATTTAAAAGCATAAGAAAATAAACGTCGATCTTAAAAAATACGAGCAGAGAAAAACGTATTTTAACAATTTGGTCTCATCATTAGTAAAAATGAAAATTTATAGCTTGGGCAAATATTTTAATTGTATTCTAGGCAAATCTTTATTGTGAAATAATATTGATTTTCTTTCGAATAATACATTACGAACCATGGTGAAGTTGTTAATGGTTTAGTTCTATCTATATTATTTTTGTAATTCAAATAAAAATAATATTTATAATAATATTATATTTCCCCACTCCTTCCTACTTATTTGGCTGATGCTGTTTGTATATGTACATAAAACTGTTGATAATTTATTACTTAGAATTATATAAATTAATTTTCAATAATTATTAATTGAACCACACTAATTTAATTATAAAAAAATGAAATATAAAATCATGATACAAAATTTAAAAATATGCCTTAAAGCTAAAAAAAAAACATGTATATTATATTAAGTGTTTATTTCAATACAATATAAATCAAACAGGTGGGGTATTATAATATTATAAAACCTGTGATCGGACATGTAGAGCTAACAGCGTGGGGTATTGTGTCTTATGGACAAACCTTATTGGGTTGATACATAAATATTAAAAGAGGAGGTTATTATAATCATTACCTCATCATAATTCGATGTTAAGTATAATGTTCGGTGACAGCATGTAGTATCATCACAACATCAGTGTGGGACCATGCTGAGACGTGTAAGGACCATGTTTGGACCTTTTAAACGTCTCAATATCAGACCGCAATGTAGCGTTTACAACATTAAAATGTGAGCTAATGTGGCAAACTAATGTAGTAAACATACAACGTGACAGAAACTTAAACAAATAATTTATAGTTTTCAATATAAATATAAATGTTAAAAATATAAATAGCAGCAGCAAATTATATAAGAAGAGGTAGACATATATATTTAGTTACATGATATCGCTTAAGATTTTTCGTAAGGAATCAGAAGATTAGCTTTTCATATTTGTGTGATGTTGTTTGGAGTATGGAGTGTAGAAAAAAAACTAATATTAGTCTTTTATTAAACACAGAAAGTGTACATATTAACAGCACTAGAAACATACATTATAGAAAAACATTACAATAGAACACATAAAACATACATACAAAACATATATAATAGTTACAGAATAATAGAACAATAGAAAATGATAATAAAACAATATAAAATAAAATAACAGATGATACTAACAGCCTGTTACATCATAATAATAATATATCATATATATAATCACATATATATAAGACAAAATATGACATAGAAAATAGATAGAATAAAAAAAACTTATTGCTTCATTGCTATTCAAAATCTATAGACTATATGAAATCTCCCCTGGCATAATCGCTAATAGACTTAATTCTAGATTTACAGATATTTAAATGATATTGGCTACAATATTCATTACATAATTTACATACACAAGATTGTTCAGCTTTATGATAACCAGAAGATTTACAAATTAGATGGTGGAAGCCGTGAACAGCCTGGCGAGTTAAAACATTTCTAACATTGGATCTATCCAATTGGGGCAGACACCAATATTTACATGTCATAGCATCAGTGCTGTAAAACTCAGGATTAATATCCTGAGCTTTTTGATTCCTGACAGCTATAAAATTGGAATATTGATCTGTCGTTGGAAGTTTAAACATTTCTTTGATTTCTGTAATAAAATAATTGGAATCTATCAGTTTATAGGCCAGTCTAGTTTCGGTAAATTTTGACAGACACAGTAATCTTTTAACAAACATGGCTTTTACTGATTCTAATTTATCAAAATCGGATACAGATAAATAAGGCCATACAATTTCAATACCATAAGTAGCCACAGGGGCGACTTTTAAATTGAATAGTTTGAGCCCTGTTTTGACGGATAGACCAGACAGCCCTGAGATAGTGTACATAACAGTGATAGCGTTCTTACATCTTTCTGTTATATGTTTAGAAAAAGAAAGCCCTGTCATTTGAAGTATTATGCCAAGATATTTAAATGAATTTAGAAATTCAATCTTTTGACCGTCACAATAAATTTCATCGTTTTTGCATAACGGTCCGCCTCTTCTAAACTTAACAACCTTGGTTTTCTCTGTGTTAATTTCTAGACCATTTGTTTTGGCCCAGATAGATAGATTATTTAGCGCTTTTTGTAGCTTGACTTTGCTCTTTGAAATAATAGCAAGATCATCTGCATATAAATTTAGTACGACTTGATCATTTTCATTTTCACAGTTTATATCTTTTGTAATCTCAATTATATCTGCAGTAAAAAGATTGAAAAGAAGAGAGCTGCTCGGGTCTCCTTGCAAAACTCCGTTAGATTGAATAATATTACTAGAACATGATAAGCGATCTTGAACACATACATAATTGATATTTAGAATAACAGCTAAGATATTCAAAATTTCAGAAGGAATTACTTTAAATGACTTCAGCTTTTCAATGAGCAAATTCCTATTGACCGAATCAAAAGCTTTTCTGAAGTCTACAAAAGCAATATATAAATGACCCTTTGGCTTCTCCAATGCTAGTTTAATTTGATTATATACTGTGGATACAGCTTGTATTGTGGAACGTCCTGGCATAAAGCCGTATTGCTCTTTTGGAATAAGATAGTGGGTGGAATCAAAAAGCCTGTTTGCAATTAATCTCGAGAAGAGTTTGTACATGGTATCACCATGGATAATACCTCTGTATGAGTCGGGTGACATAATGTTACCCTTCCCTTTGTATAATACCATTAGGTAGGCGATCCGCCACAATTCCGGAATTGTAGCCGTTTCAATACAGAGGTTAAACATATTGGTGATTGTTGGGGTTAACGACTTGCTTACTAGCTTCAAATGTTCATTCGTAATAAAATCTGGGCCCGAAGCTTTATTGTTTTTTAGGCTTTGCATACAATTATAGACTTCAAATTCATTAAGAGGAATATAATTTGAGTTACAATTATAGTCTCTTGTTAATGATAAAAGATTGAGAGTTTGGTCGGATTGTAATTTATTTGTATTTAAGATATTTGTAAAATGGTTTTCCCATTTGTCTATGTTAATTGGGCATGACTTAGTTGGTGGTCTATCTTTCCTAAGATATGTGTATGGTTCTAGCTCTGCGTCTTTAATCATTTTATCTTCCGATTTAATTTTAAATTCTAATTCTTTCTGCTTCAATAAAGCCTTATAACAGCTTCTTGCCTGAATAAATTGCTCATGCAAATTTGGGTTTTTGAATAAATATAATTTGCTGGCATGAAATTTTGATAGAAGATCTTGCCTTGATAGATAACATTCGCTATTAAACCAGGGTTTAGATACTCTTTTATTATTTTTCTTTGCAATAGTAGAATGTAGAATGACATTAGTAATTAAAGTATTTAGACTATTTACATCTTTATTATTGATATGAGTAATTATGGTATCACCATAAGTATAAATTTGGTCATTATAATTTCTAATATCAATTTTGTTTGAATAAAAATAAAATAAAAAACTAATATAATATACTTACTGCATGGCTTTAAAATAAAAACTCCTCACAAGTTGCAAAGTTTGATGAAAAACATTTATTGTACAATTTTAAATCATTTTGACGTTCTGTTCTTTTATAATTACTGTGCAGTATTACAGGATTTTAAGCATTGTTTATAAAATAATTACATGAATTTATAATAAAATATTGTTTATAATAATATGTTACTTTGAAATGCATTTACAACATATCACAAACTCAAAAACAGTGACAACTAATAATTTTCATACAAAATAATATTATTATTACAACTGACAACTAATAATTTTCATACAAAATAATATTTTTATTATTATTATTATTGAAAAAAAAATGAGCTTGGTGAAAGGTTAAATAAAGCCTGCAAGCTATTAAAATACTAGAAAAACAAACAATAGCAAAATAAATACAAAACATGGCACAGTAATAATTTCATCGCAATGATTATATAGAGCAAGGTTTTCATTTCATTTTTTTAAACAAAAATATATACTGTCATTATTATGAGGTAGCTGGAGGTGAAATTATAAAATATAAAACAAAATTAAACACGCACTCTCCTCTTAATACAATCTCTCAACAGTTTAACCAATCAAGTTTACGGCATGAAACACAAGGGTACACAAATTATAATCCAAATTTATAATTTTTTTCATCCAAAATTACCAAACAAAAAAATAATAATAATATCCCCCTTTAATATATAAGCCTCAAGCAAATAATTTTTATATACGTATAATGTATTTTTCTTTTTTTTTTTCTAGCACCCAATTATTTTAACACGATCAAGTGGTATTAAATCAAATACAAAAGGGAAGAAAAAGGTTTCTATAAAATTAGCAGTAAGCAATGGTTGGAAGGCTTATATGCTAGCATATTTAGATCACTAATGGTGGGTTGTCTGCACAGAGCTGTTGGTCGCAATGATAAATAATAAGTGCGAGAACCGCCCTGCAGAGAAGGAGAAAATCGGAGCAAACAGCACGCAGCAGCTTGCCCTATAACACGTATAATCAGAGAAAAAAATTATGGACCGCGAGAATATATTATATTTTATCTTCTTCCACGAAATATATAATACGGTATTAATACCCACTAATATATTTATAATGAAGTGATTTGAGAAATGATTTTATTGTGCGGTAAAAGTCTGGCATTGCTTATCTGGTTATTTTATTAATTTATATTAATTAATCAAATTTTGTAATTCCATATTTTTAGAATTAATAAATAATTTTGCTTATAAATTAAATGAATACAATTTATTAAATTATAAACTAAGAAATCATAAATTGTAAATTGAAAAAAAAAAAAAAATCTGCATTTCAAATATACGCAATGCAAAATAATAATAATAAATAAAAAAATCACAAACGAATATTAATTTAAAATATAACTTAACTTATAAAGCTATCATATACTTGAAATAACCTAGATAAAGCATAAGATAATTAAATGCAAAATTATTTTTATATTTTTTAACTGAAAATTGTATAAATATATATGTAAAATTAACTTTTAGATAGAATAATTTTAAAACTGTACCTCACTATTCGATTTAATTTAATTCCACACCAAGAAAAAAAGCTTACAATATTAAATTCAACCCTTATTTTTAGATTAAAGATTATAATATCTAGTTGATCAAACTAAATATTAGAAGGAGATGAAAGGAGTCTCGTGATTCCTGCCACGTCACGCCACGGTATTGCTGCGTCAGTGTTACAGATTGTGCCTCGAGCATCACATGTTCACCTGACGTCCACCCGCCGCTCATACCTGACCTGTCTGGAGTCTATCTTGATTTCACACCTGGGCTTCGGTAATCACGCCTGACACAGGAAGGCCTAACAAGCGCTAACAAGACAGCCAGAAGGAATTGCAGAGATTTTGTGTTGCCATGATCGAGAGGATTTTGTATATTTTCCTAATCAGTTTTAATATTTTAATGTAATATTTTATAGTTAATATAATAGAAATAATATTGACATCATTGGTGTAAAAATAGGCGAGCTAATAAGCAAGTATAACTAAAACTTTCTCTCTTTTTCAGTTTACTTTATTATATAGCATCATTTTTTTAACGAAATAATAAAATGATGTAAAGTAAAACAAAAGTTAAATATTTAGCTATAATTTACTTTAATTATCATAAAAACTTGATAATTATGAGGTTAATTACCAAAATATATGTTATAAAAATTAACACACACATGTATGTGTAATATTTCATCATTTACGTTAATAATTCTCAGTTACATAAAACAAAACAGACTATATTTTTATTAAAGTATATATCACTTGGTATATCACTATGATACACACACACATATATACTGTATATATATATATATATATATATATATATATATATATATATATAGATATATAGATATATATATATATATATATATATATATATATATATATATATATATATATATATATATATATATATATATATATAAAATTTTAACAACTGAATATTTTTTAAAAAATGTTATATCAATGAAGCACTTGACGACCCACCTGCAAGCATGCAGAGTAGCCAAAGAGAGTGCAGTAATAACTCAATTAAGACCAAAGTTGTAATGAAATAAAACTAATTTTGATTTGAATGTAAAAAAATTCAAATACACAAACTGTTACGTATATAAGCCTGTCTATTGTTTTAAGAAATGAGTGATCTCAGGTAGTATCGGAATGAATATAGCCGTTGTTTATTTTCCCTCCCCTACTACCTGATGGCGCACGAGACTTGGCTTGTTACGAACATAACGAGCCCGCGTGCTTTAGGTTCTTGCGTGGGAAAGAAACGAGGGCGAGAGGAGGAATCTAGTAAGTATGGGCTAGGCAACATATCCTATTTCATTCAAAAAAACAATAGAAATGCAAAAATAACTACACATAATGAAGTTATTATAAAATATATTTTTATTAAAAAAAAAATATTAAATTTTTATAAAAGAAAAAAATCTTTACATCTTTATAAATATAATAATGCAGTTAAAAGAAATTCTGATAAACATTAAATGTTTTCCGTATATAAAACGTATATTCAGTGATTATCTTTAACTAAGATCATTCATTGTTCCCACAGGACACGCATAATGATTGATCTTTCAGCTTTAAATAAAAACCATGATCATTAAAAAATAAAAGGTATACGTGATGTATACTTACAGATAAAGCAGTATACTTAATTAGTTATTGTAATATACGGCTATTTTTTTTTACAAGTGAATTATGTTAAAAATTATAAGAAAATATTCCATACTTGTTTGTTAAATCGTAATAATCTTTTTATTTTTATTTATTTTTTTTTTATAAAATCTTTTTTTTTTTTTTTTACCAGATTGCAGAATTTGGAATATTTAATTCGTGTTTTTCAACGACCGTTGTGAAGAGATGTAAATATGTACATATTGTTAATGTAGATTTGTTTAATAATGACCATCAATAAATTGAGTTTGTTGATACATTTAATGCTAAACTCAAATTCCTCTAATTAGGGGATAATTTGTATTGATGATTCAATGTTAAAATGTATTTATAATAATATGCTTTTAAATACAGCAAAGATACAGTAAAACGTACATCAAAAATATTCAGAATTACATGGTAAAATTATTTTATTTTTATATAATTTTTAAATATAAAATGGATATTTTGCATGATAAAATGACTAAATTATAGTGTTTTAAAGATGCAACAAACCATTTAATTTATTTTTTTCTTTGTATTTTTCCTTATTTTAAAAACTACAATAGAGGGAAATAATAATTTCCAAATCCATTATTTTAATCAAAGCATTTTGTGTGGGATTATCATTAAATTGATTTCTTCCATGTCAAAGTAGACAACAAGGAAATATAACGTACTAATACGATAATCCATTTCAAAAAATTTTTTTTGTCTTTTTTTACAGCAATGTAGATCATTCATATTATATTGAGTGGCTTGCATTTCTACAAAGAAATAATGACTATGCTCATTACAACATCGACATTATAATAATATGTATGATGTTACCACCACAAAACAATGAAATTCTTCACTCATGTGCATTCTCTGATTGCATGATTGTTTTAATCTGATAGCATGAGTTCGAATTCTAAAGCTCGTATTCTGCATTGTGTGACACCAGAATCATAATACATAAATAGCTATATGGGCAGGTCAGTTGCTTTGGTTAGATAGATCAAAGAATGCTTGCTATATATTAGTATTATATTACAAAGGAATATAATACTCTGGCTAAATTCTGGAGCTCCACTCTAGATCACATAATAAATTATGTATATTAGAAAATAATATTAACTTTAACTAAAATGCTAAATTATATTACAATTGAGTATCGACCTAATTTTTTTTGTATTGGAAAAATGGATAGAGGGTGCAAAGTTATGCCACCCTGATTTGTTTCAAATTTTTCTTAGACCGGGAACTATTTTTTTTTTTAAATAAAAATTATTGAAAGTATTTTTTGTGACGTCACGAGGTGGCAAGTCCTATATTTTTCTTAAGGAAAAATCGCCTCGTGACGTCATGAAAAGGATTTTCATAAATTTTAAAAAAATAGTTCCCGGTCTGTAAAAAATCTGAAAAAATCAGGGTAGCATAAATTTGCACCCTCTATCCATTTCTGCAAAAATTGAGTTCGATACTACATTAAAAGTGCTACAATTCCCATAGAAATCTGTATTGAATTTTTAATGCAACAAATGACATTTTTTTTAAATTAACTTTTCTACAATAAATAGGTAATTTTAATATTTATAATATAAGTGTATCTTTAATAGTTGGAACCAACTTAAATTATTTCATTCTTGCTTTGCTATTATAATAAAATTTATCTAATATATAACGTAATTTTTTATTATTATATATAACAATTTACTATGAATTTTTATGCTTTGCGTGTGGACTACTCAAAAAAAAAAAAAGTTAGTGGTGCTCACACGCACCATCACGCACCACCCAAACTGGCACCACGTGAGTGCAATATATACGACACCACTGCTGATACGAGCGTGCACGTGCTATCTACTGGCACGCACGTGGTGCAACAGTCATCATCGCCCGAGCACGCTACTACGGTCAAATTAATTTGACATTCCTTTCGGAAGTAGTCGGAGAAGTGTAAGGTTTGATCTGTCTACTTTATTTCAGTATTGTTATTTCGCATGTGGTTCAACATTTCTAGTGTAAACCCCTTGGTAAAGTTTCAAAGATGAATTTCAAATATACTTGGCACTTCCGGTTACTTCCGGAGGGAATGTCACATTAATTTGACTGTAGCTTTAACCATCAGTAGTTTACCACCACCAATAAATCTCGTGGGTGAACAATTTCACCATCACATTTCCACACACTTTTTCTCCCTCAACTTCGTATATAATGTATATGGAGAACATGATAAAAAAAGACAAAAATTACAGATTTTATATTGTTATGTTGCAAAGGAAAAATTATAAAAAAAATAAAAATGAAAATAAAAATAAACAAACTTATTAAAAAAAATATTTGTTAGAAAAATAAATGAAGACAACATCAAATTATGTCTTTATAATTATAAAAATTTGAAAAATAAAGTTGCAAGATATATTTGTCTATATATTTTGGAATTATTCATAAGTAGGAACAGTTTTATAGGTATATCGTCTCTCGTTTGGAATAATGAGCTATCTGCTATATAAGGTGAATGCAATAATGAGCTTTATTCTTTACTGATTTACAGCTCATAATTGTACTATACACGATAGGGATGGGCAGATGGCTCATTATTTTGGACGAGTATGTTTGGTTGTGAGAAACAATAACTGCATCTAAATTTTTTTTAACTGGTCCAGGTACCAGTTTATTATATCTGTGCTAGAAGGCATCATCAAAGTTTATTAATTTTTTAGTTAAAAAAAGAAACTATTTGATAAAAATATTCAGAAAATTATTTAATGAAAAATTTTACCTATTTCCTCTTTTTTTTAAAAAAAAAAAATTAACATATCGTTCTTTCTTTCATTTCTTTCATTATTTTTTTATATTTTAATAAGTAAAATTTTGATGTGATAAATTTTCGATATTGAAGGTATACAATATTATAACTTTGGCTTGCACCCACTCAAAGATATTATAAAGGTTATAGATCCTTTCATATATACAGTTATTTCCATGCCTCTATTATATAATGTAAATTAGGTAATCAAAGTGGGCGAAGTTGAAACAAAAACTGTAAGAGTTGCCAAAATAAACATAGTCCTTATACTTAAATTAGCTCAATCTATACATGAATATAGTGTAGTATATTATTAAGTTCAAGTATTTGGTTAAGAAGGAGAAAGAGGGAGTGGGGGGAGCGAAGGAAAGATAATAATTTTAGTAACATATCATCAAAAAATAGATACAGTATTTAATAATGTTGCTATATATGTTTAAAAGCCTATATTACACGATATAATTTTACATACAAATTTTCTTTATAAGAAAATTTCATCTCCATACAAATAAATGAACGTTTAAGTTTTCTTGTAATGAAAAATTGTGTGCAATAATTAGAAAAATTGTATCGTGTAATACTGGCTTAAATATTAATATCACTTTTCAAGAGAAATAAAATTTACTTTTATTTTTAAAGTAAGCAAGTTTACTATTATTTACCATGGTATTGTGTTTAATATCGTTTTACATATTATTATTGAGAGTTATTTTAAAACTGAGTACAACTCAGTGGTTTATTCATGAGGCATATTTCAATATTGATTTTCATTCTACATCCTCATCAATATGTTAATTAAATAGCAAGCTTCGCTTTTAAAAATTCATGACCTGATTCGAATATAACACAGAAATTAATTGTTGTCACAGATACAAGCAAATTTATTCCTCCTATTATATAACCATTGTTTACGTTATTATTTTTTTATTTCCATCTATGTTATTTTTTTATGGTGATTGATTTTATGATATCATTGATATCGAATCCTTTTTTTTAGAGTGCCTGTATTATTTATAGCTTGCAAAGAAATTTAATCAATGTTATAGTTACAGAAAAATGTGCTGGGTTTGGTAACATGATTGGATATATAATAATACATGAAAGACGATATATTTATAAATAATATTAAATTTTGATTGTCATATAATTAATAATAACAGTCAATGTTGAATTGTTACCGAGTTAAAGGTACAATTAATTTCAAAAATATAAGGAACTTTAACTCAACGTCCTATGTTTTATTTTTTTATAATATCTGTACCAAAGCGTCCTATATATATATTATAGGATGCTTTGTCTGTTCTATAATTTCAAATTTAAAAATAATAATAATAATAATAAATGTGTAAGCTTCAAATGTCTTGAATAATATCAATGATTTTTACAATAAGGCTCAATTTCAAAAACTTTAATTGCTGCCTTTCAGATTAGCAAACATATTAGGCCTATTCGTGCTTGGAGTACTCTCTGAGCAAGTTTACGAACAAGAATCGTGACGTCATCCCTACCCCACTGGTGTGGTGCAGCTGATGTTACATTATTACTTTAGTTCTGTTCGTAAATCCTGTCCAGAGTAGTACAATTACTGCACCTAATCGACCATCAGTGCATAAAGTCAGTTGAGTGCAGGGAGTGTACACCGAGCAGGGTTTGCAAACATACCTTCTGTGTACTCCGAACAAAATTTACGAACAGACCTTATGTTTAATAAGTTTATTAACTGAAAGGGGGATATGCAAATTGTCCTACAGGTGCATGAGTATGGTATAGGTACCAAAAATGAGCTGAATCACACCTATATATAGCGACTCTTAACATGGAAGTCATCAATACATTATATAATATCAAATATTTATAAAAAACTGACCAAACCTTGTTTTGACATAAGATATACAACAATATTAATGTCAATGGAGTTACATTTTTTCAGTTGACATAATACCTCAATTATGCTTATAATATGTTTCTTCGATCCTTGTTGTATTGAAATACAATGGGAAACCTGCGTAAAATTTATATATTACATATTTGGCCAGAAGACTTTCAGTTATGTATTACCAATTTTTTTCAGACTTTTGGTTTTAACCCTCTAATAACCTCCAAACCGAGGGAAAAGACAATGTGAGGTTCATGCAAATATTTAAGACGCAAGAATAGAAGAAGCTATTGCATGACTATGACGTCACAGAGTCTTACCTGTCTATTTTGAAGGTGTTACAAGGTTCATAAAAATTGTCATACATCATGCAGTTTTATGTCTTCTATAAAAATAATTAATAAAAATATGCGGGTTGTACATTGAATATTTTGTTCCACGAAAGTTCCTGTATTTTTTTTTAATTAATGAGAGTGAAAAGCAAAACTAATTAAAAATATTGGTGTTAAAGCTGATGATCAAATTTTATAACATAATAACAGCCTAAAAGAATTTACAAAATTGGAAAATGCAGTGAGTTTTATATGAAATGTGATGCAATTTTCCATAAAGAGCATATAATTAATTATATAATATCAATACACTGAAACATAAAATAAAGCTAATCCTATTTAATATAATCCATAGCATATACATATCTATATCCGATGATATAATATGAAGTATAAATAATTGCAATCCGTTCTCAATCGAATTGCTGCTCATATGTAAGTCTGCTTCACGTGGGAATATCACACGGTGGGGTGGCGTCGCTTTAGAGGGCACCAGACCGCACCATCAATAGCAGCCAGTGGCGAGTGAAAAAGCACCACAACGCGACTCCAGCATGGTGCTGAATGGAGGAGCTCAATAGCCACACGCCCAGTGAGCAACGCCAGCGAAACCCACTGATCGTGATCTGAGTGATTGATTCATGACGTCCTGTAGCTGCCGGCCTGTCTGCATCGTGCGTGCGTGTTTCTGCTGTATTGGTGGGTGCCACAGCAAAGAAATAAATCTACCACTCGAAACTCTCTCTGCCATTCATTTTAGTTTCTCCCTGGTCTTTCTTATACGTATTATGTTCTTTTCTATCCCAGATTTCTATTCACTTTTCTTCTATATTTCACGTAATTTAGTTATCTATATACTTTTTAATTTCTTAATCAACTTCTGTTTGGGGTACACAAATGTGTGTATTTGAAGAATTGCATGTTACTATAATAGAGATAACTGATTAAATAGAATACAAAAACGGACAGTAATACATTATAGACAGAAACATTATATAGGGAAAAATTATTTTATTTTCAATAATGTTTTTCCTGTTCCTTGATTAACAATTAAAAATTATTGCCGTAAAACACCCACGATATATAAACATATGATCAGGTCTCTCCCCTCCTCCTACCAACACATTATTAGCATGTATTAGTAAGGGTGGAGTGTTTTAATATTATAGCCACAACTCCTATAATATGAAAATTATATTAATAAAAAATAAAATAATTAATCATAATTTCAAATATGGAAAACATATCAAATATATGTGACAAGCTATCATGTTAAATGAATTGGAAAATATAAACTATTCAATTTATTAATACGTCATTCGACCGTCCTTGTTTCTAATATATTAATTGAATATACATTTTAAACCTGTTGCATAATAATTTTCACTATAAAATGATTAATGTATGTATTTATATATTAAATTTTAATAATTAATAATGCATACTTACCACATTAACTGTATATAGTAAACATACATAATTATAGAGACAGGGGGTTATTAAGGTTATGAATTACTTTTGATTAATTTTAATCAATATTTTTGTTGAAAAAGTAGTATTGAATAATAATTCTGCTATGTGTATAATATATATTATATTATATATAAACATATTTTTATTGCTTGAATTTTTGTTTATTTTAAGAACAATTTTCTGTAAAAGTATGACTAAAATTTAAAATATCAGAATTGATAATGTTATATTTCCATTTAATGTTAATCAGATCTACAAGATTTAAGGACAATACAATTTTACATTCCTTTTTTTCGTTACATTTTTGACGTTTAATATTTTGGGTGCTTATAAAGTATACATTTTTTAGTCACATTTAACATGTTCATGCTTCTGGCGCGATTTCTTGCCGACTTGCTTAATTACAGAGTTACGTCATCAGCTAGCAGTGGCAGCGGGAGAGAGAGAGAGAGAGAGAGAGAGAGAGAGAGAGAGAGAGAGAGAGAGAGAGAGAGAGAGAGAGAGAGAGAGAGAGAGAGAGAGAGAGAGAGAAAAGAGCGATTTGAATGTGATAAATATTCATAATCTTCCTCTCTTCTTTTCGAGTAACACAACGTTTGCTGAATAATATCAAGAGTATTTTAAGCTACAAAAAATACTTAAAATATTTTAAACAACATTAAATATAGTTTAATTATGCAGAATAATATTTTAGTTAATTTTAACGCGTTAACAAAGCAACTGGAAGATCATATAATGAACAACTATATTTACAGTCGTTTTTTATTCTAGATTTTTTTAACAAAAAAATGTTGTTCGTCATTATGGAAATTTTAATCTTATTGTAACAAAACAAAATTTAATTTAATGTATTTATATTTAAATATTGTTACTACAAGGTATAAAAAAACAAACATGAAAATGAAAACAAGAAGGAAAAAAATTAGCACAACATTGAAATTAAATTTGAATGGAAAATAATGCATGAGGGCGATTCATAAAAGAGATACGAAAAAACGATTAGTGTTGGTTCTAACTAAAGAAAGCTAACCATGCATGGTTATAGGGAATACTGGTTATCCTACAAATTAAATCCTTTAAGTTCAATTTATTACAAGTCAAGGCACACACAATTAAGTTTTAGGACAGTTCAAAAGAAACAGTCCTTGTCAATTATTTTTTAACAATAATAATTAAAAATCACGTTCATAATAGGCTTTAATTCTATAAAAATACTTTTTTTGAAGCAGCTTCTTCACATAAATTTTGAATTGACTACTATTTTCTACACACTTCACTGAGAGAAAGAGAGAGAGAGAGAGAGAGAGAGAGAGAGAGAGAGAGAGAGAGAGAGAGAGAGAGAGAGAGAGAGAGAGAGAGATTGGTATATAAAGATTTATATACATAGACAGCTTAAATAGGGGTAATTATTTTATATTTTCAATTCTAAATAAATATATGAATAAAGTTCAAAATTATTAGTTTATAAAAAAATGTAAATTATCTGCTTCAATGAGAATCTATTATGTGAATGATTTTCAACCATTTGACAGCTGAGTACATTTCCGATCAAATTTACAAAATTTAAATACACACTATAATATATTAGTCATAATCCTTTTTAATTTATAACATTTTTCTTTGAGATTGAGTGAATTTATTTATTTTTTTAGTTTTTTAACTTTCAATTTAACAAATTTAATTAAATAAATAATTCAAAGCGTTTAAATTACAATTATTCTTCCGTATTTAATATTTTATCTGGTCAATTAGATAAATTAACGTCACACACACAAATTGTCACACTCACTGCTTGACAGCTCTCCCTCTCTCTCATCAGCTGACTTGGTTTCATTAAAACAATTCTGCTGCACAATTTATCCACACTCAGAAGCTAAAATAACAGAGGAAATTTCTTTACACAAAGTTAAGTACGTTCTCTAGTACAAATTTAACATTTAGTTTAGTTTTATATATATAAAAAATATATTATTATATAACATAAAACCTTTTTATAATAATAAAAGCAACAAAACGTTGTTGAAAAACATTCTTTCTCCATTTAGCTTCAATGAAAAATTGTGAAAAAAAAAGGAAGTGTTTTTCTATATTATTTTTTGTATACTCTTTTCATCAGCACCTCTGGCAAGCAGCTCGATATTAGTCCATGAATGCGCCTTCTAGCTCCTCCAGACTATATACCATGGACACTTGAAGGATTGCAGGAGATTTTTCTTGAACAACTTGAGCTTTGAAAAAAAAAAAAAAAAAAAAAAAAAAATAGTGTCTCAGAGGTTCGAGAAAACGTGGAAATAGTGAATGTTTTGTCCAAGTCGCTTGCCTAGAAAACAATCTCCAACACAACGAGTTATAAATGGATTGCCACTTTTATTGGCAAACACCCTTGAATATATATATTTTTTAATATATTCAACTTCACTATCCCTTCTCTTCTTTTTATTTGCCAAGTTTTTCTTATTTAAATATACCTGCAGTATACTACAAGATTTATTAATTCACTATTAATTTTACTATTATTTGTCATTATATTTTTAAATTGATGGACTTATTATACCTAAAAATAAGACTGGTGAAATAAAAATAAATGTTAAAAAGTTGTTTTAGTTTTTAGTAATATGTAATATGTAATTTTTAGTGTGAAAAATGTTTTGATTTATTAATGGCCTCACTGCATGAAGTCCCATTTTATTTATACTCTCTTTTGTTTGTTAATCTTAAAAAAAAAATTCTAAAGTAAAGAATATTATTTAAGGATTATGTATTGAAAATTTCATATATTCACTGGTTTCAAACATGCAAATAAATAAAATACATATATAATAACATACAGAATTATATAAAAATCTGTTATTCCATAAAAAAAGTGGAAGGTTGCATAACTACAAAGAGCTATTGAAGGCGTGTTTGATAATAATGGTTGAGTGTATATACCCGATTACAAAACATGAACACGTTTTTCACTTATATTAGGGAATACCATATGATTTTTTTCTCTGCTTATATACATTAGAATAGAATATGTCTAGTCCATATTATTTTATTTTATCTGTATGTGCAAGCGTGACTGGATACAAAATAAAAAAAATAACTTTTATTGAACCGTAGATCAGAGAGAGAAAAAATATTAAGTTCAATTGAACATACAGGCAAAGATAATTATGTCAACAACATTCAATGGTCAAAGCTTATATACAACACAAACTATATAAAAACACATTTCATTTGATCTTGTTAATAAAATGAACAAGCTCAATGAGGTTACATACATTGGTCTTTAGAATTACGAGTGGTATGTAATGCAAAATATATATATATATATATATATATATATATATATATATATAAACTCTCTATAATGGTTGCTGTAGTGTAGGTTTGATAATGGTTGAACGATGCTATGGTAGACGACAACGCCACCACAGTAGACTGCTCTAGTGCATTCTGTGATCATTGAGTCGACAAAACGACCACATGGACTATTTGCTATCTGAGTGCACCACTGCAAGATAATTAGATGAAACCACTGAGGAGGCAGTGACCGATGAGACTTATCTCCAAACATATTCTAGCTCCTGTTATATAGAATTCCTTAGAGGAATACTAAACTTATTGCAAGACAATTCAATATTGATTATAGTAGTCATTACAAACATTGTAATTTTAATTCTAAATAGTTTACAGTACACTGCAAAAACTAAGCGTTATTTTTGTTTGTTTTTTCAATACTCTTGCAATAAATTAAAATGATAAATTTCTAACGTTTGAAGTTTTTACATTAAGTGGTATAGAAATGCAGCATTTTAAATGTATAATAATTGTTTATCAAAAAAATAACACGAGGTATACACAATAATTTTTTTCAGTGTATATTGAACTATTAATTGTATTTATAGATTGTATTTGGTTTTATGTTGAACACAGGTAGAATAAATCAATAATTGATAACCCTGCCTAAGACTGTACAATTCACCTTTAAAAAAAAAAATAATAAGTGCAACTCTAAAACCTTTACTCAATTAATATGTACTCAAAAGTCAAGTTTTCATATTTTTGACGATATAACGATCGATGAATTTAATTTTATTGAATGATGTCTAAATAAATAATAAAAAAATATCCAATAATTCTCAAGGTTATTAAGATATAATTATAATAATTATAGTTATTATCCTAATAGTTCAAATAAGCGAACAAGAAACATGTATTTCTTATATAAATAAAAAGTGAATAATTTCAATTAATAATATGACAGCTGAAAAATAAAAAAATAATAATGAATTGTATAATGTTAATAACTAAAATTACATTCCATAATTATCCTTTATAAAATTATTGGCATTCTTTAGTGTTTTTCTACAGTATCATGTTATTTAATGAGATACCTTCTTTAAATTTACAAATAAAATAGTAATAATAAGAGGAGAGAGAGAGAGAGAGAGAGAGAGAGAGAGAGAGAGAGAGAGAGAGAGAGAGAGAGAGAGAGAGAGAGAGGGAGAGAGGGGGAGAGAGAGAGAGAGAGAGAGAGAGAGAGAGAGAGAGAGAGAGAGAGAGAGAGAGAGAGAGAGAGAGAGAGAGAGAGAGAGAGAGAGAGAAAGAGAGAGAGAAGAGTTCATTGGAATTCCTTGTCCCTTCTTTGTTACTGACTTTCCATCAATATTACAGTGCATCTGGAGATTATCAAAAATAGATTCATTGAGTAATGAGCCCAAGGCAAATAAAATTTAAAATAAAAAAAATATTAATGTCTATTTAAATAATTTAAAGTAAAAAATTTCTAAATCAATGACAAAGATAATACGATAGACTCTATTTAAGTAGAAACAATGCAATCTGTTAAGCATGACTAATTTCATGAAAAATAATGCTTTAAACAATATAATATATAATAACATATCTATACGATAATTGCTAAATATAAAATTTGCTATCATTATCATATATAATATAAAAATTATGCAATACTTTGTTTGATCCAAATATGTGAAATGATTCGTAATTATTTTAATTTTTTTTATTTTTTTAATATTATAATGAATCAATAGAAATTGTTTGAGCCAACTTGAGTAGAGAGAAAACAAGCTCATATTATATCCTCTCTAGTTCTTTGCATTTTGAATATACTTTAAATAGTAATGAAATTATATATAACGTGTATCTGGATACATTAAATGCTATTTACAGAACACCCATTAAAAAGAGCTAAAAGGTGTGAAGATGTTTTAAAAAAAATCACTCTAAATAAGTTTAATAATCTTTTAGCGGCAGCTTATTTACATCTTGTAAAGAGGCTTATAAGTGCCTTGTTCTTATAAACTAATACCTTACTAAAATAACGACGAAAACGTAAATTGTTAATATTTCCAAAATGTTCTTGTTCCAAAATTACTTGTTTCGTAACTTCAAAGGATCAATTTGAGCTGACTCTGATCATCTCCGCAGCAGCATGCCGGCGATTCCCCAAAGATGAAACGTTTTACATGCGGTCGGTCTTTACTCCCACACAAAATCTTCCCACGTCACTCACGATCTATGTGTCTTACAAATATGATAACAGAGCATTTATAGTCAACAAGACCACCTTGTTGAACCCCCAAAAATAATTTTAATTGTTATTAAAATAATTAGATTTTTTTTATATAATGATTATCACGATTTTACTCCCTTTTTTATTATCTGATCCATACAATAATATATTAAACAACATCAGATTTTTTTTATGTGCGATGTTTATCATTATATATGATTAATGTGACTTAATGATAAATTATATTAAACACATCATCTTTTTTATATATACAGTATTATTATACATATATATAACATGTCAATTTTGATTGGCAAAGCCATGCAAATGTATGGTCATAAAGATGACCTACTTTGTCAAAATCACAACCCCCCTCTATGCCATATGTAACATATTATTTATTTTTCTTTCTGTTCTTACATTCTGATATTGCACATAATAATTCTAGTATCAAATTCAATTCTGTAATACGTCATTCCAAGGCTAGCGTGATCATGTACAAAGTTCTATCTACTAACGTACTAACATTGTATGTATGCAATGCAATGTATCGTTAGCTAGAAGGGTGGTGGTGTGTTACGGGAGAGAGAAGAGAGATGAATGCGAGAGTCTTTTCTATACCAGCCTGTTACGCGATAGCTATAGGATGGATGGCACACCGTCATGCAATAACTCATCCCTGGGACGTTGAAAATATAGCCTTAGAATGCGCACTTCATACAGTGTATAACACAGAGAGAGAGAAAAGAGAGATGCAATTGCATTCATGTTAAAGTGAAAAAAAAAAATGTAACTACAAACAGAAAAATATATACAGTAGAGAGATATATATGTATATATATAGAGAGAAAAGGTTTGTAATATATTAGGTTTGTTGCAATCTAGACAACAAGAAAACAGTAGGCATTGTTAGTGAATCACATTGTTGATGAATGTGTTGGCCAGTGGCAGTCCATTTGTTTCTCCAGAGGGAGGACTGGTACGTACAAGTCGACTGCATTCTCCGCACACTTTCAATCAGAAAACATTCACATTGAAATAGATTTGTCAGGATTATAGAATAAATAATAAAAGTAAACATCTCAAGTTTTGAATTATTTACCATAAAAATATTATATCTTGAAAGGATTTTTCATATATGATAAATATTCAACATCTATTTAAAAAAATATATATATTACGGTGTCAACTTAATAACTGTATATTCTATATAGAAACATTTTATACTCATTTTTCAATTGAATTGACAGTTTATAATGTAATAATAATATACTGCAGTATTACACATATTAATCACACTATACCAATTCGTAAATAATTGCATTTAAAATTGCAACCAATCTATGTTTCATGATGGATATTCAAACCAATGAAATTTTAATTAAATTAATAACATGTTCATGTCTGTATGTTTCGTTAATTAAAAAAAATACACATAGCTCTTTTTATTTCATTATGTTTGAAACATGAAAAAAAATATATCTGATTTTTGTTTTTTGTTTTTTTCCATTCTTTCAAACTTACAATTTGTACTTGATTTAACCAAAGTTTTAAATACAATTATGACGTGAATATTTTTTTTCTTCATTTTTTATGTATTTGAAGTCCAGCAATATAATTTTTTAAACTTATTGTTGAATCGTTTTTATTTAAATATATATTTAATAACCAATATATGATGTTTATTATAATTATAGAAAAAATTAATGAACAATAACAATAATTGACTAAGCATTATCAAAAATATCAACAAACATGTTTGTCTGGAAGTATTATAACCTGAATTGTTTATAGTGCAATATGTAATTTTTAAATTATCATCAGATAAAAAGAGTTAAAATTAAAATAATTTTGCTTTTACTGAGATTAAAAACATTTTATAATACGCTACTGTTTTTTTTTTTTGGAAACACAAGGTATAAAAATAATAAAGAATATTTAACTATATAATAGTTTAAAACTCCTTGACTAAATTCTTACAAATTGTAACATATGTTTTGTATGAGTATTAAATTAAAATGAGCTTACGTATGATTATGGACATTCAATTATAGTGCAATTGCACGAGTAAATCTGCGTTGTTTGTGTACACTGTGGCGTCACCTGCGACTCAAGTAGGCGTGGCCCATATAATTGTGAATGCTATGGGAAATCAATGCAGCAGTATACGGACGGGCAAGCGAGCAGCAGCAATTTTACTGTAACGTCGCGGAATTTCATTATGTGCTCGCTAGCTCGCTCGATCTCGCGTTGTCCCGAGGCTATACAACGTACTTATGCTTACACTGCTATATTTTTGTTGTTGTTTTTGTTGAAAAAAAAAAAAAAAACAGAATTTTGTATGAAGAAAAAAATAAATAAAAATTAATATATTTTTATTTAAATTTTCATGATGAAATAAAATGTTACAATCTTTTACCATCTATACTGTTATTTTGATTTAAAAAAAGAAAATTTATAAAATTGTTAAGCAATAAAATAACGATATTTTTCTTGTACATAACTAGAATTTATAATAATACATATTGAGACTCTAATATAAGCGTTTAGTCGGTTTAGTTCCTATGGAATATCGATTAACTTTAAAACAATGCAAGCAAAATCGTGCATAGCTTCAGGCTCTTTTAACAAAATGCAACATGTTAAAATATTCTTGAATTTTCTTAAAATCTTTAATAATATTAAAGTTTGATATTATAATATAGAATTATAATGGCAACTTTTCATGTATTAATTTATATCCTTAATAGTATTATATTCTCATTTCATGTAAAATGTGTACAACATGAATATGCTATAGAGATTTGTATTTTGTACAGTGAAAATACTATTTAATATACTGTATACCATATATTTAATATGTTAGCTAATTTTTGCAACATTATACTGTCTAAAAATGGATAGTAAAACAATAGAGTTAACATTGAAATCACAATAATTTTAATACAATGCACGATTGTTTCAATTTGTAAACTGAAAATGTACTCTTTGTTTAATATTTTACATATTTATAATTAATTTCCACGTATTTGTTTCATTATGTTGATCAAATACACTGGAAACAAAGCTAGGAATATTCAAATCAGTTTAGTAGAATTTAACTAATCTTTTAATTCCAACAAAGTCATATTGTGTATCAAAATATACCTCAAAAATTTTTATTGCAATAATGAATGGTGTAAATTTATGCCACTCTGATTTTTTCAGATTTTTTAGAGGCCGGATAATATTGCTAAAAAGTTTTATCGAGGTCGGGTTTGAACCCACGCCACTTTTATAGTTTTATTAAGAGAAGCGTCAAAACACTTTCTCTGCGTATTTTCAATAATTTTTAAAAAATATTTTCCAGACCTAAAAAATCTGAAAAAAATCGGAGTATCATAGCTTTGCACCCTTTATCCATTTTTGCAATAAAATTGTTTTGAGGTCGATATACTCCATTGTATTAAAAATAGTTATTGGCGTATTTTTAATTATTTAAAACTTATAACAAAACAATTTACAATAAGAATAACTTGTATGATATTATTTTCTTATACATTGAATTTAATTTAAATATTTTATCTTGTAAATCAAACAAATATACAATAGAATTAATGATAATTTAAATTTTTCATGATAACAATTTAATAGTTAAGAATAAATTCAAACAACTAGAGAGGGACGCTGTTGACCATGAGTCGTTATGCTCTAATGGAAATGCTGTTGCAAGGATAATGAGATGTGGTTAGTGCTCTGCAGGAGAACGCTGCACCTGGTAAGGGGGCGTGGCTCCTCTCTCTCTCTCTCTCTCTCTCTCTCTCTCTCTCTCTCTCTCTCTCTCTCTCTCTCGTCTCTAATGTCTTGACCGCTTTACTCTTGACCACGCAATAGTGGTAGCTGCATTTGAATGTATGCAGATGGAAGTACAACAACTAACAATTGCACTAGCTGCACTAGATCTATTCTTATAACACACAATGAAAAACATCATTATATTCTACATCATATAAAACTACCCCACTGTATATACGTATACGTACTGCATATTATTTTTCTCCAAGTGAGTATAGGTCAAGATGATAATATATAGTAGAAAATCGTGAAATCATCCAATTTTAATGAGAACTGCAGTAAAAACTAACCATATATACAAAAGCATATACAATTGTTATTGTATAATATATGAGGTATATTATTATACTGTATATATATTTTTTGTTATACTGAATATTATAAGAAATTTATTTTTAAAATATTGCTAAATTGTTTCTTTTTTTATACAGAGAACAATTTTCTTGTTTGCACAGTATACTATATATAATATACTTTATTTATTGTTATATATATTTATTTTAATGAGGTCAACAGAACTATATAATCATATTAAATCCGAACATTTTATTTCTTAAATCAGAATACTCTAGTATATCAATAAAAAAAAATGTACAACATCAAAGATCTATTTAAATATTTTACTGTAGAATTTCAAATGATATACATTCTTTGCAAATAAACAAAGTTGTAATTTAAAAAAAAAGAAATGCTTTACGTATGTACTTTATCATAAATGATATAAAAGTTAAAATGCAAGCCGTTCGATGGAAGTTATTGCACTTAACAATGCACAAAGGCCTTTATATGCAGTGATGACAGTTTCTACATGAACTGCACGGCCTTTGTACGATAGTCGTGCATAACAAGAGAAGGCGGAAATCTTTGATAATGTCACTGGAACACGGAATTGCAGCAATAAAAAGGGTTCTACTTGGTGCTCACGCGACATTTAATATTTCACATTGCATACATGCAGTATCAACAAATTAAGATTTCCCCCCACCAGAAGAACCACAAACCAAGAACTAAATTTTGTTTTATGATATATTCCGATTACCTAAAATTTGGAAAGATAATACCAAGGAAATTGAGATGTTGTTGTTTTTATAGTGTGAAGGCTTATTTGCAATTTAAATTCTAGTGTATAATATGTTATTTAGTAATATATTTTTAAATATGTTTTGTTTTCGACGAGTCTAACCCTTCATTCAAAGTGCTACATTTTATAATGTTTGTGTTTGTATGCTTGGAAATTGATGAATAAAATATTTGAATTTGAATTTGAATTGTTAAAGCATTTTACCGTCAAATTTGGTATTAAATATCACATTTTAGGTCTGAAAATTTAAATTGGGCTGCAAAATTGTTTTCAGTGGGGCCGTTTCTGGAAATTTTTATTGTGTAATTATGCAGGTACAGACAAGTAAATTTTAAATTCTCACCATTCGTAGCCGGAAGTGATAGGGTTCTGACATCCCTATTTGCATTTTAACTTTGAAAATTTGCAGAAAGGTATGATTAATACGTCAAGAGTGGTCTAAATTTAAAAACTCGAATAAGAACAGAAATATAATTATGCTAAAAAACTCTAACTTTCGGTTAAATAAGTAATAATTTCATTTAATTAATTTCATGTAGGTTTCAATATACCAAATAAGAAATAAGAAAATTTCAAGTCAGTTGGGTATTTTGATTTTCAAACAGAAGTTACAAATTTTTTGTATCTCTTTTGTTAAAATATTGACCATTACATATAATGCAGTAATCAACATTGTTGTCATTTAAACAAAGCTGCAACTAGTATAATAATGCCTGATTTATATGCAAAACATGCAACATGTTTGTATACAAAACACTCTCTGTACTTAAGTGAATTGTAATGTTTCATACAATATAAACAATTCGTAATTGTAATTATATGTTTCAAACTATTTAATAGTTAACTAAACATACGAATAATATATGAGCATTTATTTCCCTTTTAATATTAAATGTTACATTTGTTATAAATGTATAACAAATGGAATCAATAGTAATTATTTTAAAGCAAATGAAGCACGTTTAATATAATTATATAACTCTTGTCTAATAACTAATAACTATGAATTTCTATAAATTATATTATTTAATTGATAAAAGCAACAATACTTTGATGATATAATTAGAAAGCGATAAAACTATGAAATTGTATTTCAATGAATATTATTATTATTATTTTTTTTTGCTAATTAATGCAATTTTGCTCATTAGTCTACTATAATTCTGTTCTGTTCTTTATTTTTTTTTCTTTTGCATCATTTCTTATTATGTCAAATCTTAATTTAAGGTTACTGGAACATTTGAAATGTTGCTGTCTATTTCACTATCGTTTTACGGTTCCCCTAGTCAAATCATAGCAAATTGTGACACGTAAACATCAGGAAAAATCATTGTCAGATCAAATTGTTGCATGTTATAAATGGGCGCGATTCACGAAGCAGTTAACCAGAGTTGTAACCACGTTGAGCTTAACCATATTTTTAACTAGGTGGTTTAACACGTAAAACAGGTATAGTTAAACGTGATTATTAAAACCTGGCTAAATGCTTCATGAATCGCATGCAATGATTAAACTTAAAAAGGGGCATTCACAAAGTCTTAAGGCCACATTTAGGGCTCGATAATTTAAGACCAAAAATTTTGGGTCTAAAAAGCATGCCTAAAATCGGGCTTTAAATTATCGAGCCCTAAATGTGGCCTTAGGGCTTTGTGAATGCCCCTTAAAATGATAAAACGGAAGGGTTTTCCCAATAATTTATAGAATTGATATAAAGTATAATATAATAATAACGTTATATAATTTACAAACTTAATATTCTTTACTTGATTTTATATGTCTTGCTAATTAATTCACATACATATGACGATAAAAAAAATCCATTGTAAAAAGCATTCTTCAATTTAGTAATGATGTATGAGCCAACTCTCTCTTTTAATTAATTTTTGCCGTAAAAGAGAATATTTAAAAATATTGAGTGCATGTATAATATATAAGCTAGTATTTCGTAATAATCTTTTTCTTTTTGCAACTCCCACCAGTTATACTCGGAAGGTTTTATTTTTCATCATGTAATACATTTTCATAATATAATATATTATATTTTCAAATCGTTAGCCATCATATGCCATATTACTAGTATAAAATTACATAGCATTATATAAATTCAATTTCCAAAATATTTTTAAAAAATATAATGATAATGTATTTTACAAACAATTTTACGCATATTTGATTAAATTGGTAAATTTAAAAACAAAATCTTAATCGATATTTAAAGCCTTTTAAAGCTTCTTGATAACTCAAAAGTTTTCCTTCAAAGATGCGAAATGATTGTTTTTTATGGTAATAATTACCACCATTTGGAAACTCTTCTCAGTATATACTTGGTTCTTTGGTGATGTTTTAAATACAGTAATTTACAATGAAAATTAGCTATTATCCAGACAGACTCTCTCGTATCCCCTCCCTCCCTCTCACTCACTATGAAACATGAAAACTTAAAATTAAAGCACTCGGAGATTGAAATTGATTATCATGCTTTTAAGTTACATTTAAATTAAGAAAATAAACACTAATAGCTTAATAGATATAATTCTCATAATAAGAAATATTATTTTAGATAAACCACGATTATCAAACCTATATTATTACTTCTCGTTTTTGTAATTATTATATTAAATTTGTTTCACGACTGTTAAGTGTTACAGTAAATTAATTTAAAGTTGTATTCAAGATAAGTATAAAATAACATTAGCACATTTCACTTTTTATTAAAAAAAAAAAAAGGATTTCAATTCTTTATTAAATTGATCCTTTTTAATGCAAACAAAAACAGTATAAAATATTTACAAATATAGAACAAAATTTAATGCTATTGTTTTTATTTATAATATAAAATATTTATTACACTAATTATGATTTAAATTAGATTGAATTATTCATAAAATGTTTCATTTTTTTTATTCACATTTAATTTAATAAAATGATAATATTATTTATTTATTATTATTTTGTTGTTGTTGTTTTGTTATTGTATCAAAATAGACTGACTGTCAAAATGAAAAACTCAGTGAGGTAAAAACTGACAATACGAGAGATAAATAATGCATTTTAATTCATTTTTCAAACAAGAAGCATTCGCAACAACGTATACGTATCGTTCTGTCAATGTACGCATCATTGGTCGTGAATACCAGCATTGGTTTGATATAGAGCGAGAGATGGGGGTGAAGTCGATGCTGTGACCAAGGTGTTTCTATCTGTCAGGTGGATACGGGATTTTAAGAAAATAGGAAATGAAACTTCAATACAGTGCAAAAATTAATGCTCTTCTCGTGTGGTTTTCCATGAAGAAAATCAGCATTATGAAATTATAATGTGATGCATTCTCTAATTCATTGATTATATTTAATTAGACTGTTCTTCTGTGAAACGATTCTGAATGTTTTTTCATAGAAAATTACGTTGAAATGGAATCATATTAATTAGCTTTGAAGTAGTATGTTACATTTTTTATTTTATTGAATCTGTCAGAATTGACGCTCTACGGTATCACAATGTGATGATTGATAAATTACCATTATTAAATAAATGCTGTATGGATATACTATAATTAAGTAAGATTTAGGATTCATCTTTAGCAAAATCACATCACGTTGTTCGACACTTACGTGAAATTGCGTTGACAATTAAAAAGTTCGCTATACTCTGAGGTAATATACACTACACGTCACATTTAATTAGATTTTCATCGTATTTGTAATGTCCTTGGTCATTGGTTGACAGTTTGCAACGAAGGATCTAATTGGTCCAGCACGAGCCGAATACTTCCGAGCATCTCCGACTAAAACCTAAATGAACATGAGAGCCAGTGTATAAGTGACTGCCTCGGGTTTAGTAGATTGAGGATCAACCAACATTACAGTACATCAATATTGAGAAATTTATATATTGTACTCTGACTAACCTTTTTTCATCCCTTTAATTCCTATTAATTTACAAAAAAAAAAAAACAGTATTAAATACACCAGGTATTACTGATGAACTGATGAAGTATTTCCGGAAGAAAGAATATTACATTATTATAATATTTATTAACAATTTTATAGATGCAAGTTCCTGCATGACTTTCACTGCTATATTCATTGCTATTAAAAAAATTATTTAGAAAAGTTACACAATTCATAACTTATTTCATAATATGAAAAATACACAATTTTGAGTATTTTTATTGTCTCTTGATTATAAAATGTTTACTTATTCATTCAGTAGAGTCTTGTTGAATCATGTTGTATCAGGAGGGAGGTGCTTTGAGAGACATCATCATACTCACAACAACAACGATCTATGTAGCATTAAATTGTGCACGTCACGCTTTTAAGAGTTCGTTATATGAAAAGCAGTCTGTTATAATAACCAAAGGAACGCTAACGAGATGGGTTTGTCCATGAATGTTTAACGGGAATTAATAATCCCGCTTATCGCTATATACCAAGATTATTATTATAAATAAAATGCTTTTATAGAGTACTTTATTAAGCTTTGAAATTTCTATAATATGTATTTAATATATAGGCTTCTCTATATGTATATATGTTATATAATGATTGAGTGTTTGTTAGTTCCTTTGTTGTATGATATCTTTATTATTAGCTTACTACATTATAATAGTCTATCATTATAATGTATATTACGTATATAATTATAAATAATTTTGATAAAAAAAATTTCAAAAAATAAATAAATAAATAAAAAAGAAAAAAAAAGTGTATGATTTTAATATAATGTGGTAAGGTTTCGCAATAAAGAAAATACATTAGCTTTGATAATTGTAACATTATAATTATATGTTCTTATCTTTTATGGATAATAACTGATCTTATTTGTGAAAATATTATTAGCAAATTGATAAATTTGTTTAAATAACGGGTTATTCTTTACAATAGGGAAAAACGATTATCTAAATTATTTTGTTTATTTTTTTTTTTAGCAGTCATACAGATTGTATACTGCATGTAGAATTAAATTTGTTATGCATTACGATAACTGACTTTCTTTTTCTCAGCTATACTCATCATGGGATAATCGGAACAGAATGAACTTTACCCATGGAGTTAATATATACTTTACCCTGCCTGATTTGCTACAGCTGTAGCTCCAAGAGACAATGTGATAATTTAAATTTAATTAAATAAATTTGTAATTTTTTTAGTTAAATGGAAGTCACAAAAAAGTATTCGTTCACTACGCCTCCATTAACTTCATGACAACATCTACAGATATTACAAACAGAGCAGGGGTAAAGTTCATGCTGACCTGCATGAGATGCATGTACATCAAAATTAAATTAACATAATGGATATAATAATCGAGATCAATCACAAAGTTTTAGTTTTGGAGCGTTGTAGTTCTATGAGAAATAGATTTTTAGTTTTAAATCAAAGTAGGACCCAAATATTTATAAAAGATGATAATATTATGCAGACTGCTTGAGAATTAATACAAAAATTCATCTTTATTGGAAAGGCAAGCATTTTACATGCATCGAGGTGTACAAAAAGGGAAGCTACATTGTTTAGATTTCTTGAAAATGAAATATTTTAAAATAATTTATTTATTTATTATATTTTCCTTTGAACAAGATACAAAAAAGTTGAACAAAGGTAGGAAACCCAAGAGAATCCAATAAGGATTATGAAAAACCAGGGGTTTAACATGGGCACCCAACAACAATCATAATAACATACTTATTATTTTTCAATTTTTAATCAAACCCTATTGGGTACTTTTATTTACTAATTACATACTACTTTAAAACCCCGAACCTTCCGAAACCCTAACTTGAGCGTTTCGCGGGCTCTTCTGGAACGGGGGCGGCCACGGCCTTGCAAATCCATCCCGGCATTTGCCTGCGGCTGAGGGAAACGTGGAAACCTCAGCCAGGTTGGACGCTACAGCTTTTTTGTCAATGAACCGGAAGTGCAATGGTCCAAAGCCAGGGGAACCACATGGTGGAAAAGCGCAACGTTTTACCCCTGGGTGGGAAACGTGGTTTTTGTTGAAAATGGTCACCCATCCAACTACTAACCATGTTACAATAATATTTTAACTTGTGTTTACGTTTAATTATTAATTAATTTTACTAACATAATCTGCGCTAATATTTTTTTTTTTTAGATTTTGATAACAAAACGTGCATGATCCATACATTTACTTTTATTTGCAATATTTTATATTAATTCAAAATCTATACAGTATACTAGGATACAAGATTTTTTAAAAATCTTGCTAGTATATAGGCTTTTTGTTATAATATAAGTAATATGAAACGTAATATTTCCTATTGCAAACTCAACTGTAAATTGAAGTCGAAGCCGAAATTACTGATGCTATATTGGCGTCATAAAGCTAGTGCGAACCTAGTGGTAACTGCTAGAACTACGTGCGTCTGGCGAGGATTGCTGTATATTATTAACATTGTAAAATCATGTAAATGCTCTGTCAGCAGCCACAGCATAATTTTACAGAATTGACAACACCATAATTAGTTGTCAAATACTTTCGGACAAATATAAAAAAATATTTCAACTTCGTAAGTAATTTCTTTCCTAAAAATTTGATAATTTTTGTGATTCTCCCCATGCTATTAGGTATTGCCGTATCCTCGATGCAAAGAGCAAAATTTTCAGACGTCAGCGCCATCTCTTGGTTCTTTATGTCCTCTATACTGCACTGTTGTTTAAAAAAAAATAGTTACGAATTAAAAATAATACATAAACTAGAATAAAAAATAATAAAGTATAATAGTTGTTATGACTAGACGTTTAATATTCTTATGTAAGTTTTATTTTATTTGTATAGAAGTATTATAAGTTTAAACAATTTCTATGTAAATTAATTGTTGAGAACTCAAAGATGTAAGTTTAAAAAAAAAACAAGAGAGAGACTATAAAGTATATGAAATGTGAACAAACGAGGTATATATAGTGTGAAAATTAAGTGTGAATAGTCGTAGCTAGTAGATTCTAGCTAGCATACTGTATGAGACATGGTTCACATTACTCCTTCTGTTTCTCATGGTCGACAATCCCGCCAAGCAAGCAAACGTAAAAGAGACGAGCACAGAAATTACACCTCAAGAAGTTATTTCAGACTGTAGATAGGTCCTGAGACTTCTCTAGCTCTCTCTCTGACTGCGTGTGTATAACATGAGCGATGTTATATTATACTTCTGTTACTGGCAAGTATAAGTAAGCAACGAAGAAAAGCAAGCAAGCAAACATAGTATATAATATATAGTAGTTTATATAGCAACACAGAAGTAGGCGTTGCTTATATATAAGTTTGTAAAGTGCAATTATCATTAATAAAATATTATCAGGCAATGAAGTAACAAGTTAACTATTACAACTACGCGTTGCTATTTCTGCTTGCTGTTTCATGCCTGATGTTGTTACTGCTGCTGCTGCTGCTGCTATTTCTGTTAGTGCTATAATATACTAGATGGCATAGTTTAAGACACATGAAGATAGAGAGAAATGAAGAGAACGAACGTAGTTACACCATTAAGCAGCATGGAGGTCAAAGGAGATGCAAATCAGGCTCTCAGTATTCCTCTTTCAGTATTGTACCTCAGGGATCTTCTTCTTCATGCCTGTTTGCTTGCTACTGGAGATAGAGCATTCTCTCCAGACACGCATGTACCCTCTATAAGCATTAAGACTCGTGCAAATTGCCCTTTTTAATATATGCATGAGAATTGGATTCTAGTAATTGTTATATGAAAAAAATAAAGCTTTGTAATAATATGTATTATTATTATATAATCATGATTATTATTTTAATTGTCTTTAATTAATAATATTTATAAGTTTAAATTTAATTACATCATAACATTATATTTTAATATTAATTTCATAACTCGTTGTCTTGTAAAAGTGGGGAATTTGCATTTTTTTTTTAAATTAAATGAAATGTAAATTAAAGTGCAAACATAATATTTTATCACATAATCCACGTACCTCTCCCCTCCCCCCAAAATACATATCAAATTATCATTTTTGAGATCTGATATAGCACATATCAATTAAGTACATCGATTAGGATAACATTTTTTAGGGAGGCCAATTTCTTTTATAAATCCCAATTTTGATGAGTTACATTTACTGTGCAGTTAAATTAAAACTAACTCAGGAATTAGTACAAAATTAATCCTCTCTTTGTCGCATAATGTTGCTTACTTTAAAATAAATATAATCTCTACACCTTATATAATCATTTTTTATTTCTAGAACTTATGAAAGAAACAGCATGCAATAGATATAAAGTGCCCAAATGTTACAACTGTTTTCGACACCCCCATGCAGGGATACCAAAACTTTTTCTCCATGAGTTAAAGTGGTAATCACTGCAGTCTTGATTAAAAAAAAAGTAGCAACTACGTCGGCAGTTGGTGGGCGAATGTTGAGGTCGATAAGAGACCCGCGGTGAAATTCGGGCCACGCATCTTCAGTATATATGTAGGGTGTCTTGGAGGTGGTAACACCAAATGTGTAGCTAGTATAGTAGCTTGGTGTGTGCCACGCTTATTTATTTCTCTTTATTATTTTCTTCTTCTTCTTCTTGTTTTTGTTTTCGTAGACCACTTCCTATGTGATGTGTGTTGAATGCTTTGTCTTTTTTCTTCATTTTGTTTTCCCTTGCTTTGGCAAACTTATGACGGGGATTATTTTTCTACTTTATTGCCTGTGGTAGCTGCTGCTGGAGCTAGTATGCTCCTCTTTCTCCTCACACACGCGCCAACCCCCCCCCCCCCCCATGAAAAGAAATTGTCAACTCTAGCGTCCGAACAGATGTTATATAGAACCCCTCCCCATCTTACATCAGAAATGCCGCGTCCCTAAAACTCACTCAAATTTTACGAGAACCGTTATTAACGTGTAATATCACACAACGCATGAACTATTTTTTATTATATATATAATAATGTTCACTTTTTATATCTTTGATCATATAAAATTAAATAATCATTACTTAACATTAACCCTAGCTTTAGTAAGCTTATTTTTAAAGCATTTTAATTTTAACGACATGGGGATAAAAAAAGAGAAAAATAATTTGACATGGCATTACTTTGCATACATACATGATGTATATCTGTATACGTATATGATGATATATTTTATAACTTATAGCAAAACCTATATATATATATATATATATATATATATATATATATATATATATATATATATATATTATATATATATATATATTTATAGTATATAGGCTTTGACTTATGGTATGACTCGTTATTTATATTATCAATATAAAATATTCAGGCGTATTAATTGAAAGGCTATGAAAATTAGCATGGTTTAAAATATGCTAAACTAAAACAACATTGGCTTGCTTATCCTCGGCTGAACGGATGAGCAAAAACGTATGCTTACCCAAGGGCCAGTGTAAATGAACTGTTTCTACGTGAGGTAATCGTAAACAACGAGGCTGCTGCTTGCACGGATAGGAGCGATGTTTTGTGCCCCCGGGCCACGTGGGACTCTCCCCTTTCATGCTGCGCTACAGCACTAATAGAGTCCCACCTACGCGGATATTTTCTTGCAGCCTTACTCGGTACTTGCTCACTTACGTCAAGAGAATACAAATGAAATTAAAATATTTTTTATGTTAAAGGTGGATTTACATGAGATACGATTTTTGATGCATCACCAAATACAAATTCAAAATTTTTTATTCGTCAATTTCCAAATATACAAATACGAAATGCAAGTAATTTGAATTTGTTAAAGACGTCAACAAATTATGGAGTGCATTATTAGAACTTAGATTGCAAGCTAGCAAGCCTACAAACAATCAAGTAACTTTTTAACAGATCTTTTAAAATCACTTTATTTTGAAATTGTAACACATATAAGTAGCTGATTATACAATCTAATCAAGGAGACCTTTATTATAAAGTTCGAGCCTGCATATTAATGGAGTTATTATTAAATTTTTGTCTCTAGTATGATATGAGTTGCAATTCATAAATGGACAACATACATGCATGAAAATTTTTTATTGCAGAAATGAATAGAGGGTACCAAATTATGCTACTCTGAATTTTTTCAGTTCTTTTTGAGACCCGGAACTATTTATAAATAATTATTGAAAGTCCTGTGATTTCAGTTGGCACCCCTGATGCCTTAATAAAAAGGATGGAGACTGGACGCCTATTGACGCCTCCAGGGGGCGTGGCCGCACTTTCAATAATTATTTAAAAATAGTTCTGGGTTTCAAAAAAATCTGAAAAATTCAGATTAGCATAATTTTGGTACCCTTTATTCATTTCTGCAATAAAATTTTGTCATGTATGTTGTCCATTAAATTATTCTTCATATTGCTTTCTGTAAGCAATGTTTCCATGTGAATTTCTGATGAGGATACACGTTATGATGATAAATTCATAGCGCCAATAACCATAGCTGCTGCTTTTTTACATAATATGCCCAGCATTATTGGTATCGAGTTGCTTGAAAAAAAAAATTACCCGTGTAAACACATATTTAAATACCTCTTGAAAAAAATATAACAAAAATGATTTTTTTTTAAATATCTTGAGTTTCTAAATGTTCTCCATTCACATCCATACTAAATTTAAAAAAAATGATGTAATATCATCTCGATATGATTTGCAGTTTTGTTCTAAAAGAGCATAATATAAAAAATAATAGTTCGAAGAGTATTCGTAAATTCCAATTTATTTGAATGAAACGGAATATTTACATTAATTCAAGCAATTTGAACTTATTTTTAAAAATCAATAAAAAGCATAAAAAATTTGACTGCAATTACGCCAATTACTAAAAATTTATTTTATTTATTTATTTATTTATTTATTTATTTATTTATTTATTTATTTATTTATTTATTTATTTATTTATTTATTTATTTATTTATTTATTTATTTATTTATTTATTTATTTATTTATTTATTTATTTATTTATTTATTTATTTATTTATTTATTTATTTATTTATTTATTTATTTATTTATTTATTTATTTATTTATTTATTTATTTATTTATTTATTTATTTTATTTTATTTTATTATTTCACCCAAGGTACACACAGTATTACAAGTAGTGGGGTGGGGGTAGCAAGCAAGGCACTAGAAGCACCATATCACAAGTGGCTGCTAACCTACAAATTTATACCAATGCTATAGCATAGAATGCTAGAGTCAAAAACAAACAAATTAATTAACTATTTTTAAGAATATAATAATTCTTAAGAGCAGAAGGAAACTGCTTAGCATCACTTTTCTTTACATTGCAGGGCAACTTATTCCATTCAGACACAGTCCTTATTAGAAAACCTTTTTTATATAACTCTAAACGAGCCTGTGGTGGAATAAGACTAACAACACCATCTTGCCCTCTAATTTGACGCCCATTTTTAACACTATCAGTAATATTCAAATCCACCTGACCTGTTCTACACTTATTGAAAAATAAGAGATCAACTATCTCAAATTGTTGACTTATTGGAACAATATTTGTTATAGAACAGTCAGGCTTATGATTATTATAAATGAACTTATAAAATAGTACATAAATTATATTATACCCTCACAATTAATGCATCTTCTGCATGGGCAGTGGGCAGGAAAATGTATACTATATAAAAATGTAAGCTTTATAATAATGCTTCATTAAACAAATTCTTATTATTGTTTATACAAATTAAAGACATATATTTTTTTTAAAAAATTCTATCTATATTAACTGCAATTTCCATAGTAATAGCATTGCGATATCAAATATTGTAAAATTATATGCAATAGCTGCCATTTTTATGCTATAAAAAATCAAATTGAAATGAAAATATTGTTGACTTCAAGTAAATATTGTATTACAGTATGAAATTGCACATTAAGATATACTATATTTATATATATAAGAGAAATTCATATATTCATATTATATTTTTCATTTGGTTGGATCTGATAGACATTTGCTAGCCTATATATTTGAGCCTGAAGGAAATAGCAATACATTTATATATATATATATATATATATATATATATATATATATATAATATATAGTGAGAGAGAGAGAGAGAGAGAGAGAGAGAGAGAGAGAGAGAGAGAGAGAGAGAAAGAGAGAGGATGGCTGGCTGCTTACTTGAAATGTTAGGAATTACAGGTATGTTTCAATAGGGTCCAGAATTAATCTAGAGTTTGATAACATTATGTCACCATGAGTAGTATCCAACATGACCTAGTTCATGCTCCAATGCTCACCACAAATTTTGCTCCTTCATTCCACCAACACCGCCTAGATCTCAAATGACAACAGCTATCATATATATGTGCAATACATTTAGGTATGTCATCGGTATAGCCTGAGGTACTGTACTATAATATGTATGTTGTATGACCAGATTGCAGCAGCAGAATGTTATAGAATATGTAATATATATTTCTATATGCATTATTAGTATTGAAAATTAACCAGAAAGTAATTGGTAATTCAACGTATACTATATAAAATATTATATAGGGACTATTAAGACAATCATTAGCATAGACTTTGATTTTAACCTTGCATTAAATTTGATATTAAATTTCAGTACTAAATATATGGTATACTAAAATTTTCTAGTTTTAATCTCTATTACAAATTCTATAGATGAAAGGCCTGTGAATTACTGATTTTTTGTGTTGGTTTTTCAGTTTAGTTTCATAAAAATATACAAATATAAAAAAACAACTTACTAACAATGTTGACAAGCTTATAAATGTAATGTTACAAAAAAAAAAATGAAAACACTGTAGGCTGAGTGCAGACTAAATTCAACAATACGCTTGGAAATGCTTGAAATATTTACATGTTGTTTTTATAAATATTTTGTGATAAAATTGGATTCTTCTATACACAATAGTGAAAAAACATGGAAAAAAAATTAATCATAAAATAATACCGATGGCATCACAAAAACTTTTAAATAATGATGATGTTATTAAAATCCATGTATTACTTAGTCACGTGGTTAATTTAATCGTACTTTTTTACTTGCATTGAACAAATCATGAAATTTTTATTGCATATATATAGGACCTCGATGTATTGTCAATTTTTTCAACTTTTTTTTTACCCTCCGACACCTTAAAAATTAAATGGAAAGACGCTGTGACGTCATTGTGATGCAATGTCTTTCCCTATTCTTGCGTGTTAAATATTTGCATGACTATGACCTCACAGCGTTTTGCAGCACGATATAAGGGTGTTTGAGGGTGAAAAAAATCTGAAAAAATATTGACAATACATAACTCGAGGTCCTCTATCCAAATATGCAATAAAAAAGTGTCATGAAAGTTGACCATTGTGGGCATTGTATGTTCTGTTTGTTTCGATTTTATCTAATGTTACCGTTTTTTTTTTCAAATGAAAAATACCCTTCATATGGTGAAAAGAAAAAAAAAATATCTGGATATTTTTTTTCCTTGAAATATGAAAAATAATGGCGTGAGAGGTCTATAAAAAAATATTAATGAAGAGGCTTCTTGTTTACGTAATTTTAATGCATGGTTTAGACAGCTCGTTAGAAAATCTTTTGAAAATAATAACACACAAGATGAATACCTACCGCAGTTCTGAGGAGAGTACATGGAGTAGGAGATACTCCATTGCAAAGTACTATAATATAGGGTGAAAAAAAAAAAAAACTAAAGTACTACAAGAAATGCATGAAAGATCTAAAACAACTGATAAGTTTCTTCTGCGGGATGAGAGATTTTCATACATCGTTGCATATGTTACACATTCTCTCCCTCTCATAACATTTTTTTTTTTTTTTTTGCTATTGTAGACTATATGCGAAGGCTTATGTAAATGTATTCATTCTTTGTGAATCTGTTAATTAAATATTGTGATTGAGTGCAAGAATAAAAAGGGGGTTGGGTTGTAGGGAAAACCTCTTCATTACAAAAGTAGGGAGAGAGAAGGGAGTTGCAATTTAGCTTTGCCTAATAAAGACAACCACCCGCTCGCTTAACCCACCGTCACAGCCACACTGTAAACTAACTTGGTAGCAATTTTATCACACAGCTCATTGTACAAATAGTTTCCACTGCATTGACTTTACTATTAACCTTGCTCTGTATTACCCCTTGTATATATATATATATATATATATATATATATATATATATATATATATATATATATATATATATATATATATATATATATATATATATATATATATACAGTACTAGTAGATAGTAACTATATAGACGGGATACAATTTGAGGAAAGGAATTTAAATTGAGTTTCATGTTAAACCCTAGACTTGACACGTGTTGTCGTCAAACGATTTCAAGTGTTTATATATTACACATGATATAGAAATTTTTATTTTGTTATAGTAATTAATTAAAAGTATTAATTAAATTTCATTATTTTATAACTTTTAAGTTAATAAATACTAACTACATTCTGTTATTAAATGTTTGTTTGTTGACTGAAGTAAATAATATATAGTAAAACTTTCTTGTTGAATATGACATAAAAAAACAAAAATTAATTAATGTTTATTACTATAAACTATTATAACTTAAATTGTCATATTTATTATATAATAAAATATAATTAACAAAATCCATTTTGCTAACATATATATAGAGATAGTTTACTAAAAGTTCTACTGGACAGACAACAAATTTCTCTCTCTTAATTTCTTATCTTTTATAATACTTTTTTCACCCTATTTGGATTATCCGTATATACTGTAATTTCACATATATAGGTCCAATAGTTTCCCCTACTTTCTTCTTATATAATTAATGCAGCAATCGCAATATCGGAAAGTAATTTCGCACCCCTGTTACCCCTCGCGTTTAGTTTCTCCCCGGACGCCTGATGGTGCACCAAAGAGGGGGCAAGGACAATATGGCTCTGGGGATGTCCCCACCCTCTATGTCCGAGTATAGCGTATATACGAGTCATGCTGGCCCTACACTACTGCTGTTCTCTAGAAAGTTGGTAGAGGGAAGAAGGAGGTAGTGTAGAAGTTTGTCCCAACAATTCGCTCCAACAATGTGTCACCTTGTCCCTTTAACACCGGCGTGTGTAAGATTCGCAAGCCAAGCACCCAGACAAAAGAAATTTTATTATTTCTACGGATTTATTTAACATTGCACGTACATGCTTGTCAATGTAACTTTAATGTAATATGTGTAACAAGGTCATGTAACAAGTACATTTTAAATCTAATGGTCGTTACAGCAGAACTTGACAGTTAAAAATTTTTAAAGGGAAAATAGCAAGTTTGCTTAATTGATTACATGTATTGTGTTTATAGGAAAAATAATAAAGTAAATAAAATAAAAAGTATTTGAAATTATATTAAATATGTATATAACTTTTATGATGATTACTTACAAATTAAGAAAGGAATTCATGAAAAATGGTATAATATTCGTAATTAATGTTAGGACCTATTCTGAACGAACTTAATATTATATAGCATAGAAATTTATTTAGTAAGCTCTCAATTTAATACTGCAATTTGGTATCAGATTTTGTAAGCTGGAAACTATATGAAGTTCTCATAATTATATATAGAATGGTCGCAGTGCTAATTAAATGTTTCAACTAATAATTTAAACCATGTGTGATTGATTAATAATATAAATGTTTATTGAGCAGAAACATAAAATACATATTTTTTATACAAAATGCATAAAACCCCTCCCCAATTGGTAGCTAAAAAAGGATATCCCATTCACATGATGTGTTCAGCCACCCAATGATAAAATATATAAAAAAAATAATGATAATCAAAAAAATATGAATAAAAAAAAGGTGATGATAATTAATTGCATTTGATCTGAAAATTGCAGCAGTTTGTACTTATACATAATATTGCTTTAAGGATCTACCAAAATTTGTTTTACAGAGAATACAACACTGTGCTTTTAAACGTGCTTTCATATATTTTACAATTTTTTTTTTTTAACACATCCATTTTGAAACGTTATTAATAACCCTTTGCACTATCATGCTATTATATGAATATGTCCAAATAATATTGAGTAAACTATGTATATAAAATATATTTTAATATCATTACTTTTTTTGAGGTCATAAACTTTCATTATTGACTTACAAATAATAACTAAATTGACAGCTCTATATTTATTAAAAAAAAAATGTAACACTGGAAATTTATCATATATTAATGAGCCTTGTATACATTCACACAATTTTTTTTATATACGTTATCGCTAACAATATAAGGGGGAATATATATATATATTGCTTTGTGACAGCTACCATTATATAGTATTGCATATAACAGTGTATAAATATCTCGATATTCAAACGTAATGAAGAATGACGCTCGTATTATATTCGTTCATTCTGTTTGCTTCCATTCATGTGAAAAGTCAAATCAAACTTCACTACACTATAAAGGAACAGATATAGCTGATCGTTTGTTTGATCCATAATTATCTCGCATATAATGTTACTGATTTTTTTTATTTATTTGTTTTTTTACTGTTAATTTATAATGATGAGAATAATATATAAAAAAATGTTGATATAGCTCATTATTCTCTTGAGAATAAAGATATAAACTTTATGTTCATATATTTATAATGTTTAAATTAAGTTCTATTTATAATGAATAGAACACTAATTAGTGTATAAATACACCATTCAAATACAATAATATATATATATATATATATATATATATATATATATATATATATATATATATATATATATATATATATATATATATATATAATATGAATGTAAAACTAAGAAATAAGAAAATATGTACTACGTCCGGCGGATCAATTTAATTCAAAACAATAACAAATGCACAACAATGGACTTACGGGGTGTAATTTTTTTATTGACTCATAAAGCCTATGACGTCACTATAATACATTCTTTGGTTCAACTATATAACACTTGTGTAAAAAACTATTACATTGTTGGCTTGTTTATTAAAAATAATCATTTGTTTCCATAGCAACGTGTTTGTTTAGAAACATTATATAGTTGACCCAAAGAATGTAATGACGTCATAGGCGTTGCGGATGGAGCCTCCAGGTCAAGAGATATTTTTAATCTCCATTCTAGATATGATGCAGTGCTTAAAAAAATCGCATAAAAATCTAAGGGTTATTTTTCAACCTTCTCTTTTGACTGAGCCAGTAAAAAAATGACACCCCGTAAGCCCAATCAGGTTTTTTTCTATATTATTTTTTTATAGTCTCTGATCATTTAAGATTGTAAAATGCAAAAAAGAGAGTAAAATTTTAGTTTATGATGAGTGATATTTTTTTCCCAATATACGTAAGTTAAAATTGATCTTCATCACAAATGTATTTGGTCCGGTTTTGCAACTCTCGCTACATTTTATCCTATAGCTGAAAAAAATTGTTTTGGCGAGAAAAATTTGACATTTAAACAAATAGCAATATAAAAAATTAGGTGATGATATTTCTTGTTAATTTTTTTTTCAAATTAACGTTGTTGAGTGTTTTTAACATAATATAGCAGTGTTACTTGAAAAATTGATTGTAGTGCTATAATAATGGCATAGAAAATTAAAGTAAAAGAAAAAACCATCCGATATTTACAGTTCCCAGCAAATGTACAGTTCTTAAAGTTAAAAATTGGAATACATAGGTTAGATTCTAATGCAAGTAGTCCAATTTTTAACTTTAAGAACTGTTCAAAAATTCACATTACTTTTATATTTGCATTGAAATGTTTATGAAAAAACATTTTTACAACCAAAAAGGTTAATTAAATCACGTAATACTGTCATTAAAATTTTAGGTAAATAATCTATTAATAATTCAATTATTATGTTATTATAACTATCAAAAGACTTAATTGAAAAAAATACTCTATTTTTTTGTGTGCCAAAGATGGTATTTTTAATTATAAATGCGGTGATAAAATATCTTATTTGATACATTTATTAGCATGAACTTTTCGTCAAGTAAAACAGTCCCTAGAGTATAATACGACTTTCGCCGTCTTTGAATCTTAAGATTATACTTGTTGGTATGAAAGACTTTAGGAAATATGATGGGACAAAAACTGATTGATGGTTACTTTGATGACTGTAAAGCTTTATCTATTTCTCTTGTGGTATCTGAATGATTTAAATCGTCTTTCGTTATCTACAACGAAATTCCCATTAGAGTTTCTTGTATACTCAAGTAGTATATAAAACTAAATTATACCACAAATTCAGTCATTTAATCATGTTGATAAAATGTTAAATCAAATTAAGTTAAAAATTAAAATTTTAACATATCGAAATTAAACTAACAAATTAATTAACATTATCAATAATTAAAGATAAGAATTAAATAAGATGTGGGTATTATAGAATTTATTTATTTTTTTTTTCCTTCATTGGTAAGTTTCAACGCAACTACTAACAAGTAAGTAATCTAAATTTCAGCGTTCAGTTAATTAAATCAAAGGTAACGTAAAATGTCCGGGTCTTAAAGTCGTTTCTAAAACAAACAAACAAACCCTGCCCGTAATTAATTGGTCTCGCATGACCCTTGTTCAATTTTATGTAATGAAAGCATCATCATTGTTTATTATATGTAATAAATTAATGGAAATTTAACATGAATAAAACTTTAATACAAGTTATTTTACAGATTTAAAAAAAAAATAAACAATGAAAAATATTTACAGCAAATTTCACTCTGTATGAGAGAATTAATTTATTTCAAATTTCAATACTAAATTCACTAAATTTGTTTTTCTTTGTCAAGTAAATTATAATACATTACTAATTACATTTAGCCAGCAGTAAATTTATAGCCAAAATTATGTATTGTTTATAAAATAAATTATTATGCGCACAATTACTCTGTTGAAAATTATAATATTATTATATATATAGTCCATTAAATTATAGTGAGTGCTTTTGCTGTATTTTTTCATGTGACGCGCACTTATAAATAATAAATTAAATTTGTTATGTATTTATATTATACACGTATTTTAAAATGAATATAATTATGTCATATTAACCTGACAAAATACAAAACTTCACACACACCAATGATGCATTCCATGAGAGGCTTCAAGTATTTATTTTTACTATCCCTGGAAAAGTACATAATGAGAAGGAAATATGAACAAAAATATGAAATTTTCCATGTCATTTCTAAGAGCAGAGAAAAAAAAATAAAACAATTTAATTTGTTTCATTTTTTCATGCCCGAGAATGAACTTACTCAAGCAAGCTTTGTGATTTATTACAACTGAAAACCTTTTTAAGAAGTTTAAGACACCTAAATTTAGTAGAAGCGCAACTCATTATTATTGAACATTACAAACTATGTATTTAAAATATATATATATTTTTTTTGCAGCTCTCTATGTGGCATGTTAAATCAATTATACACACTTCTGTATACAATTAGAAAACTAGGTTTCTTCTTGAACCTATTTTCTAGGCTCAAAAGTTTTTAATATTAATTGACTTTCATACTATTATTTAAAAATAGTAAAAATACCATTAGGTGTTTAAAAAAACTAAAGTCATTAAAAAGATTAACCTAATAAATATTTAAATAAAACCAAATATTATACAAATAGCCTCAATTGTATCAGTTAAATATCACAGTTGACTCTATAGTCTTTATTGTCACAGATCTCACCGAGTTTATTGTGGTTACATTTCCACACAACCAAGTATTATAACATAATACTACGACGAAGCACCAAGTAATATAGTAATTGGGATGGCGACAGTAATTAGTCCCCTAGAGAAATCAGTGTCAGAGTCAGTGACGACAAGTCTCAACTCGCAATCAAGCCCATGTATACTGTGGACCATTGGGGTTGGAATCTGTAGTACATAGAACCTTTACATAGATATATATAACATATTCTGTGGACATTGACATATTTGATATATGTTATAAACGGCGAAGATATTCCCTTGTGTTGAACTCAATTTTGATATGATATAAATATAATATTATACAAAAATAATCTTCAATTAAAATTAAGTTAAAAATATGATGATATTTAAATTATATAGTATAAATATTAAATGAATTAAAATTCCACTTAAATTATGAAAAAAAAAATCATTAAATTTTAATTGCTGGCAAGACTACCAATTATTTTTTTCAGAATTGAAATTATTAAAATTAATTTTATATTTTTATATTTCCAATTTGGTGTAATTTTAAGGTCATGAGTTTCGGGGGGTGAAAAAAAAATCTTCAGAGAATGTAAAATTTAAAACAAAATATTTTTTAATATTCGAGTACTAAAATTTTTCATTGTTAAATATATATATATATGGCAAGTACTTTGTAAATAGCTCCTTTTTGTGTCTCAGGGAATGTAAACAACTTGCATTATGCAACTAGTATATACACGATCAATCAATGGTATTGTTTATTCTAGTTGCATAAACGTATTAATTATTTACCACTTTATATTATATAATATTCATGAAATTTTCTTGATGTTGAAATCTAGCTATTATTATTATATGGTAGCTGACATATTATTACGCCAGTGGCCATGTTCCATCTAGAACATACTAGTAACTTGTCTAGAGTGCTTAAGGGTATCTTAAGAAAAATAAAAACGTTTTACTCGTCCTGCCTACTGACATGTTTGTCGTTTAAGTTTTGTTTTTAGTGTTCATTGCTGCCGGCAGAGTCATCACATGCTGCAAACGACAAAGTGATACAAAATACCATACGATAGTACGGCTATCACCACCGCTTTGCTGGCTGCTACCGCCTTTGATATTGTGCACAAATAGTTGGCTCCAAGCCGCAACACAGCAGTTTAATACTGACAACTAGAACAGCCATGTCAAATCATATCGAACCCTCAGGTCACAATTATATGACATGCAATATTCGATAAAAGTTATGAAGCGTGATTTGTATATATTTTTTGTTCTATCATTATATAATATATTGGCATTATATGTCAACTTTCAAAAATACAATCTAATATATTTATAAAATGTATAAAAAAATGTAATGTTTTATTTTGTTAAAATCAATGTTACATTTAATTTATTTTTTATTTAGCTGATTTAGCATAATAATTATTTAAAAAAAAATGAAACAGAAATTTCATTTGAACTGCAAACATTATGAGTGAATTGTAATAAATAATTATATAATGGAGTATCGACCTATTTTTTTTTATTGCAGAAATAGATAGAGGGTGTAAAGTTATGCTACCCTATTTTTTTCAGATTTTTTTGAGACTGGGAACTATTTTTAAAAAAATTATTGAAAGTCCTTTTTGTGACGTCACGAGGCGGCAAGTCTTATCTTTTTCTTAAGGAGCGGCGTCTCGTGACGTCAAAAAAAGGACTTTCAATAATTTTTAAAAACAGTTTCTGCGGTCTCAAAAAAATTTTGAAAAAAATCAGGGCAGCATAAATTTGCACCCTCCATCCATTTCTGCAATAAAAAAAATTGAAGTAAATACTCCATTAATCTAATTATATAAAAAGAATGTAACACTGCAATATCTCTTTTTCTACTATAAGTTTTGAATAAATTTAGTGCATTTCTAGAATATACATTTTTAATTAAAATTGATAGTGCATTACAATAAATATTACATTAATACAAACATAAACCATTGAAACTTATTTTCTATTAAAAAACTGTAATTTTATTTAAAAAATAATTCAATATAACTATATTAAAAATATTTAGAATAAATTTATTTATCAATTTTTTATCAGCAATAATATAAAAACTACACCAAGAATAAAATATTTTATAACTGAATATACACCATAGATCCTAATTTTCATAAAGTCAGTGTATAATATAATTCTGACGCGGAGTATATGTTGCCTGCTGCTATTGCACTGTTTATGCATAAAGTTTTGTGTTATGAGAAGAGCACGGCTGCAAGTTACTTCATTACGAGATATTCTCATGTATATAACAATAACCTCTACTTTACCTGCGATATAAATGGAACACTTTACACCTATAATATTTATGAATCTCATAAGCACTTGCTTGCAGAATAAATACATGAAGCTAAAAAAGTAATTTTCACGTTTTAATAATGTTACACAACTCTATGTAGTCCTGAATTTAAAATACATATAATACGTAATGATAAATAAATACTATTATAATATAGACTGATTTCTGGAATGCAAGTTTTATGAAAATGTTGAAAACATAATATAAAACAGAAAGATGAAATAATGTTGCATGATTGTCCTATATAGTTAATTAAAGAAAACATTACTAACTGAAAGTAGCATGTAAACGAATTCTTGACATTTTTTTGTTTACTGTAGAACATCCTCAATTATTAAATAGTAATTTTATTTTATTAATGTTATTTAATTTTATTCAGTAATTATTTGTTTCTAAAAATACTTTGAACTTTTAAATAGGTTGAAAATAAAGTAGAATTATTGCACAAATTTATTAAAAATGAATTATATAAAATTGAAAACTAAAACTATTACAGGTTCACATATATGACGCTACAGCACGCAAATAATTAAAAAAAGTTCGTTGTGCCTAAAGATCTTGATACTTGGTTCTGCCCCAGATAGTTTGCCTTGAGGTTAGGCAATTTGGTCAACACGAACCAATCCTTAAATATATACCATTTTTGTGTCTTGCTGTGATGTTTGATGCTGAGTTGCCTCAATCTGTGGCGAGATGATTTGTTCAGTAGGTACATATAAAATTATTTGAGTATACAGATACAATTTTAAATTTTTTATAGTACAGTAGTATCCATGGAAAAAGTTCACTGACCAACAAATAGCCCTACTGGCGATACATTGTTCAAAGATATCCATATGTTATTGGAGGAAGTTTTTCCAAAGCTTATATTACTGTACATGAAACTTAATTGGATTACAAGTTCAGTAGTATTATTCTAGAGTGAAATAATTTTCTATTTTATTTTTCTTCAAATGTAGTTTGTAGCTGTTGGCAACTTGCATCACGTCACGTGTGCATGCAGTTACCAACAAAGTCATGTCTTATAGTTCGTATGTCACACAGCTGCAGCGATCTGCACTATTATTAATTTAAAAAGAACTACAAACTTTACTGAAACAAATAAGCTAGAAATTAATTAAAAATGTTAAATTAGTTTCTTTATTAAAAAAAAACTGATGTTGCAATAGAGCTTATAAAACTTAAATCTTTTAGTCAATCTTTCTTTTCTTCAAAGCTTGACTAAAAAAAAAATGCATATCCTTTGTTTAAACATATTTTAATAATATAATGCATGGATGAAACGAAAGAAGTAAAAAAAAAAAAATGTTATACAATTAGTATTAAATTACAAAGTTTCTATTTAAAAGAGTTCAATGCTCTAATAAATAAGAAAAGTTTAAAACAGGTAAATAAAAAAGTATTATACTGCATGACATAATAATTTTAATTATTGTAATTATTATGCATTATTTTTATTTGTAAAATGAAATCACTCAAAACTATATTAATTTAAATCATTCAATTAATGGAGACTGCAATATACAATAGCAAAATATAAAGTGCATTGTGCGAGTTTAAATACAACTTTATAAATACAGTTATAATGGAATAAGTAGCAATTAAAAAAGTTTCTAACCAATATTCATATTTTTAATTTGAACTTTTTGTCAACTATGCAGTGAGTTTTATATTATATTAACATTCTTTGTCTGATAATTTTTATAATGGAGAGAAAGACAGGAAGTTCTATAACCTAGATCTTCTATTTTTTTCTATAATATCTTTGTGACAAAAGTCAAGCAAAATTAAAAAAATAAGTTTTGATTGTATTTAGTAACTTGGAGTCTATATTATATTTATAGATAACAAAAGAAAGATTAACTCTAAATATTTTAATTAAGTTTAAATGTAACTTAACAATTATATAAATTGAAATTCATCATCAAGAGCTTTTTCTTAATACGAGTTAATAGATCTAGATGATGGTGTTATAATTTGAAGTATATTATATAAGATCGGTGTATCCCTGAGGCTGGTTTCATCTCTCTCTCTCTCTATATATATGCTTACAATACCCACGTTCAGTAATTGAATTGCTTCTCCAGCAAATATGTGTGATAGGAAGGAAGGAAGGGTGTTGATGTACTATATAGAGAGCTATAGTTAAATTAATCTGATATTACCACCAGAAATTCAATGTATTCTAATTTTATAATAAAATTTAAACACCTAAACTTTACTTATTCAAGTTAATTCTCTTATCTAACATCTTTATATGAATTTGTGCAAGTATGTAATGTATGTATGATAGAAATCATACACTTCCGGTTGTATATCAAGTGAATTTAAGTATATCTTCACCTAACAGCTTACTCGTGGGCTGGTAGTGATGGATGTTGATCAAACATAGCAGTAGCAGCGGCCCAACACCACCACGACGATCGTCGCCACCTTAACACACACACACGATGACATTGCCATCGTCGTTCTATATCGCTCCTTCTTCAATAGCAACCAATTTCCTTCTAAGTGCCCTCGTGGGTAAACGAGGAAGCTGCCAGAAAAAAAAATATGTCTAGAATGTACAGAATTTTATCAGGGAAAACATTCATGCCGCACCTTTTTTTTTTAACCTCGTCTGAAATTTATCCTATAGTGTTTTTTTATATAACCTCAAATTTTATATAAAAAATAGAGTAAATTTTGATACAAATTTATTTAATATTACGTTAAAAATACATCGGTAATTAGATTTACATTGATGGTATTATTTATCATAGTTCTCTCTCTTTATTCCTACATGTTTTTTTTTCTCCTGAAGTATATATGGTAAAAATTTTATTTCATTATATGAAGCATATCGAAAACAGATTTATATGAAATTCCGACAAAATGAAAATGTTATTAGGATAAAAAAAAATACAAGTATTCATTTTTATTCAGAGTAAACAATTTTTTTTTATACGATCCCATCAAGTTTTATTGAACAGTGAAATTCCTGGATAGTCAGCAAATTGTGAAGATCGATACAAATTCTTCGTGTAATGTTATTGTAAAAATAAAGGAAAATACAACAGTTTTTTTTTTATTTATAAACATATCTATACTGTTTAACTAAACAAGATAATGCTGCATGCATTGTAAAATCATTATCAGACCTTCTTCATTATTAAATGCAATGCTTTAATATGGAAAGCTTTATTGTTAATGCTTATTTCACATTTTATTTTTTTTTTTTTTCATTTTCAATTTCAACTTGTCAATTTCATATTTATATGTATACTGTATATGTATGTACATATATTATTTATATATGTATAATTATGTTATTTAAGTGATACAAAACTAATTTAAAGCTTAATATTATGTAAGAAATTATATTTATTTTTGATAATAATCAAATATTCAATTTATATATTATACTGTATTATTTTAGTTTATATAAAGTTATAAATGTTAACAATATGTAGATATGTTGTAATACGATATATTATACTCCTATAGTGAACATTTAACCTAATTGCTCGCTATATTACACTTAAAGTCTAATAAGATACTGTATCTAACTATTTAATTATATTCCCTATGGTGATGGACTTTATGTGTATATATAGTAGTTCATGATAATATGTAAATTTATTAAAGCATGTAAGTGACTAGTTAGCATAACATGTATTATAATCACTTGTAAGTAATACAGACGTCATACCTTACATCTGTATAACAGATCTCTATTATATTAATAATATATTATATTAAGGTGTGATATTTGGACAGAAATACTGCTAAGAAATTCCTCATCGATTTACACGAAAATATTAATGACATACCTTTTGTGATATCAAGTATTTATTTAATTAAAATAACAGTTAACTAATATAAAATCATTGTTTGTTTATATATGTAAGCAGCTAGTTATTGAAATAATTACAATAGATTTATGCTATGATGAAGCATTTATAATACATATAGAAATATTTAGCTTTACCACTCCCTCTAAAAGTTGTGTTAAATGAATTATTAATCAAGCTTTCATTTAATTCCAAAATAATCTCACACCTATTACTTGTATAGAATAGCCAGAAGAAAAAGCCCTGCAAAAATAAACTTCTGAACAATTAGCCATCAGCATTTAAAACATAATATTATAATTAACAAACTTTCAAGATATTCTGTTTTTTATAATGAAAAAAAGGTATAATATAATACTTAATGATTTGTTTATTATTATAAATAATAATACAATTATCTGTGTGACTTAATCAAATAATCATTATTACTCTAAAGAAGAAAGCTATAAAGTATGTGTATAATAAATAAATATATATTATTATAATAGTTATTTTATATTGATTATTCTATCACGATAAAATAATAAAAAGATTTATACAATAGTATAGTTATATAGTAAATAAAGTATTTTATTATTATTTGTTAAAAGGTAAGATGAGAAAAGTAAATATATATATAAAGAAAAAGTTTTCCTTCTGTTTGTTTTTTTACTTTCAGTTGAATAAGTTGCAGTTAGTTTGCTTACTGTTCTCAACAGTTGAATTGTTGTGACGCCTGAATGCTACTGCAGAGCAAATAGATAGAAAGAACTCATGCTCAAACGACTGCTCGATTGCCCTTGCTGGAATAATGAGGTGAGAGATTTATTTGTTACTACGCCTCCTCCCTTATACTGTATATATATATAAGAAGAAGAAGATGCAAGGAAAAGAGGGTGGAGAGATCAATATTGTCACCGTATCTTTAGTTTGCCTGTCACGTCTCTCTCATTGTTGAGTTTGCGTCTTCATTATTGCGACTATAGTAGGAGGGTTGGACAATATCGTTATAGTATATACAAGATTGATACACAGGGGGTGGGGGTTAGAGAGGAGGAAGAGGTGCGTGGCTGTACTCTCTAATTACTAACAACAACGCCATGACGGCAACATGTTTCTCACCCCTTATATGTACTTCCCTTAGCACGTATATCTCCTTTGTCAACTAACCTTGCCGTATAGACGTGAGATATTGAATTAAGGAGGATTAATACTGTCAAATATGCTTAAAATATATTGTCATAATTATAATATTATATTAAGGCTTAACCTGAGAAATTTGGACGAAAAATTCGCTACAACAGATTTTCTTCAAATTAATTTGGTGGACTCACAACAATCGTCAAATTAGCTCTGAATTTTTTTGGAATTTTTTAACCGTTGGTTTAATTATAATTAATTTATTTAAATGAGAATTTTGTATCCTTCCAATGTTAAATTTGTTGATTAGCATTGCAAAAAAACTATACAACAGATTCTTTTACTTTTTTTTTTTACTAAAACCTAATTTTTTAGACTATTTTTCTGAATTGTTTTCATATATTTTGAACCGTGGCGATGATCGTTTCCTATATGTGATGAGAAATGTGGCAACGTTCTCAAGGACTGATGTCACCACCCCCTCCTAAAAATTTATGCGTATTCCAATGCAAACAGTGTTGCCACTATAGCCACGCCTCTTGACCTTGACAGACAAATTCTCAGGTTATACCTTAATGTGGTATATTTTTTTAATTTAATTGTCATGAATAAACATATATTAAACAATGTACAGTTAATGGATCCAAAAATTTGTAATCGTTTATATTTTACTAGTTAATAATATTAATAAAAAAGAAAGAAAAAAGAAAAAATAAAATTAATTTCTCAATCTCAATTTTGAATTCAATTTCCAACTCTAAATCACATACTATATACTTCTAGCACTAAAAATTAAAAGCTGAAATCTATGATTTTTTTTTTTTTTTTTTTTTTTTTTTTGTAAATGCCCTTTTTTTATAGCCGATAATATTTTGTATTTAAATAAGATAAAAAAATAATGGAATAAATAAAAATGAACTGGTTTTGAAATTATTTTAGAAATTGGTATATAGTAAACTGAATTTTTCTAATACAATAGTACAACTGCATGCAGTTTATTGGAATTGAAATTTCCATTTATATGTTATATATTTATATATATGTTATCTGTTTTATTTGAATTGAGATTGTTTTTAAAGAAATTGCATTTGTTATGCATATATCATTGAACATAAAATATATAGAACTCTTATACGAAATAACATGCCCTATATTAATATGATGCCCTATATTCTCAATTAACTTACTTAAAAAGTAAACCATTTAAAATTTATAGGTTCTGTGTTATAAAATATAAGTTCATTATTATATCAACGATAAGTTTTCTTGAATAAATTACTCTTTCATTTTGAGTTTTAATTAATAAAGTAGTTCACATATTTCATTACTATCAATTACTTAACTTTTAATAATAAAGGTTCGTGAAACACAATTTTCCATAATGATGTAAAAAAATTTAATATTTAAACAATTATCATTAAAATACTGTAACGTTAAAAATACATATTATAGATGCAGTGTATCAACATAAATTAGTTTCGGTTGTTGTAAAAAAAAAAAAAAAAAAAAAGTAACTAAATCTTGACATTTAATTTAGAGCAATTTTTATCAGTTTCTTATATAAAAATCAACATTTAAATGAAATAAAAAGCGTCATTATTTCAAATTTAATTTCATCAAAAATTTTTACCAATTAATGCAACGATTAAATTATAAACTGAAATTTTTGTACCAGTGCCTGGAAGTTTTATATTGTTACAAAATATAGCTGCTTTATAAGGCATGGGCAAAAAAAAAATTAAAATGTAGTTTATAATTTTAAATTGCAAGTCAAGGAGGACGTTTCTGAATATGCATTTATTATTAACAAATATATAAATTAATGAACTTCATACCGAGATCAGAATAATTAATAATAAAGTAATGAGTAAAATTTAAAACTGCTAATTAAGAGTAATTTTTAATTATAAAAAGTTAATGTTTCTATTACAATTCAGAAACTTTATTATAAAAATATATAAACATTATACGACTACTTTATATATAAACACACTCTTTAAACTTTTTTTTTCCTACCTTCGATTTGCTTTATAAATTTTATTTTGTTCTACTTTATAAAAAGTTCAGTCATTACGTCTTTACAATGCCTGCGAACAGTGAAGTGCATTTCACCATTGATATTTTTTATTAATACTTCTTATAGTCACTCACTAGAAGTTAATACACTGAAACTTATAGTAATTGGAAGAATTATTATTTGAATAATTTAATTATTAACATAAATAAGCAATATAATTAAAGTGAATGTAAATATATACAACTTTATTACAGCTCTTTATTTTATGTTAAAATACTGTATTTTATATTTACTTATAATTTAATCCATTTAAACATTATTTCCTTTTCTTCTTTTGTCAATAGTTATACTTTTTACTTAAGTTTAAAGTATTTACTTATATAAAGTTGATTTATAATTATTCAATTTTCATAATTATATATTATAAAAAATTTAATGAGATAAAGATGAACAATTTAATTAAATTCTTACTGTACATTTTATTTAAATTTTTATATAGTGCAATACTGTTTACTGTATATTCAACACTAATTTTAGTTTCGTTTTATCATATGTTTTCACCCCTTTGTATAATTATTATTGACATTATCAATATACTGTATTGGTCCATTGTAGTCCATATGTCACTCTCATTATAAAGGTGGGGCTGGTGGGAGTGAACGACAGGAAATGGGGTAAATTGATTTAACCACTTCCGGTCATCAACCCTATTTAAATAGATAACAATGACAAAAATCAGTGTTACAACAACAATAAAAATTATGCAAATTTCAAAAAATTTCAATTTTGTGTGTTTAAAACAATACAACATGGCATAAGTTTGTTCAATGAAAAAAGCTTTTATGTTTTAGTGAAAAAGAGTAGTGGAAAATGGAGATAGTTGGAAGTAAAAGGGATGTTGATTAAGCTCTTTATTTGCCAGCCTGGGCCAGAAAGTGTTTTCTATAGTTCTATAACAGAAGCATCAGAAAGAGTCATGGTTGTAGAAGCAGCCAATTTGACGGAAAAACTGAAAATTACCATGTAAATAGAAAAGAGAAGAGAATAAAATTCAATATAACAACTTTTGACGGCGTTGGCATAACACAAGGGTTTCTCTAAATATATATAACATTTTGTTGTTACGGGACTTGAATTCAAAGCGCATCATTTATATTTATTTATTATATAAAATAAATAAAAAAAAAAAGGTACAAACACTTTAGCTGATGTTTTTAACAAGTCCATTTTCATTATAATTCATTTGTTTTAATTAGTAGCTACTGTGCTATATAACTGTTAGTTTTGTTGTATATATTATAAATATGTATAAATATAATATATATACACCATGCAACACCATTAGGAATATTTTTCCCTGTCGTTAGCGCTTGCCTGAATATTAATTATACAGCTATACGCCATTACTATAAACACTGGTGCTATTATTGTATACCTACATACTATAGATATACACTAAGCTTTTAGAAAGGCAATGTTTTATAACATTAAAATTCTAAATAAAATGTATGAAAACACATTTTACATACACACACACCCAAAATTTTGATCAATTTATGTAGATCTTAATATACACAACGTTATAATGAAAGTAAATTTTATGAGAGAATTACGTCCTCTTAACTATTCTTTGTCTCAAAATTGAAACTGTGTAAATACAAAGTTGCTGTAAGGAACTTTAAACTGTACACTCATCGCATTGGAAAATTTTCCACTTTCAACATTGTTAATCATCATGGCTTGTGTTATTCTTATAGGGTATGGTGATTAACAAGGCTGCAAAGTGAAATTTTGTGAGGCGATGACTGCATGTATAACAAAATATACTGTATATATGCCATGTTTAAGATAACCATTGGGCATTGAAGGTTCAAAATCTCACAACAAATTAACTTGCAGTTATCAAAATTGATTTACTTTAACGTAAATATGAAGACATTTTTGTAAATTAAAAAGTGCAGAAAGGAAATAGTCTATGATAGAAAAATTTCAACATTTTACTAAGGAGAACGCGTCACGTTTTGAAAATTCTTTCAATGATATCACTTTATGGCCGACATTTGTACAATTATGCTTCTTTTTTAAATTATCTGTTTAAGAAGAGTTCTTGAATAATATTCATTATATATGACACGTATTGTAAAACTAGTAAAGGAACATTTAATTTGATTCTAAGAAACTCGTTTAGATAATTACGAGATTTGTATGATCTTGAAAAGAAATTCAAAATCGAATTTCATGATAAAGATTTATTTTTATACTTTAATTTTATTTCTATTCCTGCCATGCACATTATTCATGTCTATAAAACTATAAATAATGAAAATATTACTATATGGATAAAAAAAGACATACGTGTGTTAAATTATTCTTTAGCTTTATTATTATGTTGTGACGTCATGATTATTTTATTTTCCCTTCAAAAACAGCTGCGCAATCAAAGTACGTTTTTTTTTTGTTTAAATCAGTTTTTGTTGAGTGACAGGTCGATATCCGCGGGTTGTCACGCCGCCAGTGGTCAGTGACTCAGCCGAGGAGCGGGGGTGCTCAGGGGTAAATATTGGCTTTGTATGAGTATGCCTGGGGTGAGTCGTCACCAGACGAAGTAAATTATGCGTAATGCATTTGATATTTGGACGCGGAGAATAATTTAGAAGCGTGGGGGAAGTTTTATAGATTTAAAAATGCACCTTGTATTTTTTTTTTGTACTTTAAGTATAAAAATATTAAATTTGTATGATTACGGATGACACTAATTATGAAAAAAAAAAACTTTTTAGTGTTGAGCAAGTTGCCTAATCTCAGGATGAGATGATACATATTATCTTGGATTGACAGTCCTTTCGTTTTTCAATAAAATGAGAATAGACAACCTGCATCAAATTTTTTTATTGCAGAAATGAATACAGGGTGCTCTGAATTTTTTTATATATATATTTTTTTTTAGTCCCAGAACTAACTAATACCTGCATGAAAATATATATATTTTATTTATTTATTTATTTTTTTTTTGTTTGAAAATTATGGTGTCTTAAGTTTCAAATAATGTTGTAGTTTTATCTGGAATGCCCATTATATAGTTTAGTGGGAATGCCTCAACAATGGCAAGTGACAAGTCATACTTAAACCTTTTAACTCTGCATGTGTGTACGGGTGTATAGCACCGGGTATAACGAGAGAATAGCTGAAAATTATCGATGTATTTTATATTTTAATTTTATAACAAAAAAGAGAAACTTGACAATAATAAAAATATTTCTTCAGTCTGTCATACGTCTAATATTACTCCGAACACTAAACCTATTTACTTTGTTTTAACATGTCATAAACAGTTTATGTTTAAGTTACACTATATTAGATAACCCGGTAGCACTTCTACCTCAATTTTTACAATACTGCATGACACAGATCTACTTTTAAATTTAAATGCCACCTATTGATGGTGAGTTTAAAGACCCCTGCAAGTCTTATTGCATTCAAGGAGGCTAATTAGTAGATTTCAATTAACTGACAAAAATAAATTCTTAAAATAGTTTAAAAGTAGCATAATATCACTATCAAGTTAAAAAAAACATTGAAACAAACGATGGCATTGAATTTATATTATGGTGTGATACACATTTTATAAACGAAATATAGCGTTGGTTTTATAGGGGTGGTGGTGTATAATCAAGAGAGTGACGGTGATGTGTGCGGGCAACTGCGGTGCCATCGGACCCACCCGGAATACTGAGCTAGTTAGTGATGAGTTAGGGGTATATATATAGAGAGGAAAACGGCAAGAACTAAAAGACACATTACTTCAGTATGTACCTCAGTATATATAGATACAAAAGGAAATTTACCTTGCTTTGTCGGCAAACACAAGTAAAACGTGAGTTTTACAAGCATCACGTAAATAAGAAACAACTGAAGACGATGCAAGGGATCCAACACGAATAATAATAAATACTCTACTACCTTACTTAAACCTCTTATATACAATTCTCTAGAGTATTGTATAGTTAGTGGTGTTTTACTAAATATTATTCAATTTAATACCTAATAGAAACTATTGGATATCAAGTACTTAATTAAATAAAATACAAAAAATAAGAGAAGTTGATATTCTTGATGCGTATTTATATAAAATTAATATTTTTTTTTTAATTTATTAATTAATATAAATATTATACCTTTTTAAAGTATTTAATTATATTAGCGAATGGGTGATGGGTGAATTGAAGTAAAAGATATTTTTCAAATTATTTTAACTTTAATTAAGTTTCTTATTTGAATGTTTATCTGTTAAAATTTATTTAACTAATTAATATGAATGTTTTTATTAATAATTAAATTATTATAATTATTTTAATAACATTATCATTGCAATGATGAATCATTATTGTATAGTTGAAAGAAATTTCACATATAATTTATGAAAGAAAAAATTTATCAATTAGTGATATAATTGTAATTAATATTTATTTTTAGGAACATTATGTAATTATAAACTTTGGGTATATATAAAATAATATAATTTGTTAATAAGACAATTTATATGTTTCAATCTAAAAATAACAGCAGGAAGAGAGGTATTTTTCAACAGTATGAAGTTATATGTATCGTCGTCATCTCTGCTTCTTTCTGTGAGGGTAAACAAAATTGAGTAATTAATTTGACGTCAAATATGGTGTACATGTTTTTTTTTTCAAGCCCACAGACAAACACAAAAAAAAAAAATTCAATTTTATTTCTAAAAATAACAACATCAACTCTGCACGTATACTCTATTTAATTATATTAACAGTTATAACTGTAAGTAACTTTTTCTATTGTACACTTACTTTAGATGTTATTTAATTTTATTTTTAAAAGTTTCTTGTGATTTTATTGCACCTAAAAATGTCATTGGGTACACATCTTATCTATATAGAGTAATGTACAGTATATATAATACATATATATTGTTTTTAGTCAGTGATATATACTTCATTGAAACTTGGATAGCAGTGAAAAACTTATTATACACGCAACTCTTACTATAGTATCGTGATGTTGGTAAGTTTCTTAGCTTTTACTGTAGTAGTATGCTCGAATCTCTTGTGTCGAGACTTGGTTATTGTGTGCCACAAACAATGGTTAAGTGTCTGCAACCAACGCCATCTCTCTCTCTCTCTCTCTCTCTCTCTCTCTCTCTCTCTCTCTCTCTCTCTCTCTCTCTCTCTCTCTCTCTCTCTCTCTCTCTCTCTCTCTCTCTCTCTCTCTCTCTCTCTCTCTCTCTCTCTCTCTCTCTCTCTCTTTCTTGCCACCTTTTTCTCTTCTCTTTAGTGTTAATTTTACCAAGCTGCCTTCATCAAAGTATAATACAGTACATGTGTGCAGTTTTTGTTCTACACCAACTTTCTTATAATAGAATAAAACACATAATTTGAAGTTCATTATACTGTACTTACGTTATTTAATAACAATAAGATATACAAGTAGAAAAACTTTACAAAAAAAATACTTTTTTTACAGTAGATGATAACGAGTCTTTAAAGATGGAGTTATAGAGCTTGTTGTGTACATGTAATTATTAAATGACAGACACTAGCACCTTCATTGATTTTCAATACACGTAAAGTATAGATTACAAATCATACATTGTATATTTATATATAAAAATACATATGGTGCGAATCATGAAGAAGTTAGTCAGGTTTCTAACCACGTTTAGTTTAACCACGTTGAACTATACCTGTTTTACCTTTAAACCGCCTAGTTAAACGTGGTTAAAAACCTGGCTAACTGCTTCGTGAATCGCAACCATATATATAATATATTATAATATGCATTTATTTGAGAAAATAAATGTAGGTCATGAACTGTATTAATTGTAAAATTCTCATATAAAATATATTGTTGAGAAATTTTCAATTCATTTGCAGAAACCTTGAATTAAAAATAAAATTGAAACTTGTATATATTTTCAAAAATACTTTGGAATTATAAACTTAAAAATTTCTTACCCTGCTTCAATGATATATTATCATTGACAATTTATTATAAAGATATAATCTCTTATTATAATTTAATACGGTGCATACAGAATTAATGAATTAACGTTAATTATAAAAATAATTATATTTAATTATATAATACGTGAAACACATTGTAAATACCAGATGCACTAAAACATTACGAATTATTCCTAAAACTTTATACTACAACAAGGCTCATTATTATATTTATAATAAGTGAAGAGTGAACTTTATATAATTTTAGTGAAGGTAGACACAACAAAAGATGCGGGTTAAGAAATTTATGATGGTCGCTCGCTTAGCCCGCCAGGTAAGGGGATGTTGCGTGGACCGAAATTACCTGCCCAACTTCTGCGTGTGTGCCTCCGGGGAATAAAGAACACGCAAGCAGCCTTACTGTGTTTACATGATGAAATATTTGGTTCCATAATCATAAAGTATTACAACGAAAAGCTAAAAGAAGGAAATAAGAAGAAAAAATTTACACAGAATTATGAACTGTAAAAAATATAAGATCAAAGTTGTGAAAATATACTCAAAGACTCAAAATTATGTAATTTGTACACTAAAAAAATTCATATTTTATGTAAGTTTTTTTATCATACCTTAATTAAAATTGATATAGAGAAACAAATCTCATAAAAATAATGAAAAATGTTACCAATAAATTAATAGAGCAACTAAAATGTTTACTTGTATCGACACAATTTTTTTAGCTTGACGATTTTGGGCGTGATTCATGAAGCAGTTAGCCAGGTTTACAACCACGTTTAACTAGGTGGTTTAACACGTAAAACAGGTATAGTTAAGCGTGGTTCAGCTAAATGTGGTTAGAAATCTGGCTAACTTCTTCGTGAATCGCACTCTTTTTTTTCGAACAACAGTGTAAAGTAGGCAACTTCTTCGTCACGATTTTCTCAATTCATGTCAATCAATAAATATTTTACATATAACATTGGTTGACTGGTATTGAAAATGTTAAAATGTACTAACATGAGTTCGTGCTTGCTCAATAACATGATGTCTATATATGCAACAGTATTATATATTATATAGAAAGTATATAATATATGGCAGCCCTTTTCATTGAAATGTTGATCGTTGAAACTTTTATGAGTTTATTTTTATATCTTAACATCATCTGGATATTAAAAGATAAAAAAAAATATTTATTCCTAATTTTCTCTTACGGATAGCGTGGGAATATATAATTTATCATTGCAGTATTTACTTTTTAAATATGACATGTTTATGTTATCACAGAGGTTATAAAAGTCTTTGTACACTAGATTAAACTAACAAAATTGAATCGTTTTTTTTTTAATATTATTTATATACTATAAATGTAATTATTATATTTCAGATTTAATGATTATAAAAAATTAATATTAATTTTATTAAAATACAAATCATATTATGAGATCCACTCTGAAAAGAGTATATTAAAAGATAACATAAAGCTCATTTTCTGACAAATTAAATTTGAAAATTTAGCTGACCATTTTTGCCCATTCATTTAGCTTTCATTTATTTATTTGACAGTAAGCCAATTTCAAGTATGTATGTATATTTCAAATGCTTTATTTTTATAGCTTTTATAAAACAAACAACTTGAATAAGATAAGTAAAATACATAGAAATTGTACTTAATTAACATTTTTCATCAGTTTTATCTTTGCTATAAATATATAATTTTAGATTCTTACAATGTAAACTTGTGGTTAAATTTATCAAGATTAAATTAAATTAGCATTACATATTTATGGTTTATATATATATTTATGGACAATATCAAAGCTGATTTAAATGATGTTGTAAAAATAAATACAGGCAATAGAATATAAAATAAGTCTCTTAAAAATAAAGTAATGACAGTTCTCCCTATAGAGTATTTTTTTTTATTCACTTTATATAGCTGCTATAGTTGTAACATACATACAAAAGGGAAAATTTTGTAAACTAACTGTTTTATTAGAAACTATTTTCGACATAAAATCGCTTCTTTCTTTAATCCCTTAAGAATAATAACGTGATATGTTTTTCTATTTATATATTATGTATTTACTTTTTTTTTTCACATGATGTGAGCAAGCAAGCTTCTCTCTTTACTCTCTCGATCCCTGTTTTCTATTTACGGCGTTGACTTTATTTTACTGGCGACAAAAGACTACTATGTTTATTCCCACAAATCTTTCTATACTATAGCTATGGGGAATCTTCTGCGGTGCTATAATACTACACAATCTATATAAAGAAATTTGTATACAATAGGGGTGTAAATGTGCCATATATAATCTTATAATCCTAAATAAAAATATATGAATATAAAAAAAAATGTGATAAATAATATTGTGATAATTACATTATTTTATTTTCTATAGTATATCAAAATGATAAATAACATTTAATGTATTTTTTTTTTTATATATGACAATATCTGTAATTGTAGGTTTGAGAAAAGGGACGAAGGAAAAAAAAAAGGACATGATCTTAATCTGTAGTGTTATAGGGATGTATTTCTTACGTCGTTTAAGGAGGAGGGGCAAAGTTAAGAACGATTATCTAGGAACAGTATAACATGGCCCAATTATCTTTATGTTGTTGCTGTCTGGTCCAGAATGCAATGTATCAAGGAGGAGGAGGAAGAGGGCGTGGCGAACATGATGGTGGTGCTAAGGAATCTTCTGTGTCTTTATCATCCCCACCCACGCAATGAGACTCGATAAAGTAGTGTTGTGATTTCTTGTCGCTTACATGTATTTGATATCTATATACTATTATTTTCCCCTTGCTACTCGTTAAATTATAGTATACTTGTGATATTATATAAGGAAGCAAATAGATGTATGTTAAACATAAAATTTTATGTTTTAAATATTTTTAAAGCTTGTTTTTTATCATAGTCAATTTCTGTAGTAAACATTTTAAATATCAAAACAAATATAGCTTTTTAAAATAACATCTTTGTTTATGGGAAATATCGATTTCTTTATAATAAATATTTTTCTTCGTTTTAGTTATGATGTTTCTATTAAAAAGACAGTTTGCTTTAAATCTTTTTATAATAAAATTACAAAACTCGCTAAAATTGTGTTGGTAAAAATATATAATTAATGACCATTACAATTTTGATAGAATTCGGAAAATTAAATATAATTTAAATTCCCTCCCTTTTTTAAAAACATAAATTTGTCTACAATGCAAGACATTGATTTCAATTTTAACAGCGTCGTGACCAGCTGTTAGGTTAAATTGAAGACACTCTCAAAGTCTTAAAAATGAATACTTTAATATCAAAATAAAATTAAGTATTACTTTGTTAGAGCTATTTGAAGGACGTTGTTTGTTGACGATTCTTACGACTTAAGAATCAGTACGTTTACATGACGGTGTTTACTACGGATCCGTTGAAGACGGATAATGTTATTCTTATGACTTATGAGGCGTCGTCAACGAATACGCATTAAACACCGTCATGTAAACGTAGTGAATGATAAATAAACAAAGACTTTATTTTTTTCAAATTTTCTATGGATTTGAATGGTGATTATGTTTAAATTAACAGTGAAAATAAATGGTTATTTCCATATGCATTTAATATATGAATGCATTTTATTTATTTACTTATTACTGATGACGAAAAAAACACGCTGGAATTAATATTTATGCATGATAGCACAAATAAAATTTATCCATATTTACAGCAAATATCTAATTTTCAGTAGAATATATATTTTTTAAATATCATACACGATAAAAAATATATATTATAACATTAATTAAATTATTTTAGTTAATTTTAGAGAATATGATATTAAAATTATTAATTAAACAAAGTGTATATCACTATAATACAAAATAACATAATGGGCCGAGGTATATGAAAAGCAATATCCCCATAGTTTTGTTTTATTACAATTGAACTAAAAGTTATTGTTAGAGCACAACAACTTTTATATAAAAAAGAAAAGTTATACGCTGACATCAATACAAGAGAAACAATATGTGTACAATATGTAGAGGTTTATAAGAGCTTGGGGCGACCTATCTGATTTGTCGTATATAGCGTATAGTTGCGTAGGTCCTTGGGTTGCATGACGGCTCACAAAGTAGCTGCTGTGCCTGGCCACAACTTGGCTATTTGTTTTGCGCGTGTTTTGGCCAGTAGTCAAGCCCTCCTACTATGATGGTCCACGGGCCAAGCAGCAGTAGCAAGGCTTGTTTCGTGTTGACTCAGGACTTGGCAAGAGCCAGTTTGACATCGAGTGCTACTACTCGTTTTGCTTGCTCTTCTCTATTATATATACCCTTGCTTACTTGCTTGTCTGTCTGTTCTCGACTGTATATATGTCTATACTTGTTGGCGGACTGCATTTACTGTGTATATTTGGCCAGTAGAAAATACAATGGTAGCTAGTGTAATCTCTCGGACCAAAAGAAGATGAAATTTGAATCCAACATCTTTCTTTTTCTGACCATCCCCTAACATTGCAATGATGTCAAGAAAACGCAAATAAGAAAAAAAAAAAATACCCTTCAAATGTTCTATTGTAAATTCAACTACTGAATGGTAAGCTTTTTTTATAAATTTTACCAACAGCTGAACTGTTTAAATAAAAATAATCAAAATACTTGAAAAGCAAATTAATTGTGTAAGAATTATGCACAAATACAGTATTAGAATATAATAGAATAGATTTATTTGACCACAGGCAGTACATACAATGACAAAATAAATTGTCATAATACAGCATTAGTCTTGTCAGCTTAATATTTAATAACTAAAACATAAAAACAATAGTCACATGAATATTTCAGTCTTGTCAACACAAATTGCATTACAAAAAAACATACAGTGACAACTTAATTAGTGACATTATATAGAGAAAAAAAGCAAAAACAACAAAAAAAAACAAACAAGAAAAACAAGTACGAATCATCATTAATCTATATAATAAATATTAAAATGAATAATTTATTTTAACATTATGAAAACATCCTAATATTATGTTTTGTTGTATGTTTAATAATATCCTTTTCTATTATAATCATTATGGAAAAATAAATTAACTTCATAGTACTCCTTACATACAAGCACCTTTTTTAATTATTAAATTAAATAATTTAAATTATTTTAAATATTTTTATTAAATTAAATATGAATGAAAAAGTTAACTTTTAAACGCTTCCATGGCTGCCTTTTTTCATTATTATATACCGGTGTAAAATTTGTAATATTCGTTGTAAATAGCCAGCATGGAAATAGTTTTCATATTGATTTCGCATTGAATAATCTGGGATATATTCTAAATCACGCGTAATAGTCTACCTGACAACGTATAGCAATTTTCATCACTTATAATAAAATTTACTGCTGGTGATGTCATATTCTGTTACACAACTACTATGTTCGAATTGGAAAACTATAATAAACTGGATCGTTATTATCATTCGTCCTTAAATATTTTTGTTATCTGTTTTGCTCGAGCTTTCACTGAAAAAATATAAAATTATTGATCTCAAAAATTGACCTCAATGCTATTTTATTATAATAATTATTATTATTATTTTATTAATAAATTTTTAGTAAAAACAATGCAGATTATTTTCAATTGTTAAGGCAACAACATAAATGGCAACATAATACTATATTATATATAAACAATTTAATTTTTTTGATGTTGCGTTGCCTTAAATACTGAATTATTGTATATTGGAACAAAAATAATTTTAATTATTTAATTGATACATTTGCTCCATACAGGTATTGCATTTATTAAATGATTATATAATATCCATGATCTTCACTGCCTGCTACATATCAATCATTTTCTGCCATTATCGTACCTGTAATTAACAAATGCTTGTATGAACATGATTATATTATTTTGGTAATAATATAAATGAAATTCTGTGTATTTTATCATTTATTACTGTCATATTGAGTTTCTGTAACTTCTTTATTTGAAGAATCTATTTTAAATAACCTTTTGCCAATTTAATATTTATTCTTTGTTACATATATACTATGCATGATGTTATTGTTTTGTTTTCTTATTTTTCTATTTAGAGCTACTCATCTTCAGTGTAATGCTGTAAAATGTTTTATTTGTATATATATAGTATACTTATCTGTGACCATGCGTCGTAGGTATATTAATACTATATTATAATGATGTGTGTATTTGGTATTGAATATTTATAAATAAAATCTAGATTTATAGGATACAAAGATTTATAAAGCATGAAATTGTTAAGCAGTGTATACGTATACAGATAAAATATTAATTATATCTCCTATAGTACAGAAAACAATAATATTAACAATAAATTCAATATTATATATAGCTATAATGCCAGGTTACTTATTAGTTATTTTATTTATAGCATTGTGTACACTAAAAAAAATTACTTTTAATTTTATAAAGTATTCTATGGAAATTTATACATTTAATAAAATACATTTTATTATATTATTTGTGTGTGTGTAATAATTATACACCCAATCACGTTTCACATTTCTGTCTCATTTGCTCAGCCGTCGGAGTCAATATCGGAAATTGTTATACAAATATCAAATTTCTTTAAGCTTAAATGCTAAATGTTGATTCCCAAGATACGATTCAAGCCAAACCTGAACTTAAAATGTGGACGTTGTCACGTGCTTTAATTATGAAGACTTGATGAGCTATTTAAATGATGCATGGTTACTTCACCTCTTTATAAGGGAAATCCACCATTAAAAAAACCCAAACACACACATCTGCTCTTGAATTTGTAGCTTCTGTAACATTTAAGTAATCTCGAAATGTATTCTCTATTTTCAATTCTCAGTGAAAATAATTGAAATATTGCACAAGCTGTATTATAAATGGCAATAAACTCTATAACAATATATAGGTGTTTGTGTGATTTTGCATCATGCATTTGAAGGTAACATTTCTTACCTAATCCAGGAACTTCCAAACGTTACAACATATTTGAAGCTAATAATTGTGTTATGATGAAAAGATCTCGCGAAGAAGATGGGCGTGGTCTCTCAAAGTAAACCTGCTGGTTTAGAACAGCATGGCAGCTAGCGCGGGCCCGTGGGACCACAGTGATCGACGGAAACGCAACGTCATGTGTACTCAAACACTATAAAACCCCCCTTCTTAACTTAAACGCTCTCAAGTGTCATATACTCATTGTATTATATTCTACCTTATTGTAACTATATAACAAAGAATAATATATGTTTTCTTTTATAAACAAAATTTATTGTTATAATGCGTGTTTTTTTTTATAACTAGTTATATGTGATGTGTATATTATGAAATTTAACATAATATTTTTTTAAATAAAATTGAAGATAAATAATGACAAACATATAGAAGCTATTTTTAAATCCTGCCTAGGTGTAGTCTTATAAAATGTTTAGATAATATAATATATCAAGTTTACTTCTTTGAATGAGTTATTTGTAAATATTTTATAACATACTTGAATGATACATTTTTATATGATAAATTTGATACTGAAAGAAAAAGTTATAGTTCCCCAAATTATTTTTTAAAATATTGATACAATAGAGTATTATCCTCAATTTTTTTTATTGCAGAAATGGATAGAGGGTGCAAAGTTATGCTACCCTGATTTTTTTTTAGATTTTTTAGAGCCCGGGAACTATTTTTAAAAAATTATTGAAAGTCCTTTTCGTGACGTCACGAGACGCCGCTCCTTAAGAAAAAGATAGGACTTGCCACCGCGTGACGTCACAAAAAGGACTTTCAATAATTTTTTAAAAATAGTTCCAGGTCTCAAAAAAATCTGAAAAAAATCAGGGTAGCATAACTTTGCACCCTCTATCCATTTCTGCAATAAAAAAAAATTGAGGACAATACTCCATTAGTATCTATCAAGGACTATATAGCTATATACTGGGCGTAAATAGTCCTTGAGTATCTATTATGAAGACACCAAGCTTTCAGTTAGATATTCTGAATATTTTGTCAATAGTAGCTATTGGATATTTTTGTCAAGATGGGGAGTCTATGCATTGTGAGATTATTATACAATCCATTTATTAGAATTTTTATGTTTACTAAATTCACTATTTACTAAATTGTAATCAACAGTTCAACGGTGCAATCACGTAGGTTATAACAGTATAATATATTATCGAGTAAATTGGGTATGAAATGAACAATATACATGACGTTAAAAATTTAGATAGTGGATCAAGGGCTGGATTTGTACTTTTTTTTTTAAGTTTGTCCTCAAATTTAAATCAAGCAATTGAAATTACGTCATATTCATGCAACGTATTTTTCCATGCATTTCTGACTACATTTACATGACTATGACGTTATAGTTTTTTTACAGAACGATTTTAAGGGTGTTAGAGGGTTCAAAAAAATTGCTAATAAACAACTTTAGTTTCTCTTTCTAAATATATAATAACAAATTTCATGCAGGTTGTTCATTCAAGAATTTGAACAATTCAGTGACGATAAAGACACAAAGAAGAAAAAAAAACTGACTTTTGACAATTGATGTTAAGTTAAAAAAAAAATACAGCTGAAGTTACATCACCAGTTAGTACTGCAAGCTAATGTTTACAGTACAGTTGCGAGCTATTAGAGAGGCTTGTTTTTAATAGAGCGCGATAATAGCGAGCACTGAACTCGCAAACAGAAGTTCTATATACTTTTTTTCTTTTTTGTAATATCAGTCAGTATAAATACGCTAGAATAAATAAAATACAAGAAATATGTATTGTATGTGTGTTTGTTTGACCAGTATTACATTAAAAAGTTTTTTTTAATAAAAGTTATCAGTTTTTTTTTAATGATATTGGAGATATAAATTTAATATCAGAAATATTAAAAAAAAATATTCAAGGAAAAGAGTGTGCGTAAGAGAGAGAGAGAGAGAGAGAGAGAGAGAGAGAGAGAGAGAGAGAGAGAGAGAGAGAGAGAGAGAGAGAAGAGAGAGAGAGAGAGAGAGAGAGAGAGAGAGAGAGAGAAATATATGCATGGTTTTTGCAGAAAATGAAATGCTCTACAGTAGTTTGTGCTAAAAACAAAATAGATAAAATAATATATTTTCTGTTTGATCTATTTGAACACTATCGTATATATAAGAGGGCTATATAAATAAAAAATATAATTTACTTCTATAATGTCATGAACTCACATCTATGTGCATGGATTATATATATATATGAAATAACATCACTGAAACAGATGATTATTCACAATTTCATGATGTGATGAGTGCATTTGACAAGGTTTAATATTATTGAAATGAGTTTGACTTTTTGTTAAGGCCAATAACCTATAAATAGAAAAAGTGTCAAGTAAGCTGTCACAAACTATTTCAAATCACTATATTCAATGCATTATCATAATTTTACAAACTTGTTATTTTTATTTCTTTTTTTATTATTAAAATGATTCAACTTATAATGTAAAATTTTATTATTTTAAGAATATTATATAAATTCAGTCAAGTATATGATAACTTTTTTATTGACTTGCATACGAAATAAATTTATGAAAGTTTACAAAGAGAACAATTTATTAAAATAAAATATACCTATATAATAAAAATTGTAAATATTATTTTCTTTTCTGCAACACAAAACTAAATCTTGTATAAAAACAATAAAGAAATGTATTATTTTCCAATGTATTCTATATAATAATAATCTTTGAACAATATGTTTTAGAAAATCAAACTTTTTTTTGTTTAGTTTGCTTGCAGTTGCAATTCTACTTCATCTTGGTACTATAAACTTCAACTTACAGCTGCAGATGAGTTAGAGAGAGAGAGAGAGAGAGAGAGAGAGAGAGAGAGAGAGAGAGAGAGAGAGAGAGAGAGAGAGAGAGAGAGAGAGAGAGAGAGAGAGAGAGAGAGAGAGAGAGAGAGAGAGAGAGAGAGAGAGAGAGAGAGAGAGAGAGAGAGAGAGAGAGAGAGAGAGAGAGAGAGAGAGAGAGAGAGAGAGAGAGAGAGAGAGGTAGTGCAATAAAACTGCATGCTGTAATATTGGCTGCAGGAACGTGCATTCTGATCCCGAGAACATTAGCAGCAGTGCCAGCACAACTTGTATATTTGTGCTGCTCGGGTGTGTGTGCACGTGTTGCGCTCTCACAGCTGATGCTCCTGATGTGGGGATGCTAGAATTACAAGTAACACTGCAGCTGAAACTTTACTGCATGGAATTTACTTCATATATATCAAATGTATGTTGCATACTTTAGTAATACATTGAAATACTATATAACAATGCTGTTCATCTAACTTAAGCTCATTTCTATAAGTGGCTTAAAGCTTAAGATTATTTTTGCTCTAAATTTTATTCATATAAATGATCCATTTTTATTTTACACAAAACGTTTTTGTTTAATACATTATAACATTACTCTTAACTGTGGACAGTCATATATAAATTTGTAAATATATATAGTATACTTAAATTTTCTCTTTGTCAGTACTGGTCACTTTTAAGAAGTGAGCTTAATCATACGTTAATTTATTTGTTTATTTCACCAACATACTTTAATAATTACAGGTAAAATACGACATTTTACAAAGGACCATTCAGTACTGAAACACTCAAAGTAGTACAATATCCTTACTAAATAATGGTCTAAAAATTTAGTGTAAGGAAACAACAACATTCAACATGTAAATTAAAAAATATCACAATTTAATATAGTATGTTTTATATAATTTGTACCTGTAACGTATAAAATATAGTTGATAAGAATTTTGCGTTTAAGATATTCTGAAGCCTAGTTATGACGAATCAATTTATTTATATTTGTTTGTTTGCTTATTGTGTTATTGTGACTGAGGAAAGTATGCAAACCTCAGTAAGGATTATGTATTATGCGACAAATATTTATCATATAAATACAATATGAATTTTCATGATTTTTTTTTAATTGTGTACATTGCACTTCCATTAACATAAATATTAACATCAATGGCCTTTATTATACCTTTGATGATAACTTTTATGTTGAGGAATGTGTACTTTCTTCTCAATTTCCAATATTTTCTCCCTTAGTTTAAATTACCATTTTTCTATTGTAAATTACAAATTTTTAATTCTACACACGCACATTTTTCACTCGACTGCAGCAGTCCATGCAAATGTCGATTGATGCATGACGCTGAACAATGATCATTGTTGAATAATTCAAAATGGCGTTTTCTTCTTGACGTTCCCCCTTCATGGAATGTTCCTTTATATTACACTTTGGAACGTTGATCTCAATTCTTGCCAATAGTTCGACTTCAATGTAATATTTTAAGCACGTAAAATGCAGTAGGGACCACCAACACAATGAAATCTCTGTTTGTGAACTTACGTGTTCGCTCAAACATTTATAGATGTATGTTGTTTATAATGACATGAAAAATTTATTAATTTTTTCCCTCGTATCACAACAAGTCTGATTGATTTATAATTTCAAATGTAGGAATTCTATAAATAAAAATTATAAATAACCATGAACGTATATGACTGATCTATTTTTGGTATACCGAGGCATAACAAAACAAAGGAGTGGAAATCGGTTCAGTGATAAAAAGTTAATACTTTGATCAATACATTTTATTAAAATAAATAAAACGTTTTGTAATATTAACTTACAGTAGTTTCAAAATATATTGAATCTTGCACATTTCAACTGAATGATGTGCGAGTATTTTGGAAATTCAAAGCAGAAGTTCGAAGTACCACCGGGAGCCACGCTTGCTTGAGTTGATGCGCATATGGGAGCTCCGATCACGCATACGTTGTTCTTCAGACAGACAAATCTGTGTCTCCAAGCCGATCGTCACGCCACAGCTGTCAAGATCAAACATAAGCGTTTTATCTACAACAAGAAATGTTTTACTCACATATAAAATCCTTACTCAATTTATTATTGAATTCATATTTTTTACAAAATTGTATTGTTTGGTATGTACGTGTTCCAATATTATAGCTTATATTACAAGACGCGCAAAACCCTATGGGAGTTATTTTCCTGTCCTAATGCGAAACGCATATTAAGTTGGCAAATACTGCAGTAAACAGTTCTTGATAAGTTAAGGTTTTAGAAGGTTCAATGTGTATACACTTACGGTTAGTAAGTAGTTAGTAAAGAAGTACCCAATTGGGGTTTGGAAAAAAAAAAAAAAAAAAAAGGAATAAAATAAAACAAACATTTGCAAAATAAAACATTTATGTAGTTTTCTTATAAATTAAAAAAAAATACCGTTTTAACTGATTCTAGAATTTCTTTTTGTTCTGTACAACGTGTAAGCTGATTTTAACTAGAACTGTTTTGCTTGAAACTTGAGATTTATTAAGAACGTCTGATGTTGTGACTGCTGAGTGTTTGTCTTTGAAATTCTATCTTTAATATTATTATGAAAGTTCACAAGAAATAATCGTATCAAGTACTTTTAGTAATTAAATAGCTAAGAAACCACAACCATGGCTGTTATTTATTTTATGTCAAAATAAATTTAATGTTCACAGACATTCCAAAAATTAAATTGAATTAAAATTTAATTTAAAAATTAAATTTTTGGTATTCCAAAAATTAACTATAAATACATGTGTTAATTTTGATATATTTCTTTAATTTAAGATGTGAATTCACAATTGAGTGAAAGGACAAAATGAGATATGTTAAAATAGGTTAAGCGTTAAGCTAAGCGTACATCTGTCTAAATTTCACCATCATCAGAGAAAATTGTCATTTTTAATGACAGTAAATACTGAATGCTTTTATTCAGACAAAATTACACAGAAATCGTGATAACAAAAACTCTTTGAAGAAGAAAAATTGTTTAATTTAGAATAATTTAAATTCATTTTCTCTGACTGGGGGGGGGGACGAAAGGATACGAGTTGATGGAATGAAGAGAGGAGAGTGAGATCTGGACATCTCCGTTACTGATTTTATTTATTTGGCTTGAGAAGTCTATCGTGCAGCCACATTTTGTTAGATATAGATTACGTCTTACATTCAGGCAATTGGAAATATTGTAAGTTTTGTAAGTGAAATTTATAAATTTATCTCAATTTATAAGAGGATCTTATTCAAGGTGTCATAAATTATCTTCTGAAAGTAGAGATTCAATGTAAAGCAATTATACCTACTAATGAGAAAACTACAATTAATAAAGTAAAACGAAAAAGAAAAGTAATTTAAAATATAGATAATCAAAAGTACAGTATAATATTTATATAAAAATATGTAAAAGGAATGATGTTTCTTAAAAGTTTTTTATATATTAACTTTAAAATCAAGAAAGTAATTTATTTATTTTTTTAAATACTGAAAGAGTTAATAAAGATAGAACAGTATGCAAATTACAGATATAATTTTTTTAGCAAGGAAAAAGGAAATTAAACTTTTTCCTTCTGATAAAAAAAAATCACATTTAAATCATTTCTTTTTTAAAACTAAAGCAAATTTTAAAAATATTTGGAATTCTAAATATACTAAGTTCCAGAAAACTTTTCTAATTGATGAAAAAAAACTTCTTTGGAGTTCCAAAGTATGCATACTAATATTAAAACTCACTAATTGAAAATTATACTGCGTTAAAAAACTTTGTCGCCAAAGTAAGGAAAACATATTAGGTAAAAAAAATGTCATTATATAATTATATATATATATATATATATATATATTAGTTAATATACAGTATTATATCTAGTGCAAAACCTTCAGGTTCAAAACAGAAAATTGACAGTTTGGTCAAACGTTGCATTTAATAATTACAGAAATGTGGTTCTTTTTCTTTAGAATGTAAAATAATTGTCTGGCTTATGTATAAATGTGATTAAAACAGTATTGAAAATATAGATATTATGCACCCAGGTATATATTTAAAATATTAATTAGATATATCATGTATAGCATGCACACCCAATATATTCACAACAGGTGATTTTTTTTCTGCTTTTTTTCAGCATTCATGTGTACGTAAGTGCCTAGGAGATGCATGTTGTCTTCATTGTAATTTCTGTACATTTTACTGAATGTAAAATGTACAGAAATTACAATGAAGACAACATGCATCTCCTAGGCACTTACGTACACATGAAAACAATGGAGTATCGACCTCAATGTTTTTTATTGCAGAAATGGATAGAGCGTGCAAAGTTATGCTACTGTGATTTTTTTCAGATTTTTTAGAGTCCGGGAACTATTTTTAAAAAAGTATTGAGATTTCTTTTTGTGACGTCACGAGACGCCGCTCCTTAAGAAAAAGATAGGATTTGCCGCCGCGTGACGTCACAAAAAGAACTTTCAATAATTTTTAAAAAATACTTCCCAGGCTCTAAAAAATCTGAAAAAAAAATCAGGGTAGCATAACTTTTTACCCTCTATCCATCCATATCTGCAATAAAAAAAATTGAGGTCGATACTCTATTAATAAAATCATATGCTTTGCAAGGAACGTCTCACTAGCAGGTTGACAAAAATTTGTTCAGCATTCATAAAGAGTTGCACAAATAATGCTGTTATGTTGTACGTTCAAGGTATAGCTTCTTTATTATGTACCTGTTTTAATTTAAGGCCCATAATTTGATCCTGTTTCAGTCGCCCAGCCTTATGACGATATAAATGTTATTGGACTGAGGGACCCATGGAAAACCTCTGTCAGGGCGAACACCTCTAATTTTTGTCACCTTTTTTTGTGTCAAATTGGACACAACTTGTCCATTGACACATTCCTGCGTTTAATTAAAATCTCCATTTAAAACTAAAAATAGATTTCATATTTTGCATACAGTAGAAAGAAAAAAATTGAATACATCAGTGTATTGCACTCAAAGACCAGTTTAACTATGATTTGTGACTATTTCTGTATGTACTGTACATCATGATCACAACATAAACATACCATATTTATATTAAATGCTTTAGAGTTGTATATTATATATATAACAGACTAGAGAAGGGTGTTCACTCATTGTTTATGTATTCTTTTATAATACCAATCAAGACAAACCTAAAAACATATATATTTTTTAATCCTTTGACTTCTAAGATTACCATAGTTAAAAAAAATCTAGTGAGTTAAAAGGATCACCATATTAAAGTGCTTGGTGATGTGGGAGGAGGGTGAGTGGCGACATCACTCGAGAAACTGGTGGAGATTACGACAACCACTCACTTCCTCCCTGCATATGCGAGATTCTCACTACCAGAGAGAGAGATGCAGCACAGAGAAACCGCTGAGTTATGTAGACGAGCTTTACTGGCTCTTAGAGATCTTAAAACTGTTGATTTCTCTCTCTCTCTCTTGCTGTGTTTGTATTATTATATGGAGGATACAAAAATATCCTTGGTTCGCTGAAAATCATGACACTTGCACTGCATATAGAGTACAATATGGAAAAAAATTTAGAAGAATATTAGTTACGAACATGATAATAATATATAAACTTTCTAATTCCGTAACTGTGTCATTTCCAAAAGTTGTTCATATTTTATAATGTTTTGTAAGGTAAGGCTGGTATTACATATTACACGATGCAATTTTGCATACAATTTTTTCTTGCAAGAAAATTTCATCTCCATACAAACAAATGGAGTTCAAGTTTTCTTGTAAGGAAAAATTGTATGCAATAGTTAGAAAAATTGTATGGTGTAATACCGGCTTAAGTAAAAAAATATTTTCCCAATATTAATTCTTATTGCATATCAATTCTAATCCAGATATCAAACTTACGTTAGATTTGATTGATATCAGATTCAAGCTAAAAATATATTATAAATTATTATATAATAATAGAATTTGCAGTATTTTTACCATTCAGTGAAAAACCAGTACTGCATGTTACAAAATATATATGTAATAATTAAATAATTAGTATTATACGACACTATATTATACATTGAAATATATAATTATATATATAATACATCGTACGTAACATTTGAAAAGTCATCATATCATTATACTGTATAATTATGCCGTTAGTTATGAGTTTCCATTATGTTTAATTTGCATGGAAAATCAATTAATATTAATTAATTTATAGTACATAAAAATAACAAAGATATAAATTACGTTTAAAAAAAAAAATGACATACATTTCTAGTTGAAAAGTTACATTTATGGTAGAATATTGATAATTCAACCTTATAAACTTTGAAAATGTCAGTAAGGTATAAGAAGATGAATATATTATAGTTTAATTTTGAGAAGTCCTTACTTCTCGATTTAGACCCATATCTTAGCAAATAGAGAAAGAGAAGTCAACTGAACCAAGTCCAAAGATGTAGTAAGAGGCCCGTTGGGTGCTACCTGATGGTTATTTACCTTCTTGTCTCTCATATATGTAACTTTGTATGCTACTATATGTGTGTAAGTGCAATGAAGCCGTAAAGCTGTCTTATTCCACTTGCTCCATCTACCTTCTCACTGCATAGCTGAGACTCTGGTCCTAGCAGTACGTAGCATCCTCCTTATATAAACTAACTCTCTGGAGATGTGGAACCTAGCTACCAAGTTCCACTTCCCTTGTGGTACAAATAACCTAATAGGCAGAGTTTGGGGAGTGCCTCATGTTATGGAGATCTATACGCACCTCTCTCTCTCTCTCTCTCTCTCTCTCTCTCTCTCTCTTCCCTTAGGACCTTTATGTGTTTGCATTGCTCTTCACCAAAATTCAACTATATCAACAAAACATATACCACTGTAAAGCATAGATCATATAGCAGTTGTGGTAGTGGTGACTTACTCATACGTGAAATTATAATTAGAATATATACAGCATGTGATATCACAATATTATGATTAAAATTAAAATAATACCATTTTCAGTAAATAACTTACTTTACTATCTCGATTTTACTTTTTTTTTTAACTTATTTGAAGTAATAACTTTAGCAATTTAAATATTTTCTAATTATCCGAATTTAAGAAGCGATGAAGTGTAAATTTCGATTTATACATGAATTATCAAATTATGAAATGAAATTCCTCATAAAAGTATATAGAATTGTTAACATGATAAAAAATTTATTGAGTTTTTTTAATTTTTTACTATCCTCTGTTGATTAAATTTGTTATTTTATAAATTAATATATTGCTGCATGGTTTAGACAATAACTAAATTTATATTTAAAATTATATTTAGAATTAATAACGCAGCATACAACAAGCATCAAAATAGATTATTATTTATATTATATTTAGACTAAAAATAATTATTAATTATATCCATGCACTGCCTTATTTTGTACTTAATAAACCTATAATTACTTCATAGCTTTGTATAATACATATTTATCTGTTGTCTCTCATGCAGATATAATAATTTTTTATTTATTTGTAAATTATAATTTTGCATTTGATGTGCAAATAAATTAGAACACATTCTTTGAACATTCCTAATTTATTAAATAATATTATGGAGATTGAACAAGTATTTTGTAGTTAGGGTTTATATTGAACATGTAGATGCATAGGCTGAGACTCAACTTTTACTATAGTTTGTGAAACTATAAGTTTTTGAGTCAAGTGAGAGAGAGTTACAAAGGACACATGAAGTACTTGGTTTATATACAGATACTCTCTCATCTCATTCTCTCCTTCCCACACTCAACTTTAACATAACTTGGAGCCGTAATTGCCCTTCTGCTATCTATCTGCAGCTCACATCGTGTTTTCTTCTCCATCTCCTCACCGCCAATACCTCCCTCCCTTTTACTGCCTTCCTCCTGCTTCCTCAGCCAAGAAAACACAATACCACTTCAAAGGAAACTATATACTAGATAGGACTTGCTATGTGTTACTGATGCGAACAAACATAACCTCCATATATACCAGCTTGCCGTTGCTATTACTTATAATCTTATATCATTTGGAAAGCATTTAGTTATAGGAGAGGATATAATATAATAGCACATGACCAATTAGAAATCAGGATATATTATGAAACAAGAAACCTAAGTGCAGCTTATAAACATTGGATTGTATACCGATTGTATGATATTTGATATCCAATTAAAATTGTCCTAATTAGTACAAGGATTAAATTATCTGTAAATATTGGGTGCGATTTACGAAGCAGTTAGCCAGGTTTCTAACCACGTTTAGAAACCTAACGTGGTTAGAAACCTGGTTAACTGCTTCGTGAATCGCGCCCATATTCAAGATATCAGTATGTATCAATTTAAGTAAATTGCAATAATTTTAATGATAAAAAAAAATAAAAAATAACAATATACAGACTAATGCTAAATTTATTCAATGTATTCTGAATAATGTAAAATATTATAAATGAACTAACTTTGAAATAATTTCAAAATAATTAACAAATTAATTGCATAAAATGTAAAATAATAATAATAATATAAAATGGTGATAATTTGAAAATTATTTAATTTTGAATGAAATTAAAATCAATATAAGCCTTGAAACATTATTAATCGCAAAGTTTCGTTCAGTGTACGTATATTATAAGAGCTGATTTAATTCAAAGATTTTCTTACAAAACATATATACCTGCGTGTATACTATCTTAGATTTTAAACAGAAATAATTTCCCTTGCTAAAATTTTGTAATCATATTTATATATCATGTATAATTATTTTATTTTTTGTATGGCTTATGAGCGTATAAATAATTTAATACAAATCTAAAATGCTAAAACATTTAAAAAATATATTCTTAAAAATATAATGAAAAATCCATCATGAGAAAACAACTTTTATAAAATTATTTAATCTATCATACTTTTTTAAAAGAACTTGATGGTTCACTTCAAAACATTCTTTATTAAATTGAAGAACAAGTCTAAAAACAATGGTGTGCTTGCTGATTAAGACTTTAGTTCATAAATTCCAAGAAAACATATTGTTTGTTCTCCAACCGGCTGCAGTGGACGCAGATGACCTCTTCCAGATAAGCCATGACTCCACCACCATGGCACAAAGCTAGTCTTGCATGATCGGCTTAATTCCTCAGGCAAAAAGTGTTATACCACTTAATTCGGGTGCAACAAGTTGAGTCAAATGTTAGCGTGATATGATAAAAAATTATATCTACACAGAATTAATTTATGTATTAAATATGTTTATTTATATTTATAATTTATTACAGTATATGCACTTTTCAGTGTTAATAATATATAAGTTGGTTTTATATGAATTTAGTCTTATTAAGGTCAGATTTTGCTTTAAGATAGAGATAATACGGATCAGCTGGCCCAATGCTAAAAAAATTCATAAAAATTATGAAAACTTTTTAAAATGTCCCCACATCTCCTATCAGTAGGTAAAATATCAGGTTTACAAAAACGAGCTAGTTTTCGAGTAATTAATTTTTAAAGTTCTTTAATTTAACATGGAGAAATGAAACTTCCATGTTAAATTAGTCAACTTTAAAATTTAATTTAATTAATATCTCAAAAACTAGCTCGTTTTTGTACCTGATATTTTACCCACTGATAGGGGATGTAGAGGAGAACATTTAAAAAAAAAATCATAATTTTTATGAATGGGATTTTTTTAGCATTAGGCCAGCTGATCCTTGTTATCTCTACCTTAAAAGATTTAAAATCTTTATAGTTTAAAAATGTATGACTTTACTGCTTAATATATTCAGGGATAAATATTTTAAATTTTTATGGAATTTAATTTTAATTGGCGGAGGAAAGAATTACAATTTTATATAAAAAAACAAAACTGTATGGACTCACATGCATTGATGGAGTATTTCAAATTATCTAGGCAATATTCAATTATGTAAAGGGACTTATTTTAGTTTGTTGTCGAATTTTAGTTTATATATAATATTGGACGATTATTAAAAGTATTATCGTGTGATAAGTGTCATTTGAAGCAAATATTTTAAAAACATAATATAATAATTATGATGAAATGCTTAACTTTCGATTTTTTAAGCATTTTTCTTATTTTCAAACTTCTGATTTCAATTAAAATACATGACCTACATTAAAGTGATACCTTATATATAAATATATTTAGAACTTTTACAATTTTTAAAACAAAAATAGATTTTTCATTGTAATTTTCTACAATATATACCTCAAAGGTGTTCAAAGATTAATTATTGTAGCGTATTTTTAATTCAAGTATATTATTAGAACTGTAATTTAAAAGAAACAGCGGGCTAGCTGATGGTATAAATCGAAAAACCGTTCTGAAGTTCTTTGCATACATTCTGTTAATTCTCTCTCTCTCTCTCTCTCTCTCTCTCTCTCTCTCTCTCTCTCTCTCTCTCTCTCTCTCTCTCTCTCTCTCTCTCTCTCTCTCTCTTTCGGTTCATCGAGCGTTTCGATGGCAATAACGTGGTATAATTACGTGTGCTTGCTAGAAGTAGGCGCTACACTTGGAGTTAAGGGCACTATAGTGGTAGGGAGAATAAATAGGGGAGGGGGGTCAATTAAGAAGGGCAGCAACATGCAGGCTTTTGTTTTACTGATAGTAGGTAGCTGCAAATGCTCACACACGCAAAGCTTTTTTTTTTTAACAAAAAGTCAATACATCGATCGAATACTTTTGTTTACAAGTGGTCGAACTAATCTGTTTGAAAAGGGACTTCACCCCTAGTTTTCTCTTTAAAATATTTTTTTTTTGTATTCTCTTATACTTTACCCCTCTAAAATTGTGGACTAATTTAAAGTTTCCCAACAACTCAACCTCCTCTTTATACTGTTCTCCTCCTTTACTATTACCTTAATGCTATTTTATACTATGATATTAGTAATACTACAATAGAAAGAGGAGAAATGATAATATAAGGTTGCAATTACATTCCAGTAATTGCATGTAAGCTCAATATTAACCACAACTATTAACCGTAATATATTATTACTACCTATATAAGCTTTTGCAAGATGTTAAAAGGGTATTATGGTTACATAATATTAGAATAAGACAATACATATAATAATATATTGTTAGTAAATTTCTGTTATATTAGTAATATATTCTATATAATAAAGACGTAAGTTAAATGTATATTATATATTATATAATAATACAATATTCATGTTGTATATTATACAACATGTTTGTTCCTTTAGTACTATGAATATGATATATGATACAAACATCTATTACTATAATGAATGTCATATATTTATACCAATTAACCTAATAGTTTGGTTAAATCAACGCAGATGAATGGTTTAGTTTGTAACTGTTGACTAATTTGATAATATATTGCAAAATTGGAAAACGATAACTATAGTTGAGACTATGACCGTAAAAGTGAATTGATGCATATAAAACATTTTTGCAATATTGAAAATAAAATTTAAAATTAACTAAATAATTGTACAGAGGGGTGTATTATGTATGCCTGGGATTCAAGATGTTACAACATTGTCCTGCATGGGGAGCAATTTGATTTCGTTTCCGTTTCTCATCGTAAAAATAAGCGGTGTTGCCGATGTGAAGGTTATATTTTTTTAGGTAAGTTCTGACCCTCTGGGTATAAGCCCTCGTTATCAGTGTGCTCAAGATTGAAGTAAATATGGTTTTTATGTGAATAAAGTAAATAATTTGCAATTTATATTTTATTTATTAAGAATTCAGTATCAATGTTTCTTTACTATATTATAAATTTGTTAAATTCATGCGTTCGTTATATCTGGACGAAGTACTAAGCAGCAGTCCACGTAAAATGGTGTGGAAATGTTCACAAACAAGATGAGAGGGAATGCTTGAGTAGTGTTGACTTCATGTTTCTTCCTCCTTTCTCTCTGCATTTCTATACATCTTCCTCAACAAGCTCTTAGCATACATTATGACGCAACATCGCAATGATAAACCTCTTCATTCACGTCAATTTATTATAAAGTAGCCTTGAAAAATAATAGTTTTTTTAGAACATGCATTAAGCTTGTGATTTTATGGCAACTCTGCAATAATTGCCTATTAACGTTGACAAGCATTACCTTCAATTTATTTGGCTCTTGTTACCGCATTCACTTAAATTTATATTTTTACACTTAAAATTATACCTTCCTTGTATAGAGTTCAAATTATTTACTTAAAAATAAAGAATTCAGTATGACTTGCCATTTGTCTGACGTCACAAAATATTTCATTTTAATGTCACCCGATATCAGACAATTGGTAGACCGTGCAGACTTAAGTATAGTATTTGTAACTCTGTATAGTGTAAAATTTATACATATTTAACATACATGACAAATATAAGCGTTCAGAAATGATTCTACCTTATTCTATAGGCATAAGTTAAAATAAAGGCCTATATACATAGCATCATAAGTGTTCGTTCACTCGCTTTTGTATAATACATTTATGAAATTGTCTAAAAAAAATAAAAAATACTGTTAATTTTTAAAAAATTAAAAAGAAATTAATACAATGATATACAACGAAACGACAAAAGACAAAAGTGGATTTTATATTAAATAATTCGTGGAAAACCTGTTTATGTTTGCTGAAATTTGTTTGTTTTGTTTTTAAAGTGTTCCATTTATATATATATATATATATATATATATATATATATATATATATATATATATATATATATAAATGGAACACTTTAAAAACAAAACAAACAAATTTCAGCAAACATAAACAGGTTTTCCACGAATTATATATATATATATATATATATATATATATATATATATATATATATATATGGAACAGTTTTCCAAGCAGTTTATCTAATTTTGAACAACTTAGGAATCTTCTTTGTGGGAATCCCCCATCAAATTGTTTTTTAATGTGACATTGTTTGTAAAAATGTTTGATTAAGAACTGCGAATTTCATGAAAATCTCAAATGTATATAAAAATAGAATTTATTCATATAAAAACAAAAGTAAAGTCTACATTTTAAATTTATTTGTAACAACTGTGAATTAAATTAACAGAGAAATAATAAAACTTATCGCAAGTCAGATGACAATTAATATATATACTTATTACTTTATATAATTATATAATACAGCTTTAATAATAATGGATAATTTGCATGAAATTTTTTATTACATATCTTGTTATAATGCCTCAAATTGTGTTCTGTCAATTTTTTTCAGAAGGTAGAGATAACAAGCCCAATGTTAATAAAAATCCAATTCATGAAAATTATGGAAAAAATTTAAAATGTTTTCCTTTACATACCTTATCAGTGGGTAAAATATCAGGTGTACAAAAACGAGGTATAAGTTTTCGAGTTATTCATTTTTAAAGTTGACTAATTTAACATGGAAGTTCCATTTCTCCATGTTAAATTAGTCAACTTTAAAAATTAATAACTTGAAAACTAGCTCGTTTTTGTATGCCTGATATTTTACCTACTGATAAGGTATGTAAAGGAGAACATTTTTTTTTGTTCATAATTTTCATGAATGGGATTTTTATTAACATTGGGCGTGTTATCTCTACCTTAAAACGTTCAAAATCGAGAAACAAATGCATTGTGATGTCACAGTCATGCAACGTTTTTCCCTATGCTTGCGTGTTAAATATATTATAGTAAAGCATTATTCTAACATTACAGCGATTTGCAGCACGATTTTAAAAGGGTGATGTAGGGTGTACAACAAAATTTGAAAAAAATGGACAATCCATAACTCGTGATCCTGTATTCAAATTTTGCACTAAAAAATCATGCAGGTTGTCCATATTACCAATTTTATATAGCTACTAGTTAACTAGTTAACTTTGACTCAATCTGATGAACTATAGTAAATGCGGCAGTTATAACGTATTTTATGAACACCTCTTTTCAAAAAGATAAGTAGTCTTGTCCGTCTTGTATGAAGTCACTACAAATTTGACCAGCGTGTCTATTGTACTGACCAAACAATTCTCGTTTCTAAAAACTTTCTTCTTACAGAGCGACCACACTTTTTTTTGTTATACTGTACATTGTGTTTCCTAAGCTACTGTACCTTTAGATCCAATAATGTCGTGAAAGAGTGAGTAAAAATATTTTTTTTCTATTCCTTGCCCACACGCAACCTGAACAAATAAATCTTACTTTTTTTCCTGTCCAGGGAACACGTTTTTTTTTTATTATCTCTTTTGACTATGCTGACAGTATTGGTGATTTTCTCTCTCTCTCTCTCTCTCTCTCTCTCTCTCTCTCTCTCTCTCTCTCTCTTACTACTTTATATATAATATTTTTTGTATAAAAAAAAACTCGGCAAAAGATGATTGAAAACTAACTTGAAACATTTATATTGAAATATATTTTTCGTTTCTTTTTAAAACTTATCAGCTTTCATTTTTTTGTTGCTGACGTACGGAAATAGAGACGAGGCCGATGAGGGCGCACATCTGATGGAATGGGATCAGAATCGTCGTCATGGTTGCTCCAGAGGGCGGAGGCTGAGGAGATGAGGAAGAAAGGAGGGAAGGAAGAAGTTCGCAGACTGATTTTACCCTCGCTATAATTTGTCTTTGCATTCTGTTACCAACCAATCTTTGTAAGATATTAAGTTTGCTCGAAATATACTATTATATATATAAATTATTTATATAATAGTAAAGATTATGTCAAGTTTACAGTAAAATTACGTTCAAGTTTGTCTTCATTAACAGAACTGTATATAACCATGTACCGATATTATACAAGGTTATGGAAAATAAAATCAGGGCTGTTTTTTTTTAAATATATATTATAAAATATAAAATGATGAATAAAAAACGTATATTTCATGTTATTATATACATAACTATAATAACATACTGTATATATTCTGATATTCAATTCAGTAGGCTATAAATCATTATATACAATCTGAAACGGTCTCTTCGCACCTGCTGATTCAAATGTGTAATGAAGTTTAATTTCTGGGCAAGCCTTAAATTTATCTAAATTTTCCCATGCTTTCATTATAGCAATACCTATAAGGCCAGCTGTTTTTTTTTTTTTTTTTTGATTATCGTAACATGAAGTATGGCAAGTTGCCTAATTTTACGGGGTAAGAAATCAAAATGGCGGCTACCGATTTGATTTTAATGATGAGACGACTCCTGCACCTTTTATGTTTTTTTTTTTTTTTTTTTTAAATCTTGTTTCATGGCACTTACTCTTTTGGAAATAAAAATTGGCTTGCCGGTAAAAAAAAAAAAAAAAAAAAAAAAAAAAAAAAAAAAAAGGCATTTTAAGCAATACAAATATCAAGGTCATTCGTTTTCTGTATTCGAGAGATACAAAATTACCCTTGAGTGAAAACTATTTTTTCATTAATTTTCAATTTAAAATAAAACAAAGTTTAAAAAGTTATAATTTACATAATTACTATAATTACTATAATTACATCTATTTTAATTATTAACAAATATATATTATATATCACATCTTAAAAAAATGCAAAAATGTATAAGTAAATATTTAAATATTTACCATGAATTCATACAAACTATCACAAGTACTTGCAACTTAAAAACAAAAATAATAAAGTTTAGTATCTATTTTCTTGAGTGAACATGCTTGTAAAGAAATAAAAGTGCGTTAACGACAGTTATAAAATTTTGAGTCGGTTTCATAGATGATAAAGTTTTGTTGGTTGAACCACCAGCAAAAAGTTTTTTTTACCCTCTCTTTAGACGCTCATGAAGGGGAGATTGGAATGGTCCATTGTCATACAGTGGCCCAGATAGCACCAGCTAATTAATTTGATGAAAGCTACTACAATGTATATGCCGCCCGTAATGTTCCAGCCACCTCATTACTGTACCGTGTATAAAACACATTGTATTTCGTGTGAGTTTACATATTATAATTACAGCAGTCACAAGGCCAGGCTGGTATATATTAAAATTAAAGCAAATGTTTCCACATCACAACTTTTCTTTTTATCTCCTCAAATGCGGATTCAACTTGACTATTTTTTTTTAACTATATGCGTGCAGTACTTATGAAGAACATTTTTTGTGTGCATATATGGATTGTTATATAATTATATATCAATCCTTTTATCCTTTCATGAGATGTTATTCTATCAATAACAAATATTTAGATTCATACATATGTATGTACACATGTGAATAGTTATTACTTTTGACAAAAAAATTAAATGTTTTATTGAAATATATATTATTTATTAGAGCTATTAATATTGTTATAAAATAAAATTTAATGCATTTAGAACTTGGGGGACATTCACAAAGCACTTTAACCCCCAATTTATCCCCGATTTTTAACCCTGGTGCTAAGCTATGAGCTTAACATGGTTAGCCCCTGGTTTAGTGCCATGTTTAGCACCAGGGTTAAAAATCGGGGCTAAAGTGGGGGTTAAAGTGCTTTGTGAATTTCTCCCATAATAGAGAGTAAAACCTTACCTTTTTCTGATTTGTTGAATAGCAAAATCTTTAAAATATATTATTGTAATGCACACTGCATAGCATTAAAGTTGAAACAGCAGCCGCCATTTTGTTTCTTACCCTGAGTGTCAGGTCACACACCTTACTTCAGATAAAGGATTGCTGTAGAGGAATTAGCCTAATGCAAATCAGTCCTACATGCAGGCAAAGGGAATTCAATATATTCAACAGCAGTGAAATTCTAATGGAGGAGTTAATAAAAAGCACCATGTCTAATTATTTATGCATCAGTCCTCATATATACAGCTTAACAAATATAAAATTACTCCTGGAATTATCCGGAAGTGGAAGTATTCTAGCTGAGCTATTAAAATTAAAGCTCTATATGTTGCAGAGAGGTTGAAATTCCTTGTATTTTATATCTCTCTGCATTCAAGGTTTTAGATTAAAAAATTAATCAGGACGTTCATAAAAATTGCACTTCCGGCTACTTCCGGTGTAAATCTTAAATTTGTTGAATTAATTGTAGGCTAATATGTGTGACTAAAGAGTTAACGTTTGGGTTGTCCACAAGTGTAAAGAAAATGAAAGGGCTGCGTGCCTCGGAATTATTATTTATACAACAATTTTTACTGTTTATTTATTTATTTATTTATTTATTTATTTATTTATTTATTTATTTATTTATTTATTTATTTATTTATTTATTTATTTATTTATTTATTTATTTATTTATTTATTTTTAATAATATACTAATTCGTAATTTCCAAGGTATTAGTCCTTATTTATCTTTTAAATAAGCTACTTCGAAAGTAAATATGTAAATAAAAGCTATAAAATTTAGTACATTTAATATAGTTTGAAGAAGAAATAAAATTTTAATGTATATATTAAAATTAATTATTATAATATACTAACAAAATTATTAAAGTACTTAAAGTTTATAATATAATATAGTTTTTATGTAATTTCCACACATTTTAACTTACATAGTTTATACTGTATTATAATATAAAAGTAATAAATTTAATAATTATTTACCATGAAATATTGTTCAATGATTAAGTACACAAAAGAAAAAAAAAAGTTAAAGATTGAACAGCTTGAGAAAGAATAAACTTGTTAAAAATTAATTTTCTTTCACTTTAGGTATAAAATATGACATTTTTTTATATAGCTTTTAACTTATTCATTTTAATTGAAAATTACAATTTAAAATAGTTAAAAAAGTTTAAAAATTTTGTTTATAATATATAAACTTACAACACAATAACAATATAAATAAAAAACATTTAACATATTAGGCAATTATTTACATGGCAAAACGCGTTGATTCATGTGGTGTGAGGGTAGTTTTGGTCAATGTGGCGCGGGAGTGTATCAAGCTGGCCCAGTGGTGGCGCCATGGTCAGGGATGGGGGGGGGGAGGCAGCGGTTAGAAGGCAGCAGGTGCTCATAAGCTCCCACCCTACATCACCCCTACCCATTCAGTACCACCATCTGGTGCCGTGATTAGCCCTCCACCTACCCCTCACCGATATCTTCTCTATAGAATCTTTAATCACCAATCCCACGAAGAAGAAAAAGAAAAAAAAAAAGACGAGAGAAGAGCCCCATCACCACTCTACCTCACTACTTGCAGTAGCAGAGTCTTTTTCATAATCGAAAAAGCTTAAAAAATAATGAAAGAAATACTTTTTTTTTTTTTAGAACCATTACTTTACAGAGATGAATTCTTTCATTTTTCTTTCTCTTAGCTAAAGAATGTTAGGTTTTTACTAATCGAGAATTCAATGAGTACGTTATTAAAAAATCTTCCTCTTGGAAAAATAAAACGAAGAGAAAAATTTCCGTTTAATAAGAAAAAAAAACACAATTTTTCTTTAAGGAAATAATATTTTATCATGAGAATCAATTTTAATTTGAATGGAGATGATGATGATGACTGGGGGCTGTTAATATTTCACCATCGCTACTTTGCTTCCTCTTAATGTCCGAGATTTGTTTTGTTTTGCTTATATTGTTAAAAAATAAAATAAAACGGGAGTAGAAAATAATTTAAAGGAAAAAAATATTTTTAATAAAGTATATTCATATTATCCTTAATATATATTATATCGATATAATATAAAATCATGATCTGCTTCTGAAAAATAAAATTGTATTTTTCTGGTATGAATTTTTCATTTTTATAGAAGAAAATTAATAACAATTTTTATAACAAAATATGAAGGATAATATGAAAGAGGCTATATTATTATATTAAACAATAACGTCAATAACAAAAACTTTCATATAAAATAATTTTAATTTAAGGAAACCATAATATAAAATATAAATTAAACTCGAATACATAACATGTTTCTTATAATACACGGAGAATGTATATAGAAAGAAAATCAAGGAAGCAAAAAATATTTTACATCATAATTTATTTATAAATTGAGTCATCCTAGTTTTACATGTCTTTTTGACATACCAAAACAAAATAATATCAGTTTTTATTTTGCAGTACCATATATATAATATACAAAATTTCTGATAATCTATAAAGAATTTCAGATAATTGTTTTTTCGGTGTACTTTTAAGCATGTGTCTATCATGATCGTTCAAACTAACGATGTATCGAGATGAAAATTGAAGATCAGGCGGGCGGATAAACAAGTGCGTGAGTTTAGATTACTACCTCCGCTAGCTTTTGAAGGCTGAGAGGGCAAACCAATCTCTGTTATTAGTATTTTAAGACAGAGAGTTCACAACATTTATGAAACTTTCTAATTTAGCCAAATACGTGTTTAACAATATCCAATATACCTTAACATTAAACAGTATTTTCTAATTAACTAATAATTATAGCTTACATTGTAATTAAGAAACTACTATGTTATAATATATATCTTTTAATATAACATTTCAAAGATATTTTATAATTGAAACTTTATATTGTCAGAAATTTCTAAGGTTTAATATAAACTTATTAGATTAAATATAAATTAAGTCTATTATATAATATATATTATTAAAAAGTTCATATTTTTAATAACAATGTCATTATTGTATAAAATATATAGGTCAATTGTTGATTTGATTTTTATATCTATAATACTTATTACAAACAATATCTTCTTCATATATTATATATAGTTGAAAACTTTTTTTTTTCTTTTTTAGTAATAAAGAAATTCTGCGGTAAAACTTTTTTTTTTTCTTTTTCACTTCTAAAACTTAGAAAGTTTGAAAGTTGATATATTATAGTATAAGGTCCAAAACTTAATAGGACCTATTCATGGTCAAGTTTTTATGAAAAAAAATATATATATTATAGTGTGGCCTAATGGTCCATTGAACATTATTTGTGTTGAGAGAGAGAGAGAGAGAGAGAGAGAGAGAGAGAGAGAGAGAGAGAGAGAGAGAGAGAGAGAGAGAGAGAGAGATGCTCCATCCCTATGACATCCACGTGGGTGAGGTGTTCTCCGCACAGCGTGCACCTCAAGTCCTCTTCACCACGAACTCTATCGACCATGACGTACGTGTTTGCTCGAGAAGCAAGAACGACGACTTCCTCACGCATACTACGTGGTAGGTTAAGTACGAAGCTACGTCATAGGCGCCATCTAAAAGAGTCTTTGCCACCTTAACTATGTAAGACTATATACCACTTCAGAATTAGTATAAGAATAAAAGTTAATAACTCTTACAAAAAGGTCACAACTGTATAATTATCTAGTAAAGCTTAAAGGGACAACATTATTTATGTCAATGAAGATGTCAAAGAAAAATCAATGAAGTACTTTTATTTTATCAAACTTCCTTTTCTGATGCTGAGTTAGTACTGTGAGAATGTTCAATACACTCACAAAAAATAGCTATAATTTTCACCTACTTTATATTTTATACCCAAGTAGTTTGTTTTATCTAGTACATCAATTTATAGTACTTTGAGTAATTGAGAGTTTCACTTTATGGTGTCTGAAGTTTACATTGATCACTGCAATATGACAAAAATTAGACGCAATAATTTGTTTACATAATTTTTAATATGATAAAATAAATTCACAATTAAGTTAATTAACTGTTTTTTTCGATCATAACAGAAATTATAAAATGTATATATTTATTATATATTTAAAAAATTGCCTATTTACATATTTTGTAAGGCTATTGAAAATAATTATGTTTCCTAATTGTCAATAATGTTAATTAAATTTGATATCCGTGACATTACTAAATTTGACATTCAATCACTAATAAAAAATGTTACAGTCGTTTGTGTCATTAAATGAACTGATTGGTATATTATTTTAACTTTTATATATATATAATTTGAGCTTTAATTTATTTTATTAACAATATTGCGATGGTTAAATTTGATATAATTGAATTTAATTTCAATTTATTGATTTAAATTTAAATAATGCCAACAATATTTTAATATTAAAATTTTTCTATAATTGGATCATGTATGTACACTTTGGAACAGTACAAATGTTTTCCTTGCCTTCTTTGCTGAAAATTTAGCCTTAATAACTCAGGGAGTTTGTAATTTCGGTGTTAAAGGGAGTGTAATGCAGTCTGCAAATAATTAAGTCTTCCATGCCGCCATGAACTGCGTGATAACGCCATAACCAGCACATCAACAGGAGCGTGTTGTATTTATATGTACCTATTTCTTGATGCACGTAGTAGCACATTAATTCTTGTATAACATAAAACAAAGTAGGTAAAATTATTTTATAAACAGACAATATTATTCATAAAAAAATAGTAGTTAATGTCTATACAACCAATAATTTTAGACTATAAAATATAAATAATTTACCATGTTCATAATTTTTTATTTATAATATTATATAAAAAATAAAAATCTATGCATACTACTTCCTTTTAAATTTCATGGCTAGTAGCAATGAAATGAACAACAGTAATATTTCTTCTCACTCACCGTCATAAGTGCAACCACGCGCATCTTATCTTTTATAAATCAACCACAATAAATCTCTATAATTTTCCCCCCCTATATATATTATATATACCCTATGTGTTATACTAGGGTTATATAGTAATATTGAGAAACGACCATGAAAGTTATATAGTAAGATACACTACGTTACAAAATTATATAATGGGTCTATATACCGCGAAGGTAGAAAAGATAGTATAGGGGAAATATAACGTTGATTTGAAACGGAACTTACAGTGTGTGGCAGTGGTGGTCAATGTATTAAGAAGGGGTGACTTACAGGGGTGTAAGTGTGGGTGAAATATATGAGGGGGTGAGAGGGCAGGTGGTGGTAGCTTATTGCCAGGGTGCTGGTCGGGGAGGGTGGCTTTTAATTTCGGGCAAAGTAGAAGTAATTCCCCCCCTCTTTTCTCTCTCTTCTGTACTCTCTTACTCTACTCAACATTCTGCAAATACATATTGTTAAGTATTATCACACCCCTTTACAAATTTTTTTTTGTAACAATAGATAAATCAAATTTAAGCTGTCGTGTGTATTATTCTATTTTCAAAATATTAACACTCTTCTCATTTTTAATAAGTTACTATAAACTTCATAAATAAATAGTTAAATAAAATATCGATTTGATTTATTGATTTTAATAATATATAATAAATTACATATTTTATTATTATAAAAATATAATATAGTTAAATTTCATGGTTGATGGAATTTAATACAATTTATTAGAGGGGAAATTTATATATAAAAATTATTAGATGTCCTAGATGTGTTGCAATAATGAACCGATGGATATAATATTACATGCCATAATATACATGATTTTTCTTTTTAAAATATAATATTTCATAATAAAATATTATACTACACATTATAAGGGACATTTCTTTTAACCTATTTTTAGTTTTATGCATCATGCATAAGCAAATGTCATTTTAAAGGTATGTTCAATTAGCTGATGAGTATAAATATGATCGCAATGAGACCATAGTGCATGAGATTCTACATAATATAATATTCACTGGCTTGGAATATGATACCTATAACAATGCATTTTCTGCATCCTTTATATTATTTCTAACACTACAAAATCATTCTCCTGTAACATAAAAATGTATTTTCCACCCACTCACCGACTATCACATACAAGTAATATCATGTCAGTATTTTTCTCTTTGTATGTTTATCAATACTAACACCTACTGTATATTTTTAATGTGGGACGAATTAATTATTACTAAATAATTTAATTATATAACCTTTATTTTATCGATTTAAACTTCAAAAAGTCATATTTAACTATAAATTAATGCATAAAACTAGCTCAAAATTGAAACATAAGCAACATAAAATGAGATCTGGTAAATTTTATTACACATTACTTCCCCTACCTATGTGTGTATTGTTGTCAAAACGCGCCAAACTTGACGTGTGAGGTGTAAGCTTAGAGAGGTGGGAATGAGCTACAAAAGTTTCTCAGCTGTGACATTATGGTTTTAATAATGGAGGTACGCCCCTCCTCAGGTTGCATTGTGACGTAGAACAGATTGTGGGGTGTTTACATGCATGCCAGACTACAAGCATATCAAGGTGTAAAAGTGCAAAATGTCACCTAATTTAATAATTCTTAATGACTACATAAAAAAATATGTTTTTTAGAAATGTCAAACTATTTATATATTTTTAAGAACATAATGAAATTTAAAAGACAATGGATTTACATGCATGTTTTTCAACATAATTTATGAGAATATATACCATCTGGCAAAAGCAACAATTATACTTTCTGATAAGAGCTATTTTCTTATCTTTAAATGCAAATGTCAGTTGTTAGACTTTTCATCTATATAGTGGCATTAAATATATATAACAACAAGTACTTAATTATATTATTATGTTAAATAATATATTATCAGCTTATTAATTATAAACTGAATGAAAATAGAAAATCTGCCTGAAATATTTCATATTTGGCTAGTCGAGGACCACCTCGAGTAATATATTACAAATTTTGCTCAGATTTTTGTGAACTAACACCCATGCTATGACTATGACGTCACAGTGTCTTTCCCCTCGATTTTGAAGGAATTAGAGGTTTAAAATAAAAAAATATATAAATAAAAAAAAAATTAAAAATACGTAACTCTAGGTCTTTTACTTTTATAATGCAATAGCAAATTTAATGCAAATTGCATGTACAAAAATTGAGACTTCAATTATTATAAGTATTAATTCCCAAACTTCCCTTTTTCGCATTTTAAATATGATTGACTTGCTTGTGAACAAGAATATAATCCTTATCGGAAGAACAATTTTGAACTGAAAGGGGCCATTCATAAAGACTTAAGGCCACGTTTAGGGCTCGATAATTTAAAGCCAGAAATTTTGGGTCTAAAAATCATGCCTAAAATCGGGCTTTAAATTATCGAGTCCTAAATGTGGCCTTAAGACTTTGTGAATGCCCCTTGAATATTCTTAATTGCTTATTTTAAATGTCCCGTGTAAAGACACCGTGTAGTAATAATTTAACATTTCTACAACCCTTTTTATTATATGTATAGATATCACCTTTAATATCATAAAAAATCCATTCACCCGTATTATTTTTTTTACATGCTTTGAACTGTTCTCTGCATGTATTAAAGTACTACACGGACAAAAAATTTTACTAGGCAAACTTGGTAAGAAATACATTTACAATCTTTTTGTTGAATTGTACAGCAAATATTGTAAATTTTTACTACGGGCTTTGCAAAATTTACAATCTCAGCATTGTAAAAAATACTTGGTAAAAGTTTACCATTTTGTAAGTGATATTTACAATGTTCGCAAGTTAGCGCTAGCATATTATAACGTCATAAAATGTTACTATCGAATGTTAGTAAAAGTTTACCACGTAGTAGCTAAAACCTACAATGTTCGCAAGTTGGTGCTAGCATGTTGTAATGCCTTAAATTGTTAAGCGCGAATGTTGGTAAAAATTTACTATTTATAAGTAGCTGATATTTACAACGTCCACAGCACGTTGGCGCTAGCACGTTAATTAAACGTTGTAAAAAGAACATAACTGAATTGTAAAATCTTACCATACATGGTAAAATTTTGCAAACTACAACATCCTGTTTTCAAAAAAACCGTTGGGATTCTTCATTTGGCTTGTGCGATTTGAGCAAACTGGTTGCAAAAACTTTCTGTGCTGAAATATATCTAATTAAAAGTGCTCCAAGTACCCCAGGAATAAGCAAATTATCGATAAATGACTATGATCATCAAGCTGATCATCAGGCTGATTAATTATATTATAAGGTAAGCAAATATGATAATTTGTTGATTTTTCTTGTGTTTTAGAAGTATGCAATGTACATACAGTCGATCATTACAATTTTTGTAGAATTTCTTTGTTATTTCTGTTTAGTTACTTTAATTTGTCACAGGAGATTTGTATTGCAAGTTTTTATATTGCAAAATTCACTATAACTACGTTCACATGACGGTGTTTAATACATATCCGTTGACGACACCTCATAAGAAAAAACATTCACTATATCACAATAACTGTTGTGTACGGATCCGTATTAAACAGCGTCATGTGAACGTAATTGTAACTTGTAAACGCACGTCTGCCCAGTGACCACATGGACATCCCAGGGACCTTGCGAACATCCCCGCAAGATCCCCCAACATCCCTGAACGTTTTACGTGGTAGTTTTCAAAACCCTTTAATTTTAAACATGTTTTCCGTTATCTAAAAAAGGTTTTAGCTACACTCCGAAAATAATTTTCTAGGTTTTTTAATATTTTTATGAAAGTCTCTCAGAACATCCCCTGGGGATGCAACACGGCTGTCCCTTGAACATCCCCGGGGGACTTTGAAAGGACCCTTTAGTCAATGTTTTCATTAAAATCATAATATGTGCTATTCATTATTATGTACTGATTTTAAAAATATACAAATATAGTTAAAATTATTTAAAATATTATATGAAAATATTAATATTTAAAATAAGACGTGAAATTTTACTTAATATTAAAGTGCGTAATTTGCTTCGAAAAATAACTTTTTTTAATAAAATATCCTCGTAGAAAAAAATATCTATGAAAAATAAACAAGGTCCCATCAAAGTCCCCCGGGGATTTTAGAGGGACGCTTGAACGTCCCACAAATGTCCTCGGAGGGACCTTTAAAAAATTCTAAAAAATTAAAAATATTTTTTTTTAAATGTTGAAGTCTGTTAACAATTAGAGATGCATTTGAGCGTTGCAATTTATAATTAATTAATGTATAAACATGTTTTTATTGAAATTATAAAATTTTATTTTAATTTATTTTTAAAAAATTTAAATCTCAATATATTTAATGTTGTATTAAATAATAACAATCTCCCAATGTACCAGTTTGCTTAAAAAAATAAAAAAACGCAACTTCGCTCGTAATATTAAAATATTATACAACACCCAAAACTTTACAATTTATATACCCAAATAAACCACACCTTAGTAACGAAGAGCAATATCCAAGTTGTCTACGACGTCGTCTATCAACCAAAAGGTCCGAGTTCGATTCCCGACGCATCCAAATTTTTTATTTGGTAATCTTGTAGTCCTCATTCTAAAAGACCCTAAACTTCTTTAATATAAATTTTAAGATGTATTAATATTTAATTGGCAAGTGAAAATTAGGGAACATCCCCGAGGGATGTCCACAAGACGTCCGCAGGGACGTCCTTTTTTTATGGTCATGGGGGATGTCCTTGGGGACGTCCAACGGGGACCTTAGAGGGATGTCCCCGGGGCGTCCCGGGGACGTCCATGTGGTCACTGGGTGAGTACGAAAATATTTATATAGGGCTACAAAAGTAGAGTGTACCATATCAAAAATATTGTTGGGTAATGTAACGTTCATTGCATTAATTGTACCGAGTCTAATTATTATCATGTTTGCAGGACAACGATGCGTGGTTTGGTGTGACATCGCGATGAGGGATGAGTCTTTTCTGTTGCCAACCGCAGACCTAGATCGCACCATCACCTTACAGCGAACTATCCACGGCGTCCACACATATCAGTAACCGACCCTCGCCCACTGATTGACCCACACGGCATCCACGACCCACGACTGACCCACGTACGGTACCCTCGCGCGCGGGGACATTCTTCTCTACACTGGGTACTGTACTGGAGATACGGCAGTCATCGTTTTAATTGTTTCAAAAGACTTACACGGATTATAAAATTTTATTATTTAAAGTGGTTTTAAATCAAACTTTATTTTTTTGTAAATCTGAGTTTTCATCAGCCAATAAATGCATTAACTTAATTTCTTAAATTTTTTTTGTAATTATTATAAAAGTGTTCCCGTCCTTAAAATTTTTAATTTTAATTAACTTATTAGCACTCGATGATTATTTTAAAGTAGGATATCAAATATTTATTTTTATTACAAATTTCTTGTGATTTGTGTGTGTGATCATGTGATCAATACATGACAATAAGTAGTAGTAATAAAAAAAAAACATAATTTTTAACATTAGCTCTATTAAGTGAAAATATTTTTTACGCAAAGAGTCGGTTTTAAATTTTACATACTTATTTGTTACTAAATTTCTTCCACTGATTTGCAAAGATGAGGTCAAACTTAAAGTCCGGATTACTTTGTTGATTTTTATTGTTGCATCAATCGAAATCAACAAAGTTAATCCGGACTTAAAGTTTGACCTCATCTTTGCATATAGACGGTAGATATTTAGTAACAATTAAAAGTATGTAAAATTTAAAAGCCCAAGGTATGCAAAAAATTACCAACATTTAGTTAGTAAAATCCTGCAGTAAAAGGAAGAACAATTTTACTAGCACTGCCAGTTAAATTTTACCAAGTTACTAACCTTCTATTTTACCAACATGCCGTAAAATTTTACTACGCAACACATTTTTAACTTCTACGTCATCATTAGTGTAATATTTTACTGCAAAAGTTAGTAAATTTTATCTACTTTTCAGTATACAAAATTTAGCAAACTCAAAAATTAAACTTTTACACAGCTACTGTCTTAGTGAGATTCGACCCGCCTTTTGTTAGTAAAATCTTACTAACCGTTGGCTAAATTTTTTGTCCGTGTATGTGATGACCTTGTAAGAGAGAGAGAGAGAGAGAGAGAGAGAGAGAGAGAGAGAGAGAGAGAGAGAGAGAGAGAGAGAGAGAGAGAGAGAGAGAGAGTCTGGCACTTACGCTGGTGGGATTCGAACACGGAACTCCCGGCTGGCTGCAGGCTAGACCAACTCGACACGCAAGAGTTTCAACTATAATATAAAGTCGGCACCATAATATTATAACATGCTAGAGAACAAACGTATTCGTGGCATATGGCCATGCAGTATATATAGTATAATAGTAGTAGCATCAGAAATCTTTACTGCTTGTTCCTTTTATGTCAGATATATATTTTTATTGATTCATATTGATATCATCGTTTGTAGTCATGCATATATATATATATATATTGTCGTCAAATATATTTATTATTATATCCTCTATGTTAAAACAATCAGCTCTACATTGCTTTATGTATATTCTCAGCAGGTAGATGAATTTTATTTTTATAAAACATGTCAGATATACAGTGTAATATTATTCATATTTTTATATAATAATGTGACCTTTTTAATATTGATAGAATTATTTTTAAATTTATTATTTATTGATTTATATTCTGACGAAAAGCAAAGAAGAAATTTTTATAAACACACTATATATGAGAGAAAGTGTTGGTAATATGTCCCTGCTTGGTCATATGAAGGATACTTGATAAGATTGCTACAGCTGACAGAAAAGTAACATTGCCACCTTTTGTCTCCAGGGGAATAAGACCATTTTTTCCTTCAGACATGTTGTACAGTACATCTCGGGATAGCACGATCTTACCCTTATAGCCTGATTTGCAGACGCTGTAGCTCCAAAAGTAAAAGAGGTACAGATTTGCAATTTTGTGAGAAGCAAGAAGTGCATTCAGTAGCTATACTAAATATTTTTAGGCTTAATTACCTCCATGGACTGCGTAATATCGCCTATACAAATAGCTCAGGATTAAAGTTCGTATTGTCTATAGATGTACAATTTTCACATAAAATATAACAAGTTTGCAGGCTTGTATACGTACAACCAGTTATATAACGATGATATTTTGTAATGAATACCTTGTGGGTATTTATGCAAGTTGTGTTGCACCCACAGGTAACAGCAACTATATAAAATTTTGCATAAATATTTTATTGCATATATAGTATATAAATTTAAGAGATATAAATTAAGCATCAATGGCATATTATACTTGTAACATGTTTGGTAAGTTATTTTAAAATATTTAATTGGTTGCATGTACGGTGGTGATACTTGCATCATAGATTTTATCAACTAAATTAAAATGTATTAACTACTAATATATACGCAGATACGAATATGTTAGTAATTGTTAGTCAAGTTATAGTATTTACAGATTTATAAGTGCATGTATTTATGTATTTTTTTCAATGCAAAGTTTGTATTTTCAACACTCGTTAGTGTAAAATTGTACACTAAAAGAATTACAATATGTCCACTTTGCCTAATAAGGTTAGACAACTTATTCAGCATCAAAATTGAAGATTTAAACACAACACGTTACCCCTGCTGTATATGTAACCCACTCCATTGGTATGCTAAACAATTTGCCTAACTTTGTATTGAGATGCTTGACAACGTGAACGTTTATTACTTGTTTGAGTGTACATTCCTTTTCAGATATTCAAAAGCTACGTCTTTAAAACTTGCCCAATTTGCTGCTGTAAAATTTAAATATAAAATATAAAGCAATATGAGATTAAGATATAAATTTTTGTGTGTGATTATATTATAGTATTATATGAAGAAGTTCAGCAACTGAATATTACTTAACTATTATTTAAAAACCTACATAAAACTAAAATTCATAAAAGTAATTACTGAATTAATAATTTATGTAAATTAAATTCTTTATTACTTAAAAATTTTGTACATTAAAACAGGGTACTAGAATGATAAAAACAGACTGCATAATTTTATTGCATAACTTAGCGCCTATTGCTTTGACCCCTCGGTTAATGGACTTTGCATTTATATATATAATATATTTGTAAAACAGTAAAAAAAAAAGAACTTTTAAATGAAACACTTTAAAAGTTTACGCAACACAAAACATACACTTATAAAATGCTTTAAATGCTTTGGATTAACGTAAGGGATTATTAAAAGAACATATTAAATTAATTACTTAATGTTATGTTTTTAAATTAAAATATAAATTTCAACTACAAAAAAAAATTTATTTCATTAAAATTAGAATAGTACACACAAAAAATAGGAATTTTAAAAATACACATGCTAAAAAAATAATATGTAAATTTGTGTGTATATTAAAAAGCGTGAAAAAAAAGCACATACTAAAGAGTTAATGATACACATATATTGATGCATTTGATATTATGAATTGAAGTATCAAAGGAGGATGGGAGGGGTTAAAAGAGAGAGGGGAGAAGGGAAGAGGGGAGAACGCGCGCACAGACCGCGCGGCATCGTCGGCGGCTCCTGACAATCCCGAGGCAGGCACCAGTCCGACGCTTGAAGCGGAGCGGCGCGGTACATAACGTATATAGACGAAGCACCAGCATTTCAATATCTCGCACTTCTGAGCAAAGTGCATTTCATCTCTTGTCACCGACCACGGTCATTCATCCTTCTATCTCTGTCTCTTGTATATATTATATCTATATTTATCTACCTAATAAAAAAAGGTAAATTTATAAATTATTAATGTGTATTAAGTGTGTGTTATTATCAAAAATTTAAGTGTTTTATTTAAATGTGCTAGTATTATAATATAGTGTTCTATGAAATATTAATTGACTTTAAATAATAAATTTTGCTTTTCATGTACAATATTGGACGTTGTGTTTTTGATGTTCTGCTGCTGAATTTTTTTTATTGGATCAAATAAGGTAATTTCTTTTTTAAATTATATTCTCTGACTGTTTTTATTTTATTTACATATTTTTTGAACTGTACAAATTTAATTTATGTTATTGGTTTTGCTTTGTAATTAGTAAAGCAAGGTATTTTTATAGACTAATTTAATGCGTGCTTATATGGCAAAAATATATTATTCATATTTTCAAATGTTTGATTGGTATCTTTATAATATTTGATTGTTTAATTTGTAATGTTTTATGTAATGTTTAAATGTAAATAGTTAGTACATTTTACTTTAAATAAATTTGGTACTTCAAAGGCTTTGTTCTAAACCTATAATACACGATTTCGATGAATCGATGAATTAATAATAATTAATTCACAAAAATAGCAATAAAAATTATATAATTTTATAAAGTTACAGAATGTTAATTTCATCGTAAAAATTTAATAAAAAATCTCATGATTTGTTTTAACTATATATATATATGATTAAAGTTTTATATATTATGTTAAGAAACTGATTTTAGTACTACAGAACGAGCAAAATGATACAAAGTTGCGTATATTTCAATATACTTATGTTTTTTTATATACGAGTACAATACTTCTCGAATGAATGAAATATTTTACTGTAAAATTTTAACGTTATTACCTTATATTTGCTGAGAAATACCAGAAATATTAAAGTTGTTATTTGTAATGTTAGCAAACCGAGTTTTGTCACTATCACAATATAGAAATAGTAAAAATAGTTAATGAAAAAAGATCAAACAGAATTATCTTGTCTGTGGTTCACGCGAATTAAACATTAGGCATTGCGCTGACCTGTCACTCTGTTACCGTGTTACCAACTGTCCCATGTCTGATGGCAAACAAATAAATTACCGTGTTTGCAGACTCTCTCTCTTTCCTGTACATTTCAAGCAAGTTTGCCATGTCAGCAAATTATGTAAAAAAAACTATCGTAATTATAATAATCGACGAGGTTTTATTTTTTATAATGTTAAAAATCAATGATACAATTTTTTAACTTAGCAAAAATGATGAATAATTTTTATCTTTTATCGTATAAATTTTTAAGATAATCTATTCCTATAATATAGAAATCAATGAGCTTCAATGATTATACAAAATTATTTCCAATTTTCCTTTTTTTTATACAATATATAATGGTAGATGGATTTTATTTATGCATATTGGTGTTTAATTTTAAAATTATAAAAAAAAATATTAATCTTATATTGACATGTAATCAGACAATTTATTTAAAATATAATTTAAATATAATCGTTTTAATATTAAAATTAACTTGAATGAAGTCATGCAGTGAATTATGATATATTGATTTTAATATTATTATATTGCAAATATAGCACATTACATTTGTATACTGTATAAGGACACATTCGATATAATCTTTGAATTTAAAATTTCAATAAAAAATTCTGTTGACATTTCCTGATTCTGAGAATAGAATCTTCAGAGTTCAGGTAAAAATACTTCACGGTTAAGACCAAATCTCTAAATCTTAGTCTCCAAGGACCCAACGTTTTCATCATAAATAAACTACCTTCTTAAAGTAACAAGAAGCTAAGAAGCTATAACTATTGTATTTCGAGGAAAATGTAACAAATGAAGTAAAAATTTAAACTATATTTTGAACAGCATAATAGTAAAACTCTAGTAAACGCAAAAAGCAAACTTATTTATCGTTACTTGCATGGAATATTACGTATAGAAACTACAAAATTACACTTAAGCTGAGATAGAGATAAATTTATAATATATTCTTAATTCCTTTTAATCCTAACATTGTTTATTACGTGATTTTGAAATAAATCCATTGAGAAAAATTCTAACCCCTGCCGAGAAATGAATATAGGCAACTGTTTCAGCACAACAGCAAAGCGGGTTGCTGTCGTGTAACATGACAGGCGCAACTTATTTTTTTTTAAATATAATTAAATTTTTATATTTTTTGTACATCATGTAATTCAATTTAATAATAATCATTATACCATTAGTTTATAGTATACAAAAACCCACTATATAGGGACAATGTTGGTATTGTATTATAAAATACATTATATATAGAATATACTCTGAAAGCAAGCTCGCTGTATGCTGTTAGAATATTGAAATATTTAATTATAATGACATGCTTTCACAACAAAAATGAGGATGGGGTGAATCCACCCGCAAACCGTTGTATTGGCCGTCGCTCATAATGTATAGTGCGCACAGAGCCGCGATCCGCAGCCGCTGATTCGCACTAGCCTACGGGCGGAGTTGATCTACCGTCTACCGCACTTGTTCTGCAGTGCTAAAACACAATAACTATAATAAGTAACATCATTGTATAATGGAATATATAGAAAATTTATGTCATTATAAATATTTATAAAGACAAGATGATTTTTTTTATGAAAAGAAGTACACGTTTTAGAACCATTTATGATTTATTAAATTCAGAAATAAAACATTAAATAATATATTTGTTCTATTTTTATAAAGTAACTTCAGCTTATTTTTGTTACGTTATAGCTTTTATCATATATTTTTTATTTGTCTGTGTATTTTGTGTTATAAATTTATTAAAAAAAATGGATTACATGGAATATCTGAATATATAGGAGTCGGATCAGTATTACAAATTAACAACTTTTTGTTTCGTTTTCATGCTCTGAACATATTATGTTGTTAAAATTTTAATAAGTTCATAAATATAATTTTTATTTTTCCAGAAAAAAAAAAAATTAAATTATTCATCATAAATATTTGTTCAGAAAAATATTGATTTTAACTTCATAATGTTTAGAAACAAACACATAAAATTTATAAATACATTATTATTTCATAGATAAATTATAATACAATAATATTACTTTTACCTATAGATGTCTTTTTTTATGATAAAATATATCTAAATAAAAATATCTATAAGCGATTTCTAATCGTAAGTCCAATAATACAAGTGTTTTTTATTGTATGTGCATGCAAAATATTGCATGTGTGTGGAAGATGGAAGGGGATCGATTACCGATGTATCGTTGCTGGCTGTTATTGCTATGGACTTGGCATGCTACGAGAAGCATCGATTGACGTGTAGACATGCACGCTGCTGCCGATCTTTAAAAAAAACAACTCGGAAACAAAAACAGATCTACCTGTGATACCAGCTGATTTTTAACACAGTTATATGATAATCTGATTCATAAATTACTGTAATTTTCAAAATACGATTTGAATATTTTCAATATTTCTATTGAACGTATTGAATAATGTTTTATTATTGAATTTTAAATCTGAAATGTAGAGGTTATGATAAGAGAAAAAAATATGTAGAAATATTTTCTATTTTTAATAGGTTGATTTCCGAGCATTACTTCGAATTGTATTTCCACAAAGATTCTTGTTGCAAAAATAGAAATAATGAAAATAAGTCATATTTATCAAGATTATATGTTTTTGAAATATTAAAAGATTTATATAATATACCGAAGTTTTAGTAAGCATTGTACTAAACAGTACGAAACAGTGAAGAAAAATAAAATATTATTTAGAATCAAACGCATGTACTAATAATTGAATGGTATTATTTAATTAAGATATTAAAAATAAAAATTGACAAAATATTCTTAATAATTTTTAGATTCTTCGGTTCAAAAGTGCACCAATAAAACATTGAAAGTAATTGTAGAAGAGTGAATAATGACGAATTAAAAAATCGAATTTAACCATGAACAAATAAGTATAAGTTCCTGAAATCAGTAAAATAAGGAAACTAAAAATTACATAATATTTTGTGCTGACCATTTTATTTTCTATTATACTACTGAAACTTTTTACTTTCTTTAGTATCCTATACCGTCATAAAATTTTAAAATCAAACATTATAATTTCAAGATATGAAAAACTCATAAAAATAATATTCGCAGGTTATTATAATTTTTAAGTTTCCTTTTCAATTAAAACATGACCAATTCTCAAATACTTAGTTTTTATTTCCACTTTTATAATATACTAAGCCTGTAATGAAGTAAACCATTGAAGAATTAAATTATTACTTTGAACTAACTTTTAGATAACTTAAGTAGTTAAATTACCATTATATGCTGCAATTTTATCTTTTAACATGTTAAAACATCCGTTTTAAATTTCTAATGACGTGAAGTGCATGTTAAATATAATGAAGGTTGTGTGTAAGTGGGGGTATTATTTTCACTTATAAAACTACACCTTATTAAAATTAAAAATAAACCGGAAGTAACTGAAAGTTTGTAATTATTCAAATCTGTAACATTTCAAATGAACTTATATTGGAAAATTGTGCTTTTGTACAGAAGTTATTATATTTAATATTAATTTTTGTGTTTATTTTTTTTCCACTTTGCCACTTCCGGAAAGTAATGTTATGTTTGTTATAGTGTATACTAGTTAAAAGTTTAAAATAACAAACTTGATGAGTGCATGAGGCGACACAACATCGACGACGTGTTCGTGCAAAATGTTTTAAAAGCTTATCTTTCTGTTTCAGACCGCAAGCTTTCTGCCCTCAACTGGACTAAAATTTTGCAGTACATGAACGAAAAACTTAAAAAAAACAAATAAAATCTATAAAAAAAGAGCAATAATTTTCAAAAAGTGACTGATAAAATTTTCAATCTCACATTACAACTTTTTCAGTGTCTAAGTTTTAGTAAATATATATATTATATAAACTGTAGACGTATTATTAAAAAAGAAATAAGTGTTTTTTCAATATTAAAAACGTACTTGAATTTACATTATTTTCCTTCTTCAATAATATTATATAACTGTTATTAATTGTAAATTAATGAGTGAGTGTTTTTCATAAATGTGCTTCGTGTTTTAAACTAATTCGTGAAAATGACATCTGGGGACGTAATGATGGCTCGGTTGCTTCTCATCGCTGCCGCTGGAGCGCTACTGGCGTGCGGTAGTCTTGCACAAGCTCAAGGTAAGAAAAAATATATTATTTTTTTATTTCCTGTAATTGCATGTACCAGAATTATTATACTGTACATGACAGTATATACATTTTGAATGTTATTTTTTTGGAAAATTTAAAATTTACATAATAAGTAGCTTATTTCCGATATAACATAGATTTGGTTAAGCGATAAAATTCAAACTCTACACAGGCATTGAATTATAGTGTTGGTATTTAGTATTATAGCTACGAAATTGAAATATTCTTCTTGTATTTCCTTTGAGTACTTTTTTATTTACTTCGAGTGTTGAATGCTCTAAAGCAGTTCTATAATATCAAATTATTGTCCTTTTTCTACGTTAAAGACGTATTTATAATACTCTTACAAAACTAAAACGTAGAAGCTAATTTTAATAAAAATCTTAATTTTTCTAGTATAAATATATATTAGAAAAAATTAAATAGAAAGTTCAAATGTCTAAATACATTTTCTTTAGTCCAGAACACACATTAAGGTACTACCTATATACAGTTGCAAAAAAGGTGGACTTGTATATATTTCAATAATTCCGATCGAACAGATGGAATGTACATAGATGTAGATGATCATTTTTTTTTATACAAGGTAATTGAATGCAGCGCTGCGTCAAAGATGCATTTTAAGGGAAAAAAATTACAAAAAGATCAATAGTGGCAATCAACTCCTAACATGACAGCGAAGAAATTTGCTCTAGTATATAGAACATAAGATACGCTACCTTTTCTGTTTATGTGAATTAATATACGAGTATAGTATAAAGAATAAATATACAATTTTTCTAACTTATTATACTTGAACTTATTAAAGCGAATTAATGTTTATTTCTATTTACATTTTCATTATCGACCATATTATAAAAGGTTTTCAGGGTTTCCTTAATTAAGTTACACACAAAAACTTGTTTCTTGTTGCCAAAAGCTAGTCCTTCTTCATATTACCTTTTTGAACCCTCTTCCCTGTGTTTAAGTATAGCAGCAACCTTATGTTCCAAGCCTTGCCATCATAAATTATATGTAGACGTCTTATATCTTTCAGTTCAGCAGAACAGCAATCGTGAATATTTAATTTAAAATTTTCATATTGGATCGTTTTTTTTTTGTCTTTTATAACTTGTTATTTACAAAAGTTTCTTGTAAATTTTAAGAAGAAAAAAAATTTAAAACCTTTATTTTTCTTTCATTTTTATCCACATTCTATTCAAAGAAAAATACAAAAAAATAACATTTGAAAATAATATCATCGTAAAGATAGTTATACAAACAAACATGTAAAAACTAAATCTCCTAAGGGATTAATATTATATAGTAGAGTAAATATAAAAAACATTAAATAATAAAAATTGTTATTAATTTAAACTAATTTTTTTTTTGTATTCAGTAAAAGAGTATGTATTTTTTTTTCAGTATCATATTAGGGGTCGATAAAAAAAAACTGAATCAAATAACCTGTATAAACATAACCCTACAGTCTATATTATAACAGTAGCAGAAAATGCGTCGGAATCTTCAATGTAAAGTAAACATCGCCAATTTCAATTAGAGATAAAACGAAACATTTTTGCTGCTTGAACTCTTCATGGTAGCATGAAGAACGGCACTGCTATAAATATATTCTCCAACTGGGTTGTTATAACAATTTTTGTCTGTTATTATGTGATGTGGGGTTTTAGGTTTTACTGTACAATTTAGGTTTCTGGTGTGTACCATAGCAAATTAAAGCATACACATGCATGCGAGAAAAAAAGAGAGAGATGATACGATAGCAGATGGAATATCTTCATTTTGCTTATATTTTTTGCCTGAGGCATCTTATACTCAACTGGCGTTCAACTGAGTAAAAACAACTTAATTTAGATCTAAAGATTCTAAAATGGTAATAAAATTTATATTTTTACACATTTTAATTTTATTCATATTTAAATTTAAACTTGTATTTTTTTTTTACATAATTAAATACATTTAAAAAAAAATCAATAATTTAACATGAATTATACAGAAAGTTAAAGCAATTTTAATAGAACGAGAGTGATCTTAGAGAAAAAGAAAGAGAGAGCGAGATCGTCTTATATATAGAATTTTGCTGAAAACCAGAGAATGAGAAATATTTTAAATTTTTTTAACACTTTATTGATTTGTTGAAGGCATCTATAATTAGAATATTAAGTAATTGATTTTTTTATATATATATATATATATATATATATACTGACGCTTTCTCACTTGAGATGCAGAGTTTGACGCCCTAATAATACTCATTCCAACAGTTATTAGCATCTTTTGAATCTAATAATCTCAGCGTTGCCGGAAATGCAAAGTTTATGACTTTCCTATATAAAATGTAATTGGAAATGTCTGTGAATGACATGAATTCACTGCACAGTCCCAGTAAAAAAAGCATTGGAACAGATCAGAAAAGATAGGGAGAGGGTAGATGTCTTCTTCTCTTTCACATTTACATGCACGAAATTAATTTTAATAATTTTTTAAAGGAAGATATTCGTTGAAAAGAATTATAAATTTTGTGTAAAGAAAAGACTTCCATTGTCAGGGGTATATAGTAAATTTACAAATTGTCTCAAAATAAATGTTTATTTATGATCTTTATGCAACGTTAATATGGTTGATGATTCCATTTGATTCTCAAGCACTTAAATTGTACTTTTGATGGATTATAAATTTTTTTAAAAAATAAATTGGGAATTGGAAAAATAGAAGTGTTAAAACCGAGAGTAAAAATGTTTTATTAATTTATCAGACACTAATGTGAGTATACTTTAAAAAATACGTACTTACTAATTTTTAACACTTTCAACCTAATTCTTCTATTGCCAATAAGGTTTTTATTGGACTGATAAGCAAGTCAACAATAAATAGGATCGTATGGAACAAGCAGAATCAGAATGACAGAAAGGTTCAACCTCTAAAATAAATAGAACATTCACCATCAAAATTACTTTAATAATATTAATATTAAAAAAAAAAAGGTTTTATATCAAAATGTATTTTTTTTTTTGTAAACACAGAAATTTATCAATAATTTCTGTCTTCATTTATCTTGTAAAGCCGGCATTACACCATACAATTTTTCCTTACAAGAAAAATTGAACTCCATTTGTTTGTATGGAGATGATATTTTCTTGCATGGCAAAATTGTATGCAAAATTGGATGGTGTAGTACCGGCTTTTACGATATGAGCGTTCATATCTTGCCATTAACTTTTGACGAAGGTGCCTTTCATATTTATGTTTACCCCCGCCCCCTTCACTCACGTGACCTAAGGACATCAATCCCTCACAAATCCCAACCACCTTGATGTGTTTATTGAAACGTAAGGCTTCTATTTTTACGTTTCATAAATGTGGTTTGCTGAAAGGCTTCTTTCATTTTTATTGTATTATTATTTTATAGATTCTTATTATAATTTTGCTTATCATAACAAATATTTGTGTACACGCGATTTTTTTTTTATTATATAAAAGAACAGTACAGCTGGGTTACTACGTAACATTTTATAAATGAACTTTGTTAGGTACATGTGTTTTTTTTTGCAAAATTAATGTGCTGCTTTTTTTTAAACGTGCATGCTTTAATGTTTGGCATAAAATCAGTAATACTTTTATTATGATTCTCTTTTATATTTTACTACACAGCTTATTCTACTTGAAAATTAAATGGTATGTTACTTTATAAGAAATTACGAAAAGAACTTAAATTTTTATAATGATAGTAAGATTAAGTAATATTATTACACTTTATTTTACGTTATTTTAATATTCTCTCATTCTATGAACTTCCAGAAAGCGATAAATATGAAATGAGTTTAATTTGGATATTTAATACTTTGCATTTGAAAAGAGCTAAAAAAAATCGTATTTGTAAAACATACTGTCTGTAATACGTGTTCAAAAAAGTTTCAACAAACACTAATAAATACTGCAGTCCTTGGGTCGAATGACAGTGAGTTATAAATGCAATGGTACCGGTGAAGTTTGATTTAAGTTACACAAAATATGGCATTGATAAAATATTCTTACTTCGTAATTTTAATGAAGAAAATTGTAATTATTTACAACTCACTTCGAAACAAAAGCTATTTTTTTAATTACCACTTAACGTGATCCAGTTTTATAATTATTATGAAGCTTTCAATATCCCACAGCACAAAAAAAATTTTTAACAATATTTATTAAATGCAATATTTTGAAGTTGGTAATAATTACACTGAATCAGTATAATTAAAATTTTCATTTTAAATATTTATTACTATATAACAATAATTAATATTTATTAATTTGTCATCATCAAAGTAGGCGTTGATGAATGTAAAATTTATTACGTTAAATGATTTAAATCTTATAACAAGATAATAATCTAAAATAAATTAATTGGATAGAAATTATTTTTAAAGGATTTAAAGGAGTAAGGTATAATATTTTAATATTATTTTTATAACAAAAAAACATAACACTTTTTTTTTTATAAGGTTTCTCCGCTACAGTTACCACGTCCAGTGAAGGGTGAACAGAACACACAAACACAATCCCTTGATCCGATTTAAGCGGTGATGGTCTCCGGTAAACTTTAGTTTTTTTTTTTTTTTTTCATCGCCCGCAGGCATTTCTGCTCCCTGCTTTCTATCTCTTGCTTGATGGTGATATTTCAATCACTGCCGGTGTCAACGTAATTATTGACATTCCTCTTTCCTCTGATGATGATGCTCTCGGCATCGCTAGGTTTAACTCAATGCCCCATTTGAACGGTGATGACGTATTTACCTGTCGTATTCATACCTTTTTCTCACATTTCTTTACATACAATTTTAACTATCCTTTTTTTTATAACCATTGATTTTATGTATACTGATATATTTATAACTTTTTTTATAAATTGAATTTTTTACTGGAGTAAAAAATATGTTCTTTTTCCATATGGGCGTGGCCAGAATAATATACATATAATTCCAAGGGTGGTTGGAGAGGCACATAAGGCGAGTATGCGAGTGTCATGTATTTTGCCTTATGGTGGGTGTCTCAAAAAGGGAGGGGGGGGCAACCCTAACTCCCCTCCTTTGTCTACGCTCCTGTTTTTTACTATTTGTAGATTTAAATACTTATACACTGTATATGATGTTGGTTAGTTTCTCATATACTTATAATAAAAATAGATAATTATATTATATATAGATATTGATATGATAATATAATTTTAATAATATACGGAGTAAGAATAAAAAGTTTAGTTGAAACAGCAAGCAAACTGAAAATCTTGAACATCATACTCTATATAACTAAAATTAATTTATTTGTTGGCATCCGACATCCTATAGATGCGTTTTTTTAAACAAATATTGCAAGTTATTGAGAATATCGTCCCTCGTCCGGAATAATGAGCTATCTGCCTTCCAAAATTCAAATGCAATAATGAGCTGTCTGCTTTTACTTTTACATTAAAATTGCATTCACCTGGTAAAGCAGACAGCTCATTATTGCATTTGAATTTTGGTAGGCAGATAGCTCATTATTCCGGACGAGGGATGATATATACGTAACAATATTTTGTTCTTATATTATTAATTATAGAAGCTGCAACATTAACAAAAGTTTGTGTGGTATTACAATTGTTGTGAAAAACAAATTTCATTAATAATAATTTTGTATACATTAATAAGACTCATAAGAATTTAATTTTATACTTCATTGTTTGTTTGTTGTTTTTTTTTCAGCGCTTGAATATTACATAACAGGAAAAAAAAACGAATAAAGTATAGTCTTATATATTACTTATATTAATAATATTATGTAATATTATATTATACATAATACCATAGTTTTTTATGTATACAGTATAATATATATGTATATAAAGACACTTTAAACATAATATCATATCATTATTATGGCAATGTTGAAAAGAAATGGTGTGTTTTCCCTAATCTAGCTTATTGTGCGTGGTTGGTGAGGCGAGTTATGAGAATGGGCAGGGAGGGGGGGGGGGGGGAGAGAGAGAGCGTGCAGCGGGTGCAATGGCGAGCATCGATCAGCTGACTGCGTGCACACGCGCTACAATCGCGAACACGCACCCCTAAACTCGCGTGGCATCCCCTCCTACCCCTCATCATCCTGAATATCAATTCTACCTAGAATCTTTTAATACGAATTTTATATTGAAATGTCAATTTATAATTTTATTTTAAAATACCTTAAAATTATAAAATAATATATAATTTTGTGAACTTATAATTAACCACTACCATGTAATTATTATGAATAAATAAATATTGGTTACAAAAATAATCCTGAAAGCCTTTTAATGTAGTCGATATAAAAAAATTCAAGTATATAGTTTAAAAAATAAACTCATAATTTTGTCTTGGTCCCCCTTTTCGTGTGTATCATTACGTTATACAATGTAGTAACTACATGCACGTATGTAATATCGTAGCAATAGCCTAACTACCCAACAACATTCATAAATGTCATGTTACATTATCATCTATAAAATATTTATATTTGACAATTTTAATTCTATATACATCATGCATGTGGTCATTAGCAACAAAACTGTACTATATATATACACAAGCATCATGTCAGTCACCCACACATTAAAATATAATATATTATACAGTATAATATTTATGTGTATATTAAAATATTTTTTAATGAAATTCACCTGTACAATTAGTTTAATGAGATGGTGGATAGTTCATATTTAGTATAGATGATAAGCTACTCATATCTAGCATATACTGTATTAAAATATTGAGGATAAATATTTATAATATGTAACTTTCATTAGTATGATTAATTATTTTTTAAAAAAAAATATATATTATTAATAAAATACGTAAATACATCATAGTTCCAGAAAAGGAGTCTATTAGTAAATTTATAAATTTAAAAATACATAAAACTTCATTAGCTTAAAAATATACTTTGTTTCTATTATATAATATTATGATGTATATTAGTTGCTGTATGATTAATTGGAGCTTGAAATTTAGTTAATTATGGAAATAAAAGTTTTTAAAAATAGTGCAATATGAAAAAAATTTATGGATATATATATATATATATATATATATATATATATATATATATATATATATATATATATATATATATAGTTACGACAATTTATATTTTAAATAAAACTCTTCTATTTTTTATTATGTTTTGCTGTTGTAAGTTAATACTAACTAATTTATTAAGTTAGCAAATATTGTAGAAATATTTAAATTTGAATCAAAAGTTCATGTGTTATTAAAATATCATGAGAATCTTAATTTAATTTGAAATCTAAATAACAAAATATTTGTTTCCCTTCGTATTATATAAACATAGTATAAATCTTGAAAATTCCAAATTTAGTTTCTTTCCAAAATAATCGATTCTAATATTTGAACTGGTTAATATTTTGTGTTTTTTTAACTTTATTTATAAAATTTATATCACAATCATCTTTGAAGACACTTTTGATTATTCGTGTAAATAGTTATTAAATTTGTGTTCGCTTAAAAAAACAAATTTCATAAAAAAAAAACAATATCATAAAAACTCTCAAGAGCCCAGATATATCGTTAATACTATCTGTAAGTTTTCACTGTAGGTCTAAAAATAATAAAACAAATACTAAAAATAAAAAAAAACTATAAATTTAATTACGAATAACTTAATCTGTACCGACAAATCACCACTAATATCAAATTCCTTTGCATTTTAATTAATATAAATTACACCTGGTTAGTGTCACTAATAATTTGACGTATTGACATACCTACTTGTTGCAGTGTCATCCCTGTACATTGTGGAATATATTGTTGACAGAATTACCACAATATATAATATAACATTGTTACTATAATTGAAACAACATAATATTAAACATACCCATATCTTCATGTATTTTAGAGTTATAAATTTTACAAGGATGTATTTAAAATGAAGGGATGATATAGAGGTGTAAAACATGCAATGGCTCGATTAAAAAGCTTTTGCCTGTTTAATGGTTTCCGTTGATAATGATTGATGACAAACTGCATATATGTGGATCAAAAATTTTGGAATTTTTCTTTAAAAGTCTATTGTCTGCAGTTCATAGTTCTCTCAACAATATATAAAACAAAAGTTTTATTTTTGTTACTACAAATGTATATAGTGTAAAAGGGTCACCATGAATAAAAACAAACAAATGACGATTTAGAAATTCCTTCTCACAATCATCAAACATTCCTCCTCGCACAAAATTTCAAGTTTAAAAGCAATAGAAAAGAAACGATAAGAAAATATAAATAAATTTGTTTTTTCTCTTGATAGTAAAAAAAAAAAGTTCGTGTTTGTCTATATATATTTTTTTAATAACATTTTATCCAAAATCAATACTTCTGTACTCTTTTTAATACTATACTTTTATATTAAAGTTACCATTTCTAAAGGTATTTTATTAGAAAATAGCACAATGTTTAATTTTAAGATTTTTCAATTAATCTTCAATATATTATATGCACAGTTATATTTATTTTAGATAAATTACAAAATTAAGCAAACACTATTAACAATATTATTATTAATAATAAATAATATGATGATATTGAAGTTGTAAAAAGCTAAACTAAGAACTGATTATCAATATAAAATGTACAAGAATATAAATGTAATGATAATGCATTATTAAAATTTTATAATAGCTGTTATAAGAATATAACAGATTTTTTTGTAATCCTATTTAATGATCTTTTGATTATTCATTGACGTTTTTAACTTGGGTTATACTTAAATTTAGCTTGCATGATCATCAATTTTTACTTGCGTGGTCTAAATAAGCTTATTGTAATACAATTTTTTGTTCAAAAAATATACATTATATATACAAATATAAAAAAATATTAATATGATTATTATATACCTTTAGGGAAAGAGTGAAGAAAAAATAAAGGTAGTTATAGTAGGGGAAACATAAGAAAAATATAGCAGGTTATATATCACATTGTCAGTTCTATATACGAGCAAAAGCTTTGGTGGTATCGCATGCCTTTGATGGAAAACATTATAAATCAATTTGTTAGGTATAACAGTAGTAGCAACTAGGGAAAAAATATGAAAAAAAAAAAAAAAAAAACATCCACATGCTATCTAGAGCTAGGAAGTATTTTATTTTAATGCATCAAATTTAAAGCAAATTATGTAAAACAAAGTTTTAAAAAGTTGAGTGCTATGGGTAGAAAGGGAAAAGGAGAGAGAAAGAGAGAAATATAAAAAAAGTGAGAGAGGGTGGATATACGAACTTTTGTTCTTATTATGCAGAAGAAGAAAAAAAAAAGTGGAAAAAAAAAAAATATTCAAGTTACCAAGGATCGATTTCAACTTTGGTCCTACATTCTGTATATTCTAGCTCTGTGTCTCATCATTCAGTCATATTATATGAAATCAACAGATGCAAAAACATTCAATTGATAATTGGGAATTCTCTTACAACTCAAATTTTAATTTAACTACTATATTATGATAACGTACATATTAACAATAAGTTTGACTTAAGTTTTAACTTTTTTAACTCAAATTTGGGGACTCTGAAGGGATTATTAGAATAGGGGCAAAGTATGCAACCTGCGCGCAAAACTAAAAATTGTGACGTAGAAACTCCCTAGTTAACACACAACAACTGCCTGATATCATAGTTTGAGCGTCAAGGAGTCATTGGCTATAAATTTTAGTAACACGATCGAAATCAGCAGGTTTTTCTACCCTATAGTTTCAATAGTTTTATCTCTAATATAAGTTTATTTTAAGAGTGATAATCGAAAATATAAATTTATTGCAGGAAAAATTCGCCTGCTAGGCAGTTTCTACGTCACGTTTTGGCGCTAAATTCAAAACAAGGAAGATTTTTAAAAAATTCCCTTGTCTCCAATTTTGAAAATGGAAACTTTTTTGTTTTAGGACATTTAGTTTCAAGGCATAGAGCATCTGAAAAAAAAATGAAATAAATGTAGGAGAACTCCCCATTGCAATTGACATTAATTTTATCGTTTAGCCACTGGTCAGAAGGACTTAAAAACACGCCCGCTTTAAAAATAATAAACACTCACACATAGGAGAGTGCATACAATGTATTTCGTTACGAACAATAATTTTTAATGTTATAGTGTGAGATATTAGCATCAGGTTCAGGTTAAATGCATAATTAAGTAATAAAGCATATTACATTACAATCCTGTATAATTTTAACTGAAAACATTGAAAAGTAATTTAAATTAAAATTGTATTATATCTATTTAAATAGAAAATGTTTTAAATATTTAATATGAAAATCTTATGAATAATCAAAGTATTATTTCCAGCACATATGCATATACACACACACACGAAAAATACAAACACATTAATGACCAAAACCATTATACAGTGAATGTGTTTTAATCTCAATGAATTTATAACGCATTGTGGTTTTTGTGTGAAAATTCTTTTTTGACTCGTGAGGTATACAATTGACAATATTTAAAGGTTAAAAATGTTTGTATACTTTCAGAATGAAATATGATCATTTTCATAAAAAAATAAATAAATAAATAAAGTGATGAAATTTGATATTGGCTGACTCAATTTTAATTGAAAACCTGTATTGATTATCTATTTTAAATAATATCAAGCTTTGTTATGACAATAATCAATACCCTTCTTTTTAACTAACAATTTAAATAATTTATATATAATTAGAGTAAGCATTGCATTGAATACAAAATCACTATAGTGTTTTTTTTATTTATTCTTCTTTCAAAATTCCTTTTTAAACCATTATTTATAGAATTACATCAATTTATTTATATTATTCCAACGTATCATCAAATATAGTCTTATAAATGAAAGTCGTCAATCGAGCTTTTGTTTTCTGTCCCGCCTCACGAGTCTGCTGCCACTCTATGACCTGATGGAATTGAACGGAGGGTATTGGACGTTCGTTTGGGGGGAGCGATGTTATGTGTTGCTGCATCGCACCTCCGAGCGCCGAGTAAATGGAGAACATTCGTCAGGACCTGCTGGTGCTCTCTTTCTCTCCCTTCCTCTCACTCGCTCGTTCGCTATGTCGGCCCCGGGCAAACGAGAGGAAGAGAAGGAGGAAATACCTTTTAGTGCAGGCAAAACACCACCCTTCCTCCAACCTCCTCCCTTTCCTCTAGAGCTTGCTACCATGCAGCACACTAGCACCATTGTTCTCCAATTTTTTTTGTTTGTTTTGTTTCTGCATACAACAAAAAGGATTTCTAGCAAGCATTGGTTCATGTTTTTTATATATATATATATATATATATATATATATATATATACTAGATGAAAACTAAAGTATCTCAAATGATACATATGGTATATTATAAAACGATTTGAACGTACCATGTATTTTTATTTAAATTTAGTTTTGATTGAAAAAACGATAAAAATTTAATTTTTTTACGTTTTATTTCACGGTAAAAACTTTGTTAAATTTGATCTTCAGCGCACATCACTTTTACATGTCTTCATCTTGACAGTAAATAATCTAGTATGGTTGACGTGTACAGGAAGTAATATGTTATGGAGATATGTTGTTTTTACATACTCTTTTTTAAATTGATGCTTTTTATAGTTTCTTTAAAGGAGAAAATAAATTAAATTAAAATAATTACAACTAGATTTAATCACAATATAAAAATTAAATGTGTCTATTTAGTGAGTGATAAAGACAAATAGACTAAATATGTCATTTCATTCTTTTAAGAAGTTTTCAGCTAAAAATAACACCCAATTCTTCTACAAAGAAGCCTTTAAAAAAAGAAATGAATTGTTATTTTGTTACATGTCTCATGTAAAATGTTTATAAAAAAATGAGAAGAAAAAAAAAATAGTGAAACTTATTCTCTAAGGAAGGGTACGTATGCTCAGCAATCCGAAAAAGTCGCGTTCACGCATATGTTAAAAGTTACAAAATATGTTGTTGTTTCTTATAGTGAGTGTAGAGTTAGGACGACGTTCATCTCAACTCCGTTCTCTTACTCTCTAAGGGTGCTTTTTTATGTAAAAAAAAAAAAAAGTTGAAACTTTGACGGTGACTGAGCGAGTGACTGAGTTTAGGTGGTGAAGTTAGAAATGCTATATTTTTATTTCATAATACTTTAAATATTAAGATAGCATTGATATAAAAAATTATATCAGAAAATGGAAAATATCATAAATGTTACAATGATAAGCTGTTACCAGCAGATTTGGTTGCCATGTTTAAACACAAGGATGTTTGTTTGCTAAAGAAAAGTTGATTTGACTTCCAATATAACCACTGCGCAACGTTTCTGCGCACGTTTTCTCGCTTTAAAGTTACAACACAACTACCGCGAGTTTTTTCTAGACTCATCAAATAAACTGAAATGATAATAATTGAAAAGAATGATAAGGCTGCTAATAATTTTTGTATACCAGTAAACATAGAAGATTAGTGCCAGTGCGTCATTTTAAACTTACATACAGGACTTAGAAGTTAACAATTCGCGATAAAAAAAATTGCTCCATATAGGATCCTACGTTCACCCAATCCTTTCTTGTTTAAAAGTGATCTATAGGACAAAGTTTAGTGACGTCAAGGTGACAGCTTACCATTATACAACATATAGAAAAAATAAATAAATTATTTTTCTATATTATATCATCATCTAATAATTAAATTATTCATTACATTAATTAAACAATGATATCAAACCTACATGAAAATAAGTTGAAATAGTATGACGTCACAATTTAACATGAAATTATAGAACAGTTTGAAGTCAAATATACTCTTTTAAAATTAAATTTTGTTTCATCTGCTATTAAATTATCTTATGCTATCAAATAATCAATATTTTGTCTTAAAAAGAGTCACCGCATGGGGAGAGAGAGTGGGAGAGATAGAAACTACTTGCAAGGCTGGATCAATGATTTTCTATACTATGGATAGGTGGGGGCACTATCGTCAGTGAGGCAAGGTCGTGAGGAGGAAGTGGGTGGTGGTTACAATAGAATGTCCGCCATCTTACCATGGCCTGTGAAGCCAAAACAATACAAAATATTGCGCTCGGCGGCCATGATACCATGGCCTTTTGCCTCAGTAGCTATAATATTTTTGGTATAGACGTAGCCTATCCATAGTATAGAAAATCCTTGGGCTGGATTCATTAGAGCCTGTTGTGATGTAGTCTATCTGGGTGGGTGTGGCGTGCGACGAGGGATAACTGGCTAGGACCTCCTCCCACCTTCCTGCCACCCCCCACAGAGACCGCGGTTTGAAAGGGTGGCGGCAAATGGAACTGGCGCCTCCCGCTGTGGTGTCTCAAGCAAAGGCATGCTGTAGTCTAGTCGACTGTAAAGCAATGTTGTGTACCACGTACTTTATATATAAGAAGACCGAATCTTGGTCGTTCGTACGTTCACAAAATAAATAGAGTTTCTTGATGAAATGGTTAAAAGTAAACCCAAAATTCTTTGATTTGATAGACTGTATAGAGTTGATGGTTTTTAATCAAAAACCTTGCTACTTTTATTATTTTATTTATCATCAGCATTTTGTGTTTTCGTCAAATTCTGGGTATACTATACGTATGACAGCAGCTAAATTTCATGTCTTTAAAAGAGAGAGAGAGAGAGAGAGAGAGAGAGAGAGAGAGAGAGAGAGAGAGAGAGAGAGAGAGAGAGAGAGAGAGAGAGAGAGAGAGAGAGAGAGAGAGAGAGAGAGAGAGAGAGTTGTAAATAAAAATACATAAGCAATTTAATTTTTTGTAAAGAATCATGCACATTATAATAATAATACATTTCATATTTAATCTACATTGCAGTGACTAAAGGAACCGATACACAGTATACAGGAGGAATTTATATTATTGTAATAGTATGTCAACTGAAAATTTGCAATTTATAATTTTTCAATATTTTAAATTAATTGTTCTATATACCAACCTTGTTAAATAAGAAGCTTCCTAATTAAATTTCCAGTTACATAATAGCTGTATTGGTTGTAATCAAAGTGAAGTAGATTCATTTGGCATTTTAAGAATTATTTTTATCCGTTTCTTATCTGAATATGACCTTTATAGAAAAAATCATTTTTTTATAGTTAACTAATACAGCAATGAAATCTATGAATCAATTAATAGCAAATTTATACATATTGAGTCCTTACTTTCAGAGTTATGACTTTAGAAAAAATTAATTATTATTGCTGGATTTATGATTGATCACATGATTATTCATAATTTATTAAGATAAGTGTGAAATAAAAAAATAAATTTGCACGTTTTTCGTTAAAAATGCTATAATGAGATATTAGAATGTGAAAATTTTAGTAGCCTAATCGAAAGAAGGAGTAAAAATATGGTACTGTGAATTTTTTCAGATTTTTCTGGAACTATTTTTAAAAAATTATTGAAAATCTACTTTATGACGTCACGGGCGGCACTGTCCTATCCTTTTTCATAAGGAGTTCCGCCAGTGACGTCATCAAAATAGACTTTCAATAATTTTTTAAAAATAGTTTCTGGTCTCAGATAAATCTGAAAAAATTCGCAGTACCATATTTTTACCCCTTCTTTTGATTAAGCCACTAAAATTTTCAAATTCTAATATCTCATTAATTAATTGTTAACAAGATTAAGTTTTAAATTGTTTTCAATAAAAACATTGATTTAATTTAATAAAATAATTTTTATAAATCCTTTTATAAATTAATTAATATATTTAAAAAAATAAAATGCGCAAAAAAGTAAAATTTGTTCTTCTTGAATAAAATGATAAGTTATAATTTTATTCATAACGATAAAATGGAGCGGAAACTTAACTAACTCCCAGAGCAATTTGTCAGATGAGAGAGTGATTTCCTTGGTCGTGTTACCAACATCAGAAAGTGTGAGAGAGACTTTTTGTATTCTTACAACGTGCTGACTTTACGTTTAAATCGCTTCTTGTAGATTCTCTTATATACAAGGACTCATTTCTTGAGAAAAAGAAAGACTATATGCTGTCGAGAATTCACCTTCCCCAAAGGACTTACAATTTACACTTGCTTGTCGCAGAGTGAATTGCAATCACGTATACATACCTTAGTGCAGTTGCAACATTTACATTTCTAATGTAGTAGTTCAAAGGTTTGTATCATCCATTTAGTATACTATCTTATACTGCATGAGCAGAAATTTAATATACTGTCATGTAAGTAATCATTGCATACATAAATATTTAATCTTACATTGCAGGTTGCTTTCTCAAAGATAAATTATATCATTTTCTGTAAAATATATTACTGGCAAAAAGTACGTGACTTGGTTGTCTTCTTTAATACAAAAATATACACTCGTCGCCTTGGAAATTTTCAATTTGTTGCCTTTTCAATCAGATTACTAATGCCGTGTGTTATACTTATGGGGCACTGTGATTATCAAAAATGCAAATAGAATTTTTCAAGACAACAAGTGTATATTATATTCAATTATCTAGAAAAAAAAAACTAGTGTGGGGATTGATTTTATTTTCAATTAATTTTTTTCAGTTGTAAAATCAAGCAAAAACATTAAGCTCAAAGGTGAAAGATGAAAGTAATGCCTTCCAATTATTCCTACGTCTTTAATTAATTGAAACAATATTACCAGAGATCACGTGCAACTCCCATACTAGGAGAGTAAAGCGTTTAACATAGCTACCAATACAACAGGTGTAATAGTAAAGCTTTAAGAATCCATACAAGGTGTAAGATTTAACTTGCTTTGAAACTCCTGTTATATTTTTCTTGCAACTGTCAAAAAATCAAATAGAATTAATCCATGTTATGCAATTACGTGGTAACAACTCTATTGAATATAATATGTTTAATAGTTAAATTTATGATAGTGACAATCTAAGTAAATATAAAAAAACTACTAACAACTATAAAATAAAGTTAAAAGGTCCAGTTCACGTATTTCTAACAAAATTTGACTTTTTTTGCCCTGTTTTTTTTTTATTCTTCTACTTTCTAACAAGATTTAATACCGAGTACCTTGCGTTATATATATCAAACAGCGTAGGTCTATAAAGTTTCTCAATTAAAAGTTTGATAGTATAGCAAAAACAGTTTGATTGGTTCCTAGAAGGGCAGTTGTAAGATTTCTAGACATAAATTTCAAGTGGTTTCAAATTTATAAAACAAAATGTCTACAAATGCTTTGATATGAATTAGATAATATTGTTGATATAATTTAGCATCGTAATATCGGTGTGTCCCTTTGTCCCATGCAGTATGAGAAATTGCATTTTTTTTAATGTTATCCCGGAACTTAATGTGATATTTTTGAATGAACAGTACAGTCATTAACTAATTAAATGCAAGCTGCCATGCTCACTTTGAAATAACCCCAGTATTAAAGAAAATAAAGTGAAGTATTTTTTATAAGTCAATACAACCCATTAAATTTACCTTGTATTGAATCTACCTATTTTTTTTTCTTTTTGGTTAAGTATTCAAATTTGCAGGGAAGAAAGGGAATTCTTTTAGACTATAGTATCTCATCGAATATGTCGTTCATTTCTCCCTGTCATCTCATCATGATGGCGCCATAAGAGAGGGGGGTGGCGTCACTATAGCGCCAGCTGTCCCACTTGCTGCCCTCTCAGTTTACGGTCGCTCCATAAATCCCTTCAGCCTAATGAAGAACACGGTGACTCTTCTCCTGCTTCAATGCATTCTTTTATATAATGGTGACTTTCAAAGAGTTGCTAATAAAACTAGGACAATGAATATAAAAAAAAAGAAGAACGAAATGAAAAGAAAAAAAAAAGTGCTCAGACAAATCATCAACCCGCATACAACGAACGAGCTTTATATAAAAACATTACTAAAGAAATGTCATCAAACAATGATTATTACTAGCCACTTTGTTTCTATTTTTCTTTCAAAAGTGCATGTTACGTTATAATATAAATTGTATTAATGATAAGAATAAAGAATAAGTTCTGAAAATATATAATATATGTATTTCAATTGAAACGTTAATAGTTCGATGATTGAACTTGGGATATATAAGAAACAAACTTTTTTCATACATTTTTTTTTCTACTCTTCGCATTCTAGAAAATGGCAAAAAGTTGCCAAGATTGAAAAACTTTGAAGTTATCGAGTAAGGAAGAGAAATGGTAAGGGTGAAGGGAGGGGGGGTGAATCTGGGGTTGGATTGTGTGCCGTGACGTCTGCTTTGGGGGGTGGGTAGGGAGATATTTAAACAGTTGGGCATAACCGATATATATAAAACTAACTGTTTCATATCAACCTTTCTGGGTAAAGAAAGAAATATTCTAATATATATATATTACGAAATATAGGCCTACATTCTATATTTATATAATATATTCTTTATTTTCTTTGAGAAAACTCTTACTGAATATCTCATATCGTGCAAAAAGTATTATAAAATGTAATACTGTTTTTTTGATTCAGAGTGTTTTTGAAGTAGACAAAATGTCTTTGGTACAAAGCTTGGAAAATGACTGACATGGGCTTAAAAAAAATAAATAATAAAATTTTATGAAGTCACGACAAACTTTTAATATTATTTTATTACATTGTATCGATATGTACTGTACTATGATATCTGAGCTACTATATATATTAATGTACACGATCAAGTTTATCACTTTTTAATAGTACCATTAATATATTATACTTAGTAACCACTCTAGCAATATATGATTTTATACTATAAATACTATATTAAACATGCATGCATGAATGAATAATATTATCGTACAAAATATACATTATTTTGACACTTTTAATTTTAAAATAGAACGTTTATAACGCTTGAATAAAATATTGAAGTGAAATAAATATGTAACATACATTACTAAATTGAGCTTCGTATTTCATGAAGTGGTAAATCAGGTATAATTAAACAAAAGTTGAAAAGTAAGTGTTATAAAGTTGGTGCTACTGATTACCATTTATGTATAGCATATATACCAACTATCACAGTTCGAGTTAAACGTTAAGATTAATGAAATATGTATCATATAATACAAACCCTCTACGTAGTATAACTTTTGCTTCCTTTTGGTAGGTCCGTAGCAATGATTTCATTATGTAATATGAATACACTCACCCTTTGTGCCACGTGAGCTCATATATATAACTTCTGACTGTCAGTCTACTGCGTTTTCATTATAAAAACATACACAATTGCCTCAGGTAAAATTTACTCTGTGTTTGTTACAAAAACCTTTTTTTAATTAAAATTAAAAAATTATAACTACCATGTAGTAAAAATGAACGGTTATATTTAAAATGATATATTAAACTGTTTTAGAGGGTGAATGTATATTAATATATTATAAATAATATTATATTGTTTAAATGAATTTTTTATTATCATGCATAAAGAGATGATTTAATTTCAATTTAATCTTGCATAAATATTAAATATATAAAAATGGATATATTTTTTATAAGTTATTTTACTAAGATAATTGATAAACAATGAGAGTTTTTTTTTTTTTACAAAGTTTAATGATTAATGTATTAAGCTTCAGTACAAAGAACAAGAATGCAAAGGCAATAATTTCTCACGTTACTGAATGACCAGTATAATTTAATACTTTTTTTAAGCTTGTTATTTCAGTCATCACAAGAATCCAGGAAAAAACAGGAAACAAAAAACAACAACAACAAAGAATTATCAAAGCATTGTCAAATTTAATATTGTTGGATGAAATTTTAGTAATTAGGCACAACCAAACCATAAATTTATAATTACTTGAACACATAAAAATGATTTAATATTAAGTTTGATAATATATTTTAAACTGAAAATATAGCCTAGTAAAATTTTACCCCACTGTTAAGCCGGTATTACACGATACAATTTTTCTGATTATTGTATACAATTTTTCCTTACAAGAAAACTTAATCTCCATTTGTTTGTATGGAGAGGAAATTTTCTTGCAAGGAAAAATTGTATATAATAATCAAAAAAATTGTATCGTGTAATACCGGCTTTATGCATGGTTATCACAATTTCATGCATTATCTGTAACCTTTGAAGCATAGGTGGAAATACGTACTTTTGCACTAATGAAGTAAGCTTATACTAGAGTTTGCTGAGAGCTGAATGGTTGGACAGAGACTTGACAAAAATGAGCACAAAATAGCTAGTGAATTATCCAACCTTTTATTATTAATGGGCTTATTACACGACACAATTTTCGTTACAATTTTTCCTTGCAAGAAAATTTCCTCTCCATACAAACAAATGGAAATTAAGTTTTCTTGTAAGGAAAAATTGTATGTACAATAATTAGAAAAATTGTATCGTGTAATACCGGCTTAACCCAAGTAGCCTAAAGAAAAAATTGTTTTCAATTTATGATTTTTGTTCATTACAATACATATTATTCACTGTTATAGGATTAATATGTTAGTCATGACAGCAAAAAAAAAAAAAAAAAAAAAAACACAAAAAAACACAAAAAAAAAAAACAAAGCTAAAATTTTTAAATAGTGTTTTTTTTTTAATAAAAATATAACACTGTTATATATGATTGAAATCTTTAGTACATGTTAACATTGCTAATAATACTTTTTTTTTCAATAGATAAAAAAATATTGTCTATATTTTTATTTTAGTATCTTCCCAAAGGAAAAAGTAATAGCCTGTTTTTGATTTATGTCTTAATGGCAAAGTGTAAGGTCTTTTCTCATGGGACTCCAGCCTCTTTTTCATCTTCTTCCAACACTATCTATGTCATTGAAGAACATTATATCCTAACGACCATCCTTATGATAGGAACAACATTGCACACAAGCTAAAATGAAATATTATTTACTTTATGTGTTTGATGCAACTTATAAAAGAAGAAAAAAAAATCAAATAAAATTTATCTTATATTGTCCTATATTATAAGTATGATCAATTTTTATATATCAGATGCATTTTTTTTTTATAAATGACGTGTTTATCATGTGCAACAGTTGTGGTAAAAAACCTGTTGGTGCCAATTTTGGTCTGCGTTTCTTTTCCCCTGCCTCTCTCATGTTCCATGGACCATACCAGAGTGTTATAACTGACAGCTACACCCCCTCAAACAACTTACCCTCATATTATAGTTCCTTTTGTTTGTCGTATACTTTAACTTGTTGTTGTTGTTGTTATTTTCATTTCATCGCTACCACAAGCAAACTCTCAACAGTCGTTTTTATTGGTCATCACTTTAACTTGAGTTTATGTAGACATTTACCCACAGTGACTAGTCTACCGAATAAATCACAGAAGTATTACTAGTGGAAACTTTGCTAGTGGTTTTTTCGTTATACTACCTTAGTGTCTACCAAAGTTACAACTTGATGTTTGTGCTCGTATGGTCTACAAAGTAAAAGTAGAAAAAAAAAAACAACATTCTATTGTTGAAAAAATATATCTCCAAGGAGAAATTTTAAAAATAAAGAGAGAAAATAAAAAGAAAAAGTAAAATGTTTATATAGGAAACTAAAAATGCTTAGTATATTTTTGTAACCTTTTTCAAATAAAATTAAACATGGCCTAGTTAAAAAATATGTGAAGAACCTATTTAAATTAAATTAACAAAAGAATTTTTGTTTGGGGTAAAGAAAATACACACACAACAGTATTTACTAATAATAGAATTAATTTTATTGACTAATTTTATTATACTACATTGGAAGTGTTACTCGTTACATTATCTTTGACATTTACAATTAATAGTTAACCACTAGTTTCTAATAAATTTACATTATATGAATTAAATGTTATTTTCCATTATATATATATATATTTTTTACTACTATGCCACTTGATTGACACTATAAAATAAAATAAATATTTATACTGTGTATAAAACTTTTAGATTTCTTGACATTCTAAAGTTAATGGTTGGAGTTGAAATATTTTGACTCTTACTGGATGAATTGATTTGGCCCGTCTCTGTTGAGGGGAGAGAAGGTACAATCAATTGACTGCAGAGGGCGCTGCTACTGACATCTAGCCAAGGGATGCCGCGAGCTACACTGGAGAGGAGAGCTAATGCGGTTTTGACAGTGTCTCCTCCCTTGGGAGGTGGGAGGCGCATCTGCTCGCGATGTCAGGTGAGAAAGAGAGGTGACGCGCATCATTAGTTTCACCGCCACTTGGCACTGCCATCCTTTTGTTCAAATCTTCTTCATACGTGGTAAAAAAAAAACTTTCTGACTTTTTTTTATATAAAAGAATTTTGAGCCAAACCTTATAAAGATATACGTCTTTCAACTGTATAGTAAAGTTTTGTTCATTTGCCAAGGTAGTTTTATGCAATTCAAAGTCAGTTCCATCTGTTGAGATGCACCTCATTAACTAAATAGACAATCTACTATATTATATATATTACCACACAATCTAAAGCTAAGTTTGTATATAAACTTTAGATGTGCAATACCTTGTCAATTAAATGCACCGTGAAACTTCTATAAAGTGATTCAGACGAGGTCAATGAACTTTTAAGTTAATTAGTCAATGCAGTCTCAGTAAATAGGGCAACGTATTTATTTTTTTGCAGTTTTAACTGATGTACAGAGAATATCAATTTAAATTATAGTTTCATTTTTGAATTACATGTCAATTTATGAGGCTCAGGGAAATAAAGTAATATTGATATTAATAATAATTAATTGGATTCAATTTATGTGTTTTTATATTTCTAAGAAATATTCAATTTTTCTACTCTTTTCAGTTCTTTGAAAATAATTTCAATTTGAGTTAATTTTTCCTTACACTAATGAAATAATTGCAACTGTTCTTTAATTTTTATGATATTTTATGTTGTTAAATTAAATTAAATCATTAAATAAAGAAATCAATATATAATTGATATAAAATTATACTTTATAATTTTCAGTGTTTTTTTTTTTTATATATAATATTTATGCAACCTACAAATATTATTTAAAAGACTCGCAGTTTATTTTGAACTTGTCAAGTATGCAAACAATATGACGAAAATTTACATTTTATGTTAAACACAACATAAATACGCACTAAAAACTATTTTAAACTACAAATATTTACATAACATTTATAAAAACAATAACATTGGATACTATTTTGGTTTAAATAAATATTTCATGATATAAAATGTCCATATTAGCATATTTAATTAGATTTGTCATTAAATTTAAATCAAATAAAACATATTAAATCAATAATAAAAAAGCAAGGGGGTTGTTATTATGTGACATTTTACATACTACTTTAAATGCTGGACCAGCCTTCAAATCCGTTGATTTTGTTGACCACAAATGATAATATCCATGATCCGTATTTGAGATTGGTTGGTTCATTACGGTTTTGCTGAAGCAGCAGGCTGAACAATATGTGTATATAGCTATGATGAGATAGCTAAATATTGCGAAGCAGGCATATTCGTGTACATGTTTGAAAGCAGACAGGCACAAATGAGGAACACGAGATATACTGTACTGTATAGAGTGGAGACGCTTTGATCACTGTTTGCAAGCACACTGATTGTTCTCTGATAGACTCCAAGTTCACTCACCGTGTGCTCTGTATACATGAATCTATCCACTGCTGCTACAAGCTTCATTAATATATATACATATACTGATGGTCTCATTCGTATTGCTGATTTTTCAATCAAAACTAGATAGAAAAAAAAAATGTGTTTTTCAATTTGTGGTTTTCAATATTGAAATTATATATTTTCATTCAGTATTTACCTAAAGATATATTTTTATATTTTTACAGTTATAATTACTGTGCATACAGCCTATATTATGATTACTATATAATTTGCATATTCAGTGGATTGTGAAAAATATCTAGATATAAAAAAAAAAAAAAAATAAAAAAAATCAGAGTATTGCCTCATGAATGATTGAAAAGAAACTAAATCATTATGCTTGATTAAATCGTTGCATTTTTTTCCTTTAGTTTTACATGCATAATATAATAATTTATTACATAATATTTATATTGTGTCTAAACATAAACAGTATGTAACAATGGTAGTAATGGTTGTTTTCAAAGCATCATTTATATTTATTTTTTGTATTTATAAATTTTTAAAAGTAGAATATAAATTTACAAATATATTTTGAGAAAAAATGCACTCACATTAAATTTGACATATTAAAAACTGTGTATATTAATACAGGGTGTCCACAGAAATTTGCATGAATTGACAGGCAAATTAAAGTATGAAGCAGGATGGTAACATGAACATGTTATACATCAAATTAAAGCTCAACAATCATCAGCATTTTCAAAATTGTAAGCAAAAAAGCATTGTGTGGACTTGTTTTCTTTTGAAACGAAAAAGGAACAAAAATGGCAGTTTCTGATCTCCAAACTCCGCAGAATCAGCTGTCATCTCAAAGAGATTATCCTTATTTAATTATTCGCTTAAATAAAAATTTAACCCACACCATTTAACACAAGGCTTCTTCACATGAGCATCGTTGGTATCCCGGCACACGTCCGGACGGGCCTCCAGTTCTCATCACCACAACAATCAGATTAATCACGCCGGCAATTCTGGCAACGTGTGGCGAGAACTGGAGGCCCGTTTGGGCGTGTGCCGGGTTAGGGGTTTACCAACGGTACGGTGCTCATGCGGAGAAGCCATGTGTTAAATTATGTGGGTAAATTTTTATTGAAGCAAACAATTAAATAGGGACAATCTCTTTGAGATGACAGCTGATTCTGCGGAGTTTGGAGCTCAGAAACGGCCATTTTTGTTCCTTTTTCGTTTCAAAAGAAAACAAGTCCACACAATGCTTTTTTGCTTACAATTTTGAAAATGTTGATTGTTGAGCTTTAATTTGATGTATAACATGTTCATGTTACCATCCTGCTTCATACTTTAATTTGCCTGTCAATTCGTGCGAATTTCTGTGGACATCCTGTACATTATAAGACGGTGGTTTGATGTACAAAATATTTCTTGTTAGTTTGATATCTTGTGGTGTTATTTTCTCGTTACTATAGCGTCATCATCTCATTAAAAGCAGTTTTAATCCTGGTTTTCTCACTGCTGGCTTGATGTCGCCGGGAGCGCCTGAAAGGCAGCAACCAACAGAGCAGGCAAGCAAGCGAGAGCTAGCGCGGTCGAGTCGCGGAATAAAAGAACCGGGAACAGCGAACGTCGTCGGCGTCGTCCCAAGGCGCCTTCGTCAGCATGAATTAACAGTTTAGACCAACTTGACAAACGAGATTGGATTCCCCAGTAGATATTACTTCCCAGGAAAAAAGGTAAAAAGTTTTGTAGAAAATTTTACATTAGTTTTTTTTTTTACTCTCTTTTTTTTTGTTGGTACTATCGTCTTCGTCGTCTCACTGATTAGTTCGCAAGGGGGGCCAACTTTAGCAAGAACGCTTTCCTAAAAGTTTTTCAACAATTCCCAGGATAAATTCAGCTCATTACACAACACAACACTTAAGAAAAAGAGAAAAAAGTGGTAGAGAGGAGAAAAATAAGTAAAGAAAAAAGAGAAAGAGGGAAAAAAATCATAGTCCAGTTAAAACAAATTAAAGATTTTTACCAACGGAAATTTTTTTTTTTTTTTTTTTTTTCGTTTGCTTGATTGTGTCATTGGTATTCATGAAGCAAGTAATATCATAAAACTTAAAAGCTTTACTTAATCACTTTTATTTAATCCTTTTTTCTTGTAAACTTATAATTTTGCTCAGCATTGCAGCTTTTTAACCTATAAATATTATAAATTCTTAATTATTTCTATTTATCTTTTTTTTTTCTTTTGCAATATCTTAAAACAATTTCTAGTACAAAGAAAAAAATAATAATTAAAAGACAACCATAAATAAATTAATATTAAAATTCTCTATATTGTTCTACATTGTAATAGAAGAGTTAATATTTCTACATCATTAATTTTAATATATATAACTTCAATAATGAGAGACAGAGATTATTTTTTGTAATAGCTCATTTTTAATGATAAAGTGTAAAAAATAATGAGACAAGTGCACTGGTGCACCGCTAGTGTACTGAGAGAAATGTAGCTGGCATGCAGTCAGAATACCTCTTGCATCTCATTTGATGACTGCTGCAGCACAGTAGCGGCGTCAGTTGACAATAAGTGCACTAGCTGTCTCTCAAACCTCATGTTTCATGTCACAATTTTCATCATGTAATGTAACACCACTAATCCCAAGATACTTATATATAAATCTCAGGTTATACAGAGATATGTTTTTTATTAATTTCATTTTATGAATTAATATTAAAAAAAATGACTCAAAAAATAATTGTATCTTAATTTTACATTTAAGTAAGTAAATGTTTGGAGAATTATATTTAATGTATCCTTGAGAGTACACTTTAGATACACTCATCGCATTGTAAAATTTCCCACTTGCAGCCTTGTTATTCACCATGTTCTGTGTTATTCTTACGGGACATGGTGATTAACAAGGCTGCAAAGGGAAATTTTCCGAGGCGATGACTGATAGGCACAAATTTGTATCCTCTGTGTATGGACTCTAAAAACTCGGTGACATAAAACTTTTTTAATTGGGGATGACTAGAAGAGGTATTATTTTACCTCCCTCAAAATTTCAAACCTCCATAATTATCTTTTTATCTTGGAGCAATTGAGGCAGGATAATGTTCATAAAATGTATAATAATGTACACAAAACTACATTCAAAATGTTTGAAATCCAGTCTCCATGTTGTCTGACTTTTACTTAAACTGTCAATTTTCATGCGTTGAAATCTCCAGATCTCTCACTTGTCAGTGTAAATGAATAGCATTTTAAGATACGTGTATATTATAAACTGAAAAGTGGAGCCAGTAAAAAGGAAATCCTAGAAATAAATATTAATCAACATTCCAATAATGTTAACAGGCGTGTTATACTTTACGTACGTTAGTTCTTTACGCCATTTTTTTAAGTTAATTTTTAATTTTAATTGAAAAAAAAAAATTAAACTATCATGGCTGCAGATAATTAATAATTGCGAGAATTTGATAGAATTTTGAACTTGCAGTGCCTTTTTTTATCTCACAATGAGTCCTTCTAAAATTGTGTTTCGTCACTTTCAGTAATTAGTACTGATGAAAAGTTGTTTTGAGATTGACAATTTACATATCAAAGTTTTATCAAAACAAATAATTCATAATCACACAATATTATTTTCTGTAGACGTAAAATCAATTTTTTACCTTAAAATTGTTTGTAAAACTAAATGTTATAATTAATTAATATACCCATTTTATTATTATTTTTAATTAATTATTTTTTTAATCGTTCGTATGTATATTATTAAAGCTCAATATTCAGGCAGTACATATAGTTTATAATTAATAGGCAATTAATTAAATCACGTAACATGTCATGCGGAAACATTAAAATTTGAGTATGATTTATGTTTATAATAGGATGTAGTAAATTTTATCTTCTTCAAATTATTCAATATATACAAAGTATATTATTAAACATTATAATTATAAAAAATTTTACTTGTGAACATGAAATAAAAATTATCGCTTTTAAAATAAATAATTTTAAAAATAGTATGACAGTATTACCTAACAATTAATTAAGAAAATCTATTTAAAAACGCTTCGTTTTTGTCATGTTTCTTAAAATAAATATTTGGTAACGTTTGTTAGTCATGTTTAAGCATGAAAAAATTAATTAATGAATACTAATATGAAAAACAAAAAATTTAATTTACTCAGGTAAAAATAACATCAAGTTGTTTCTCTGTTCTACCTGGAAAATTGATACTTACCTTGCATTTGGCGGGAGGAGAAGAGAAGCTTCCATGTTGTTTATCAAGGCGATATTTCTGCCTGCACTCTCTGAAATTACGGCACCCACAGTCAACTCTAGCCCTCTCTCTCTCTCTCTCTCTCTCTCTCTCTCTCTCTCTCTCTCTCTCTCTCTCTCTCTCTCTCTCTCTCTCTCTCTCTCTCTCTCTCTCTCTCTCTCTCTCTCTCTTTCTCTCTATACGAAGAAAACATTTCCCGACAACATCATTTTGTAATTAAACGAATAGCTAGCGAGACGATCCTGTGCTATTAAAAATATAAATATATATACAAAATAATTATATTTTTCTCAAGATAAAATGAGAAATATTTGATGAAAAGAAATAATACAATATAAAATGACGTGATTTTTTTTTTTTTGAAAATTTATGAAATATTTTATAATTGTTACAAAAATAGCATGGTAAAATATTGTGTGTATTATAATTAACATAATAATTTATAAATTCTAAAAAATTTAATTATGTTATGTAAATAATATAATATTACATTTTTTTAATTTAAAAAAAAAATGAACCCCTTAGAAGTATGCAACTTTTCCTTCTCTCTTTTCAAATGAAGCAAAAGGATATAAAATAAAGAGCAAAGGAGATGTCAACTTTGAAGACCTTTGTTTTATTTTTTCATATAGAATTTTTGTTGTAGATATTTTGTTTAATCAAAATTACCTCTTTCTATACTCATTTAATTAAGTAACTAATTAAATATTTGTTTTTAGATTTCTAGGAATACTACTTAATTATTACTTTTTTAATTAATTTTTCTTAATTACACAATGTCTAATGCAGAGAATGATGAAAGCTTTTTCATAGTAAAAATTAAAATTATTAAAATCATATAATTGTTTTGTACCTTTGGATACAATGTTAATTTAGTTTATATAATCTTGGCATGATACATGAAAGATAATTAGAAATAAATTAGGCTACGTTCATAAACCTGCTGAGCTGCATGACTTTTCCTGCAAAGTTCAGTAGTTTGACCCTCTCAACAGATTTATTTTTATTGGTTAAGACTAATAATTATAGTGATTGTAATTTGTAATTAAATAATTATTAATGTTTTATCTCAGGTGTAGAAGTTTTTATGTTTTTAATTTATTGTATTGCGTCTTTCTATGAAGTTATTGAACAAAGTGACTAATAATTTAGAATAAGATTTTTCTTCATTGAATATGATCAAGTTATTTGACCCAAATTTTAATATTTATTTTTTTCATCAAAAAAATAATGCATGGATATAATAAAATTATATTATACTGTATAAACTAATGATATTCTAAACTATTGAAATTTACTACTTTATTTCTATATTAATAAATTACAATCTTCGCCTCTGAAAAGTTCCCTTCTGCAGCCTTGTTAATCACCATGCCCCGTAAGTATAACACACGATTAACAAGGCTGCAGAAGGGAACTTTTCAGAGGCGGAGAGTGTACATTAAGCTATGAAATCTTAAAAGAAGCAAATGGACAAATGGGGAATTCTCTTACAACTCAAATTTTAATTTAACTACTATATTATGATAGGGTACATATTAATAATAAGTTTGACTTAAGTTTCAACTTTTTAAACTCAAATTTGGGGACTCTGAAGGGATTATTAGAATAGGGGCAAAGTATGCAACCCGCGCGCAAAACTGAAAATTGTGACGTAGAAACTCCCTAGTTAACACACAACGACTGCCTGATATCATAATTTGAGCGTCATGGAGTGATTGGCTATAAATTTTAGTAACACGATCGAAATCAGCGGGGTTTTCTACCCTAGTATCAATAGTTTTGTTTCTAATATCAGTTTATTTTAAGAGTGATAATCGAAAATATAAATTTATTGCAGGAAAATTTCTCCTGCTAGGCAGTTTCTACGTCACGTTTTGGCGCTAAATTCAAAAGAAGGAAGATTTTTAAAAAATTCCCTTGTCTCCAATTTTGAAGATTGAAACTTTTTTGTTTTGGGACATTTAATTTCAAGGCATAGAGCATCTGAAAAAAAATTAAAATAAATGTAGGATAATTCCCCATTCAAATTATGTTTTGATTATCCAGCAGTTTTATGTACGTGACACTTGAAGTGGGTGGGTGAGGAGGGAGAAGAATGTGGCGACATCGGCTCTAACGCGAGAGAGGGCGTGCGCCTGGAATGTGATTAAAGCAATGGAGTAGCCCAGTACACAAGGGTATGGGGGGGGGGGGGGACATCGTGCTCCCGGCCTTTCGTTTGTTTTGTCAAACCAACAAACAACAAGCCCAAGCTTGACTGCTCTCGAGAGAACAGAAAGAAAGAGATAGAGAGACAGAGAGGGATGTTGCAGAGAGACAGTGAAAAAACCCTGCAACAATGATAAACACACATTTACTGTTTAAAAAAATTGAGAAAGAATAATTTAAATCAATTATTTATTTAATAAAAGAAAATAAGCATTAAAAAAAGCATTGACGTAAAAAAAAGTTTTGTCCTTTTTCCCAAACATTATACGAAAAACGATATCCTAACAATTTTTATTATTACAAGAGAGTGATGAATATTACATTACATTTTATAAGTCTTTTTATAACAAACAATGGGACATAAGAATCAATAATATCCCAGAAAGTTGTGGGTAATTACAAAGATAGTCACGTGCGTCGATGTCTTCTCATCATTACTACGAGCTTTGTTCTTGCTTGAAGAAAAGACTACCACGAGGTGCACGTCGTTGGTGCTGCCTGCCATCATCTGCCATTACAAGACAGTGGCAACACAAGTGCCATCTCTGCAAGGCTTCTACAGTATCTTCTAATGATCTCAACGTCGTTATTTCCTCATCCAACTCTCTCTCTCTCTCTCTCTCTCTCTCTCCTCTCTCTCTCTCTCTCTCTCTCTCTCTCTCTCTCTCTCTCTCTCTCTCTCTCTCTCAGCATTTTTCTTTTGTCTCTATCCAGTAGTACCCATTGAGTCATTCATCTTGATTCAGCACAATGACTCAAAGATGATATCGTATTTTTTTTATATATATTATGTATATATTACAAATCAATAATTACAATCGTTATTTAAAATAAATAAATAAATTTGAGTCTTTATATATAATATTCCAATCATGATTCCAATCTTGTGCGCCTTCCTTCTCATTACTTGCAAGTTTTTTTAATTATCAGTATTTATTTTTATTTATATTATAATAAAAAATAAATCTTGATTTATTAAGTTTTATCAATTAATTAAAAATTGAAATCACATAATTATAATTTAAAATATTTCATAACCCATAAGTTACAAATATCATAAAATCACAAAAAAAGTTAAGAAAAATATGTATGAATAGGAATAAAATAATTTTGTAATAAAAAAAGCAATTCAATGTAATATAAAAAAAAATACACACATAATATATGTCCTCCAATTAAAATAATATTTTTTATACAGATATGAATTTTTCTATAAATAAATAAAATCAATTATAAAATTTAGTTGATTATTTTTCATTTAACTTTTAACAAAGATGATCTTTTGAAATATGATATACCCCTATATACAAACGACGTTTTAATCTCACTGGTTTTATCCGATAAAGATCAGAGTGTCACTATGTGGCAGCTTGGATTTCAGAGAAGCCTGGGGGTTCACTTGACCGGTAATTGGCGTCCGCTGTTAGTAAACACTTGACACTTCCCTGCATATTGCGCCTCACTGACTAAAGCGGTAAATATGACAAGCTAGCTGCTTTGTGTATAAGCTTTGCTTTTGGTGGTGGCTCGCATAATGGTATAGAGGCGTTGGCGACGCGTGCCGTGAAACCTGATCAACCACCCCCTTCATCCCTCAACCCTTATAGAAGACCCCAGGGCAAGTGAGCGAAGAATTAAGTAACAAGCCGAGTGAAGCTTCCGACCTTGCAAATTAGGATCTTGACTTAACCATCACCATACTAGCTTTGTATTAATTCACCATGAAATTTGCTTAAAAGTTTATATAGTAACTAATAAATTAATTATAATTTAATATAATATCCTAATAATTACATGATATATATAATAATTTTAGAAATCAAATTACATCATCATTATAATACGGTGGTTTATTTTCAAATATTATATATATAAATAAAGCATCAAATTCTGAATATCATTTTGTATCTCGTCGATTTTTTTTTCTATATCTGTATAATTTATTACATTGCATGCCTACATTTATCACAAACATATTTAGTTAATTAAATATGATGGTTCTGTTTTTTTTTAATGTAAAGTGTATATAGAAAATTATTGAAATGATTTAAGCTCATACTTTTGAAATTATTCATATAATAAAATATATTATTAATATTGTGCTGAAATGAATATTACAGTTGGTAACAAGTTGCACACATAGCACGATTACACAATTTATATTTCACTTATAACCAATTAAAGCATTTATCATCATTATATGCTATATTAAAATGCATAGTAATCTAAAAATTATATACGATATTATTATAAATCAAAGTATTATTTGAATTTAAGTAAGCTTCTAAAAGTTAAAGTTATTGATCTGACTTAATAATTGGTTTCTCTCCTTAATTTAATAGCTTCTCGACCATAAATCGTGTACTTATAGTTTAAGTCTTCTTAAATCATGTAAGCATATTATATATTGTGGGAGCCATTAGTCATGGGTATATGTGTTACAACACCATATGTTACAGAGTGTACAGTATAATAATAATAATAGCTTGTTATAGAGCAGCTTTATATATATTATGTTCGGCTGCTCTCTCTCTCTCTCTCTCTCTCTCTCTCTCTCTCTCTCTCTCTCTCTCTCTCTCTCTCTCTCTCTCTCTCTAAACGCGTGAGGTAAATAACACGCGAGCGCCGCCGCAATGCCGCAAACTCTCACACGCTATGTAACATAACTAACTAGAGTATTGTTGAAGAATAATTTACATGAATGAATTCATAGCTTGCACAAATTATTTGTATAATCATATTATTATTTTCATTTTTATAATTTTAATATTTTTGTTATAGAAAAAAGTAAGAAATTTTTGTCTTCAAATTATTTTGTTTAACAGATGTAAAAACAAGATTGCTATATGATCCAAGGTGGTGTATGTAAATTATAAGTTGGTTACTGCAGCTCTAGTGGTGTATGGTGTTCTGCTCTCATGCGACACCGATTTGTGACGCATATAAACCCTAAAAGTTCTAGCTCCATATATATAATACCAATGGTATATATATATAAGTCGTGCATGCCTAATATTATAATACTTTGAAGTTTTTAGCCACGCCCGTGTAAATGTACGACCCCTTGCTGCATGGAGAACAGGCTATTACCATTATACCCTTCAAAAGCAGCTGTTATATTGGTACTCTGAACGTTTAACGAGAAGTATATTCATGTTTTAACACTTGCTCAATGGTAGATAGTAAAAATAAATTATTGTTGAATATATTTAAAAAAATAGTTATTATTATAGGTCAAGGATATTTTTTTATGTTATATTTTGTTATATCTGATTGAATTATAATTTAAATAAATTTTGTTTAATTAGTAACATATCTTATATATGCATGTTAAAGAAGAAATGGAATTCCAAATATATATATTTTAATAAAATTAAGGCACACAATTTGTGTGTACTTGTTCACTTCTTGCTTTAGAAGTTTTCCCCATCGTGATGGAAGTTTTTTCTGACGAATAATGAATGTTAACATTTAAGAAATTCAAAATCTTTACCTCTGCCTAATTTGTAAAGTCGAAAAGTTCCAATCAAAATTGGCTGAAAATATTCTGAGAATTTCCTTATAAAAATGCAAAATTAGTGCAGTCGTCGCCTTGGAAAATTTTCACCTGCAGCCTCGTTAATCACCATGCCCCGTATTATTCTTACAGGGGTTGGTGATTAACAAGACCGCAAAGGAAAATTTTACGAGGCGACGACTCAACCTCAGAAATTTTTGGAAAAGATATATAATCAAAAATTTGATATTTTTATTTCCGTAATTACATAAAGTAAATTTGACTACCATTATATTTGTGTTCTTTGCCTTTGTCTGTTTTTGCCTTTTGACATGATTTTCATACCCATGCATATTTATGATAAGGTCGTATAATATACTTGGTATTGATTATATTGTTCGAAATGTATTTAGACGTGAATGAAAAATAATTAAGAATTTGAAATTTGGGTGACTGGGGTCAGAATTTCATGTTTTAAAATAAATATTTAAACACTACGTCTCACTTGAATATTCGATTTAATATCTGCTGAGATTTTGAAAAACTTGAGCTTTTCCAAGTACACAAGCTATCCATTTAACACATTTTTTTATTGTACTGTCTAATTTAGAATACAATGTTATTTATTATTATTCATAGCATTGTTATTATTGTTATTTATTATTTCGAAATTTTGTGAAAAAAACTTAGTAATTAATACGCTGCTATAGTTATTGTTAGTATTAAAAAAAATTTCATGTTGGGGATTAATTTCAGTTATTATTATTTACATCCAATTAAAATCATTATATCCTTTATATTTTATAATAGTTTTGTATAATTGTTATAAAACAATTTTAATGAAAATGGATTATGAAAAAAAACTTATTATTATATATATTACATGCAGCTCGTGTAAAGGTCATTAAATATGGGTCACTTGTTTGGCAAAACATCGTAAAATATGCAAATGACGTAAAATATAACGTGTATAATGGGGAGATGGGGATAAAAGTTGCTTACTTTGACAGATTTTATCCTGTTGGTAGAAAAGCAAGCTAGTGGGCGGATCAGCAAACATGCAAACGAGAAGTGGTCTACATGTTTTGAAATTAATAAGCAAGTAAAATAAATTTATTATTTTATTCCTTAACTTATAAAATATTTGTTTTATTCTGAAGACTTTTTAAACATTCCCAACCAAAACAAATATTAATTATATAAAATAATTTTAAATATTTTCTTCGTCAAAATTCTAATTATATATCAAATTACATTATTAACATTTGTAATTATAATGTTATTTAGATAATTAAAATTGGGTTTCTGTTTTATAAAATGATTTATATTAACTCGACATAAATGTTATTCTAACATTTTATAAATTGTACTTGAGTTTATTTTATATTTAAGGACGAAACACATTTAAAAAAAATAGTCTTGATTTTTGTGGTAGCTTTTGCGAATAGAGAGAAAAGGAAACAGTGGGGGTGGGATAATAAATCTGTAGCAAGCTAAGATTCCCGGCAGCGAGCGTAGTGTAGGGGGTTGGAGAAGGGTGGAGCCAGCAGCCCCATCAGAGCTCGAAGAAACTTGTCGACTTTTCAGCAAAGAAAAGTATTGCCCTTTGCTGCTTTGTGGCAGACAGGCGTGGAAGCAACGCAGTTCGAGCTTCGAGCCCTCAGGAGGTGGAGGCAAAAAAATATAAAATAATAAAAAAAAAGCTTTAGGTCGAGAGAATGAAGTCGACAAAGAAAAAGTGTGAAGAGAAGAAAATATATAAGGGAAGAAGTAAGCAGCTGTAGAATAATGGGAAATGCGTGCCAGTAAAGAATTGAGCGAGTTTGATCGTTGAATGAGCAAAACTATATATACGAGACCTGCATATAATAAGAGGAAGATGATGAAAAAATACACATCACTATAATATATATATATATACTGACTGTTATTGTTGATACAGCCTTAGGAAACCAATGAAAGTGTCAGAATATCAGGCAGCTTCAAACTCATATTTCATTGAACCACTGTGGATACAGTATACATCTTATAGGTTAGTGGATATTGTGATTACAACTTTTATTTTTTAGTAATTGTTAAAGATTGTCTTCCCGTGCTAAAAATGAATTTTCCTAATTAATATCAACGGCTTATAGGAAAGGTTTTGATACATAATGTGTTTAGATTCTGTGAATGTAAAAAAAGTGCACTTATAAGCCTTAATTTCTCTATACATAATATAGAACACGAGTTTTGAGAACAAAACATAATCTGTTGAATTAAATGTCAAACAATTTTAAAATTTTTCTTAAATATATATTTAAAACATGTTATTAATCTTATTAACCATAATCATGAAGAAGAATTACTATTATTTAATTTGTTTCAAATTGCTTGCAGAGAAAAGAAGAATTTATTTTAAAGATAAGATAAGATAAGTAAAATTTTACTTTGTTGCAACTTAAGAATTCGTGAAATCCATAATTTTGATTTTGATATGTTAAAAGTTTTTTTATTACTTAAGGAATATGAATATATTGTATCTGACGAAGTTTTCACATACGTCAATACGAAGACCCACATTTATTGTATTGTAGTGTAAAAGACACCTAAAAATAGATTTTATATTTCTTAAAGTTTGAGTTCACTGAATTTATTAAATTTTATATTACAGTGTTAGCATATGATATATTTTACACTCTACGTAAAATTCAATCACAAAAAGTATGATTTTTCTTTGAATGTTCGGAAAAAAAAATCAAAAATAAAGAAATTGAAAGTTTTTCACTAAAAATAAAATATCAGATAAGAAAGAAACAAATATTAAACTTAAGCAGGATTTTTAGAGAATATTTGTTATGACTTAGTTGTCTCCAAAAACAGTTTAAGATTTGAGAAATTAATGAAAATTACAGCAGAGGGGAAAAAAATGTGCTAACAGCTTTTAACAGCTTACATTTCTTTTCAATTATTTCCGATTAATATAAAAAATTAAAGTATACATCATGTATGTTATTGTTTATTTGTTATGGTGACAAAATTGTGTCCACATGTATAAAAATATTCCGTTTTTTTTTTTTCTTCTTATACTAAATTCACACATAAAAATACATTCTACTTCAATTCTGTCTATTCTATTTGATTTCTAAGCATCTTTCTTGCTCTTATTTTCCATGGCAGAAAGAGTAATTCGTTTGTTTTCAAGCCCTGCAAGTTTATTCGCTCGTGACGCCATGCTTAGTTGATCTTCTTAAAGCAATCAGAAGAAATTGAGAAATGTCGAAGCTTAGTCTTAAAAACCCAAGCATTATAGGATCAATCACTTATCCTGTGCTTTTTTTTTTTTTTCAATTTTTTAAATTGAATGCAACAGTGTAATTTATTCAAGATTAACAGTTTGTTTGTTTTCATCATAGTACTCAATTTCAAGGTAGAGTACATTTTTCACTCACTTATCTTAGTTCTTATTTAATTAACTGAAACCTTTAAGGGTTAATATGTCAGTCACTGAAATTTATTATCAAACTTTTCTTACATGATACTGAGTGAAAAAAAAAAAAGAAAGCAATATTCAATATAGTTTATTTGAAATATCTATAGCATGGCAAAATATAATTGAACCACAGGGTTTAGCCATTGTTCAAATCAGTATCATTTTCATATTAAACCAAATAAAACTATATATTTTTTTATTTCACTCTATTTACCATAAAAAAAACTGCTGACATTTTAATGTTTAAAAAATTAACCCTAAATATTATAAATTTACATATTTAAGAATTCTTTTGAAGAATTATTGTTAAAAATATTGTAACTATTCACCATTTTTTTTTTTAGATAAAAACTGAACTCATTACTTAAAAAGAATATTTTAATCTTTTAAATAAAAAAGATATATAAGAAAAAAATCGTATGAAAATTGACGTCTGTATATAAACATAAAGTAAAGTCGTTATGTTCTATATGAAGATGAATAAAAACATCAAGTACGAAGTAATAAAAAAATATATAATTTACGTGTGTCTATAAAGTGTCGGTCTTACGATAAACTTTGAGACGTTAATGATCGCATATTTCATGTTTGCTGAGACTGCTTAAAGACGACTCAAGAAATTGCTTAACGTTTTTGTAGCTATGTCATAAGCATCTCAATACTTCAGGTTAATTAATGGTAGCACTGGCTGGCAGCAACACAGCTTGGTATATAAACTATACACTATAATATTCAATCCTCTTTATGGTCGCAATATTGTGACTATCTACATCACAGCATTATAACAAAATATTTTACAAATAAAATATCAACACATAAATCTCCACAATTAGTCAGGGGAATAAGAGGAAAAATCGCGCGTTTAGTGAAGAAAGCATGAATTTTTTTTTGGTGGTAGAGTTCACCCCAAAGATCAATTTTTTTGGCGGAGTCGCGTGAAAATGACCTTGGTTCGACCCCCCGTGACCTTTGACCCCGCGCTTCTTAATTATTTTTTCCTGCCTATACTTTTCATTTTAGAGGAAAAATGTACTCTTGCAAAACTGTTTGTAATAATGAAAAGGTGATAAGAAAAAAAAATCAAGTTCGTAAATGAATTATTTTCAAAATGGCGGCTAATTAACTTAATTAATTCATGAATTCTTCGTACCTTTCGATGAATTTCTCTTAACTTTTGATATTTATGTTGAAATTAAACCTCGCTTATTGTACACACACATTTTATGGTACCAAAAGTAATTAAATTAAGTCATTACTTGCACATAATTAGGCAAATTATTGATTTAATTGAGTAGGACCAGGTAACACTGTGTAGGCCATCAAGTTTAAGAATATTATGAAACAGCTTGAACAAGCTGACACGTGACTTACAAGTTGTTGGGACCCCCCCTGAACACACTGTTAGAAACTTTCCAAAAGTCCCATGTAGAATAAGGTCAAAAATCCGGGTTTGTCCCGGAATCCAAAAACATTTTTTTCCCGCGCGCGTGAATAATTGACGTAGCGTTTTGCAAAATACATCAATTTGAAGCTTATACTACCAATAATTTAGGAAAAATACTCAATCATATTTTAAAGTATTTTATCATATGATTAATTAACTAAAACGCTAATTAGCGTGGTCCAATAAATTTTCAAAATGGAATATTTCTGAAGTTCTTGCGCGCATTGATTTTGAGTTTATTGTCACATTATGAGATCGTTTAATTTAATTGAAACGTTTTTTTTTCATACTCCTTACTTGCATAGAATTTTAGTTACAGTATGCAGAAGTGCGCAATTCAAGGAAGCGCATATGCATGCATATATGGGCCATATCTGTGGTATATTAATTAGCAGTCACTACATCTCTGTAACACACAATGCAATGTAAACGATCGAGATATCAACAGCATATCTATAATAACTTGCTCGTTCTCTAAATTTTTTTTCCCTCTCGGGGGGAAAAAATTTGGGGGTGGGAAGGGGTATTCGAAATACTGCTGTTAATAATTGATGCAACGCCTGTATAAGAGCCAACACCACGGTTCCATTCACCCCCTTTTTATTCCTAATTCTACATTGAAACGAACTTGAAGAGTGGAGGGGGGGAGGGGGATATAGAAGGGAAATTTCTCAATTGATGCATAAAAAATATGTAATTAATTACCACGTATATGAGCTTTATTTAAACTATTTTTTATTTAATTACTCATAAAAAATATGCATATATTAAAAAAAAATAAAAAAAATAATTAATAATCCATTTAAAGTACCCATCTGAATCGGATATTTTTTCAAGGTGGGGATAATATTGTTGGATATTTTAATTTTCTTTTTGTTTTTGTTAATTGAAATGTAAATTGAAGCATGCGTGCGTACAGATCTCGGAACAGCTTGAACTTCGATATTGCCTGTATGCTGGGTTTTGAGCGATCGAGTCAAGAAACAGTAAGAATAACAATTAACCACCCCCGAGTCTCATCCATACCCACTAAAATCTGGGTCATAATAAAACATAGGCACAAGGGGCATTCACAAAGTCTTAAGGCCACATTTAAGGCTCGATAATTTAAAGCTTGATTTTAGACGTGTTTTTTAGACCCAAAATTTCTGGTCTTAAATTATTGAGCCTTAAATGTGGCCTTAAGGTTTTGTGAATGCCCCTATTAATTTTTAAGTAATAAGAGAGTAATACATATATTAGACCTATTGATATTATATATAAGACAAGCTATACTGAAAAGGTATTTGAATCATATTTGTTATCGTGAATAAAATTTATTGCAATCCTATATTGACATAAAAGTATTTTGATTTCGTATAAAAACATATGAGAAACAATGCATGACTTTCATTATAAAGTTTATTTCATAATTATATTATATTTATATATATATATATACTGTAGTTGTTCTTTTATTCTGAAAGTTTAATACAAAATAATACAACGCTTATAAATAATCTGTTGTCGTCATTTTCTTCTTATTGCGTATATTATTATTTATTTCTCTCTCTTATTATAGCAATTTTTTTTTTATCTTCAACACATTAATGATACTCATAATTAATAATACAATCAAATAATTATATTAAATTTGCAATCTTTTCAGAAATAATAAGGGGGTAAATGGAACCGTGGTGTTGGCTATTATACAGGCGTTGCATCAATTATTAACAGCAGTATTTCGAATACCCCTTCCCACCCCCAAATTTTTTCACCCCGAGAGGGAAAAAAAACATATTTAGAGAACGAGCAAGTTATTATAGATATGCTGTTGATATCTCGATCGTTTACATTACATTGTGTGTTACAGAGATGTAGTGACTGCTAATTAATATACCACAGATATGGCCCATATATGCATGTATATGCGCTTCCTTGAATTGCGCACTTCTGCATACTGTAACTAAAATTCTATGCAAGTAAGGAGTATGAAACAAAAACGTTTCAATTAATTTGAACGATCTCATAATGTGATAATAAACTCAAAATCAATGCGCGCAAGAACTTCAGAAATATTCCATTTTGAAAATTTATTGGACCACGCTAATAAGCGTTTTAGTTAATTAATTATATGATAAAATACTTTAAAATATGATTGAGTATTTTTCCTAAATTATTGGTAGTATAAGCTTCAAATTGATGTATTTTGCAAAACGCTACGTCAATTATTCACGCGGGAAAAAAATGTTTTTGGATTCCGGGACAAACCCGGATTTTTGACCTTATTCTACATGGGACTTTGGAAAGTTTCTAACAGTGTGTTCAGGGGGGGTCCCAACAACTTGTAAGTCACGTGTCAGCTTGTTCAAGCTGTTTCATAATATTCTTGAACTAGATGGCCTACACAGTGTTACCTGGTCCTACTCAATTAAATCAATAATTTGCCTAATTATGTGCAAGTAATGACTTAATTTAATTACTTTTGGTACCATAAAATGTGTGTGTACAATAAGCGAGGTTTAATTTCAACATAAATATCAAAAGTTAAGAGAAATTCATCGAAAGGTACGAAGAATTTATGAATTAATTAAGTTAATTAGCCGCCATTTTGAAAATAATTAATTTACGAACTTGATTTTTTTTTCTTATCACCTTTTCATTATTACAAACAGTTTTGCAAGAGTACATTTTTCCTCTAAAATGAAAATTATAGGCAGGAAAAAATAATTAAGAAGCGCGGGGTCAAAGGTCACGGGGGGTCGAACCAAGGTCATTTTCACGCGACTCCGCCAAAAAAATTGATCTTTGGGGTGAACTCTACCACCAAAAAAAAATTCATGCTTTCTTCACTAAACGCGCGATTTCGACTATTTTTTCCTCTTATTCCCCTGACTAAATGTTGATTTTTATCAAAGATCAATGAAAGATATAGAAAACTTATAATTAATTTTTATTGCAAAAACGGTAGTACACAATTCTATCGGTGATGATGTAAGTATTGTGTCAATGCTATTTTTTATTGAGCCATGTGCATACGCCATCAGTAGCAGAAGTTGGAACCAGAAACAACAATAATACCTGAGATATTTTATTAATTAATTAAAGTCATATTAATTTTAAATTACTTTTAATATAAAATAATGCTTTTTCACGACTACCCAATTTAAAACTACAGATGAGATGATGAGTATATATTTATATAGAACTATAGTAACCATATATATTATAATAAATTTTCATGTTATTAATCATTAATTACGCTAACATAAGCATATCGTCATGTATTTAATACCAAGTTTTCAGTTACAATGAAATGGTTTCTTAGTAAAATAATAATCAAATTATAGCTATTTTTGATATTATACAGCTATATAGGCTTTGGTTACATTTTTGTAAAATTGGTATACAAAGTAGTATTTTAACTATTAAATAAAGAAAAAAACAATTTATTAAATAATATTTTTTTTTTCGATTTCTTGTTGTTGTTGACCACAACAGAATATAATTCCTAAAATAAAGTTTTCCAACAAGTCTCACTCTTCAAGATTTTTTGTAATTCTACATAGCGTGATGTTAAATTAAGTCTCACTCTGTTTTGTTGGTTGACCTGAGCTATTATTCTGACTACGTGCCTATCATCTGGTTGTCATGTCTACTCCCACTGGGATGCGAACCAAAATCCCTCCTCTTTTACACTAATAGAAAAACTAGAAAAAGCAAAAAACCTAGAAAGTCTCTACGAAATATTTGTTACAAACTTTTTAATTAAGCAATTTAATGTGAAAACGTACCAACAAAAAATGCTGTTTGCAACTTTTAATAATCTCTTTGATTTCTTTAAAATACTGTAATAAACGTGATATCATAGAATGAAAAAATAAAGCAGGTATCTATTTTTCTATGAAAGACTTCTTTTAGAAATATACAGTCCTGTTATTAAATAAATGTAAGATTTTAACTTTGGAAGTAAGAGCGGTTCAATTAATGGAGCACCGATATCATATTTGAGAAGAATGCTCTACCCTTTAAAATTGACGATACCCTGAGCCTCCATAATTATGGATCCTGAGCCCTGGATGTTAAAAGAACCATCCAGTTTCAGTTGTAAGGTAAAAGTATATAATAATATTTATCACAACAATATTTATTATTCTAACAATACATAAGGACAATTTGTTATAGAGCATTCATAATGATTGTACAGCGATTAGCCTACATCTGAATCAACAGGGGTAATGGCGGCCGAGGAAAAAAAATCAAACTTGATTTTTTTGGTGAGTTAATTATCATGAGTCGGTCAATATGTGGTGAAGTTAAGCCCTCTGGAGAACTGGAGATGACTTACTTTCACGCCTAAAATTTAATAACTGCCATATTTTTATCCATTGGAGCTATTAAATTGCACGGAGAAAAAGGTGAATTTTAGGTATATTAATACTTAGGTTTAAAAGTGGATAGACTAATAACAATCATCTGCAGTAAACATGTCATGTAAAGACCTCAATTTAACATTTTCCATCAGTTTTGATCGGCTTTAAATTTAATGAGGAAGAGTAAACTGTGGATTAATAACAAAAATGTAATAAATAAATGTATATTTATTATGAAAGATATATACACGGTCTATCATACACTATATATATGTACATCAGTATATATATGGTGTAGTGGAACTTTTCTGACTTAATACCAAATACGTATGTTCACGTATAGACTAGACTGTTTGCCCTATACAGCAGTATGGTTTGTATATAATGCAGAGAGAGAGAGAGAGGGAGAGAGAGAGAACGCACGCGGTGGTTTTACTGAACGCGGCATTCGTGGCTTACCTTACTGAGGTAAGCCAGCTTGGCCCACCACATATACCGTACATAATATATTTTCCTTCTCTATATCTACCTATATCCCATAGCTCTTTATCACAGTAAATTTAATACCTAAACTCTCTCTTTATCCAATATTATAAACACCAATATCCAATAACGTAAATAAATATATATAAAAAAATTAGTTTACATGGCTAAAACATTATTATACATAAATTATATAGATTTTCATTTTTTAGATTTTATTTTGGTTGAAGGTAAAAGTCAAGTAAATGTCGTCAAGTACGGAAAATGCTGGTCTTGGTTTTCCAATTCATTCTCGAGGAGCCACAGACTTGTCTTGTCCGGTTGCCTCTTCTCCTTCTTCTTTCTCACTGGGTCGGCCTTGCTTGGTAGTTGTAGGCTGCAGCCGCCGTGTGCCATCGATCCAACATGCGACATTTCAGCGCCGTGCAATCAATGTAACGCCGCCGCCGCTACTGCTGCCGCGCCACTGCTGCCCACCCTACCGCTGCTGCTGACCTGTCAAGCCTCCAAAACTGCCAGGGGCGGCAGCAGTGATGGTGCCCTCTCTCACTCTCTCTCTCTCTGCAGAAATAACGAGCTACAAAATGTGAAAATGTCTTTACGTCTCATCAATTTTGTCAATTGTTTCTAAAAAAAAAAAAAAAAAAAAAAAAAAAAAAGAAGCTAAAAAAACAACAACAACAACACAGGATTAAACTTTAAGTAAACTGGTATTATAGATCTATATATTTAATTGCACAATTATGTTCCTTACTGACACTATATATGACTGTATAGTGTCAATTAAGAATAAATTACTTACAGTACAGTTAATTTAAAAAGGAAATACACAAATACGATTTTCTAACTTTAAATTCACATTTTTTTTATGTTTATAAAATAGAAAATACTATATCAATAAATATTTTAAATATCATGTAATATAAACAGTTCTAATTTCATATTAAAATTCAATTGTTTACCTTTTGCTTTAAACTTAATAATAGTAAAAATTTCCCAATATATAAAAATACATTGATGACATTAATTTAATATAATGTGTCAATGTATGCTATTTGGTACATTTATAAGTCAAATACATAATTGAAATTTGCATTTTTATTTTAAAACAATTTAAATTTTTATTTTTTGCTATCATTTCATGTAAATTTATTCTATATGTGAGTATTTTCTTGCGTGGTTTAAAAGTTTACATGTCCAAATTGACATGGACATGATAGTTTTTTTGTTTTGTATTTTATTCAATATAATACTTCCTATGTTGATTTTAGTTGTTATTTTATATTATATTTATATAAAAAATATATATATAACTTAACTCAAACAAAAAAAAAAAAAAAAAACTTCTCTTTCTACATTTCTTGAATATTCTATTTCCGATTTGGTTTGGAAATTGATCAATCACTTGTCAAAAGTATCATGAAAAAAAAAAAAAAAAAAAGGTGGTGCGTGTTTTCTTTCAGATAGGAGGATCACATTCTAATCGTGCAGCTTCTTTGCCTTTCTGAGCGGACGATTTGTAGAGTAACGATTTTGCAAGTGATACCCATCCTTCCCAACTGTTGACATTTGACCTTCTCCAATCCTCTGAAAATCCTGACATCGATCTACGACCCTTGATAGCTTTTAGATAGATTTTTACAAAACATCGATATAATCCGATATTTATATGCAAAATCGACAAAAACCACACTTCTCTCAAATCATTGCGCTTTTTCATTATTAAGTTTAGTTCCTCTTGCTTTGGACCATTGCACTTCCTGTTTATTGACAAAAGCTGTAGCGTCCATCCTGACTGAAGTTCCTACGTTTCCCTCAGTCACAGGATGGATTGAAAGATCGTGTCCAATCCCGTTCCGGATGAGCCCATGACATACTCAATACGTTAAGGTTTCGAAAGATTAGGGTTGTAACTTATTCAGTAATTAGTAAGAGTTACTCAATTTTGATTTGATTACTATTTATAGAATAGAATAGAAAATAGCTTTATTGCGGCGAGGTTTAGGCAAACCCACTCTTACACCTAACCGCCAATAAAATACAGCATGGGATTTTGCTGGAAAGAAAAACATAGATAATTAAATAATCACAATAAACAATGTAAACTTGTATAAAATTATATATATCATTGTACAACATTTATGTGCAATATCAGCATACAATAAATAAAAAAAGAGAATATTATGTGTATATATTTGATAATTTCAATAAAAATTTAATATTATTTTAAAATAAAAAAACATGCAAGTATAATATTATAAAATTTAAGCTGGTTTTAATTAGATAACTTGTTAAGTAATTAACTTTATATAATGTTTAGATGAGCATTTGATATTAAAATATATTATATATCCGTTGCCGTTACAGTAATTAAAGTTTCATTTGGTATAATAAACTATAGTGCAACTAAATATAAAGTTCCGTCCGGAAGAAGTCGAAAATTCAAGCATTCTTGCCTTATTATTAAAATTCGAAAATTAAGAAAAAATATTGAAAGTTCTAAAGTTAATACATATTTAAAATTAAAAATTTAAAATATAAATAAAAAGGGTAAGAAACTCTTACTTTTTGAATATATCGAGAGTAACATTGGTATTTATTAACTTTAACTTAAATCAATATACTCTCGACTGAAGTAATGTAGCGATGAAACTCATTAAAACGCACTTAACTCATCCATGTATGCAGGATTTCGTTTACTTCCTACTAAAATATATATATTTATATATACATATAATTCCTCATTCAGTGCAAGCATGCATGTAAATTACTAACAAACTATATTAACTGTCTATAAGTGCGTACATGGGTAATCTATTTAATACATAGTTGCTGGAAGCTATATAATACGAACTTAATCATAATTTAGCTAATGATAAACTAAACAATTCTCTCTGACTGTATAGAATTCTGTTTATAGAAATTTCAACTATGTGTAATATCTTTACGTAACATAATTACGTATTCTTTAACATAATAGATTAGCAGAATCTGTGTGTTGCTTCCTTTTTGTAATATTAATCTTTATTTCTTTATTTTTTTAAAGCAGATTATTATAAGATTGTTTGTAGGATTTAGATTAGAGTACAGGCAGAAAAATAAACGCGGCGAAAAGGCTCATCTGAAAGTATAAAAAATGCTGCATGTGAAGAAAACAAAAAAACACGCAGTTGATAAAAAAAAAAATGAGTTCATTTTTTTATATTTATTTTGCTTCTTTGCTGCTTTTTTTTGTGGGGGGGGGGGAGGTGGAATACTTGCTTTTTAAGCTGCTATTTATGACAAAAATTAAAGTTTGAAATCCGGGATTTAATTATAACGTTATAACGAAAGGCTGTAAAATGTAACTTGTAGTAGGTGTTACGTAACTATACTATTACACGAGGGAGTATTTCTAGTACTGACATTGTTCAAACTGGTCTTTAAAAATTTCAATTAATTAATTAAAAATAAATTTCAATATTCATTATTATTTCATTTTTTTTTTAAATTGATTCTAAATATGAATATTAGAAACATCGTTCTTCCGTCTTCATTAAATATATGAATTTAAAATATATTATATAAGTTTAGTATTGATTAATTTTATTTTAACATATATAGTTTGAGAGCTGCACCTCAACCATATTATAGAAGTAAATTATACATTTGAAAGTATATTCTGTTAAACTCCCTTGATTATTATCATGTTATGTGTCATCTGCATTCTTTTGCATGCGTATTTGACAATGTTTGATGACACAACTCTAGAATAAAATAAACATATTCAAAGGTTATTCCATTTCCTTTGCTTCTGACGATAAGGAGTTTGACCGAGTAGACCAGCTTACAGTTGCGTACCTTGAAATGTGGTGTGTGGTTGTATGTACTCGATGCTGGCTCAGGTGCAGCTCTAAAACTCTGCATACCAGGTATTGTGTTCATTGATAATTAAAAATTATTAATTATGAAGCATGCAATATATAATTGATAAAATTACTGAAGTGTTTTTATTAATGGAATGTTCTAAAATTGGTTCTTTTAAAGGTATAATGTCTTTGCTTTTTATTTATTTTCATTGTATTGATTGTATTGTTTTAAGTGTTATATATAGTTATAAAATTAAGCACGAATATTAAGGCTTAACCTGAGAAATTTGGACGAAAAATTCGCTACAACAGATTTTCTTCAAATTAATTTGGTGGACTTACAACAATCGTCAAATTAGCTCTGAATTTTTTCGGAATTTTTTAACCGTTGGTTTAATTATAATTAATTTATTTAAATGAGAATTTTGTATCCTTCCAATGTTAAATTTGTTAATTAGCATTGCAAAAAAACTATACAACAGATTCTTTTACTTTTTTTTTTACTAAAACCTAATTTTTTAGACTATTTTTCTGAATTGTTTTCATATATTTTGAACCGTGGCGATGATCGTTTCCTATGTGTGATGAGAAATGTGGCAACGTTCTCAAGGACTGATGTCACCACCCCCGCCTAAAAATTTATGCGTAATCCAATGCAAACAGTGTTGCCACTATAGCCACGCCTCTTGACCTTGACAGACAAATTCTCAGGTTTTACCTTAAGTCGCACAGTCGCACAAATGAAATAAATAAACCTAATTTTGTGGTTAAACATGCAAGTGCAGAAAAAGTGACCAAAAGCCGAAATAAAGTTCAGACCGTTTTTTTTTTTTTTTTTTTTTTTTTTTTTTTTTTTTTTTTTTCTGAGTTAACCAAAACTAGTTTTGGTTAATTTTGTGTGACCAAAAGCTCTGTCTTGTCGTTTTTTTTTTTTTTTTTTTTTTTTTTTTTTTTTTTTTTTTTTTTTTTTTTTTTTTTTTTTTTACGATTTCAACAGAACTAGTTTTGATCAAATTTAAATGACCAAAAGCTGAAATATTTGTTCATTTGTTCATTTCGGTTTTTCGTCAAAATAAAAAAACAAAACTATACATTTGCTGACTCTCTCTGGACATTGTCCAACCCGAAGTCAATACATCAATAAATTCAATTCTGGACATCGTCCGAATTCGGCTTTGGGTGCTAACATAATATATAAAATAAAAATCAATCTAATTGCCTTTCAAATTTTATATTATAATATCATATGTTATTATATAATGTGCGTTTTTTAAAAACTTTAATTTCAGAACCATGACATCATATATTATATTATAATATCTGCAATGAACGATGATTTACTAGCTAATTTATTATTATAAAACTATTAATTATTCAGTTGATATACGTCTAACCGCAACCGCACGCTAGCATGATAACTTTAGCAAACTCTCATTCATTCTCCAGTAATGTATTTACAGATAAAATGCATGTTGTAACGGTGTCAAGTTTCACTAAATTGTCACAAAAATTTGTTGGTACACAAAAGAAAGATTGTCATCATATAGCTATAGTTGTTTTATTTCTATATATATTGATTAATGTGTAAGACATCAAAACAAACTATTTTGATTTAATTTTTAAAAGCTACAAAAAATTCTATCTACAATGAACTTGATCCTGAAAATTTTCATTACCAGATACTAATTCATAATCATTTTATTGCTCTTTGATTGTACAACAATATAAGCACGTCATAAACAATAATCACAAACAATTTGCTATAATTTGCTATAAAATTAAAAAAAAAGTTAAGTTGTATGCCAAGGTTTGTGGTTTATTTTTACAGTCAGCTTTTTCAAAGAATATTCCATAAAACATCGAGTTTTTAAAGCATTTAATACAGTTTGGTACGGAGTATATTTACTTTGAATTTGCTGTCAAGAGGGCGTATATATACGATGCATACAGGGACGGTGATTTAATCCACTTTGTTGCTTTGCAGGCAGCGATCCACAGTATTATTTACTTTCTGCACTCCACTTGTGCTAGCGTACACACATTGAAAAAGGGCGAGAGAGACAGATCAATAGATCATAAAAATTTGCACAAATTTGTTGCTATAGAATTTTAAACATTACAGTTGAATAGATTAATCGTTCATTTAAACATACTTGAAAAAAAAGTATAGAAAAGCAGCTTATAAAACAAATAATATACGTGATACTACAATTCATTTTACATGTTGAATAAATTTGATTGTGTGCAGATTATTCATTACATAACAAAATATTATGTAAGCTTACTTGTAATTAAAAAAAATATTATAATACCTTTTTAATGCTCAGCAATCAAATTAATGTTGCTGTGGTGTTAAATAGAATAATAAAAAGAAATATAAATAAAAAAAAAATTAAATCAAAAAGTTTTAACATCAAAACAAGTATTTGAATCATCATTATAAAAATATAAATTTATTCTTTTCTTTAGCTTGTAAATATAAAAAAAAAAAAAAAAAAAAAAGAGAGAGAGAGAGAGAAGTAGTCAAGAAAAGCTGTTAGCAATCATATGAAATTCCAACTTTTCCACCCTTTTGGTGATAAATGTTGAAAACATAAATCTATTTGAACATCTTGGAGTTTTTATTATGATCTTAGAGAGCGAAAAGAATGAACGAGTGTTAGCTTGAATAATTTTTAATGTGACGTGAATAGTTGGTGCGAAATGAGAATGTGATGAATTGCGTCTAAGGGTACTGCGTTTCTTTCTTTTTACCTGCTGCAGCGCAGTTAGAGGAAAGAGAGAGACTAGGCTAGACTCCATGACCCGCCAGCTTCGGGTCTACGGATCAGTATATATATAGAAAGCCATGCTAATCAAGACAAATCTCAAACTAAAGGGAGAACATGCAATAAATTTTATAAAAAATCTCCTTTTTTTTTTTTTTTTTAGAGCCACTAGTTCTTTTCAAAGTAAATCCATGTCCATAATCCAAGCAAGGAGTGTACACGAGAGCAAGGAGCTAACAGCAGTGCATGACCCTCGTCTCAAAACCACTCTACGTCACATGGACCGACTAGCCAGTCCAATTCTAAAAAGAAAAAAAAAAATGAAATCTCTATTGACCCTTTTCTCTTCTCGTTCTCATCCCATCTCCGTCCTTTTCCCATCTAGCAGCAAGCTCTTTTCTCGTCCTTCTTACTTGTCCTTGTTCTTTTTAACTTGAAAAGCTGATCCCTTTTCTAGTAAAGTCAACCTCTTATATAGCCTCCTATATACTATAGCTTTAATAAGGGTCATGATTTCTAATCCCTCAACCTATAATAGAGCTTATACATGGATTACTTTTGCCAATATAAGCTGTAATGTTATATATTTTATATATATATAGAAAAAAAGAGTTCAGTTAACTCTCCTTTAACCTTTTTAATAAACCCTAAGAAAGAAAGTGGAAATTTAAGTAGTAAAATATTTATTGTTTAAAATTTGTAATAGGATTCTTTTAAGTTAAAATCCTCTTAAAATTAAATGTGTATCTTTTATGAGATTTAAACTTTTTGTTTTGTATTAAGACGAGGGATCTCTTGTAATTCCTGTTGTTTTAACATTAATCTGGGAGATGTGTTACCAAACTCTATACTCTTACTTATACTATACTTGTTAAGCGTAAGATTGAAGTGGGAAGTGACTGCTATATAGGAAAGGGAAGGATAAAAAAAAATCTTACGCATACATGAAAATTTGCTACATACATAAGCAAGAGAGTGTAAAAGAATGTTGTGGTAAAACGGTGGTGGTTGTACGTTGTATGTTACCACGTTAAGTTAAACTATCCCAAGCTGTTCACCGGAGAACAGTGGAGAACAGGAGAACGTGTGGGTTGAAGCCACTATGGTCAACATCTCTCTGCGTTTCCTTCTATATTTTCCTCTCTTCATGACACTATAACTAGATCCTCTTCTGACCTGGTTTTTGCTACTGGTATTGGTCAAACCAATGTATGATATATACTTGCCAGTAAAACCTCTTGCATAATAATATAGTTGCTTGTATATATAGAGAATAGATAGAAAATGGAAATGATAATATAAAAAAATATATATAAAGTGTTAGAGCTGAGAGCTATGGTAATGAGATTGTGGTATATCTGGGAAACCTCTGCAGCCGTCAGTCAGTCAGTTGGCCAGAACACGTACCTAGATAGATTTAAACAAGCCTTCACGATCAGAGAGACATGTCACGCTATAGTGCAGTAATACAATCATGGAAATAAATTATAAAATGCAATAGGATGTTATTAATCTCTGATATTATAAACTATGACCTATAAATGCATAAATATTAAAAAAAAAACTTTATAATTTATAGATGTTATACATCATATTTTACATCTAATTTACATAATTTCTTTATTACATGAAATGCTAAAATAAAAATAAAAACTATAATATAAGATTTATTGCAATCTTTAAATATTTTAAAAAATATAACTTTATTTTAGGTTAAAATGGTAGCATTTTCAATGGTATAGCAAAAACTGGTAGCGTATAGAAAATTAGAAAAAAATATATATTTAAGGTGGTTTTCAGCACTTATAAGAATATATTCGACACAATGACAATTAATTTAAACAAATGTTAACATTTTGCACATCTTTTGTAAATAACATTTTAATATTCATTTAGTAAATTAATTAAAATAAAGTTTACTTATTTTCTTTTTTTTTACCAACATTTATAGCAAAAGAATCTGAACAACTTTTTTTTATTAAATAACACTTCAATATAAGTCTGTACTTTTACAAGTACTTAGATATAGTAGACAGTATTTACTGGATGTCTGCTATACGTCGTTTTATATTAATAACAGTTAAATATAATGCTACATTAAAATTATGTATATATTAAAGGTTATTAAACTTTTATTAAATATTCATCCAATAAACAATATATACCATTAACTATTATATATTTAATTTAATTAAATTTCAATATTCACATTGTATCTAAACTGTACTAAAATTTACGTGACAAATTTCACCCTATAATAAAATTAATTTCAGTTGAATAGGTAACAAAATTGTGGAGAGCAATTGAAAATCGCAAGGTACCAAAACATGATCACTAATTTCCCTCTAATTAAATTTGGTAAACGTCAATAAAATTTATATATACGTATAGAAATTTATGAAGTTAAATATTTTATACCTTTTACATCATATTTTGTTATTTTTAAAATAATTAATTTCTAATACGGTTAACATATTTTAATAAAATTATCTTCTGTTTTAGGTAAGAATTCGAGGAGGAGGAAGTGGAATGCTGTAACTATGTAAAGTGTATAAGGGGAGAGAAAATGGACGATGAAACTGTGAGTTGAAATTAATTGATTGAAACATGAGTTAATTAGTAGTGGGCATGTTGTCCGATATTGGTAGTTCCCGGGGCTGTTTCGCTGGAAGCCAACTGGGAATGAGTGCTTTCTCTATACCTGTAGAAGCTTTCAACTCCCTGGCAAAACATCCACAGACAAAGTGGACTGTTGAGGACCTATAGGGACAGGCTGAGGGCTTGTTTACATTGTACAAATTGGGAGAAAATTAATAAGCAATTTTTAATAACAACCTAAAATATAATTGAAAATTAGCTTCTTATTTAGAAATTCACATTTTCTTTTGTCAACTTTAGTATATTTATAATTAAAATTTCCATTGTGCGTTAATTGTGTCTTAAATCATTACTATAATATATTTATTTTATGTCCATATTTACTTCTTTTTAAAAATTTATATATTCAGAAAATAACAAACATTATTATGAGACTATTGCATAAAAATTGATAAATTTTTGTTTATATTATATTTATATAGTTCAAGTGTCGTTACAAAACATGTTAAAAATTATTATGTTTTATATGAAAGTTTATAAATTAATTTCTCAAGGGAAATAGTAGTTAGCACCACATTGCAGCTGTAACATGCACCTTGACGAGTTGCTAAAATTGTGGCTACCGAAGGCTGCGGTGAGCCAAAGGGGAGAGAGGCTTGCTTGTCTACTCTTTTGTGGAGAGAGAGAGAGAGAGAGAGAGAGAGAGAGAGAGAGAGAGAGAGAGAGAGAGAGAGAGAGAGAGAGAGCAGGGAGGGAGGGATGTCGCAGATCAATTCTCAGAGCAAGGCTGCTGGACGAACGTGTTTCGTGTAACGAGCAGCAACGAGTGAAGAGTGCTTCCCTATGTCTCTTACTCCAGGCTGCTCCTGATTAAAACTCTCTCTCTCTCTCTCTCTCTCTCTCTCTCTCTCTCTCTCTCTCTCTCTCTCTCTCTCTCTCTCTCTCTCTCTCTCTTATTCACACTCGGGTGGCACACATTTCCGATACAACACTTGGTTGCGTCACGTCAGTGTGACGAGGAAAGCAGACGAGTTATATTCTAACCACTACGTCTCTACATAATTTATAAATATATATATATGGTGGTTGTAGAAATTTCGTATAGTGTTTAATATTTTATATAGGATGACACTATGTAAAATTATCTCCGTAGAAAGATGAGAAACAAACCCATGAGATCATGAGTATGATAATATATATATAAATATCTATAGGGATATTTTTATATATTAAAACAAGGTCATTGACGTAGAAATGTAATATTTAAAATTATATATGTAAAAAAAAAAGGGTTTTACAAATATTGTTATTATTTTATGATATGTGAATGTTATTTAAAATAAAACATACATGTCTCATTTCAAAATGAAAATTTTATAATAATGAATTCTTCAGAATATATATTGTTTTTCAATAATAATAATAATTCAAATGTCTACTTAGCGTTATTAAAAATTACAATCACTCTACAGTCAACGCACCTTGTTACAATGTTTTACAGTAAAACTGGGGATAAATAAATAACATGAGTTGTTTACATTTTCAGTTTATAAAATATATTATTTCCCTGTTTAATTGTTTCTTTTGCACTATCTCTAAAAGAAAAAGACACAATTAAAATGAAAATTGTATAATGTAGATATGAATATAATGTTTTTCATCAGTAATAAAATTCAAAATATCTACTTATCATTATTAAAAATTGTCATCAATTTTCATCTCAATAATTGCTACGGACATTAATCTTGAATATAATATTTACATGAGCTGAGTTATGTAATATATATAATTAAAAATTATTACATATTTATATATTTAACACATATTTAGAGTAGATATATTTTCTAATTAAATACATGTGGTTTGAGTGATTAAATTAATTAAAATATTGCTGTTAAGTAAAAGTTTTGTATACTTGTAGCTTATATAATATAGTGAAGGATGCAATTACCCTAACACGAAAGTGCATGAGTAATGGAGTGTAGGATAAGAGAAAGAGAGAGGAGAGAGAGAGAGAGAGTGAAAGGGTGCAGCGCGGAGCCACGTGTTATACATGGTTCGTGGGGGAGAAGGGGACGCGAGAAGCTGGGCGCTAAGCACCAGGTAATATGCTGCGCACGTGAAGAACGAGTGTAAGTAGCTTTTTAACGTGATAAAAAATAGCTCCGGAAAAAAAGACGTTAATCTTGATTTTTGCTTTAAAAAAAAATATAAGAAGAAGGCTTTATATATGAACGATAGCTAGTTGTACGCTAAGAATGAATAAAGAGATGAAGAAAAAAAAAATAAACTTTTAACTTTTTTTTATTTGGAAAACAATGCAACCGTTAATTTAAAGATACTGTTTTCGTGTGGAATTGAGATGCTATTAAAAAAAAATTGACTGCTACCCTTGAGTTACCCGCAAAGTTGCTCAGCAGTCTTCGCGATTTGGTGAGTGATTAATTAGACGTTATCCCAAGCCGTGGCAGCGATCAGGAAAACTTAATGCGTCGCCGAGGAAGAAGTAGAGAGAGAGGAAAGGGGCGGGAGGAAGAAACTCCGAGTAAAAAACGTAACGCTGGATCATCAACATCACCGTCTTTCTTTTTTTCTTCTTTTTTATATAATTTTTTAATTGAAACTGTTCCTATTGATTATATCTTACAATGGTGAAAGAAAGAATTGAAAATAAAATAAACTTTTATTACAATGTGTTATAGGTTTTTAAAAGAAAATTAATTTTAGAAAAATTTAAAAGATAGAACCTAATAAATCTAAAATGTAAATATATAAAATTAGTAATAAATATCATGCAGCATAATTATATTAGATTTATGAGAATATTTTCTGAAATAAATTGTACTTTTTTATCATCTCATGCAAAATTATTCAGTTTTACAAATAGTACAGTCGACACCTCGTAAAGTTTAATGACATCAGAACTGATCATAAATAAATAAAACTTTGCCATACCTTCAGTTTATTATAAAATATATATTAATATAAAATTCAATGTTTAATTTATTGTGGAAACACTACAACGTTACTGTTTATTTTTTATTTATTTATTTTTTTTTTTTTGGCGTTATTTCCAAGAGATAAAGAAACGCCTATTTTTACAATTTTGGGGTAATGATTACAACAATGTATCTCAACAATTTACGTTCAGCACACTTCCACTTCGTGACAACACTCAAGGGTAACATTCTTGTTGACCAGAAGTGTATATCAGTATCTATAAGTTCTTTTTTAATAGAAGTGTACCTCACGTACCTTAAGATCTTGGAAGAAACAAATTGAGAGGGAGTAAGTGAATTTAATCACGGTACACGTTGATATTGAATATAAATGGCTGGGAGGGTTGCTGCTATATTACAAGCATCATTACGTAGGCAGCTCACGTCTCACTAATTGATGCTTAAAGATATTTTAAAGAAATACAAGTTTATTTTTATATAAAATTATTTTAATCATTATTAAGGACCACCTACCCACTAAAAAAATAATTTTTCCCCGTATTTCCATGATATAGGAAAATAGTTTTTTCTTACCATATATTTTAATTGGTTTTAAATTATCTATTTTAAGTTTTATGACCAACTTAATACCTGTATAGGTAGGTATTTCTATAATACAAAAGCTTATTAAAAATTATCTTTCGAGAATTTAAATCCACAGGCTGTGAATTACACCCTATGATTATCAATTGATTAAATCTTACCTTTAAAACTTAACCTTTTTATGTTAATGAATGTTACTTTAATTTATAGGTGTACCGTACATGTTTTATATAATTAGATGCATATTTGTATAATAAGATGCTATAATAGTCTATTTCTTGGTAAAATATTTCACCCAGTTGAATTTTTGAAACTCACATTTCTTATCACACCAAACATTTTCTCTTAGGTTTCCATGGTTTCCTCAGTTTAGAAAAGTCTTGGATGGCCAAAACACACATAGCCATGGGGATGAATCTGCCAAAATTGCTGAAGCCCATTCAAACAATAATTGTTGTTCAATTTTCAAGCTCTTTTTGTATTAAAAATGTCAAGAAAAAAAATATAAAAAAAAGAATATTTATTTAGGTTTACTTTTGAATCAGAAATAATACAATTTGAAACATTGTTGTTATTTTTTCTTGTACAAATGGATTTAATATATTATTAATTTATATAATAATTATTTAACCATGTTATCATAAAGTTATATACAATATAATTTTATTATCCTTATTCCCCAAACTTTTTTATAAGTCTTCAGGTATAATCTATATAAAAATAAAACTACAAGAATAAAATAAAATTAGAAACTCGAGGAAAACAAAGTTTATAAAAAATATTAAAAATTCATGCGTAGCTAAGCAGTAATTATTAATGAGTTAAGATACGATGATAGTTGGTGGGTAGTTCTGTGGTTATGAAGGTGTCAATTAAGAATCACTTAACTCCTCGCCGCTAGCCGCTCCGTTTGATCTCCCTACCCCCCCCCCCAGCAAGGTAACTTTAATTATTCCATAAATTTATATCAAAGTCAATTTATCATAATATCAACAATGTGTAATATTTATGGTTCTACGGACACAAGGGGGGTATGTGCACGCACACATATAGTTAAAGGAAGGAGGATAGTCGACCCATGTTATGTAGCAACTTAACAATGAGTTACGATAAGTAGGTGCGTTCGTTGGTACGTGACATGTTTTGTTTTATATTTAATAATAGATTTTGAAGTATATAAAGAAATATGAACTTATTATCTTCATAATACTGATAAATATATTCTGTTTATTATTTTATTTTAATTAAATGTATTATGTGAATAAAGAGTGTGGCTACATTTTAGTTTTTTTTCTAGTTTGTAAAATCTATTAGTAAATTTATTAAACTGTGTCCAACAGATTTTCTTTTATTTTGTTACCATTTTTATTATTATTATTATTATTTTAAATATACGGTACTCTGAAAGTATATAAGAGTATTGATTGCAGGTTTTGTAATATGAGAGAGAATGAGAAAATTAATGTAATTTAACAAATGGAGAAAAGTGTAAGGTAAAACATTGTATTACAAGATATAATTAATTTTTATTAATAAATTTTAAAGTTTTTACGATATTTTAAGCTGTCATCACCTCATATTTATGTAAATATAATAAAATATAAACTCATACCTATTTATTATTAAAGTAACAATGCATGAAATTTTTTTAAAAACTAAATTAATATTATCTACTGTATATTATATAATACCTCAGAACAATAATTTTGGTATATTTATAAAGCATGTTGTATATTACAATACCAAGTTTATAATAGTAGATGTGGTAAAATATAAATCCCTTCACATGCCTGCTGGTTAAAATGAATAGAATGATGAGATTGAGCATGAAGATAATAGTAACAATTTTTTTTTTTCAGTTGTCAACCACTGAATGTATAGTACCATGGTATATAGTAAGCAGACAGGCGATGTATATTATGATATGGTACATTCACTCACTGATAAGAACAAACGCTTGACATTAGTGACTGTATGTATATATGTAGTGGTTGGTTACATTACATATATATATATATATATATATATATATATATATATATATATATATAAAGTACATACATATATAATTTATATAAATTTGCTGTATTACATATACTGTCACTTTGTGTGGTAGCATCCGTATATTATCTCATAGAGAGAGAGAGAGAGAGAGAGAGAGAGAGAGAGAGAGAGAGAGAGAGAGAGAGAGAGAGAGAGAGAGAGAGAGAGAGAGTGAGTGCTGCCCGCATTGCCTTGCTATGTAAATCTCAACTCTTCACTCACTGTAGTCATGAGTAAGGGAGGAGGTGATACAGCCTGCCCGCATGACACCAACAGAGAGAGAGAGGTGTGTGTGTTAGAACATTTGTAAGTCCCTCCCTCTCTCTTTATTTTCAACCTTACCCGCTGAGCGTAATAGTTGTGGAATAATTCAACATAATTAACATGACATTTTTCTCATTCTCATTCTCATTATATCACCTTATAAGAATTGTAATAAAAATGTTATAACTAGAAAATTTAAATGAAAATTTTAAAATTTAATTATCTAATTTATATTATATAAAAGGTAGGATATTTTTCTCCTTCACAAACTTTCTCTCTACACAATTTTAATAATTTTCAGCATTTTTTTGTTATTTATTTGTTTTAATTCTATACATTAAAGTATGAAGTAAATAATATATATTTTTTTATTTGTGTTTGTAATAAAGTTTGCGTGTCTTGCATTTGTTTGACCTTATATATAAAAGCAAACACTCTTGTTTCCAAACATTTTTCTTCTTCGTTCTTTTTTTTAAACTAAAGCGCGTACTGTAGTGTATATACTGGCTATATATAAAGTCCCAGTAGAGCTAAAGGTCTTGTTAACTCAGAGCACACTTTATTTCCATTAAGCTTTTCCATACTACAGTAACAAACGCATGAAGTCCAGCTGTAACCATTGTACAAAACCATCCAACTAACCAACATTGCTTATACTGCTGGACTCGGCAATCATTAATTCAAACAGTATTTTTTTTTTAAGTGTGCCCTGCAACTTTTATTTTTATCAATTTTTTTTTTATTCGTAGTAGCACCATGCAATCAAGACTTTTAAAAGCCAGAAGAGTGTTCCTTTCTCTTTCCAACACTACCAAGTATATAGAGATTTATAACTCAGCTCAGTAAAGTCACATCGAATTAACACATGCATTAGCTTGTTAGACACTGTTATGTCTTAACAAGCTAACTGTACTCATTATATTTTATCTTCTTTTTGTATTTATTTATATAAGAAAAGCATTTTTGTTGACATTAAAGATAAAATATATAATATTAGAGAAAAAGTCTTTAAAATTACGTTCAAGTTATCTGACATTAAAAAAAGAAAATACTAATAATTACTTGTTGTCTTAATGAACATTCCAGATGCTCTTTCAACTCAACACAAAATTATATTTTTTTTTTGTTATAACAAATATAAAGTGAGAAATCTACTGAGGTGTGATTAAGAGGGTTGGAGAGAAAGAGAAGAGAGAGAGAGAGAGAGAGAGAGAGAGAGAGAGAGAGAGAGAGAGAGAGAGAGAGAGAGAGAGAGAGAGCTTTTGAAAAATCATTTTCTCTCGTGAGGGTAATCAGAAAATATTGTCACATTGGCTCATTTGTTCTTTCAAGGCAGCTCATTATTCATATTATGTGATAGACACTGTGCATGACACTTTCATGCTAGAACGTGGACTGCATAATGATCACAACTGTATTTTATAACAAGTATAATGTGGACTAACTTAACTTTTAAAGTAATATTTTTTTTTATAAAATTAATGGTGATACTACATCATTTTAATGATAATGATAATGGAAATTATATTATATATATTTTGTTTGACTTTTTTTTTAATATTTGATTGATTGTTTTCATTAAATTTTGTTTTATTAATATTTATATAATGATAGGGAAAAGAAAATATGGTGTCATTTGAAATGTAACTTCGATAAAAACAAAAAGTGTTTTCATATATAAAGAACATCAGCTTAAAGGTATTAGTCCTGAAGATTTAAAAAAAAAAATTCATGTCAAAAATGAAATACTTTTGAATTAAATTTGGGTCTAAATTTTCTAGATCGAAATCAGTGCATGACAGTGCTGAGTTAAAATATAATTGTATATACTATATTTTGAACTAGGTGTGAAGTCCTTTTTAAATGTATTTTTTAGTTTGCCATCTTTTACAAAAATTTTATATTATACCATGACAAATCCAATCAAATTCACAAACATATGAAGCAAAAAATACATCATTTTCATCGACAGAAATTTATTGTAATGTAGACCGACTTGCTACATTTTGCCACTAATTTGTTAATTTATATTCAAAGGAAATATACTACAGATATAAAAATGAAAATCAATAAAAATAATATTTCAATAACAGGCATTTTTTTATCAATATAACTCTGATGTAAAATAATGCAAGCATGATTATGATTTTAATTATGTATATACCACTGCACTATTGCAATTGATTGAAATTACAATATTAGATTTTTCCCAACATTAAATGTATTTTTTATAGTAACCAGAATATAATATACTTTCTGTTAATTAACATTACATGTACTGTATACATATATTTTATATAATATTCTAAAATATAGTAAAATAAATCATGAATATAGTTGTTAACTGAAATGAATCCAATTGTATATATTTTACTGTGATATATAGTTTTGTGCTATAGGATTGATGTACTAAGAGGAGGGGGGGGTACTCTAATGATTGACGTGGAAGTAATGTACACATTTGGTAGATATGTAGCTGCTGTATAAACGTTGGTAGTGGTATCATTGCGCGTGATTGGATGGGAGGCAGTTAGCTCCATAACTCCAGTACTACTAGCTATGGCTTGGTCAGATGAACACGGTGGCTCACTCCCTTGGGGGTCGTCGTAATATCCCCCTCCCCCCTTCTCTCTCCATCCCCACTTTTCTCCCTTGGGTCATAAGGTCAAATAAACGAGCGTTACATGATGACGATCGACAAGCAAGCAATGTGTACAGACAAGTTCAAATAAATTGAACTAAAAATTATTGACACGTCTGATGTTTAAATAGTAAAACAGGATTACTGACATAATATTATGGTTCACTTAACTATTTTTTACATGTATATGCAAATAAAACTTTATAACAAGAACTGCAAATACATGTGCACATGAGTAAACTTGGATATAGCTTGGGACAATGAACAAACCGTATGATTTTTTTTAAATACGTTTCGATGGAGAACTCCGAGTTAAGTATTTTTATGAACCTTCTAACACCCTCAAAATCGAAGAGAAAGACGCTGTGACGTCATAGTCATGTGAAATCTTTCCCTATATGCTTACATGTTAATTAAATATTTGTATTACTATGACTTTATGGAGTATTGCAGTACGATTTTAATGGTTTAGAGGTTTTTCTGAAAAATTCATGACAATCCATAACTCGAGTTCTTCTATCCAAATATAAACAGTAAAAATTTCATGAAAGTTTTTCGTTCAAACGTTATTTTTGTCCAATTTGCTGGAACTACTTTTTCAAGAGATGCAGTTTTGCATTTTGTAGATACAAAAAGTGTGCAGTCTAGCCATCACAAAAAGTATTAATTTACCACGCCTCCATAGACTGCGTGACAACGCCCAGAAATTGAGGAAGGGTCATAACGTTTCTTGTAGTCCCGAGGTGGACATTTGTTTTATGGTTAATGAAATTTTTGTTGTGTATGGTTAGTGTATGTCCATGCATAAGAATATATTAGTTCCAGCTTTAACGTTATTTTCATTAATTATTGTTTAATTGGAATTAAACAATAATTATCAAAGGGTGAATATTTTTTTTTCTTTATAAAATTGATTTCAATAAATAACGTACAGCAATAATTGAATATAACAGATTCTTTATTATATGATAACAGTAAATGTTAAAATGAAGCTAAATTTTCAATATTATAAAAAAATAATAAATTTAAAGTAAAAATATGACAAACTCTCTATACATTAATTGAACACTAATATATTGATATATTTATCACAGATAAACCCTCACAATAATTTGAAATGAAACCAATTGCTTAATCAAAAGAAATCGATACCCAATTGAAATGATATGCCATTGAACCAATAGATTGAAATTTTACATTAATTTATGAGTCAGGATAAACAATTAAATGTATTAATTTTATATGTCTATTGTATATAATATATATTTAAAACAAAATTATGGCAAAAAATGAACTAATTGCTCTAACAATTAATTAAATGTTATTTGTGAATATGTTATTTATATTTTATATAAAAATAATACTAGAAATTAATTAATTTAATTCAAGCTTAATTATATATTTATAAAACCACTAGATGCATGACATATTTTAGCAGAGAGAAGTAATATGTATTTTTTTTTATCGGATTATCGCGTGCTGTTGGCTCGGTGTATTGTTTTGCCGCTAGCATGCAGGTGACGCCATCGTGCAGAATGAGACGACAGACTGCTGCAAAAACTCCGCAGCAGCAGCCTCTGCTTTATGAACCATTAATCCTGACTTGTATTAAGACGAAATTATTATTAAAATAAAAAATATCATGCATGACACACGGTAACATTTTAATGTCTTTATTTTATATATTATTCAAGGCTACATTTTGTAACCTGTATTTTTTTTTTTTAACTTGAAAATTAATTATATTTTTTATACCTTATAATTAAAATTACATTGCAAGTCTAGTTACTTTACAATTTTTTAAATAAATCATGGACAATATTGCCCTCATATTTTTAAAGTAATTTATATAGTCTATTGTAAAAAAAGTAAAAATAAACTTTTGCAATGTTTTCTAGACAGTTTTTAAATAAGGTAATGGAAAAATAATTTGCTAATTTGACGTTTTTGTAAAACTTCCACACAAAAAAAAAGAAAACTCAATGTTTTATTTTAATTTTTCATATATTGAATTGAAGATTTTATCTATAGCAGCAGTATTGTAATAGATAAAAAAATTGTACACTAGAAAAAAATTTGTCTTATTTAAATGTCAAAATGAAAAGGGGAAAGAAGGATGGGTTTAAAAAAAAAATGTTGCAAGCAAGCTATCAAAAGTTTGAAGACTAAGAAAGTGAGGTTTTAGAGTGACCTACTACTATGTAGAATAACTTCAAGTAAAAACCCTTTATATTTTATTCTTATTTTCGTTCTTCCTTTTTTTTCCCTTCTTTTTTTGTCCCGAGCACCAGCACCATACAGTCACGCTAACATTTTGCTATTTCAATGCAAATTGTTGTAGAGGATGGAGAGGGAGGTCTAGCAAGCTCTAGCGATGTAACTTCCTCCCTCTTAATACTTGTGTAGCTTCTCACAGAAAAGGATAAGAGAACTGGTGGGATGTTACACAGGCGACTACCCTCTTGCCTCCCTCCGCTCTCTCGCTTGCTTGCCCATGACAATACATTTTACTCCCTCCAACCCCATCTCTCTCTCTCTCTCTCTCTTGGACACCCCTCCCCCCTATACCTTATATCTAAACTCATCCTTGGTCTATCCCTTGGGATGCATCCCGCGGGGAAAGGAAAAAAAAAGAAGGAATATCCTACTGTTATACTATACATGTAACATAGGCCCAAAGGCAGTATGGAACTGACAAAATATTGCCATCCAAAATCCCCAAGCGACGAATATGATGCAGAACTATATAATGAAAGAACCTAAAAAAAAAAAAAAAAGAAAATAAAAATAATAAATAATAAATAGTTTTTTTTTTTTTTTTTTTTTTTTTCATATCATGAGCAGTTATGAAGTAAAATACAGACCCTCTCTCTTATAAACAACGAGACTGGTGGTAGTTTCGCCAACGTTATTAGAAACACGCAGCTGCGGTCACTGGTCTCTAAATTTTAGGACTGAAATTTCGTTTTACTTGTATTAAGCTTACAACAATAATCCTCTGCAACAATGAAACTACTACACTTCATAATAATATAACAGCAGCAGTGCTGGAATACACCCAACACAGTGTAGTACGATATACATATATATATAGAAGGCAAGATGAGTATAGTCAAGCATATCACACTTAACAACAAATTTCGTTCCAGCTCAAATGTTCTTCTTTATGCTTATTAACTACTACCCCTCTCATACCAAATGTTATTTTGTCACATGATTCCAAAATTGCTATTTTTTTTTTTTCAAAAGAGTGGATCATTTGTAAGTCTATTGAACGTGAGATTGGTATAATAATGAAGCTATGGGGAGTCATTATTGTTTATATGAATTGACGTACAGCAGCTTGCATTTATTGCTTATATAATTTTACACTTTGCTTCAAATTTGTGATTATAATTTATGTCCTATAAATCATACTTTTAATGTTCACTCAAGTATTACAAATTTTCCAAGTTTCAGCACGTTTTGTGGATATGCAACTATTTACATACATGCAATATTCAATTTATTTTATTTTCATAGCATGCACTTTCCAGGTTTGTATATTTAAATGTCGTTCAACACTGAATGAGTGGAAAGTACAAAAACAATTAATTACAAATTAATTCCTATAAATCGAATGAAAGACGCAATAATTCTATATAATTACATTTTTATACGTCGTTGCTACATTTTTAATTGTGTACTAATTATTTTTGCTACTGTAGTTAACAATTAATATATTGACGTAAGATAAATAATAAAATGCTTTACGTTTAAACTTTAGTTTGAATTATACACGTCATGTGTCATATGTTCATCTGCTCACATTATGCAGAGAATGAAAGCAAAATGATGCACTTCAGTAGAATACACAAACCTTAAAGTGAAGATTTTAGTAAAAGAATATTTTTAAAAGGAAGTATTTAAAAGTGTGATTTTTTTTTATGTATTTAAATCACATGCAGCGCTCTATAGTGGCCCACTATAGCGCTGTGTTTCAATCAATACTTATTTATATATTTATTTATATTTATATATTATATATTTATTTTTCTAAATTCTCAATTTATAATTGCCACCACAATATTGTCTACTGGATACAAATACTGCTTCTTTTATATGTTCTGTGTTGTAACATATATATTAGCTATTATATTATAGAGTAGAGCTAAAAAACAATGAAATAATTATTGCAACAAAATAATTGAACTACGTAACGTAAAATACAACATTTTTAACATTGATGATGAGAATATAAAAGTTCATTAATGACCATTGTGTATTCCATTGATACAAATTTTTAATTGGGTTAATCAATGGCGTCATAGTTTTTGTCACGAGACTTGAATACCACCATTCTTACAGACGTAATACTTTAGTGACGTTAGTCTGGTTATTCCTAGCAAGCCAAGACAGGATTATACTTCTTGGCCGGATAACTGTCTTGACGCCAAGGACGACTCTTGGAGAACTGGAGAACAAGAGAGAGAGGACGGACACCCTGACACTCGACATTTAAGCTCATTGTTCCGCACTGGCGGTCTGAAATCATACATTTCACCACGTATTAAGCTCATAACAGACTACTAGGCTTTCCAACCACCTACTATATAATAATACCATAATATCTTTCTCTCTCCTCCTACTGCTATATTAAAACACAACAAACAAAGCTTATTAATATGGAATATAAAACCATACAAAAATATATGAAACAAATTTTTTTATACGTCAACTTCTCTATTTTTTTTATCTTGTTAATAAAAAAAAAAATGTTAAAGCTAAATAAAACTCATCTCAAATTACGAGATATTTAATGTACTATGATAATAAACAAAATATTTACTTATAAAAATATTCATGAAAAGGTTAACCTATTTTTTTTTTAAAGTATTTAAATAAATTTAGTTTAAGATATTTATTGCATTAAAGAAAGGATAATATATAATACATTTTCTTTGTCATAGATAAACTAATATATATTTCATCTATTTCATACGTGAAACTGCTGTAATGGGGAGTTTCAAATCCGCCATTGCGCCTGTGAAAACATATGTAGGCAACCCAACAAACTGCAGCTGTAACAGTGTCGATGATTAGAACTTCACATAGTTAATAGTTTTGCAGCAAATTCCCTAACGACCAAAGTTTAAGATTCACAAACATTGAGGAGAACTGATAACGACCATGTTTTAGCAACTGAAAACTCGAATCAATGAAAGCATAATTACGATATTGCACAGGAGAAATTATCAGAACTTCCAAATTGTAACTTGTAAATGTTTGAAAATTTAACAACAAATTTCAAAATACCAGAGGGTGTTTTTTTATTTTGTCCATTCATTCATTCTTTTTTTTTTTTTTTTTTTTTTTTTTTTTTTTTTTTTTTTTTTTTTTTTTACAAGGGTGCTTGGAGCTCAAGGCGGGATAATTGGTAGAAATAAGATAGTGGCGTCCCAGCATTCACTAAGGTGAGACTGAGGGAACCGTGGAAAACCTCTGTCAGACATCTCTAATTTTTATCAATAGACCAAAGTGATGTCCAAAGCCTGGGGAACCACACACATTTGTAAGTGCATCACTGCACAGTGTGGATGAAAACGAGACAAATTTACTCCAGGGAGGGAGTATTATTTAAATTTTTATAATATATTGCTTATCAAATACAGAGGAATCAGATATTGGAGACACAAAAAAGTATTGGTTTTAGAAGTATGATATACAAAATGTGATGGAATATAGACCGGCTGATGTAGGAGATTGATTTTAAAAAGTGACATTTCTATAGAGAACGTGTTTATATTAAAATACAATTCAATTGTTTTACTTTAAATCTATATTAATGTTTCAAAAGATTAAAGATATAAAACGTTTTATCACTCTCCTAAATAAACTTATGACTTACAGTAATAATAATAAAATTTAATTATAATTTATTAAAGCTTTACTATTTTTTTTTTAATTATACCATGATAAAACACATTAAAATCTTATCTTTTTTATACTTAAGATTTTTCTTTAAAAAATACATCCCCTTGATCAAGATATACTTACTTCTAGTTAAACTGGAACTTAACTGACAGCTTTTAAATTGATATACTATGTGTGTTTTTTAGTTCACAGTTGCATAGACCAGGCTATATTGAGATATGTTAGAAGGATTTTGGGTTGATGTAGGGTTGTGAAATGGCGTGACGGCTGGTACTTTTGGGGACCAAACCACACCATCTCCTCCCCCCCCCCTCTCTTTAACCAAAGGTTCGTGTCTCTAAGTCATTGTAGACATACAACTTACCCAACTCTTTATATACACCCAATTCTGTTATGCGGTAAATTTTCCTTAAAAAAAAAAAGAAACACGAAAAAGGAATTGATGAGGGGCAATTCGTGGTAAGACATTTACATTAACAAGACGAGGCTTTTATCCCTCATTTTGTGGCGCTTATAGCCAAAAGCTAACTTCAACTAACGTTTTTATAGCAAGTGAGGAGATTAACTCTCAGTGTAATTCCTTTCAATCTTTGAACTCTTCTTCTTCCCCCCTTCCCTCTATCTCTATTCTTTTTTGTAGAAGTTAAAAAAAAAAAGACCAAAACGTCTTTCCAATGTCACTCTGACTAATTTTATTGGAAAAAAAGGGGGCGAACTATTGTGACTGCATATGGCTATATATGTGTATAGTAGTTCGCCAGCCTTGCAAAAGACATCGAGTATTGGGGGGAGGAGAGATGGCTGTGCTAAAGCCGTTCACTTGCTGCTACTGTTGAGGCAACGAGGGCGTTTTATTGGTGCGTACCCCGCTACGTTAGCCTTTATAGCCCGATGAACGTTCTGATTTTTTTTTTTTTTTACTTATTCTATCTGCTTTACATTGAATTAAGCTCTATAGTAATATATTTAAATAATAAGTATATAGTCGAAAAAGGAAATAGAGATAGGAAAAGAATAAAATTAGTTCAAAATTATTTTAATTTAATTTAAATTTTAAATCTATGAATTTGCTTCCAAACGATTTGCTGTATATTTTATAATTATTATTATTATTTAACTTATAGACATTAAATTATATGATATTTTATTTTCATCTATATTTGTTTTTATTATAAATTTTTAAAATATTTTCATGTAAAGCTTGAACTAAATAAATTATTATATATATTTATAAATATTTTATTATTTAGCCGCATAGTTCATTTGCATACAGGATTACAATATTAAATTCCTGATGTAAATTTTGTATTTGTAATGTAGTATCTATTTTGATCAATAAAACGATTTGTGAGAGCAACAAAATAAAATTAAATTATTCCATGTAATATTGACAAATGTATTTACTTTTTATGTTAAAAAATACCTAAACAACAAAACATTAAAATTTTTACCTGAAAATATTGCATGTTTTTGTGATTGATATTATTTATTTATTTTTTTCCTGCGTATATTTATTTCAAAAATTTTCTTCCTTTATTGCTATAGCGTTTGAACCATTATTCAAAAATTTAATACAAAAATGAAACATTGCCTTCCATTTACTATATATATATTTTTTTTTTCTTTTCTATGGTGTTACGTATATCCTAACCATGAGAATAGAAGGAAGGGGAGGAGACGTTATTGGAATTTCGCGGCTGTGAAATAAAAGTAGAAGGGTTTTAAATCTATGGTTATGTAGAGGGAAAGTCATACTTGGGTTACTAATGCTTCTTCTTCTTCTTTCCCTGCATTTTTTTTTCTTCTGCAGAGATTTTCATCTGGGAAACCTTTTGCTCTAACATTCGCCACCACCACCAAGCAACGTTACTATGACTTGAGTGGTTTTATGTAGAAAACGTGACTTGGTGTTTCAGTTTCCAAAATTACATTCTGTGAAAAAGAAAGAAAGACAAAAAAAAATTACAATTTTCTACTGCTAGTATTTTTTCTATTGACCTCTCTATCTTTTAGCTTGGTTCACTTCACCGAGTTCTCGCTTGCTTGACTTCCATACTACCGCGGATGGGCGTGCCTACGCTTATATACAGTATATATTTATATACATATATAACCTTGAAGCTAACCAGCCCATTCGCTTTACAAAAGTCATTACACGTACAACCATTATGTACAAAATCTTAGTTTAATTCGTGACCATATTCTCTACGTTTTCCTTACTAAATATATTTATTATAGTTCATCAAATTAAAAATTACCACCTCTGAACTTTTTAGTCAAATATTGAACCTGAAACTTTGAAGAAAGATTTTATATTGGAGATTTCAATCTACCGGCCTGAAAAGTCTTAAAGTTTTCATGTTCATAGTTCAGCCAAAATCCTTTAACTTCCGGCTGCTTTCGGTGGTAAAATCTTACGTTTTTTTTTTTAACTGAAGACTGAGCTATATTATCGGATTGTAACTGGTAAAATAATTTTTTTTTCTTATACGTTTTTTAAACATTACATTTACTCAAGATCAAGATTTGTAATGTTAACAAATCTTGGATGGGATAACTTTTTTTTTAGAAATTAGTTTTAAAATAAAATAAATAAATAATTCTGTGACATCATGCTTAAATTTTCTTAATTACTAATAATAATGTTATATAATGATTAATTTAGATTTATATTAACAGTTTAAAAACAAAAATAATAAAGGAAATGTTATATGATGTAAGGAAATCTTAACTAATTTTGTGGACATATTCTGTTACATTTATAGTAACTTCTATCTCAGATACGGTACTACCACAGAACATCTTATGGCTAAAACCCTCTGGAGTGCTAGAAGTAAAAAAGGAAGGAAGTTTCCTTTTGTCTCTTGGTAATGTCATGTCATAATCATTGAGACGGTACTTTTCACGGAAATATTACAACACCGTCGGCGTGACTTTAGCACCAGACAATGAAAAATAAAAGAAAAATAGTTAACGCTTTATAAAGTTTTCTTCATATATACGATTCATTTTGTCGACACTGAAATAAAGAAGATATATATAAAAAATTTGAGGATCAAGTTTGAAGTATGTAAAAAAATAAAAAAGAAGAAGGATGAACACATACTTGAAAATTCAATACCAGTAGTATTCACATATTTTTTTACAATGTAAAATACTTTTTTTTTTTATATATCATCACGTATACGATAATGATACCATAAGATTTCTTTACGTCTATAAAAACTATATTATTATATAACATATATGAAGAGCAAAAGATTGATTATTTTTTAGGGTGGTAAAGTACTAACAAGTATATAAGAAAGAGTAAAAAGAGATGGAGTTTGTTGTTACATCATCGTAAATTTAGTATAATATACTATATTTATTTCTGCTCTTTACATTTAAATTTTTGTTTCTCAATCGTTTTTAAAATCATGTTAAATTAAAAGGAATATTACTATAGTGTTTGTATGTATAAAACGTTCTTCTCAAAAGAAAATTTTTATAATAAGTTCAATTTGTGTTGAACATGTACAATCATGCCAAGCATGTTACACCAGCTGTTTGTACATATTAATATGTATAACATTGAAAATTGTCTTTTTGTAATATATTTAAAAAAGTATACACACATCGTGCGATAATTTTTTTTTTAATATTATTTTTTTATCAAAAATACCGTGCCTTTTTGTTATATGTAGAAAAGATACATAAATTTTTTTTAAAAATAGATTGTATGGTATATATTTTTTTATACTAAGGCATTTTCTTTATTTGATCATTTTCTAAAGATCAAGATGTTAAAGTAAACATATAAGAAGATGCAAGGTAAACATGTGATATACACATCACAAGCCCACCTGTCATTTAGATTGCCCAATGTTATGAAAAACCTCCCCTGTCTCTCCCTTCGATCTTTCTCTCATGCACTTAACGTCTTATTTCTAGCTTCTATGATATATAAAAAAAAAATATATATATAATAAAAAAAAAATGTTTTGAAAAGAAAGCGTGCCGTGTGTCTGGATAAAAGGCTCAACGGTAGGTTGGTGCTGCAGCATGCGAAGAACGCAAATCCTTGGCCTGGAACATGAGCAGAAAGCAGAGTAGAGCATATAATAGCACGTCTCGTTATACTATAGATGATCCGCCTGTAACAAGCTCTGGTACTCTAACATTTTGTAATATTATAATGAACCTGATTATCACTTTTTTTTATGATTTTGTAGTTCAAAATTATAATAATCCTAATTATAAATAATTAAAGTACTACTTGTTAATTTACTTAATGTATAACCATAATCAAGTTTTTTTTTTCTAGTCCTACTTGTAAAATAATTATAATAAAAATAATAAGTAAAAATCAATTCAACAAGGTTTTAAATATTTATTTTATTCATGCATAAAATAAAGGACACATGCACATTCTTCTAATTATTTGAACATACTTATCATATAGCGATAATTTAATTTTTTTGTTTAAAAAGTGTGAATTTTTAAATACTGACTAAAGAATGAGCTTTTCATCATCTGTGGTAAAAACAGTACAAAAGTGTTACTGACCATTTTCATTTTCAATGTACTAGTAGTCATGCATCTCCACAAAAATTCATTTTCCCAATATAATAGATAACATTAGCAGTTAGCACCAATTTATTTCTATCAATAAACAACCTTCATGAAATTACATATTTGTATGGAAGACTTCAAGTTTTGTATTGGAACCTTTTCAGATTTTTTTTTAACTTCTAAGGGTGGTCGCAGACAGAATCGTATGATTTCGCAGCGTATGATAAAAAAAATAAGAACCTATGCGATCAGTGGTGCGCGCGCACACATGATAATGCAGCTTCGTCGTATCGTATGCTTTCGTATAATAAGAAATTTAGAACCGGTTCTAAATGAGAAATATATACGATCGTAACACCCTCAAAATGGAGGAAAAAGACGCTGTGACATCATAGTCATGCAACTTCTTAATATTTACATCAGTTCATAACTCTAAGGCCTATATCCAAATATTATTATGCATTAAAAAGTTTCATGAAGGTTAATTGTCCATTAGTGAAGAAAATTTTCTATTACAAAAATTGTACTTTTAATTTTCACTGTTTTCAAATGTCGTGCATGTAAACTTGTCTGTGGGAATGACGTCACATCGTCAAAGTGTCGACCACATCAGCGGAGACAAGCAAAGTTCAAGCAGCCGTCTGTCATGCGGGCTGCCACCGTCATAATCACTCACATGTAACGTCAGGTTTATACTTGCAAAACGACTCTGGTTTTATATTTATTCGAGCGGTTATACGCTCTTTTTCATGTTTTTTGAATGGAAAAAACAGAAAGAAATAAAAAATTGTAGAAAACATAAAATTTATCAGATCAACACCAGCATAAAACATATTTTTATTAATTGGGATATGATTTTTAATTAATATGTAAACAAGATTTTATTTATAAAAGTAAATTCTGTAAATTATAATAATATAATTATATGAAATTAACGCTGAAAAGGTTTATTACGTTATAATATCTGCAATCTAGTGACTGCAGCAAAATAGATGAACTTTTAGGAAGCAAACAAGTAATGCAGATGTCAATCCTTGGCTTTACTAAATATAAACATGAGAATGAATTAAAATGAGTACAGTACCGTACTAACATCGTTAACACATATAAAGTATTTTTAGTTTCAATTCTATTATTATATATTGGCAGTGCAGTGTAACCATGAACTGTGAGTTTTCTGCACTAAATTTTTTTTAGACATATAAGTTAAATTGAGTGTCGAAAGTACACAATTAGCAAAGTTTACGAACTGACCCAATTGACATTTCTATCATTTGTGATATAATTTTCAACTGAAGTTTAATTAAGCTAATTTATAATTAATTACACACAACTAACAAAACTATTTTTGTCACATGATGATTGGCTGGAGGCTTTCTGTATAACGTAGCCTAAATAACAATGTTGTTTTTCTTTTTAATAATATGTACATAAAATTACGATTCTTGTTGTTTTAATTTTTTTATAGTAAAACTCGTAGCACTATAGTAAAAACATTTTATTTTTTTTTTTAAAACATTATTTTTGTTTCAATGTAATTTATTCATAGAAAAAAAATGTATATTATTACAAAGGCTTTTAAAAATATAATAATATATTATTACACATTCTTATCATTTTGATATTGAGAAAAAGACTTACTAGAAATTTTTCGTACAAAAATTGAACTTTGAATATAAAAATCCATTTATCAGATGTCAGGGAGAAAAAATGTTCTCCTCTCCACCTCTATATCGTAAATTCTATACTAAACTTATATATACGAATATCATTTTTACTGAAACATTTTTGCTGACCGTTGAGTGCTCTTTTGTCACCCTGACGTCACAAGCAACGCAAGGTAATAATACTCTCTCTCTCTCTCTCTCTCTCTCTCTCTCTCTCTCTCTCTCTCTCTCTCTCTCTCTCTCTCTCTCTCTCTCTCTCTCTCTCTCTCTCTCTCTCTCTGCATATTCACCACCACCAACTTTTCATCCCAAATCTCTTCCCTCCTCTCGCTTGGAGAGCTTCTTTCTCCTCTATCCCCCAACATATATGAGCTTGTGGGTGGGAAAGTGGGAGGTAAAAGGGCAGCGGTGACCGGCAGGCAATATTGCGCTAGACTCACCGCCTTCTATCGTATATAACACACGTACATTTTCAGCTAGGGGCTAAAACTTCTTGCATGCATGTGGCTTGCTCATACTAAAATTTGTAGAATTCCTACACCTTCATAAAATCTATATAATATATGTGTTATATATCTTAACTTTTTTTTTTATATTCTTATAGAATTTGTTTTTTTAAGTAAAAAACTTTTTAAAAAAACAAGAAGGCTTATAGTATAAGTTTTAAATTTTAATGAAATTGAAATTAGTATTACTTTTATACTAATTTATAATCAAATTTGATTATTAAAATTCTGTTTGTAACACTTAAAAATTTATAATTTGAAGATAAAATATTTATTGTTGGAGTATCTTAATTATGTTTTAATTATAAAAATGTTAAATTAAAGAACTCTAGTATATATAATGAACAATATTATATATCAAATTTTTATTAATGGTTATAATTACAAAAGATTTTACTCTAAAATACACTTTATTTCAAGAAATTATAAATCAAATTCTAAATTATAATTAGTTATATTTGAAATGTCTGAGTTTAGAACCCAAAGATAAATAATAAATAATCAATGGAGTTTAATAAATATTGCTTATTACTCTTATCTCTCTCTCTCTCTCTCTCTCTCTCTCTCTGTCTCTCTCTAAAATATTTGAGCTCTGTTGTGGGACGAGCTGTCAGTTGTCCGGGGAGGAGGCCCGCAAGCCCTCGTTTTGAACCCGACCAACTCTCTGGCCGTGAGTGTATCTGCACCGCTAAGCACGCGACGATGCCGCCCGGGCGCCTCGTAGCACCATGTAGCGCCAGCAACAGAAGAGAGAAGGGAGCGAAAGAGGCGGTGGCTTCATTAAGATAAGCCGGCAAAGAGGAAGAAACAGGATATTGAAGCAAAGTGCAGTAGCAGCAGCCCAGCCTTTCGCTCTCTCTCTCTCTCTCTCTTTCATTCGATACCAGAATAATGCGATACGTGCAGATAGAATGGACCATTCTCATAAAATTTTAAACAGTTTTAACACATAGCAATTTCAATAAAAATAATGTTATAATCGATAACCCAAATCTAATATAAATAATGCTTTAATTTTTTATATAAATAAAATTCATTATTAGTTCTCCAAAATTTTAAGTATGCACGAGATGAAATGACATTATTAAAATTAAACAAATACACAATAGAATTAATTTTAAATTTATTTCTTGCTATATAGTATAATATCGTTGTATAATTAAACATCTATGATACAGTTGCGTATTTCAACTATTTCACGTGCAATAATTATAGCTAAGCACCTGTGAGACCTATATCTATTCTTTTTATTAAAGGTTAATTTCTTACTTTAATTAGAAAGATATCGACTTTATGACTATATGAATTGTGTCTAATGTTCTTTTATTGGCAATCCGTAACTACAACATTAAATTCAAAGCGAATTGATTGTTACTTCTTCCACATATAATCTTACCTCATTGTTATTATACAACAATGAGTTACATTTGTTACCTTAAATTTCTTGGCTTCTACGATCAACATCATTAAGTTCTCTTTGGTAAATCTCTCTCTCTCTCTCTCTATTAAAGGGCACTCTTGTTAGAAGAGGAAAAGTATTCGTTTTGGTGTCTTGCTCTCTGGTTCTACACTGGCCACCATCCACAGTATAGACGCCAACAAATGTCACGAGATAGAACGCTAGAGTTTGCAGCTATAGTGTTGTGAGAGGAAAAGACAAGAAAAGAGAGAGAAGAAAATGTTCACCAAAACCACACCATTGGTCTCCTCCAAGATCCAATTTCCACAACACCCTTTGGCCTTCTTGTTCATCCTTTTAGTAACTACCATGAGATTAAACTGTGCCTGATTTATTTTCAATCAAACATTTGCTCACTTTGTATCACATTTCACAGCCATATAATAGATTTGATAGTGATGGTAAAAAAAACAATTTTATTTTTTAAATTTAATCAATTGGTAATGGTATTGACACATTTTATATATTATTACATTATGGTATATTGACATTATTATTTTTAATGGAAAACTTAATTTATATTTTTTTTATAAATGTCACATTTTCATGACCTTTTTACTATATAGATTGTATGCTACATTAATGGAAATAGAAATGATAAGGAATTTAATGATTGTACACTTACAGAATTAGAATTTGTTCAGCTTATGAAGTGATAATTTCGCCTTGAGGTTAGGTAACTTGTTGTGCATCAAACTTCAATATTTTTTCCCTTTTGCTTAAATGTAATGTAAACCACTTCATTTGGTTGCTAAAAAAGTTACCAAACTTCAAAGTATGTTCTGGAAAGTCGAGCGTTTTTTCAATCTTCTCGATGTCTTCGCAGAAAAGATTGTAACATGTTGTCTCAGAATTTTGACATGGTTGCAATACTTGAGAGGCCGAAAAATGGAGTCTGAAGCTTGGTGCGATTTTTTTTTTCTTTTTTTTTCTTTTTTTTGAGTATACACGCTACCAGTGTCATCAGCTGATACAGAGTCAGATGCCACGCCTTTTTTTTATGACTCAGAAAGAGGTTGCTACAATGATGTCAATATAGCTACTACATCAGGGTGTCATATATTTTTCAATGTATAAACTATGTATTATGTCCCTTTAAGTCTTTAAAAAATGCCAGTGTAATTTTATTATACAAAATATGACTTTTTGCAGAGTAACTATTGAAATAATTAAAATAATTAATTTTAGCATCATTAATATTTATCAACATGACTTTAATTATAAATAATATTATATAACATTAACTTTAATATACAATGTTGATAATAATTCTTAATAAAAATACACGTTTTAACTATAAAACATTAAATTTATTAACTTCATAAATATAACAACATATATATATATTTTTTTTTCTAAAAAACATGATCTCAATTTTTGGTACCATTTTTAGTTTTCATATATAGTACATAACATATATCAGAATGATATATGTTAGGTCTCTGATGTGATGTGTGTGTGAGAGAGAGGAACTAGCATTCATTCAAGCGAGAGCTGGCTTGTGATGGCTTCACGGTCCGATGGTCATTACGTCTCGCGGGAGGAAAGGCCTCGATCGCCGGTTAGTCTTCTACTGCGGTGATGCTCCAGGCACGTGTACAGCATATAGAATATGTCTGTCCAATGGAGAACAGAACGTCCGGCTCACGAACACCACTGACACTGTCATATGGCCAAAAGACATCAGACATTACTGATATCGCCTTAGAGACTCTCATAAGAAACGATAAGTGTGTTAAGAAATATTATATAAAAATATTTCTTAAGTAAAAAAAAAAAAAAAATATATATATATTGCTTAAAACATTTATCAAATATATTATGACCTAAATATAATAGTAAAATTTATTATATGAATTGCTCATTTTTATATTAGAACCTATCAATATTTTAAGACTTTAAAAAAGTCTTATTTTCTATAATTATATCAGGGAATACCATCTTTTCCCTGATTATTTAGTTAAAATTATTACAAATAGTTGATAATTATTTTATATTTTCATACATATCTATTAAATAAAAATAATTAATTTACTACCTTTTAGTGTTAAATTACCTTTAACATTTATACCAAAATTTATCAGTTGACTCAAAAACGAAAATCACTCAACTAAAAAGCTTCACTATATTATATCAAAATTGATAGAAAATGTTTCAAAGTTCAATGTTTATTTTAGAATTAGTCTAAATTTGTTCAAGTATTTATCCATGTGGGTGTATGTTAATGAGAAAATATACGATAAAAAAATGTTCAAATTGAAAATTATTCGAACACGAATATATTATTAATTAAATACAAACATTATATTAATAATTTATTTCAATATATAAATTAATAAGAAAAATACATATATGGTAACTTTATATATAATTAGTGTTATATAATATATATCTATTATAGCGTTTTTGGGTATCTAATATAATATTGCTCTATCATGTTCTGTGTAACTTTGGATTAAATAGGAAAGGCAAAAAGGGACGAACAGTTTCTGCATGCAGTTAAGAGCTAGAGTAACTAGAGAACTAAATACATATATAAGAGATAGGAGGAGTTATGTATGCAGCCTACAGGCTATATTATACGTAACAGAGACACGATGTTGGTGGCTGCCAAAAGGGCTGAGAGGAACGGTGATTACACAGTACGGGAGGGCAAACACGCGTGCTGAGCTCAAGCAGCTATATGCATCGTATGGCGGCGGACGTCAAGGGTTCTCACACACACACTTGCTCTTCTCTCTCTCTCTCTCTCTCTCTCTCTCTCTCTCTCTCTCTCTTTGACAAACTACCACAACACAGAAAACTTTGAGTTTCAAATTCTGTCTGACAATATTTCAATATAATACAACATACATAACATGTCAATCATTTTAAAATGTCAACATAAGCCTATAAAATCAATAAAAAACAACTGTAACTGTACAGTATGTATATTTTTTTTCGAAAACTTTTCAATCTTTTTCTAAAACTTTTAACAGCAATTTCTAAAGCTGGCATTACACGTTGCAATTTTTTTAACTATTGCATACAAATTTTCCTTACAAGAAAACTTGTATTACATTTGATTGTATGAAGATGAAATTTTCTTGCAAGTAAAAGTTGTATGCAAAATTGTATCGTGTAATATATACAGGCTTAAAGTTAAAGCTGTTATTATATAACTATATACATAATAAAATTATATTATGATGTTATTTAATTAGTACTTATGTAATTTAAAATTTTTATGATATTTTTTTTTCTTTCTTTTGCATATATATTAAAATTTTGATTTTAATTATTGAAATTGATTTTACTTAATTAGAATTAATGATGATAATTATCCATAATATTAAAATTTAAAGTCACATTTGAGATGGGAAACTCAAGTAACTATAAGCTGAGTTGCACTTCACATCACCTCTTGTTCCTAAGGGATGCTGTGAGGTCCATGTCAGTCTGTGTAGCGAGATGAAGATTGAAGTAAAGGGTCACTGTGCAAGCTACATCCACAGGATGCTACCTATTAGACAGACAGCTACCTCTTCTATGTAGTATGTATGTGGGTGGGGGGTTATTTAGTAACTAGGGATTTAAACAACACAAAATAATATACTTTAAATAACAAAACTTTACTTTAAGGTTCATTTTACTATAATATATTAAAGTAAATTGAATGTTAAATTTTCTTATATGCTTATAGTAGATTTTGGGCTACATCAGTAAAGATGTTCTCTTGGGACAATGTGAGGGAGTATATATATATATATATATATATATATATATATATATATATATATATATGTATATGTATATACAAAAAGGAACTTCACATACATACACATTTATATAATATAAAATAGTTATATATATGTAGGTTGATGTTACTAACCAAGTTCAAATATATATATATATATATATATGTAGTAGTATATAAGAGAGGAAAGACATAGTGAGTACATGTATGTATATAAAAGGTCAAAGAGAAGGAAATTGGTCTACAAACTATTTTCTATCTGGTACTACCATGAGACCTTTCTAACTGAAAATACGTCCTCATTTATTCGTTCCCTCAACATCCCTTCTCTACATATAATATATTATATAATATCAGTTTGGTCTCTATCATCTATATGACATTCACTTGATTGTCATAACTTTTAGTTCAAAAAGTTTTAAATATATCATTGGTAAATTGAAGCAATAATATGAAAATTAAAGTAAACATTTTATATAATATTAAATGTTGTAATGAACTTTGTTTATTAAATTTAATTACTAAAAATATAGATCTAATTTAACTTCATTAATTTTAGTTGACAAATAATTTAATTAATATTTATTTAATATTCAGATAGAGATGTACTAATATAGTAATTAAAATAGCAAAATATCTCCTGTTTCTTTACAATCTCCTTATTTTTATATTGAATATATTAAAGGAGGGGAATGGCTTCAGATTTTATATTTTTATTGTTATATTGGTAATGTCAAAATTTTATTTTGCACTCCCTCCAAAAAAATATCACGACCCTTCTCTTTCTAGGAGGTCTAGCATCTAAATTCAATCAAAAGCTAAAAATGATGTTACATCTGTAGTAACCACGTCCAAAAATAATAAATATAGCTAAACGAATACAGAATACGAATTTTACAGAACCCATATTTATTGATTTTGTTCATGAAAATATGATCATAAATATACTGTAGAGAGGGTTTATTGTACGGAATAAACCAACTTTTACCTTTTATTGCATGGTCAACATTTTTGTTTGAGATAAAAATTTGGATGCTCAGTTTGTTCAGTAATAAACTGGACGAAGCACCCCATGCCTTTCTTTTTAATTCTCTGATTCTCATAAAGCAGCACAAATGTCACATAACATATTTTGAAAAAGCACTGCTTCCTCCTCTTCTCTTCAGTATGCAATATCCCCTACTACTGCATAAGCTCTCTTTGTCATCCTCGTGGACCGGTACTGGCTGTCCCTCTCGACTGACTGGCAACAGTGCTTGGAACACTCTTCACTCAAGCACCATTGTTGGATCATATGTTAACACTACTGCTAAAAAGTCACTTATAACTTTTTATTTTTATTATGGCACTATTCAATAATATTTGTTAAAATAAACATCTGCTAGTTATTATCAAAATATATTTTATTTAATTCAATGATTAATATATTATTATTAATTTGACTATTTTAATATTATTTTTACATAAAGCTCTTGTTAAAATTGTATACACATTATTTTAAAATTAACAACTGACATTTACAAACACTTAAAAAGCTAATTCTAAAAGTTTAAACAGAGAAAGAGAGGAGAGAGAAATAAAGCCAGTGGAAAATTTTAAGTCATCTAATATATGGAGTAATTAAATTTAAAATTATAAATTTAAAGGGATAGTGTGTTCTATGATGGTTTATATCAATGTCAAAATTTTGAAGTCATTAAAATGAGTTAACGTTATACTTATTAAATCAAATAAGCTACTGTATATTAAAGCAAAGATGACGTATATAATAATTAAATCAAAATATCAGTGTGTCACTTTATATTAGAGAAAGGGAAGCACATAACTTATCAATTGACGTCATAAAGACAGGTATGGACATCTGGTGGATTTTACCTGAGTGATTCTAAAAGTGTCATTGTTTTGATATCTGAGCTCTGCTACTGGCTAAAGTACACGTGTAGTTGAGTCATACTGTTTCTATAGAGGCTGTTTTCAATGCCATCTCTTGGTACTTTATGAGGTCAATACATTGCGGCCTGCTACTGCTGCAATAATTTATTTAAACAACCCGAGTACAAATATTTGCCCTATAAGTGATATATAAGTGTAATTATGTTGCAATAACACCGAAATTTCACCTATAACTATAATAAAATTGCAATGCACTGTCATAACTTGAGTTGGCTTCAAATTTCTCATTGCAATCTGTTACTAAATTCAACATAAACTTGCAATATATTTGCTTTAGAAATCAGCAATGACAATATAGCAGTTATAGGCTAAAATAATATCACTACGAGGTGAATATTATCACCTATTCTTGCCATATTTTCGTATATATCCCATATGCCAAGTCTTCTAACTATAGTGCAGAAATATTTGTGTTTTAGACATAGAGTCAATAAATGAATCGGCTATATTAGTGTCATAAGTAAATGTTGCGTTCTATTTACGAATATTGTACTTTTAGTTTAAAATTATGTAGTCACCCAATGTACTAAAAGTGCAATTATTTTGACTTAAAATGTTATTGGTGGCTAAAATATAAATAGACTAAAATATTCCATCAGTATATTTTTATTATAAATATATTATATCTTTAGTCGTAAAATATACGCACTGAGTGTAATGAAAATGCTATATTTATGAAATAATTTATAACCCGAATAAAAATATTTGTCTTATATTTAATATATAAGTGCACTATTGTTGTCATATAACATCAAAATTTTACCTATAACTACACTAATATTGCAATGCACTGGGTACTGGATGGAGCTTTATTAAAAATATTCATTTCACGATGCAACTAAATAAGCATATTTTTGTAATATATTTGCCATATTAATTTGCAATTACAATATTGCAGTTTTAGGAGGAAAACATTAATTGTGCTGGAGTTGAATGTTATCTCATGGTTTTGCTATATTTTTGTGTTATTCGTGAGCCGAATCGTCTATCCTGGTATTAAAATATTGGTGTTAATGTGCACATATTTAAAACATAAATTTGTAATATAAGTGATATAACGCACACTATTCCAAGTTATAGTAAATTTCAATTTCATTGCACATTTAGTGGCAAAATGAAAGGCGCTCCGTGTTATAAAAATGCTCTATTTTTGTTATATATTCTAGTGGTTTAAAATATTAGTGAACTAACACTATTTGAAATGTAACATAAATACATGTGGAATTTAGGATATAATTATTAAAATTCTATTGTAAAATATAAACGTGTTCTGTATGGTCCCAATACCTCATTTTTACTATATATACTGTAGTGTTATAAATGTTATAATGAACATATTTGCATTTAAATATAGGTGGCATAGAACATGTTATTAAGGTTTATCGTCTGCTGTAATTGCAAGATTAATGCAGTTTTAGTTGTGTTATATACCTGCATAATTATTTCATAAATTAAAGTCAAATAATCATGCGAGCTATGCACAACGAATACGTAATGCGAGTGTGATACTGATTTGTTAGTGATTCTCAATTAACATGCATGATCCTCATAGCCATTTTCTTTTTCCAGAAACAAGCTATTTGAATTTAAACTCAAGCACTGCTTCAATACATTGGTATACAAAATAACATTGCTAAAAATTTATGCCATGATAACTAGAAGACTTATTAATGAATGAATGATTGATTGATTGATAGATAGATAGATATATTGATTGATTGATTGATTGATTGATTGATTGATTGATTGATTGATTGATTGATTGATTGATTGATATTTTGGTGCAGTTGACACGTTTTGGTCAAGTATACCCCCTTTATTAATGAAATATACAAGTTTCGCAAACCCAAAATATTGATGGTATCAGTTTTACGTATAATAATGAGACAGTGTATAAAAAGAGCACAATTAATCCAAGTGTGTATTAATTGATTATATATATAAATCTGAACTTTTTGCAACTCGGGTGCGCTTGTATCGGGATTCTGAAGCATATATACGGTTTTAGCTCCTCCTTTTTCTCACGTGCGTATAGGCGTCTAGTATTTCGATAGGCAGGTAGGCTAAACATTCGGTAAAGAGAGGCAGGTAGGCTTAACTGTAGGTAGGTAACGACACCATTCGATTCCTCGTTTCTGCTGACCGTCTCTAAAAAAACTTTTTGTCTTGGACCAGGTACCAGGGACCATATACTTGTTATATGTGTCTAATAAATATATGACATAAATATGGCATAGAAAGGACAAAAATAGTTCATAAATATTACATTGCTTATATTTATATCGCACTTTATTACAATAATAGTACAATAATATACCACTTTTAGAGCATGCATACTACATTCACTAAATTATATTGCAAAAATATAACTAAAATAGATTACATGGAATGCCGTACTGTAAAAATATGTAAGCAATATGAGAAAAACATTGAAGTGAATACCGAAATATAGCAAATATATGACAGCTCTTGGTATATTTCTACCATATCATTACCACTATAAATGTCCTAAAAGCGACAGATTAACGACACTCTTAGTACACAAATATTGCAATTATATTTCATTTTTCATTTCAGAAATATGTTATTTATATGGTGGTTTATTTTTACTAGGGAATGGCGTCCTTTAGTGCCCCCTTCTATCTCTTTTCCCCCTATTTCCTTATTATCTCGAACCAAACGAGACTCATTACATTTAAAACAGCAAACCTTGCAATAATTATAAAGTAAAATACATATAAGTTTAATTTACATTACCATATTTAAAGGATGTTTAAAGCAATCTATATTTACAGATTTTGCTATTCATACAAATTATCATGCACAATATACAAATCATACAAAGGAAGGCTTTAAAAAAATAGTTTAGAAATAAGTAGTAGAATTCGTTTAAAAAAAACTGTAATTAGACTAACAAAAATTGCTTGTTTTCTCTGATAAAATGGTAAATAGCATACAATTTTTTGTGTAGGTGTTTAATTTTAGAGAAAATTTTTATTTCTAATTTAGAAACTATAGTAAATTATAATTATAATTTTTAATATTGATATTGAGAAAAAACAACAACAATCGAGACCTTGAAAACATACCTAAGCAATTATTAATATTCATTTTTGTCATAACAACACAAATACACATTTCTCATGTAATATCCATTTATAAAACAAATGTTATAATGATATAAAAACGTATAATCAAATTCAATTATTTAAGTGTCATGTGTCAAGGATTTATCTCCCCCTTACTAAAGTGTGACACAACTAAGGTCATGACGAGGATGGTTTATGTCATGTGACAGTCACGTGACCAGGCGTGCACCGAGTCTAATTGGGGCTCACCGACATCTCTGCCGCAATATTGAGTGCAAACTGTGACCCCTCTTCTCCCCTTGTCACTTCCTACTTATTGGTCCAAAACATAGAGACAGCTTAACAAACGAACCAACTTTTGTAATACGATTACGTACGCATGAACTAAATATATGAGATTATTCGACCCCTATAAAAACTATTTAATTCATTGTTCATATATAGAATTATTAAATATTAGTGAATACAAAAAAATATTATATAATAATATATTAAATTAAACCACAAAAATATGATTAAGATATCATATATAGTAATATAAAAAAGTTAATATTATAAGTTAAGAGCTTAACTTTTAATGTTTACTTTTATTTATAACTGTATATGTGTTTCTCTTATATATTATATCCTTTTGCACTTATTTTAATAATATGGCTAGCCATATGCAAGTAACTGTCACAGAACAAAAACCACAGGAAAGAGAAGAAGGTTTTTAGGGGAGAAATTTATTAGTAGCAACATAGCACTCTACACACTAACGTTTTCCTTTACTCTAAATTATAATAATGAATAATTGAATTCAAGAATAGAAATAAGAGGGGAGACATTTTTTTTTTCTTTGGCCATCTGAATTGCATTAAACCGGAAATGTTTTTTTTGTGTGTGTGATAATATGATTATATAAGTGTATATTTCCTTTTTTTTTCAACTTTCTTTAAAAATATCAAATTTCATGATATCCATTCGTCTTTTGAATATAGATTACATTTTCAATTAACTTTATTATTAAGTTATACAATGGGAAATATTATTATCAATTAATATTCCCCTTTCCTTGTCATGATGTTTTTGTAAGTAGTTACCACCTTAAGGAAAATCACAATAATAGAGGCTCTTGTTAATAACTCTTTCTTCACTCCTTTGTCAACCAAAGAGTTAGTATGAATAATTGATGACATTGTAAGATGAATGGGAGGAAGGGGAGAGTGGAATTTTTACCTCTCTCTTCATAATACTGACTGAATTAAGAGCAAGCAAGCTCTAGGCATTGTTGTGTTAAGGTTACGTATGCAACAATGAAAAAAAAAAGAGGATCTATAAGGGCGGGATATGGGAGGGGTTATGTGGGGTGGCATTGTTAGATAGTACAGATGTCGCTGTAGCTGCCATTCTGTCACATGGAGTCAAGCTGTGTTATACAACAATTTTGTCATGCTACAAATGCTCTTTGACGACCGTTTTGTCCATCTGTGTCAAGTTTCTCTTGACTTTTTCTTCCAGTATCAAATATTATAGTAGAGCATTATTGTTGCTAAAAGTACAGAAAGTTAACAAAAATTCATACTAAACTTAACTATTTTTTTATTTAATTATATTTATGTGTTTTTTTATTAAATTTTCAATGGAATTTTTAATGCTCGGTGTGTGTAAAACAAATTTAAAATTCCAATAAGATAACTTTTATAAAGACAAATATGCAGATATTTCCTTATTATTAAACATCACTTTCGGGACCCCAAAATTAACCAGCGTTTTCCTATGCTGGGACGCACTTCCTTTGGGCGAGCGTCTGGGTTCATCGGAACCCGACGAAACTTTTCCTGGGGGTTCCCGGGGGTGGCCGCCGTAACCAGGAAAATAATAAAAAAATCCACGTCCGGGGGGGGGGACTGGGGGTGAATTTTTTTATCTAGATTTTTTGGGTTTTTCGGCCTCCGAGCTCTTCCGGTGCCCTGCGCTGGCCTTGGCCGGTGGAGGTCTTTGCCCGGTGAACTTTTGTTGCTGCCGAGTCGTGTTCGGTTCCGGACACCGGACACCGTTTCAGCAGCGCACGCCGCCCGTGAGGTTACGTTTGGAAATTTGGGCTCTTCGGTGTCGTGTGGTCTGTGTTTCGAATCACCGTGTGTTCGAGTGTTGGTGCGTGGTGTGTTGTCGTGGCCGTGTAGTGAGGACGTCATGCTATTGCGACGTATTACGTGTCACTTTGATGTGTTACGGCCCTCTATCATGCACTTTGAATCACAAATGTGGACATCGTGGACACGGGGTGACCTTGTGCCGCGTGACTCCACGGCTAGGGGATCTCCTCCCTGAGTTCACCTTTTCGTTGGTTTCGATTTGTGTTTTCTGATACGTAAACAAACAACACACAACGTACTAGTGCTACTTTTTCCATTTTTTATACATACAGTGTTTCCTGCCATTGGAAAGTTTATGGTTACCAACTTCAACAGCTTCTTTGTCGTTCAACTTTGAATGTTGGTGGAAAAAGGCAAGTCTACCATTGGTAGAAAGAGTTCTGCTAACTGGGATTGGCTGAAGCTTTTGCATATCGTCAATGCTTTGAAATTATTATAATTTATTAACTTTTTTTGTGTGACTGCTGCCATCCCATTGGCTGCTTCTGTTTAGAGGCAACGTTGCAAAGTTGCAAAAGGGGATCTGACTGCTCAGTGCAGTGATGTGAAATTCGCGCGAAGATTGGTCCGCGAAAATGCGCATGCGAATATCCGCGCAAGTGCGCGCATATGTGCGTAAGATAGTGTCAAGATGGTGGCCGCCCGCAAATGGAATCACGTGAGCACAGATATTGTAGACATTCAGAAGTTCGATATTTTTCCCATAGATGGAGATGCCATATGGTAGCACATTCCAAGCAAACTACTTTCAGGTGTGACTTATTAATTAATATAACTTTGTATAAAATTAATTATTATCGTAAATAATGCTCGGATTTACTCCCAATTAGTTCTAGGGGGGGTTATAAAATTAAGGTGCAAGTAATGCGGGTTGCATACTTTCAGGGGCATGTAGGTTGTGGTTGCATACTTTCAGGGGAAGTTTGGTTGGGTTGCATACTTTCAGGGGCATGTAAGTGAAGGTTGCCTACCTTTAGGGGTAACTTATAATAACTGTATATAAAAACGAATATTTTCGTAAATAATGCTCGGATCATCTCCCAATTAGGTCTAGGGGGGGTTATCAAATTAAGGTGTAATTAATGCGGGTTGCATACTTTCAGGGGCATGTAGGTTGTGGTTGCCTACTTTCAGGGGCAATTTGCGTTCGGTACATCATAGCATTACGAGGTTTAATTACAACTGGCCACCTCTTTGTGTTGAAGATGGGCAGTGTCCGGAGTAAGCCCATTGCCTTGCTCGCTCGAACACGACCGGACGCTAAGAAAATAATTAACTCGAATCTCCCCAAACTCCTTAAAAAAATTATTAAATAAAATAAAATAAATAATAATAAAATAGTAGGGGCCTAACAACTGCGTCTGACTCCTTAAAAAATTATTAAATAAAATAAAATAAATAATAATAAAATAGTAGGGGTCTAACAACTGCGTCTGAGTCGTTATCTGAGCCTGTTCATCTTCGCTAATTTAGAACACTATAATATCTGTCAACATATGGCTGAGAGATTTTTGGAAGTGCATCATTGCACTGGGTGGAAAGCAAGACGAATTTATCCCAGGGAGGGAGCGGCGTATTTTTATACTTGAAATGGTCACCCATCCAAGTATTAACCACGCTTGACGTAGCCTGACTTCAGTGATCTAACGAGAACCGGTCAATGCATAACGCCACGCTCCACATCTACTCTGAATTACTCTGAATTTTTTTAGATTTTTATGAGTCCTGCAACTATTTCTAAATATTTTTCTAAATTGAAAAAATTTTCATGTAGGTTGTCCATTTTGCATTAAAACACCGTTATGATATCACGTACTGAGTACTTATATAGATGGCAACATATGATTGACAAAATTAATTAAAAGACTTGAAACCAAACGAGCGTAGGCGAGTTTACACCCCACCCCTAGTTTGAACAGTAAATACACATATTTATTATATAGAAATTGAGTATCGTACGTTACTTTATCTTTTTTATAAGTTTTTCAAATTGGACACGTCAAATTCCATGTTTTAGAAGCAAATTATTGAAAACTCAAATAATTTATTATTACTCACATTGCTTTATCATTTCGCCCCAAAATTAGACAACTTAAAGAGTAAGAAAAAAAAAAAAAGTTTGTTGGCATGATGATATGGTCACTGCTGTTTTGATGCTGTACAATTTGCCTAACTTCAAGGTGAAATTATAGGTATGTTCGTTAAATTCTGTACTTGATTGACCTTATTTCTAAGTACGTAAAGAAATCGTGTCCTTCAAAGTTCAGGGGCTTACAGATAGACCTTATACAGCAATTTTATGATAAATTCATTGATTCAAAGCGACCTAGACTGCAGTTGAAGCATCTCACATATAATATCCAGATCGGAAGTCAAATTAATTAGTTCAACTTGTGGCCACTCCGTGCTATTTTACCAAAATGTGGTGTCGCTACCATTAAGACAAATCGGATTTCTGGTTTTAATCTGCAAAGCTTCAAGTAATTTGTTTGATTAAATTAAAAATGTTTGCTATAACTTCAAAATTGTATAATAATATTTTGTAATTCTAATTATATTGTACTGAGTACACATATGATATATATATAGTCTTTATTCCCTTTACTTTTCATTTTATTCCTATCTCTGTCACTGGATTTAAAATTACTTTCTTTGTTTTTGTTGTAGATTCTATATTTTTGTTTCTACAGTATATATATGTTATCTATTTGTATTGTCTTGTGCTACATAGAAAGAGAAAAAAGGACTTTATATATATTATGTTTTTTTTATGTTTATAGTGTTTATACTAGATAAAATATAGAGAAAAAAAAATACCATGAGAATTCAGTTTACAATTTTTTTTAATTAAAATGTTACTATCTTTATCAAAACTTTAATTTAAAAGTATACGATTTTCACTTTATTCATTAACATTATAATTTCAGATGATAAAAAGACGTATACAAAGTGTTAATTTTAAGTTATGAGTCTCTCATTAAGGTTATTTCTGACACGGCATGATGAGACAAGCAAAACTTTTTATTACTACACACCATAATGCCACTACTACAAGCTTTCTTCGCTGTTTTTCACATAATTCCTCCTCACAGCAAACACTATAACAGAGAGAGGAGAATAATGAGACGACTCCGCTTGCACTGATGCTACTTCTGTGAAATTTAAACATTTTCTCATATTCTACACGCAAATAAGAACCCCTATTATAGCTAAGTAAAGCAGACCCTTGGTTATAAGGGTGTATATGAAAAGTTCACGTATCTAGTTTTATAGTATATTATACTGGGTTACTACATGCAGTGTATATGCTGTGTTAAACAAATTTTGACTCATGTTTCTTCCTTATATATGTTAGGGGCGATTTACGAAATAGTTATTCAAAAAGTTATCCAGATTTCTCACTAAACGCGGTGAATGAGAAACCTGGATAACTCTTCGTGAATCGCACTCATTATAATATATATATTATTAATTTAATGTATATTATATCATTTTGACTGCATATAGTGCCATGTGTGTATAACTTTAATATTATATAAATTCATGTACTGCACATATACGTTGCAAAAGAAAATATTATGAAAAGCGAGACAGAAGGAGAGAGAAAGACATATCAAATGTTTGGAGAGTCAACTTAACTTGCGATAATAAGCCCATTGTTCTTTGCTTCCTACTGACTTTCCGTCGCTTCTTCTCTCTCTCTCTGAGCCCGTTCTCCTTGCTCGCTCTCTGCGTCATAATCCTTGGAGACACCGGCACACAGCGGCACAAGCCATGCGGCCTCAGACTCCTCGTGGAACAAAAAGTAACGCCACACCAACCAGCCAGCTTTTAACCAGTAATGAAATTATTACAAAATAGTTTTTTTTTTTTTTTTTTTTTACTTGTCTGAATTCCTTTGTTTTCATCTTATTATATTATAATTTTTGATTCATATCAAGGCTTTAATTCCTATAAAACTACAAATAATTATTAATTTTATTTTTGTATGAAATAACATTAAAAAAGAAAAAAAAATCATATTGAATATTATTTATATGTAGCTTTGAATGAAATTTCTCTGCATAAATCTTTATTTTTTTATATAAAAAAATAAAAGTTTTATTAAATGCACTATAAATTTTAACTTAAAAATATTAATATACTGAACACTTATGACGACAGAATGTAAAACTTTTCTATATTTCATATAATATATCTATTTTTTTTTTACTTTATATGAAAAATATATACTTAATTCCTTTAAGAGTTGAACTCTTTGACTATTCTTCTTCTTCACTGTGCATTAAATGGAATTAACTTGTGTTGCGTAATGTTGGAGGAGCCAAGTGAGGTAGTTACTCTAGCTAGCTTACAGCATGCTCACTGTGTTGGCTTGGGTCTTCTCTCAAGCTATATGCCTTGAATATTTAACGTAACCTGTTTGTGCTCTTTATATATTGCCATTAATATTGCATCTTCACATAGTACGGTTGGCTCTACTTTGCTAACTCTGACCTTCTTCTGAAACCGAGCAAAAATATTTAGTTTTTGGTGATGTTGTAGAAAATTTCTCTTAAAAATTACAAGGCAAAAAGGTGGTAAAGAATTCCTTCTGGTGATGCGATGCAAATTTTAACATAATCTCCCCCACACACAGCTATACTCATTAAAACGAATTACTTCACTGATGTAGTAGTATTATATATTACGTTTTTTATGGTGTACTAGCAAAGCACATGAGTGAATTGCGTCACTTTATAATAAGTAATTTCATTTCAAAAATTTCATACATGTCATATATTTTCATTTCATCTCTGTATCACTAAAGATATATGGAGATTTTTTTTTTTAATTAGTTAAATGTTTCGTGCAGCACTCTAAAAGTTTACGATGCTTAATATTATTTAAAGTAGAACTTGTTATATTTTAACATTAAAATTTTATTGCACAAACAAAATTCACTTTTAAATTATATAAAAAAATACATATTATAATTAAAGAGTTAAGTAACTAAAAAAAATAAATATATATACTAAAACCTTAAATATACATTAACATAAACATTTTTTATTATTTATATAACTTAAAAGCTATGAATTTTGTTTCTCGTATTTTTTTCCCTTTTTAAAATTTTACTCTAAATTCTAAAAAAAAAAAAAAAAAAAAAAAAAAAACATTTTTAGATAATATATACAGCACATTATATAGAAATGATGATATATATTATAGAGGAATATCATATTAGCTGATATATTCGGAATCACTGCATATATAAGTGTGTTAGAATGCATTATAGATGGATGTGCAATAGGGGTTGGTGTTATCAGCCCTCTCCTGTCTCACGGTTCCCCAGGGGGTTCACCACACCGGGGCCCAACTGCTCAACATCAGCGTCACCTGTGAAATGGCTGCTCTCAATCCTCCTCCCTCCTTAGCACCCCCGCATCACCACTCGGCCTAAGACCCGGCGAGATCCATCGCTCTAGCCACGCGAGAGAAGGGCAACGCTAAATCCCGTGTCCCCTCTTGCCATGCAGCTCGATGAAATCTCTCTCTCTTCACAATTTTGTATATACGCTGAGGCAGCTACAATTATTGTAATTACAATTTCCTATTTATTATGTCATGTAAAAAATATATCGACAATATAGCTATATTCTACATCAAATCGATAAAATTAATTATCTCATTTTTAAAAATAAGAATTAAAAATATGCAACTAAAACAGATGTATTTGAAGATTAAAAATGTGTTGTTTAAAATATATATGTTTATTTTTTTAAAAAAATAACTGAGAAAATGCTATAGTAGTGGTTGTTTTAAATTCTTATTTTTTTAAAAAAAAATATGAAAGGAAATCGTCACGGCATTTGTTGTTCTCTAGACACGAGACGAGGAGTAACGTCCATCAGTCGATTGTTGTTTGTGAAGAATGGAAGAGGGGAGTCGCGTGTCTGTGTGTTATACCACGCGCGCGTGCTCTGATGTGTATACCAAAAAGGGAAGAAGAAACGCTATAGCAGCCGTCTCTCATCACAACCATTAACCCTTAACACGCAGAATTTTTCATCTCCTCCCCTCCCCCTTCTGTATATCTCTTATCGCGGCCAGTCCAGCCGCAGGCCCCACCCACCCACATGCCCACCCATCGGCTTATGACGATCACGATCCTTATTCTCTCCCGCTTATACCAGCAGCAGCACCGCCTCGCGCCATTTGCACTACTTCCGCTGCTGCCCCATCCCTTATATTTCTGTACCGGCTTCTATTCTCGTCCAAGCAATCAATAGCCAACATCTAACGATATAAGCTCTTCTATATTTTCCATATATACATGAAGATAAATTGCGGTTCATCCGGTTTTTATCGTTTTTCATTGAACGACTATAAGGGAGGAACTTGGGTTGATCATATTGCACAAAACTTTGTGATAGTCTTTTCAATATCATTTTTTTATAAATTGGTTGATGTAAAATATATAAAATGCCTGACGATTTATATGCTCTAGTACGCCACTATCATCGTGTGTCAATACTGAATGCTACAGTAACTATGTATAAACACTGGGTAGTGAGTGGATACATAACATGCCTCTCAAGGGAAGAAGGTGCTCAACCGAGCGATTGGTCACTAGTCCTGAGATCTGCCGCGCGACGGATTGTGTCACCGAACTCAAACTCTCTCTCTCTCTCTCTCTCTCTCTCTCTCTCTCTCTCTCTCTCTCTCTCTCTCTCTCTCTCTCTCTCTCTCTCTCTCTCTCTCTCTCTCTCTCTGTATTCATGGGCTCTTTGACAACTGTTCATAAAGTTTTTTAAAGATCAAACATGTTAATTTAAATTAAATTTCCAAAAAATAAATTATAAATTTGATAACTAAATTTTATTATAATTTTATAAAATAAATTCTCAATGCATGATAAATGCACATGAATTTACTTCAGAGAAAAAAAAAATGCTAGTTAAAAAACTTTAATTTATTTAAAACCACATAATAAAAAAAAATCAAATTAAGATGATATAAATTTTTATTTATTTTTTATCATCTCTTTTGTTTGATATAAATAGATATTGGTTATGGGCCATTTATTATGTTACCCGTCACTAGTTATCGTATAATATGAGTGATACAAGCGCGATGGAGAGAGAACGAGAGAGAGAGGACAGAGGGGGGGGGATTTCGATTTGCTTCAACATACGTCAAATCGTTATTGAGATCTCCTCACAAACGAGTGTGATCCTCTCCCATGGTTGGGTGCTGACAACAGTGACATGCGTCCAGACAGCCTGAACAGTTTTCATCCAACCCTACCAGCCCGCTGTCGTCCGTCGCCCCTGGGCTGATTCCTAATGCATGACCTCTTTATATGCATTGATCGAACATGGTGGTAGTATGGTGGCAATGGTATATAACAACCAACAATTCTATGCATGGAACTACATATCTGATGATACTCTTCCTTTCTCTCTCTCTCTTTTTCTAAACTATATATACCCACCCCACACACCAATGCTTGGACGATTATCATAAAGTGATTGATGGTGAGAATTATTTATGTGTTTGATGCTAGTAGAATAAATTTAATACAATTTTATCAAATGAATAATATATAAAATATCATGAGAGAAACAACAAAAATGTGATTGTGTATATAAATATGTACACAAAATTTTATTTTATGGAATTTACTTTATAATATATCTGTAATAACATGTATGATATGTATGTAAATATGTTGTTGTTTTTCTATATCAAAAATATAAAAACAAAAATATGAAAAATGAACATAAACATTTAAATTTTTACCAAAAACATTTGTATGGAACATGTTTCTCTTTTCATGTAATTTTTTCCAGAATCTAGACATTTTTGCCTAAGAAAAATGGACACTAATATTTCCTAAAAAACATATTTAACATTCAATTTTTACAAATTTTAATTAATTAAAAAAATAATTTAAGTAAGTACTAAACAAATATTTTTAAGGTGAATATAAATTTTAATTAAGGTATAAACAGATTTGGCTTCATACTATAACAGAGTTGATTATATCTGTACTATATATAATAGAAAGTATAATTTATGCTCTAGTACACTCGTCACCGCAGAAAACTTCTCTTTGCAGTATTATTAAATACCATGTTTCGTATGTATAACACAGGGCACGAGGATTACAGCATGACTGCAAATGAGAATTTTCTAAAGACGACGAGTGTACTTAGTGTTTTATACTTTACTTTTTACGTACTTGCAGATTACTACACCCTCTCGCACAGGGTATAGATGGTCTCAAAAACACGTCTAAGACGTAGAAGGGTTCTCCACTGGACAACTCTAACAGTTCTTCAGTAATCCCTCAAGCCGAGCTTGGCCTCTCTGAGCCGCTTAGCATCAAGCCTATATTAGAGTAACCACGCCACGCCCCCTTTGTGGCCGTGCATAACCCACACTCATCATTTATTTCTCTTTGACCAATTATTACTATTTTACTTATCAGACATTACAACAGTTTAAATATAATTTAAATACTATAAACTTTTATCATTAATTTTAATACAGATTATAAAGCTTTTAATCTTAAGTTTTTTATAAAAAAAGTCTATAATAATTTTAATATAATTGATCACATAAAAAAAAAAGATTGAAAAGATTACTACAAACTAAACCTATTTTAAAAAATTACATAGCTTTTTTTTCTTAAATAAATGGTCTTATTTGTTTCGTTTGTAATAATTAATATTAAAAATAAATGTTTTATTTGAAATAGAAATAATTTTGTCCAATTTATTTTGTTGGATATTGCACGCATTTATATACAGCACGATATCATAGAATTTAATTGGTTCTCTTGTATCCAAAGCACGGTCCACTCACTATAACTAGTCACATGTGAATGACACTTATCTCATACATATGGAAATAAACGTTTGTCATAAATCGTTACATAAGATAGTATAGTAGTATAAGAGCATAAACTGTGTTTGCTATTTAGAGATATAATCTTATATATATATATATATATATATATAGAAGAATGAAGTATAGTACACTTTCTTTATGACCATTTTGAGATATACCAAGATGTGAAAAACCATAATATACATTCTTGTTTAACATGATTCTACCCTCTATTGCTAAAGGGGTATATTCTTGAATATTATATTGTTAAAAAGAAGGAGAGTAATAAAAATGTTTTATTTCTTGTATAAACTTTAGTACTATCAGATCTACATCAATTTTACGCATTTTAATTAATTGATGACTTTAAAAAAAATATATACGTTAAATATAGAGCTGAAATTATATATTTAATCGAACAATGAACGATAGTACAAAGAAAGTTTTTTAAAAAAAAAGCATAAAAAAATAAATGAATTTAGAAAGATATATTTTATATACTTTTTCAGTATCATCAGTTTTGTTTTTTTCTTCTAGTTTCTATCTATCTTTTTCTCAATAGACAGTAATTGGCAGCTTTAACAAGCTGATTGTGTTTCAAGATGGCAGCAGCCGCACCGAGCCCCTGTCATGTAGGCAACTGTTCGAGCATCCAAGCTGGGCGGCACGGACGCTAGCGCAGGGGCCAACCAATCTTTCTCCCTTTATATTATACACATGAATTAAACATGAACCAGCAGCAAGCAATAAGTTTTAGTAGGTATTTATTATTGTTATACAAAGAAATATAATCAACGTCTATACAACATTTTTTTGTTTAGTTTTACAATGCGATTACTCCCTAGGGTTCTTAATCTTGATCAATGTTGAGATAATATTATATTAAAAAGGGAAAGAATAAAAACAAGTTTCAGATTTATATATTATAATTATATGAAAATATTTAAAAGTTCTTAAAATTAATCAAAACTTTTTTTTAAATGACCTTAAAAAAATGTATTTTTTTTTACGTAATATCTTTATAAAAATTTAAACTTTATATATAAACTTTTTGTTCAGTGTCTTAAATGTTTAATAAAAGGTACATGCAGGAATAAGTTTTGACTTTAGACGCATCTTACGTTGCATCATTTAAGTTTCCATTGCGGTTTTATTTTAAACTAATGTTTTACAAAGTAAGCATAAAACTTTACAGTGAAATGATTAGTTTAATATGAGAATTAAAATAATTTAATTTAAACCACATAAAATTTTCAGTATAAATTTAAGTTTTTGTTCAAACAGAAGATAAACCGAAAAATTAAATATGACATGAAAGAGAAATTATTTCAAAATAAAAATTTCTTTTTTTGAAATTATCCCATGGTCTTTTTTTTTTTAAGCTCTTTGTTATTATACACGTTTAAAAGCTTGAAGGATATTATATAATTTAAAATCTCTAGAGAATGAGAAAGAAGAGTTAGGTAAAAAACCCATAAAAAGCACATATATGATAATCTTGTGATATTAAACGCAATAATAAAAGGCTTTACAGAAAAGTTGCGATGTTGAAAAATAAAAAGCTTTACTATACATGACCACAATAAGAGTTTTGCGGTATGGTATGCTCGGTAATTGCGTTATGCTATCTTTGATGATCACAAAGTCCGTCATCCATCCCTCTTTCCCTGAAGCCATGGATGGTGGTTTGAGGTATAGCCTCTCCTCTTTATGCAATACTTTAGGGAGACAAGTATAGACCTAGAGGATTTAGCTTTTGTCTCATCTCGTACATCCAATTTCCCTTTATCTCGTTTTTCAACCCATGTATATCATTGTCATGTATGGCCGTCTCATCCGCCTCATCTCTATTTCTCTGTCTCTTCAAAGCTATACTATTACCTAATATATACGTATAAATTCACAACCTGCAGAATAGGCTATTTCGTTACTTTTTTTTTTATCATTCAAGCGTAAAATACATTGTTACGGTTAAAGAGTTTGAAACCTTAAGGCCATCATTCAGTGAGGATAGGGATACTATATATATATATATATATATATATATATATATATATATATATATATATATATATATATATATATATATATATATATAGGCATGGGATATATAGAGTGGTGGTATAAAGCTTTTGCTGTTCTGATGGGTGGGACACATAAAACTGTTGTAGATATCAAGGCTTGACTTTATAACATCCCCCCTTCTATTCTCTCTCTTTCTCTATCGGCACGCTCACCAAAACCGTTTCGTTTGCCGGACGGACGCTACAAAACAACCCCCACCCCCTTCCTCTCTCTCTCTCTCTCTCTCTACTCCACCACCTCTCAGTCAACTCTAAAACGTAAACGCCATGCTGATACCTTTAAAACAAAACAGACTCACATACAAGTAACATTGATACACTATATTGCCATGTATACCTATATATACATAGTGATTTAAAGCACGCTAAATCTCACAACCGCAATCACAGGGTGAAATTGTATGTATATATTTATTGAGATGTACCTTAACATTTATGTAACTTTGGGAACTACTGCAAAACATCAAATGTTATAGTACATGTAGCTATAATAAGAACCTTTAAAATGAATAAAAATAAAGAGCACATTTCACTACTGTATAGAACAATAATCATTTTATGAATGTTACATTCATAATATATTATATTAAGTTTTTATATCAAATAATGTATATTTGAATCTATAGAAAAAAAAAAGTGTACATACATGAATACATGACTACTCGTGATTTAGGAATATTTGAAATATTTTATTGATATTATTTTCCTATAAGTTTAAATTTATATATAAATAAAAGTATTCATTTTCTTTTTACATTCATTGTCTACTTATAAAAACAATGAATGTTATAGAGAACAAAATATATACTATATAATATCCAACAAACATACAGTATATTTATAGACTTCTTTTTTTTTTCTTTTTTTTTAAAAATAGTTAAATTTTATTTTCGTTTTTATTAAAAAGTACAAGTATACAAATTCTATAAAGAAAAGCACTCAAGGTGAATGGTTACTGATATTACATTTTATATTTCTATTCTTCTTTTTTTTTTTTTTTTTTCCTTATTCAGTCAGTGCATTGTAAAGTAAAAGGATGGTCAATTTAGTCTAAGCACGTACCTAAAATTGTTATATCATCTAAACTTGGGTAGGCACAGATGCTACTGCTTCGGTGACCATGGGGTCAATTTTGTGCCTTATAAATGTGCTTGTCCATCTTGTGAGTCCCTTGCACAAATTTCGTCTCGCAAATTTCTTCTTTCGAGGTAACTTTAGTCGTCTTACTAGTTTAGGACGACGTAGTATAGGGAGCCTTCGTAACACCATCCTCTCTCACTAGCAGAACATTTCCTCTTTTCTGTGTGCCTACACCGCCAATGCGACTGAATCCTAATGGTGGTTTCCGCTCTCTACACCCGCACGATCTCACCATATTACCTACAGATCCAACCCAAAAACGTTCAAAAAAGATGACAAAAAAAAAAAAAAAAAAAAAAAAAAAAAAAAAAAAAAAACATGCAAAGGTCCTTTTTTAAAAAAAGAAATGTACTTTATATTTTTTTTTAGCATGAAAAGAATTTATATCAACAGAGATATGATAAAATATTTAAAATATTTCTCTAGAACATCAACAATCAATAATTTAGTTTTATTAAAATCAATATAATAGCAGAGAATATTATTAAATAAATTAAATTTTCTCTGATAATATAGGTTAAAAATAATGACCTCAATAAGCTAAAGTTCTAGATAAAATATTATTTGTTTTTTTCACCTAATTCATCATATTATCATACATATTATTATTTTAAAATACTAATCATAGATGATTATAGTTTTGGTGTAACGGAAATTGACGTTTATTTTATTATTTAAAGTAATATTTTAAATTCGTATAAAATTACTAGTTACAAATTTGATTTGTGTTTTATAAAAGCGAAGAAGCGTGATAGTGAGTGAAAGACTGCTACTGCAGTTTAACCAACTATGCCACACAAAGTTTACTGAGAGTTTTCAAGTGGAACTCTCGTCTACAGTTTGTAAAAAATAAAGGTAGTACCGGAAGTAGCCGGAAATGCAAGAATTTTGATCTTTAATTTATTATTTCTGGTGTTTCATATGACAGGATTATTACGAATATTTTATTATCTGACTCGCAAGAAAAAAACAAATGATAAGCCACTTCCGGGGGATTCTTTTATTTATTTGACTGTATATATTAGAGGAAAGAACACATCTAGCTGATGAGTAGTCCCGAGAACTCGAAGCAATGTTACCGTCGGTGTTCTCCAAATAGAGAGAAAAAACCTACTTTCAACAATTTTCTTGTTCACCGTTCTGTGGTATAAGAATGGCAATTCAATAGGAAATAACGTAGCTACTTCTTCATCTTTTACTTTTCCTTTCACCTTTCTTTCAACAATAAGCCATTGTAAAGAAATAAAAAAAGAATTTTGAAAAAAAAAAAAAAGGTTCTTTTCCGGATTTTTCTAAAGAGTCAATAGGAAAAACGCTAATTAAAGTAAAAGTTTCTTTTATCTTTGAATCAATATTATTATCAAATACATTTAATGCTAAATAACATCAGGTTTTAATTAATTTAAAGCCTTTTAAATTCTCATTATTCAACTTAAATCATATAATGACCTCATTATCATAATATAAAATTATAATAAATTAATTATTATGCTCTATTTTTTTCTTACTTTTTAAAATACAATGATAATTAAATAATTTTACATATATTTAAAAGATATAATACTGCGCGTAAAATAATTTCCATTTCTCATACAAGTTATTTACATATTTTAGCACAAAACCTTAATTATAAGCTAAATCACATATTCAGTTGTAAGATTTCAGAGCAAAAATTACATGCTATTGTCTTAATAATTATTTCCTTTGTTGTAGAAAATAATGTCTCAAACTTTTTTTTGTTTCAGGTACGTGGAATTACAGATCACATTATTGATTCATGTATCATGGAGCAGAGTAAGTAAATACCATCCACACTTTTAATTAATTAAAAAAAATGTAATTGAATAAGAATTTAACTGTTAGCTAGTTTTTTTTTTTCTTCATATTTTTAACCAATTTGGTTCCGATATATATTGGAATATCAACATACCATGTGTGTGTATATATATATATAATATATATATCGATTTAATAGTGAATTGAATTGAAAATCCTATTTAGATTTGGTATTTGTAATTCATCTTGATGTTCAACAAAGTTTGGGGTTTATTCAAGTGGGTTTCAGCAGCGAACTATCAAGGACTCTCAGCCCGGATAATAATACCAAGCTAACGTATATATGTGTATATAGAAACGACGACGACGATATTTATACGCTCTAGTACCTCTTGTGTATGGACATGATTTTCATGATCTTTGAAATCGTATATAATATATTTGTATATATATTTTATATGATTTTAATATTAATTTTAGGAATTTAACACAATATGAGAGCAATAAATGAAAGAGTTCAACATGAATAAATTTCCATTTAATTCTTAAATAAAAAGCATTGCTAAAATAATATATATAATAAATTCTTTATTGGGGATAAAATAATTTAAAACTAATTTTTAGTAAGGAATGTAAAAATATTGTAAGCTTTAATATATTAAGCTACCACTCGACCTTATGTAAAGAGGGTTGTTTGTTTTGTTTACAATAAAGAGAGAAAATGGGGAGGGGAGAGAAAGAGAGGTGGAAAAGTCCGCAGAGGCCTTGAAAACAGAGCATAATAAAGTTTATGTGGGTCCAAGCGAGCAAAACGACACAACAATACAATTGTCACCCCCTAACTAAAAAGGAAGCCATACTATAGTGGAAAACATCTCAAACGTTAAATTTATTTAATTAATTTAAACAATTTCAATTTACATATATTATTATTACAAAACATCTGTATATAGTATAATATACGTTCATAAATCTAATATAATATATATTGTCATATAAATGTTATATTTTAGAAAAATACTATAAATTTGAAGAAAGTCATTATTGTTCTACTATATGTAAGAAATGAGTGCTATATGTACAGTATTGTACAATTAACCTCCAAAAAACTGTGTTTTTAATTCAAGTATTGTAATACATGCAAATTATTAGTGCCACAAGCAATATTTTTATAGCTTGTTTTATACAGTATATTATTATAGAATTTTAAAAACCAGTTACTTTAACTTTAAAAGTAATAAAAACTGAAATATATTAAAATAAATTTTATAAAGCCTTATAAAATTACGTGTTATAAATTAACATTTTCTGATGTTATAAATATTACTCTCTTTCTCTCTCTCTCTCTCAGCAGCATGAAGAATTAGACCTTAGAATGAGGATACTCGGATGTTAAACCCAAGTTTATGCTGTATATGAATTAGGTAAGGGATAACCATTTCTAAAGAGCAAGCACACATTCTGGAGTGGTAGTAATAGCAACAGCAGCTAGAAGAGGAAAATGACGATTTGTAAAGCTGGTAAACTTGCTTGGTTTTCAGGGTAATATAAGGTTCCACTGTAGTATACCCCCCTTCTCCTCACTATAGTAGTAGAATCCTTAAGCTTCATCTTTCTTGATCCTCTTGTCCTTGCATAAGTACCCCTCACATCTTCTCTCTCTCTGTTTCTGTGTGTAGCCTTGTAAAATCAAGGTATACATTCCTTAAAAGGTAGAACTGAATATTACATAAATTGTTAGATAAAACATTATAAAATAATGACGTCATTATATTTATTTCTATCTTATTTTTTTTATCTTCTTTTTTATAAGACTTTTGGGATATGAATTAGCCCTAAAGCAAGCATGGGGAATGGTGTAGTAAGGAAAGATGTACTCGCATATACATCATCTTTTCTCTCTCTCTCTCTCTCTCTCTCTCTCTCTCTCTCTCTCTCTCTCTCTCTCTCTCTCTCTCTCTCTCTCTCTCTCTCTCTCTTTCTTTCAGTAGGTTTCGTCGTCGCTATATAGCTACTGCCTCAAGGGTACTACCTCTCTTCGCTACCTCGACTTCTGCATGCATAATTATAAGCACTTCCTTCTACCTTAACTCCAAGCTTTGCTTGCTTGTACGACAAAATCTGCTGAATTTGCTGAAACGTTTATTCAAATAATGCTCCTCGTACCTACTGCTACTAGATCTTGACTTAAAACGTACAGCATCATGTACTTCATTTCTTATTATATATAAGACTTTGTATAATATTGTAAGATTATAAATCACACAGCGCATTTTGCTGTGAGTTGCAATTTAAAGACTCAGGTAATCTTCTATGTCAAGTAAAGAGTTTTAACAAATAGGCCTACGAGGCATTTAAAATTATGCAGTATATTATACAAAAAAAAATATGCAAAGTGCTTCTATTTTTGTAAATGATGCATAGTCATTTTGTCATCTTAAAAACAAAAATAAAATTACTTTATAATATATAGCTGCATACTAAATTGAAAATTAATATGATTACCATCATAAAACTATTTCATTATTATATTTAAATTTCTAATTTGTATGCAGAATAATACTATATAAAATTGCTTGATAATAAATTGCATTTTAATTAATTTAATCTTACATAAAGTCACTACATTAAAAATATAACTGCACTAATTACCATTTTAAAATTTATATAACAACGTATATGAAATAATAATTAATCTCTTACATATATCAGAAACAAGTATGAATAAAATGACATATATTCATAAAAATTAATATCTTATACTCTTAATAATTTTGCAAATTTTCTTTGTATTATTAAAATCTAATTTTTTACTACTTTACAAAAAATCAGCAGCAATATTAATGTTATTTTATTTTTTACATAAAAAAATCTCTTTTTCTTCATTGCTTACTTTCTCCCGAGGCTGCAGGTATACCATTGTAAAGTCAAAGTTTTCTTAGCAATGAAGTTATCTTACGTAACTGGTATCGAGTCAGGTTGAGGCGTGAGCGGTGACTTGTGTAATGGAACGAACTTAGTATGAAGAACCAAGATGCCTCGAGCCAGAGAGAGCTACTACAATATCTCCTCCGTTCAGCCCTGAAGAAGCAACCACCACGAAATGACATTAGTCTTCTAACACGCGTACTGCAGAGAAAGTTTTCTCGCCACAATTTATAGCGATTCAGCAGCAGAACGAGAAGTCTTCACTTGCCTTGTCTGCTATTAGCTATTCGTTCGCGGGACGTCATATTCTCTCTCTCTCCCAACCTATTTCTCATAGTCTCTATTCAATTTGCATCTGAAACAGTTTTCTTAACTTTCACTGAATAGATGATAAGAAGATATAGGTGTAACACTATATAACTATGACGTATATATTAATGCAGAGATTTTTTAATTAAACTTGAAACATTTTAAAAAAAAAATCTATATATATTTTCTAACGAAAAGTCATTTATAATAGTAAAACTTATACAATTCATTTGTTTCTAAAATAATTATTTTATTTAGCACATATTTGATTCCCAATATGAATGGAATTGTGTTTTAATAATTATATTTTCCTTGTGAATTTTTTTAGTATTTTTCTTTTCTTCTTTTACAGTTAAAAGATTTACAGAATGACACTGCTAAGTAAAGTTAATCTGGATATTATGCAGGTAGGGATATTAAGCAAAGGTAACAAGTTAAAGTTGAGCCTGTGTTAATTCAGCATTTGAGATGCAGAATAAATGTTACTATATTATAATTATGTAATAATAAAAACCAGAAACAAAATATTAAAAAAAATTATAAAAAAAATCATATTATTTGCATTTGCTAAATTAATTAAAGAAACATATAAATATTAGTTATATATATATATATCATATAATAATTATATAAAAGATCTTACATAGATTTATATATTGCAAAAAAAAATAAATAAATAAAATAAAAATAAATAAAGTCGTCATTGAAATGGAAATGGCCAGGGTCTAAATTTTTGCTTCTTAAATTTTCTTTTTAAAATTCAGTAAAAGAATATACATGTTACAGTTGACTCGAATAGACATAATGTCTTGTCTTATTCGTGCCAACGCCAAAATATTATGAATGTATGCGCATGCAGATTTCGTGCGACTTCGTATTAGCTCTCTCGTAGACATGGCTTTGGTCAGACCTCTCTGTATATTCTCAGTAGTGATGCTATCGGAAAAAACACGCAAAGAATAAAAAAATGATAGGGAAAGAAAATGCTCTGACAAGCAGCATACAATAATATATATAGCAAGGAATGTTCCTTATACAACAACGATAAAAAGGAAGTTGCCTATTAAACTCCCTTTCTTTTATAAGCGTATATTTTAAAATCTTATTATTATATTATAAATTTTTATTTACATGCAAACCTTAAACAATATAAAATTTGGTTAAATTTGAATTAAATTGGTTGATAACAAGATCTATAATAAATATTTTATGTTTGCAATTTTAATTTTTTTAAGAATTTTGGAAGATTTGTCATTTTTTACAAATTATTTAAAAAAAAAAAATCCGATTTTAGTATTTTTTTAAACATTGAAAATTTTGTTTTTTACAAAAAAAAAATATATATAAATTTTATAATACCAGATGGTCGCGTGATTTTTTATTAACAAATATATTATTTCATTATTGCTGCTTATTCATAAAATAACATTTTATTAATTCCTGTAATGTAAGTATTAAATTTTAGGTTTCTGAACCAATTCTTAATAACAATCAAATCATCATAAAACTTCATAAACTTTAAATTTTAATTACAAAATCTAGCTGTGAATTGAAACAATCAAAATCAATTGCTTTCTGTAATTGAAACTGATTACAATTTGATATCTCATCAACCTTATCTTCATACAAAATCAAATTATGTGGCTTAATTGTACACAGCTATATATTACATTCATTAAAGTGCAATGAGATTTGTAATGAGATATCTTTAATTTTAAGCAATAAGCATCTGCGACATTTTCTCTTGAATAGTAAATACAATAATACTGTATATTATGTAATAAAGTTAAGAGCGCCACTAGTTTAAAGGTGGTATTACTATGTACTAATACAATAATGTTAATTCATAGTATTTCACTGGCGACGACTAAACCTCCATGGTACATAAAGTAATGAAGAGTTAGTGTAGTTCTCATCTAACACAGCTGGGCACACATATACATAATGTATCTATCTCGTGGTTGAAGGTATAGTAACAAACGTATATTTGCTGTGGTATAAGGGGGAGGACTAGGTACATAATATATCACAGTACGCTACTACACTGCAATACAATATATTCAAATCTAAACCATTTACTTAACCAATAATTACATTGCATTTCTGAATGCATAACCTAAATGCAAATAATGATAAAATATTTCATATTTACATGACATAATTATTATGTATGTACACATTTAATAAATATATATGAAATATTATTATAAAAGTTAAAGTTTATTTTTTTTTTAATACATTAATTCAATATTACAGTTGTTATCCTGTAATTAAACTCGCTGACAGTTTTAAGTTGTCACATTTTTTTAATGTATTACATTTTTTTTATAGATTATTACCATGAAACAACCGGAAATAGCGTTGTAAAATAATAAAACATGAAACAATTCTAGAATAATATAAATAACGAACCATAGAGTCTAAATGTTTTTATATTAAAAAAAAAAAACTCATTTTTATAATGTGTAAACTGGTGTATAATAATATATAAAATAGCTTTATTATAAAAATATTTTTTTATGAGAGTGTAAAAGCCGGATCTTTCATCATCTTTTTTTCTATTTCACTAATGGCTGCTTCTCTCTCTCTCTCTCTCTCTTAGTAAGAGAGAGAGATAGAGAGAGGGGGGGGGATAGAGGAAAAGGTTATTGAAAGATGCTTCTGTGGCGCCTGTGGAAATAGCAAGCAGCAGAGAAGTTTGCAAGGTGGTGACTTCAGGAAGGAAGAAGCAACGTACGATTTTGCAAGTAAAGCAGCTGCTGAGAGTTAAAGCAGAAGTCAAAACCTCTCACTCGGAAGAAATTCCTATTTCCTTATTACTGGAGGGCAAGGGCAGACCATCAAGGGAATATTATATAGGACCTTATATACCAGTTAGGGAAGAAGCCAAGTTGGATATTATGTAATAATATCATTGGAGTGCATGCAAGCAAGCAAAAATATTAAACTTTTTGATATATTTTTATAAAAAAAAATAAAGAATTCTGAGAACTATATACATAATTATATAAAAATGCTATTATCAATATTAAAAAGGAATTTAGAAAGGCATAGTAATATTTGGTTACTTTAAGGAAGTTGTATCTATAAAAAAGTAATTTTATCTCGGATTAACCTTTATATAATTCACAATAGCTTATATTTGTTTTGTCACAAACATCTATGTATTTCAAGATGCAGTTTCATAATGATTTACAGTATATATAATGGTCAATATATTGCAATGAACGTTTTTAATGAGTAGATTATAATATATTATATAGTAGTACAGGAAACAGAATGTATATTCATAGATATGATGTTTTTTCTGCATTACTTTACATACGATTTCCTTTTTCGTGTACCACCAACTCTCGTTGCTGTATCCTCTTCTTAACCTAGTAAGAAATACTTTCCGCTTGTATTATATCGTAGCTCAACTAGCAAGAAAGTACCAAAGTTTGGATTATTATTAAAAGCATTAAAGCAAATTAATAGTGTAGTGATATTATTTGATGGTTCAAAGTATGAGACTAGAGTATATAAAGGAGAAATATGTAAGATGGAATAAAAAATGGGGAGAGAGAGAGAGAGAGAGAGAGAGAGAGAGAGAGAGAGAGAGAGAGAGAGAGAGAGAGAGAGAGAGAGAGAGAAAGAGAGTGGAAGCAGCTAGCTCGGAGCTAGAAGAAGAACCAAGCAGTAAATATTTAATTTGCTGCAAAAGGAGAGCGTTCCTCTGAACCAAGCCAGAGGAGTACGTTGCTGTGTTGCGTGGCTGTCTACCTAACCTCCTTCAAGGAAACGAAAAAAAAAAAAAAAAAAAAAAAACATAAGTCAAGGAAAAAAAAGTAGTATTTATTTTATTATAGCAACGCATCAAAGTTAATGCTGAATGTAAGAGAAAGAACGTTGGTATAAAAAATACTCAATAATGGGAAATAGGTGTAGTATAAAATATCTAATGGGTAATGGTATATTAAGATATGAATAAAATAACTTATATATTGCACAAGAGTAATATTTCAAAATGCAATCTTTTTAATGTTTTTAATGGAAATATTTTCCTTTTTAAATATTAAAACGCATCACAATAATCATTATTATATTATATTTGACATTTATGAAAGGTAGTCCATTTTTTGTTATTTTTACTGTATATAAACATTTTATATCAAGTATAATATACATTATAGATTTATTTAAATTATACCATCCAGTTTTTATATACATGCACTTTAATATTAAAAAGAAAAAATATGAAAATTTAATAAATTTTACAAACTTATATTATATTTAGAAATGTTGACATTTTTATTCAAATTCTATTTTGATATTATATAAAATTTCAAGTGTAATGGTTACCAACATATAAGCTAAATTGGAATATGCATGTCAGACTGTCATATTTGCTAAGAAGATTTCCCCATACACATATTCATGTTGGCAGTGTAAGCGAGTGTTTGTTTGCCACTTAGTACGGAGTATATGGATGTGGTAGTTGTATAAACTGCTGCTATAGAGTTGCACTGTAAAGGGGAAAAAAGCTTCATTCTTGGCAAACTCAGAGGATAGGTAATTTTTTGTTATCTAGTTATACAAATACAAAGAATATACAGACAGAATTTTTTTATTTTATTTTAGCTTAAACATAAGGTATTTCTACTAAACCTTCTTTTTTATTTAAATACGCAGAAAATTTCATTTCTTTCAAAATATTTCATACATATTAAATTAATTTAAAATATGTATTTATATAAATAAAATATTATTTTATTATAAGATTTCAATTATAATTAATATAAATTATTTAATTTTACATCAAATTAATATTAAATGATAAAATATACTTGTACATATAAATTGCTCTTACATTTGATTGATATTTTATTTAATTTAATTAATAAATTGTTAGCATTTTATTAAATGGCTCCAATTCTATATATAACTATATATTCCTGTGGTTTTGGCAGTTTTATTGAGTATAGAAGAAGAAGATTTGATGTTGAAATTCGCGGCAGATAAGTTTTCCAAACATCTCTAAAAGCTCTCTTCTCTGCTGCTTGTCTGCCTTTCGCACTACTCTTCCAAGGGAGAGAGAGAGAGAGAGAGAGAGAGAGAGAGAGAGAGAGAGAGAGAGAGAGAGAGAGAGAGAGAGAGAGAGAGAGAGAGAGAGAGAGAGAGGATGTTTCTTCAACCGATCCGCCGACACCTCTACCACCCCTCTCCCTCCATCGGCCCAACGCTCTGAGCAGAATGTCAAACATGCGATGGTGGTGAGAATCAGTATATATATATATATATATATATATATATATATATATATATATATAGGGATGGGGTAGAAGGGGGGGGATCAACGAACGACAGCAGACGGCCAAAAACCCCACCAGAACCACCCCCATTTTTTTTTTTCTTCCATCAGTATCTGCCTTTAAAACCGCGTTTCTCCCCCAACAACTTTTCGTAAGGTTTCTGATGCACCCACTAGAATCTTAAATGTGACAGTATATAAAAACTAGATACCTGCAGTCCTTCAATATGCTATATATGAGTCTGTTGCAAAAACTTATCGTTCAATTTCAAAATTATAGAAAATAAATTCTCTTTAAAGTAAAGCTGATTATAGAAAGTGCATTTTTTGGTTTAAATTATTAATATAAACAATTTTAAACTCCCTCCTCTGTTTTAACCCCAGTGATTTATTTCATTCCTTCGATACTTGTTAGGTACACTTGAGGGAACATATTTTATACTTAAAAATTTAAAAATATTATCAAATGAATAAGAGTTAAATATAGAAACAAATTACAAATGTACAGCAAAAATTAAATGCAAATAAAATTTTCATACTATTGAATTATATTTAAGAAATATATATTTTATACCTATTAAATCAGAAAAAAATAATTATTCTTACCAATTTATGTGTAAATAATTAATAAGTAGTTTCTACGTCACTTGATTTTTATACAATCATAACATTTTTTATTTAAAATTTTCATTTACTAGCTAAATCTTTTTTTTTTTTTTACACCATTGGGTTTTCCTCTCCAATATTTTGAGGTAACATATATTATGTGTGAGAATGTGTGCATCGTGGCATGTCATTATCGCACGAATAACACCAGCTTAGAGCAGCAATGAATGGTGACAGGGGGGGAGGACTTTCTCCCGACGTTCCCGCAATAATCTCGCCACCGTGCTGTCACACCCATGCATTCGTCGCTCGAGGCTGCTTGTATGTAGAGAAAGATGACACACTTGCTTCTCTGAACATCTTCATCAAAACCACGATCGAATTCCAATGTTATACCTCAAAATCTTATATAAAGGTAAACCACATTTCACTTTGATTACTTCAAAACTTTATCTCTATCATTTTCTCTTTCTTTTATAAACTATTATAATAAAAAAAATTCAAATTGTATTTTTAAATCACAAATTATTATAATCTTAGATAAACTTTATCCGTAATTGGAATTGAAATTTAATAATATTAATTAAATTTTTCACCATAATAATATTATGAAATTTCTGAGGGAAAAAAAAAATCCCCTTAAGGATATGCAACTTGTTCAGCATGTAATTTTCCAGATTTAAATCCCATTTTTTCATGCCTCAATTCTATGGTGTGTTTTTTTATTTCTATTTTCTTTATTGGTTTCATTTCAGACTAGTTCTACATGGTTATGGATACATATGTAATTTATGTTCATAATTTATGTTTGATTTTTATTAATTTTTCACTTGTTACTAGTTAGAGGGAAGAAACTTGAAGCAAATAGAAAATGCGGCTGCATATATATACAACTTTTGAGTGAATCATTCACTATATATTAACAACACATGCAATATAATTTATGCATAACAACAATATATAAAAATTAATGTTGTAGAACTGAACAATTTACGTAAATATAACATAATTAAGTACACATATTATTACATCATTAAATATCTGATAATCTGGTTTGACAATTTTTGTTATTAAAAATGACACTTAAAGATAAAATCTAAATAAATAGTTACAAAATTTGTAAATTTCTTGAATACTATAACTTAATTTTGTTACATTACTTCTCAATTTACTCATTCTCTTTTCATGTAACACGACACCATGTATATAGATATCTATCTAAATTTCAAAGTAAACTTGGCGGTCAACGTATAACAGGAGGAGTTAGTGGGATATATGGAGGAGTTACAAACGTGTTGTTAATATTTGCGATGCAAATCTAACCACTCTCTGCACTAGTTTCCCTTTCTATTACCCCAAAACTCTCTCTATGTATGTTTACTGTTAGTTCACCACCATCACTATAGTTGAACTGAGCCTAGTACTATTATGCTGGTACACAGTACACAGTCACTCATCTACTACTGCTTGTTGTATTTCCCCTGAGTTTCTATAACCAACCCCTTTCTACATAGCAAACCTGACTATATTACCCTAACATATGCCTCCTCTATTAGTGAGAGAATCATGCAGCCACTATAGTTTTCAACCTATGTAACTTTATATAATTATTGCAATGTAATGTAAATTTATTAAATTCTATATATTTGCATGTTCAATATACTGTATATTTACCATTAGATCTGTTTTGGTTTCATAAAGAAAATATTTGATGGATCTTTATTAAATTAAATTATATTATTTGATGTGTATTCGTTGAAAGAACTTAATGTTATTCCCTATGGTGTGGTGGCGTCAATTGATGATGCGCATCTAACGCCATCGTGTAAACGTTATAACGAATGCATGTTTACACTTGCATACGAACCTCTCTGATTATAACATGTAAAATTTAATTACATTTATAGTAAGTAAATGACCAAGTTTTTTTTTGTTGCTCTTTAATGAAGTTAATAGCAATAGTAGCTATGGAAATATATTATATGTTTTTCCCAGCTGCAAACTTATAAAATTAAAGCAAACATATGTAAAATTTGAACCCATAATATTATAAATGAAATTGAAAGACTTTTTGATAAGACTTGATACTGTACATTATTTATGTTCAATGATTCTATAAACGTTAATTGTGAGATTGTATTACTGTGATATTAATTTTAATTAAAATACTACACAAATTATACATATAAAAGATAGCTATCGTCAAATAAATTACTAAACTTTAATTATACAAGTGCGAAAATTGTACACCTTCAATTATATTAAATAAATTTTTTTGTAATCATTTCAACATTACACTAAGAATAAAATTATTTATTTATGAAGTATAATTTTCTTAAAACTCTTATTATAACTTATAAATAACTTATCCTTGTATATTGTATTATGTTATAAAATATTTATAAATAATAACACATTATAGAATATAGTGTATCGTAAAAGCCTTTGGGTTTCTCTATATTTTTTTTTTGTTATTTAAAGCTTTAAACAACAAACAAGAAGGTAAAGCCTCTTTATATAAATTTTAAGATTGTGTTCTTAAACTCACAGTGGAACACAACACAATAAGAAAAAGGAAGAGAGAATATACTTGAAAACAGACTCACAACATGTACTCTCTCTCTCTTTCGTGTACCAACATTGAAGTAAAGAGTATATATAGATTATGCTAGCTATAGCATCTTATACCACCATTTCCTTCTTTGTGATGCATGTTTTCTTAATACGTAGAGTCGGGCATGAAATATAAATTAGAGAATCGTCTTCTTTGAGAGCGGTGGTGAAGAGAGAGAGAGAGAGAGAGAGAGAGAGAGAGAGAGAGAGAGAGAGAGAGAGAGAGAGAGAGAGAGAGAGAGAGAGAGAGAGAGAGAGAGAGAGAGAGAGAGAGAGAGAGAGAGAGAGAGAGAGAGAGAGAGAGAGAGAGAGAGAGAGAGAAAGAGAGAGAGAGGGTAGGGATTTGCGGAGATGAAGAGTGGTACACAGCAAGAGTGTTATTACTGAAGGCAGAAAGTAGGTAGTAAGCATCAACTACGATTTCTAACGTTCTAAGTATAGATAGATATTTTTATATAAAGTTGGTACCCTGGTAAAGTCACTCTGATGATAAGTGAATGACACACTGAGGTCGATAAAAGCCGTCGCCTCCAGCAGACCAAAGTGAACGCAGTGTGGTAGCTCAAACTCAGGTCCGCATTAAGGTCGGAACGCGCCTCAAGCTTCAAGCAACATGATATGAAAAAAAACACACATCATCTTACAATATAATCTCTATTGACATTTTATTATAACAACACTGATGTTAAATATTAAAATACATGTTTTTATTGTTGAAATTTTACATTGAAGAAACGTAAAAAAAAAGACAAAGACTAAAAAATAAAAGTAATATTTTTACTTTTATATTATATTTTATAAGTAATATTACAAATATATATTAAATTCACTGAGGAAAACTCAATTTTGTTATTCATATTATGTATATGAACTATCGTATTTGTAAACAAATTATATACAAAAATATATCAACATGTTTACGTGATATTTATATTGAAAAATTTCAGCTGCGTATATAGTTTTCAATTTTGTAAATTCAAATCATGATTTTCATGTGATCCGTGTTTTAGCATCGTGACTGTGATTGTCAATATTAAACACACGATAAACAATTTATTGAATACAAATATATACACTTTTAAACTAATTGTAAAATTTGAAATTGTTAATAAATCATTTTATTATAAAACTTACGAATGGGCATATTTAAAGACAGGTGCAAAATTACGAATTGATAGAAAATAAGATACGAGCCACGATATATTATGATTGGTGATTAAATTTCTTCACGGATCGCGTTATAAGCAACACTAACATATAATTTAACAATCACACTAATGTATTTATTACTTTTTAAATAAGAAACAAAATTAATTATAATTTATTGTTTAGTAAATACATATTTACACTTACGTTAGTAATTTAATGCTAATTCTATGATGTAATACTGTAGGAACAAGATACGTTTTCAAATCATAATTTATTTTAATAAAAGGTTTATTAAAAAACAAAATTTAATTTTTTTGTGAATTGCTTTTAGTGCGTAATAGAAATTTTAAAATAAACAATGTAAAATTTGATAAATAAGTTTTGTATGAAAAACGTAATGAAATTTGCATGGTATTATTATGTAAGTATCATTACAGCTAGAATGTACAAAAAAGTTTAAAATTAACAAGGAAATAAACTAGAGGAAACAAAATATTTTTTTACAGCAGTAAATTCTACCTTTTTTTAGCAATAATTGTTGATGAAAAAACTAGAAAATTAAAACAAAATAAATTCTACAGAATATAAAGTAAAAGCTGCTTTCTGAAAAACTTTTTCAACTATAAAAGAATTAACACATTATCATTATATACTTCTAATTAATTATATCTAATAACTTAAATATATAGATTAAAAAATATTTCATATTTTAATAATTAAATTTCCGATAAAAACGGGATTCCACTTTTTAATTCTCTTTCAGCTAATATGTATATTTGTGTTAAAAATACTTGTAGATTACAATACAAAAATAATAGAAAAGTTTGAATTTCAGAAACCTTGTTAATTTAAGTGTTATATAGTAGCATTCATGTATAAAGCATATAATTATAAACGATATTAAAAAGTCTTTGAATAGGAAAATTTATAGATTGTGCAAATATTGTAAACATAAAAAATATATATTTTTTTAATATTTTTCTACATGAGAAACGATAAATTTATTTAATTAACTAACGATCTACCAATTACGTCACCAGCAAAATTTTTTTCTCTAGATAATTAAAAGTAGGTCTGATGTGCGAGCAAGCAATGATACAAAGAGGGCTACAAAACATGGCAACGTAGTTTCGATGCGTCATCTAAGTCCACCCTTTCTACCCTCCTTTTTATAGAAGTAATTGAAATTCCTGGGTAGTGACGCGAAGCCGATAGGCTCCATAGCACCTTCATATATACCTGGGCCTCCATCAATTAATTAGCTAGCAGTTTTTTTTACTCTGTCTTTCATTTTTTTATTTATTTAACTCATTTATCATTTGACCTTAAAAAGTTAATTGAAAATATATAATAAAAAAACTTATTATAATGTATAAGTCATAATTTAAAAAAAAAAACGATGAATTTATTGATTAATAATAATTGAACAAACATTATTTTATACTTCATTACTGTAATTATCTTTTCACATACTTTTATTTAACCACTTTTAATATTATTTTAAAATGATTGTTTATGTTATAAAATAACAAAAAATTAAATAAAAATATATTAAAAGAAAATCAGTATCTGGATAAAACTAAACATTATTTTTCTTAGCATTAATTTTTTTTATAGGTTGAAAGTATAAAGTAGAAATCTGAGAGCCTATGGGGCAAATAGAATCTGCTATAAAAACAACATTTTCTATAAAATAAAAAATTTTATATTTTAAATTTTGCTCAATAGGTAAAAAAGAACACCAGCCCACCATACTTTTTTTTTTCTCTTTAAAATGATTTGTTTTTTAATGTTTACTGTAAAGATTTGGGACTCACTGGAAAGGAATAACAAGATCCTTAACAGTAATATGATGCTTCAAAATATGAATAAAAAGCAATATATATTATTTTTTTTCTTGCTTGCCGGCTGCTACATGAGAATAAGGAACGTGACGAAGCGTAAAACCTTACAACATGCACCTCCTTTCTTTGCTAGCTGGATAGACGACGTTGTGTGATTGTCAAAGCTGCTTTCAAACTTGAAGACACTTTGATGATATACATGTTAAACTACGTTATATCATGTACATGTATATAAGAGGAACTAGATACGCTTAACTAGTTCAAAATTTTCATCCTATAGCAAGACCAAGCCTAATCTTTTTAATCGTCTAATTTTTTCCTCGTTCATATAAATGTTATAAGAATGTTGTGACGAAGAAATAATTTTTAATTTATCCTCAATAAAACATAGTCTCGTATATTTTAATCTGAAATGGTATACCAAAGGATAAAGAATACCTTCCTTAAAGACGTAATTTTTTATTGCAGATTTGGATAGAGATCTCATGTTATGTATTGTAAATATTTTTTCAATTTTTTTTTAAGCCTTTAACACCCTTAAAATCGTACTGCAAAACGCTATGACGTCATATTCATGCAAATATTTAACAAGCAAGGATAGGTAAAGATTTTACATCATAGTATTTTTCCCCTCCATTTTAAAGGGCTATAGAAGGTTTAAAAAATTTTGAAATAAATTCATAATACATAACTTTAGGTTGTCTATCCAAATATGCAGTAAGAAATTCATGAAATTAGTCTGTTAGGCATGTTATTAGGTATGTTCGTAAATCCTGCCCAGTATACATTTTCTGTCCTGTTCGATCGACTTTATGCCGAATGCAGAACAAAATGCAGTGCAGAAAACCTACACACAGTTCAAGAATTTACATACAGACCTAATATTAAATATATATTTTATATACAGTGTATATTAAAATTCTAACATGTATAAATATTATTATTTTAACTTTTGAATTAATTTTATTGATTTTAGAATTAAATTATAAAGCGTTAAAAAACAGACATTTCTAAGTACCCATTGGATTTGATGAGGTGAAAATATAATATTATATTTAATCAGAAATCTATTCAATTTATTTTCTTTATAAAATAATTTTCATTTGTATTACTTTATAGAGATTCAGCTGTATTCGTATGACATTCCACCGTTACTGTTGTAACGTGGCTTTATGAATATTAATGTTTATTACCACCTCGTTCACCCAACCAACCTTATACCATACAGGCAACAAGGTGGCTAATATATATATATATATATATATATATATATATATATATATATATAACTCTTTATAATATAATATATTCTGCTTACCGTACTAACTGCCTACCCTTATAACATATAATTAATCATATTATACAACAACACATATAATATAAAGAAAATAAAAAGAGGTTAAAGGAGCAAATAAAATAATTTAAAAATAAATGAAAAGGTTGAAAAATGAATATATATTTTCTTTTCATCTAATTTTACAACACGATTCTTTAATATATATTATGTTCCTTTTCTCTTTTTCTAAAACCCTTTTAAGTCCAGTAGAAATTTTCTCTTTGTGGTTGGACATTTATTAGAAGAGTGCTCACACAACTTTTTCCGTTGCTGCTTTGTACGATGTTACCTTCACCTTATAAGTATTTAGACGTGTGTTTGATGATTCTAGTGAGTGAACATTGAGTTTTTAAGAAATATATGTCACCTTTTATCAACAGAAAAAACACATGGATATACCCAAGGAAGGAAATTCTATTTATATTACACCGTAGATAAAGGTCTTGCATGCCAAAGGCAAGGATAATAAAAGCGGAGAATTGTATATTGAAGTACGTTTTCATTAACCTTCGGGACATTTCCCTAATTAAGCCAACAGTAATCAGTTTAGAGCAGCTGGCCAATGAAATGCACTTTTAAAACATGACGTGATGACGTCACTGGAAGACAAAATGGCGGTGACTTCAAAGTAAGCCCTCCTCTAATTTATATTATTATTGACCAGTTCATATTCAAATGGGTATGTTTTGAAAGTACTTCGTGTTCAACCAATGAGAATCTTCGTTACAAAATGTCTACCAATGACAGAAGACGTTACAAACACAACGAATATAATATTAAATGTGACATAGTTAAAATATGCATGTGTGAATTAATAATTAATTAAATGTTCTATTACACGAGATCTCATGACACTTTTTATTTCTTATAGCATGTATACATATAATTTAGAATACATACAATTCTGATTATATACTTTAAATTTATTTGTGTTTAACAAGCCTACACTGTTATAGCTCTTTTATTATAACAAACCCTTTTATTATAATACTAGCATTGTTTCAGTAGAATTGTGCTGACAATGTAAAGTATAGTCTAAAATATATTATTATACATAAATTGATTAAAAGCTAGTACTAAACAATGGTGTATAGAAACTGTTTTAAAATAATATTAAATTATTTAATTTGATATTTAAAATTTCTATTCATTAATATTTACACATAGCTCTATAGTTATTCAAAGAATTGAAAATAATTTGACAAGGCTTCTGAAAATAAATTTCGATTTTTTTTTCACAATTACATTATTATTCATATTTTCATGTGTATTAATTAATAATCAACAATATTATTCTTCATTTAAAAAAAAAATGGTAAAATACACAATTCAAGGATGTTATTCAAGTTTGTATAAAATAATGTAAAAACAATTCGGATCACGCAATATAATTTTTTTCTCTATGTAATATTTTAAGTTTGAATTTGACAGATTTATTAGTAGCATGATATACTTCTGTAGTAACTTTTTTTTTTTAGATAATAATTATTCTAATAGAAGATGAAAATCAAAACACGCACAGTTACAGTTGATTACATATTTATATATATATATATATATACACTCAGAAAATATTTAAAGCAAATATCCTAAAAAGCAACACATTTACTGTGTTGTTTTTGTACCTCAAAGGAAAAATCCTTAAATCTTACACACACGGGAGTTTAGAGTTCAACACATCAAGATGTTTAAATTTTTACACATTTAGTGTGTTGGATTCTAAATTTTTGAGCGTAAGATCCAACACCCCTTGAGCGTAAAGTTCTACACAGAACTGCTTAAAATGTTACACACTTGGTGTAAGATTCTACGCCCCAAGAGTGTAGGCTGCTAAGCTTTTTGTGTGTAGCTTTCTACGCACCTAGTGTTTAGTTTTCTAAGCTTTTGTGCGTAGCTTTCTACGCACCTGCAGTGTAGAATTTTATGATTTTATATATATTATAATAGTATTATACTATAGCCATGTCTCTTAACTTTTCGAAGACTTATAAGTGTATACGATAGCATATTGAATATTATAAATTAAAATACATCTCCTAATTTTTGGCTGCCTAATTATTATTCGAATTATTATTTATTCCTCTTATATATTTATGATTTTCTTCCGTATTTTTAAAACAGCTTCTATCCTCTTAAGTATCCTAAAATTAAAAAATAGTTATAATAAATTATACTATGATAATTGTGTATTTGCTTAAAAAAAGGTGGTTTCATGGATAAAATATAATTAAAATTTACATTTTTTGTTATTAATGCATTTTTTTTATTACTTAAGAACACAGATATCACATGAGTAAAAAAAATGATGATGCAAGTAACAAAAAAGTAGATTATATTAAACAAAAACTTTTTATGCAGTTCTATAGTTTAATAGAAAGACAAATTTCGTACGTACTTTAATAACCATTTGTAGGTGTACATATAATTATATTAATATATTTTAGACAATATTTCTTGAAACACTCATTAATACAACGGCACATAAATTGATGCTGAAAGCATTCTTGCACATATTACACTCAAATACTCGAGTTTTTATTGGGTTTTCAGTGCACACAAGGTTATGCCATGGCGACTCCCCGGCTTCTTGCCCGCCTAAACGAACGTTTAATCAAATCTACAGTTTCAATACACTGCTACACACTCGCACACTTCACACACTATTGTCGCATTATCTAAAACTCGATTACAACATGCACTTACAATCACAAGTAAAATATTACAAAATTTAAACTATCACGAAACGAAAACCTCATCAAATCCAGATATTGATGAACTAACACACAAGCGAGCAAACACACAGCAAAGAACTTCAGATCTAACGGTCGCAAATTCCTGTCTCTGATGACGCTGCGCGCATCCTTTGCGCAGATGTGTAACTGTGTAACTGTGTAGGACTTTAAACTGAAACAAAGTGTGTAAGGTTTTAAGCACTACTGTGTTGATTCTTATACGTTTTATTCTAAAAAGCAGCTTAACACATTTCGTGTGTTGCTGCTTAAGTTGCATGTGTAGGATTTTAAAAGAAGGTGTGTAAGATTTTAAGCACCAATGTGTTGATTCTAATACTTTTTATTCTTAAGTCCAACTTAACACATTTCGTGTGTTGTTGTTTAAGATGCATGTGTAGGAAGTTACCTAGCTTGGTGTGTAAAACAACTTTTTAAACAGTTTTGTTGCTTAACTTTTACTCACCAAAGGTGTTGAGTTTTAAGAACATAGTTTTACCTCTCTCGTTACACTCTTGTATACTGACTTTTTACACACTTTCATCTTAAAATCTTACACACCTTGGGCGTACCCATACATCTTACACACTTAATGTGTAGACTTCTACTCATTGAAATCTTAACATTTAATACCTTTGTGTTAGTTCTTACACATTTTGAAAACGCAACACACAATGCGTAAATTCTAACACTTTTTGCTTAAGATCTAACACTTTTTACGTGGGATTTTTAAGCAAAAAGTGTACAACACGTCTTTACACATGTAGGTGTGTTGGGACTTTTCTGCGTGTATATATATATATATATATATATATTAAAAATAATAAAAAAATCTGCAAAAAAAGTAGCAATATAGAAGTATACCGTAAATGCTTCTTTTTTTTTTCTTCTTAATATTCTATTTTTTTTAAAACATGTAAAAGGTTAAAGTTTATATCTAAATGTTTCACATTGTATATTATGTTTTATATAAGATAGAGGAGCTCCGCCTAAAAAGAATATATATTTTTTCCTTAGTATATTTAAAGCCTAAGGGAATCGTTTGTCCTCGAAATTTTTATTCTCGCGTGCTGCACATTTTTTTTTCTTGTACTAGCTGGAAGGGTTGGGTGTCCAAAAAATTGGAGAATTGCTTCGGGGGTGGGGTGAGGGGGTGGAGGTCTTTTCTTCGGACGTCGACACTGCCACTCTGGAGCGTACAACGAGTAGGGTCTGTGGGATCACTTGGGAACCAGTGGGGAGGAAACTTGAGCGTAACGTCGTTGGCTCGGGAGAAAGAAAGGGGGTGGGTCTCTCTCAACAAGACGATGACGTTGAAATCATGACCTCCACGGGTTCAACCTAAGACTCTTGAGAGAAGACAAAGAGATGCTGCTGAGGTGACTCACACCATTCGTTCTCTTTTCAAACTTGGTCAATTTTTTTAAACAGAGAACAAAATTAACAATAATAATACAAATTTATAAAGAACTATATTTTACTAATCATTTAATTAAAGTAATCACATATTAATTAAAATAATTTTAAAATAAATTCATGAAAATTGATATTATGAAATATTTTATTTTATATATTTTTTGTATATATATTAAAATATGTTATTTCTACTATTTTAAATTATTCTTAATAAATTAATATAATTTTTGCATTATTTTTAAAAAGTTACAAATTAAAATGCAGATTCCTCAACATAATAAAAGAGATGCTTGGTGTTTTCTTAAGACAAGTTTATTATTATAAATGCAGTGTAACTAAAAGCGTCATCTTATCTGGTTGTCTGATTTCTCTTGTGGAGTTGTGAAAGTCTAGGGCGGAAACGGAAGTTAAGGGAAGAAGACTGGGGGGAAAGATGAGGGTGGAAAAGAAGGGGGGTACTGACCACTGAAGAGAGTTTGCGGGTCGGTGAATCGTACTGAAGAGGGTGGCAACCAACAACTTGAACACAAGTCTGATGTTTCAAGTAGAACTTAGCACCCGCCTACATTGCTTGCTTGCTTGCTTTCCTTTCTCGTCCCTCGCTTTCTTAGTAGCCTACGGCCAGCAACGCAATTTAACGCTTGTTTGTTTCTACAAAAAAATGGTGCTCATTCCTCCACCTTCAATAGAGAGAGAGAGAGAGAGAGAGAGAGAGAGAGAGAGAGAGAGAGAGAGAGAGCGAGAGAGAGAGAGAGAGAGAGAGAGAGAGAGAGAGAGAGAGAGAGAGAGAGAGAGAGAGTAGACTAAGAACACATTGATACAATCGAGCAAAAAGTGTTGCCAATAATACAGCAGTGACCACACTACTATACTTTCAAGTCTCTATGGTCTGGTATCACGGTCCAAGAGTGAGCCTTGCAATAACAACAACCTTCTCTTTCTATACTTTTGCTAACCCACCCTCTCGCTTGCTTGCTTGGTCTCATACAATTGATTTCTTACCCTGACGCCTTATTGCCTGGTGTTCTACTCATATTAGTTCTAGCTCTGTTACAAACACACACGCTACTAGAGCGGAGAAAACAACCGCAAACAAGCAAACAAAACTCTTCATAGTCCTCGTGGATTTGCAATTACATCCAAACAAACAAATACTTTTCAACACAAAGCTTTATATTTAGCTTGCTTTAACCAACATTTTAAAAATATATATTAAATAATAGTTTACGGTATACTTTCAACACTATAATTTTATTTTATAGTTTTAAATTTGCTGTTTTGTTAATTTAAGTGTAACTTTGTTATATTTATACAATTTATTAAAAATTAAATTATTTCAATAAAATAAAAAAGAATGTTAAATAATAATAATAATAGTTACAACAATCTTCAACAAAAATTATCAACATTATGTTTTGTCTTATACATCAATCAAATAGGCATATGCTATTGCAGTCTTCAATAATATTGTAGGAGGAAGCACCAATTAAAAGTCATTTTATTTGATTCCTTTGTTAATAATTATAAAAGTTACAAACTAGAGACTAACATTTTTTGTAACACATTTATGAAGCAACTTGAATTAAAATTTTGTAATATCATTACATTTTTTTTAAAGTCGACGAAAATTTATATTTAAAAAATATCAGTTTTTCATAAAATATTATCTTACTTTGAAACCATATTTCTCTCTCCTATATATAACTTGTTGTTTTCCGTTAAGGGGCAAAACGAAGAAAGCGTGCCACTCTCTCGCTAAAACGAGTAACAACAAAATGATTTTCATTTCGCGGTGAGGGCGTAGAGGAAATGTTTGCTTAACTTTCATCCAAAGAGCAAGCGGCTGCCGCGGGTGCTCCAGGCAACGCTAGGGGAGATGGATGGCAACCTCCTACCGCCCACCTTAGCATCTTCAGGTAAAGAAGGAGAAAGAAATAAGAGCTTGCTACCGCTCCACCGAGAAGCAACAAATTACATTAGAATGAATTGCCAAGCAGGCCAAACTTACAACCAAAGAAAACGAGCTTAGAAGTCAAAAGTTTGAGAGGTCTTCTTCGAAAAAATGATTTCAATCCTCCAATTTCATTATATAATATTTTTGTATGTATCGTAGCAACAAACAATATGACAAATTTTACGTTATATATACATATTTAATTTTATTATTATTATTGTATACATTTATTATACAATACCGTTTGCTTTTTTATGTTTATGTTCGCATTTTGCACTCACTGGTTAGTTAATTAATTCATATTATTCAATAATATAATAATGAAAATACTATGATGAAAAATTTTAATACAATTAAAATAACATCATTTTACATGCACGATGCTAAATATACAATACAATGAATGTATTGTTAAAAAAATAACATAAACTATTATAGGGTATATATATATGTTTATCACAAAAAACACAAATAAATAATTTTAATTAATTTATATTAAAAGTGAGTGTAATAAATAAAATGAAAATTTACAAGTAATAACTTTTTCCTTGAAATATGTTTTATAAAATGAGAAAAAAACACAGACAAGCATAATGAAGAAGTAGCTAGCTCGGCAACGTGTAGCTATTGTTTCATTAACAAAGTTGTTTATATTTTGCGGTCAGAAGCTCATTAACGTGTGTCATGGCATGATTTGTGAGCGTAATTACTGGTCTGCATCGCCGAGTCTCACCATGCTCGCACACAACCAATGGAGAACACAATTGCATTATCTACGTTAAAATTATCGTATTACGCGTAGGTTAAGATTACAACACAAAAATGTGTAAGCATATTTTGAATTAATATTTTATATTAGCTTATAATGTTAGGTTTGAATGCTGTAGTGACAATGAGCACACCTGGTTAATCAAGGTATATACAAAACGTGGTTGCGAGTTTAAATCCTAGTGCTGTGACTTAAGTTTAATTCAAAGATGGGAATGGTACATTTTGGATTTAATGATGAAATAATTCTCATCATCCATGAGGATTTTACAATTAACTTGGAAATATACTGGGATGAATAGCTTAGCTAGTTGCCTCTTTTGCTCCTAATCACCTTTATTTTACCCTCTCAATGATTTTCATTACAGTTCAAAAACAGACCTGTACAGGTGAAGTTCTCCTTATAAAATACATGTTACGTGTAAGACTGAAACTTAAGAAATTTAAATAAATAAAGTAACTTGCCTTTCACCTTTATATGAAATTGGTCTTGCAATTGAAATTTTTTATACAATAATGAAGACGTTTTATTATATCTAAATTTAATTTAATAAAGCATCTTAAGCCTCATAAATATTTTTGTTATGTCTCTTTTTTGCTTCGCTACCAATTAGGCTGTTATATATATATATATATCAATGCTCTCCAAAAAATTGCCTCTTTATTTTATGTTGTAGGCCATCTCCCATAACTCGCTGAGTTGTATTATTGTTATATTGTTATGCCACTGCCAGTTCATGTTCCTCAAGAAGCGGGCGATACAGACGGACATTTTTTTGTGAGCGTTTGTCATTGAAAGCCAACGAGAGATATCAAGCTAAGAAGTAGGTGAAGCTACATAATAGTGGATACTTTTTGTAAGCACTGGTGTACACCCGTCACAAAATCTTTTGCGAAAATCTCGGGGAAGCAACTCTATGCTTGTAATAGCCATGACTATTATTTATATGCTAAATTTCCTGCCACTCAATGATAATGGCCGACAACGCGGCGAATTTTGATGTTTATGAGTCACTTTAGTACTTTTCTGCGTTTGTTGGGAATCAATTAAAGAAATAAAAATGTAATTAACTCATTATCAGTAAAAAATATCACCACTCTGTCAATCTTTATCATGAGTAACAGGTAACTCATAATCGTAATGGCCCTAGCTGTTAGAAAGCATAGGATATCTTCTCTTATATTTTTGCAAAAGATTTGGCGTTGGGTTTACATGTAATTGGCGTCATAAAGTTACTGCGCCCCCTAGTAGTAACTGCTGGAACTACGTGCTTCTGGCGAGGATTGCTGTATATGATTAACATTGTAAAATCATGTAAATGCTCTATCAGTAGCCACAGTATAATTTTATAGAAATGACAACACCATAATTAGTTGTCAAACACTTTAAGACAAATATAAAAAAATATTTCAACTTCGTAAGTGATTTCTTTCCTATATATTTGATAATTTTTGTGATTTTACCCATGCTATAGGTATTGCCGTATCCTCGATGCAAAGAGCAAAATTTGCAGACGTCAGCGCCATCTCTTGGTCTTTTATGTCCTTTATACAGATGAAGACAGGGATCTAATTATAAAATGGTTTCAATGAAATTATGCAAATTTGGATAAATTTGTTTCCTGCCTTTAAATCTCATATTTATAATTATTCTCTTACTCTCTTCATTTATATTTATCTACTATTTCTCATTCTATGAATGATATTTTCTTCTAGAACCGACTCAGTTTCAATATATCACTTTCTCTCTTTACTCTCATCTCACACATAGTATTTCTCCGTGGCAACTTCCTACTAAGGTAATCTCTTACGTCTGCAAAGAAGATATTGAGCTGAGCGTATGCGAGACTTAACCTTTGATGTACCACCGACTAACTTTCATCTCCATCTAAAGAGCTTATAAGTTCAGTTCAATCTTTTTAATATCGCTGCTTCGATGCTAACATAAAATAAATCGATTTGATGGATGTATTAAATATAAAAGCTTAAGTGTCAAAACTGAACATTTTATTGTTACCGTTTTAAATGTGTCATGATTAATTTTTCAATTCAATACCATCAATATTTATCATTTGTGGAATTTTTTGTATCATTATGAAAGTTTATAAATATATTTTCTTTAATAAAAATTGGGGTAAAAAAAAAGTATCTCAAATTGATTCAATTTAGATTTTGTAAATTGTACGTTGAACGAAAATAATTCAAGGCTTTACAAAATAAATGTCAAACACAAGGTATTTTAAAAATAATTAGTACATGTTTAAAGATGACAATGTTTTACTAAAATCTGTTATATATCTTTAATCCTGTATCATAATTCTTTTATTTATTATTATAAAATTTATATCAAAAGTTGTAAGAGTCTACAAGAAATCACAGCTTAATTCGTAAAACTCTAACTGCTGAAAGAGCGAAAGTTGCATTTTTTTTTTTTTTTTTTCAAATCTTTATCAGTTGAACTTGCACACTGGCTTTTTACAGTAAGCCTCTTTTCATGGAAGTAGTAGTCATTTTGACATAACTCCAGCTATTAATATAACCTATTGATTTATATATAGAAATTTTCCACTCGATATCTTATATTGACTTTTTTTTTTCTCTTTTTCGGATAAAGTAAAAAATAGCTTGAAGTTGTATATCATTTCAAAGTATACATATCTCCTTTTTTAAACATTAATACTATAATATAAAAATAAGGTAGAATTTTATTTGTAATAAAAAGTTGTTATTATTCAAATAAAATACACAAAAATTACATTTCAATTGAAAAAAATAGTAAGAAAATTCGGAAATAAAAATTGGAAAATGTTATTATTTAACATGAAAACATTTTCATTCAAGATCGTTGAATTTGACTCGCTTTATTAAGCTAGTTTTGACACTTGGCTTAGGCTTAAAATGCACATTTGTCTGTTAATAAGGGTTGTTCTGGAAACCTTACCACAAAAGAAGCGTAAATTCATAAAATAAAAACTCCTCCTGGTACAACGTTCACATCAATTTATGATAAAATATGAAATGTTTATAATGGACAATTTGCATGACATTTTTTTATTGCAGAAATGGATAGAGGGTGCAAAGTTATGTTACTCTGAATTTTTTCAGATTTTTTAGAGACCGGGAACTATTTTTAAAAAATGATTGAAAGTCAATTTTATGACGTCACGAGGAGTCTGTCCTTAAGAAAAGAATAGGCGCTGATCGCCCGTGACGTCATAAAACTGACTTTCAATATTTTTTTAAAAATAGTTCCCGCTCTCAAAAAAATCTGAAAAAATTCAGAGTAGCATAATTTGGTACCCTCTATTCATTTCTGAAATAAAAAAATGTCATGCAAATTGTCCATTATGAGGGTGATTATATTCTTAAGTTATTCTTTGGATTTACAAAAAATATTTAATATTTGCTGAAAGATTTTTTTACGTGAGTTATGATATATAAATCCAAATTTGGATGCTAATTGAGAATAATTTTTTTAAAAAATACACTTTGAATTAAACGTGTTTTGAAAATGTTGCAAATTGGTTTAATTTATTTTTAAATTGTGATTATTATGAAAAAAAAAAAAATGTGTTCGAATTTATGAATTATTGCATTGATGCAAAATATTTTATAATTGATATAAAAAAAGTTTCATATATTCAATGTATTCAATAAAATTATACATGAAATGAATATTCAAATTTCAAAATACTAATAAATGTTAATTTATTTTTATTTGTAGATTTATGGAAATATATGGTCATACAATTCAAATTTTATTGATTAATTATTACTGCTTACTAAATATATATTTTATCACTTACAATACCGAGATTCCCAATTTCCCAATTTTATTAAATTTAAAATTTAATTAAGGGAGATCAGCTTTACCAAATAAGAAGGTCTACAGCACTAGATCTTTTATTTTTATAATTGCCATGCACCTGGAAAACAGCTAGTATAATGCTGTAATAGTAAAAATTTATGTGTGAATGAATATTATATATTGCTTTAATGATCCTCTAAAAAAATAATCAGTTTAAATGTTTTTTTCCTAAAATATTAGGTCAATAAATATTTTGACAGTGTGACTACATAACTGTAAATTAATGATACGCTTTAACTTTCCAAATGCTCTGTTTAAGTAAAGGTGATGTAAGCCACTTGTCTATTCTCTACATTAAACATAAAAAGTTACAAAACTAACAAAGTATATTGCGTGCAGCTCTAGCGCCTGCAAGTATGGCAAGTAGGCAACCAGAGGAGCATGCATGCATTGCGGGTTGCATCATCCTTCTCAGCACACTATGAATTTTAAAAAATGATTTAAGACTCCCCCGCTGGCAGCCGAGGGAGTAAGACGTGTTTGTGGAGCGCTCCAGAGGGTTGTGCCGTGAGAGACTGTGAGAGACAAAGTGTTGCTACATACAGTGTCGGTGACTTTAACAAGTGTTATTTCTTAACGGTATCCAGCGTCAAATTGTAAAAACCTGAACTTCCGGAACCATGGATGATTTCCGGGCTATGGTAGCGGCTTTGCGGGAGGCAAATGCAGAACAAACGAGGGTGCTGCAAGGTGAGATGCGGGGAATACATGAGCATGTGACTCAAGTAGAAACTGCTTGCATGGAGCATTATACTGAAGTTAAATCAAACGTTCAAATGCTGACAGAGGAAAATCAACGTCTTAATGACAAGATTAATATGCAAGAGCAAATTGCACGCAAAAATAATATTGTTATTTTTGACATTAATGAGTCTGAGGAGGAGAGCAACATCTCTTGTATGCAGCTTGTACACAAAGTACTGAGCACCATTGAGGTTTATTGCGGGGACGATAGCATCATTGAAGCTTTCAGGCTCGGTCGCATCAAAGGAAAACGCCCAATTCTTTGCAAATTCACAACTTTTGAAAAGAAAAAAGAGGTTTTATTAAAAAACAAGAATTTGGGAGATAATGGCTACTTCATAAAACATGACCTGAGCAAGCAGGACCGTGAGCACCGTAAGGAGCTAAACTCTTTCCTAGTTGATGCCAGAAAGAAAGGTCAACATGCAGTAATCAGGGGCAACAAACTGATAATTAATGGAACTGCATGGACCAAGGAGATGTTGAGCGGTGATAGCGGCAACGTCGCACACCAGCAAGGAGAGGACCGTGTGGACTCGGAGGGTGCCGTGCAGAGAGATGGAGAGCAGCAGAGCGCCAAAGCCGTACAGCAAGGAGGTGCAGTGGTGCAGCAACGAGCGGCGGCAGCGCGTACGTGGAAGGGTCCAGGCGGGCCAAGCCAGGCGACCCCCCTGTTGCAACAGGCCAGCCAGTCTGTCCCCACGCCCCCTGCGCCCTCCATGACGACGAGAGCTCTGTCTTTCGCTGCAACCGCAGCTAAGGCCGGGCCAAGCAGGGCAGTTACTACTGCCCCCTCTACGTCTCCAAAGCCAGGGGAAAAAAATCATAACGAGGCGGCGATGGATGTCGAACAGACGGCAAGTAAGCGTAAAAACAGAAATTCGAATAAAGGGGGAAACGTTTCGCTACAGACCCTGAGAGATGGTTTTAAGGCTGCAGCTGGTAGGGCATCAGATGATGCCGCGAAAAGGCAAAAAATAGTTATTAATAATGTAAGCAATGGGAACAATGCAGCTGCATAGAATTACGTACGGGGTATTTTTAAGCTAGGTTTCTGGAACATAGAAGGGTTAAAAAGTAAATTGCGACAAGATGATTTTGTAGACTTCATAAAATTATATGATTCATTACATTTATCAGAAACCTGGCTTAACGACTCTGTTAATCTACAAATTGATGAAAAATTTTTATTCATGAAAAATGTAAAAAAATGTAAGAAAAAAGGGCGCAACCCAGGAGGTGTTTGTAGCATGTATGATAATAAGTATATTAAATATGTGGAAGTAATTGAATGCAAAATTCAAGGGGTTTTATGTACTAAAATTGTTTTTGAAAATTTAACTATTTGCATTGTTAATGTATACAAACATCCGATTGAGTCGCCTTTTGCAAATAAAAGCGTATGGGAAGAAATAACAGATTTTCTTATCGAGATACAAACTGAATACCCAGACGCTGAGTTAATTGTAGGGGGAGATTTCAACGCTAGAACCGCCTGTGAAGTCAGTATGCTGGGAGAAATCGGAGATCCCAGTATTACTCGCTCGGATCAAATATCACGCCGTAGTAAAGACACAGTAATAAACGGGGAAGGACGTAAATTGATTAATATGTGTGAAGCTCTAGGTCTTACAATTTTAAATGGTTCTTTTCATAACGACAAAATGGGTAATTTTACTTATATAAATAGTAATGGAGCCAGCACAATTGATTACATACTGTGTTCTAAGGACATAATACCATACATTACGGACTTCTATGTGGATACTCGCGTTGAATCTCACCATATGCCATTGATTTTACATATTGAAATTAATAAATTAATTTGTAACACTACACAAAACAAAAATATAGGCAATAAATTTAAACTCACGAAATATAAATGGGCAGGTAATACTAACTCTGAAGATTTTTGTAACGCAGTAAGGGATATAAATATAAATGAAAATTTTAATGTAAATTTCTTTTATAATATAAACAACATTTTGATGGATATTGATACAAAAATTAAAGATTGTGGGAGAGATATGAAAGTAAAAAACAGTGACAAAATAAAAAAAAAATGTTCTTTCTTCGATGATGAATGTAAGTCGGTTAAAAATGAGTTGCTATATTTTATGCACAGACATAATAATTATAATAATGAATCCGATAGAAAAATGTGTTGTAAATTGAGAAATAAATTAACAAAATTGAAGAAGGATAAATTTATTGCCTGGAAAGAAAAAACTTATGTTGAAATACATGATGTATTGGACACAGGTGACCAAAGTAAAATATGGGGTCTTTTTAGGAGGCTAAAGGGATACAATTTTGTTAAAAATTCTATAACTCCGTCTGAATGGATGGATCATTTCAAGATCATTTTGGGTGGTACATATTATATTGACACCCGTATACATTTAAATTGTTTCAAATATGATGATAAATTAGACCCTCCATTTACAGAATGTGAGCTAAGATTTGCAATTAATAGCCTCAAGAATAATAAAGCACCTGGTCCAGATGGTATACCTGCTGAGTTTTTTAAGTTTGCTTCTCTAAATGATGAAATTTTTTTGTCTTGGCTACAAGCATTCAATGCGTTATATTCAATGGGAGAATATTATATAGACTGGAATCTGTCAATCATGCATACAATTTTTAAAAACAAAGGGAGTATTGAAATACCAGATAATTACAGAGGAGTTGCCCTGGCAAATATATTAAGTAAAGTATACAGTAAAATGTTGTACGAGAGATTAAAAAAGTGGGCGGAATCAAATAAAAAGCTGTCAATTTATCAAGCTGGATTTAGAGCGGGACACAGTACTGTAGACAATATATTTGTAGTTGACCATTTGGTAAGCAAGTACACAACACGTAATAAAGGTAGATTGTATGGTGCGTTTATTGATTTCAAAAAAGCTTTCGATACTGTAAATCGTAAAAAGTTATGGGCACGATTATGGGATTTAGGTTGTTCAAATAAAATGATTGAAGCTCTTATGTCTATGTATGATCAAGTATTGTTTTCTATAAAATGCGGGATAAATGAGGCAACAGAACCAGTTAATTCTTATAAAGGTGTAAAACAAGGATGCATTTTATCTCCCCTTTTATTTACTTTATTCATTGATAATTTAGTACAACATATAAATGTACAAGGGATTAATGCGCCATATGCAGGCATATTAGATGAGCTAATAATCCATATCTTGCTGTATGCGGATGATTGTATACTATTTTCTCGCACTATAAAAGGCCTGCAAATGGCGCTAGATCGCCTCAAAATATATTGTGACAGTGCTGATTTAGAAGTACATACAGGTAAGACTAAAGTTGTCTGTTTTAAGAGGGGAACTAGTATTGCACAAGATGAAAAATGGACGTTTAATGGTAAAGAGCTGGACACTGTTAGATCAATAACTTATCTTGGTGCTATGTTACATATGACGGGAAGATTTAACCAGCATATTAAATTGTCAGGGATTAAAGCAAAAAAGGCTGTGTTTGCAACTACATCAGCACTGTACAAGTTCATGGACCCCCCCTTTAACTTATACGAAAAATTTTATACCACAACAATTGAGCCAGTAGCGTTATATGGTGCAGAAATATGGGGAGTAGAAAACACGGAAGTTCTTGCTAGCATTCAGGCACAGTTCTGGAAAAGATCTCTAGGGGTGGGAAGATCTGTTTCACATTGCGGCTTACTTAAAGAGGTATGCGCTACTGATATACGTATCAAGGCGCAGTCTCGCGCACTTATGTACTGGCTGCGATGTGCAAAGGATCTCGCGCCTCCATTGGTTGCTGTATGTTATAGGGAGCAACTGTGGCTTGGAACCACATGGGGTCGGAATCCGTGGGTTTTAAAAATAAAAAATTTATTAATTAAATATAACCTAATTGATTTGTGGTCAGGAATTGGTATTAATGAACGTCAAGTATACAAAAAAGTAAAAGAAAAATTAATTATTGCATCATCATCGGATATCATAACTAAATGTACGGAGAAGAAGTCATTAGTCTTATCAAAACACGATGAATGGCTCATTCCCCCATATCTTTTCAAATGCACCAGAGACGCTAAGAGTGGTATCTTATGGCTTAGAATGGGAGGTTGGATGACATACAAGTATACAGAGGAAATTGCGGGTGTTAAAACTGCTGTCTGTCCCCTCTGTATGAAAAAGGAAACCCCATTGCATATACTCTTTGATTGTTCCAAGACACAAGAATATAGGATTAAACATAAAATATTAGACAACAGAGTTCAAATAACTACAAATTTGAACAAAATCGATGATAAAATTGTACTTGAAAATCTTGGTGCATATTTAAATAAGGTGCGAAATGTACGTAATAATGCTCTTAAAGCTAAAGAAAATAAGAATAGCACTGCACCAAATGTTAAAACTATAAAGTGTTTATGTAAAAAATAGTCTAGTATATAGGTTATGCATCAACAATTTAATTAGAGTAGTTAATGATAATGAATAATACTGTTCTTTTTATTATACTATTTGTTGTTTTTCATACAATGTCTACATAACTATTTTTATTATTTTTTTGTAGTAACCTCAAGACAAGACGTGTGTGACATAGGTGGAATGTGCTATTAAAGTTACAAGGGGAGCGCTGGTGCAACAGCGTTTTTTTTAAGTATCATATTTCTCCCCATAAGTGTGTTTCTTCATAATATACTCCTAGTATATAGAGACAAATCAAGAAATATTATATTGACTCAAAGGGGTTGTGGACTTGTCAAGTTTATGGTCTTATGTTTCATTTTCTTTTATAGTTACTGTGTGTTTAAAAATTTGAATGTTAAAAATAAATGTTTTATTTTTTTTTATTGAATAATAATAATTATGTTGCAATATATAATTACATATATAATATGTATATTTTTTTATGGTTGATTTGGCTATAAAGTCTTATGTACTTAAGCCCAAACTTCATGTATGATGTACTATGATATTTTCTAATAAAAGCCTATTTGAATTGAATTGAAAAAATGATTTAAACTATTCAAATTCAAATAAAACCTTTTTTAAACTGAAACTAACCACGGGACGATGGTTAACCTTGGTTAGTGAGTCCGATTATCTCCTAATCGTGCACATAGTTTCATATTAAACAATCAATGAAAAAATTTAATTCAACTAAATTAATTTAGACTCTGTTTAGAAAATTGGAAAACAGAACATTTATAATTAATGTAGACTATGTAGTGAAAATTAATTTGTATTTGAAAATTCATTTTCATTACATTCAGGCGACTAATTTTGACTAACCTTGCAATTAGTAGCCAGAAGGACACAGAAGTTCAGATTTCTCGTCCCTCTATTCATGTTTAAACTTAATAGGTTGGTTACAATTATAATTAAAAATATATTCAATACAATAAATTTAAATTTATTAAGATATCAAAATTTGATTTAAAAATTAATTAGCACAAATGGCGCGAAAATTTTGAATTATATTTGTGAAATTTTTCAATTACATATTTAAAGAGATTGAGTTTATATAGTTAAAAGCAATTTGCAGTGAAAGTGATAAATGAAACATTTCACGATCAGATTCGTCATCGCTCCTCCAGTGTTAAATATCTGAACTTGAAAACAGACATCTCAGATAATTTAAAGTGACAAATCTTCCCCGGTGAATCTCTCATCTCAGCCTGCCTATATTCGTTATATCAATCCGTCATTTATATAAGCTTGACGATAGTAAAATTGAGATGAGGGAATGAAAATCTTTGCCTACATTTATGTATATGTGACCAAAAGATAAAAAAATAACATTTTCTTATTTAATTTTACACTTTAAATTTATAATTTTTCATATTATTATTATTTTTTTTTTACTTTGTAAATATAAAATTCAACATTAATTAAATATGAAATAATTATGTACAAATAATAACTGTGTTTTATTTTATTTTTTAAAGCGTTTTTCAATACTTTTAGAAATAAGAAATATATTTTTTTTTTGTGAAAAATTGTGTCAAATAGAATTAGACTTTAAATCGAGTTTTTTTTTTTTTTTTTTTAGCTCAACCACGGTAGGTTGCAAGAAGGTAAACTTTTGAAAGAGAGAGAGACAGAGAGAAACGGAAACCAAAGTTGCACAAGTCAGCAGAAGACATCAATGAGGCTGTAACAAACTTTCTTACCTTCTTCGTGTTCGTCAACTTCTTAGACGTGATGGTCGGAGGGTAGTCATCAGCAAAGATATGCTTTGCTTGTAGTAAAGAAGAGATTATGCAATCTTTCATTCGTATTTAATAAAATCAAGAATTTAATCGTACGTATAAATTGTTAGTAACATGTATACATATTATAATAAGAAAACCTATATTTTTTTTGTTATTGGAAGAAAAATTATGTATTCTAGTGAGTTGCTGCTTCATGATGTAATATTAACGAGTCAAATTTGTTATAACACTAGTAGAGGGTAGTATATTATATATAAGTATAATATTATTTTCATTTGTTCCGTTTTACTTTATTGTGTATAAAAAGACAAAAAGAGAGAGAAATAATAGTAATTCGTGCAGTGAAAGTTAATAATTACAAAAATATTTGTGCGCGAGAGCGTAGAGGGAGGGAGAAGATTCTCTTATTTGGGCTGTACTCGTGAGGAAATCCTAGCTATTACTCGCAGCATCATGTATCTCTGTCAGGAGCAAATCTCCTAAGACAGACGCGGCACGTCTTACATCCATTTTCTTTCTTTTTTTTTACCCTCTTTTACCAACCTCCGCTTACTTGTCTTACTAAAATAAATAAATAAAATGACCTGAGTTTCGTGGAATGCAAATGTAAATTTTACTTTCTCTCTCTCTGCCTTGTTTATTTCTTTCATTTTCACATTTGAAAAAAGCAACAAGAGTAATAATATTTAGATGAAACAGCAGAAACACACAAACTCTAGTTTATTTTTTTGTAATGAAAAGGAAATGAAATTTTATGCTTTATAAAAAATTATATACATTTACAATTCTCATTTATTTATATTGTTCTACTTTTTTTTTCTTTCTCTCTCATAGAATTATTATTATGAAATATTTTTAATAGAAGAGTTTAAAAAAAAAATTATGAATATATCTTGTATTATAGAGTTCGTAATCATAATTTTACATATTTTTTCATTGCTTTTCTTTTGACCTCAGGTAAAAAAATAAAAAAAGTATTCATATACTCAGTTTTCATTGTTCAAAATTTCAAGATAACAGAAAGGGTCAAGTAGTTTTAACGTTCTTAACTCGACTAAGCTGAGAAACAATTGCCGTGGGTGCCATTTTTGTCACACTTAGCTCGATTATTGCTTCAAGTGTCAGCAATTTAATTCACCGTCAGCATGCAAAGCTGTTGGCCAGTTCACATTGCATGAATACCACGGACACTTGAAAATGCTTGAGTAGATGAAAATCGCGTAGTAATTTGCTTGCTCTTCACTCGGTTAATGTGCAAGCACTGCAGGTTATTACAAAATGAGAATATAAATAAAGTTGTGTTAAAAAAAAAGTTAATAACCACAAGAATATAATTAAAATAAGTAAAAAAGAAACTCGATAATAAATTGTTCTACAATTTTAGTATATCATTATGTAAAAAAAAAATTGACAAGTTCATTTTAATTATAATTTTATGACCTATTTCATTGCTCTGAATTTAATTATAAATTTATGGAAATTATATATAAAAAAATAAAATCCATGCTAGAAAGTTATCAAAGCTCTCTCAAATACAATAAATGAAAATGCATTGAAAAATATTTATAAGGTTTTATTATATAGTTGACGTTGCATACAGGAAGCAGTGTTATTAAGAATGTGATGCATTGAGCTGTAATTACTTTTATATCTTTCTTTTTGCTACCAAAATTATGTTAAAAAGCAACTGATATTTTTTATATTTACAACGTTATATTTTATTTGTGATGGTTTAAACTTACTAATTCAGATTTGTAACTTTTCCGTGTATCAATCAATGTTCTAGCTGTGGCATTCACAAAGTATTTAATTAACATTATTTTTTGTTATGAATTTATTTAATTTTTCTTAAAACAAATTTACAATATGAGTAAAAAATGGGGTAGATGTTTGAATAACATGTAAATTTAAGCTCCAAGAAAAATTTAAAACTCCCAGTCTCCATTATTATTTCAGTTACATTTCCATAAAGCCTATATCACACGATACAATTTTTCTGATTATTGTATGCAATTTTTTCTTGCAAGAAAATTTCATCTCAATACAAAGAAATGGAGATTAAATTTTCTTGTAAGGAAAAATGGTATACAATAATCAGAAAAATTGTATCGTGTAATACCGGCTTAAGATAAGAAAAATGATGAAAAATAATTCTACGATAACAAGACTGTAAGTAAACAAATATTTGTTAATAATAATTTCAATTCTTGATTTGCGATTGGATTAAAACTCCAACTTACTGAATTCTCTTGAGTGGGCGTGACCTACCAAGTCTTGGCTGTCAGTTAAGTATCGCCTATCCCTCTTACGTCCAGATAATTAAATTATTGGGTAAAAAATCTTCTCAGCTTTCTTCCACCTTTTTTTCTCACTGATTGTCACTTCCTTGAGATTAATCAATGCTTACTTATTTTCACAGCATGTAGGTATAACGCATAACGTATAACGTATAATTATAATAACGTATAATTACAGTGACAGTAATTATTGTTTGTCACATCTATCTCTTCATAAAACAAATTGTTTGAAAAATTATTTCAATAGTAATCATATCAATATAATATATTATATAAACATGAACAGTATAACAGATCTTAGTTTACCTCTAGACAGTTCAGTAGACTAGACGGTGCCAGATATATCAGCCAATGAAAAGGCTAGATTGTCAGCTGGCCACCTTTACATTGGCTGATGTATCTGGCGCCGTCTAGTCTACTGAACTATCAAGAGGTAAGCTAACTTGTAAGATCTGTTATACTGTACAACTTTAAAAATGATTGATTTTTTTTTATTTGTTTTTGTATCTTTCTTTAATATTAACGAGTTTTGATACACGTGTTGGTTTTGTTTGTTGCTGAATATATTTATAGAAACGTCAGTGTGTGTGGGAGGAGAAGTTGCTACTGTGAGGTAAAAATGCGGCAGCAGAAAGTGGTAGAGAAGTCTGGGGGGGCGCTCTAGAATCAATGTGTTTTGTTACCGAGGCAGATGCGCCCGCCCGAGTCGCTACGTGCTTGGCATGCACATACATTTTACTCGCGGCGTCGGAGAGGAGGCACTGGGCCTTCCACTACACCCTATATATGTATAAATGTATCCACCTACCTACCTATATCTACTGCCTGCTGCTGCTACTGCTGCTTGGCCAGTCTCTCTCTCTTCACTACACTCAAGCGATGGACCAGAATGCCACAACTTAAAGCAAGATATTTAAAATTATTTTATATAAGGTACAACGGAGATAACACTGTATTTTATTATATTTAAAAAATATAAGAGATGTTTTTGTTTTTTATTTCATCATTGTGATTTCTGCTTAAAATAAAAAAAAATTATTTTTAGTATAATATGAAATGTATTCAATTTTCAATCATACTGTTAAAGAGAATAAAAAAATACAGAGCATTGTTATTTTATTTTTTAAATTATTTTTTTCAAAAATTATATTTTCAGTCAAATGAGTTAAAACAATAAAATGAATAAAAACTTAAATCTTGTCATCAGTAATAATAATTACATGTAATAGTATATGTAGTACAGTACTGTACGTGAGAAAATTACATTAAAAAATGTATAGGTATACAGAAAACTGAAGAAGAAATATTTTTTATTTAATCTCCAATTGATTTAGGTTATATTATAGCATTTTAGATACTAAATTCTTGAAATTTGAAATAGATTTTACTACACTCGTTGTCTTGGAAAATTTCCCTCTACAACCTTTTAATCACCATGCCCTTTAACACGTACCGGATCTGGTGATTAAGGTAGAGATAACGCCGAACAGCTGATCGACGTAATGCCCTTTGATTAACATGTAAACCTTAGCAAATTGACAAAAATTCTAAAAATTTTTTGAGAGGCAGATATTAGTGCCTAAAAGCCATAGAAAAAATTTCAAAACGATTTAACGAGCCGATTTTTTTTAATTAATTTTTTTAATTTTCAGCATAGGGCTTTCCCATGGAGAGCCAAACTAAAAAAATTAATTTAAAAAAATCGGCTCGTTAAATGTTTTTGAAACTTTTGCTATGGCTTATAGGCACTAATATCTGCCTCTCAAAAAAATTTCAGAATTTTTGTCAATTTGCTAAGGTTTACATGTTAATCAAAGGGGATTACGTCGAACAGCTGTTTGACGTTATCTCTACCTTAACAAAACTGGCAATGGGGATTTTGCAAGGAGACGTATAATTATATGTACTAATTTGAATTTTAATGTTCATTTTTAATCACTATAATATGTTCATGAAAAACAATAGAAAATGTCCTTCTTACCTGTAAAGGTAGAGATAACACGCCCAATGTTAATAAAAATCCCATTCATAAAAATTATGAAAAAAATTTAGAATGTTCTCCTTAACATACTTTATCAGTAGGTAAAATATCAGGTATACAAAAACGAGCTAGTTTTCGAGTTATTAATTAGTCAACTTTAAAAATTAATAACTCGAAAACTAGCTCGTTTTTGTATATCTGATATTTTACCTAGTGATAAGGTATAATATGTTAAGGGTTAAGGAGAGCATTCTAAATTTTTTCCATAACTTTTATGAATGGGATTTTTATTAACATTGGGCGTGTTATCTCTACCTTAATAGATGAATTTGGAAGGAAATTATATTTTACTAAATTTCACTAAATTCTTAATTATGTGCTGCCCTACCATTCTTTAAGTTGCACGTCTTATATATTTATGTAATACAAAAAGTTATCAAATTTAAATATCAATAACTATATATTATACGATTAGAGAGCTATTCTACTTTTAATTAATCAAATTTAGGTTCGTACATGACTATTATAGCAATTCATACAAAAATATTTATATTTTAACATTGAATTGTTCAAAGTATCATAAAATAAAGTACGATTTATATTGCTATTTGTCATAATAATATATTATTGCTAATTTTGAACATAAATGAGAGAACATTACTTTAATATGAAACAACACAGAACAACCCATACATAATCATAATATAACTTGTCCTGTTAAACAACACATCATGGATTACATACGTTGGTTGTACTTTGTAAATATTTATCATGTCACTTTTATGATTCCAATGGATATTTTTGGTACCTAGTTTGTCATGATCATGCAGCTAAAATCGTGTAATTCCGCAGTACAACATTTTTTTTTTTTTTGCAACAAACCATTACACATATATATATATACACAGTAAAAAGAAAAAGTAACAAATCAAACAAAATTTTTTCTATGTAAAATATTTTCATATTTAGCTAGCTTTACTGTAATACTTCATACATGCAGTAAAATAATATATAATATGTTATATATTTTTTCATACCTTGACACGTAATATTTTTTTATTTTAATGATGATTTAATTGCAATACACACAATATTAAGAAATAATGTATATTGAAAATATTTATAAGCTAAATTTTAATGACTAATTTTTATATATTTTTTATTTAATAACAATCTTTATAATGGAGTATTGACCTCAATTTTTTTTATTGCAGAAATGGATGGAGGGTGCAAAGTTATGCTACCCTGATTTTTTTCAGATTTTTTAGAGCCCGGGAAGTATTTTTAAAAAAATAAAAAAAATATTAAAAGTCCTTTTCGTGACGTCACGCGGCGTTAAGTCCTATCTTTTTCTTAAGGAGCGGCGTCTCGTGACGTCACAAAAAGAACTTTCAATAATTTTTTAAAAATACTTCCCAGGCTCTAAAAAACCTGAAAAAAATCAGGGTAGCATAACTTTGCACCCTCTATCCATTTCTGCAATTAAAAAAATTGAGGTCAATACTCTATAATATTTAATTATTAATATCTTCAGCAATAAATTTCTGTTGAATAATTAGTAACTTCCGTATTTGCCAATTGAAAATGCTTTTAACAAAACTTTTATTCTCATTGGTTTAATTTTAAAGGGGCAAATTTGCTAGAGTTAATGACCGGAAATTGTGACAAGCTGTAGCGTAATTTGATGAACGACAACGTTCAACAGAGCTAATTTTATGTACCGGTTGTCATAAGCACACTAAACACTTAAAAATGTAATTTAAAAAAATTAAAACATTAAGTTGATTTCAAATAAAATTTCTCATGAATTGAATCCTTTTGGATTTTTTAGGATTGGTATTTGTTGCAAGTGATTGAATAGAACTTTTCAGCTTTTCCTGGACCTATTATATAACATTTTTTAAGATTTTTGTAAGTCTCTTCCAAACTTTGGCAGCTATGGTCTAGCAATTCATTCCAGCATTTGCCTAGTTGTGACTGAGGAAACCATGGAGTGGGCGTTCATCTCGTGGAAAAATCCAGCGGTGCCTGGAATCGATTTCGTGACCTTTCGATTACAAATTGGATGCAAAAACCACTGCAGTGTCAATTGCAAAAAATTATTAAATACAGCCACAGTGGATTAATAAGTGAATAAGTGGATTTCAATTTTCTAATTAATTAATTTGTAATTTAAATTTTATTTTATGTCTAATGATTTTGTTTTATTTGTTTCAGGTAATTTGGATAGCCTCTTAGCTAACTATACAGCCAATATGTTTTGTAAGTACAAATAAAATATTTTTAAATAATTAATTTTTAAGTGACAGATACCCTCGAGAGATAAATTATAGTAATAAGAGCAAGTGGAGGAATTATATTTATTTTTAAACAAGAATTGAGGAAAAATAATAATACGAAAAGGGTTCAAGTCTCGTATTAGATTAGAGAATTTCATTCATGGCCTGTCAAGCTTGAGGAAAACCACCCCATGTCACTCACATTTCTTTTATTGCATTGTGCGAGGAGTCACCAACTCAAAGATTTAATAATAAGCCTTACCTCCTTCCAATGCCCCTCCTTTATTTTTCCTTCTTGGAAACGAGAGAACACAAAGAAATGTCGACCTCGCTGAACTTTTTTTACCATTTTTTTTTTAGACTTTCTTAAAAGAATTGTTTTAATTTTCATTTTCTTTTGACTTGTGTTAACTCAAGCTAAATGAAATTAAATTTAAAAAATAAATAAAAATGTTTGCACCTAGTTTCATAGGAATTTGTCATTTTGAATTTTACATTTTTTTTTCTTACTTCGTATTGTATTCTTTTTTGCTTATTCATCCTTCATTTGAATTAAATATATTAATCGTGATTCACGAAAGATGTTCAGGTTTCTTAAAAACCGTGGTTAATCAATGACAAAATGTGGTTAGTGAGAAACCTAATAGCTATGTGGATAGCTACATCAATACAAACCTGGATAGCTTCGTTAATTGAGTCAAGAAAACAAGTAGTTATTTATTTCATTTTTTTCAACTGAAATATAATTATAGTGCAATTAATTTATTGTTTATATATTATTATTAATGTATACAATTTTACTGACCACCGATTAGATAATAAGCTCAGTATTTATTATTTCATTACAAAGGGGAGATAAAAACACATTGTGGTAACCACTAACACCATTTTTTTTTTTTACTGCATTCTCCCTTCCAGTAAAAGGATAATCTTAATTGATTTTTAAAACTCGTCGGGTTTGCTGAATAACCACTATCACGTGGATGTAACACCAAGTTGAATGAGTGCGTGTTTTAGTAGAACACAAAAACCATCGCTACAAAACTGCTGCTGGTACCACCGAATCCAGCAATATACAACAGAGGTGTAGCAAAAAGTTATCGCATTTTTTTTTCCTATGGTAATCCTAAATGTTGAGGTCAAAGTGAGAGAGAGAGAGAGAGAGAGAGAGAGAGAGAGAGAGAGAGAGAGAGAGAGAGAGAGAGAGAGAGAGAGAGAGAGAGAGAGAGAGAGAGATGCTTAGTAATACAAGCATATACCATACAATGTTTTATACTTTTATGCATATAAACCAACCAGGGACTATAACAGAGATTTTTTTATGCTTTGTCGTTTTCTGCTGTGAACCCTATATATATATACTCGTATAGCCAGCACATGGGAATCATACATAGGTATAATCCTGATTAACACACGCAAAATTGCACAGAGGGTAAGAGGTTAGAAAAACGTACCTAAAAACCAACGTATAACGTATATACTAATCCCTTGTGGCGTAACCGTGTATGACTTTTTCATCAGTTTACTGCAACTCTGCTTGTGCAGTTTGAATTATATGCTTTTAAACATGCAAAAAGAAGGTAAATATACGGGGGGGTTTATAAATATCAAAATGGTAGAAGTTTTTGTTCAACTTTATATATAAAGCATTTGAATAAAATGAAAATTTAAAATTAATTTTTGATTGTTTTTGTTTCATGAAAGTTTTATTGATGAGATATTTTCTATCTTATTAAAGAAAATTTTAAAGTTATTTTGACATTATTGCATACACGCACACAGGAAGTCAATGGAAATTTGGTGCTGGAAGGGTTGCGTTTGTTGAGTTTGCGAGTAGTGGGTCGATAGAGCATGCAGACCAGAGAGAGGATGGGCCATAGGCTATACAATACACTGTTTCCATGAGCTGCCTTCCCAAACTCTCCTCTCTATTTTAGTACATAAAAAAGTAGGATGAGACCTTAAAAAAAAAAAACTCATCAGTACAGCGTGAAAATGAAACCACAGTTCATGATTATAGCTAAACGGAACTCTTTGGTACGTTAGGTAAAAAATATGTATATACCTGGATAAATTTTATAAACAAAAAGCTTGTTTCGTAAAAAAAAAAAAAACTCATATGGTAATATAGACTACAGTATTTTCAGCAGTAAGGATAGCAAGTAAAAAAAAAAGTTAAAATAACAATTTTGTTTTTAATACATGATACAGGTTATACGGTAGTCGCCATACAGTACGATAGAAACAATGGGAATGTTTTCTTTGTAATATGTTGAGTACACTGACCTCCTATATCGTTTATTTCTGGCTTTCCAACACACTTGCTTGGAACATAAAAATATATTATTTTTTATTACGGTTTAACATTTTATGACATATTTATTTTATGTTTGATTCTTTGATAGTGTTTTTTTTTTTTTTTTAGTTGACATAGAAATAAATGGATAAAGTTTAATACTTGTCTTCGGTTGCACTTAAAGGGATAACAAAGTAATGCAGATAAAAAAAATGTGATTTTAAATTTCATCGATATTTTTATTTTATTTATTTATTTCTCTCACATGCATTTTATAACGACAATTTTTGCTACGAAAGTCTTTATAATTTATTAGTTAGATTTAGTTTTTTTTATAAATGAAAAAATAATTATAAAGATTAGCAATTAATGATTTGAAAGTTAATTAAGAGAAATGAGAAAAAAATATACAATTAACTTAGTTATAATTATATAAAATTATCATTATCAAATAAACTCTCTTTAATATAAATTTTATCTTCAAGGGAAAGAGTTTCTTCTTTAACAAATAAAATATAGAACTATCTATTCAAATATATATTCTCTGAAATCATTAGCTTACCCAATTAGTGAGACTTCCTACAAATATATTTATAGATAGTAAGCGAAGACCGTTTTTTTTTTATACAAATCTAACATTGAACAATGAATAAACTTTCAAAACAAATAAAAAAATAACACAAAAATGATAGGCTTCATGTAAAATATTCTATATAAATGTCTTACTATGATACTGTATTTTATTTTACTGTTTATTCAACACTATGAACTATTTTATAAAAATTTATCCTGTTTTCCCCTTATAGTAAGAAAACATATGCAACCTGTTTGACAGCATTGCAAAAACAGTTGCCTACATTTCAGGCAATGTAGTATTTTCTTCTCCCTTACTCAGTAAAGAAGAAGCAGTAAGGCAAATGGGTCCAACAATCGTGCCAAATGGTTGAATATGCTCAGTGTTTGGGGCAATGCCAAATTTACCATACATCCTTCTATCCGTAATCCTATCTTTTATATAATATATAAAAAAATTATGGTCTTTTTAAATAAAAAAATATATATATTTATATATTATAAATTTCCATATTACCAGATAAAATGTAGAGTAGTAGTTTAAGTTAGTATAATAAAAAGAGAGAGAGAAAAGAAACAAGTATTCATAATATAACAATATGTTTTTAATTTGCAAGTTAAATTTTTTTAGTGTTTATATAATAAGGTTATTAATTTTTTTTTAAAATAAATAATATTTTAATTTTGTTGTATTTTTATTATTTATAACAACTTCTTTCTGTTGTTGATTTATGAATACAAGTTTTAAGAATAATAAATTTAAAATAATTTTTTTCTTTTATAAATATTAATTTTCTTTTAAGTATTTTTTAATATTTATTTCAACTAAAACGGAAAGTTTATTTTTTCACTATTTAAATTAAGTAATGGTTGAATATTTATATAATTTAAAGATAAAAGTGACAGAGAGAAAAAAAATATATTTACATATTACAAAAAAAAGGTTCTTTCACGTCTAGTTTATGTCCAATTTGTTTAGGTGCGCGATGCCGCCATGTTGCTCTAGCTCTTGGAAGGTGATGCGCCACGGGCCGTTCTTTGTGTGGCACCTTTGCTGTCATGTGCACGCTTCTCAGACCCACGTAGTAGAGTACTGACAGATCGCTATACTTTACCATGCTGCCCGTGCTACATGCATACATGAGCTAGATGGAGTGAGAAAACGCGACGCGATAAATGACATCAATATGTCATCGCTCTCTACTCAAATATTTCAATGTAAATAATTGTTGAATATCATCACAAAGTTTTCTTCATTTTTTTATACTTGGATTTTGTATAAATTGTTAACTAATTTTTTTAAGTCTTCTAAGTCTTCTAAGTCTCTCTCTCTCTCTCTCTCTCTCTCTCTCTCTCTCTCTCTCTCTCTCTCTCTCTCTCTCTCTCTCTCTCTCTCTCTCTCTCTCTCTCTCTCTCTCTCAGAGCTTGCATACAACAGGAATTTTAATTTAAGTTTATAATTTGTACTCTATATATAGATATAAACTACATAAAGAAGGTTAATTAATCCTAGAAACACATTATATATATCGATAAAATTTTCTCTATAGTTCAAGTTTTATAGCATCATTTAAGTATAGTAAAAAGGTCCTACAGAGTAATTTGTTAAGTTTGTAAATAGTATGTTTACAAGCATATATACAGTGTAGATGGATAAAATTGTATGGGGGAATGAAGAGAAGAGAATGTTTTGTGGACGAAGTGGTCTAGAAAACGTTGGGTGGTTTTAGCAACGGGAGTTTTTGGGTGGAAAAAGTTGTTGTGTTATAAATATATACATAGTAGCCTAGCTATATGCTGCTACTATCACCGAACTAAACTTATATACTATTATCCGAGACAGCGTTAGTATCTGTAGCCAGCATAGCCGTTTTCCTTGACTTAATAACCAATTCATGAAGTAGCTTAAATATTTTAGTTTGATAGGGATGCGAGTGGTTCCATTAACCGGCTTTAAACCAAGTTAGTACGAGAGAAGAGGGCACAGGCCATGTACGTTGCTTGCTGTTGTCGTCTCCGTGTTCTTTGGAAAAGCAAGTCGATGCTCTAAGGACCGGATGTTTTGTTTATTTAAATATTTAGGGAAAAAATTGTAATATGGCGTCATACACAAAATATTATTTAAAGGGGTTGGAGTATATAGTATTGTAATTTTATTGTATTGTAATTTTTAAAGGATAACTAATATCCATTTTAACAATTTTTATGTTTTTTTTTCTAGTAATTTTGCATACTTTTAAACATTTTTGTGTAATAATATAATTGATTTCTCTTTCCATTGTATATTTTTTTTATTATTTATGAATTTATTTGTATCCTATTGACCTAAATTTAGACAAATGATTAAAATTTTGATGACTTATAACATGCCAGTAACATTCATTTACTGTATTTGAAGAATGTCAAAAAGCTGTTTCAGTGTAATGATGAATAAGGTTGGAGAGATGCTATGAAAGCAATTCTGACAGAGCCACTCAAAATTTTAATTATGAATCAAGTACTGGCTAGAACGACTTTATATTACCTTCAGTTTTAGAACATGAGGTAGAATATCCATATAACATATTGCAATCATTAAAGTGAAAATTTGCACAAGAGAGACAGACAGAATTTTAACTCAATTTATAAGTGAGAAGGTCATATTCAAAGTTTAATTACAATCTGTTAATAATGATATTAAAATATACGAATTTATATTTGATGTGAATATATTATACATTTTAACACTGTATATTGTAATGGTATGGATAAAAGATTTATTAATTAAATGTCACATAAAAAAAGGATATGTTACTAGTGACTTATGGGACAAAAATATCAAGTGACATAAAAGTTTTAAACAAAATATTTACCATAACCTTCAGGCGTAAAAATTCAGTGGTAAAAGCTTACAATGAGACATGAAGAGTTAGTATTAAATAAATGGTTACAAAAGACTTGAGACATAAAAGTTACCAAGACTGTTTAGGCTTTTTGAGGAAATAGTTTTCATACAAGAAGTATCATTTAAGACTTTATACGTAATAATTACCAGATACCATAAGGCTGTAGACGTAAAAATTATCATATACCATAAGACTTTGAACCGTAACCACGATAATATAATATTTTATATATGTACTTTTCCAACCCCAAAAATATATATGTGTATTTTTTCGATCAAAGTCTGGGTTAAATACGATTTAGCAGGTGCTCTAACCGTATATCACATATACACTCAATACTCACATAATACAGTCTTCTAAAAGGAAGAGATGGAGGGAGAGGATTGCCTTGGGATATACACGTGAGAAGATTTCTCTAGCTTCAAGTAAAGAGTGTGGGAGGAGAGAGATGATGCTGCGTATCAGTGGGGGAAATTTTGGGGGGTGGAGGAGAGGGGTTACAGGAGAGAATCCCACAGTCGCCGCGTAAATCGATATGAAGGCAGAAAATGCCTCCCACCCACCCAACACAGTCTCATACAAGCCTAACCTACCTATCTATACTCAAGAGAGAGAGAGAAAAAAAAAACACTTCTTTTTTTTTTATCTTATTCCATGCTACTTCATAAATAAATTATGTTGCGTTACCTTAGTGTATTTCTTCATTCACTTCAAATGATTGATATAGTTCTCTCTCTCTCCATAAACTTATTATTTGTTATGACATAATAATAAATATAATAACCATATAATGTATTATAATATAATGAGTATGTAATATTAATGTTGAATAAAATATAATTTTTTATAAATTTAATTTATTAAAGTACATTATATTTATCTATTATTTTTTTAATATATGGGGTGTTTTTAATGTTACTATATAAAATTCAGATTTCTATCTTTATAATTATAACATTTTTATAAAATAATTCAGGTCGCTGTTGTTGTAAAGTGAAGAAAAAATTAATTATTTAAAATTTTTTAATGAGGAAAAAGTTCATAACAAATATAATGTATTTTAATTGGCCATTTTCATTTATTACGATCAAAAAGCTTTTAAAAAGCAGGAAATCTATCCTCTTATAAGCCCTCTAGGTAGGCCCTTGTAACAACAACAAAATAGAGAAATATGTAATTATTTATTGTTTTATAATGGAATTGTATACCTCAATAAAAGCAGGCCAAATTTGTGTAATCATATCAAACATAAGCTTGTAGTATAGTATGTAATATTGTTTATATAAATTAGACACATATATACAGTATATACACTCAATACTCACATAATACAGTCTTCTAAAAGGAAAAGATGGAAAAAAGTAAAAAGGAATTAAAAATAAAATAAGTTATTACTTCAATATATATAAAAAATATATAAATAATATAAAATTGCTATATTACATATTTACATAATGTTTGAAATATCTGAAATTTTGGAGATTTAATTGAGAATTGTACACCGAGTATACAGAAAATGATATAAAGATTGTAAATATACTTAATATACAGCTAAAATATGAAACTCTTGCTTTTGAATTATATCGATGTTCATCGAACATCGTACAATTTTAAAGCACACAAAAGATATAACAGAATCCAAGTATCTTTATCAGTTTATAGGTTATGTTAAAGTATATCTTCTATTCAATTAAACTATAATAGTATATTTTAGAATTATGCTATCAATATTGAAAACGAAATGCGATGGAAACGATCCTAGCAGAATTTGTATGAACTATAGAAAATTCTTATTTTGTTATTTGGAGCATTGAGATATATGTTTTTACCTCTTATATTTTCCTATTACAATTTACATGTAAGTAAGATCACAAATATATGAAGAGGATAAGTCAATGTCATGTTTTTTCCATGTGCAACTTGTTCAGATTGCGTGGCTTTTTTTTTTTTTTTAATGTATAAATTATAAATAGAGTATTAAGTAAAAAAAAATAAAACATGTAAGAGTCTAGCTTAGCTTGATCTTTAGTCAGCTGTCGAAAGGAATCAATAAAGCTTGGCCTGAGAGAAGAGATTCTAGCTAGGCTTTCACCTGGGGGTAAACACCGTGGTGTGCCCCCCCTCCCTCCACTTCTGATTTTACCCCTCATCGACCCGGCTGACTGCGCTACTGCCTCCAATGAGATGCAAATCTTCCTCATTCTCGACTTCTCACGTAAACGATTCATTCACCGTTGTCGTTTTCTCCTCAAACCAAGTCAAGTTACTGAACGAAATTTTTCTTTTTAAAGCTTTCAAACCAGTATCTATAACATGCACATTATGTATTTTGAATATATATGTAACAATATCCCATAAAATAATATTTTATACGAAGCTTTTATTATGAAAATTAAAATTTGTATTATAATTTAAATAATAATTTACAATCAAATTAAATTATAAAATTAAATGAAATTTTTTAGAATGAAAAAATATTCCCTAATATACAGTATAATGTATATTAAATAAATGTATTCTAATATGGGATCACTATAATATCGCGTGCCATATTGATAACAATTTTATTCTATATACTTGGTATTTTATATTCATATGTCTATACAGGACGTATAGTTTGTGATAAAAATCATTTGCGACCTTGTGAAACAGATTGTTGTTATGTTTGTCTATCTTTTTATCAAATATTCTAAAAAAAAATTGAACATAGAAACCAAGAAAGGATAAAGAAAGGTATAGTTTTGCATATAGTTTTGACCTTTACGTGTGATGTGAATTTTACTAGACAGACACGTGATTGACTGAAACATATCGCGTGACAGCAACTTCAATTCACAGACGCCCTTTTTTTTCTCTCTATCACCATTCATTGATTCCATAATACGCAACATAAAATTGATTATTATAATTTCAAGTTTAGAATATTGATAAATTTACATAATTATTACATTCCAAATGTTATAGTTTCATGGAATATTTTTTCTGTTAACTTAAATATATACAGCCGGATTAAAAAAAAAAAAAGTGAAAGAACTCACATACTGGGATACAAGTGTGAGAAGGTCCATACCTTTTAAAACATGATATGGCAACGTTAATTTTCTTCACTTTTATTAAATCTCTTTTATTCTATATACTTGGTATTTTATATTCATATGTCTATACAGGACGTATAGTTTGTGATAAAAAACCGCATCTCAAAGTTGTTTGCCTAACTGAACATTTTCTAAAATATGGTGATTATTCTAGTCTAAAAATAAATGAATTTAAATTAGCAAGCATCTTTTGCAGGCAAAATAAAATACGAGGAGGTTCTTGTATTTTTGTACATGAATCTCTAGAGTTTAAAGAAAGGACTGACTTAAATAAGCTTGCTGAAGAATTTAATTTTGAATGTTGTTGTGCAAATATTTCTATTTTTGATACTTCTTTTACTTTTGTATGTTTGTATAGATCACCAAAAGGCAATGTTGATGTGTTTTTTAATAAACTAGAAAGAATTACTAAGATAATATATTCCGAAAAGAGAGTTCCTATCTTATGTGGGGACGTTAATATAAATTTATTAAATAATAATTCTACTAGCAAAGAATTTAATTCTATATTAAATATGTGTAATCTTAATCCTGTAATTTTCACGCCAACCAGGATATGCAAAACAACAGAAACTCTGATAGATAATATTTTTATCCCTAAAACTTTTTCATTTGATGTTTCTGAAATAAAAGTTTTACCTTTTTATCTCTCTGATCATGAGTCACAATTAATATCTTTCTTTAATAACAAGTCAAATGGGAATATTTCTGATAATAATATAAATCAACAAAAAAGATATTTTTCAAAGAAAAACATTAAAATATTTAAAAATTATTTGAAGCATGAATCATGGTCCACTGTTTATGAAAAAAATGATATTGATGAAATGTTTAATGAATTTCATAAATTATTTTTAAAATATTTTGAAAAAGCTTTTCCACTAATACAAATCCAGGAAGAAAAAAATGCAAAAAAAAATAAAAGTAAAGCAAAAATTGATTTTATGACTACTGGTTTAAAAATATCAAGGGAAAAATTAAGAAATTTAAAAAAATTAAATAAATTATATCCTACTATATGGACTGATGAATATGTAAAAAAATATAAGTATATTTATAATAAATTAATTAGACTAGCTAGTAAGAAAAAAAACACAAGGCTTATAAATAATTCTGAAAACAAATCAAAAACAATGTGGGATATTATAAGAAGGAAACATGGTAAAACCATAGGGAAGGGTAAAATTTCAAATATAACTGTAAATGAAGAAAGTATTAATGATCCTCAAAGTATGGCACAAATTTTTAGTGATTATTTTGAAAATTGCATATCAGAATGTAAAGACAAAATTGACTCTGCTACTCAAAATTCAAATATTTATGGTTTTATTAAAGTAAATCCAAAATCAATGTTTTTGTCACCTTTAACAAATAATCAATTGCAAAAAATTATCAGACATTTAAAAAATAAAAAGTCATATGGTTTTGATAATGTGTCAAACTTTGTTCTGAAGTCTTGTTCAGAAGAGATTAATATGGTTATCACAGACATAATTAATCAATTTTTTATTGATGGTAAATTTCCTTCTGCTCTCAAGCATGCAATCATAAAGCCTGTTTACAAAAAAGGATCAAAGACTGATGTAGCAAACTATAGACCTATAAGTCTACTCTCTGTGTTCTCTAAATTATTTGAACAAGCATTTCTGATAAAATTCCTGCCTTTTTTAGAACAAAATCAAGTCCTATCAGAATTTCAACACGGATTCCGTAAAAATAAATCTACGGAAACAGCTATGTTTCAATTAATTGACAGTTTATTAGAGAGTATAGATAACAAAAAGCAAACTGCTGGAATTTTCTTGGATCTGTCTAAAGCATTCGATATGGTTGAACATGAAATTTTGTTAAATAAACTTTATAAATATGGAATCAGAGGACAAAGCCTCAACTGGATAAAATCTTTTCTTGAAAATAGGACACAGACAGTAGAAATACCTTCCATTATAACTAATAATATGGTTAAATGTTACTCTGAGGAGAAAACACTTGTATACGGCCTTCCGCAGGGCACTTGTCTGGCACCGATACTTTTCATATTATACATAAATGATTTGCCTTTAATTATAGATCACAGCAACTGTATGTCTGTGGAATATGCTGATGATTCTAATTTAAAAATAACTGGTGAAAATAATAATGTACTCATAAATAACATAATAAGTTCAATTGAAAAGGTTAAAGTTTATTTTAATAATCTTGGTTTAATACTTAATGTCAATAAAACAGAAATTTTGCAGTTTCAGAATATTAAAAATAAAAACTCAACAATCACATCAGTTTCTGCAGCTGATCAATATATCACACTTAAAAACAATACAAAATTCTTGGGTATAATTGTTGATGAAAATTTGAGATGGATAGATCATATAGACTATATTTGTAAAAAACTCTCCTCAGTAATTTTTGCTATTGGTGAACTGAGGCATGAATGTGAAGTTGAATGTTTAAAAACTTTATACTACTCAAATTTTTATTCACTTTTGAAATATGGCATCATTTGTTGGGGATATTCTCCTGATTTTAATAGACTGTTTAAACTACAGAAAAAAGTAATACGTCTCATGTATTTTGTAAAGAGGAGGTATTCTTGTATAAATCTATTTAAAAATAATGAAATTTTGACACTGCCAAGTATTCTTATCTTTGAAAGTGTAAGCTATGTTAAAAAGAATATGGATGTTTTTAAACAGCATGAAGTAAATCATGGTCATAATACAAGAAACTTAAAACATGTGATAGCACCCAAATGGTGCAGACTTAATATGTACAAGAACGGTCCGTTTCTTAGCTGCCTCCGATTATATAATAAGTTACCAAGTAAGATTAAATGTATTGGAAATGTGAAATTATTTCAAACAGCTGTGAAAAAAATGTTAATTGACAAGTGCTTTTATAGTGTGCAGAAATACATGGACTATGACTTTAATGATATCATTGTTAATTGATTTTTTGTTTTTAATGTTATATAATAGTGTAATTGTCTTTTTACAGCTTAGCTAGTTACTATTGACTTGTCCTAAAAACCTAAACATATATCATGTATTGATATTATGATTGTAAGAGAAATGGAATTAATAAAAATATTTTGAATTTGAATTTTGAATTTGAATATATAACCTATCAGGTTCATGTTAACAACGTGCAATTCTCTAACTTTTTTAATATATAAATATATTATTATATAAATTTAATTCAAAATACAAGGTATGTTTTAATCGAAATTTGATTATTTATTATCTAATCATGATACAATTAAAAATCCAATTTTAAAATTTGTATTCTATAATTAATTAGATTTAAGATAGAAATATTTGTATTATTCAACTCCAATTCTTTCAATTTGTATAATTAATTACAATACTTAATTGCCAATTTAAAATTCGTTTACATTAGTTTTAATGGTGCACATAATCTTGCAGCAAACTGTTGTATTCACCTGTGTCTGTATTTCATTTGACTCATTATCTCAACACTATAGTAAAACTTTTCTCTTCTTCCTATAATATAGTACATTGTCTCTGATAAATTGAGCATATTAATTAAAGGGCTAAATATATTCTCGAAGTAATTATAAAGGAAGTAAGAAAAGAGACAAAGAGAAATATAATGAAATAGACTTTACCGAAAAAAAAAGTAACTAATCTAAAATGGTAAATTCATCTTCTAAAAATCCGCGAATCATTAATTATAAGGTACTAAAAACCATTAATTTCATTTCCTTTCAACTTGTAAGGTTTATAATTAGCTATACTGTCTTTCCTTTACTTTTTGTTTTATATTAAGAAAATGTTCATAAAAGTAGTTAACGCTAGAATCTGACATTCTTAATGACTATGCATTAAAAATGAATTACTCTAATGTTATTGACTATTTGCATAATACTAAATATTACTTTTTTTTTATTACATATGAATCAAGGACATAATATAATTGATAAAATATTAAAATTATAAAAGTAAAAAATTTATGAATGTTGAGTTAAAAATGTTTTCATTAATAATTAATAATAATTTGTAGTAGGAAATATAAAATTTTAATCTTAAGAGATTTGTATGTGTGTGGTGCTGTTTTAGAAAGAGTAAACCTTTAATGCGCAGATTTACGCTGCCATCCTCCTTTTCATTATTATTATATATATATTTTTTTTTTGTCTTTAAAAGAATAAAATTATTTTTTATTAAAATTTTGTGACAAAGGCTGGTGTGAGAAAAGAAATTTAAATATCCTTGGTTCTTCGTTCAAGCATAGGAGTAAGCAAGCAAGCAAGTAGGAGGGTGGGTTGGTGCGACTTGGCCGTTGCTTGCTTCCTCTGGCCGCTTCAGTAAGTAATCTCATCCCAGTGAAGAGATTTATTTTTTGTCACACCCCTTAAGACTTCTTTATGAATTCTTTTCGAAATGAGAAAAAAAATCTAGCAGATGAGTTTTTCTTGTTTGTTTGTTGGGACTGGTTATGGAGAAATAAGAAGAAAAATCTGTGGTATTGACCAAAAAAAAAAAAAAAATTATCCTTCTATATATATATATTTTTTTTTTCAAAGGAAAAGAATATTCTTTGAAGTCTTTTTTAAATTTCCTTTTTACTCTGTCTTTTCCAAATGCTTATCAGATATTGGAGTCCAATATGTTGCCATGCTCTTAGAGTTCCCACGAGAAAAAAAATATATTTACAAGATTTGAATTTTTTATTATGAAAATAACAATAAGTTTTTTTTGTTGTTGATATTTTTTGCTCTTATTAATAGTATAAACAAAACAACAAAGATATATTTGAATAAAATAGCTAGTCTTTTTTTTTTGCAATTTTATTATTGAATTCTTACAATAATTGCTTATATATTTAACTTTAAGAAAAAGCTTTCAAATTTTTATATATAATATACTTTTTAGTAATATTAAATAACAGTAAAATTCCTTTCATTATATAAATATTAAGGTATGCTTACGTCACAATCAATGTACGTCACAATCAATGTTAAAATAAAACGCATTAATACTATCTGATGCATTTTTTTTTTTACAAATTGTTTAAAGGAACTAACATACATATAAGAATATAGTAATAAAAATTGAAAGTGTAAGAAATAAAATGTATTTTTTACTTCTAATTTTTATTGCTTGATTATATTATGTAAAAAAAAAAAGTGCGAAAGAGGTAATTTACAAAAATCATATTTATTGAAAATGAATTTGTATAAAAGTTTATTTCAGTACTTTAAAATATAAAATATAAAAGTTTTGTTATTCATACGTAGAAGATGATATGGTGTTTCTTCTAGGTACGTACTATTACCATGTACTCCAGGGAAAGTGTAGCGCTAAAAGACCGGCTGGTTTGACTCAAGGGACGAACTCACTTCTCACCACCCCCTCACGTGGCGCTCCCTGGCGCCGTCAGACACAAAACATCGAATAAAAAATTACACCGGAGAGAGGCAGAAAACTTTTAGCACACACAAAAAATGTTTTCTAAAGAATAAAAAAAAAGCAAATAAAAATCTACTGAAAATCAAACCTAAGTAAAACATAAAATAACATTTTAAATTAAAATTCCTAAAATTTATGTTATCTTATAGTGTTCTATATTATTACATAATATTTTTTAATCAAATTTTTATTATCCTGGATGAAATTTTATTTTTAAAAATATTTTCAATATAATTTTTTTAAATTTAACCTTTATAACAAAATTCAGAGAGTAAACATTTTTTCCATGGATATTTCAAAATTCGATACAACATGATATTTTTTTTTTTTAATACATACATAAAAAACTTCTATATGTATTTTTTTTTACTATACACTAACAGCAACATAAAGTTTACCGTCATAAAAATGAAATTTCTTTACTTGTCATCTGCTATATATATAATACATAATAATATATGTAGTATTATATAAAACCAAGCTTGATGTTGGCGACCAACATGGTGAAAAATTCCCCCGTGTATTTTACTGGTGATAGGATTGGTTAGAGAGAGAAAAAACAAAAAGAAAGAGAAGAGAGAGAAAGAAAGAAAGAAAGAAAGTGAAGAGAAAGAGAGAGAGAAAAGAGGTGGCTAAAAGCAAAGGTGATATATTGTTGGTAAGATAGAGCTCTGAGACTAGCTAGAGTAGAGAGACTTGTTAATTTACCGAGATGAATATAAAGCCAGTGTATGGATATTTACGGCGTAGCTCACTAGGTAGTGAGGCAGAGAAGGTCTGTAGGGTGGATGGGGGCGGACCTCTGGGGGCGTAAAGTAAGTGGTGTGGCGTGCAAAGTCGCTGCTACCTCTGCTGGCCCAGCCTGGGACTATACTAGTAAAGTAAAGAGGAGGAGCAGTGGCGCGAACTTCATAGACGACCAACAAGAATAACCAAGTCGAGAGGAAGAAAAAAAAAAAATGTGAACTGCACTTTGTATGAAAGCGTATTAAATATTCAGTACTCTGCATGGTGCTATAAAAACTTATATATACGGTACATCAATTTTTATTTCATTTTAGTAATATTTCACTTCATTGCTTACTGACCAAAGAAGTTTTATATGTAATAGGAAGATTGCATTTTCTTTTTTTTTTAACGATTATATTCGATGAAGAGGAAAAAAAAAATCAAGGATTTATATTTTTTTATTAAAAATTTACACATGAAAATATATATATATTATTACAAATTTTACTTTTTATAATATTTATTTATGAAATAAACAAACCACAATTTTAAATGATTGAAATGGAATGCGTCTATAAATGAGAATTGTGTATATACTGACGTGAGTTTACATCAATATAGAAGCTTATTTGGTCACCACTAATCCTATTAGGGATTATTGGAGGTAAATTATTTTTATGGTACATTAATTCATTTGTACAATAGTGAGAGAATAATAAACATTTATTAATTTACTCAACATTTATAATATGCAATACATGTACATTGAATTTTTCAAAACAAATATTTTAAAAAACAAATGAGAAAAATAAAAATGAATTGTTTATATTTTGTAAACATTATTATATAAACTTTATAGTATATTAATTTTTTGTAAATAAAATATTTATAAATATTTCAACATGTTTAAAATTTCTATTCAAACTGAAAATGTCATATAAAGAGCATGTATGTATATGTTCAGTAACAAGATTGACCTAAATTCAGTGTACCGTTTTCTTGGGTAATACAATTTTTACCTGAAAGAAAAAAAAAAAAAAAAGGAATTATAAATAATATATAAGAAGGTTAAAAGTCAATTGGATAAATATGAAATATGGAATCACTTTACATTTTAGCTTAAAAAAAGAAAAGAAAAAAAAAATCAGAAAGAAATTGCAACATTTGAAACTCTGCATTATTTTTAATTTTTCAACTATGACGATGAAGATGGGAATTTAAGTTATATATAAGTATATAATTATCATTTATTATAAAAACCTTAAAATTGTGAAAAAATGTATTTTGACCTATATTTTATGTAACGATACAAATATAAGTGAACCATGAAGTGTGTCGTCGCATGTTCTCAATAATTAATGGTATATTTTTTTAATTGAATAGAGACTGTTTATCTGTTAAGACAGCAGGCAATATAAAACCTTCAATGCAAGTTACTCACAGTCAGTAGTCTTGAAATTAAAACATCATGTGGCAAAAAGAACGAATCTAGGAGCTTGGTTACAATTTCTACTTTTTAAAAAAGCTTTGTTTTTGTGAGCTACACAGAAGGTGAATTGCATGCTTCTTTGCATATTTTTCAATTAATGTTGTCAGGCATATTATTGTTGTTGGTACTTACAATCTGTGTTAACCTTAAAATCTTAGAACTGTAATTATATAATTACAAAAAGGGTAGGTTTAGGGGGTTGAAATTTTGAAAAAAAAAGAAAAAAAAAAGCAATATGTATATAATTGAGGCCCACTCTATATAGAAACCTACAATGCTTGTAAGTCTATGCAAGTGAAAGTGAGTTTGTTATCTCACGTCTCTCAAAATAGCCTGTTGTTGAAGTTCGATCATTCAGCAAAGTCATTTATGCATTTATATATATTTTTAAGTATAATTTGTCATTACATGCAATATGTATTAAGGTGGATTTTCATGAGTGACAACGGCGATGCGGCGCAATTTGATGTAAAAGCTGCGAAATCCTATGCGGTGGCGAGTTTGCCGGTAATCGCGCTAATTAAGATTATATTTTTCTTTTAATCGGCCAATATGGCCGCCAATGGATGTTACAGCAAGTGCGCTTTATTTGCGTCGCGTCGCAGGCTGGAAATTCATCTTTATGCAGTTTAAAATACCTCTCTCCTCCCCCATTTTATAACCTAAAATTATATTAAATGCTAAAACTAAGATAATTACTAATTGAGGTAGCATCATTGATGTAATCATATTGGTAAAATATAAACCTAACGTTTTATTACGTTATATAAAACAAGTACCAATAATTGTGCAAGGGTACCTCACATATTGGCTACATGGTGAGTCATGAAAAGTGTGCAGCAGTTAATGTCGTGAGTCATGCGGCAATATGCGCGTCATCAGTCCCGGTACTATCACGGTGGAGAAAAAGGGGGCGTACGACGCTTGCCGCATCATAAATAAGGTGACACGAGGGAAGAAAATTGTCTATTTACTCACAAACTTGGTTAGCAAGCCCCCGAGGGAGAAGCTCGAGTTTTCAGTGAGAGATTTTCTGTGATGCTCATTCCAAGCGTAACTCGCTACACTTGCTACTAAAACGATTACAGTTAAGTTTCCCTTTTTTTTTTTTTATATATATATAATATGAAAAAGAAAGAAAAAAAAATCATAAAAATTTGTAGGCATTTAAGAACAGCTATTGAGTTGATATTTTAAGCTTCTTATATAACTGGGTGAGGATAAAGAATTATATTATTTTTATTCATATATTTAAATTTTAAATGTATAAACTTATATAATAAGAAAATTAAAAATATATTATTATTTTTAATGGAATTGATTCTGTTATATCCCAAATATATTTAAGAGTTCTTATCATTTGAGCATTCAATTTCAAAGATCAACATTTTTGACAAAATATTTTATTATTGTGAAATTAATATTAAAAATATACTTTACCTTGAGTGTATATCAATGGAATTATTATGAAAACTTTGATAGAAACTTAGATATCAGATGCAGATCCAGAGGGAAGTTAGGGGCTACCCGAAATTTTGATTTTAATATAGGCAACATAGGCATTTTCCCCACTCTAATTTTTTTAGTAACATTAGATTTATAAGGCTAGCTCTTCCTGAAATTTTGTTCTGGATTCGCGCCTGATTCTGTTTATATAATTTTGCAATATTAATATTATTAATACTAAATATTACAGATGTAACGAGAAAGATGAGTTTTTATTTTAATGCTTCATTTGAATGGTTCTGTTACAAATAAAATGTCACAGAGTTTTAAGTGCGAGTATATACTGCAGTAAAATGTGTAATAACAACAAGTAATTTTATTTTATTAATACTTGAAGTAAAAATAGAGAGAAGAAACAATAACTGGGTCATAAAATCTGAAATTATATATATATATATATATATATATATATATATATATATATATATATATATATATATATATATTAATATATATATATATATTAGATTACAAAAGTTAGAGAATTTTACCTTAAAGTTGAATTGAATAAAAAAAAATGTAGATTCTCATTTTATCCACAAAATTTGTCAAGAGAAAAAGAGAGAGAGAGAGAGAGAGAGAGAGAGAGAGAGAGAGAGAGAGAGAGAGAGAGAGAGAGAGAGAGAGAGAGAGAGAGAGAGAAATAAAGAGAGCTCAAAAGAGTCAAGACTATAATTTATGGGGTGGCAATTGAAAGGTCGTGGCTAAAGCTATATAGGGGTTGATGGGGGTTGGCTTGTTTGGGGTGGTTGGTTGGTTGGGGTGTTAGGGCAGGCAGTGGCACTCACCGTAGTATTACGTACCGGAATCTCCTCCCTCTTGGCTTGGCACGATTCCCATGGACTATACAGTGCGGTGGCTGATGTTTGCTTCATGAAGAAGGGGGGTTAGATCAATGCCATTTGTATACCCCTCACCACCTGAGGTAAAAAATTTTGCAGCACACACCACAGTGGTTTATTAAAAATCGTCATTATTACTGTACTGGATGGAGTTGAAGCACCTCTCTATCGCTCTTTCAAGCATAAAAGTTAACCACCAAAGCTGAGTCTTATCAGCATCAAACAGCCTACCTTTTTATTGTACCTCACATATAGCTCTTTAAATTGTAATTATGTAGCAAAGAAAAATGGAAAGAGAAGCTTATAATATTCTCTTTGAATAAAATATGTTCCTTTAAATAATGTGGAGTAGTCACAATGAACTTAGCCTACAACATTTTATATATCAGATTTTGGTAACAAATTTGGTGCTCAATATTTCTTTCTAAACTAAAATCTTTTCCAAGTTCTTTATGAACATTATACTCTAATGATGTTAGAAGCCGGGGTAGTCTATATTCAGGGTGATCTACCTTTCCATGACAATATAATAATGTACAACATATTAACATTAACTGATATTTTCTTTTCTTTAGTTTTCTTTATTATTTATGACGTTTGAAATTATAAAAAATTAGAATTTAATATATTTGCTTTAAAACTGTCTTTGTTTATTTTTCTCACAGCAGCAGTAGTAAAAACATAACGTTAATGTTACAATTTTGTTAATGAAGTCAGATTTTAATGACAAGTTGATCAATTTTCCATAACAGCTTACATTTATGAGGTAATTAATTTCCTACTAGTGATTTAAAACTCCCATTACCTACAAGTTTTAAAAGATACGGCTCGTTTAAATTAAAATACAGTATTAATAGTTACAATACTGTGTACATTTTATATACCAAGTTATAATTAGATTATATATATTAAACTATAATTATTTTGTTTAATATTATGAAAATCAAAACATGAACAATATAATATGTTTGGTTTTGTATAGAAATTTTCATTAATATAGATTTTTCATTTTATGTATATAAAAAAGAGATTAGCTAAAATTTATAACAAATGCTAAACCGTTTTAATAATATTTACTTATTTATTATTTAGCGCAAAAAAAAAATAATAATGGTTTAAAACATATTGACCTGATTGTTATATAATATTTTTTATCTCATGTACAGTAAATGTACATACTGCCGCGATTATCTAATCCTATTAACATTTTTACCAACAACAACTACAATCAAGCTACATCAAAAATCATGTTGTGTGCCTTCAAACAATGAAATGGGTTTTGAATTATTCATTGACTATCTAATGGATGACTATGTGGGTGCTTTCTTTTTTTTAAAAACAACAATTGCTTCACATCTCTTTTATTTCTCTCTCTCTCTCTCTCTCTCTCTCTCTCTCTCTCTCTCTCTCTCTCTCTCTTTTACAAATCAATTTATAAAAATGTGTTTGAAAAAGAATTATTATTCAATCTTGTTTTACACAAGCCAACTCCCTATACGTTGTTACAGATAATTTTTTTAAACCAATTACAATATTTTGTTATCACTACCAACCTCTTTTGACATAAATAATTGATTGTTGATGTAATGTTTTATATTTTTTTAATATCAAGGTTACATTCTTCTTTCCTATAACTAATAATATGTTATGTATCCTCGATAATTTAAGAATTTCTGAGAATGAAGGAGATTCCTTTAAAAATCGAATTTTATTCGATCAGTTTGGTTGCAAGACAACATGAAATTTGACCCCCCACCCCCCCCCCCCCCACCCCGCCAAACTCTCCTTTTAATTAGAAATAAATGTCATATTTTATTTCTTTTATTTTCAGATACAATTCACCATCTATCATTTCATTTGAGATAAAATGAAAAAAGACGATATTGAAGTTGAAAAAACAGAAATTATTTCTCCATTTCATCCTCACTTTTAACAAAGATGATATAAGGTGTTTTTTTTTTTTAATTTTTTAAAATCAAGATAAACTGACGATAAAAATTTTCAACTATGGCCTGCTTCAATTATGAGCGTTATCACCCAGTTTTGATAGTGTGGTGCTTAACCATTTTTGGAGAGTACTACACGCGTGCTATTCTTTTAATTTTTTTAAAATCCCTTTGTCTTGTGGAGCTAAATGCCAAGACGAATTACCAGACCATGGTCGACCCCGTTCTGGATGAGTCCACGATTTCTGAATTTTCGGGAGTAGACTTAGTAAGTAATTAGTAAATAAAATAACCTAATCGTAATTTGATAAAAAAAAATATATAAAATAAAAAATGCTATTTTGTTCAATTTTTAATGAACACATAAAATAATCACAATACATAACTACTTAAGTTACATGAAAAAATATATATATATTAAATGGTTAAATAAAAAAACGTATAATAATTTTATATAATATGTTTTTTATTTATATTGCAATATAATTTTGGTTTCTAAAATTATTAGAATATAAAATTGAAGTTGAAATAAGGAGAAGTGACAGCAAGTCAAGTTACTTGAGAACGTGTGAGTTTTGATATAGAAACTTGGTTGACGTTTAATTTGAAGCATGTGAAACAGAAAGAGCTGCTACGAGGTGTCACCTAATTCCTTTTCCTACCGCCTTCTTTACCAACTCAACGCCTACAACCATTTTCACAGTATATAACTTATATAAAATCATTTTATAATACTAAATTTATAAGATATTGAACCATAAATACAATAATGTTATTTATATATAAAGTATATAAGTTGCCGTCTTTGCCTGCTGCCACTTTGCTACTTGTCAAGAAGCCTGATTATAAGCAGAGGTTATCGTAAGGATATATAAAGTAATATTATAACGTTATAACGAATATATATGTAGTTATTATTTTAAGTTTTTGTTAAATTGAAAGCATTGGTTTACAATTTCCTGTCGTAATAATTTTCTATTTATATTATTTACTGGTCGTTTTAATTGAATACTGTGTATGTAATGTATATGTTAATATATATATGGAGAAAATAATATAACGACATGTTATATAATATACCATAATCTTTAGAATTGTCAAAATTATAACATGTTTACAACAAATTTCTAAATGGTTTATATTACTGTTTAATTATAATTATTAAATTATAAATTAAAATCTGTTTCTTATTTTTATAATATAACGCTTAAATTTAAATAACTCCCTTATAATAACAAAATGGTTTTAATAATAAAAAAATCACATCTTTTTATTATTAATTTAATTTCATGGTAATAAATTAAGAATTATATATATGTGTTAATATAATTTATTTTACAATAAATTTTAATTATCTTACATATAAATTATTATTTTATTTAAAATTCAATTTATTATTAAAAGTTAATTATATATAATCATATTTTTTTTCCATCAAAACAAAAGTCACACTAACGAATATTTAGTACACCGCATTACATTAGAAAAAATGGGACAAGATCGTATTATCGGTTCCGTTAGTGTAGCATAAGTTATAACATATAATATATAATACAATCATATGCCAGCAGCAATGAAGGGATGTCCGGTACATTTTCACGCGTATATACTCCTCCTAGCTGTCTTATACCGTATGATACATTGCGTACGAACAACTAACTAACATGCTAACAATAAGCAACAAATTTTATATTTTAAATTTATCACACTTAAATTTAATTATTTTCTGCCATTAATCAGTTTAGTGCCATGTATATTGTAAGAATTTTTATGACGTCGAAAAAAAAAATGTAAATTTTAATGTACTTAATTCAGAATTTTAAATTCATTAGTTCCTTTATTAAATAAAGATTTTTTGATAATTTATTATCACTGTAAATTACTCATATTTTTATTTTTTTATTGTTTAATGCAAATTTAAGATGAAATATAGATTTTTACACACGTGTTGTGTTTTATCATTGACAAGCTTTAATTGTTAAAAACTCGTTATTACTGTTAATGATTAATGATGGCAGCCATTGCTCATTATTTTCCAACTGGTAAACTTAAAATATTTTACACCTCAAAGTACAAAACAAATTGACATTAACCTGAGCAAATAAAAGAAAGTAATGGATTTCGTTGTTAAGTTATAAATTTGTGAGTTTTTTTTATGCTGATTTGACCCTAGTTGTCGAAGTCCCCATGATATTCATTCTATTTATTTTTAAATTTTTTCCTATGTGGCTTAATCGTATGTTGTTGTTTTTTCTCAAGAATAAACAGTTTTTTGAAGTGATAATGGAAAAATGAAATTGCCATCTTCAATGAATGGTGCAATTAAGCCTGAACCAAAGAATTTGGGAAAATAACCGTAAAGGACAGACACTTTTTCTATGTAACTTCTTATTTGTTCTTTGTACGAAGGAATAAAAATAGATGATTGTCAGTAATTGCTGCTATACTGGTCAGCTGTTTGCTACAGCGCACGTCAAGATGAGACTCACAGCTGATCGCTAAAATGAAGACTAAGCATTTTTCATTAGAAAATCAGCTGAATTCATCGAGTGTTTTGTCCCATGATAATGTTCTGTAAGTGACATACATTTCTATCTGGTCCAGCTGCATTTTACGATAGTACCTACAATGCAAGAAGTGATTATTGGTTTCTTTTCTAAGTTTTTATATTTAAAAGCGAATTTAAATTAACTGCAAAGAACAGACTTGATTCTTTAAAAAATGTATTTTTTAAATCTATTACTTAATTAGTGTCCATGCTGTGCCCACCTTACCACAAGGTGACAGAGAACCGTCCATCTTAAATTAGGACACAATTATAGTCTTACAACAAGCTTAATAAATTATCTTATAATAGGAAATTTTAAAACTCGCTCTTCAATAAGTATAATTTTGGGTCAATTTAAAATAGATTTTTATTTTTTTACAAATTATTACCTTGTTAAAAGAACATTTACATTTTGTAGCTGCATTGGCAAAACATATTTTGACTATCTTATAAAATAATTCATATCATGTTAACATATTTTATTAATTGATGAATTACTTTCTACTGAACTTGAGGTCAAATATTTAAAAAAAAATAATTTAATACATGAATAGAAATATTTATAAATTAACTGTCAAAATTATTATTGTTATGTTAAATATTATATATCGAGCGCATGTAAAATAAAAAAATAATAAAAATAACATTTGATATAATATTTAGTATTATAATATATTAATAACATTTGTAATAATTTTATTATAACATGACATTTTTGGTGTTAAAACATTTATAAAAAGCGAAAGGAATGGCTTGTATTGTAATAATAATAATATATTTAAATAATAATTAATGTATTGAAAAAGCTATACTATTATATGTATATGACAGGTTGAGCGTATACATATATGATGAAATAACGAATACGGGAACAAGAGACGAACTTTTTCCCTGTTAATCAACATAATGGGACAAGAGACTTTATATCGCCGCCGCCTTCTCTTGTTGTTATTGTGGAAGTATCGATGTCTTTCAGAACCGCAGGTCGTCATTTAAGGACAGTTCAAGGTCACTGTCAAACCCGTATCATCATAAATATACATTTAATCAACTTATGTTAAAAAGTTACTGGCCTCAAATAAAAAAATAGGCAGTTACAATGAGTTGTTAGCGTTGACAGTCAACATTAATTTGCATTAATTTTATTCGTGATACATTAGCGGTGGCTGCAAAAATAAGGAGTAGGTCCTTGATGACGTCAAAATGACGTCACAACCGGTCATAAGCAGCCATTGTCACTCAACTATTATGTACTATGCGTACATAATCCCAGTACATAATCGTTTATATAGTCACAGATGCATCGCGTACGGTTAAAAATAATGCAAAAGTTGATTGTCAACTCGTATAACTTTCTGACTCCTTAATTTTTAATTAATCTTCGGCTATGGATATCACTTTGTTCCATTGTTAAAAAGTAGAGGTGTCCATCCTGACAGGTTTTCCACGGATCCTTCAGTCTCACCTCAATGAATGCTGGGACGCGTAATAGGCCGTGGCCACCATCCTTTCCCTACATTATCCCTACCCATTACCCCGCCGCGAGCTGTAAGCTCTTTGAGGTGTATCTCTGTAAAAAAAAAAAGAAAAAGCCTAGTAGCCCTTATAAGTACGATAAATTCTAATTTATAAAAAAAGTATCATGGTTGCACTTTTGCCATATAAGCACAAATTGTACTGATTTTTTAGTAAGAAAGGGAGTTTTAAATAGAACACAATGCATGTAGATAGAATGTAAAGTTAATGTCTTAATGTTGTTTGTGAGCCTTACAGTCAGTATGTTTCATGTTTACAACAATTTCAATTAAATTGATCAATACTATACATCATTGGAGTTTTTTTGTAGCTCTGATCTTTTTCCATTGTATTTTCTAACACAGAACTAATTGACAAAAATAACATTCGAAAGTTCTCCAGGTCCCCCATTAACGACAAACGCCTATAAATTGAGTATAAATTCATCAGATAATTAAGTATTCACGTTTCAAAAGACTTTGCTCCGGAAATCGGAAAAACTGAAAAACAATCAATAGTGTAACTTCTATTTATTTGTTCATGAAAAATAATAATATTAATAATAAAAAAAAAAAAAACAATAATAGCTTTCGCATTTTTTTTATTACTTTTTCTTTTTACATACATAATTGCCCCATTAACAATAACATTATTTATAAATATATATTTTTTTTCGGTTCTGCATTCCTAAAATTTTCATTATTTATCTTATTTTGCAACCTGCAGAGTGCCTTTATTTATATTTTTATGAATAATAATTAAACTTACCATTTTTACCAGAAAAAAGTGTTTTTTTTTTAAACATTTTTTCAGTGTTATTCATAAATTATGAAAAAAATAAAAATTTTCATTATACAACATGTGCATAGCATTCTGTGTTTTTATATTTAAAATATTTAAATTTTAAAATAACCTGCATTAAAATAACATCTACATAATTTTTACATGGATTTTTTTAAACTTTTAAGTAAATGAGTTTTTCTTATTTTTCTTTAAAAATATATTATATAATATTTTATCATAATTATTTTCAAATTATATAAATACATATATAAAAATTCTAATTATAATTTGTTTTTTAATACCTTAAATGCTTTAATCTTTTTTTTTTTTTACAATACACATCATTATTTAATGAAAATAAAATAGCACTTTATGTTTTTCTAATTGAACTGCTACAACATGGAAAAATGCACTAGTGTAAAGAAATAAAAGAAATACGTACAGTAATTTAAATCTATGTTTTTTAGAATTGGAATGAGTTGGGAGAATCAGGAAAGGCGGGTGTGGGGTGGAAGGATGAAAGATCATCTACTAGCATGCTATAGTAATAAAGCTACCTCTATTGTGTCAATGTTGCTGATGGATTGCTTCAATTTTAATACTACGTATAAGATGAATAGTAGTAACAAATACCATCAAATCACCTGCATCTCATTAGCTATAACTACGAGTCTATAATTATATATATAGTATAGTATAATACCATATAGTCCAGTCCAGTCATATAACACAAGACATGGGAATTAATCCAAGATTCAAAATAAGACTTATTTTTTTTTATATAAAGATTAAACAGCTTTATAAACAAATAAAATATTATTATCTTGTTTTGAATCTATACAGATGGTCACATTTAACTTGGTTTTTGTCGCGTTTGTAACGTCGTCACTCATTGGTAGACAGTTTGTAACGCACTATCTTACTGGTCGACATGAGCAGAAGTAAGTATTTTTGCATTTTGAGGTAATATCTATAGGCTTAAAAAAATTAAGATATAAAAATATATAAAAGTTTCTCAGAGTATTCATCAGAAAAGACGAGTCACCAAATTTGAGTATAGAAATTTTTAGTATCAGATTAAGTACTTAATTTTGATATTAAACTTTTGGTGCTAAAACTTCCTGGGTTAAAATTTACATCAAGATTTTCCTCTTATTGTCAAGTGGGGATTAAAAACTTAAATCATCATCTGACAGCATCATTTTACATATAGTTAAAATTACAACAAATATTGTTCATTGCAGAATTATAATACGCATAAAGTGTATTAACTATTATACTGTACATTGTAAAATATACAATATTCTATATCGTAGATACGTGTTTAGGGACCTATATATAATTTTAAATTACCTAGCTAGCTATACGTTATAATCCTACCTGTCTACCGTGTGAAATTGTGAAATTATTAAAAGTTTTATTTGCCTATAGCTATTATATAGAGATGGGTACATCATATTATTAATATTACTAATATTATAATATTATGAGCAAAACAAGCGTTACACCATGAAAACTAAATAAATGCTTGTGAACTAACACAACTGGCATATATATAATTATATATATTCTCACGTTTTTTTTATATTTATATCGAAGTTTATAAATAAATAAACCTTGCATGCATGATATTGTAAATAATCACTGTAACTTTTCTTATATTTATGGCCTATTTATTTGTACATCAATATAACATAAATCAATCGTTATCTATATACTTTTAACTATATAAAATCTTTTTAATATTATTATGATAAAATAGATAATTATATTATATTGAGTTGAACGCTAGAGTCTATATTATAGCTTTTAGATCTGTTAATGATTAAATAAATTAATGTTCACCATTATACATAGACCACTACATTGTAATATTAGATGAATTGAAGTTAACTTCCTATGGAATGAAAATTTCCACTTCAACTATTTCCAATACTCGATGACATCAATACATTATAATATCGATCCTTTTGCATTATGCAACGTATCAATCCAAACTATAGTTTGACAGCTTTCAGCAATAATATCAGCTGTTGAAATCTTTTTTTTTTCCTTCAATCAAATTCATGTCAAGAATAAAAAAAGGTGGGTGTTTTGATAATTAGGATGCATAATTTTAAATAATATAAAAAAGTCGATGCTAAAGAAAGAGACGAAAGAAAAAAGTTTTATGTATAATTCTTTTTTTTCTTTTTTTTTTGTGGTAAGATAAATATTTCGCGTGGGAGTTACATTCTAATGGTTTCCATTATTTTTTACTGCCAGGAAAAATCTCCTTAAATTACAAATGCAAATACAGATGTCTTATATATTTCGTTGTTGAGCAGCAGCATCTAGATCTTTTTTTTTTAAGTTATTTTTTTAACATCTTTACTGCGAATTTTTTTTCTTAGAGACTTAGAGACAGACAGAGAGAGGGTAGAGAAAGATAAAGCACAAGAGAGAGAGAGAGAGAGAGAGAGAGAGAGAGAGAGAGAGAGAGAGAGAGAGAGAGAGAGAGAGAGAGAGAGAGAGAGAGAGAGAAGGTCCTGAACGGAAGGTTTATGCTGTGTTTGGTATTCATCGTATGTATTGTGGTAGAGAGAAGAGCAGGAGGGAAATTTCCGAGCTCACATGAACGTTGTCGTCATGATCTACGTCCCCGCGGTCATCTCCAAGCGTGCTCCATCATAGCGGCCATCCGTCTTGCTCTCCACTGCTGCACTCTTTCAACCATGGTGGTGATCCCATGGCGATTCAGCTCCGGGCCACGAACCATATACGTGGCGATAACTTTTGAAAGCTACAGAAAACGAAGAGTTAAAAAGAAAAAAAAATACAGTACGGAATAAAGAAAAAAGAAAGGGTTCACTCTATTTTGTGTCCTACTTTCAATGCTACTGTATGTACTGACTGACCTTTTTTATAAGTCAAGAAACTGAATAAAATAAAAAATGTAAATATTTGTAATTTATTCACGAATAATATGTTTGTATAATACGATTACAATGTTTACTTACATCGTCGAAAAAATCTGATTAAATATCAAAATAAAATTATTTTTAATCAAATTTAAGATTAATTTTATTATTGTTATAATATATTTTACAGTATTTTATTCCACAATTGTAAGAGCGTTAAGCAAGCTTCTATATATATATATATTTTTTTTTTCTATTTTCCCAAGTGACTGGTTGGTGTAGCGTGGTGAACTAAATCTAATTTCGCGAAGACCAGCAGTATGGTGGCAGCCGCTTGTGGCTTGTGGAGACTCAAGGCGACGGTTGGACACAGCTGGGGGTGAGAAGCTCGCACACTGGCCTGCTTTTCTCACCCCGAGAACCCGCACGACACTTCCTGCATTTCTTGGTGATGGCTTGCGGCAGCCACTGTGACATCAAGGACGTCTCACCCTCTCTCTCTCTCTCTCTCTCTCTCTCTCTCTCTCTCTCTCTCTCTCTCTCTCTCTCTCTCTCTCTCTCCTCTCTCTCTCTCTCTCTCTCTCTCTCTCTCTCTCTCTCTCTCTCTCTCTCTCTCTCTCTCTCTCTCGCTCTCTCGCTCTCTCTCTCTCTCCATCTAACCAGTTCCCTACTACTACTTCCCTAGACGCGTAATAGAGTAATGAATCACTCGCCTTTCAACTCCGATCTTAAACTAAATTTCTCAACTCTTGATTGTGTGGTTACGTCTTGGTTCGTTGATGTTTGATACAAACTAAAACACAATTCTCTTAATAGAACTTACTTGTTTCAAACCCAAAATTCATTATACACAAATTCCTTTAAATAAATAAAACATAAATATTATAATAATATCAAATTTGAAAATAAAATATTAATTTCTAATTATAAAAATTTCAAATCATATTTTTTTCTAATTTGACCACTTTGTTATATCTTTTTCTACTTTTTATGATGGAGAAAAGAGATACATTTGAAAAAATAAGTTATTGTATCTTTAGTTTCCCCATGACCGCACTTGATGCAGCTTAAGTGCGAGGCAGCTGCTCGTAGTATTGGCAGAACCGAGTGCACTCTAGAGGCACTTCACTTCTTGCACTTGCACTTTCTGGGGCAAGTGGGCGGGGGGAAAATTGGGGGGGTGGGCAAACGTTGCAACTGCTTGGCACACTACTGCTATTGGTAACGTCAGCACCGTCCCCAAGGGCCACAGAAAAAACTTGGGACCTTATCCGCATGCTGCAGAGGCTGTAAAACCCTCTCTCTGTCTCTCTCTTTCCTACTCTCTCATCTTGAAGAAGAAGGAAGACGGTAAACACAGAAAACATTTCAGGACTAAAAGTCAACGTTTTTATTTTATTTTTCTATATACTCATAAAAGATGCACATACAAAATGTACAATTGATTTTCTTTTCGATACGAAACAATAACATTTGCTGGGAAAATAAATTTTTATAATAAAAATGTGAAATATCGTATGTTAGTAAGAAGTATATTGTGCTGCTGCTGCTGCTGCTGCTGCTGCAATGTTATAAAATATAGCTATACAGTATTGATATTACTGCAGGGTATATATTGAGATTGATTGTATTTTAACATTGTATAAGGAAAAAAAAAATTAATTTATAAAAAAATGTTTAAATTCCCCATAGAATAGTTATTTTTAAATATGACTATCTGACTTACTATAGAATACTAAATACTTCTTTAACAATAAAATTATAACAATGGAATATTTTTAAACTTCTGAGAATATCATTCCTATTTTACATAAATGATTTAATTATTTTTGAAGCCTTTTACAAAATAATACTAGCTGCTTTTCCGAAAATATAAATAAGTTAAATGTCAGTTAAAATTTATTATACATATTTTTTAAATTACTTTCTCTTATGTCTAACCTGTCTACTCAAAAGTAGAACCCATTGACATTAGCGGAGGGAGGAAAGATCGGAGCCCCCACACCCTCGGTTGCTCGACATACTGGATGACGAGATTACTAAGATAGGAATAGGAGGTGGCTGTGACCTTGTGTTAGGTACTGCTCCGTTATTCACCTGTTAATGAGTATGGGAAACCACAGAAAACCATCGTCAAGGAGGCCGGCATCAAAGTGAACTCCCAAATGGTGTGATTGGCTTGCCGCACTGCGGCCATTAAGGCACGAATTCACTATTTTAAGGCACTAGTTTTATATTATATTCATACTCTGAGACAAAACTGTTAAAAAAAACTATAATGATGTTTAAAAAAATACATTAACACGTACTTGTAAGATATTTTATTCTAATTTTTATGCTGTAAAACAAGCTACAAATTATAACATTACAAATCGACTTGGTAGTGGAAAAATATCCTAAACTCCATTGATAAGATGAAAAAAATATCCCAACTTGGTAAGCAAAACTGAGTTAAAATATTTTTACGCTACCACGTCAAAATACTCATTACAGAACACACAACATACAATCAAAGAATTGCAACGTCCAATTATATAAAAAGAAAAAAAAATAGTGAAAAATGTAAATAAAAAAAAAAACTTCAAATAACTCAATACCCATTCCTAAATAATAATAAAAAATTTTTTACACACAATGGCAGAATTCTTTTCACATAACTTCATCAAAAATTTTGCTTTATTCACAGCATTTCATATATGCGAATTTTATTGTTATTTTAAAGCATTCATTGTTAGGTGAGAGGGTCCCTGGTGTAGATAACGACTCTAACCTAGCGTCATCAATTAATTACTGAAATCTCAAGAGACAGTTTATAGATTGCTTGTTACAATTTGGTAAGTTGTTGTTTATTTGTTTTGTCTACTGCACAACTGTTGCTCTTTTGTATTATTATAGAAGTTTCTGATACTTAGCAGCAAGTTAAAAATATCGTGTGAGAGAATGGAAAAAGTATTAAATACTACACAACGTAATTTAAATTGTCTGACTCTATTTCTAGACCTTAATTTTTTTTTTTAATTTTTACATATTTGACGTTGTAATTAATAAATTATTTTAATAATTATTAAACATTTGACACATATAAATAAATTAAAAAAAAAACATCCAACTATTATTTCAAGTATTATGACAGTCATAAAATACATCATACTGCAGTATTATAAATAACTACATACTTAATAATTCAATATATAAAACCAACAAATTCTTGTTATATACTGTCTCGTATTTATTTTTTTTCTAAGGATCATGAAGTCGTTAGGCAAAAGTGAAAAAAGAAAAAGTACATGACACAGCAGCAAGAAGTTGACATCACAACATGCTGACAAGTCATTCACAGCCGATTTGCTTCTTTCTATCTTCACTTTATATATATGTTTCGTATATATTTTTTATTTTAATGGTTGCTGGCGGTTGTTTGGTTGTTAAGCAGGCACGGCACGTCGCAGCATATGCGAAAGGACGACGAAGAGTGTAGTGCTCTCCAATGTGCAATAAGCTTCTCCTTCTTCCTCGTCTATACCATATATAGCTGCAGTAGTAGCGGCCTAGAAACAGCTACGTTGTGATGTGCATAGTGTGAGCTAGAGACGATGGAAAGAGAGATACTGACTAAAGAAGGACATATCCTCCCTCTCTCTCATTCCACCTCCAAAAAAACGAGAGTAAAAACTACTCTCTGGAGACGAATTTCATGCAGTAATTCAAGTGATTTATTTTTATGTTTTCATGTTTTATTCTTTTGACTTTTTTTTTCAAATTTTACTGAATTTTTTTTATATTATATAAAATCGAAATGTTATTATGCATATATAGTAGTATAGTTATTAGGTGTTTGATATTAAACATATTCCATGAAATGTTTGAATTTTGATATTTAAGAATTTGACGTGACAATTTGCTATACATATTATTTCTCCAATGTGTTTTTTATTTGATCATAACTACAAAATATATTTCCAAAACCCAAGAAATAGTAGTTATGAATAAAAAGAATAGTTAAGAGGGGAGAAAATAATACACATGAGAAATATATAAGTGGATTGGATCATGAGGGGAAATATTCCAACAAAAAATTCCTTCGTATTTTTACACAAAACAAAAACGAATTCTGATACTTTATAAAAAATTACTAAGAAAAAAAAATTATTGGCATGTAAAATCGATATTAGAATATTTTAGCTTACTTTTTTTTCTATATATTAATATGTCAAAATCTTGTTAGCTTGTCAATACTTGTCAGCGTGTTTGGGCTTTCAAAACTAGCAAAGAAAAATATTTATATACTACGAAAGCTCTATGAAAAAAATATTTTAAACTGCATAAGTTATACTAAATTGCTTTTTTTTTTATATATATATTACAATCTTTTTAAAATAAAAATCAATCCTTCACAAAATATAAGCTATATAATATTTCAAAATATATGCATGGTTTTTGACATAAATGTAATTTAAGACCTTTTTTTCATAATTAATGTATCTCATTTCAAAATAAATACGCATGAAAAATAGTTATACAAGAGGGACAAGTTTCATCAGGTCGTCTTATTGACTGATTTTCACCTTTTTCAACAAGCGCAGTCAGTGACTCAGCTGTCTTAAAGCAGCAGGGGGCAGAGAAGGTGGGGTTGCCACCACGTTTCAAATAATAGTCGCAGCTAGATAGGCTGACAAGCATGCAGCAAGCTTATCGATCAATCTGTCTTCTTCCAACCCTCGTTCAATCAGATCTCACCAAATGATAGAAGCCACCACCACTATAGTTAGGAAACGTAAAGGAGGACACCTACTGTATATTATATATATTACAGTTTCACACTTAAAGTATATATATTTTTGTTTCATACCAAAAGGGATTTCCATGAGTTGGGGGAATTTTCTGACCCCTGTTTTACTTCTATTTCCTACCCTTAATCTTTAGCTAGCAACTTTCTTTTTTCTCCTATTTCTTTTTCAAGGGACTCATAACATGAGCTAAGTAATAAACGACGGCTATCACCTTGAGCAATCAAAACACTGCTATCTCTCTCTCTCTCTCTCTCTCTCTCTCTCTCTCTCTCTCTCTCTCTCTCTCTCTCTCTCTCTCTCTCTCTCTTTTCTATAAGACTATAATGTGAAGGGTGTGCAAAAGCTCTTTTATAGCAAAAAGATAATGGAAAAAGACCAAGCTTCTCTTTATTTCCTGTTTTTATAGTTCTTTATTATGAAAATTGAGACATTTACAAATTAATATTTACGTTCTACCATGATATATAATCAAAGTTGCATTTAAAATATAAAAAAAATATATTATTATAAATGTTTTATGAGTCATTATTTAAAATTAAAATTTTAGTATTTATTACCTTAGGTTGCATGCATTTTTTTTAAAGAAAATATGCAATCCAAAGGTCGTAAATTTATTCAGTGGTTAACTTCTAATTCATTTTAATTTAAGATAAAAATTTATTCCGTTTTTTTTTTGTTTTCATTTTATTTTTTTTTATATATTTAAACAATACAATATTATTGCATGCAAAAGAAATATTATTTTTCTTTTTATATTATTTATTTTCATATTATATAAAAGAATTTTTATATATTTCCTAAAGTACTTTAAAAAAATTATTTATATATTATATTTTATTTTTCCGTCAATTTTTTTCTCTCCGTTGTCTTAAAAAGTTTTACCTTATAGGCCAACAGTTTTGAAACATCCTCCTATAAAGTTTACTAAGTTACTATACTTTTTCTTCAATCTTCATAAAATAACAAAAAACTTCAATCAATCATTTGATGTATTCTTCCATAAAAATTGCTTCAGCAGTAACGTTTGCTAAAAAAAAAAAATAAAAAAAAAATACTATATATATCTCCTTTTTTTTTTTAGCTCGCAGGCTATAGAAGACACCCGTGGCCACAAAGTTCTTTTCTTTTTAAAGCTATGGGTAACTGAGGCAGCATCCGTTTCCAATTTTCATCTCGTGAATATTTCATTGACACGTTGAGCGAGGAAAGAGCACGTCACTCGGCGATCCAGTGTGACCACCACGTTAATCCGAAAATCTCCTTAATCCTTCTTCATCCATCTCGTGGTGGAGCAAAAAATACATACCGTGTCTAACACTTCTCAGTTAATTTGCCGTCTAGTCAACGATCTAAACTTGTTCTTTTTTACCCTTCTTTTTTATTAAAATAACTTTTTACATCATCGGTTTTATGAATGAAAATAAGGATATCTAAATATAGTATCTAAAATTACTTTTTATTTCATTCTTAATGAAAATTTGTTTGTAAAATTTATTTACTAATATCGATGACAGTAACGACACAAAAAATGGAACGGAGGTATATTTTTAGCACGTACTATTTGAAAAAATTAGTCAGCAATAAGAAGACTTATATATCATGGGTATGTTGTGCTGTCGAGTGGGCGGGTACGAGAAGTAAGAAAGTGACCAATGCAGTGTCAATGACGAGGAAAAGAAGAGAGAACTAAATTTTGATCTGTTGACTGTAATATTAATTCAAACATTTTAAATAAAGAAAATGCGAGTCTCACATATTGTTTCATATGCATTTCGTAAAGTCGTCGCCTTGTAAAATGTACCACCTGCAGCCTTGCTAATCAGAGTAATCAGCATTCCCTGTGTTATTCTTATGGGGCATGGTGATTAACAAGGCCGTAAAGGGAAATTTTTCGAGGCGACGACTGTACATTATGCAGTGTGTATTGATTAAATAGTAGTACACTTCAAAACAAAATTATTTATTTTCATTTTTTTTGTGATGTTTCAAAATTTAAGATGTATTTTTTTATTTTTATGCTGCTGTAAAAAAAATTTTGAAATTAATTAATGTAGATAATTTTTTTCCAACATGCAAATAAAAATGAACTGTTTAAAACAAGTAAAAAATTTAGTTTTTAGGGTTATTGTATGCATAAAATGATAAACATTTAAAATTAAATAAAGTTTTAAATGTTGTAAATAAAGCCTTGGAATAAATTTAAATGAATATTCAAATTAAAATATAAAATATATGCAAATACCATGACAAAAAAGTAAAACAATAGAATATATTAAAATAAAATAAATGAAGTTTTAGGCAACACAAGCATATGTGATGATATTTAAACAGGAACTTTTCTATTCTATTAATATTTTTTTGGACAGGTAATTTTCTCCATTGTATTAATGAGTATAACTTATTTATAGCCAATGTGGAATGTGCTATAGTTTGAAATTGCTCTCCTATAATAAGAATGGAATAAATAATAAGATGGCATTAATGAAAAAAATAACAATAGTAAGATATTGCTTCAGCTTTGTAGTGCATGAAACTAAGGAAAATATTGCTTTATCGATAACATGATTATACTACTCCTTATATTTTCGAATCTATGTATTTATTATACATGGAAATAAATCAATAACTTTATCAATAAATATGCACTCTAAGAAAATTATGTTTTTTTTTTATATGAACTACTTAATTATTAAAATATGATAAATAATAAATTGAGAAGATTTTTATTATATAGTCAATATTATCGTTAGAAAATATTTTATTCTGATAAAACAATGAAATTTCGGAATAAATATTTGATTTGGTATTATTTTTATTCACTGTATGGTTAAGTTGCATTCAAATATTTTAAAAATTTAACTACTTTGTTTTAATTTTATACTGAGGTAAGTAAAAAGTTTAAAAGTAAACAAACTTTGACTTGGATAGAATTTCATGTAAATTACTTAAACATAGAGAAGAACCTACAAAACTCGATCGATGCGTAATTGAAAATGATAATAGAAATAGCTTGGTGCGTGCTTAATTTGAAATGAGAATTACAAGGGTGGAGGAGGTGTAACATTCATCCTAATGCTTCTATGTAGTTAAGATTCTCATTATATTTTGAAATTCTTAATGTTAAAACATACTAAAACCAACCTTATGAGCATATAATACAATTTTAACGTATATACATAAAAGGACTACATGCACAACATGTAGCAAATAAGTTCATATGAATGTTTGCTATGTTTATTGCAGAATATAAAGGTATTTTGCTACTGGTAGAGATATAGAGAGGGAAAAGGCATTTGAGGTAAAGGCGTTTCAGTAATTTTCTATACCATCGTTGCTTTTAGAATGGTGACAATGCAAACAATGTCAGACATATACGACGTTGTATGTTGCCTCAGGTGTTACGTGGGTGATATCGTGACACATTGCAAGTCACTAGAATACATTTTATACTTTATAAATATAATAATATGAGCCATATTAACATGAAAATGTTAATTTTAATTTTCATCTCTAAGTCAACATAAAAGCCACGCCCACTCACTTTCATTCACTAAACAACAACTATTTTGTTTACTTTAAAAAATAACTACAAAATAATAAGATGATGATGATTTATTGATAAAATTAAAAACATTTTTTTATTATTTATTTCTTCATGTGGCTGTACATAATAAAACATAGAAGTACTAACTTTAAGATTTTGGTATTTAAGTCTAATAATTTTGTCTAGAAATTAAAATATCTTAAGACTACATGCATACAGTTTACAATGATGAAAAATCATTTTATTAGTGACACGTATATTGCATAACAATTTAGAAGTATTGGTTTATATTGAACATTGCCTATTGCAGAAATTTAAATATTCTTCTGAGTAAAATTGATTTTGTGATTTACTAGTAAGAATTTTTTAACTTCCTTTAAAGGCAAGCCGTTTTCCTTAGTGTATGCTAAACATTAATAGTGTCGCACATATGCTACCTCTCATTTCCCTAGCGCCTCTAACAGTAAGATGTTTAATTTAATACATCTCCCATGTAATGTAAGTAATTTTTAGCATTTTATATTACTATTGTGCAGTTTATGTTTTTTATTTTTATTTATTTATTTTTTTTATATCTTTTCTGAATTTCTATATTTTTGTTTCATTAGGCAAATACACACTCTAATTATAGATAGGTTGTTTCTGCAGCAGCCGTTCCTATTTGCCCCATAGACTCAAATGTTTATTTTTTCTACTATTGTATTTTCAGCCTATGAAAGACAAAATATTATAAAATACTATATATGACATGTATTAGTAAAGTAATTTATCATTAAAACTGTTTTATATGATGAAATGATAATCAATAATTGAAAGTGGATGGAATTAACAAAATATATAACATTGCTTTATTGCGTGATGAAATTTCTATATATGTATATGATGAATTAGAAATTATAGATAAATTATGTTAGGTTATAAGATAAATTAGGTTGACGAATTTAGAATTAATTTGTCAACAGTATTATGTAGAATTTTATCAATAGAGTATGTAAATTATGTTTAATTTTGAAAGGTTTTATAGAAGTAAACATTCACTTGTATAAAACAAACAGCAAATTTATGTAATTAAAGTGCTTTTTGATCATTAATTAATTGTAATTTTATCATTTGTTCATAACTTTATCAAACTTAATGTTCTTGACGTTCATATTAAAATATCGAATTTCATAATATGTTATATTAATGTTACTTTTATGTAAAATTCCAATTAGTTTGAAACTTAATCGATAGAAAATTATTCAATATTATGGTGAAAAAATCTAATTGTTCTAATGTTTATGTTACTAACAAAAATAGAGTATAATATATAATATGAAAATAGCAATATTAAAATTTTACTCAAGTTTTGAAATTTGTATTGCATTTGAGTTCATACAATTTTTATAACAATCTCAATTGACTTGGAGCTTAATTGGCAGTAAATTAAACAGAAATAATTATTCAGTTACCCTGAGATGTATTATATATATAGATCCTGCAATGCTCTTTCGAACCTTCAGAGACATGATGGAAACTATGGAGATTCATCTTTCTGAAATTACTTAAATCATTGAGATAATTCAAAATTCAAATTCAAAATTCAAAATTCAAATTTTATTCATCTTCCAAAGACATGTCAACAAAAATACATTTGAAATTCATTTAAAATAATCGTCCATTTTATATATGTTCATAGCCAGTAAATGCAGTTTAATCTTCTTTTTGAAGTGCACAATATCACTTTCACTTTTTAAATGGCTAGGGAGATTATTATACAATTTTTGGAAACAATAATGCGGTCCATTTTCATACGCCGATGTTCTATATACAATTAAAAATACTATGTTTTACAATCATATTGGTACAAAATGCCTGTAATATGGTGTCAATTTCTAAAAACAGATATGGAATGAGAATATTATATTTATTCTTGCTACCATAATCTCACCATGTATATATGTTATGTTTCAGGGCCAGTAATTCAGGTGCAGGCCGTGGCACGGGGGACGGCGCTGCTTCCATGTGACATCATTCCACCCCTAGCCAACGACAGCGTGATCCTCGTCATCTGGTACAAGAACGAGATGACTCCCATCTACAGGTGAGTAACAACAAATTAATTATTCAGGACATATCAAGTTACTGTATTTACACTAATGTAAATAAGGTTAACGAAAGGGGGAAGTCTTGTACCATTTATGTTATATTTGATACATAATTTAGGTTGAAACAAGGGAAACTTTTAGTTTTATCTTTTACTTCGTCAACTCTGCCTTCATGAATAATGTGTATCATATTTTCCATTTTATATAATTAATTTATATTTAGAGTTTTAAAGGGAAAATATTTACTTTTTAAAAAATCTGAACTATCATGCTCATTGAAGTTTTGCATTGTACAATGTATCCTTTTATGAGAAATAATTCATTCAGGATGCCTAAGAAAATAATCCGGGTTTAATTTTACATGTAGCACTCCGATATAATATGGTAGAATACCCACATTTACGATCTCAAATCATATTATATTTTAACGTGGAATTTAAAACATTAATTTTTATCAACACTTAATTTTGGCAAATACTTTTTTTATAATTTAATAAATACTAATTATGCATTGAGAAAGATGTCGATATCCAATGATAATTATATAAAAAATAATTACTGTATGATGAAGTAAATAAATAATATCAACGTTATTAAAAAAGTTAATATTTTAGGTAAGCAATCAATATTATAAAACTTTTCATTAAATAGTTAAAATTTTGGCATGAAAGCTCAAAATGTTTTTTTATGACCTGATGAAAATTTATAGCAGATATAAATTTTAAAATATTACAACGTTGGTGATGACATTGTTAAATTTTCATAAATCTGTTTATTAAAAAATATAGCACGTTTTTTCTTCATTTTTATTTATATAAATATATAAAGATGTCAACAATTTTTTTAATTAGCTTATAATATAAATTAGATTAATGATTAAAATATAAAAAAAAAACTCAAATAAATGAGTAAAGCTGATTACGTGTTCATTTTGTTCCTTTATTAATTTTCTCTTCTATAATATAAGACATCTAGGCTACTCAGTCGTTGACATCGACTCTTATTTTGCCTTCTTCATCGACATCGTACGTTATACGTTCTATTGAAGTGATAATTGGGTTGATAATTAAATTGAGAGGACGGAGCTAAGGGGAAGAGAAAGATGGGGACAATCAAAGTGAATGTTTGCAGATCCGAGATGACATGTTGAGCACACTACTGCCTCCAGTGGAGAACAAGGGAACTTTCCACCATTATTTGATTGGCTTCATAATTTTAGTTATAGTACCCTTGCAAGCTACCCATACTATTAATATGCCTGACTGCTTTGCTTCAATCTCTTCTTGACTTCAATTTCTTGACGTCATGAAAATTTATATATTTTTCTTCAATTTTCTCTCTCTCTCTCTCTCTCTCTCTCTCTCTCTCTCTCTCTCTCTCTCTCTCTCTCTCTCTCTCTCTCTCTCTCTCTCTCTCTCTCTCTCTCTCTCTCTCTTTCTCTCTCTCTCTCTTTCTCAGCAGCAGAGAAAGTCTGCAGCTTTCTGCCTACTTGTGTCGGCTGTTATCAAAGAAAGTCAAAGAGAAGTAAGCAGCACAGAAATAAAGAAAGGGGGAAGAGAGAGAGACGTTATAGAACGGAAGCTTCTTTACACATAGTGTACAGTCTTAATCATCTAAAATGAAATTAACGTAAAATCAAACAAGAAAAGAGGATTTTTTTATATTTTTATATAATATAAAATACATAATATACAAAGGTAAAAATATGTTTTTGAAACATTTTGTTTTTGACATGATGAAAAATAATAAGATAGTATCTTGCAAAATATTATTTTTAGTCTTATTATTATTATTATTTTAAGGAAGAGACATCAAAAATATTTTAAAAATAACAAACAAGCTTTTTTTTTAAAAAAAATACATAGTTGGATGAATAAAAATAAGTAGAATCATACATTTGGCGAAAGTTCAAATATGTTTTTATTTATCAAAGGGAAACATGTAAAAATATATGTAGGCCTATGTTTGCTTTTACATTGTTGGAAAAATAACAGGATATTCCTAGGCAGAATTGTAAATTCAGCTGTATTTTTTTTCTTTCTTGCAAATAAGTTCTAATTAAAACAAACAAAAGACTCCTTTTTGAAGTGGAATTTAACAGTCAGGAAACTTATACCTTATATTTTATAAATGTGTGCATGCACAGTGTCCGCAATTCAAAATTGTCCATTCATAGATTATTCATTTTAACATAAAATGTAATTTAGATATTTGTTTAAACGCACCAAATTTCAATTTTGTTGGAGTACAGTCATACCTCCGATTTCCCTTTGCGGTCTTGTTAATCACCATTCTCATAAAAACACAGGGCATATTGATTAACAAGGTTGCAAGTGGAAAATTTTCCAAGGCGACAAATGTACATTGCGCTGACGTCATGCCCCTTTAAGTAAACTGCGATGCGGTGTGCCAAAATGCAACAAACTATAGCATATATATAAACTTATTATATATTATATATACAGTGTATATATTATTATACTTAACACACAAAATAAATCGAGTTACGAATACACCAGTACCCGATAGATTTCATAGAAAAAAATTACACCACACCATTAAAGGTATTTTTTGCCAACAATATTTGGACCACCACCTTTCCCTCCCATGATAGAAAACCTCCGTTTTTCTTTCTCTCCCGAGTCTCACGTAACCATGAGCAGAAAGCAAGTTTATGCAAGTTCAAAGTTATCATCAGATAGTCTGAAAAGTCGGGTAAAGCTAAAATTAATGATACTTCCCGCGATACATAAATGCTTAACTGGCTGCATAACTTTAATATCTGCAGGAGTAATTAGGAAAACGTGGAGAAAAGTTTACACACAGTAGTATATATATTATGATATAGGTAATGAATATTTTATGAGACAAACCAATTATTTTTTTTGTGTCCTGACTTTATATAATATCACCACGTTAAGTTTATATTAGAATTATATATGGATGAGGTGTCACAAAAATTAGCAGTCCGTAGTGAATATGGTTGGTTGGCTTGTTTTGATGTGCTGGCTATTTACCACACAGCTGCTTTACTTTATATATATCATGGTGTGTGTCAGGGAAGAAGTCTATTAGCAAGGGAAATAATAAAACACCATCAGCGAAGCGCGAGGGAGAAAAACAAGGTAGCAGGAGTTATATACTATCAACTTTTAAAAAGGTGTACACCAAAATAACATGTTAAGTCCATTAAAAAAAGCATACAGCTATTAATAATGTAATAGTATAGATAACTCAGCAACAATGTAGTTCATATTAACAATGACGACATAATTTTCTGATGAGACCTACTTTCAAAACTTTGTTGCTAAACTTTATTTAATGTTAAAGTTAACTAGGTAATATTAATACTTGAATTAATTAAAATTTCAAAACTAAAACTACATTATTATTATATTAACTTCATACAGTTTCAATATGATATGAACATTATTATAAGTTAAGACATATTATTATGATATGTAGAAGCAACTGTTAGTACTAGAAATTACTTAAATAAACAGTAGATTGCATTTTAATGTAAAAATACCTGGTGTAATAATTGTGAAATATCTTTATGAAAAGACACAGATTGTATTGTGATCTACCACCGAACTAATAAATCCACTGTAAACCTAAAATTTATAAATTATTATATCAGAGAATATTTTTAGTTAAATAAAATAAATATTCTCTGATATATCTACGTAACGTTGGTAAAATATAGAATGCATCAACTCATATTTAATAACGAAAATTGAAAATAAGATTGCATACTAAAAATTTTCATCACTGCTTATGATGCAAATAAAATTATTAAAAAAAAAAAGTTAATGTAAAAAAAATGTAGTGACAAGTGAGATCCTTTAAAAAAATCGATCCGATGTTACACTCTGTGATAAGTGACAGAACAAAACACGAAATAACAAGTATCTAAAATATAACTATTATATTATGTATATTAAATTTAGTAATATATTTTTATTTAAATTATTTTTGATGTCTAAAATATAAACATTTAAATTTGATTTTTGTTTTTTTTTCTTTAAAAATATAGACCTATATTTGTAACTAATATTTCCTTTTATAAAATATAGGAGATTTAACTACATTATCTAAATATGACTAGTACTGTATAATGATGTAAATTGTTATATTCCATTATATATATTATATTAAATATATATTATGATGAATGCGTCAAAATTCATGCATGTCATTCTTGCTGACTGTTCACTCCGGTTGACAGTCCTGCGAAGCTGCATGCATTCTCGTCTGAACTAAATCCTCTTTGATCTCTCTCTCTCTCTCTCTCTCTCTCTCTCTCTCTCTCTCTCTCTCTCTCTCTCTCTCTCTCTCTCTGTTCTACCTCACATATATATCCTTCCTCTCTTACTCAGCTTACAATCGCCTTAGTGCAGGAAATGCGATTTTACAAGAATAGCTTTATTAACTTTTGTGTCAAAAATTCAATAAAAACTTATACCATAATATATTTTACATGTAACGAATGAAAAAGAAAAAATATTTTAAGATGCTATAATATTATCGGTAGCATTAACTTACTAGCAACAATTTAATTTTAGTATATTATTATATTTATATAAAAACAGATAAAAAAATATTTTGAGATTTTAAATCCTATGAATAAGATTATTAAAAACAAATTCTCTGAAATTACATTACAATATATACAAAAAAATATATATTGCGAACGTTATTTTTATATTTTTCATTATTTATTTAAAGCAGAGAAAAATATAGACAGAGAGAAGTGGAGGTATAATATTTATTTATAAAAAGGTCAAAGGTCTTAGGGTAGCAAATAATAAAATTTTCATTACTTAATAACTCTCTTTCTCTCCCCTGTTTTTGTAAATAAAAACTACCACATCAGTAATTGATATTATAAAAATTGTTAAGTAAAATGTTCAAATTTTAATTTCATTGCATTGCATAATTTATTTGTATGTTCTATTAATTTAAAATCTAAATGTGTAAATATCTATGATTATATTTAAATATTGTTTTGTTTTTAATGGAATTGTATTCAAGTTTATATACACGGTTATATTTGAAATAATTTTACTAGCAGCAACAATGTTTGAAATGTTGTTTTGTTCATTCAAAGGACAGGAAAGGTTTCTAGTTTGGGTGTAGAGTGTGGTCATGAGAATACAGCAGGAAAGCAGGCGGGACCTCCTCCTTACAATCGATTTACACTAGAGCTAGAGAGAGCTTGCTAGGAGTGCGTGACTAGGCCTTGTAGGTGCTTTTACATGGATCAATGTCAAGCGAGGCTTGGTGGAGCTGGAAAGGCGCACTTGCTTTAATATTGTATAGCAGCCATCTTGGCGAAAGAAAATCGCTTCCCGCGCGGCGAGGAGCAATTTTATCGTCAACATGGCCGCTATACGATATTGCAGCAAGTGCGCTTTACCAGACCCGCTTGACATTGCTCCATGGAAAACCACCTATAAACCACCAACCCTTCTTGCTTGCTTGCCTCTCATTAACACGGTCCATGATCATACTCACTATATAAGCAAAACTTTCATGCAAATGTATTGCTTTTTTATATTTATAAAGTTCTTTTTCAAATAATAATGATGAAACGGCATATAAAATAATATAGAGTTGTGTATACATTGGTAGTTTTAAAATATTCTTATAAAATTTTATGTTATTTTCAAATGACAAAAAATTCAAATAAAGATAATATTTTCTTATATATTTTAAACTTGCAAAGTAGTTCTGTGAGAGCAACGCTATAGCTTGGATGATACAAGAAGCAGGTTAGTTCGTGTCAAAGTGTTCCCTGACTTCATCTTACACTACAACTGAAGATGTCTTGTATTATAATAAAAAAAAACAGATGCTCAACTTACTCATTCATGCTTTCATAAATAATTAAAATTTTACTTCTTTCGTCATCAGTGTTAAAAATAATCAATTACACCTCGGGACATGACGAACGTTACTCTGCTCTTTTGCCACGCAGATTATGGAGATATGGTGAAATAGAGTGATTTAGGGATAGCTGGACTTCTTAATTACACCCTCTAAAATTTCAAATCCTCCAAAAAATCATGCGGGGGTAAATTTCATGCTCTCCCAAAATATTGCTATTTATTATACCTCTGGGAAGATGGAAGGTTAATCTGTTTGAAAGAGTTAATATCCTAATGCATGGAAGATTCTGTCCTCAAAATTGCAAGGCTTCATCTGTTTTGTTAGTAAAATTAATTATGCAAACAAATTAAATTGAATTTTTAAATTTGGTGTTAGTAAAATAATTTGATTTGAAAATTGTAAAAATTACAGAAAATTTGAAATAATATATTTTTCATTCATTTCAAATTTAAATATAAATAAATATATAATGGATATACAGCATTCTCAGTGTAAGCCATTTTGGTGCAAGGAATATTCGGTACAAGATTTTGGTGCATGAAACTTTCGGTGAAAAGTGAAAAGTAACCTAGGCAAATGGAAGATTTCGGACAAGGAATACAAAGAAAATATAGTTTTTTTTTTTTTTTTACATTTTTTAGATTTTATATATTTACTTAGCTTAAATGGGTGCGATTCACGAAGCAGTTAACCAGGTTTCTAACCATGTTTACCTTAACCACGTTTAAATATACCTGTTTTACGTGTTAAACAACCCTAGTTAAACGTGGTTAAGCTAAACCTGGTTAGAAACCTGGCTAACTGCTTCGTGAATCGCGCCCATTATTGATATTTTTTTCTAAACAATTATTGCTATCTTAAACATACTAAAATTTTCAGTCCATCTACTTTAAATAAGATATGATTATTCTCATACTCTGTGTGTCGTGTCTCACTAATTGAAAAGTGAGTAAGAGGAAAGAAAGAAGAAAAATAGAAGGGGGAGAGCGAGTAAGTCCTCTCTCTCGCCATTCAGCCCCCTTGTATTGTTGAAACGAAGGAACAACAAACAACCTCGTGAGTTGCCGCGCGGTTTTGTAGAATGATTCAAAAAATTACGGTCGCTGAATATTTTTAATGAGATTTTTGTATGTAGAAGGCAAGATGAAACACTAGCGGGGACCCATTTTCTGTTAGTGGCAGCTTTGCAAAGGTTTTCTCTTAAAAATAAAGAGGAAGATTGATTATTTTTTGCATGAGACGAATGGCTTTCAGCTTGGCACGAAAAAAAGCCATACTCAGCGAAAGACTGTTTCTTATTTTTATTTAGCTACTTACAAAAAAAAACTTTTTTTTTACATAAAATGTTATATAAAAAATGTCAACTCAAAGAAAATTTTTAATTATATATATTTTTAATTTATTAGGTAATTTAACTGTAAATTGAAATTACTCAAAATAAAAACAATAATGAAATTTTACCTTTTTTATATATTACCAAATTTGTTTAATATATGATATTTACAAGTAATTTTATTTTTAATATTCCTAGAAATGATTTCGCACTAAACAATTAATTGAACTGTATATTAATTTAATTAACATACGTATCTTTGTCGGTGAACTGTAATTAGGCTGATGGTGCCTCGGTGAAAAGTTTCTTGTTATTTCTGGTCCACCCCGACACGCCACTGCGCCGGTTACAAGGGTCCTAGAAGTGGCAGTCCAACCAACTGCCTTGTGGTGCGCTCTAAATTGGCCCTTGAAACGTTCGAGTCGGACCCTTGAAACTCTCTCATCAAACCAATTCCTCAATGACCACCAATCTCATGTGCAATAAAGTACATAATGCTAGTTACTAACAGAGAATATTGACCTTTAATAACATTAATGATTGAATTTTTATTTGATATTTTATGACATTCTCATTTTATGCATGGGTAACATTATGACATATTATATAATATCAATGTTCTAATTATGTAATTAATGAATAAATTCTAACATATTTCTTATTGCATCTGAGAAACATAAATTACGATGAAAACTCTCTTAGCCCTTTCCATTGTAAAGAAAATAGGTGGTTTAATAATTTTTAATTAAATTTTGCTCTGAAATAGTTTCTATATAGACAAAATATAATAAAACTGACCTTTAGTTTCATACATGTGAGAAGTTTTGCTGAGCTTATAATATAAAACAAAATGGTGAGAGAAGAAGGGAATTGGTTGGTAAGAGGGGGACGGAAACGTAATTAAATCGGTCGGACTTGGGTTAATTAATACTCTCAGTGTCCGGTAGTGCCAGCAGTAGTAAGCGAAGCATATTCACATCGTCGTTCTCTGTGATAGCGCGAGGATGTGGGGGGGCAGGGGGGGGGGGCAGATTGGCAATCCTCCCCAGTAGCAGTAGAGTCCCTCTCCCGCCTCCCTTTCCTCTCCTTCCCTTATATTATCGCACAGAGCACGCGAGTATGTGCCAGAATTAGTTTCCTTATTAACTGCAACAGCATGGAACATCCTTCATCAAGATACCATATAACCTTTTTTTTTTTATTATATTATTATGTGTTATATATTTATAATTTTATCATATAATCTTATAATTTATGTAAATAATTCAATAATAAATGTTATTGAATGACGTACTATATATGCAACGTATACAGTATTTTTTATTAATGTTTAAGAGAGACGAGAGGGTCACGAGTAGTAGATTCTGATGTAGTTAAAGCCCAGCAGTACAAAGTTTCTAATCCTCATCAGTATCACAAGTAAGCAGAGCTGTTTCCTTCTACTATATAGTGCTGACTGAGCGATCTATGTAGCCCCTCCCCCTTGCATCATTAGTGCCCCCTTACCTACCGCTTGGCGTTTGATCTCCCAAACATAGCAGTGGTATCAATCTCGCGGAATGAACTAATGCTTCCTCTTACACGAACTAACATGTAATCTACAAACATGGTATTTTTAACTCTTAGCTATATATATATACGAGTAGAAATTACGTTGTACATATAATAAAAAAAAAATGTTATATCCAACCAACACTACTTTCAATGTAATTTCAAATATAAGGGGCAAAAAAATTGTACGAAACAAAAGACGTGGCTTTTTTTATTATTATTTTGTATTAAAAAAGTTTTTTTTTAATCGATAAAAAGTTTTTAGTCTCATATTTTTTTTTCCAATTAACAGGTATCAAAAGAAAATGTAAGCTATTCATAAATAATAAATAGAAAATTATTTTTTATATGTATTTCATTTTTATATTTATATAATAAATATCAACGGTAAATTTTTCTTTTTTTTATTTATTTATTTTTTTTTTAGAAAGTGACTTTTAATATAAACTTTGATATTTAATGATCTAACGTATATGTTTTTTTTATTCAGCATTTTTTTTTTATTCAGAACTTATGCTTTAATATATTAATTAAATGAAATGTCATCAAAGCTTTGATGCAATCTTACAAGTACCATACATATATACAGTATACGTACTTTTTATTTTTCTTTCAAAATATTTTTAATTTGATGTATTCAAATATAATTTCTTTGAAGTAAAGATAATATAATGTTTATATAATGTTATGTATGTTGATTTTATTATTAATTAATGCGTAATTTTCACTTGTAATAAAACGATGATAACTACAACTACATACAAATAGTTGTTACATTTACACATGTATGTAAATAAGGGTATTTGTTTGTGCGGGTAAATGTTGTGATTATTTGCTATACCATCATATTGTTTATACATATATTCAATAATGTTTGAATATATTCACTGTACACATACGTAACTTTATATTTAATAATAGTATTAACATAGAGCGGGAAGTATCCATAACGTACTTTTAAAGAGACAAAAAAAAATTACGTCAACTTCAACACAAACGTTCCCCGGGCACTGTTCATTAGCAATATTTCATATATCGGTACTCGTCCGGAATAAAAGATTTATATACCAGAATCATGTGTAATAACGAGTGATCTGCTAGATCTGGTGAGGGCAATTATTATGAGCCGCAAATCTGTAAAGCATGAAGCTGATTATTACACTCACCTCATTATTGCACATGATCGTGGTAAGCAGAGGATTCTTTTATTCGGGACGAAGGACTATGCAATGTAGTCTATTAATTATATGAAAGCATCGTGAATTTAAACTTATTTTTCCATTTCTTTGTCTCTTCGAGTCATTATCTCCATAAAATCAGGCAGGGATGTACATACATGGAATGATAATTTGATATAAAATCTAGAGTACAAAAAATTTATTTTTAAATATTCATGCATTGTTAAAAAAATAATAATAAAATGAGCCAAATACAGTGCAACTTATATAAAAAGTGCTGTATCAATGTATTTCTTTGTAAATATACCTTTAAAAAAAAGAACGAATAGGCAAGAAAGTTGAAGCGTAGAGAGGCTTTTAGCGTGTGTGTATTTATGTATGTGTGTGTGTGTGTAGAAAAGAGGTTGGGCGGGTTGCATCTTGAGATGATGCTGGTGTGTATGCAGGGGCTCTTACCGCGACGGCTTTTACAGAGGCAACTTCACCCAACATACTAACTTCAACACAGTAAGGTAAAAACCAGACTAGCCGCAGTATAGAATACATACTTGAGGTAACCTAAATTACACAATATTTTATTTTCCTTTAATGTACCTCGGAGAGCACAATAAGTATTCACTAATGGTATTGCAGGTCACTTAAATGCTTATTGAATATTATGCTTATGTCGTAGTTATCACATATCAAAGTCCTCAGAAACTGGATAAACCAAGGATGATGTATACTATACTGGTATAACCAGTCCGGGTTAGCAAATGCACCTGTTTCAGTGGGTAGATGCCGCCATATTGGTAAAATTGCATTTTTCTAGTCATTCAAACTTACTATATCTAAACATGGCTGCCACTTTTACTGTCTCGTGACTCTACATCTCCTTAAGATACATTCTATTTGATACAAACATTATGAGCTATTTACCGGTACAGATTGGAGGTCGACGAGGTATATATCATTCTAGCAAGAAGGTTCAATTGGAGACAATTGTTTTTAAGGAGATCATAGTAATATTACATAACACATATTATAGCACTCACTACATTACTATTTATACCTATTAAAGAATTGTGATGAAAACTAACCCAAACACAAAGTATGACATGATACTAAATGAGGAGGAAGAAAATTGACAACAGCAAAATGAAAATAAAAATATTAAATGAATAGCTTTTAAGTAATATAAATTATATGATGCTTATTACCAGTGTAATTTTCTTCTACTTTTTTTTTCCAGTATAGATAATAACAGTTTTGTTATTTTTATTTTATTTTGATGAAAATTTAATACGATTCTGTAATAAAAGTTGATTTAAAAAATATATTGCTATTAAATTTTATTAAAAAAACACAACTAAAAGATTATCACTGTCTTGAAGGGATTCAATTTTTCAATTTATTTTTCATCATCCAACTTATTTTTATATTAAAAATGCTGTGGAAGATAGTCAAAAATTGTAAAATGTTATATGATAATCTCAATATTATTAGTAAACTATGTAATATCTTGTTTCTTAATGAAGAGTTTTTTTTTAATTTATATTGTGTGTATGTAAACATCTTAAAGTTATCTAACATATGCCATAAGGTTTGGTAATGAAAAATGATAGTCCTTATATATTATGCAATTATGGTAACAGGTATTTAAACCTAACACCCCTTTATTGAATCTTATCAGGTGATGTCAAATTAGCATTTCCAAAGTTAGTATTGCATATAAAGAATTATTGGGCGCGATTCACGAAGCAATTAGCCAGGGGGGTCTTCAAATAACACAAATTACAACAATCCTAAAATTAAGACAGTCTTAGCGTATTCTTTATTGTTGCGCTAAGACAGTCTTAGGCTAAGTTTACGCAGGGTTATTCTCCTATTGTTATCGGGTATACGCGCATCAGAAAAAGTGGACATTTTCATTGTTGGGGATACGTAACTCAATGTTAAAATCGATTTTTTCGATACTTTTTCTGGAGCTCCAGAGGATTTACATTCTTAACCAAATGCACCTAGGGGTTTTAAAGGGTGAAAAGAACGATTTTTGAGACGATGGAGACATTCACTCAGTGAAATCATTGATTTTGAAGCATTAAAAGTTGGACGCTTCTGATTGGCTGATCAGAATTTGTTGATTTTTTCAGTTGCAAATTCCTATTGTTGAAAATTTGCGCTTGGTCCCTGTATAAATAATTAATATTTTTGAAATAAATAAATATAACAATTTATAACACTATTTTCTACCATTTATTATTTTTTAAATAATTTTCATAACATAAAAAGTCTTTTTTAAAATTAAATAATGGGCAAAAAGTGTTTTTTTTTTTATTGCAGCTCTCTGATTGGTTTAAAAGTGGACATTCTTTAACCAATGATATCGCTCGAAAATTTTCAACAATTAAAATTTCAGCCAATTAGAAAAAAATCAACAACTTTATTTTGGCCAATCACAGCAATTCCAAATGACCACTTTTAAGCCAATCAGAATTCAGTATTTAGCGCCATAAGCCAGACAGTGGCGCGTATACCCTCTATTATAGGAGAATAGCCCTGAGTTTACGTTAAGTGGTGTTATTTGAAGACCCCCCAGGTTTCTAACCACGTTTAACTAGGTGGTTAAACACGTAAAACAGGTATAGTTAAAGGTGATTAAGCTAAACGTGGTTAGGAAACTGGCTAACTGCTTCGTGAATCGCACCCATTATTTTTATTTTAAAATTTAATAGTAAAATAATTTACAACGTAAATGTAATGGGAGTTTTAACATAAATAAAAATATTGTAAACCATTTATAATACATTAAAAATAAAACATATTTCATTTCATAATCTTACTATGAGATAAAACTGTTGATGATAACCAAAACAATTAGCAAAATAGAGAACATTAAATCCTTCAACAATTATTGAATGAGTGCACTATATTATGTTCTCCATGATTGAAGTGCATGATTATGAAACTGGGCTGGCTGCAATCAGCTAAAACACCTTGTCATGTTACCTTTAATCTTCCTACTGCATTACAAACGTTTTGGATTAGTTTGTATATTATAGCACTTTGCAAAATATAATATATTATATATTACATCTCTCTCTCTCTCAGCTGATCTGACATTTTCATCACAAAACATTTCATCTGTCTTTGTCTATATATAGACATGTATATATATATAATATATTATGTAATACGATATAGTTAATGTGATAGACAATTATCCATATTAAGCTTATATAGATATCTGTGTTAATCAAGCTTGCAATATAATACATCATGTTTTGTTAGTGTAATAAAGCTCATATTACAGCTTGTGTGTTCATTGACAAATCATATACTAACAGTGCAGAACGTTAATGTCACTTGATACTATTACAAACTTCCCCTATCCTTGACAATTTTATCCTACCACTCCATCTGTACCCCCACCTTCTTCCTCTTGTGACCTAATTATCGTGATTATTGCTGATATAATTCATATAGCGTGTCACTATATATATAATCATAAAAGAATAACTATAGTTGCAAATAATATTTTTTTAAAATATTCATGGTTCAATTTCATATTATATTTGATTTTAATATTAATATAAATTCTACTAGTGTAAAGTTACCATAAAAAATATAAATCGATGAAAATAATCGCAACTAAAACATTTCACAGCCATTTGTGTTTACGCTATCATATATGGGTAGAGTGGTGGTGTTAGTGTGTGGTATATAATGGTCTCTGCATGGATAACAAATCTCGTATATAAGGACGATAATCAGTGCACGCAATTGTTTTACATTGCAAACTGCTTGCAGTGATAAAGTATTATTATATAAAATATACAAAAAATAATATAACCACAAAGTATATACACATAGTTTATAGAGTGTATTTATTTTATATTGTAGTGCAGTATAGTAATTATGTTGGATAATTATGATTTTTTTTCAAAAAATACTTTATATATTTATTTAATAATCAAAATTTATATAAAAAATAATATAAAATTTATTAGCAACTTTAGTATTTATTTTAAAATATTTTTTAGTGTTTCCATATTATTTATTATAATTATTTACTTAATGTAAAATATTACAGCTAATTACAATGTTTAATTATGTATTGAAAACTTTGTGCCTTTCATTAAAAGCTTTTAGGATTTATAATACTACTTTTAAAATTGTTACACATTTTTTCAGTATAAAGATGATAATTTTGTTTTGTGTACTTTAGTTTTTCAATAAAATATACTTTTAAAGTTTTATAAAAAGATTTTAATTATAAAAGTGATGGAGTAAAAAAAAGTCTCAACATCTTAATAGGATTTCAAGTATAGAAAGAAAAAAAATTAACTAAAAGTTTTAAATAAATCAACTTGAAAAAAAAAAAGGTAAATTTCTTGAATGGAAAGAAGATTATATGAGAAAAGATTATCATGAACTCATCTATCTCTTTTTTTTATTTGATATAGTTGATCCAATAATCGATTCATAAAAGCAAAGTTTTGATATTTGTAACCTTTTTGTCATTCTATCTCGCCTGCTTGCTATTTGCTATAGTTGGTGTTTTGAGAATGCTTAAGTTGGTAGCTTGAGAAATCCCATCAGCATATTCCCTCCTCACGAGTGTGATCACAGTAGATTGGCACCACCATGCTCTCATAGAACACGTATACTTACACTTAGGGACACCAAGAATGTATTCTTTGATGAAACTTCAAAAGACAAAGAGATGCATGTTTAATAGGTCAGGCCTACGTGATGTCACTGCAACGCATATTGCATACTTTTCAGGAGCCTGCTGCGCCATAGTGTTGCATCAGCAGCGCGTAAGGGGAGAAAATGTAGAAAAAAATTCTATTGTAAATTATATACGGCAATTATTACATTTATATCGTTACCATATCATCTGCTGGTTTATAAAGAATACACAAACTACATTTTCGTGTCCGTAAATAATTATACCTGACAACAAAGTCAAATTTTCTAACTTTTTTTTTCAATGGTTTTAATTAAGCGTACGGTATGATAACAGTAGAGGGAGGGAGGGGAGGTAAATAGCTGAGCGTTATCCTGTAGGTAGGCAACCCAACAATCTCGTGACGCTGCCCTATTGTTTTAAGAACACAGTCAAGGAATCAAAAAATGTTCAAGTTCACCGAGTATACATCGACTGCGTGATAGTATCAATATAGCCGGTAACGTTCATGGTTCCCCGATGTGTACCTCGTTACATCACGCCACATCGTGTGCACTAAACTTACTTTACAAATGTGCATTTACACTGTTGCACATATGTGTAGGAGTAACAGATAATAATATTGAGTTTCATTTATTTATTATATGCCTTTCTTTATAGAACTTTATAACATCTTTATTACTTTATTCACATTGTAACTTTAATTATTCAGAATTTCCTAACATGCTAACTGTCGCTAGCTGATTTCATTTTATACATAATATTAAATGTTTTATTACCTTTATGTATTGATGTAATAAGGAAAAAAGTCTCAAATCCAGCTACTTTTTCTATTGACTTGAGACCTTCGAGAAACGTTTTACTCTTGAACTTAAGGTCAATTTCATGATTTCATTTTATACATAATATTAAATGTTTTATTACCTTTATGTATTGATGTAATAAGGAAAAAAGTCTCAAATCCAGCTACTTTTTCTATTGACTTGAGACCTTCGAGAAACGTTTTACTCTTGAACTTAAGGTCAATTTCACTACAACGTCGATATATTACATTTTGTATGATGATTAAATATTTATACTTCATTATTTTTTAATGCAAATCAATAATGTTTATCTATACAGTCTTTTGTTGTAAATAATGATTATTATTATTTTACGAATTTTTAGTAAAATTTCTATTTTCTTCGTCAATATTGAATACATTTCTTAAAAAGAGACTACACATTTATTTTTTTAAGAAAAATAAATATTCTTATATTTTTTTCCTTTTTCCTTTCTTTTTTTTTTACAAAAAAAAAATCCTGAGATTGCATTCGCCTACAGTCTATTTCTGCTTATGGCTGTTTCGTTAAACGAAAAGAGTAAAACGGAAACGAGGAAGAGACATGGTAGCAGACTGTTGCATATGTGACAAGGGTTAGAGATTTGATGTCTCCCATCTTCTTCAAGCTCCTCTCGATTTTCAAAAAAATGTGGAAGGGAGGAGGAGAAGGAGTTTGAAGCATCTAGACCAGCCATTTTTTCTCTTCAATTATCCCACTAGCAGCAGCTCAGATGTAAGAAGGAAACGCCAGCAACTGCTCCACCACCACCGGAATAGAAAGTTCTTCTTCCTCTATCCAATTCAGATTATCTGGCCCCTTTTTTCCTCTTCTTCTTTTTTTTAAACTTTTTTTTCCCTACTGCTACAGCTAGCTTCCTTACTTTAAATTGGTCCTACTCAAAGTAGATTAAACCACTTTATGGTGCACAAAAGTTTGCATTCGACTGTGGGTGTATGTTCTGTATTTTTTTTTTCTCGAGTCCTGATATATTTTACTTAAAAGTACTTGGCATTCAATGGAGAGATTTTCGTATGATTATAAAACCCATTTTCTCGAGAAATTATAACGTTATACAATAGGGAATTACAAGTTTAAAATAAAAAAGAAAATTATAGAGATAGAACAAGTATAAAAAACCAAGATAGCGTTACAAGCTTACAGATTATTCTTAATTATTATATGAAAAAAAAGTAAAGAACAATCTCACCTCTTTAAAACAAATATACATTATTTTTAATGCTTCAAACAAAAAAAAAAAAGTAAAAGTGGGACTAGAAAAACATGCCTTCATCCAACATTAAAGGCTAACTCAATTTTTTTATAAAGACGCAAAAAAACACTTTTATAAAAGCCTACCCAGTTAAAAGATAAAAAAGGCGACTCTTAAAATAATAACTCAATTTAATTTTAATGCTACATTTTAAGTTGTTTTCATGCGTGTGATTGCAAGTATACCGAGACATTTTTATCCTTTCATTATTTTGTCACTTATACTTAAGTTGTTATGTACAATATAGGCTACAAGTATATATACACTCAATCTTAAATGTTTCTTTATCATTTTATTCATAATTTCGTATTAAATAGAATATGTTAATGTTTTTATACCTTGAAACAATCTTGCGTTGATTCAGATTCGTCGTGTACAAAATCCCCTTGCTTGTTAGGCAACTTTTTCAGCATCAGAACAAAACTAATTGCATATAGACCAGGGACAATGACCTCGCAGGACAACTGCTTTTAATACATGCCATAAAAATATGTAAAGATTATATTATATATTTTTACAATTAAATTTAACATGTAACTTACTTTTGTTAGTATTTTAGTACATAAAAAGTTAATTCTAACAAGTTTTTTTGTATATAGTTTTTATTGCGTATAGTATTTGGGTAAAAAGAGAAGTAGGAGGAGTTAGTCCTTTTTCTCTACTAGCGTTGCGTGTTTTTTAAATTGTGTTACCGCACTATAGAGGCGTTATCATAAAATGTGTGTGGTGGAGAAACGCGTTCAGAAAGGGTGGTGGTAGAAGTTTGCTTGCTATATACCTTTAGGGTAGAGACCATAACAATTTCTTTTGTACGGAGCACAAGAGAGGGGTGGGATTGCATGTTTTTGTTCTTTTTTTTCTCCTCGAGTATCAAGACTGTGGGCTGCTGGTCAGTGGGTCTGGTCGATTAGGGGTGAGACAACACTTTCCAACATGAAGAATACTTGACTCTAAAACTTTATAACATAAAGAAACATAAATAATTTAACACTATATAAAGTTTAACCTAAAAAAAAAATATATATTGTACTGCAATATGTGGTTTTTGAAGTATCAAGAAAAGTACTACGATATAATTATTAAGTGTAATACTTTCTTTAATATATAGTTACGTGTTCTTAGAAAAGTTATTAATAAAATTATTATGATTAAAGTCATAAATTTTATTTTTTTATCATATACCAAACAGAGAATATATTAACACATTTGCACATTTTTTAATCCTTTTAGCTTTTAGAACTATTTTGTATTTTTCTTTAAATCGCAATTTTTCTTCAAAATTTCACTTCAAAAAATATTTAAACATAAAATATTCATTTCTCTTTTTTACTTAATATCTTCCCTAAATTAATTAATCGTATTAATAAATATTGAACTTAATGTAAAAAATTATATTTTTTTTCTGCTGATATAAAGTTGAAATAATATACATTTCGTATTTTTACTGTATCAATTACCCAGTTGTAAAAACTCCTTTATATTATTTATAACTTCTCGTATATATTATCTTTTATGCTTAACGTTGTGATTTATATTTATTTATACAATATTCTAATGTAAATATATAGTATGAAATATGCAAATGACTTTTTACAAAAAAAAAAGGAACATAATAAAATATTTGCATGCATTCAATATAATATGAAGCAAGAAAATTGTATAGATATCTATAGAAATGCATCGTTGATAAGGAAGGATATAGCATGTTGTATATATATATATATTTGAAAGTAGGTTAATACAGTTGGATTTGCCTGTGTAATGCATGCAGTCAATCGTACGGTGCTCAACTGTTTCCAGAAGAATGGAGACGTGATAGCCCGCAGCAGCTTCGCCTTGTTCTCTCCTAGTTGCATCACAAATAAATAAGAAAAAAAACATGAAAGAACTGTTGCCGTATAAAATTTTAGAAGGATATATATTCAATTGACAAGTGAGCTCTATTTTTTTTTTTTTTTTACATTATGTCAATAAGAACTGAATTTAATAGTTTTTTAAAGAAGGAAAATCAATTTTTATTCAACATTTTTCAATGTAACAAGATTTGTGTTAAGTTCATTTTTCGCAATATATAGTGAATTCTAGAGTTTTGATGACAAATTTAACTTTAATAGAGTATTGAACTCAATTTTTTTTTATTGCAGAAATTAATGGATAGAGCGTGCAAAGTTATGCTACCCTGATTTTTTTCAGATTTTTTAGAACCCGGGAACTATTTTTAAAAAATTATTGAAAGTTATTTTTGTGACGTCACGAGACACCGCTCCTTAACAAAAAGATAGGACTTGCCGCCGCGTGACGTCACAAAAAGTACTTTCAATAATTTTTTAAAAATACTTCCTGGGCTCAAAAAAAACTGAAAAAAATCAGGGGAGCATAACTTTGCACGCTCTATCCATTTCTGCAATAAAAAATATTGAGGTCAATACTCCATTTAAAGTTGAAATTATAGAAATTATTTATGATTTCTATATCCACCTGCATTATTGGCGTGTACTCTAGAATAATTTGAATTTTATCGCTGTAGTTGATACAAAAATCTATTGTTTTCTAAGTAGGTCAACACTTTTGCTTACCGAGATGATAGTAGAAGTTTAACTTACTTGGCAAAGAATTAATATTGTTGCTGATAATTCATTTTTATTATTGTGGTCAATTCGAAGCTTTGGGAAAGAGTATGGTAACTCCAACACCAATATTATAGTGAATTGTAAAGAGAAGGTGGGTGGAGAGTAGCAACTAATGTGCAATCACATTACATTCTCCCAGCTTTATAAATATTTTAACAATCGAATAGCTTTAAATCAATATTCTGTATATTATATATATGATTTTTTTGTTGTTGTTTTCTTTTCAGCTTAAAAGTTGATAGGAAATATACAAAAATAAATTATATAAATAAATACTTTACATGTTTTTGACATGGCATATTAATATTTCAATTTTTAAAACAATTAGAGTAACAAGCTTTTTAATTTCTCCATTTCACTATTTTTTTTATTAACAAATGCTTATATATCGTGTCCATGAATATGTGTGTGGCTTTATACATGAAAATAATATATTATTTTAATTGCCTTAATTGATTTCTACAAAATAATAGTTTTTTTTATCTTGTATGTAATTAATTTTTCAACACGTACAATTTTGAAGTAATTCTAAAAAGGATTGTTACATGGTTGGTTTGATATCATCGGAAAAGTTAAAATTATAAAACACTCTCAATATGGCGACTGTGATGTATTACTATTTTCTATGCATAACATCTCACATTTTATTATGACAAACACATTTTGTGTCTCTTATCATAGTAGGGAATGAAACCATATTTACTGTATTCATCGATCGATTTAAAACTATTCAAACAACTTTAACACTAGATTTAATTACAACAAATTTCCATAAACCGTAACAATACCTTCATTACTGTAATAATTTCTTTTTCTCAATATAAAATGAGTATATTTCCCAGTTGTACAGTTTGTTAAATTGACAAATTTACAGAATGGACGTAATTTTAGTGTAGGTCACTTTATTCTTCTTTTCCTCCTTCCCATTGGTCACTTTCTCGACTTCTGCATAATACTCGTCAAATCGATAGCCCGCCATTGAATGACATTGCAATAGATATAAAATTTTCAAATATGCAAACTGTTCAAATGTTGCAATATACTTCGGTGTTAAAATTTCCATTGCGTCTTTGGTACACACGGTAGTGGCATATCGACCGCCTTCCAGCTGAGTTTGCTTCAAGCCACCGTTGGCGCCGCGGCTGTCGGTGTGCCTTGTTATTTGCCTTCGCTGCCACGAAGCAGGCTGATGGATGTTTCCTGTTTTATTTACTCGTTCTCCACGAAACTGTTTTACAATTTATTTATTACAAAGAAAACAGAAAATGTTAGGAATTTTCTGATATTTTGTATGTGTGTGTGTTCTCTCTTCTTTTTTTCTTTACAGTGAAACAAACATACATTACTAAAAAAAAACATACATATATAATGTTATGTTTTATTTCTTTTGATATTCTCCAGAGATATCATGTGTAGACATTATTGTTACACACAACATTTTACAACTGATTATGATTTTTTTTTTTAAAAAAAAATAACATTTTTGTTTAGGTTAAATTCCAGTTGAATAAAAATATTTTTTAAAGAGAATGCAATGTTTATGTCTGAAATATTTTGTAAATTTAATCTAAAATACATTTAATGTTATTTTATCATGCACACCTAATGACATTAGTATCTAGACCATTCGAAAAAATTTCATCGTATTTAAGTTTTAGTGCCATTAAAGAGTTTAAAATCCAGATCAATCTTTCTGCTCGTCCTCTAGCTACCTCTCTAAAATGTCAAATCTACCCTGAGGGGTAATTAAATCTATTTGCGCTGTTAGTAAAGTCCATGTTATTAAATAACATTTTTCTAAACTAAAAAACTTCACATGTAGTTTTTTTTTTATATGGAGATGAAATAATCTTGAAGGGAAAAATTATTTGCAAATTTGTATCGTGTAATACAGCCTTAAAATTAAACTCTATTAAGATAAACCTTAACCTTACCAGTGGAAAAGGTCAACACTTTTTTTCTTCAAATGAGTGCATTTAAGAAAATACCTTCAAGCATCTGCTAGTTTATGAGAGGTAGGAAACTTGTTAAACTGTGCATTACAGTAGAAGAACAGTAATAACATTCTTGCATAATCTACTATCCGTAGATTGTACTGTACATTTACTGCCTTGGAAAATTTCCCACTTGCAGTCTTGTCAATTACTATGTTATTCTTACATGGCATTGTGATTAACAAGGCCACAAAGGGAAATTTTCCGAGGTGATGACTGTACATTTTGTTGTCTCAAATTTGTATCCCCACACCCCCGCCTCTCGACTTTGCTGTTTTCTACATGATCAGACGTGACTGCTCCCTCGAGGGTTGGTGGTAGTTCAGAATGCACTATTGCAGGGGGGTGTGGAGGGAGGGTGGCTAAAATGCAATGGCAGGTGGGGAGTGCACCAGAAAATGCATTGACACGAGTGATTGGCGTATTGGCCTAGGGTCAGAGCCAGTCTAAATACAGTCAAATTCATACTAAAATATCATGACGTCAAATAATTTTATTATTAAATTAGCATAACTATATTTTTTTAGAATTTAATATATAATAACTGCATTGAAATTTAAATACTTAATATTTATTTTAAAAATGACTTAACGAAAAATTGAAGGTATTTATTCATTACGAGATTCTATAATATAGTGTGAATATTACTTTAATACACCCCTAGACCATGTAGGGGTGGTTTATTTATATAAAAAAAAAAGAAAATTGGGGAGACTTGACATAAAAGAGGGAGAATATTGCTAAAAAAAACTTCCCTTCCTGGTTTACATCCCCCCTATCTTTGTCATTTGAGTTGTATAGAATCATACGAGCATGCATAGTGTGTGTAATGCAAGACGGAAATTTCAACAGATCATACAGGAAATGTGTTGTAATTGCAATTAGTATATAGCACCACCCTACATGACATTATCATTTACACTGTTAAACCGCAATTACTATATGGTACAGCAATAATAAAATGAACAACTTTATGTATGCGTTTGAATAAAATATATTTTTTACGTGGTTGAGGGTAAAATAATATAAAGTTGAATACTTCAAAATAATTTGACATCATTTATATTCATTGTTTGTTATTTTCATGATTTGAATTTTTCTTTCCCTGCATTTTTTTAATGAGTTTTTACTTTTTAATGAGATAAAGAAATAAAAATAAAACAGGTAGGCACTTGATTTTTTTTTACAGTAAAAATGAATATCAAATTCATAAGAATGATTTGAGTTGTTATTTTAAGTATTTTTTTTTTTTTTTTTAGTATTGAAAGACATATTTATTATTTTTTATGAATAAAAAGTGGGGGTTGAGATATTTTTTTTTAGAAATTTGATCTAAAACCAAAAGTAGAAGGGGGTGTCAATTTGCTTCTACACAACTTCTGAGAGGCTGAAATTTGATCTTGTAGTATTCTTTCTGTCACTTTGTATTCTATAACTCAATTATAGATTTCGTGGTTAGAGTGAGTAACAAAAAATACAATGTTTAAAGATAACATTTGGAGGAAAAAAATATAATTTTTTTTATCTTTCATTCATTATTGACGAATATTTTGAAGTCAACGCCTCCCTTTTTATATAATATACTTCACTCGCACTGTGCGTGACATTTTGACGCTCCGAACTTACCTAGCTACCCCTATGTAGGCACCCCAGGCACAAATAACAACTTCTTTGTCATTCAGAGCAACGCGAGTGCACGGTAAATGTTTGCACAACGCAACTCGGAACAATCGCATAATTGCAATCTCCTTCTTCTTCCAGCTCTTTATATTATTATTTTACTTTTCACTGCAACACCTGGCTTTATTGTGATTGTTTCAAATAATAATGTTGTTACTATTATTTCGTTGAATCATCATTAAATAAGTCATTTAAAATAGTTATTATATTTTATGCGGACTATTTTCTATTCATTTATTCTTACGAACTGAAAGTGTAACATGAAAAATAAGGAGTGTTATTTGGCTCTATGAATGCATATTTATGACATTTAAATTATTTATATGAGATCTTCATTTTGAAAGCACTTTCAGCAATAACCTATTTACTGTGCAAAATATGCAATAAATCTTTTATATGTAATATCTTAAAATTTTAATTCTACTGTACTATGGCAAATCGTCTCGGAGTTTAAAAAAAATGCATTGAACTTTTATTGAATCAACTTAAAGAGTTTCTATAATAACCATACTATTTTTTAGATAACAACTTTAGTATGTAGTGATTAGTTTTTAAAATTTAAGTATTTAAAAAATTATAATATTATCAAATCTTTATATCAAATTTTGTAACGTTAACTTAAAAAATTGTAGCGCTCTGATTTGAATCATCTTTATTTTTATAATGAAAATTATATTATGAATTATTTTTGATATTATACACTTTTATAAAAAAACAAATCAACAATGAAAATGTGTTAGGTAAGAAAAACTAATTGTTTGAACAAATATAGTAATTAACCAAGTAGAAATGAATGATACGGATTTATTAAGAGAAACTTGGTGAAAGGCTTATCATTATATTTGCATGGCGAGTACAATAGTTACTTTACAGGCAACTTCATTAAAACTATCAGTAATGTTAAAATAGAAAAAGAAAACAAAAGCGAAGCGATAGTCCAACACGTTATTGTTATAAAACTCTACGTGTGTGTGCATAGCGTGCAATGTAATACCCTTGAAATAACGTGACTCGATCCACAAGCTCGCACATTTCTTATAAGTAGGCAGCATGCAATATAATGACGAAAAAATCTTGTAGCGAGTAAAGTTTACCACCACACTCATACAGCTAATTTCAAAAGAAATTATATATACTTGTGTTATTTTATATTGTTATATTTGTTACTTAACATATATATATATATATATATATATATTGCATGCTTAATTGCTAAACTATGTATTTTATTTTTATATATATGGTGTTCATTATTACCTTGTTAAATTTGACATCAATCAAAAGTTTTGTTTGCTTAAATTTGTAATTTCTTGTTAAAATATACCTATTTTGATATTTTTCTCCAGATTTATGTTAATCATATCATGAATGAGCCTAAAATTAATGAAAATGTGATGTAATTGAAAATTTTCTGTGTCAAAGTTTACAAACTAAATAAATGTTTTTAATAAATTTTGCAACTGACTTTGTTTTACTAATTTTGAGCAAGAAAAAAAGTCACTACGTCGTATATAAAATATTAATTTTAAAATAAACTTGATCAATATTGAAGTGTATTTTCAGATATTTTAATCAACAAACTTATTTTTCATTTTGTATATTATTTTCTGCAGGCTGTATAATATATATAATATTAGATATAATAATTACTATATCAATAAATTTGCTTTCCATTAAATAAAATAATTTTCAAAGTATTTAATTACAAATATTTTCTAATTAAAACAACAAATAATCGACATGAAAATGAAATTAACGTTCGAGTTTATTAACAGTGTTGTGAAAGTTAATTATTCATGTTTTTTTTATTATTTCTATAACAAAAATGAGTTCCTGCAGTGTTTTAATTAAACAAAAAGTATGAAAAACTATTGAAATATTAATGAAGTTTTCTGTGCTTTCCCTTTTTTTTATTATTATTATTACTAACACAATGTTCAAAAACAAACGTGCAATTTTTTTTTTAATTAATTGCCATAAAGAGTTCCACATATATAGAAATTGCATTACACAATCATTATATTGTTTTGCCAGTATTTTTTTTTAGTGTGTATAAATAATATATAATAACCATTTTTTTTATATATAACAATCTAAAGTAAAAATATTTTCTATAGTAAATTCAATCATTTGCGCACTGGATACTTTTGTTGTGTGAACAATGAACGTGATGAAACAATAGACCACTCAGAGAAGCTGTCAGACACATGAACTAAACCTAAAAAATTTACATGCAAGCACCAAACTCATACTCACGCTTTGGTTAGTTAGCTTTTATTTTTTTACTTTCAAATATCTTTTTATATTCATTCAAGTAGAAAATAAAATACGGAAAAAAAATGACATTAAAATATACTTTGGATATGCGATCTTGATTTGTTTAAAAAAAATAATGAAATGAGTTGTGCTTTTAATATTTTTTGTGTGTTATGTTTTAATTTATAAATTAATGGAGTGAATAATATTATTTTACTATATTAAATGTTTTAAAATTACTTTCTAACTGCAAAATAGCTTTTAAAATAAACTCTACGTAATCTGCTGATATTTTTAGTATATTTTTTGTGTTATGCTTTAAGCAAAAAGTTAAATTAAATAATAAATACATGTTTAAGTACCGATTCATGTAAGTGCAGATTACTTTAGTGCTATACAGCACTCTATTAAGTTTAGTATCAGAATCATATATATATATTTTACAAATACAAGGATGTTTAATACTCAATCCGATTCCCTCAATTATAAAATGAAAATAAAATTGACAGAGAATTCTAGAAAGTGATCTATTTCAATTATAGCATTGGATTTTTTGTGTTTATTTTTGTATTGTTTGTTTTATAAGTACAACATTATAACCTCTGTTTGTGTGAAATCCATATGTATATAATAGGAATACATAAGATTCACGTTAATTTAAGGGCATTAAAATTTTTGAAAATGTTGGCGATGCATTGAAGTTTTTTATGTCTTTAAGCCATATTTAATCCCAAGAAGGAAAAATTGCAGACTCTCCGTTCTTTATAAAAATCTATATGCTATAATCTGAAATAATTACTTAAATTAAATTTGAAAAATACATTGCGAAATATTTTTACCTGTTAAGTTATATCAGGAAAACCTAGCACATAAAAGATGAACAAATTAAAAAGAGTACAAATTTTACAAAAAATAAAAAAAAAAAATAAAAAAAAAAAAAATAATAGTTTACAATGCAAGAATATTGCAAAAAAATTATATCTATTAATTATTCACAAAATATTTCCATAGATTATTATTATTCTACGTGATACTTTTTTAAGTTTATATCGAGTAGAATACTAAATAACACGGACACTGAAGATATAACATTCATTACAGTAATATACTCACGTTTAGCTTGTCTACTGCCTGCAGGTAGGAGGTTGTTAAGGGTGGTTTGAGAAGTAAATGAGAGTATAGTAAAGGAATAAGAAGAAGGTGCTACGTGCAGAATGACTGACAAGCATGGCTGCAAGCGGCTAGCTGCGTTACATTGCGAAAAGAGCTTGCAGTTAAAGCGAGTGACGGCCGCGGGTCACGAACACAGTGATGGATGGTCACTCTCTTTCTCCCCTACCTTATACATACCGACCACTTCGCCACCAACATACGCATCAGTAGAACCTTTTTTTTCATCCTCACTCACAAACACTCTCTTCCTCTCTCTATATATGGTTTCCACCTCATTACATAGCAAATAAATTACATGAACATGTCTTGTAAAACAAAAGCTTTTCCTGCCTAATGAACTTTGAAAGTTTTTTACTTTTTTATTTGTATTTAGTTAAGTTCTATATATTAATAATAAAGGTGATAATAATTGTTATTTTATTTAAAAAAAAATATCATTAAAAAATAGAGAATGAAGTAAAGCAATTAGGTTAAAATTACTGTTTTTTAGTGAAAGCTTTTGCACTCTAAGGTAAATTAGTTAATTGAAAAGTAGTATATATTTATATAGAAAAGTATACATTGCAAGAAAGATCCAAGCTCATTTAAAAAAGTGAACGTTTTTGTATTTTCTGACTGGCCGTTTAGAAACGATGGGAAAAGAGGATTCTGCAAACGCTTTTATATGAAACGATTACTTCTGAACGTATACAGACAAGAAGCAAAGAAAGTAGGCTGCAGCTAGGAGAGAGAGTGGGATTTGATGGGAATGAGCAATTCCGTATAGTCTTCATGCAAATTAGCGATATTGAAACAGTGGAAGGGAATGACGACATTCTACCCCTAGAGGTATATACGAACAGATTACATACTTATACTCTACCTTATATTTTCTTCTTATCTCCACAGAACAATACGTTCTTATGGCTCAAATTAAACTTAATTATAGGTTAAATGTTTATATTAATGTTTATAGTATAAAATAGAGGGATTATATTACAAAAGTAGATTATTGTTATAGTATAGCTTCATCCTCAAATTTAATTTTTATTTTTAATGCGTAACTTGATAAAAATAATATGTAAAGGAAAAAATATAATTAGAGAGGGTTTTAATATAGGATATTATTATCACAAAAAAAAAGGTAATATTTTATGAATCTGTTATAACATGTGAAATAAACATTACTAGAGCAAAATATTAAAAAGCTTTACTGTGCATCATACTGTATATTATTTCTTCTTTTTATTCAATTGATATATATGAAAATTTTTATCCATTAAGTATACACCATAAAAAACTCAATGACTTTAACATTACTTTTATAACTAATAAAAAAAAAAAACTTATATATAATGATAACAGATAAAAGATCAGAGTATTACAAACTATTGTTTGAAGTGTTCTTTACAATATATATATATATATTATTTTTTTGTTTGATTTATGAAGTAGGATAAAGAACTTTTATAAAGAATCATTAGTAGACTATTGAAATGTCGTCTTACAAAGATTATACTTTTTAAGTATAATGATTGACGAGAAACTACGATTGATTTCGACAGTAAGACGGGGAGGTTTATAGAAGAAAAGAAAGAAAAAAAAATTAGCGATATCTTGGACGATCCAGACATAATTCTCGTGGCGATTGCCCACAGCAGAGAGAGGAGGGGTTACGTTGGTGGCCCGTGATGGATTGCTGCACGGCAGGCCACGCCGCTGACCAAAGAGGCTATTGAACGGCAGCAAGCCTTGTGTGGCGTGTGCCTAAGATAAGAGTAGCTGCCTAGCCACTTACAAACTTTGAGCCGATATAACCCTAGCGTCTGGTAGATATACACCAACCGTACCTACCAAAGGAAGAATAACGCAATTGCCTCCTTACTATCAGTAAGCTGGAATAGGATGGGAAAATGGCACTTCTCTATCGAGAAAAAAAAAATGAAACGTTTAAACAAAAATATATCACTTCAAGGAAATAGTATGAATTAAAATAAAATATATATTTTTTAAATTAAACTATTTATAAAATAAAAAATAAATATATATTTATATATAAAATCCCTTTTTGAAACCATTATTTATGGTGGTATAATATATTTCATATTATAAAGTTTGTATATATGTTATAGAGCTTTGTCTTGGCCATAAATTTTAAGTTCAAGTTTTGCTAACATTGCCAAGTAGACCTCTTTGCTTAAGACTGTTTGGATGTTCTCCGTCTATACTTTGATAGCCTCCTTTGTAATTAATCTATAATGAGTTATGTTAGACTTTGAAGTGAGATATCGTTTTAATTCAGGTATGATAGAAACTATGCCAAAGTATACGTCATATTTTATAGTAAATATCTTTAAACTATTAACAAATATTTTACTATAAAAGATTCTATTCATTTTATGCTGAAAATAACGCATGTATAAATGCTGGCATTGTTGATATATGAATATTGATGGAAATTATTGAAATATCCACCGGGTCTTCCGTAATTATATTTTTAATTACAAACTTCACATCATTTCATTACAGGTAAGTTTATTTCACAATTTTAATTAGCAATTTAGTAGTAAAAAAAAATTAAATAAAAATTAAGTTACTGAATGACTGATTGGTTTTCATTATAATTAAAACGACAAATATTGGTTTATTAAAATTTCAACAAGTTGAAATAAACAGTCATTAGTGATGATAAAAAAATTTGTTTATAACTAATTCTGGAACGTTTCTTATTATTCAATTTTAAATTTTCAATCAATTTTTCATAAACATGTTCTTTGAAGCGAAAAGAAAAGGTTTTGTTTATGAAAATATATTATATATTTTTATTTGAAACACAAAGAATATTTTATTTTGTAATGACAAAATTTGTTTACTTCATATGTTTTTATCATGATAAAAATGTAATAAAAATTCTATAGAAATTTTTAGTTGTTATGAAATAGCAAGGAAACGTTATAAAATTATGCTCATAAATAATTAATATATAAATAAACTTATTTAATTTAACTTATATATAATCTATTATAAGTTGATAACAAGACAAGGTAGTAAGACAGAATAAGGGTTAAGTTATGAATTAGAAGGTAATGAGATGGTAATCGCTTGGCCAGCCACATAAGCAGCAGGCAGGTCAAGTTAGCAGGGTCAACCACCTTGAGACCTCGTCTTTAGGTTTCTGAAGAAGAAGATTCAGTGAGCGTTCGCCTCCCCTTGCTACCACCGGTCGATACGTTGAGGTCTACCCCTCCTCATGTTCCTAGCTTCCTCGGACCCATCACCGCAGTATTACCACCAACACACCTCCCTCAAAACTCTAGACAAAAGCAGTAGCACCACCAGACACGTAAGCAGTCACACACTTTCTATACTGACCATTAAATACGTCATTATAAACTTGGTGTCATTTAAATCAAATTGTTACAAGTATAGTTTTTATTGCTTTCTACGTACACAGTGTACAAGTAATAAAATATTTTTTATAATTCTGTTTATTCACGTCTTGCCTGAGTTATAATTTTTCCATTAAAATCATATTAAAATAATTTTTTTATTTATTAAATGTTTTGATTATAGTGTATCAATTAAAAATAAATCATTCACTATAAAAGTCACTTATAATTGGCATTTTATCATACTTAGATTTTATAATCATATCTGACAAGTGACAAGTTTAAAGTTTTTTTTTTATCGAAAGATACCATATCTTTTAGTAAGTTCTATATTATTACAAAATCAATTCTTTTGTCTACTTATTTTTTATTATTAGCCTGAAGCTTGAAAGTACAGTAAGGTAGATTGCTGTTAGTATGATAGGATGAGCATCATATTACTATAGTATAACGGTGCAAGCAAGGCTTGAGATAATGTTTATTTATACGGTAGTGATATATTTCTATTGTCAATATAACGTTAACCACTGAACGTTTTACTATACTAGAGCATTTTGTTCACCAGTATCGTCAAATATAAGTACCGTATATAGAACTAGTATGTATACGTATATATTCATTGTAGCTAGCTGTGGTAGGAGGCAATCTCTCTACTACTATTACATTAGCTAATGCAAAGCTATTATACTAAAAGGGATGATGTCGCGACCAGTTTGCCAATAGCTTTTTGAATACATGTCAGTGTTGACTCACTTTGAGGAATTGCTTTATGTTACATAATAAAATTTGAATTTCTACTATATGACATTTAATATAATATATATATGTATTTTTTATTGTTTAAAATATTAGAAAAATGTATTGATTAGATAATTACAACTAAAGTAGCTTAAAATATTCTTTATTGCACATTTCACGTTTTCAAAATATGTATGTGAATATTAATGCCAAACCTTATTTCGATTCTGAAATAATTTTATACGTTCAGAGTTTGTTCAGTTATTTTTTGTAGAAATCAATCTACATTGATTAAAGAACGTTTTTGTGAGTGTTTATATGGCTTACAAAGAGGATACCTGTAATTTATATAATGAGCTTCAGCCCACAAAACACGAGTATATTCCTGATTAATCGTTTTAAAAGCAACCACGTAAACTTGTGTCATGAAACATTGATTATTTTTAGTAAAAGGAAATAATGATGATTTTGATATATGCTGATATACTGCTGTTTGCATAGAATTTTTATTTAAAAAATCACTGGAAGGATCCTTTTTGTGTGTAAATTACTGTACAAGGTTTGAAGCATGAAAGAAAAAGGCTTATTTTCTTCATGGTTTGAAGTAATCATTAGATAATTAAAATAAAATGGAAATAATTATGCTATTTTGTATAAAAATAAATATGCATGGTCACCTTTCAACAATAATTTCAAATTTGTAACGATGATTAACTCACTAATTCTCTATTTATATAATAATATAACACATATATACACCCAGCTTTTTTAAAGTCTTAAAGTTTTTTCGAAGAAAAGAAAGTGTTTTTTTTTTTTCTATAGCCTGTATTTATTTTATATATATATTTGTATTGTTTCTACCCTTTCAATAATGTCAGTTTTGATTTATTGAAAAAAGAAGAGGAAACTTTATATTTCTCACATCTTTCACAAAACTCTTTAACTTCGTTCGTTTCTCACTTGCGTTGTCAATATCTCACTGTTTGGATCACTGATATAAACTCGCGAGTGGCAAATGTCGTGAAGCGTTTGTCTGAAGGCGCGGTCGAGCGCAATCTTATACCGTCCATCACACTGACAGCTAATCCGTGGACGCACGTGCCTCCCTCTGCCACGTGCCCAAACATATGGACGGTGACCAGTGATCCGAGAAACTGATTTGATTCAGTAATAAATATGTAACATGTTGGGAATAAAATTCAGCTTCAGCCTTTAGTATATTGAAAAATAAAAAGAACATGGACCACTTATTTTAATATAAATTTTAATTAAACTTTTACAGATCTTACTGTTATTCTATAATCATATTATACAGTATATTATAATCTCTGTACTTACGTTAGATGAGTTAAATCTGTGAGTAGAGTTTCCTGCAAAAAATTTCTACGATATTATAATGGAGTATCGACCTCAAAATTTTTTATTGCAGAAATGGATAGAGCGTGCAAAGTTATGCCACCCTGATTTTTTTCAGATTTTTTTGAGCCCGGGAACTATTTTTAAAAAATTATTGAAAGTTCTTTTTGTGACGTCACGCGGCGGCAATTTCTATCTTCTGTCTTAAGGAGCGGCGTCTCGTGGCGTCACAAAAAGAACTTTCAATCATTTTTTAAAAATAGTTCCCGGGCTCTAAAAAATCTGAAAAAAATCAAGGTAGCATAACTTTGCACCCTCTATCCATTTCTGCAATAAAAAAATTGAGGTCGATACTCCATTTATAAAATACCAAAATTAAATTCACTATATTAATATTAAATTAAAAATACACATTAATAATTAATTTAATATTTAATACACTGTAGCTTTACTTTTAATGAATATGCCAATTATGACCACTAAATTTTCACAAATATTGAGTATGTTTTCTGGTTAGACGATATACTACAGTAATAGCACTAGACGAGTAAAATTTGTTGCGAGACACTGTTTATTGTATTTACCGTACTTTCTTACACTTTTATTTCAGTACTCTTTTCTTACGATGTGACTTATGAGAATATCGTAAACATAAAGAAAAAGTCATTATGTTTAAGAAATATCACAATGCAAATAGAAATAAAGTAAGTTATATCATATATAAAATTTTAGTTTTTAACCATTTTCATTTATAAAAGTAGTATAAGAACATTAATATTTTATAAATTTAATATTTTCTTGTAATATATAAATACAAAAATATGCATCAACATGCATAAATTATTTAATATATATGCAGATAGAATTTTATAATAATAAATTTAAATACTATTTCGTTGTGCTCATGTTTTTAGCATTACAAGTTGCATTGCTTTATTTGTATTTACATTTATATTTTGCAAGCATGGCTGTTTGCAGCAAGAGAGAGAGAGAGAGAAAATGTGAGAGAGATATGCCTGTAGGTTTATGGCTGTTACTGAACTAAATCCGAGGACTGCAAAATCCCATTAGCGGCTAGCAATAAACCAGCAGTGCGACCTCATATTACAGCAGCCAGCTATAGCTGTTAGGTACGGTAGCATGGCAATAACTGGCGTAACCCTAACTGCCGAAACATGCGTTCTGAGAGGTGTATTATCACGAAATGTACATCTAGCTCGATCACTTGCCCAAGGGTCTTGCCAGAGTAGAGACCTTTTAGACCCTTACGCATTAACTCTATCCCTAACTCATTTCTCTGCCTATTTCTCTTTTAACCTTCTCTATTGAAATAAAATTTTGTTTAAATTGATTTATAATTACTAACCTGAATTTATATTAAGGTTACAACTCTGTTAATAAGTTCATTTTAATATTATTACAAAATTGTTGATATTTTAATTCACATCTGGATTTAGTGAAATGTTTTTTTCACTAAAAATAAGATATAACTAATTAAAATAATTAATTTATTCCTACTTTATAAATGTTTTTTTACATTATTAATAATTTATATAATACAAAATAATGGGCTATGATAGCATTGTATTTAAAACAATTAATATTTCTTTATTGGTCGTACAAATTACAGTTCCCAACTTTGTGATGAACTCTCAATTTTGTCGTTGAAAGTTGGTAGAAAAGAGATGGAGAGGTCGAATTAAACGCTTCTATGACCTTTTCATGAATTGCCTCGCCCCAGTGCTTACCCTTAGCTTTGGAATGAAGGGAAAGGGGAGAGAGAATAAACAGAGGAAAGAAAGATTGTGCTGTATTTTATATTTTTCTCCAGAGACGGTTTACACTCTGATTAATTTCATGATTGTCTAGAATTTTTTTCATTAAATTAATGATCTTATTTTCTTTTATTTCTGTGTTTGTTAAATTTCCGTATAATTACAAGAGTTTAAGCAATAGAAACAGAGAGAGCAGGGTGTATATATAAAGAACATAGTTGTGTTAGCTGAATTAATAAATGGATAAATAATGTAAGAAAGTGGCTGAATGATTTAGATTTAATTAATTTACATTCTATTTAAAATTAATTAAAAGTAAACTAATTTGATATAAATCTATATATAATAAAACCCTAATTATTTATACTATAGTTTTAGTATTAGAAAGTTGTAAAACTTTAAGGGTTGTGTGTGTGTAAATTGTCTTTTTTCGATGTATTATTATGGGGTAGTTCTCCCTAGATAAGTGCCATTAACTGCAGGGGAGAGAAAGTGCTGTTGTTCTGGCATCTTAAGACATAATGTTATGAATCTCCTCTGATTATCTGCTGAGCTCTTTGCTTGCATGTGAAGTTGGCTCGTTGTCAGCCAGAAAGAAGGAAATGGTGGTTGGATGACACAGAAAATGCCATGGTGGTTATCCGGAAAGAACCAAGTTCTTTCTCTCAAGTGCTGCCTCCTAGTGTTACTTTGAGAAGGTAATTTTAAATGTTTTGTCATGTTTAACATTGTTATCTGTTAATATTTCCTTTAAATTACGTAAAATAGTAATAAAAAAATGTTTTTACAGTTAAAAAAAAAATGTAAAATATTAGTTTTAATTAGTTAATGTGCTATTTTTTAATTAAATATCTACAAATGTAAAAATTATTATATCATTTTAATTTTTGGTCAATTTAAATAATTAAATTTAAAGTGTTGTATTATCTCATATTATATTGCATACTAAATTACCTCACTTTAATAATTTTTGCATGTTCATATTATATACAAGGTAGACAGCACCTAACACTACGAGATTGCTTTATTTGATCCGTTTGAGCTTCACTCCTGTGCAGTAGTATTCCAGTGGACTTCACAGAAGCGTGAAACTCGTTGCTCACCCGCCCGCTTGGTGGCACCGCCCGTCTACCATTCAATAACGACGCTGTGTCGCTAAAAAGCAGCCATCAAGTCCCTCCCCCACCACCTCTTCATCGCCTACCAGAGTAAAAGAAAAATCATTTTATGAAAGCTTCTATTTCACATAAAAATGTCACGAGCAAAGGAGGAAAAAAAAAAAATATTGTAAACGTGCGTGATAAAGTTTCATAATTTTATGAACAAGTTTTAGAAAGTCACTAACCCCAATATTGCAATGTTATATAATAATAGTTTTATAATATTAATAGTATTAGGGGGATGTTTATTAAGCTAATTTTTTTTCTCATAGGTAAAAATATATATAACAACAAAAATAATACAGTATAGCTACCTTTTTTTATATACATTTATCTATTCACTTCCTATACAGGCAACTTTCAGTAAAGTTTTTTTTTTGGTAGAAGTGATTTACAGCACAACGTTTAAACTTTGTATACCAAAATCTTGCTATATATTTCTATACACACATATTATAGGCTAAACTACTTCTGTCTCCACCTTTTCTTTACAACTATATAGAGCGATCTTTTTCTACTTCACTTCGTGCATGCCTAAAGAAGAAATGATCTTATTTCTTCTTTGGTAATATTTCGTCGTTAGATAGCAGTGTTCGATGGTAAGAGAAAAACGTCAATACTTTTCCAGTTTCCGATAACTGGAGCATTTACGTCGACTGCTGGACCATCACGTTCAGCAATAACAATTTTCCAGTTGCTCCTCGTCTTTTTTTTTTTTAGTCTTGCTTTTGGCTTGTATGCAAGAAGAGAGCAAAAATATATTTTAGTACTTTTGAATGTCTATAGACGTAAAATATGCTACGTATGTGTCTCGTTTATTTCACATAAACATACATCTAAATCAGCAACATCAAGAATATGTTTGTGTGTGTGTGTGTTTCCATTCACATATATATATTTAGTAAAAGTTTTATTACAATATTGTAACAAATTGTTCAATTCATAATTTTTTTTTATTATTCAAATGCTTTTTGTCTATATTTTTAAAGTGCGTTTAAGGTGAGAGGTTATTTTGAATTTATATTATAATAATTAATTGGATATATGGTAACATAAGTTTAGTGTATTTTATGATTTACATATGACGGTGTATCGATCGCTACGATACTGAATTTGTTGTATTCAATAGTAGAACACTGTAAAAGCAAAGATTAAGTTTGAGGGAAATTGATAGTGAAAAACTATTTAAAAACAAATTGAAAAACATTCTTATTTATAGTGAAATTTATTCTGTGAAGTTGTATTTTAGTAATAAGATGCCTGAAAATATTTTATCCAGTGTTATTTTGTAGATTTAATTTATTAGGAAGTGCTATTGTTGGTTATATTTGTGTTTATGTATTATTGTCTTGTTGTAACTGTTTTTTTTTTGTTAAAATGACGTAACCCATGTTGTACTTGTATAACCAGTGGTTAAATAAAAGAATTGAATTGAATTGAATTGAATTGAATTGAATTGAATTGAATTGAATTGAATTGAATTGAATTGAATTGAATTGAATTGAATTGAATTGAATTGAATTGAATTGAATTAAACAAACTGCAAGTTCATGTTTTTTAATTATAATATTATTAGAACATATATGAAATTAATAACAGTTTTTAATTACATTGTTTAAATTATAAAATGATGAAAAAAGTATACAAGATTACAAAAACTTCAGTTTTATCTTTATTTATTACACCATAGTATATAGCAAAAACTTGAAATATATTTTTAAAATACACTGTAAGCATATTTTATATAAAATTCTATCACATATATATATATTTTTTACGTACACATGTGTAGAATATAAATGATAAAAAAAAAATGTAGGATTGATCATATATTGTCGCTAAGCAGGTCGGGCGGGTTGCCGGTGTACAGGGGCACGTACCGAGAGAGAGGAAACAAGCTATATACGTGTCTCGTGCAGAAGAAGAGTGGATACCGACGAGCTGGCTTCCTTGTATCATTAATCGCAGTAGTAGCTCTAGCAGTGTGTGTAGAGACTGAGCTAATTGGAAGAGAGATAAATGAAGTAACTTCCTGTGATAAGCCATAGCTATATACACGATGACAAGCAAGCAAGACACCTTTCGTGTACCGGTTATTATACTTAATTGGATTAAAAAAGATTTAATATATATATATTATATTTTAATATGTATTTTAATCTATTACAGTAGCTTATTTTTAGTTAAAAATTAAAACTTCATGATTTCTGATTAAATTTCTGTATAATATTATATTATATTTAATGTAAATTTATATTAAATTTTGATAGCTTTTAATGAAGTATAATATATAGTATATGATTTATAACTATTATAATGAATTAATAATTTTACAACATTACTTACAACAAAAGATAATAAATTTTAAATTAATTAGTGAAATCTTTAAATACATTTCAGTTTTATAAAATTAATTGTTATTATATTTGATTAATATAATTCATATTTTCATTAAAAAATTTGTATATAAAATTATTATTAATATCTCATAAATCTTTATATAATTAAAATATGTAAGCTTGAGTATTTATTTTCATTTTTATATTAATTCTCCTCTATTCAAATACCATTCATGAGATAAATATAAGATCAATACATGGGAAAAATATATAATGTTTTCTATATTAGTTTTCGTAAGGGCCAGAAAGTGTGCATATATTACTATGGTTAAAGGACTTGCATTACATGCAATTCAATTTATCTACAATATTTAAAAAAAAAATGCAATATTTAATCTTATTTTTTCATTTTTATTTTCCTTGTACTTTATTTAAATTTAAACGCAAAACTAGAATGATCTCAATCTTACAATTATATACAAAACCATTGTGTTGTTACTTGATTTTATTGATATTTAAATGAATTTGTTTGAAGCGATATTCTGGTTTGTTTGGTCTCTGAGGACCAAGTGATGGAGTGACAGTAGCGACGGTGAGTCTGCCTGCTGCTGCTGCGATATCAATCTTGACGGCGGTGAGCTCAGGTGCGAGTCTACTGGTCGATAAATCCGCTCAACTAACACTACTGCACTAATTCCAATCCGTGCTAATTAATCACGATCGCTCAATGCAGTAGCATGGAGGAGATCATGTAAACACTGCAGCACTTCTGTTCATAGTGAACCTTTATTGACTTAATGTATAATATCATGTATAGAAAGAGCTTCTATTGAATATTTTATACTTTGTATTTATCTCAATACTTAACATAGAAACAGAGAGAGTAGTATGAAAAGATTTATAATTATATAAGTATATATATATTAAAATATTTAAAACATGATTGAAGTTTACATTATAGTATTTAAATATATTTAATTATCATAAAAGTTTTTGAAATGATATATAATTATTATTAATTAATACTTTAAATTATAGTAGAACAGTTTCAACATAAACTATAATGCTACGCAGAAGTTAAATTATTATTCATTCAGGTTAATTAATATAGTATGTGGTATTACTTTCAGCATGATTGTGATTCAATTTAGCATAACTATCAAATGTTTCTATAAGAACTGAAACAAATATAATATATTTTATATAGTAATAATGAAAAAGATAAAAATCATCCAAAATGATGACTTTCATATATTAAATGAGTGACACAGTAACCTTGTAATATTATCACGAGAGAAAAGAACACGATCTGTAATACGTGCCAAAGCTAACGTCAAAGGGATATCATATATGGGGGGCATGAGAAGAGGGAGGGTATAACCAGGCTGGCATGTAGAGCTCACAAATTGATCTAGCGGCCTCGGCTCATCTCTCTCTTTGCTACTACTACGAGCTGTGGTTGACAGTTCTACCCCGCCTGCCTATCACCCCAGACGAAGCACAGAGAGCGCTAACATAGCCAACACGTTGCTTTCCTCTACACAATATCCTTTCTGATGCTCGCGGGGATCAGAGTGATAACCCTGCGTTAATACATCTGCCCGAGTCTAAATATATTTTATATTGCTTTTGTAGAAAAAATAATATCTTTTATGTCATAACATTGATATCAAATAAATAAGGTGATATTAACAAAAGTCAATTTGTTGTCATTGTCAAAATCAGATATTAATAATGATCCCAAAAACTATTTTGTTAATACTTTTTTATAAATTTTTTCACTTTGCATTTTTTTTTTTTTATGTTTTCACTCTAAAATAATATATCGCTATGAATTAAATACACAAGTAATAAATTTTCAACAGAAATTTTTAATACTAAAAGTTTCTTCTCAAAAAAAATATATTTTTACTGTATATCATGCATGTTATTTTCTTATTATTGAACAATGTTATAGTACACAATTTTGATTATAAATTGAACGTTAGTATATAAAGTTTGTGTGCCAAGTGATCCTAAATACAACTTGTGAGCTCATTTTATCCCACATTTATACCCAGAATCACTTTCTACCCTCCTTCTATTCTCTCTCTTTCCACAAGCCGCTGCTTCGCTTTTGCTGGTGAAACGTTTGAAATTTAATCCTAGCAGCTTAATATCTGAACTACTGCTGGTCCCGTAATGAAGCGGCAGAGATCGGGTGGTATTTATCCCCCCCCCCTCCTCCCTCCACCCTCACACGGTAGTACCTGGCACCGTGTACCGTCTTACTTATAAGCTCCCGACCAACAGATTAATTGCTAATATTCCCTTCACGCAAATCTAAATTAAATAGAATTAGATTAAGAACTAAGATAACAAATACTAAATGATTATATAATGTTATATATAAAAATATATATTTTGTTATTTAACTTTAAAATTTTAATTTAAGTTTTAATAAAGATTAATATTTATTAAAATATTATTTTGTAATTACATATAATAACTTTTTCTGATGAATTTAAAGCTATGTAACAAAAAGACTACAATAATGTTTATTAATTATATATTTCAATTTTAGAATTATCATGCTATTTTATAATATAATCTACCAAATAATTTCAATAATAGTTTATAAAAATAAGAATACTATTTAATAATAACTACATTAATTTTAAAATTAATTATATTTGGTCTGACTTTATGCAACTTTCCAAAACAATGAGTTTGTAAATTTGTTTGTTGAAAGATTTATAAAGAAAATAGAAGCATGCAATAGCACCAGCATTAAGGGTAACAAACAAGAGCGTGTCAAGAGACAAATGACAGTCGATTATAAGTTTGTCTTTGATCGTTGTTACGTCTTATGTATAAGACGAAGGCATCGAGTGCACTGAAGAAGTGGGAGGGGGTGGGATGGTAATGAGCGTTGTGTGGTAGAGGAGATGCCATTAAATGCACGCACTACACGGGATACTTGCTCTCTCTCTCTCTCTCTCTCTCTCTCTCTCTCTCTCTCTCTCTCTCTCTTTCTCTCTCTCTCTCTCTCCAAGTACTACATCAGCAGAGCAGAAACACGCTTAGGGACATTGAAAGTGTCACAGACAAACTTACCCACCGATAAATAAACACACACTAAAGGTATATAATCTTCTAAACATATATTTATATATATATATAAAAAGAGCATCAGTATCAGAAGAGCCAGAGGCATTATTATTGTTGTACGTTGCTACTGTGATGTTGCTTTTCTTACTGTGCATAAGAAATGTTGGAGAGAGAGAGAGAGAGAGAGAGAGAGAGAGAGAGAGAGAGAGAGAGAGAGAGAGAGAGAGAGAGAGAGAGAGAGAGAGAGAGAGAGAGAGAGAGAGAGAGAGAGTGAGTGAAGTATCACGACGTTGTGTGGGAGAACGAGATAGAAGGTGTCAGAATAATAGTAGATTGTCGGCTCTTAATATTTCGCCCGCAGCAAAGTTGGTGCCGCCATGGTAAAGCAAGCCTACTACACAAGTGGTAGAAAGAGAAGTATAGGGGGAGTAGGAGTTTGTGAGGAGGCAAGAGAAGCAATAATGAGGAAGAGAGATAAGTTCTTGCTATGAAGCAAGCAAATGAGTACACCAAAAGCAGTAGTAGTAGTAAGCAATGGAAGAAACACAACATGACAGCAACAAACCACCAGGAAATAAAAACTATCGTCTCAGCAAAAAAACATTACTGTGTAATCATCATCATGATATAAATATGGTCTGGTATATTGTTACAAAATATCTGCTGTTGTATGAATTTTTTTGTGTTATACAACTTGATTATGTGACACAATACAATATTATACAGATAAACATACATATATTGCAAACTCATACACGACAAATATTCTATAAATTTAATATTACATAGCTTACGTTGTGCTGATGTAGTTGAAAAAATCATTTTCTAGAAATTACATTTTATAATGAAATATTTCAGGAAATATTATTACATTCATAATAAAATTAATATTATATATATAGACAATATTTTAAGCTCTTAATGGTGAGTTTGTTAACAGAAAGTTAAGCCAGTATTACACGATATAATCATGCATATAATGTTTCCTTATTTATAAGAAAACGTCAACTCCATTTATTTGTATGATATTATATTTTCTTGTATTCAAATTAAAAATATTAACACAGTAGTTATTGTAATTATTATTATGAATTTCTCTACTATATAGTATTTTTCATTTCGTTTTGCAAATCGAGTTATTAAATTGTGATGATTCAATAGTACATAGTTACATTATAAATGTTTTAATTACGAATACTGAATACGTAGGTTCCTGGAAATAATATTTAATAATAATAATAAATAATCTTAAAAGTTTTATATTTTCTGCTTCAATTTTTCCAGCTAGCAAATTAAATTATTGAATACTTTTTTTAACGTGCATTTAAATATGAGTAATGCAATTTCTAACAATTAGTAAGGTATGTCAATAATTCTCTACTGATATATTTTCATACTTTTAAATTAATTTTTACTGCATGTTTTCTTTTTTTTTTATAACTTCATTTATAACAAAGATGCAAATAAACTGTTCGTTAGAGTACATTTACTACACGCAATTAATAAGTAAATTTTTTTTTCCATTTCTCATGAATGCTTGAAAATTAAATTAATAATAATATATTGATATTTCTACTTATATTTCATAATAAATTGAACATAGAAATTATAAACCAAAGCATTTTATATATTATGTGTATGTAAATATATTAAATTATTTTTAAGTACAACTCATTTTGTTTTGTAAAGTATATATTTGTTATAATTAATCATTAAGATTTAAAGACCTTTAAAAGAAGGATTGATTGAAAACGCGTTAGCTTTAGGGTTCTTTTGGGTCTCCTCCCATCATTCGGGCAACCTTCCAGGCTTTACCATCACCACCGGCTGGCAGTCGGATGCTCTGGACGTTGTAATTCTCGTACTGCTAACCTCATCAGAGCGGGAAACTTTTTTTTTTTTTTTTTTGCCACCAACTGAAAAAGTCAGACTGGTGGTTGCTACGTCGGCCGGTGTTTCAATTAAATTACTTCAGCGTCGAGAAAGAACAGTCAATTATGAGCAATCAGCTTGCAAGTGTTCGTACGCCCACAAGTCTCTCACTACATGACTAGCTGCTGTTTGTTGGCACACAGAAAAAAAAGGGAAAAAATTACCACGTAATTACTTTTCAAGATTTTTTTTTTGTTGTAACAGAAAATATAATGAAACAATTTATTAACAAAAAATTTAACTTGAATACTTACAATATTATACCATAAAAAAACACTATAAAAATTAAATACATTTATGGTAAAGTAAAAATATATATATCCATCAGCTTACAAAATAGGCAACTTTTTTTTTTTTTTTGCACATACAAATAACATTTACATTTACGTTGTATTTGTGATTATTTTGTAAGCTTTTGTAACCCAAAAAGCGTTTTCTTGTTCTTGCTAAGACCCGGGTGTCACCTCTCTAACTTCTCCTCCTTTTTGCCTACTACCGCACAGTTCGCTATGAGAGGCTTTGACTGAGCCGTTTGCCACGCAGCAGCTTTGTCAGCTGGTGCGAGCCCCCCCCCCCCCTCTTACTCTGTTTGTGCTGCATGCACGCAGCTCTGAATGCAAACACGTGCACAACCGAGTGGAATCACAAGATAAATCTTTAAAGAAGATCATCTACTTTAACAAGTATATCAATCATAAAGCGATTTAGATAACAAAAAAATATTTTCTAACTATTAAATGTAATTTCCATAAATTAGCCTTATGAAAAATAATAGATTATTACAAACCAAAGCACATCAAATAGTTAAAAGTATTTACATTGCAAAAATAATATATTATCCATTGTTTTTATTTTATTTATGAACGCATATTTTTTATTATCGTCTACTTCTGTCACATTTTCTGGAGCTCTAACAAGTAAGACACAATGATAGTCAGCTTTATAATTTTTGGGGGGATAAGAAGATCTCCCAGGCTATCTAAAGCAACATTGAAGTTCACCGCGTCTCCATAGATTGCGTAGAAATGTAGCGACAAAAAAAGTCCGTGCAGCTTATGGTGAACTTACAGAAAACCATAACTTTGTAAAAAAAACATTTCGGAGTTTTATTTTGCTTCGTAATTAATATAGTTTTCAAAACCTTCACAAACTTGTTTAGTATGACTTTTTAAATCAAGATTTAAATTGATATTGAATTTTATTTACTTACGATGTTTGTTTGTGAATAAATTGCCAGAAAATTGTTTGCAGGTTTAATTATTTAATTTTCGCAGAGTGAATTTGAAGTATTGTTTATTATTGATGAAGTTTGGATATGTTGTTTTGTATATTTTAGTGTATATGTTTTCTGACGTGATCAATGTTGTCTTATACGAGTTAATTATTCAAAAACAAAAATTGTTAACGCTCCGTATGTTTAATGTAATTCATGTAAATAAAGTTATCTAGTTAATACACTTTTACTATGAAAAATCATTAATAAAAATGTATTGTAAATATTACTTGAAGCTACTTTGTATAAAATTAACTAGGAAAATATGGTTGGTAAATTGATGCTTCAATGGTTTCAATTTCTAAATACTAAGTAATTATACAGTTTCATAGAAATATAAAATACATTTTTTGTAAAAGAACATAAATATATACTGTATATATATTATATATATTTATTCCACATATAATTGCCTATGATCAATAATATACATCAGTATATAAGCAATATTATAGAGTGTATAAGAAATTATAATGTATAATATCAAATATTGATTTTACATACATATTTTTACATCATGCATATCGCTTGTCAATTTTTATTGTAGTATTATCATTGCAAACTGGCTGTGGTAGTGTTGCATTAGTCATGTAAAATTATTCATAAGAGCGATGAAAAGTTTGCAGCCTGCAAAGTGAGGGGATGTCGTCGCTTCGGGCGTTCAGATATTATTCCTCAAAGTTTTATTTCTGACATTGCGTGGATTGGCAGTGTAGATGGAGTGGTGGTGGTTGGTGGTAACGAACGCCTTCTTACTTGTTCCAAGTGTCACCACTGCAGGGCTAGGTGCTTTAAATGTCAAAGGTGGAATGGACACAGCCTGGAGAACATAATTTTAAATACTTTATGTAATTAAAACAACACTAAACTGGAACTGGATTGTACTATATAGAGATGAAAATATAATATTATATTTTTAATTATTTGCGAGGGGGAGATAAAAAATAATGTATATGTTGCTGGATTAATTATGTTTTTAATGATGTAATTTTAATTTAATTTCCCAATTTTTTCTTTGAAAAGCTTCATATTTACGTCACTAATTGATGTGATTTTTTTTTTATTGAATTGATCAAAAGTTTGAGAGAAACTCACGTTGCAAAATCATCACTTCTTTTCATCAATAGTGACTGTGATATTTAGCTTCTAAAAATATGTTTACGTAGGAAAAAGGATCGGATTAATAAAAAATACCATTAAAATTTTATTAAATTACATTCACATACTTGGAGTTTACATCAGCGAGGTAAACCTACGAGAAGTGCTGTGAAAATCACAGACACGACTTAATCAAACCAAAAAACAAACGAAGACATGGAAAATAAAGCAACAAAACACCGTTTGGGAAACAGTTAAAAACTGGCGGCCTAAATAATAAAAGTCAAGCTGGAGGTATAAATGACCAAAATGTGTCATTTTCCCAAAAATACAAATCAAGCAACTACAAAATATTTTGAAGCCAAGAAGACGGTTTCTCAAGTCTACCTTAATAAATATAAGTAACTAGTGCATATTTATTTATATTCTACTACGCTGTATACTGATTAAAACCATAGTATATGGGGTGGGCCGTTTCTTGTGCTATTTTGTCTTTAATTAGAAACTAATTTAAACGCTCCTTCTACGGTTAGATAAGTTTTTTATTGCAAAAGCAAATTTAAACTTAGAGTATTATTTAAACACTGCATAATTTTACAAACTATATATATAAGAGGTAATAATACTTGTTATAAACTCAAATGAGGTTTAGCACGGTAAAAATATGACTTTTAATAAAATCTTTAAACTTTTAAATATATCTTCTTCCTGCTGAAAATAAAAGTAGGATTATAACTATAAACAAAAAAGGATTTTCTAATTTTAAAATTCTAAAGAGAATTTTAGTATAATAGAATATCCCTTTCTAATTTCCATTTTTATCCTTTTTTTATTATATGAATATATACATTTATGAACTATCAAATTATACTTTTAGAATAAATTACAATGTTACCTCAGTAATTTTAAATTGATACTTTTCACGATTTAGTAACAAATCTCTGAAGGCGACAACCCTTATATTTTGCACTTACTTGTTAGTCCAGTAGTAGACATTGATCATGATGTATGAAAGGTGTTTTCCTGTGACTAGATCGGCTACAAAGTTTAGTACAACATCAAGGACTTGTCTTTAATGTTAGTATGCAGAGTATACGGAAAAGCACAGCGCTAAAGAATCAAGTTTAGTAGTTAAAAGCGACGGTGCAAAGAACAACAAGATCTTTCTCTCTGTCTCTCTGTCTCCCTCTCTCTCTCTCTCTGTCTCTCTCTGTCTCTCTGTCTCTCTCTCTCTCTCTCTCTCTCTCTCTCTCTCTCTCTCTCTCTCTCTCTCTCTCTCTCTCTCTCTCTCTCTCTCTCTCTCTCTCTCTCTCTCTCTCTCTCATTGCTACTGTACGGCTGCTACTGCCGACTGATTTAGAGCCCGAGACAAGACATAGAAGAAATGTTTCTCGGGGGAGAAGTGACGTTCATTGCCGTGGGCGATGACAAAACTTTTTGTTCGTTTGTACGGACAATACCGGCGAGTGCCAACAAAGCTCCACAGTGTCTGTTTGTGTCCGATTCACACTCATTAAATGTTATAATATAACAAAGCTTATTTTTTGTTTCCAAAATTCTGACTTGTTGTGTTTCAATTTTATGTATTGATTTAATTTTGATCGCTTGTGTTAATTTTTAAATGGTTTTCTTTCTGGAATTGATTTTTACTTAATTATCAAATCAAATAATGTAGATGAGAGAAGAGTGAAATTAGAAAAACAACAACTTTCACTTGCTTCTATATAATAAAAACTTGTTTTAAAAAATAATATAATTTTTTAAAAGAAGGAAATTCAAATATTTAACACGTTTATTAGGTATAAATATGTAATAGTATATATGTGTAGTATGGTTTATGGTATTACAAACAATGATTTAATATCAATAAAATATCATATCAAGCTAGTTTAATATATAGTTTTTAAAGACATGCTAGACTATAACATTTCAAAAACAAATCTTACTTTAATGTCATAAAACATCTTTTCTGTTTAAATTTTAATATAATATTACATGTATGATATTGTCATTGTTATATATAATATTATAACACAGTATTGCTATTCTAGGTTAATAGAATAGATTTAATCTTACTGACTGCTACATAGACTTATATAATATACATATTATATAGAATCTTTAGTATATGTGGGAAATTAAATAGCTTCACACCTCGTCATGCTATTATTTTATGTGTTTCTACAGCAAGCTTCTACTTCCATATATATATATAGTTGTCTATAGCCATACTTAAAGTGACAATAAAATGTTTTAGAGCTGTAGATGAGATTAAGAAAATGACACTTTAACATCTTCGTATATTACAGTGACACAAAAGTAAGTGCGCAAACAAGTAAAGAGACGACAATCTTTCTTAAATTGCTCTTTATATTCTTAACTGCAACAGGCACAAAATTGTGTTAAATTATTATATTTACTAATTTAAACGTTATTTTTATAAGAATTATATTCATCAACGAGTTGATTTTAATAAAGGTATAAAATTATTTCAAAGCAGAACTTTGTATAAAAAATTTAATAATGAAAAACTATTATCATATAACTTAAGTGTAAAATTAATGTTAAAATGGTATGTTAAATTTAATATTTGATTTGACCTTTGAGAGTTTTTATAAAAAAAAATGTAAACAACCTTCAATCAAAGTATTAATTTAATTGTTTTCAACGTATTCCATAAACATTTTAAATTGAAAAATAATGTATACTAAATGACCAGAAATTTCAAATAAATCTAACAAAAAGTGAAAAGATTTATAAGTTTCTTCCCCAACTTCATAAATGTTCTTTCTTTTTCTTCATTTTGCGTGTTTTAAAATTATTAATATATTCATAAATAAATGTCAATGACCTCTGAAACTTTTTTTACTATAATTATAATACATATATATTTTTGAAAGTATATTATCAAAAATAATATTTCTCTAATTAATAATACTAAGAATTTGACCTTTGAACTTTCATGAAAGAATTCACTGTTGTTTTGGCCTTGGAGTAACGCTTAAAGGTGGTGTCTAATCTATGCATCTTAATTACGCAAATTGCGAGGGTGCATGCATGCTAGCAAGTTTGATGTAGGAACATTAAAGAAAACGATAGCATCACAAATACATTAAAAAAAAAGTAACAAAAAATTTTAAGGTTTGGAACAGTTTAGTGATATGAATAATCTAAGAAGTAACAGAGTGATTAGATTAGGTTACACTGTATCGTATGTCAAAAAGAAATTATTTTAACCGTGATACAGTGATTAAATTAAATGTATTTTAATTAATTCTTAAACAAACTTTACATTTCTTATTTTATGTTCTTTTTACGTGAATATGATTTTACTAAAAATTCAAACTATTTTATGTTTAATAAAACATGAAACCTATAAGTTTAATTAAAATTTCAAAAATGAAAATAGTAAATTTTGTATTATATAATAAGAGTAGTGTATAAGTAAATGGGTATGCAAATATTCTCATAAAACTTAAAGTTAATATTATATAGTAAAATTCTATGCATGTTATTAGTAATAATATTACCATACAAATATGTAGGGTCATTATGGTAAAACTATTTTACAATTATTATTGTTATTAATTTCTTAATCCAACAATTTTACCATAAAATAAGATAATATATTATAACATGGTGTATAAAATTATGAGAGAAAATTTTAACCCCCTTATCTTTTTTTTTCTTTAAGGGGTATTATGAGGTCTTAAACTTTAAATTAGTAATTTAGTACTTTGTTGTATATGTTATAAACGATGTTGAAAAAGGCAATTTTATGACCAGTAAGTCTACCTTTTTCTCACAAGCTTTGATCTAAACAGTAAATGCGAAGTAGTGGCAAAAGAAAAAAAAAATGAACGGAAGGAGACTTTAAAGTGGATTCTTTTGAAGTACGTACGCCTTACTAGCCTCCTTCTACCTACTGTTGCCTTACTTTTTTTATTTTATTTTTGCTGCTTTTGCTGAGCTGCCTTTCCCAGGATGATGCTTCAAAGCAAAAACTTTTCTTGCCTGGGAGGCTGTTTAAGATTTAGCCCAGAAAATCAGGGAGTTAGCATGCAGATATAGACGGTATGAAGAAGTTAAAAGAAACTGCGTGGTCTCTTTCCCTACTTTCAATATTACGAAGGAAAACCCGAAGATACTGCAGCAACCTTTTCTCAAAGAAAAAAACAACAACACAACAACTTCTGATCTGTTTTGACTTCGTGTGTAAGAGACTCGGTGGAATTGTATTTTTTTTTTCTTTTTTTCAAAGTTTTTTTTTTCTCTTTTTTGTTTTATTTTTCTAAAAAAAAATGTATCTGTGCAGTTGTATAGTCGATAAAAAGCGAGTGAATTTAAAGTCAGCAACTTGTGACTTGAAAAAATAAAAAGAAAATAAGAATGCATAAATCATTGATAATAGGTTTTTAAGTTTTGTTTGATATAAAAAATAGTTGAAGATTGCGACGTTTTATTTAAAACATTTATTTCATGATATCACTGCAGTTAAATAAACATACTTAGAGTCAAGCACTTAATACAAAGACACAGATAAACCTTAGGGCATTTCTTGTTTGTTTTCCATTACGTTTGCCACAATCTATCAACAAAGGTCAACTAAATTCTAATCAAAGAGTGCTCCCAGCTAATACGGTTATTTCGTAATTTATTTATAAAGTGTGATATATTTTTTTATATATAAAATAATATCGTTAAGTTTAAAATATTTGAATTTCATAAAAAATTAGTTAATTTTGTTTTACAATAATAATGGTTAATATAATATAATATAATTTTTTTTTTTTTTTTTTTTTTTTACACATGATGTACATCAATAGTAAAATAATATTTTGCAATGTTCAAAGCACTTTATATACTGAGGAAAACGCGAAAAAAAAAGCAAATTACTCTTTTTTACAAAATAAAATAAAATGAAACAGCATTGCTTTGTCAGTACAAAATAGCTTCAACTATACATGTATGTATAAAAAAGGTATAGAGTGAACGAGTAATACATTTACATGCGTGGCACCTGTTTGGTCACCCTCCCTCTCTCCCCTCACAGGATGTGCACGCACATCAAAATAACGCACGCAGGACTTAATAGCTATAGCAATCAATCTGCTCTTAAACAGGCAAAGCATGTAGAAAAAAATGGCACAGACAATTCTATGGAATAAATTCCTTTGAGCACATGCAACACAATAACAAATTTAATGACATCTTTCTTTCACTATTTCTGTTACATTTAATATAATTTCATAATATTTTAAAATAATTGTTTTAGGCCATTTTAACAAATAATAATGTTGATTATATTTTTTATATGATGACTGCATACTGCATGCTATTAAATATTATTATTTAAGTAGGAAAACTTGAAACGTGATGGTTTGCGTATTTTAATATATTCTAAAATTTTAATTGTTGTCCATTATTTTTATCCATTGAAAAACAGTAACCAAGTATCTTCTAAAGGGTAAGGTAACACCCCCAATGTTAAAAATAATCCCACACATTAAAATTATTTAAAAAATTAAAATGTTCTCCTCTGCATCCCCTATCAGTGGCTAATATATCAGGTATACAATTTCGAGCTAGTTTTTGAGTTATGAATTTTTAAAGTTGAATTTATAAGTTTGATTTTTCCATGTTAAAGAAGTCAACTTTAAAAATTCATAACTCAAAAACTAGCTTGAATTTGTATACCTGATATTTTAGCCACTGATAGGGGATGCTGAGGAGAACATTTTATTTATTTATTTATTTATTTATTTATTTATTTATTTATTTATTTATTTATTTATTTATTTATTTATTTATTTATTTATTTATTTATTTATTTATTTATTTATTTATTTATTTATTTATTTATTTATTTATTTATTTATTTATTTATTTACTTCATAATTTTCATGTGTGGGATTATTTTCAACATTTGGCGCGTTACCTTCCCCTTAACTCGAACGCTCTTCTAAAACATTACAATTTTAGTGTAATATAGTATATAATAGTATATATTTTCTTAACTTTCAGTTTGCATATCGTAATCATAATCATTGAACCATCTTATTCGTAGTATATGAAAAATAAACTATGTCTCTCTCAAATATACTTATTATATAATTTCACTGACGTTTCTCATCTGATTGTGAGTATTTTCGTTAATTCTACATTCAAAAACGACAATACTAAGCCATAAATTCAAACAAAATATTTGCCATATTGCAAGAACCTGTAAATGTCTTGTAGAATAGTAGAATATATTCTCCACATGTTGTTTGCGTATTTCATTAGAATCAAAATATAAGCAATATATTCGAATTAAATTAAAATTCCCATAAGAGGTAACATAGGCGTGCGATATTTCACATCCATCTGTTTAAAGATGGAAGCTTTGAAAAAAACATATTCCCGAGAGAAGTAAAAATGAATGAATGACAGCTATACAAACATGAAGACAGGCTAAGAGTCCCAGCTAATTTTGATTTAAATAGCTTCTAACATTTAGGCAACCAGTAGAACATTAATACATAACAGGTTGCATAGTGTATATTTTCTGCAGGCGCTGACGTAAAAAAATTTTTTGTAAACGGTAAAAGCCTGTTGTCTGACCTCAAATTGTGAAACTTTCATGTACTGTACTTTATGTATCATGTAATGAGATGAAATAAAACCTATATTGGATCTTGAATTTTATAAGATTTTGAAAATATACCATATAAAATATTCATACAATATATGAAATATATTATATAATTATTAGTGAATTGAGTGAAAATTTCCACCTATATATAAAGTTAGTTGAGTACAAAGGGTTCGCTTTGGTAACACACACACAAGCCTCTTACCGTAAGTGTTTGTTTAACGTGAGGCGGCAGTGGATGTTTGGAGCACACTGGTGATTGGCAGATCTCGGCTCTTTGACATGGAGATGCGTGGAATGTGTGATCCACGTTCCTCGTCAGCGATGACACTGTTGCTACAGTAGACACCACTTCCTTGCTTGAGGAACTTGTATCTACACTCTTGAGACAAAAACTTTTTTATATACCAGAATTTATAAAGTTATCCACCAGTAATGAAGAGTCTTTTTGATAAATTCTCAACTTTCACATGGAAACTGGATTAAAAAAAAATGGCATTCATGATAATTTAATGTACTTTTTTGTTCTATCTTTATTTAATATTTTACAATACAAATTTCGTAACTATTGTGTAAATATTCTAATTTTGTTAGTATTAACTATATTATATGCAAATATTATACGACTAAAAGTTTACTAGACTAGTTTAAAATGTTGTTTTAATTATTTGAAACTTAATCAATATTAGAACATTGCAAGTAAATTTTAAATTAATTAGAACCTGTTCATTAAATGATGTACATGATTTAATTAATAAATTGAATATTAACTAGATATATTAACTTTTAATATAGTTTTCAAAAGAAAACTCCATCTTAAATCTATTTTAATCTTAATGTTAAAGAGAAAAAAACATAAGTTTCATACATAAATATGAAATGAAACTATATCTTGTATAATGGTATTAATTAACATATTATGTAAATTTAGTTAAGGATTTTTTTAACTACAGTATAAAAAAAATTTTTGTTAAGGTATTTTATGAAACATATAATAGGGGTCAGGTACCGTGTAAGGGTTAAGGGTTCTATGATTGTGATACTAGTACTTGACACCTTTGATAGGCTTGCATCCTTCTCTCCTCCACTTGATCTTGCGTGGCAGGGAGAGCTACTCATGTGATCCAAAGCGTGCCTGCTGCCATGTCTAACCCTCACAGAATTTATCTTGAGTGACTCTCGGCACCTTGTTAACCTCCACTTGATCTCATACTACCCTCTTTTTTTTTTTTTTCCTTTCTCTCTAAAGCTCTTAAAAAAATCAATATTTTACGTTATTTTTATACATTCCTATATGTGGTGTAAGCTAAATAGTTAAAATTTTTACACCAGTGCTGGGCATCAAAGTTTCTACAGTAACTATATCATTTAAAAGTACGCTTAATTATTAAAAATATTACTATTTTTTTTTTTTTTAATTCCAAACTTATTTACCATGTCCGTTAGATCTCTTTACCATTTCTGTTTCTGTTGTAATCATGGCAGAGTCTAGTTTGCACAAATTGCAAAAATATTATTTATATTTATTGAAATTGTTATTTTTTTTAATTCTATGTTGCATTGACAAACTAAGTAGAATAAATTAAATATAATATATATTTCACTTGGAATAATAATCATAAAATTTATTACATAATATATAAATATATATTAAAGCTTGCAAAAAACGGTATATAATATTATACTAAATTAAATATGAAATGTCATAATTAAAACATATTCAGAGTTAAATGTGTGTGAGATTTATTTTAATTTCCTGCCTACATCATATTTAATATCAAATTAATTTTGGTTAAAACTATATATGTTAATAAATATATATAAACATTAACAAAGCTGATGATAACATTTTAATCGTATCATTTTCCTCTTTACTTTTAAAATTTATTTAAGTTAAATTAAAATAAATTTTCACATTTTGTACTTAGTAATTTTCTTCTCTTTATAAACTTAATTGCACGTGAAATAGAGTAAAAAAAGTCTATTAATTAAACTGACTTATAAAAAAAAATTAATTATCAGAGACCGTTTAAAAGCTAAAGGGGTCGGTAAACTTACTAACATGGGAAATAGAAATGAGGCGAACAAAAAGCAGCTTAAAGCTAAGAGCGTGTTAGTCAATGGTCATACTAAAACTACTACACTAGAAATGAAATGGTTTATTATACTCAATTAACTTATTATTTAAATAAAATATATTTAAACTTTTATAAATATTAAAATTAAGTAGCATTTTGTGTAAAATATTTAATAAGAATGATATTATAAAAAAAAAACTTCACGACTTTAAATAATTATTTAAATAAATATTTATATTTTAATATTTAAACTTATCCCAGTTAGCATTAACAAATTATTTTCTGTAGAGTTGGTGATTAAATTATCATAATTAACTTAAATTAGCTCAAATTTTCTAAAATAAATTATTTACTAATAATTACGTTACTTTAATATTTTATTTTACCTATCATAACAGTTTCTTTTTCAATTAGGATTAATTTTTATCTCTTTGGGACTTATACTAAATAATTATACTACTTTAAATTATATAATTTTATTTTTATATAAAGCTCTTAGAGTCTTGATAATTTTTTTCAATGTCCTGACTTTTAATGTATAAGAATTAAATTTAATTTCGGTGGTCTCAGCATTAAGTAGACATATGACACGAGAGTAAATGTCACGGCTTGCAGACACGACCGACTGTGTTGGTGTGATGCGCACCGTCACATTCTCAGAGATCGTTACCAGTGCTGACGTCACAGGCACGTCATATGTGATATCAAATTTAAATAAACCAATTGTTTTAATATTTAATATACTGGATTACAGTATTATTGTTACCATTACATATTATGATCGTGAGGTCTCCTTAATACTCTTCACTGTTCGAATAAAACAGGAAGATACTAAGTTAATCTTCTATTTAGGATACAATTATTAAAGGATTGCATTATGTTAATGATATTGTTATATAAATTTAATTCTGATAATCGATTTTTACTTAATGAATCAAGGTATACTTTTTTAGCTGCTAATGAAAGAATTTTTCAAGTTTATTATTGTTTTTATTATGAAGATTAATTAAATTGTCATACATTTTGAAAAACTTTAATTATAAATATTTACAAAGTTTCTTTCCAGGAAATTTTTTTTAATTACAAATATAAAAATAGAGAGCATCAAATTCTCCGTATCATTAACAAAGTATCCTCCTAAAATTTCACCCTTGTCTTTTTCTCTCATACAGTATTCTCTATACACACCGCAACTCTATATAATTTTTTTCAACTTTTTTTTTATGTCCTGCTTTTTAGAAAATAGAGCAAAAAATATAAGTTTTTTCCTTTTTTTTATGAAACGAAAACCATGAAAAATTTAACACTCGCTGGTTCGCTCGATATTATGGTAGGTTGGATGTTTCTGCGTGGCTGCCAAAGGAATGTGCTGGGCTGAGGAGGAAAGCAGCAGAAAGGCTGGCAGGAAGGGGACAGCAGCAGCCAATTACCGGAAGCTGCTGTACTGTGTGTATGTGAGAGAGAGGAATTCTGGCCTCTTCGTCTCCTTCTCAAGAGTCCCCCCTTCTCTCCCATGTTCAGTCAACCCAGTCGTTATTATTGGGTCCGTGCTGTGCTGGACGGGACAGCAAGTCTGCTGCTGCTGCCTTCTTGTAAGCTACAGTGCTGCAGTGGCAGCAGGCACACACAGTTCGAAACATCCACCCACTAACCCACCCCTTTCACTCCCAACTTGATCTTCCAAGAGCACGAGTTTTCGTGAAGTTGCTTTAATACTAGAGGCTACCAGCTGAGTTTTTATCAGAAAAGTCAAATCAACCCTCTTTTTACTTTTTTTTTTCTTCGTCCTTTTACTTTTTTTTAATATCATCATCGTTTGTTATAGAAGTCAAAGTATATAAATATATTGAAAATATTTAATATATAAAATTTCTGAGTAGTAAAAACGATGACTGACATCAATTTTTATGATTTGTATATATTATAAAGAGATAAAGAGTATTCGAAATTATAAATTGATTCATTAAAATGATAACATATAAATTTTATTTTATGTAATCTACAGAAGGCAATATTTTATATTTTTATATTGCTAACCACGGGTTCATATATTTTTTTTTTTTAAATTTAACTTTCAAGAATAAGTTACGTATTTCTTAATTCATTAAGTGTAACTAGTTCCATTTTTTTCCACTTTTATACGGATTTACTGATAATTTGATAAGCAATGGAATGAAAGAGCTACTTGGAAACGGAGGAAGAGTTGAATTAGTTGGTCATAACAACGACATGTGAGAACAAAGCGACGTGTTGGTTGACGTGTCCATTGCTTGATGTTTCAGTTACGACGCTCGGGGTATGCACGCGGAGATGGCATCTCACTGGAAAGAGAAGGAAATGGTGGAGGAGCGCGCGTACTTCCGCACCATCACGGAGCCAGCCACGCTGAGCCTGGACAACATCGAGGAGCGAGACGAGGGGGACTACCGCTGCAGAGTGGACTTCCGCAAGTCGCCCACGAGGAACACCAAGGTCCGACTCACCGTCGTCGGTAAGTATAACCAATGTCTTCAAGGTGTCTATCTTTAGTCCTAGAATGCTTATCTCACCCAGTGCTATGCTACAGGAGAGCGATCATCTTCAACTCTCTTCCCTTAAAAGTTTTAAAACAAATATGGAAACTGTAAACAGAGAATATTAATACTTCTAGTATTTATATTATCTGGTGTAATCACCTCTCACTTATCGCAGAAATAACATTACAAGTCACCTTAAGATTAACCCCATTTCTTTATTTGATGGTTGGATTTTTTTAATTCTTACCGAAAGGTTAAGTAATGTAGAATTTTTGTATTAAAACTTCACAAAGTTCATTTTTCTAAAACCATAAATTCATTAGAAAAATATGAGTATGCTTTGCAGGTTCTTTTATGCTGGATATTGACAAAATATTGTGCTCGTACGCGTATTATGTTTAACGCTATTGAATACCATCAATAGAATCTTAAAAATTAACCACCAGTTCCGTGAAAATTTAAGTATATTTATAACGTGATAGGGTTATGAAAAGGACATTTCTTGAAAGAAGTATGGTATGTATGATAAAATAAATATAATATTTTTATATTATGAGGAAAAATATTTAATATCAAGCAATATAACCTTGAAATAGGGGACTAATACTGAATTTATTTTAAACTTGGACAAAATATGTTATTGAGTCAATCACATAAACAAGGAATGTTTCATTAATTTATATTGTAATTATTTTTATTAATTGTATATTTATTAAGAGTCGAGCAAACATCCAATAAACCAATATTTGTTTTGTTCGCATGGCAAAAATGTTTTTTTTAAAAGAGTAAAATTTATTTTACTGAACATTCTTAACATATTTTAAATATTCTCTTTCGTTCCTTCGCAATTATACAGCGGTGATGGTATAACATGGTTACAAAAATTGAATGAGATTTGTAATCAAAGAATGTCAACATTTTGTACACGCCGAGTTTTCATTATATTGACATCAACTTCAGTACACATAATTCTAATGCAAATCATGAATCAATTCAAACAGAATAATTAATGTCATTGATGTTTTTATTTCTTTGTTCAAAAATTGTCAATAACTGCAGAGTGAAAGAGCATCACCTTTTTTAAGAACGACTTTAAAACCTTTACACTTAAAAAATGTTTTTATTACATAAGAATATACAATTATATTTTTCACTTGGTTTGTCGGTAGTGAAATATTAAATAATGAGGAAGCTATAAATTTATTATGTTATAAATAACAAAGTAGAAACATAGTGGGCGAGATTCATGAAGCAGTTAGCCAGGCTTTAACCATGTTTAGCTTAACCACGTTTAAACTATACCTGTTTTACGTGTTAAATCACCTTGCTAAACGTGGTTAAGCTAAACGCGGATAAAAACCTAGATATCTCTTTCGTGAATTGCCCCCATTATCTTTACTATATTTTATATCAAGACATTGTAAGATACTGATTTTTAAAAATGTCAATTTTGTAAAATATAGTACCTTTTTTGTAACTATTTACAAAAGGCAACTGTTTTTGTGTGTTTCTTTCATTACATCTGAAATATTTCAATTCTTTCAAATAAATTATAACTGGCTACATACACTTTCTGTACAGTTATAGAATTCAATTTTCTATAAGGGTCAAAAACCTTAAATTCCACAGCTCCTTTCTTTTGCATATTTTTTTCAGAAGTATGTATAATCATTATTAAATTAGGCATAAAAATTGCCATAATTATACAATTAAAAAATTACTATTTTTAAATGTAATTTTACTAAGATTAAAGTTTAAAAAGAAAGTTAGACAACAAACCTTTACACTTAATAATATAACGTTAATTAAGAAAACTCAGCAAGGGGTATATATACAACAACACACAGCATGAGTTATTTTTTTTTTGAAAGTTTTTGTTTGCTGGTAAAATATAACTTTGTGAGGTTGGTATATAGAGGCTAAAGTGTGGTCACGTATCATGGTGAGCGCGGCCGGTAGCATCACAATACCGTCTGTGATTAATGACACAAGCATCAGTAGAGCCCTTACTCGCGGCGGCCAGAACCGTGGCTGACTCTCATAGATATTGGCGCCCACACTATAGTGTGGAGATTAGACTTCAGCCCACCAGCTGTGCTTATATCTCCCCCCTCCTCATCTTCCCTTCTTACTACTACCCTTACTCAAACTCTCAAGATTGTTTTTTTTTTTTCTTATACACGTTAAGATGGAAAAACTCTTACTTTCTTTTTCCCTTAAGCTTGTCTAATTCTCCTTTCACAAGTCAATCAAGCAATTTCTATCCACTCTATTTTTTTTTTTTTTTTTTTTTTTTTTTTTTACTGTGTGAAAATAATCAAGATTGTGGTTAAATCCCCACAGTTCTCCCTCTAGATAGACATACTAGTAAAATTGTTTTTTCATCAATAACAGGAAAGGGGGGAAAAAAAAAGGAAACTTAATTGACTGTTGATTAAGCTCTACATATATTGGATTTTGATTACTTTTGGTGGACGTTTCTTATCAGATTGTTAACTTAAGGTGATAGATTTTGGTGTTGATTTTTAGAACCAATCTCCTTTTCTTGTCGTCTAGCTTTGACGTTCTCTTGAAAGTGAGAATCACTTAAGCATCCTATACAACTGTATATATAGACTAGTCTGCAAACCATTACTCCATTCACAGTTAACAAGATTTAGACAATGAGAATTGAATTCCATCTGTCTTTTACAATCCCTCTCCCTTTCACACTCTTTCAATTAATTCTATTCTCTCTCTCTCATCTCTATATATAATCTACTGTATATCATCCTCTTTTGTAATCATAATATTATGTAATTTACTTTAATATTTTTTAAAAAAAATCATATTGATCTTTATATAACTTTAAATTTTATACCCACTTTTTTTACAATTTTTAACCTCATCTTTTATGATTTTAAAAAACATTATATTTGAATTTCTCACAATGAAATATATATATTTTTTACTAAATTTAATATCCACATCTGTAGCAGATGTCACGGGAATGAAAAGGATACGACGAGGTAGTAGTGATGACAGTAGCAGACAGACTGGAGAAATACATCACATAGCGAGGAGGCGATGACTGATGACAACTTCCGATGGGTGGGAGACAAGACAGATGACTGCTGCAATGCGTACTCGACTAAAGACAGACGACCTGCCGTAAGAGGGACATCCGATGACACTCATCTCCAATTTTTATGTGGCTTAATTTTTTTTTTAAAGAATTGCGGTTAATTCTCTTAAATAGATTTATTAATGCAATTTGAAACCATATAGTCTTAACATTATAATCAAATGGAACATTGTCTGACTACACCTCTCTACATCTAGTACACTAATTTTCATGTCTTTACAAGATATTTTGCAAAAAAAAAAAAAAGGAAATTGGTATTTAAATGTTCACTATTCACCGCAATTCTTTTAAATTTTTAAATTTTTACCCAATTGCTGTTTCAAAATCAATTTTAAAACTTTTGAAAGATTATGAATTACACTTAAATTATTATAATACCTTAAAGTTTGCCTTGATTGCAAATGTAGATTAAATGGTTTATGACAATTACAGTGGTCATGTAATTAATTATTTTTTTCCATTAGAATCATTTGCAAAATATTTTTCTGTTGAAAGAAATCTTCAGAAAATTTGATTTTGCAAGTTCTGAAAATAATGTTGTTTATTCGAATAATTCGAATTTATTATTTAAAATTGTTTCATTTGTGTTTCATTTTTCTTATTGAGTAAAAAATATTAATATTTATTAAAAGAAAATAAAATAAAATAAAGCACTGTAAAGTTACAGGTTAAAAATTTAAATTATTGAGCATTAAAAAAATTGAAAAATTTTCAAATTTGTTATTTTTCATTTCTTTAGTGTCTTTAATATTATTTAAAATGTTCAGCTTTACTAGTTGCTTTCTGTAGGCAAAGAAATTTTTTGGTTACGTAAGCTCTGATATAATTTGTTGACAAGTTCTCTTTTGTAATGAACATAAAAATTTTATGCGAGTACATCATGCTTGAAATTAACGTCGTTTATGATAAATTCATTAAGAAAATGAGCGCTTGCTTTTCATAGCAGCAGCAGATTTAATGTTCTGATAACGTTTGTATATACTTGGTATAAGTCTCTGCCAGATTTCTTCTCCGTTCACTTACGTTGCCAAAGAAACTGCTGGCGTGGCTTAAAAGAAATAAAATAAAAAACTTTCGAAGACTTTCTTCTTCTTAAAAGGAAAAAAATTCATTAATTTTGTTTTTAAATAAGTAAATAATTAATAAAAAAATTTGAACTCTTATTCTAACCTAAGAAAGTATAGTATAAAATATATAGAAGAGTTAAAAAATCTGTTAATTAATGCAGTAAAGTTTGTGTAAATAGATACATACATATTTTATTAACCTGTTTATTCAATTCCTCTATTTTGTAAAACTCTTTACATACTTAAGAATAATGTTATTTTTATAAAGATAAAACAAAATTCAGATTTAGAAGATTATTAAATTTATAAAGTGAATTTATTATTATACTGTGTAAAGTAATGCATTTTGCTTCAAAATTATCTTTAAATGTTTGATCAGACTGAGCGTTATCACTATTTCGTGTTCAGGTATTTTAATTTTAGAGTCAAGGTGACCTTTAAAAGCCTTTTATTTAATATAATAATATACGTACAGAGTTACTTCCCATAAAATTAAGAACTATAATCTCTGTATATGTTATATGTTAGAGCTGCTGCGCTAACAAATGATGAAATAGTAACATACGCTTTTCATATTCCCCCACCCCTTTTATACCTGATGTATTTTATTTTCTTAGCATTCTACTTGTACAATTTTTGCTTTAACTGCTGAAAAATCTTTTTGAACATAACTGTATATTTTATTATATATAATATGTAAACTATATTTTTTACGTGTAAGATTATTTAAAATAAATTACAACGAATATAAATCACCCAATCGCATTGAAATATAATACTAAAAACATTTCAGTTTGACAGGAAAGTGAGACATAATATTCTAAGAAGGAGGAAAAACACACACACACACACTATGTTGGAGTGCTCTAAGTTTTGTCGCCGCAGGCTGTTTGATCAAATATCAGCTCCGACTTTTATTACATCGCACTCGCTCTCTTTGCGATCGGATATCTCGTTACCACGTTCTTCCATCCCAGGGCGCCACTGTGCATGGCGCTACTTTGGTGGGCCGTAGAGACAACTTCTTGTGATACGCCATCGATGGCTCTGTATCGCCTTAAGCTACTTTTTTGACTTGCCAAACTGTCAATGTTTCATAACTCTTTCCTTTACCATAAATATAAAGTTTTTGTTTACATTGATATTGATCACGATATTCAATATTAATAATAATTAATTGTTATACCGATATCTTCGTATACTGTTTTAATATTTTTACAGATATACTTTAAGATTATTATAAGATTTAAGCGTTAAAATTTAAATATCTAAAAATTCAAATATTCTATGTTTCTAACACACACACACATGTATATATATATATATATATATATATATATATATATATATATATATATATATATATATATATATATATATATATATATATATATATATATATATAACTTATTTTATTAAAGTTACACGTTATATTTTTGTAATGGAGTATCGACCTCAATTTTTTTTTATTGCAGAAATGGAAAGAAGGTGCAAAGCTATGCTACCCTGATTTTTTTCAGATTTTTTAGAGCCCGGGAAGTATTTTTAAAAAATTATTGAAAGTTCTTTTTGTCACGCGGTGGTGAGTCTTATATTTTTCTTAAGGAGCGGCGTCTCGTGACGTCACAAAAAGGTTTTTTAATAATTTTTTTTAAAATTACTTCCCGGGCTCTAAAAAATCTAAAAAAAAATCAGGGTAGCATAACTTTGACCCTCTTTCCATTTCTGCAATAAAAAAAATTGAGGTCGATACTCCCTTACTACATGGATTCAACTTAAAAACTTCAAGTGATTTCATATCATTAAAAAAAAATACAATATGGCCTTTTTTTGTGCTTCATAACTATAAAATTCATAACTGAAATGTATACCATTTCAATATCATACCATTAAGTAAAAAAATGGGGAAATTCTTTGGGTCAGAAAAAAATAAAGTAAATTTCCAAAATTACCTTACAATCCAACGTTTTAATATAAAAACAAAGAAGTATTGTTAAATAAATCACGTCGTCGTCACCTGATGTTTTAAAGTACTCTCAGTATAACAGCACGAGTCATATAACTGTAGTTACTTTTCTCTATATATTCTTTTTTATTATTGAATTGACCTCGGTACTTTTCTAGCTCTGAGTTTTGTATTGTGTAAGGTCGATCTCTTATATAATATACGTGACAAAAAATAAAAACCTTTGCACACCTGACGCAATATTCCGGCCACCCGCCGTGATCCATCACACTCCCCCTTTCTTCCCCTCTAACGCTCATCTAGCCACCGTTGCAACAATGAGAGCGATATTTCACACTGATGGCGTCATGCCGAGCATAAAACTTAGTTTGTTTGTGTGTTGTTGCTTTTTTTTTTTTTTTTTTTTTCCTGCCATGGACGGTTGGGATTTTTGCAGCTGTTCTGTAGTATAGTAAGCGGTACGTACATTTAAAGGCAAGCTATATGTATTTCTCCTCTGTATAAATATATAGTTCATAGCATGCCTCATTGTGAGCTAGTGCGTACTTAGCCATACCCACGTACCTGGCTATTGTGTATGCAAAGTGAAAAAAAAAAAAAAAAAAAATGTCAATGGTGGATGTGGAAAAATGAAATCGTTTGTTTTGTTGTTTTTTTAAATGAGGTTGCATAAAAAATTACTTTTTTTTTGTGTTTTCAGACCAAAATATTACAAAAGTAATAAATAGTGTCTGTTTCAACTAAAAATATAATTCAAATTTTATCCTAGTTTGTTTCAATGTTTTGTGACATTAAATTAAAATAAATGCATGTATTTCATAGTATTTGTTTCAGTAAAAATATGGTGATAATTGCCATATTCGTAAATGCATTGTAATCGATTTGTGAATCAAACATGCAATTATTACAAGAAAATCTTATTGATTCCTATTTGATTTGATGACACATGATGCATTAATAGTGTGTTAATGTTTAAATGTATACTTTTACTATTATTATAATTTTATTATAATTATATAGTGTGTTAATGTTTAAATGTATACTTTTACTATTATTATAATTTTATTATAATTATTTCATGCCATTGTTGAACATTAAATTATTTCTATGTTGCTTGTTAGTCTTTCATGCGAATCTTCAGTTGTAATTATTAAATAAGAAAATTATAGAATTCTACTATAAAATTAATTACTTTTATCTATTATAAGCTAAAACATTTATTTCTATGCATATTTAAAGTAAAGTGCGCGCTAGAAAAAAAAAGTTGAGTTAGTATTTTCTAAAAATAGTTCAAGTAGTCTTCCATATCAAACCAAAATTCAAAAAATTCTATCTCAAATAGGTTTGCCAGAAAAAAATTCCAAAGTCAGAGTGAACGCGTCGCTTAACATGGGGCCTTACCTGACAAAAACCCTCGAATATCTCGAAAAAATACACCGTTAGGTGGTATGAAAAAAATATAGTGATGTTCTATGACCCAAGCTTTAACCAAAAACCGATTAAAAAAAAATTCTCTCGAATCCATTTTTCCGTAAAAAAATAATAAAAAATCTTATGGGAATTAACATGGTAGATTTTCTTGATTTTTTTGCGGAAAAATGGATTCGAGAGAATTTTTTTTTTTAATCGGTTTTTGGTTAAAGCTTGGGTCATAGAACATCACTATATTTTTTTCATACCACCTAACGGTGTATTTTTTCGAGATATTCGAGGGTTTTTGTCAGGTAAGGCCCCATGTTAAGCGACGCGTTCACTCTGACTTTGGAATTTTTTTCTGGCAAACCTATTTGAGATAGAATTTTTTGAATTTTGGTTTGATATGGAGGATTACTTGAACTATTTTTAGAAAATACTAACTCAACTTTTTTTTCTAGCGCGCACTTTACTTTAAATAAGCAAAAGTTGTATTATATATGAAAATTATTAACATTATGTTAATAAGAAAATTAGAAGTTAAACTTGGTCTATTTATTACTCATCTGTAAATTTTCCACTTAAGCTTTTAATGTTAAATTTATATAAACATACAAAGTTTTGGTTATTATATACATATACAACATACCTACTAGCTAGATATTTCAGATTACAGCATTATACTATGTTATTCACCTTACAAATAATTGCTGTTGTAGTGTAATTGAATCTCTAGAAAATATTTACACTGAAAAAAATAACAGCTGCAAAATACAAAATAATCATTAGAGGTAAAATATTTAAAATTATTAATTACTACAAAATATATTGTTTGATAGTATAAATGTACTCACAATACTATGTTGTATATTCAAAATATTTTCACGTTTCCTCCAAAAGCAATAAAAAGTTAACACTTATATAAATTTTTCTCAGTGTAACTTAGGTTCATATACAGCCTTGGTTTTCCTGTACCTATGTAGTATTGTGGCTTGGTGCCGTGTGGCTTCACGACTGGGAGAGACGCAGTAATGTTCCTCCTCATTCCATCGTGTAATTGTTTCACTGCGGCCTGGCTAGACTACTGCCTGAAACAAGGAGCAGGCTTACCATTCGCACACTCACACATAGAGTCTAGCTAAAATATATTCTATGTTTAACGTTACTTTAATTGTGACTACAATTTTTTGTCCTTTCTCTTTTTTTTTTTGTATAAAACCTACAGCGAAATATTACTCATAATAATAAAAGTTGATACTAAGGAATGTAGAAAAGTTAGTGTGATAAAAAGCAAATAAATGTATGAACCTTTTGAAATGCACGTGAAAAAACTGAAGTTATTTTTATTTTAAATTTTCTTTAGATGACTGAATTTATGCAACCAGTTGAGCAAGTAAGTACCGTTGGTTGCCTACCCTTAAGGATACTTTTATTTAAAAATGGCGATCTTAGATTTTTTATGTTATCTATGTGCTACAAATCAGCAATGAATTACTTTTTATTTTATTTTTTCTCTTGTATTTTGTCGACATTATGGTATCATGGTTTCCATATATAAAAAAGACCATACCATTTGTTTGTAGTGTCCGATTTAAGCGAACTGCCACTGCGTGAGTGTAGTGGCGATATAACGACCGGTGACCGCTAACCACTCCCTCCTCCCTCCACAGGCAGTAAACGACAAATAAACATTGCCCCCACACTGAAATATCTGCCTTTAATGTCCCTAATGAGCTTTGTACCAAAACATTAGCTATTTAATAGAGTAAACGAAAAAAAGTATATATAAACACAAACGAGACAATTTTTTTTCTCTCTCTGTATCGTCTTTTTTATCAGGTGACTGTTATGTTAAAGAGCAAAATAACAATTAATTTTCCTGTTTTTAATTGTTATTTATTATAATTTGATAAATTCATTCAATTATTTAAAAGTAAAATGTTCTTTCTTTTTATCCAAGCACTCACTTTCCTCATTGTAAAATATATTGATTTTATCGTACTAGTATTTATAAAAAAAATGTTCATCTTGCTCTTTAAGATTATTTCCTTATGCATATATATTTATTTATCACTAAAAGGTTTTTGGAAACCAAGGCAACACCATTTTGTCCGTATCTTATAATCCAACTGAACATTTTCTGTGAAAAATATAATCATCTTATAACTTTATATGAAAAATATTTTTTTGTTGAAGTTAAGGAAAAAATATATATGAAGCTCTGTGTAGGAGGAAAAAAAAAAAAAAGGCAATGGCAGAAGTAACAGCAAATCTGATATCTCATCTTGGTGTCGATATGAATCTTTTTCTAGCAAGTCCATTGGCCTGGAACGATGTGCAGCCGTCTCCATATTTCTTTCGTACAGATATATGAATATAGTGACGATCTTGCAAGACTTCGTGTATATCAGTCTATATAACTGAACGAAGCAAAGTTCAGTGACCTTGTCAACTACATCTCACAATCCATGAAAATCTCTTTGTAGATGAAAGCTTACTTAAATTCTTTATGTCCTATCAATAGCAATGGAGTGAAGGGAATTTTCAATTATCCTTTATATAAAAAAAATATTTCAACTTTTTTCAAACTTGTTTTTTTTTTTTTTTTCACATAAATATTTTACGGTATATTATTATAACACATCCAATTTCAAAATACCTTTCTCTGAATATTTACCAATATTTATGATTTCCCTGATTTTTTTTTTATAAATATTTATCAACTTTAATTGTAATACAAGAAAAACATTTAAAAACATGGCATTACGTTTATTTTAAGTTGAAACATAGCACTGCTTTGAAGTTTGTATACTAAAAAAGTTGACTGTTATTTTGGCAGTTAATTTGATGAAATTTCTCATTTTGTACAGAAGAGCTCTTCAAACAATAATGAGAGTTATTTGTCAGTCTCTTAAGTGTATTTTTTGTCTGTATTTTTAAGAGTCTTCATGTTCTATTTTGTTAGGCTGTTTTTACATAAAGCTTCTTAACATTTTTTTTTAATTACGTCTCATTTTCAATAAAAAAAGTAGTAAGTATCTTAACGTAAGTACGAGGAAAATATATAATGAAAGAAATTTAAGTAAAATAATTTTTTCTACTTTCTATATTTTATGAAACTACGAGATTGTTAACATAACAATTTCATTTTTGATTAAGTGACTTCGTGAAAGCGGTGAGATAGTGCGTTCGTTTGCTTGCTTTTTCCCTTCAATTGGAGACGTGGAGAGGGGGGGGGGAATTTTTGGTTACCATGATACCATCTCAAGTGAGCTCCAACTACAAGTGAAAAGTAGGAAATATTTTCAAACCAAGATCTATAAAATTAGAAGGTGAAACAGAAACATATATAATCATGTTCACACAAATTTGCTTTTTAAAACAATATTTGTGTATATTTTTTTCGAAATTGTTATAATTATATTGGGTGCAATTCACAAAGAAGTTAGCCAGGTTTCTATTATAGCTTAATCACGTTTACCTAATACCTGTTTTACGTATTAAACCACCTAGTTAAACGTGGTTAGAAACCTGCATGGCTAACTGCTTCGTGAATAGCGCCCATTATGACTAAGTTAAGATGACAAACTATGCTAAATTATACTGAATTCTGTAAACTGTTTTATGTTTAACAATAATTAAAGATCAGGGCAATTATTTTGATCTAACACGCATATTATACTTCAGAATAAAACTACATTTCTTAGAATGGATGGATTTTTCAATATTTTAAATAGAACTGAATATTTTTTAAGAAACTTCGATATTGTGTCTCAAAAGTTAATTTTTTTTATTTTTTAGGTATATTCTATGTAAAATGTGGAACAATTTTTGCTATCGGCAGTCATTTTAATTTTAATAAAACAAGACTGAAATTTAATATTTCCTCCAACAATACGTTAGTTACATCTGCAACCATGGTATCTTTCAAAAATAAGGAAACTCACTTAATTACAAATACTTCAACAAATTTAAAACCTTAAAAGTAAATTAATTATGATTTAAAATCTGTTTTTAAAGTCAATAAACAAAAAAACTATACTTCCAAATGAAATAAATCAAACTTAATGATTACGTTTTCTTGTACACAAAAAAGTTACCCAAAAAGATAATGACGTCATTGATCCATCGTACCCTTAGTATTGGTGACCTTCTCTGCTCGAGGCGCCACTAGTGAGTGATGAGGGAATCTCATGTGGCAGCAGCGAGCACTCAAGTGTGTGTCGTGCCTAGGTCCTCCTCCACCGCAGTCATCCACTTCTCATCATGAACAAAGCAATTTTATAACGCAAACTTTTTTTTATTACATTTTCCAAAAGTTGCGACATAAAAGATAAAAACCTTAGGCTTAACTCTGGTTGAATGAAAATGCTACAGGTGTGCCGCTTTTTTCTCATTCATAGCTAATAGAATATTGTGTAGAGAGAAAAATGAAGTAAAAGAAGAAGTTTTTTTAGTAATAATAATTATTTTTATAGGTTTTCGTTTATTTTTTAAAAAAACTTTTTTATTCTTTATAAATTTAAACATAAATTGTAAGTTTTTTTTATGTCTCTTTAAGAAAAATGTTTTTAAATTAATATAAACAACAATGAAAAGTAAAACATTAATTATCAAGTGAACAATGATAATAATTTTAAAAATATTCTCATTTTTACAGCACATAAAAAATTATATTTTCACAGTGCATATATAACAAAAATGCTACATGTATTTACGTTTATTTACAAAGGCCAATAAATTATTTATTAAAGAATTCATCGTATTATGGCTCATATTTTTGTTTATATCTATCATTTTATCATGTTTACATAATTTTTAAACTGCTAAAGTAACAAAAACACATTTTTTTATCATCTTGATATGAGCAGGAAATACCATAATATTTTCTCTAATATGAGGTAAGAGTTAAAATATGCAGCAGATTAAATGCAGCACCTAGGGTACCTTTACTCCTTGAAATATATGCAACCTGCAGCATTTTGAAGTTGAAGAAGTTGTCTAACGTCACGGCAAGAATACATAGGGATTAAAGAATTTATACAGTGCACAAAAATTCTTTAAACATATCCCTATGTACTGTACATAAAATGTGAAAATAGTTTGCCCATGTTTAAGAAGAAAGTGAAAATGTATCTTCTTCAAAAAGATATCTAAAAGATGGAAGATTTTTTCAAAGACTGAAATGAATTAATCACCGTAATATTTATGTGTGTATTATTGACTTGTAATTAAACTTCTTATTTCTTATGATGATCTGACGAAGTGCAACTATATTACTCTTTTTTCAATTGTTGGAGCTTGCAAGAGATAAGAATAATTAGAAAACTGTAATTTTGGGAGCAATAGAAGAGTCATCAAGCTTCAGACTGCTTGAAAATGCCCTACTGAAATTGAGCAGAATCACTATACGTACATGTCACTTATTTGAAATATTTACGCCACTAGTCAATAGTTAAATTATAAGGTCAATTCTTTATTTCATCGTCATTGCTACTAAATTTGATATACCTTCCCTTTCTCTAACTCATATTCTTGATGCTTGCTTGGAGGTAGTCAATCGACATTCAAATAAACAAAAAATTTCAATGTAAGAAATAAAATTTTAAACTCTTATTTCTATTAGTATTATAACTAAATTATAAACATATATATGAAATATTTATTTTTATTATTTACCTTTTTCAAAGAGCATTTTAAAGTATTAATTAAAAGTGTAAATTTACCATCTTTACATTATGTATAGTTTGTGTGTGTATGTTGAATTTTTCACCAAAACTTTATTAATTAAAGAAGACTTGGTTGTAAAATCTCTTTAGTAAATAACGTCGTCGCCTTACTTGATGTTACCAACTAAAATTCGAAAAGTAAACATTTCGAACGACGTCAGCGAAATATTCTACTTGCACGCATGACGAGTTCCAACACGTCAACATGAATATTTGTGACGTCACAGATGTAAAAATCGTCTGCTTGACTTTCGTATTAGTAACTAGTAGATCAACATAAAGGTTTTTATCATATGTGCTGAACGTAAATTGAATTTGGCATACATGTTGTTTAAATTTTATTGTTATTTTTCATACCATTTCAACCAAGATGACATAATATGTGCAACAAATTATTATACTGCGTTTTTTATAACATTAGAAGATAAACTCAATAAAGAAATGATGAAGAGAAAGAAAAAAATAAATACTGCACTCAAGTAAAGGATGCAAATCTAAAGATTTTTTATGTCTGCTTTTTATTTGATATTTTTTTTTTAACTTTTGATAGCGAATTAAGGTATAACCTGAGAATTTGTCTGTCAAAGTCAAGAGGCGTGGCTATAGTGGCAACACTGTTTGCATTGGAATGAGCATAAATTTTTAGGAGGGGGTGGTGACAACAGTCCTTGAGAACGTTGCCACATTTCTCATCACACATAGGAAACGATCATCGCCACGGTTCAAAATATATGAAAACAATTCAGAAAAATAGTCTAAAAAATTAGGTTTTAGTAAAAAAAAAAGTAAAAGAATCTGTTGTATAGTTTTTTTGCAATGCTAATTAACAAATTTAACATTGGAAGGATACAAAATTCTCATTTAAATAAATTAATTATAATTAAACCAACGGTTAAAAAATTCCGAAAAAATTCAGAGCTAATTTGACGATTGTTGTGAGTCCACCAAATTAATTTGAAGAAAATCTGTTGTAGCGAATTTTTCGTCCAAATTTCTCAGGTTAAGCCTTAAAGAAACAATAAATGAAGGCTCATTGGTTGCTCAAAAATAAACATGACACGTCAAAATTATTTCTTCTTACCTTGCTAAGTGGATTTAGTTTACATCATTGTTATTAACTATCATTAAATAAAATTTTACCAATAATCAATTTATAAATTTTAATAACAATAAATATATTCCTGAAGTATTATAAAAACATATAATACTAAACATATATATTACAATAAATATATCATAATTATCATTATAATAATAAAGAAGCTTTAAAAAATCGTGTTAAAAATTATAATTAAATTTAAATCATTTATAATTTTATAGCTTATATTATCCTTCTATACTTTCATAAAAAAAAAAACATTGCTTTATGATTTTGTAGCTCTTTCTTCTTACAGTATAACGCCTTTTGTCTTTTCCCTTGTTTTCTCTCCTGCTTTCTCGCCTCGAGACTTCATTAAAGAGGAATAATAATAACGCGAGAAAGCAAGCAAGCTAGGAGCGAGCGAGACGTCAAGCAGTAGGAAAATATAACTCGTTTGCGCTACGACGCTTTGCTCTCCCGTACCTCCTTCTTCTCACATCGCACGCGTTAGGCATTTTAACTTTCTCCCACCCTTACTAAGAGAAAATGAAGGAGAAGAGAGAGAGAGAGATGTACAAATCTCAAATTGCCGTCATCTAACGCTGCAAGTGACGCTTCTGGACGCGTTGACTTTGTTATATCAAGAAAAGGTGACATAAATACAAAAATAAAACCAAGAGTCACCAACACGGGAATATTATTTCTATATAAAATGAACTAGATACCCTGAGCTGTATAAAGTACTAGCAGTGTACATATTTTTTTTGTCTTCATTTTACTTTAAGTCTTATATTTTATATAATAAATGTCATACATTTTAAAATAAGGACCACCAAAAGCTACGTATTATATAAAGAACCCTCTTACTCTTCATTATGTTCTCTAGTGTTCTTAGTTTTGTCTTATTAAAATTTTGCTACTATTTCTATATGAAGGTTGAATGTTGGGTGACTAGAAATCTTTGTATAGCCTAAAGCTAAGCTCTTTCTACACAAGCCAAGCTTGTCTTGCTTGCCATTCTAGCTTTACTTTGCTACTGCAATTCTACTTCTTGTGTCTTCTGCGTACTATATATATATAAGTAAACCAAGTCCTTACTTCTTATAGACTAACGTGGAATTCAGATGCCAGCAAACTATATACTACCCCTAGGGTCATACTGCCCTTTTTTTACTTTACTTTTCGTAAAAGTTCTATAGTTAAAAAGAGAGAGAGAGAGAGAGAGAGAGAGAGAGAGAGAGAGAGAGAACTGCTGCAGAATCATCATTGCATACGTTCTTACTTCAAAATTCTTATGCTCTATTTTTTTTTTCTTAACATACACTTGTATATTTCTAGGTTTGCATCATTAAAAAAGCTATGTCGTTATTTTTTATCTCAGCTCTTGTTTTCCATGTATTTTTTTTTAAAGTTATACAAAGGTTATAGTGCATTTTATATGTGCATAAAATTACGCAATTAACATATTTTTTTAAACAAACATGGCACTACAGTATATGAAATATATATCATAAGCTTTATAAAAAAACGTTTATAAAATTACGTTTTATACTTATTTTTTAATTAAATGTCCAAGTACAAATATGTACAAATATTATACTGATTTAATTTTGCCAAAGCATAAAGATTGTACCTAAGGTCGATACATTTTATTTTATGGATATTTTTTTACTTATTGTATTCTTTTTAAATATTATCATATTTTATTATATCAATAATATACCCCTTCAATGGAGGGCGTTCTGGCTACGGTCTTAAATATTTTAAAGAACTCTCCAAATGACAAAGATTTTCTCCTTTAACATAATATATTATATATCTTTATATAGCAATAATGATTTAACTGTTTTCTGAAATTTTGTTCAATTTTACAATAAATTATTCATACATGAAACAAAAACTTATAATTTTAGCGTTATTGTAGATGAGAGATGTTTAAAATTTAATCCTATAACAACATTTGAACACAATATGATTTTAAACGTATTCTTAAATCATTAATAATTCAGAAATTTAATTAATAATTTTGTATTTGAAGAGTTTAGTTGACCTAGGCTGAACATGAAGCTATAATATATGGTATAGGGGAGAGAGAAAGAGAATAGAAGTAGGGGAGGGTTCTAATGGTGCGTGGAAATCCCCACACCCTTATAACACTATACAGACAAACTCAAGCCGTGCAAATATTAGTCTGGAATATTACGCACTACCTCTTTATTGAGTTATGCAAAATTCTCTAGAGAAATTTAAAAATAAAAATATATTTTTTTTTAAAAAAAAGAAGGGAGAGAGTGAAAAAAAAATGAAGGTTTTCTATTAGTAAAAAAATTTTTTTGGTCATAAACAATGGTAGTGCGTACGTTAGTGAGAGTTTCATCATCTCGGCTTCTCGCCGTGGGCCCTAACACCGAGCAGGAGGAGTGAAATACGGCAGTAAAATGTGATATGGACTACGACACCCTAATGTAAACGTACTTCACTCTATTATGAGTTTCCGAGAGGAAAGTACTTATTTCCTGTATAAAGTACACTCCTAGTGTATTTCTAAGCTTTCTTTTCCCTTTTAGGAAGCTTTTTTTATGATATAATAGTCACTGTACATTAAAACAATAGATGAAATAGCTTTTATAGCTGACTCTTTTTCTCATTTTCTCTTATAGGGTGGTGAAAAATATTATTTAATTATAATATTGCAGGAAGTACAGTGCAGTTGTATCAAAAAATATAATATATTATGCTGTATTCTTTATAATAATAAAAAAAAACTTTATAAAAAAATGGAATCCAATTAACTAAAAAATATTAAATAAATGACTATATCCTATTTTTTAATATAATAAAAATTTATTTAAACTTTATAACAGACTGATTATATTTCATATTTTTAGTCTTGCTGATAATAAAAAAGCTTGTCATGACGTGTTATATTATTCATCAAAAGTCTGCTTAGTTTTTGGAGCTACTGCCGCTAGTGTTCCGTATTCATCACAGCACGTATGGCTAGAGGGACCGTGCACCATCAGAGTACCACCCACCCACCCTACCGATCACTTGGCGTTCTGCTGAAATATTGCGGCAGCCGAGGATGGGCCGAGCAACTGGCCAGGAGGCACCAAAGATCGCCGCCTATATATTCTTCCAACGGTTACATGGCCTAGACCAATTTGTTATAGAGCTTGCTGCTGTTTGGTGCGTCCTCCTCGAAAATATATCCTTCTCTAAGCCTTGCTACGATCAATAGAGAGAGAGAGAGAGAGAGAGAGAGAGAGAGAGAGAGAGAGAGAGAGAGAGAGAGAGAGAGAGAGAGAGAGAGAGAGAGAGAGAGAGAGAGAGACTAAACAGCTCTTGCTACATGATAGATATTAATAGTTTGTAATAACCTATTGAAAAGCTATCTAGGACATCGATTATGTTTTTGTTTTGTTTTTTAATATATTTTTATATTTATAAAGACAATTTGTCTCATCACTAATAAATATAATTGATATTACTATGTAATAAATTGTGTTATTTTTTTATCTATCTATTGAAAACACTTCAATATAATATATTACACCTATATAATAATTTTATTAATTTGTATAATGTATTATATTGGCTTAATCAATAATTTTATATGCAATTATATGAATTGAATGTAAACATGCTACAATATATATTATTTAAATGCATGATAGATAAAATAAATTATGATTACTATATTATAGATTTTCATATTATACATTGCTATTTTTTTTTACTATTGTCAATATCTATAATAAATTTAAGTAGCTTTTAATTAAATTATTTTAATCCACTAACTTTTATGTACAACAATTAAATTATTAACAAAGCAAATAATAGAACTCCTAATTAACCAAATTAATCTAAAAAAAAAAACAAATATATCACAATATAAATTTTTTATTATGCTTATTATCATGAGTATTTTCTTAATATATCAAATTAAAGAAAGATAAAAAGTTATAAGGCGATAGTAAAAAAAAATTTGGCATCTAAAAGTGTCATTTATTTTCATTAATGTACATATTTGGCAATATATTTTATAGAATTATTTTATTTTAAACACTAAAACTAAAATAATAGAAGACATAACACATAGAAAAAGAAATCGTGTATTTGAATGTCCAATTTTCTTTTTTTGGCATGATATATAACAAATAAAAAAAAATACTAGGGAGAGAGGGAGAGAGTTTAATATATGAGCTTGACTTAGGGTTGTAAATCTATTCAAGATGGCGACTGTCCCGTCGCATAGCTATATCTATTCATTTTTTGTATGTTCTCGTGGTCTTATACTTGTCTGGGGGCTTATACCAGCATGCATAGCTATACAAGTATTGCCACCACCACTGCTGCTGGCTACTTCCCATTTTCCTACTTCAACAGGCTGGCCTCAGTCGACGGAGAAAGAGGGAGAGAATTTCAAATGACTAAGCTAGACGGGAGTAAAATTGTCGTATCTGAGATCACATGTTACTCCCCTAGGCAAGGAAATATGTAAAAAGTATAAGGGAATGATCTCTTCCCCCCCAAAAAAAATCTCTTTACTTTTGCGTTGACTAAAAAAAAATAAGGAAAATGCATCGTAAAACCGAAATGCATTTAGCACATGCAAGGAAATTTAATATTGTACAGGGCATGTCCTAACATAGTAGCGGCCCCTTTGTGTATACTTCATAAGCATGCAGTGAGCAAGCGTAACTCAAATATAGTAAAAGAAGATAAGTACGAGGGAAGAAAATACTAAAAGTAAATGTACCACATGGCAAAAACTTTTTTTTTTTTTATGAAATGTAGAATGGTGAATAAAAATATATAAGAAAAATAAATTGCATAAAAAGCAGTTTTCACTACAGTAGGGTAGGTAGATTATGTATGAAAATGCATGCATGGCAACTTAAAACGTAATAATCTACAGCTATATTATAAATAATAAATAATAATAAATATATAACGAAAAATATTTTAATAAGCAGTATGCTTATCAAAAAATATATAGAAGTTCAAAATATTATAGAAGCTTTGTAAACAAAAAAATATATATATTTCTATGAATTCTCAATGTTTATGTATAAAAAAATATATGTTATAGGAAAAATTTATTCATATGAAAAGTTTTACTTGCTCATATTCTCGCTTACTTGCTTGGTGGTTGGTTGTTGTTGTTGCTGAAAGCTTTTATAAAATACAGCAGCATAACATGAAAATTAAAGTCTAAGCGTAAAGAAAAGTCGGTAAGAGTCTTGGAGTAAATGGGGTGTGCGATCTATTAACGATGTTTACCTCGTTGCAAGCAAAGAGAGAGAGAGAGCAGGCCCGGAAAATCACATCAGACAGCTTCGCCTCAGTAATGCCTTGTTAGCCCGGTGATTGATTACATTTTATAGACCAAAAAAAAACTACTCCTTAGTAAGAGAAGAGGCGGGGAAACTAATCATATACACACACATATATATATATATATATTTATATATATATATATATATATATATATATATATATATATATATATATATATATATATATATATATATATATATATATATATATATATATATATATATATATATAGCCATAATACTGAGACCATTTTCTCCAGATACAGGAAATTCACAAAACAGTAAATCACATTCGTACGTACCCTCTTGGATATTTTCTTATTCTCTATTTTATATCTTGAACTCAATTATATTATAATACATTAGGACTACTATATAATATATATTACGAAGTTTACTCAAGCAAAGCATGCAGTATAATAATAATATTTCAAAGCTGCACTCATATATATTACATTTAAAATCACATTTTGTAACATAAATAATTTAGTATTTTACATGGTTTACATTTCGAATAAAAAATGTACACCATAAGATATCTGAAATTATTATATAAGTTTTTTTGTTAGTTCATGTTTCACATGCAATCAGCTGTGTTTAGACTTTTGTGAGAAAAAAAACTACATTGTATTTATTATGAGAGTTAAATTTATTGTTAGTATATATCTCTAATCTTTAAATCTTAGCAGGTAATATAATATAATAAAATGTACGTTAGTTTTATTATATTATAGTGTATTATGTAACACTGCTGGATATTTGAACTTGTAAATTAATTTTATATATGTTCATTATTTTAATACATTAGTTTTTTTAATTATTAATATATCAACAAATCTACAGCAGTGAAAAAAAATGTTTATTTCATTTTTTGTTTTTATAATCTAATTTACAATGTTGATGATCGACGTATAAAACATAATTATTTTTTACCTATATTTTTAATGAATGGTATGTATACATTTGATTAAATGAATATATTATAACTTCTATGTTTTATTATTATATGATGTGTCTAGTTATTCTGGATTATAATTATCTTTGTGCAAATTTTCAAGTATCTTTAATAATAATAATACATTTACATAAATTTTACAACAAATATTTAGTTTCAAAATTATTACAAAATATTATCATGCTGTTACTGGATTTAAATAAAAATATTTTATAAATTAATTTGATTCTCTTCTGTACTAAAATATAAAATAAAAATGTATTGAAAAAAAAACTTAACAAGATAGATTTTAACTTGGAAATATTTTGTGTGGAAATGAAATTTGATACAATTCCAGTGTAAATTTTGGTATTAAATCTGGTAGTAAAATTTTTTATGTACATAGGCTAAATCCATGTTAAGTTCTTCATGAATATACTGATAAATCGATTTCTTTTACGTTTGTAATTGATTTGATCAATTTAGTAAATAAAAGTCGTACATGCAGCTGTCTGCAGCTTTAATAAAAATTTGATCAAGCAGATATGCGATTTTGGAAGAGCAGCAACTCAATGACCAAAAATCAAGAATTTGGCTAAACATGGAATATTAATGTTATAGCCTCCCGTGTAAAGTTCAAGATGTCACTGAAAAAAATACGAGATATGACATTGTTCGTCGCTGACTTTTAGCATGTAATGTAAATATTTTTTAAGTTTAAAGTTACAGTAAAATACTGTATATTTGTAATATAATAAAAGTTACAAATTTTAATGCTTTTAAAAAGTCGATGCAAAATAAATTTATGATTAATTTAATTTTTCATATTCATAGGTGTCCATCTCCTTTGCCATTTTTTGTCATATCTTCTTTTAAAGTATAAAATATTATACAACAGCAAGACAAGCTTTGAACTTATGACATTTTTATTTATGGACAAGTCGACTGAGAAATCCGTGTTCACGACAACATCTTCAGTTAAAATGAAATTTTAATGAGTATAATTACAAATTTTCTTTCGTACATACAGTAACAAAAACTATGTTGTTAAAATATTATATATTATAATATATTTTTAAAAACTTTAAAATAAAATAAGAGCTATAAACAAAAACTTGTGAATTCATAAAAAAAAAAGAAAAGATTTTCATATTCCCTTTGATAAATAAGATACCAATATACAACTACTTTTTGTTGTATAATTATTTATTTTCAGTTCAGTGGAGTACTGAACTCATTTTTTTTATTGCAGAAATGGATAGAAGGTGAAAAGTTATGCTACCCTGATTTTTTTCAGATTTTTTAGACCCCGGGAAGTATTTTTAAAAAAATTATTGAAAGTCCTTTTTGTGACGTCACGCGGCGTTAAGTCCTATCTTTTTCTTAAGGAGCGGCGTCTCGTGACGTCACAAAAAGAACTTTCAATAATTTTTTAAAAATACTTCCCAGGCTCTAAAAAATCTGAAAAAAATTAGGGAAGCATAACTTTGCACCCTCTATCAATCTCTGCAATAAAAAAAATTGAGGACGATACTCTGTTGAAGGTAACGTTTAGAGATAGGCTTGTTTACAGTTAAAATAAGATAGATTAGTTAATACATTTCATTATAACCTATTAATTTACTTGCATGATACAACAATAAATTATTTTATAATAAGCTATTAAACAAAAATAATTACTTGCTAAATAATTTATTTTTTACAACATAAATATTACAATAAATTTAAAAACAATTTGTTAAATGAACTAACAAGTTGTTTATTATTTTTACCACTTCATATCTCTTGTACTCTTGTAACCATATGTAGTAATTATTTTTATATGTACGTATACGCGGAAATAAATACATTCTTGTTTTATCGTTTCGTAATCTGGTGTGGTTGACCTCATTGTATTACATGTGAGAGAAAGAGAGCTAGAGAGAGAGAGAGAGAGAGAGAGAGAGAGAGAGAGAGAGAGAGAGAGAGAGAGAGAGAGAGAGAGAGAGAGAGAGGTTCAAGTTAGTGGCAAGTGATACAGACTATAGAAGGCATCAGAAATTGCTTCTGCTTCCTTCTCACAGGCAAAACAGTATTAACGGAGTGAGAGAGAGAGAGAGAGAGGGAGCGAGAGAGAGAGAGAGAGAGAGAGAGAGAGAGAGAGAGAGAGAGAGAGAGAGAGAGAGAGAACGTGACTGTAGCTTTCCTCTCTTAACTTACCACCGCCGCCATCATCACCACCAGCAGCAGCAGCAGCAGCAGCAGCAAGGGGTATTTTCTATTATTGCATTTGACCCTTCTACAGAGTGTAACGTTATTAGGTTGGAAATAGGCAGAGCAAAATGTTAAGGATGAGAGGAAGAGAAGGACGCAGGAATAGAAGCGGTGGTGTAATAGAGTTTGCGGGTTTAATTGTCGGTTTAGTTGGACCATCTTGTGCTTTAGACAGGCCAAGCACCAGACCAGGTTCAAAGCTATATAATATGAAGAAGGGAGAGAAAGTACAATGCCAAATGTACTGGAAACCACAAAGCTCTCAGGTCCAAGCCAGCACAAGAGACTGTATATATCTATTGAACAATGTTTTCCCCTTCATAGCTCCATGATAGTACACATAATATGACGAGTCAGCTATATGACAATAACGAGCGTCTGTCTGTCTTGTATGTAAAAACATATACTGAAAAACAACATAAGTTAATTCAGACGTAAGGTTCAATTTAATATAGCTTAGCATTGAAAAAAAAAATAATGTTGTTTATAGTTTATTCTTACTGGATGAAAGTGAAGTAAAATGACTGGCATTTTGATGCACACGATTAGACACAGCAGTTTGTAAGTGCTTGTTTCGTGCAATGTGCAGACACAGGAAAATCATTATTACTTTCGTTTGCAATGCTATTTACATTTACACTAGACTACATCATTGGTACTTCAATTTGTATATATATTTTTTTTCGATGGAAATATTTTTTCAAGATAAGAGAAAGAAAATATACAAAACATTTTATATTCATTAATTTTTTAAAAAGTGCTTTGCATTTTTCTCTGCCATCAATTTACTAAGAAAGTTGTTAAGTTAATTTAAAAATATGATGTTGTCTGTGTAGGTGTGAAAATAGACTTAAAAAACTTTTTACAGTATATTTTTTTTTATAAAGATAATTACAAAATTCTTTAAAAGGTTTTTATGATTTACGATAACTTTTAAAACCGACTTTTTTTTTTTAAATAAAAATAATAATTATAACAGGTCAAGTTATACAGTTTGACACACAAATTTTTATATTCATAATTTAGCTTCTTTTCTTCTTCTTCTTTTTTTTTTTTTTTTTTTCTATGAAAACTTCATTTAATTTAGTATATAAAAACTTTTCACTCAAAATTTTCTTCTTATAGTTTTGCGGCTTTATTGTTGATAGCGTGTGTTGATGTGGAGGGGGGCTTGCTCAGGTCTAGCTTGCCACCAAGTACGATCCATCGATCTCAGATCACCGCACACAATGACGGGTGACGGCCATGATAATACCAAAGTCTTTCTTTACCATCGTTCCCCCTCATAAAGAATGAGCCACATGAGTTTTTGCTATGAAACTAGTAGCTGTTGAATGAAAACCATTGGGAGGGGGGCAAGTTAAGTAGAAGTAGCAGAAGTTTTTGACGCAATCTTCTATAATAGTTTTATACAAAATTGTAAAGTACATTGTTCATAATGACGGAAAAGAAGGTCAAAAAAATATTCTATATTTTATAACAATGCTTTTTATTATTATTATTCAGTAATTAGGAATTATCAAAAGAAGGAAAAGAAATTATCTTAATATTCTGGTCTCTGTTTATAGGATATATATTCTCATCACTAGCAGACTTAAAAAGGGTTTTCTTCATATTTTTTTAACGTAACTCGACAGACTCATTAAGTTTTGTGACAAGTGATTGACGCGCTGCACAAGCGACGGTGGCACAAACATGAACTATAGAAGCACCACCGTACTTTTGTGTTCATATTATTATACGTCAGGACTCGCTGCTTTTCATTTCACTCTTGTACTTTTGTCATGCTCTATATAATATTACCAAGAGATATATTACCATGTATTTAAATGTACGTGATATGTTATGTTTACCCTCTACTAAATTTTTTACTATTCTGTATTTCTATCAAAGAAAATAATTATAATTTATTTTTTGCTTGTTATATTATATTTTACTTTTTTAAAAACATTATAAATACTCCAGTTTGTTTTATTATTTTAGTTCATACTTACCAAGTTTTTTCTTTGCAGCATTTTTTTTTCTCCAAAGTAATGTTATCGCTTACGTAATATTTAAAAAATATCTAAAATTGCTCTATATTAATAAAACAAAAATGTAACATTGATTCTTAAATTCTTTATATTGACTGACTTTGTAAAATAAAAAACCTGAACGGTGCATATAATTCAAAATATAACAGTATTTCAATAGCATTAGCATGGAAGTGATCAATTATGCTTCCTTCAGCATCATTTCATAGATGGAAAATAATTTAACTCTTCGTGACAAAATTTTTGTCGATTGAGTTGTATTAATAATTAATTAATTTGACATACATTCCTGCTTCGTATCTTTGAATATTTCTATCATTTCTATCATAAATGGTATCGGGTTTACTAATAATCTGCATCTGTGGGATTCAAACTCAATTTGAAACTTATAGTGTGAATATTATTTAGTTAATTCCTAGATTAATTAAGTTGCTCTTCCGTACAACTATATATAATTATATATAAATATATATTATATATTATATTATATATTATTATATTATATATATATATATATATTATATATATTATATTATATTATATTATATTATATTATATTATATTATATTATATTATATTATATTATATTATATTATATTATATTATATTATATTATATTATATTATATTATATTATATTATATTATATTATATTATATTATATTATATTATATTATAATATATATATATAGAGAGAGAGAGAGAGAGAGAGAGAGAGAGAGAGAGAGAGAGAGAGAGAGAGAGAGAGAGAGAGATTATTACTATATATAGTACATGTACATATTATTATACAGTAGTTATAATAAATAATCGATCAGTTGCTTTCTTTTCTGGACTTTCTCAATGCAATGAAAAAGAAAAAAAACATTAATATGTAAAGTTACTTAATTCAACTAATTGCTGAAACTATAATTTTATCAGTACAGCTGATAGTGCAATACAGTAGAATACATACAGTATAAGAAAATAATAATGCCTGAATAATATTTATTTTTGAAAAACAAGTCACGTATCATTACAACTTAGAAATAATTATATGTATTTTTTTTTCATAGCTACAAAGATTTGTAACTCCAGTAGTGCCATTTGAACGCTTCCCTAAAATCCATCAATAAAAACGGTTGGAATGTATCACATGACTAAATGAGAGCTGTGGATCCCTGTCTGAATCGTTGGAACTCCCTTTTTAAGAAGTAGGAATTAAATATTATATAATATGAAATACCGTATTAGTTCACCACGGTTCCATGAAGTGCATGATATCGCCAGCAGCAAACATATGTAGATCATGGGTATAACGTTCATATTTCCATAGAACAACATATAGTTTTATTTAAAGTTAAGAAATCAAATCAAACTTGGATTTATTGGTATTTGCACCATTAAATAGTGTAAATAGTTCCAATATATCTAATTTTATTATTATTTAATAAATCATCTTCAATTCAAATAGAGTAATTTTGATGAGATATCAATGATAGTTTAAAAATGATTACATTAAACAATAAAACGTTGATTTATATCAATGTATCAATTATTGTACAATATAATAAAAGATAATATTATAATCATTGATTTATTTATTGTAGGTCAATGATAAATATTAATGTATGATCATAACATGATATAATATTGTAATCTCTGTATTGATTATAATTGCAAATAATATATTATTTATCTAATATAATCACGCTCTATGAAATATTATACTGATTCAACATTAATAATTATTTTACAACGTATATATGCTCAATATAACCTCTGTTTAAAATTATTTAAAATATTTTTTAGTCATGCAAAACAAAACACTATAATTATATATTATACTATAATTTCTCTATGCACGGTAAGCAATTGTTGAATTTAACAAAAATGCATAAAAATAAATCTGTATATATATATAGTATAATAGATTATATTAATTAAATTATTATATATAATACATTAGTAACATAATAGAGATTTGGTCTATAACAACAATCAATTTTACAATTGTTTAGGAATGTGTTTATATATGTATATAATAGAAGCAAGTTGTACTAGAACAAGGCTATATAGTAGTAGTAGACACTCCTCTGTTTAAATTAATTACTGTTTCAGTTTAACTATGCATGGCTCCATTGTAATATACATTAATGTAGATAATGACTATTGTATCTGACCGTCACATATATAGCGGCCACCACGCGAGGGTTGAACGAACAAAATAGCGTCAGATATGCATTCCAACGACATTCCCAACTCTAAATGCCAACCACTGTATAGTAAGGCTGATACAATTGTTACTATAATAATACGCGTCACAAAATTAAAGGAGATATTCTGGCTAGATTTTATATTGTTTTTTAAATTACGGTGGAAAGAAGTGTTATTTGAGAATGAATGAAAAGAAAAATTATAAAAGGAATCAGGAATCCAATACATAACGACATATTTTCCTATATTTTTACGTAGACTTGGGACAATTTTCCTTACATAATTTTACCAATATCTATATTTTTTTTACATAACATGTCATACACGGTCATAAATTATTTTCATGAGAAGCTAAAAAATTGCTATAATATATACTTCTTATCATTTTCTCTCTTTATGAAAGTGTTATATGGCAGCAGAGTAATATTCTACATTAAAAAAAAAATATGCCCTGAGTAAAGTGTATACTTTCTTCAACATAAAAGTTAATAGCAATGACCTTTGATACACCTGTGATGTGTATACATTTATGTTAATGTTAATTAAAAAAGTATGAAAATAATAATTATAATTAAGATAAAAATTAAATATTTCTCCTTAACTAATATTGAAAATAAGCTAAACGTTTTCCTTATTTTATAATTTTATACCTGTGACGTTTGTAATGTTGGTATACAAACTGTATACAATTATACGGAATACCAAAGTTCAATAAAATATTTTTTGAAAACACGTGCTACCACCGTGTCACTATTTCCTTGTCCATGTGAAGAGAGAGTTTATATATGAGATAACGTAAAGGTGTGTGACAGTTTTCATCCAATCTGACAGTTCATGGAATTTTACATAACAAGTACTTCCTTGTTAAAAATAACATTATAATAGAAATAAATAATTTCGTACGTACAAATTTAATGATGTTTTCATGTAATACTAAACATTGTTATATTGAGAGTGTTATACAGCTGATTATTGTTAGAAATAACTTTTGTTGATCGATCAATTTTTTTTTTTTTGCGAGCTAAATATTCGTGTTTTCGAAAGCTTGGAAACAAATTCAACAAAACGTTAGCATATATATTATATGTCTCTAGAAGAAATATAAAGGAAACAAGTACTTAAGGAACCATAAAAATGTCAATGGCTATAGAAAAAATTTAAGTACTTCTCGATTCTTTTTTTTTTTTTTCTCTGAAAGGTTTTATTGACCACACATAAACATCGGAAACAAGATCAACAATCCCGGAAGTAATACTTCAAATATTTGTGTTTAAATAAAACATTTTTAACAGCAAACAAAATATAATTGTTTTTGATTGAACGCTAAACAATCACTACGTTTACATGGCGGTGTTTAATGCGTATCCGTTGACGACGCCTCATAAGAATAACATTATCCGTCGTCAACGGATCCGTATTAAACATCGTCATGTAAACGTAGTGTAAAGTGAAACTAATTAATCACTTTTCAGGACAAAAAAAAATCATAAATAAATAAATAAATAAATAAATAAATAAATAAATAAATAAATAAATAAATAAATAAATAAATAAATAAATAAATAAATAAATAAATAAATAAATAAATAAATAAATAAATAAATAAATAAATAAATAAATAAATAATCCTTATGGGCTTAGAATATTTTTAAAATTACTCAGATGTTTAGACTTAAAATATTATTAAATAATGAATATTATTTTATTTATTTTTCTTCATAATTATATCGATTAAAAACAAACTAGTCAATAACGAACAGAGCATTTATTTGTTGAACTAGCTTGTATTTGTGAATCGTTCATGTTCTGCTTGCAGCAAAAGTATGACTAGTCCATTTTCAAACAATTTTTGGGTCAACTGTTGGTAAATTTTAGAAACTTAATTAATTTTTTGTAAAAACAGCCAGTTTGTTTTTATACATGTTGAAAAATCTCAATTTTTTTTAGATTTTTTTTTTGTCCCATTATTATTTCTTAATTATTACATTTTATTTCGTTAAATAGATATTAGTTACGCATTTATTTTTAAACTTGTATGATTTTTAGGTATTTCAAAGTATAAAGACAGAGTAACGAGTTTTATTATATATATAAAAAAAAGATATATAAGAGGAGAGATGTGAAGAAGTCATTTCTGCTGAATGTATATGTATATATTTTTTTTAATTTTGTTATACACATCATTTCCAACGTAGAGCATAGTGTTTTGTTCAGAACGTGCTTTGCATTTGAATTATTATAGAAAAGAGAAAGAGACATTGTGCAAGCAACAGAAAGAGAAAATACCCCATAAGTAAGAAAAATGAACTAACTCATACTTTTTGCTTCTACTTCTGTTGTATAGGGAAATTTATTTCACAAAATCTTATTTAAAAAAACGTTGTTCTTCTTTCTCTCAGGCTTTCCGTTTGTTTTCTTGAGTACGTGACAAGCTTTAGATGCAGTGGAACTATATCGAATTGGAGGAAGCAGTCTCGCAGCAACTAAACTATCGTATATAGAGCTAGCTATAAATCTTATGAGTTATGACTTCTTATTAAAGAGTTAAAAACATGCAGCTTTAAGCGTAATATAAATATTCAAACAAAAACTAAATTTTAACTTAAATCCAATTCACCTTTATGCCAATCCAATAAAAAAATCTTTTGACAATACAATAAAAAAGTGAATTTCATCATTATATTATATGCTAAAAATATATTATGAAAATATATTGAATTTATTTTTAATATTTTCTTCTAAACAACCATTTGCTACATTTTACCTGTTCCTTGTTTTCATACAATATATGATATTACTTGAATTACATTTCTATTTTAAAAACTTATCAATACATTTTTTTTTTCTTTGTTTGATCTGTACAAAAATTTCAATCGTTGTAATCTGAAGAGCCTCTTGAGATATGAAAACAATTGTTTTCTCGTGCTATTGAATTCTCACAGGAGCCACTCGTTGGCTTCGTTTTCTACTCTCTACTATTATATTATATATACCAGTAGCATTTTGTTAGCTGCAAAATTGACCTTAAACCGTTTTATTGCTTACGTAAACAAGCCTTAATGGACGTAAGTGGTGGTGGAAACATTCCGATTTCACTTCGATCATGTCTGTAAAACGTTGCTTCTTCTAACTCCTCCACCTCTTAGACTACTCTACGCCTGCTTGTTAAAACATTCCTCTAACGTTATCATCAAACAAGTGTGCGAGTAAATGGAGAAAATGCTGCTTATAAGAAATGATAATATTAACTTTCTTACTTTTGTTGGAATTGGGTTACAATAAAATGAGAGTTTTTATGTTTAGCTTTGAATTTTATATATATTTTCTTTAATATCTGCAAATTTGATGGATTTTTTTTAATGCTCTTATTGGAAAATGAAAAAATTAATTAAGTACCATTTAAATATTTTTCAAGGTTTAGCAAGATTATTTATTTTATCGAATGAAATTTAAACAAAAATATTATGTTAGACATGAATGTAGATTCTAGTGGAAATAATTCTTGTGGAAATGTAATAAGGGCACATAAATTTATTGTTGGTTTTATTGGCTTCAGGGAACTCCCACACAGCCAGACATTAACAAACATTAATAGCATGATATATGCCAATAGTTTTCCTCATGCATTGCTCTCATACACCTTGACTCACCTGCTTGTCTGTATGTTTCAGTGCCACCTCAGAAGCCCAACATCATTGACGACCGGGGCAAGGAGGTGCAGAATGTGGCGGGACCGTACGAGGACGGCGCAGAGCTCAAACTCACCTGTATCGTCTCGGGGGGTGAGTGACCCCAGTCTCGTCTCAAGTTATCGAACTGTTTTACCAGGCATGACATCTCGCCATGACGTTGGGATCTTTTTTTTTTCAACTGAACTCTGTTATATAATACTGGTCATAAGTAACATTTGACTTTAACTTCCCGGTTCTTCGTAAACCCAGGGTTTATAGGCTTAAGGTTTTATGGTGCCTTCCGAAGAACCAAGGCGGCCATAGCCTGTAGCAATCCATCCCAGCATTCACCTGAGGAAACCATGGAAACCTCAGTCAGGATGGATGGAAGATGCCATCTCTCGGATGCATACTCGAGTGCGTGTTCTTTAAAAAACGACATGCACTTGTGAAAATTTTGGGATCGTATTAACATAAATTAAAAGCTATCACATAAAATATTAAACACTATAACGATGCTGAACAAGTTGCCTAGACACTAGGCGAGTCTGTATATGACAAGTTAAGATTTTTTTAAGTCATCCTACGGGAAAACTTCTTTCTCAAAAGATGACAATAACGTCAATATTATTTTTGAACAATACTTTCAGGGAGAGCGAGGTAAAAAAAATCATTTCATTTCACTTTAAACATAATATATATTCTTATTCAAATAAAATAGATCACGTTAAAATATGATCAAAAATAAAATTTATAGCATTTTGTGTTCTTACAAACAATTGCAATCAAAGAAAAATGAATAATTTTGTATCCAATCCATATTAAAATTTTGATTAATTCCTTAAAAGCTTTTTACAAATTAAATAACTGTATATTTAATAAAATAATATTTGTTTTAATAATAATGATTATTTGAAGAGATTTTATAATAGACAGTATTTATAATGTAGACAGCTAATTCATAATTAGATGTCTCAAGAGGCTTGGAGCGTTGAAAGTGGAGAGGCGAAAAGTAAGAGAGGAATATTATTCGCAACTTCTGTACAGTAAGTTGATGCATTTTTCAGTAAAGTCGACGAATAAACAAGAGAGAAGGAGAAGATAAATACAGAAGAGAATGTACGAGTTTTAGTAGCAAATGAATGACTTTGTTTGTAAAGAAAATTCTTTATTTTTTATAATTTTATATAGACTGTATATTTCTCATAAGCATTCATCATTTTCAAACATCTAAAAGTTCTTGACAAAAACTTTTGATATTTACTTGGCCTCTTTCAAATTGCTACGTTTATCAGAAACATTGTGTCTTGTTCTGCTCGTAATATTTACATTCTCAATAATTTGTCTGTTTGTTAATTAAAAGCTATTATCGAAATAAGTCAAACAAGTGATACAAACTTGAACATGACGAAAGAGAGAGAGAGAGAAGTTTAGAAGAGAGTATTATAAAGTTTTTGAAGTGGGTGAAGTAGTAACATATTATACATACATCATTGAGAGACGCAGAGAGAATAGTTGCAGAGCAGATTCAAGTAGATTATCGAGACCAAGTAAATGTATGGCTTAATTTGCTCCTCACATTACTCCCAGCTTCTTCTTATTCTACATCGCAATTCTAAGTTTCCCGCTCTTGTTATTATTCACAACCCCTTCCTCCTCCATTCCCCAGTCGTCGCATTAAGGAAGAGTGTCTAGTAAATTTCTGTGATGGTGAACACGTCTTAGCAATGTATCTGAAGTAGCTTGTTCTCCTTCTCTAATGCACGATCTTATACTTGAGTATCTTCTATTCACATCCTTATACACAGTAGGGCAAAGTAAGTAAGCAAGCAAGCAAGCTCATCTTCTCTAATATATGGAAGGTATAGAGCTTTCAATTAAAGCTTCCCGGACAAGAACAGGAAAGATATGGAAAGGGGCAAGTATAGGCTTCCTTCCAGCACTGCATTACCCTTTCCTTGTGATACTCTTCTCTTTTCCCTTACAAGATCTTAAGGTGAGAATAGTGTAATGACGTCATAGAAAAAAAAATGTCACATGACCCTTGAGATATTGACAAGATTAATATAAAATGAAATTCTTGCCTTAAAGGAACTGTTCTGTTATTTAAAATATTAAAACATTGAATTTAAATAAATTTTAACGTAGCTAAAAATTGCAGAAATCTATAGTATATTAATTTTTATTGTTAACTCGATGACACATTTGCTGGGACACCTCTCATGCATTCTTTATGACTTAATCTGAATTTTCATATTATTGCATTTACAAATTTATTACTATGATTTTATTAAGAGATAGAATATATTATTATGATATAAAAGCGTGAAATTTTTATATACCTAAATTGAAATATATTCCATGCAAATGAGTATTTTTAAAAAATATTACAAATTGATTACATGAAATTTCAAAGTAGATTTATAAAGCAGTCTTCTTTACCTCTTTCATAAATTAATATGTAGTATATATAACATACATGTTGCTAACTAAATTAATTAAACATGAATTTCATTATAAAACATGTATGCTGAGACAACGTAAAATATTTAATACATAGCATGAAGAATTTGCCTTAAAGTTTTATTAAATAAGGTTTAAATTACTTTTAAAGTATAGTATGAAAAGTAAAATTAGTATAATATATACTTGCAACCAGAGAGTTCAACGTAATTTAAACCAATTGTACTCTCATTGAGTTTTAAACATTGTTGTATTATAAGATAAAATACATGGAGGTATATATAGAAACTTTATAGTATATTTTCATATATTATAATATATATTTATACACACACGTATCAGATAATATTTTATGTCTACATTGAACCCACTCATGTACTTTGTTTCTGCCTATTCTACAGCAGAATAAAATTAAATCTACTAGTATAATATTAGACAAAGAGATTTTAGAATATTAAATTAAAATTAATTTATAAACTAAATATTTATATATACATAAATATTAACTTTAACCAGTTTTAAAGTGATGTAGCAATTAATTAAAATTATACTTTAACTTTAAATTTATTTTAAATAATTGAAGCTAATTAAACAAAATATATAAAATGTTAGTAACAAGAATATTAACAATGGCATTTTATTGTGGCCAATTACAACCTAATGGTGGATATTTTAATCTAAAAATTTACTTGTTAATAAATCCCTGTTATGATATCCAATGGAGTATTGTCCTTATTTTTTTTTATTGCAGAAATGGATAGAGGGTGAAAAGTTATGCTACCCTGATTTTTTTCATATTTTTTAGGGCCCGGGAAGTATTTTTAAAAAATTATTGAAAGTCCTTTTTGTGACGTCACGCGGCGACAAGTCCTATCTTTTTCTTAAGGAGCGGCGTCTCGTGACGTCACAAAAATAACTTTCAATCATTTTTTAAAAATAGTTCCTGGGCTCTAAAAAATCTGAAAAAAATCAGGGTAGCATAACTTTGCACCCTCTATCCATTTCTGCAATAAAAAAATTTAGGTCAATACTCCATTGTTCCATTTTGGGGGGATTATTACTATTTATATAAGGATTAAGAATTTTGAAAACTGAAAAATATTTCTTCATTGCATTGAAATGCCCCCCACTGTTTCGTGGTAATTATATATTTTAAATATTCAATCTACCATATGTATAATTTTTTAATTCAAAATATAAAAACATGTATTTTTTTAAATCTATGGTAAATCATATAAATAAATAAATATAATATATATATATATATATATATATATATATATATATATATATATATATATATATATATATATATATATATTATATAGTACAGTAACCATAATATAGTCAGGTAATTCATTTTGTAGTAAGATGTATTCAAATTCTCACATGGTTTAACCCAACTTGAGTGATTGCCCCCTTTCTCAAGTGTCACTTTGGTGCTAACACGTCGCTGCAAGATACTGCATGAGCATAGTCACCACACCAGAAAAAAGTACCAATATATCGAGCAATTGACACGTCCGTATTTTACTCGTACCACCGGGGGAATTCTCTCTTTTCGATGTCGTCTTTCACATGAATAACTTCCCCTTACTTTTTTTTTTTTTTTTTTTTTCTTTCAAACGGACGTTGCATACTTTGCGTTCCTAAATTACATTCATATGTAACCGTCAGCAATATGTAGGTTTCCTTCCTTTTCTTTTTTTTTTTTTTTTTTGTTCATATTTGCTATACTCAAAAAAAAAATACAATATCTATGTTGATTATAATATATTCTGTATAGAAATATATTTAAAAAAGTATATTCTTATAAAAATATTATTAAAAAAGAGGTTTATATTTTTTACATACATATTGCCAAGTAAAATAATTATAATTTAAAAGTTTAAAAATTGAAAAAAAAAAGTTCTGTTGTTTTTCGTTCTTTTTTTTTTTTACGATGACCTACATTATTCGTATGGTCTTGATTAATATTAATAAAGGTATAAAACGTAGCATTTCGTTGGTTGGTTCTCTTGTAGTAGTATATGTGTGTGTGTGAGTGCTAGCTAGCAGGCAGATAATTCACGCCAGTCGCGTCATGAATTTAAACAACACCCACATCAAGGCAAATAGCATCACGGTCCGGCGCCCGTGTGCCATGCCGCCTCCGCCACTTGCTGTGTTGTTGCTATGTTATGTGGCAGCAGCAGTGGCAGTTTCCTGCAGTGGCTATGAACTAGCCAGCCAGTGAGCAAGGGCTCAGAGTAGCAAGAAATATCAATTTTCTGCACGGTTGGATCCCTGCTTTTCCGGTCAGAGCTCAAGACCATTGTTGGCACACACAGGACTCAACAATCGAGAAAACTTCATCTCCTTCTATTCTTCCTCTCGGGTGTTTCTTCTTCAGCTTTCTCTCCCTCCTCCCTCCTTTTCTTCCTCATTCTCCGCCTGTGGCTTCCTTCACATACATAGATACACAAGCTTGCTACTAGCCGTACTTGCCTGCTGACTTTCGCTTTGATCTCACAAGAGTATAAAACTGCCGCATTCACTCCCTTTATAACCGGCCAACATGAAACACTAACTTATATAACCTTATTGTTACATACTTGTTCACAAGTATTACAATTTCTTTTTTTAAAAAACAAAAATAAAAAAAGTTATATCTTTATATTATAATATTTCACTTTAATTATTTTATGTTTATTAAAAAATATTGAACTTTAGAAAAAATAGTTAAATTATAGTTATTATAAAATAGATAAAACAAAATTTTAATTTCATATAACAAAGAAAAAGATATCGACCACCATTTATTTTTTTTAATTTCCTTTTAGTTATGCAACCAGTAGAACATACTTGTTAGGCAAATTGCATATACGTAAAGGGGTTTGATAATTCAATATTTTGATAGATTAAAATTATTTTAAAAAAAGTATTAAAATCATAAGTTGGAAATAGTATAGAGTTAAATAAATGAAAGTAAGCCAAGCCAAGTCAGTAGAGCTATATTGCAATTCTGTATGAAAACTTTATCCAGGGAAAAGGTTGATCCTTAACCAATCTATCTTTATATAAGTTGAGTAGTAAAGAGAAGAGAGAGAGAGAGAGAGAGAGAGAGAGAGAGAGAGAGAGAGAGAGAGAGAGAGAGAGAGAGAGAGAGAGAGAGAGAGAGAGAGAGAGAGAGAGAATTTTCTCTGGACGAAACGACTGCCTTTACCCCAGTTGCTTTAGCAAAAGGATTATCTCTCAACATCGTGAATTGAAGGAGAAATATCCACCTCAGATGCCCGCCCTCTTTCTGCTTTTGCTCAGAACCACTTATGTTTCCTCTCTGTCTCTGACTCTGCTCATGGCTAGGAAAGTAGACTCCTCTGTATACGCTTTTGCTGCTATAGATGGATGGTTGCTGTAGTAGCCAGCGAGCTAGTAGCTGACGTATTACCACTAAGCTACTTTCACTTCTGTATGCCAGATCAACTCAAAACCACTAACAGTTCTTACTTTGGATTTAAATATTCAGCATGTAAAAGAAAATTAAACATTATACTTTTCCTTTTTAATTTCACCTTTTCACATAAATTTTAAGGCACTTCTTAATATAATAATAATTTTTGTTTTAGTTGTAGATTATTAATTTTAGGAGATATATATGGTAACTAGTATAGATAAGAGCTTATAATTTATACATTTTTAAGTATAATCTAGGAATATACATTAAAACTTATGAAATAAAAAAGCAGCATGTTACAATATTATTTGGGTGAGAAAAAAAAATATCATCACATACAAATTTTTGTCATAAATTTAAGGATAGTATTATTGGTTTTTATTCATTAAATTTCATATGCAATTTACTTGAATTGACACTAAAAATGAAAAATACTTTTCTGTGTAAAATCAACACGTATTATAGTAAGTTTTAAAATTATTCATCGTTACTTTTCTGTCCTCAACACAAATTCATGGATATTTATAACATTATGATAAGGTATAATATCATAATACCATTATAGTTTTCTCAACTTTTATATCGATTTTCCTTAGTGAAACTTGATGTAAGAAAATTGTAAGCTCATGATACTTTTCCTTTAGCACGCAGTATTATAAAGTGTTATATAAAGGGAGGGAGGTAGAGACAAAAAATAAGGGATGGAGAAGGGGATATTTTCTGGAACAATAGGTTGATTGTGAGAAAGTTGCCGCGTGCTCCAGTTTACGAACAGAGTATATAAGAAAATGCGTGTGGAAAATGTATTAACCACGTTCAAAAATAATCCCCTCAACCCCCATCACCTACTCTTATAATATTGCACTGAAAATAATAATACTAGCACTACATTTTATAATCTGTTAACACAATTTTGTATGACATCAAAATTAAAATCAATTATACTTGTTTTGAATAATTAAGTGACACAAAATTTTATGTTATCTGGTTATTATGCAATAATATACAATCATGTCATTCATTGTATAATGATTTAACATGTCATTGAACATGTCTAATAGAGATTTACTCGGATATAGGGGATAGATGACACTTTATAAGCTTGTTGTTTATATATAATTGAATCAAATACCTAATTGTAATTATTAAATTAAAAGTAAAATATAGTATAATTTATTTTTATATTTTGTCTAATAGAATGATGCAGTTATTTAAATTTGAGCAAAAATATGTATTTTTGACTTAAATTTGTCAAATGTTCATAACTGATAACATTTAATTCCAATTCCAATAAACACAGCAGAGAAGCGATATCCAGCGTATACTATGTATATAATATACTATATATAGTATATTATATACACATATATGTTTAAATAGTTCTTAACATAATATAATGTTTAATCGTAGTCTGATGTTTTCGTGTCACAAATTATATCCCAAAACAAAAATATTTTAAACTGAGTGATTTATGACATTAAGTACATATTTTTACATGTTATCTTCATCAGAATGTTTAGATCGTAAGATGTTTTTATGCTATCTGATTTATTTCCCTGCCTCTTCTGATACTGACGGTGTCTGATCTAATGTTACAGGCAAGCCTCAGCCCGCGGTGCGGTGGTGGCGCGGGGAGGTGCTCGTGGACTCGACGGACGCCCAGAGTTCGTTCCCCAACGTCAAGCATAATCAGCTGATAGTTCGGCGACTTGAGAGGGCTGATCTTCACGCCATCTACACGTGCCAGGCCTCAAACAACAACATCAGCCAACCTGTCTCGGCAAGCATCTCCGTTGAAATGCATTGTGAGTACATTTAATTGATTTATTAAGGAGGTTATATTATATCGATATTAGTCGTTGCAAAGCTATATCTGCACTATTAAAAATATTGCTAAATCTTATCAAGGCAGATTCTACAAGTACCTCTAATTTATTGAATTTTGTTTAATTTTACAATATTTATATAGTTAACATGAACGTAGTTTAACAATAACACGAGAATCTGTAAAGTGATTAATGATAGATTTATATGAGTAAGTAATTTAAAATTTTACCACATTTTTTTTTCCAGTACAGAAATTTTTCTAAACAATTTCACTGCATTGCAATGACACATCATTTTCATAGAATTCTAAAATCAGTGCATAAAATTAACTAAAATAAAAAGGACCCTGGATGTATATAACTCCAATTTTAGTGAGTAATTATTTTGAAGCTTCACAGAGTTGTTTTTGCGTTGTACTGTTGGCGTAAAAATCAACGAACAAAAACAGCGCAAGAAGAGATTTTCCACGTTGTGTGTTGGTTTAAAAAACTGCTTAACTTAATATTAGCTTGAAATAATGTCAAGACCAGGCCTTTGAAACAAATTGATGGATTTTACAAAGTTTATCCTAGAACATTATATAAATTTCTATACTTCCTAGTTGCAATGAATTTAGAGGGAATCGAAAATTAGTCTTTAAAATCTCCTCCCTATTATTTTATAACAGCATACCTGAACTACCCCTGGCTTTGATATTTCTACCCTTGCTGTGACGTCATACATTCCGAACACGAATTCAAACGATTTTCAACCCTTAATATATAGGCATTATCTGACGCCTTTTCCATGTCTAAATTATGTCGTTCATAACAATTAGCTATGAAGAATTATATACAAATATATGAGGTCATTCATAAAAATTTGAAGTATTAAATTTTAATGGAAAAAGCTCGTTGCTTTGAATATTTACGTTCTTTATTTGAAGATGTAAAAAAAATGTTGAAAATATTGTAATTTAAAACTGCAACATTTTATATTCTTTCTTATAATCTTTCGTATATTTGAAAATAATTAAGAATGTAAAATAAAAATTGATTTTATTGTTTTGTGAACTTTAATTTTAATGTATTTTTTGCTAAAGTAATCTTTGAGTTACATAAATTAATCTTTGCAATCTTCAATATATGATACAATATTAAAATGCGGGTATATAAATGACTATAAATGTTATTTTTTTTTCTTTTAAAGAAGAATAAGAATAAAACTTTTGTTATAGGAGAGAAATTTCAGCTAGAAGACTATATAAAAGAATTTTGTATGATCGTTAATCATCCAAAACTGACAAGTGCTTTACAATTCTACACATGCCCATACATCTTGCATACACTAGATAGCAGCCAGTAGAATATAACCTCTTATATTTTACCTGCCGTCCCATGCAGAGTGGATTCCTGCTGTTATATAGTCTCTTTATTTTTTAACGTATATGAAAACTCACAAGAGTCATATTGACTTGACTCCTTCACTTCCACTCAAACGTCAAAATCGCTAATTGCCTTTGAAACTCAAAAACTATTCATTAATCATTTTTATATAAACTCTTTTCATATAGCCAATTCTTAATGATATTAAAGTCATAAATCTTTAAATAACTCTAATTTTAAATGAGACAAATTTTCTCTTTTTTTTTACCTCCTAACTAACTAAACTTATAATCAAGCTTGTCAGATTTGAATGATTATTGTTGTTTTATATACTTCACAATATTTTAAATTATGAAATTATACCTGATTTTTTTTTTTATTTCCAGAGTTTTTCATTCAAATAATGGGAAAAAATTATTAACTACTGTGCAAATTTTTTTTCATTAGTAACTATCTATAGAAAAATTCAAATCAAAAAGTCAATTATTTTATTTTAAAATATTTGAATGCTATTTATTTTTATAAATAACATGACGTCAATATGTATTGCTAATTAAAATTTGAGTATGAATACTTTCAAATTTTGTCTTCTTTTTACATTAAATGAACATAATATAAATTAAAATAAGCAAATAACAACTTCGTAATGTATATATTATATTTACTCTACGTGTTAAAACTGTTTATTTAAAATATATATTATTATATATTTTCATTCCTTGTATTTGAATAATTTTAGGCTTCAATTAAAATCATGTGCTAAAAGAAATAATATTTTATAAACATTTATATATAAATATATATTATGCTAAATAAAAAAGAAATTTATTTTTCCCGTTATGAATGTGCCACCGTACATTAATTATTTTTTTCATATATGTCTAAATCAACGAGCAGTACCTACCTACTGTATAATATGTGGTTTGGTAAAAGTCTCATTTATATCAAGGGAAATTGAAAAAAATCAGTTTTTTTCCAATTAATGGTAATACGACGAACAGTCAGAATCGGCCTATTTCAGTACCACCCCAGCAGGAAAAAAAAAACATCATTAGTAGAGTATATAGTATTCTAATCTTTGGAGAACACCCTTGGGTTATATATTTAAATATTGTTAAACTCATCATTTTTAATGAATCTATCAAGTCATTCATGGTGTTGACTATATAGATTGGTGAGCTGGCATGATAGCTGCTACCGTCTGCTTCTGTTTGCACGGAGCTTTCACGTTCTACTGCCCGTGGATTTCAATCGCAAGATTTTTTTTTCTGCTTAAAGTTAGGAAAAAGAAGAACTCATTCGATTCATCCTAATGTTTGGAAATAGAAAGAAAAAAAAAGGAAAGAGAGACGGAATAGTGAAAAAAGAAAGAGTTTTTTTTTATTCATAAAAAAGGAAGATAAAATTAATTGAGAAGAAGAGCTATGTTGGTAGGGAAATGGAATGATGTGGCGATGCTATAAAATAAACCTCCCCTTTTTTTTCTCTCTCCCTCTCTCTCTCCCTGTCACTCTCACTCTGTCACTCTCACTCTGTCACTCTCACTCTGTCACTCTTTAATACCGATTACCTTTAGTTTGCATTATTGAGTAACAAAATTTAAATTTAAAATATAAACAGTTCAGATGCAGACACACACCGAAGAAAATCGTTAAATCCACAAATCATTAAATTATAAAATTACTGCATCAAATTTCAATTTCCCTTAGATCTTATATTTATGACTTGAATTAATTTCTTTTCTTTTTCTTCTTCTAAAAAAATACAAGAATTAATTGATTACACATACTTTAAATTGTCTTTATATAAAATAAAAAAAGGCCTCGATTAATTTGTTTTTTATGCAACGAACTGTATAACAAAAAACTAATATATTTTCATTTCATTATAAGATTGACAAAAAGAAAATTAAGTTGCTATATATAATGTTAATTATCTTCCAATTTATTACTAATTTTCATTTTAATATAAAAAAATGCATTGTTTTATTTTATTTTTTATTTTTATTTTCTTTATTCAAACTTTTTCGATTGTACAAGACAACATATGTTCATGTCAAAAAAACTTAATATTAACAAACATACATAACATCAAAACGCAACACTTTATAAATATAACAAAGGAAAAAAATAAGTATAAAAAAATGAACCACAATATTAACAAAAAATATGAACCAGGTTTTAAATCATAAGGATACAATACTCTCAGGCAATTTATTGCTCTCAAAAGCTTTAACTGAATAGAACTCTTTACTTATAAGGACATTTTTTAGCTTTTTTCGGAACAATTTACAATCATTTATATCTTTTAGGCATTTTGGCAGAAATTCATATATTTTGGCCGTTTGATACATTGCACAAGATTTGTATAAGTTAGAGTTCAATTTGTCTGTAACAACATTGGATTTATTCCTGGTATTGTAATTATGAACATTATCATTCTGCAAATAAAGGTTAGGGTGGGATTTTTTAAATGAAGCACAGTTTAAGATGTAAATAGACGGAACAGTGAGCATATTTAGATTTCTAAAATGAGATACACAGGACTGTCCCTTGGGCAGCTTTAATATAGTACGGAGAGCTCGTTTCTGCAAAACAAAGCATCTATTTAGTAGGGCTGCCTTACTTCCCCAGTGAATAATACCATAAGCCAAATGGGAGTAAATATATGCATAATAAATAGTTAAAAGAGTTTCCACTGAAACATGGTTTCTGATAGTATATAACATAAAATTTGCTGAATTGATCTTTTTGCATACTGAGTTTACGTGCACACTCCAATCTAAACACTCGTTAACATGCAGACCAAGAAATTTAACAGACTCAGCTCTCTTAATGGTTTCATTACAAATTTGCAATAAGTAACTATGACTTGGAATTTGACGAGATGAGTGAAACTGTATAAACTCCGTCTTAGATATGTTAAGGATGAGTCTATTATCATTACACCATGATAGTATCTCGTTTATAGTTAATCTAGCTTTACGTACAAGTTCGTCTTCAGAATCAGCCGTAACTATAGCTGTGACGTCATCTGCATATTTAACCAAGACAGCACTAGTTACATGTTCAGGTAAATCATTTGTGCCAGTGTTAAAAAGGGTCGTAGAAACCTTCCCTCCTTGTGGCACCCCTAAATTAACTGGCAATTTATTAGAAATAAAAGAAGAACAGTGTCCATCTAATATAGCATTAACCTCGACATATTGTTGCCGATCTGTCAAATAAGAATCTATTAAATTTCGACTATTTTCTTCAATTCCAATGTTATCAAACTTATGAAGAATAACATTTTTATTTAAACTGTCAAAAGCTTTTGACAAATCAAAAAATATAACAAGGCAGAATAGGTTTTGGTTCAATGCTGAATGAACATAACTTAGGAGATCAAACATGGCAGTATCAGTGGAGCGATTTTTTAAAAATCCATGCTGACAAGGGGTTATTAAATTATTCTCAGTCCTATAATTAGTAATTTGATCATCCATTGTTCCTTCAAGTAGTTTAGCAAATACAGATGAATTCGTAATTGGTCTAAAATTATTAATGACATTTTTTGGTCCTTTTTTATGGTTTGCATATACTTTCGATGTTTTAAGACAACTTGGAAAAACACCCTCCATAATTGAATGATTGATTAAGTTTGAGAGAGGGGTGGCTAATACATGAGCACAATATTTAACAACAGTATATGGAACCTCATCAGGACCAGCGGCAAGTTTATTTGGTAGAGATTTCATGCGATTTAAGATATAAGCAGGATCAATAGTATTAAATTTCAATGTATTCATCGTTTTAGATTGACTATTGCAATTATTAGGATTATTTAAATTTAGTGGAAGAAACCTATCAGAAACCATGCGTTCAACTGTGTTTACAAAGAAGTCATTAAATAAATTACTTATCAATACAGGATCAGAAATAGTAACCCCATCCGTGCAAATTTCAATATTGCCTTGACTAGATGAGTTCTTTTTCGTTTTGCACTCTGTATTAATAACTTTCCAGGTAGCTTTGATTTTATTAGTAGCTGTTTTTATTGCTAGATTATTTTCATTAATAATTGCAGAGGAAATATTTTGCCTGTGCAATTTTAGTTTGTCTTTATATTCAATTTCTTGGGAAGGATTATTAAATTTTACATGATTATGAAATTGTTTTAGAAAAATGCTCTCTTCCTTAAGATAAGGGTTTTTTATAATCCACAAAGGTTTTCTTCTTTGACAATTTATGATTTTTTTAACTTTAGGAAAGGACTCATTAAAATTATAAAGAAATATTTCAAGAAAAATAGACCATCTTTCATCAGAGCTTAAATAAGGATTAAACAAACCCTGCCATTGTTCACATAATAAACGCATTAGAAAATTGTCCATATTGCACTTATCAAAAACACGTTTAAAAATTACTTTATTTTTAGTTTCATGGAATTTACTGTTCTTAATACATAACTTTAAAGTAACTACGGTGAATTTGTGATCTGATAATGTTGTTTTATTAGTCTGAAATTCTGAAACAATATCAATATTACTTTTAATTATATGATCAATTAAAGTTGAAGTTTTATTTGTTTCTCGAGTAGCGAGAGTATTAATAACTTCAAGTTTAAAAGAACTTAAAATATCTCTGTATGACAATGTAACTGTATTATTTATGAATAAATTAAAATTAACATCCCCTGCAATTATGAAAAAATCATTTTTATTTTTACAGCATTTATATAACTTTTGGCAAAGCATTTCAAATTGAATTAAAAAAGGTTTAATATTTTTTTCATTAATATCAAGTTTTTGGACATTTTTCATTTTTTTAGTTATATCTGGAGGTCTGTAAATTGAGGAGAAGTATATATTTGTGTCATTATTGATACTTAATTTAGCAATACAACATTCAAAAACCGACTCAGTAGATTTGACTTTAATATTATGTATATTAAAACCAATGCGTGCCAGAATGAGTACTCCACCACATTTTTGGACAGTTCTACAATAATATGAAACAATAAAATAATTTTTAAAAGTAACAGTAATAATTTGGTTTTCATCCAGCCCATGTTCACATAAAATAATTATATCACAATTTTCATTTTCCAAGAAATATTCAAATTGTTTTAATTTATTTTTTAAACCTGGTAAATTTAATTGTAAGATTTTGAAGTTATGTGGGGCTGAACTATTCGTTATATTATGTTTTTTTCGGTTTAATTGACTTAGCGGAGATATTACTAACAGTACTACGTGGTCTTAAATTTGGAGGAGAGTGCAAATGTCCCTGAGAACCAAATTGGTTAGTAGTTTGGGATGTTTGCCAATCAATTAGATTTGCAGTGCTATTTGAACTCTGATTTTCAATAATTTCTATATCATTTTCAGGTAAAGATTTGGAAGTGACAACTTTATTTGAATTTTTAGATTGCTTTGCAATGTTCTCAGCATTAGCTTGATCCTTGGACATTAAGTCATATGTAAATTGTTCTTTTTTTGAAAGTATATTTAATAAAAATGTTTTAAGTCTAGGATTCAGAGCATTTAAATCAATAAAATCAGTTTGAATCTCAGAATGGACTTCACTGATACCTGGTTTACATGTCATATCATGTCTGAGACCCTGGGTACGAGGGTCGTCTTTTTCCACAACAGCCTCAGGAGCAGGTGCTGGCATTCCGTCGTTCTCCGGAACGAGGCCTGACTCCTCGCCCGGGGTGTTGCCGTCGTTCGCCGAAGCGAGGCCTGACTCCTCGCCCGGGGAAGTGCCGTCGTTCACCGAAGCGAGGCCTGACTCCTCGCCCGGGGTGGTTCCGTCGTTCACCGGAGCGAGGCCTGACTCCTCGCCCGGGGTGGTACCGTCGTTCACCGAAGCGAGGCCTGACTCCTCGCTCGGGGTGGTACCGTCGTTCACCGAAGCGAGGCCTGACTCCTCGCCCGGGGTGGTACCGTCGTTCACCGAAACGAGGCCTGACTCCTCGCCCGGGGTGGTACCGTCGTTCACCGAAGCGAGGCCTGACTCCCCGCCCGGGGTGGTTCCGTCGTTCACCGAAGCGAGGCCTGACTCCTCGCCCGGGGTGGTGGTCATCACCATCTTCACGGCTGGCGCAGGCGGTCCCTTCGCTTTTACTGTGTCAGCAGTGACAAGTGGTGGGCGGGAACTTTCTAACGAGGTAGAAGTCTGTCGTTTCTCAGAATTTGCATGAACCACCAGGAGGGAAACAGGAGGGACACCAACGGTATTAGCAGTTGCTAGTGATGACTTGGCCGACTCCTCATAGAGTTCTTTAGGTGACGTCTCACGGTTGTTTGGTTTCCACCCATAATATGCTGTAATTTCAATATCCAAATCTTGGAAAATTGAAATTATATCTTTTTTAATAATAGACCAATCAAAACCATCCAGCCCACAAGCTAGTCGTGGGATAGCTAGTTTTTTAATTTTTAAAATCTCACAAGATTTTCTAAGGTTTTTTAGAGCAGAGAGTATATTTGAGTGTTCAGGAAGCTGGTTATGAACAGATTTTGTTATGATGTAAAAAATATATTTACCCTCTACTGATAAGACAGCTACTTGACCAACTGTCTTAAGTTGACTTTTCAAGAATGGAACTTGACCATACGTTTTCCTTACTTTTGATGCGACACCACGTGTCATTTTGAATTTTTCATCCACGCAGTGAGCATATGACGTACCAGATGGTGACTCGAACATATTACCTTTTATTTCAATAAAATTAAAGTTCTTATGTTTGCTAATCGTTCGAGTAGTATTGTTTGTATTTTGTCGACGAAGTCGATTTGTTCTGCTATCCAATTCCGGAAAAGATTCAGTACAGTCAAGTGGTGAAAATCTATTTGTTAATGGAAACGGCGATCCCCAAGGGTTGTTTTGAGTTTTATGGGTGTGAGTCAAAAAGTCCTGGCCTCGACGATGCTGCTGATTGTGCCGCTGGCGGTGTTGGTTTTGACGCGCATCGAAGTATCCGCGCGACTGCTGCTGTTGCGGCCGCTGCTGCCATTGCGGCATTCGAGCGAACGACGTCAGCTGCCCGCGCTGAGATGGGCGGTGTGTTGAGTGCTCAACATTTCTCCAAGGCCACTGTGATTGACTCACCGGCCTGTCAAAATTTGTTGTTTGACGAACACGTTGCTGTTCTATTTTTTCCTGATCATAATAAATATTTGTAGATGGTATTTCATTTTTTTGACTCACCATAGTTTTAATTTCTTGCTTAAAATCATTTAATATATCTTTAATATTTTGTTGCATCACCTTGTAGATTGGATGTGATGTAACATCAAATGTTGAATTACAATTATTAAACAATGAAGCATCATTATAAGATTTGTCACTATAATTATTATTATTCTGCTGATTAAAATTCTCCGATGTATTTCTAGCAGGTGGTGGCCACTGCGGCACAAGTCGAACATTTCGTTGTATTCCTGGCGTAGTGAAGTGAGGCGAGGCACGCATGGAGTAGTGGCCCGCCATGACGTTGTTCTCCATGAACTAAACACACTTTTATTCCAGTTAAAACACACTAAATACACGATTGTAATATTTCACTTGATGATAAAGAACTTCAACTTTCCGATGAGCGACTTTGTAAGTTGTTTTGAGATGTAATAATACTTAATTTCTCAAAAAATTATGTAGCACGATAAGAAAAAAAAAGTATAAACATACTTTTAAATATAAAAGTATGTTTATACTTTTATATTTAACATTTTTATTCTTTTATAAAAATTCAAGACAAGAAAAAAAATATATCATCACCTTTTATGTCAGACACACTTCAGTATTAAGATTGAGATCTTGATGCCAAATTAAAAACGTGGTCCTAATAGGAATGAGACGGAGAGAGAAGACACATCCAAGCGGGCGTGGGAGAGGAACCAAGTGAGCTTGTGAGATGATGAGATTGCGATAAGATGGCTTCTCAGCCTCTCACAGGAGCACAAGAAGAAAAACGTAAAGGATTTAGACCATCTCATCAAAAAAATAAACCTTCCACAAGTAAAAATCGAACTTCCTATATTTTAAAACTTACAATTTTTTATTTAAATATGTTGCACCCTTATATTTGATTGGTTAAACCAATGAAATGTGAACATTGATGACGTCATAGTATTATACATGATGTGATTTTTCATATATATTTTATGAGAATCATCTTTTTTTGCCTTTTCTATCTCTCCTTCAATGCTGGACTTTATTCATAATGAGGCCAGTTTGCTTACCAGTCACACAGCAAGAGGTCGTGAACTGAATGTGCTATACTCTCTTTTTACCTCCCGCCTTATCGAACCTTTTCTCTATATCCCCTCCATCTACCCTTTCTATATACCATTTCAGGTTTAAAAAGTAGAAGACTCAAAAGGAAATTATACCACCTTAACTTTATACTCAATGCCATAATTTTAACATCGCTATGGGGGGTTACTTCATCTATACTTCTTATCCTCTCAGAAAATTCTCTCGTATATACAATCTAAATTATTCAATGCTATCGTATATACCAAAATGTGTCTGAAATATCTTTTTCAAATTCATCACACGTGTTGAATTATACTCATTTTATAAAAGATATTGAGAATCTAAAGAATATTTTATAATCATCTCTTTTCTTTTTCATGGAATATAATTATTTTCAATTTTTTTTTTATAATTAAGTTTATATGGAACTCGTTTTAAGTAATAATATATGTGAATTTTATATTTTAAACAAGGAATAACATGAAAAATTATTGAACAAATTTTACATCATATTATATGATTATAATCAAGTAATTTGATACTTCTGTATTTAATTAAACAATTTTATCATAGTAATTGAATTAATTTGTTTTAAAAAAAAAACTACAAAAAAAAAAAACATGACAGTCGAATAATGTATAATTATAAAGCCGGATTCAGATGGTGACAACTTCGATGCGGCGCGACTTCAACGTAAAAGCCGTGAAATCCTATGTGACGAGCGAATTCGCCGGATATCGCGTAATTACGATCGTAATTACGATGCTCTTTTTCTTTAAATCTCCCAATATGGCCGCCAATGGATGTTACGGCAAGTGCGCATTATTTGCGTCACGTCGCAGGCTGAAAATTCGTCCATGAAAATCCACCTTAAAGAAAATAAGTTTATAATTATGGAGTATGGACTATGGACCTCATTTTTTTTATTGCGGAAATGGATAGAGCGTGCAAAGTTATGCTACCCTGATTTTTTTCAGATTTTTTAGAGCCCGGGAAGTATTTTTAAAAAATTATTGAAAGTTCTTTTTGTGACGTCACAAGACGCCGCTCCTTAAGAAAAAGATAGGACTTTCCGCCGCGTGACGTCACAAAAAGGACTTTCAATAATTTTTTAAAAATACTTTCCGGGCTCTAAAAAATCTGAAAAAATCAGGGTAGCATAACTTTGCACCCTCTTTCCATTTCTGCAATAAAAAAATTGAGGTCAATACTCCATTGTATTAAATGAACGCTGCTTTTTCAATTTTTGTTACTATAGCATGTATGTAACATATATTGATGTGGGAGAATGACATTTACTAAACATGGCTGGCTTTACAATTGCGCATGAGAGACATTTGGGACTAGCTCTAGAGCCTACCATCACATAAAAGGCAGCAGCAAGAATATAGCTCTGTTTCCTCTGCACTCCCTTCGCCACAATAAATTAATTTCCATAATTACACATAAGAGGTTTTAGACATGAAGTGAGCATCTAGACTTATAGTGCGCTGAATACGATGCTTGAATGTTTATTTTAGAAAGAGACCAAGTTGTTCCAGGATACCAAAGTAAGTTACTTAGTTGACTTGCTACTCGTAATTCAAAAGTTTCTCCTAACTGTTGTCGTGAAACCTTACTAAATCGATTCTATAATACAGACATTTTGTGGTATATACCTGTTTACAACATATGTAATTATATATTTTATTTAAAATAGTCTTGTAGCTTAATTAATTTACTAAATATTGTCAAATCACGACGTGAAACTTGAAACTGAACAGTAATAATTTAAACACGAGATTTAATTATATAAATTAGTTTCAATTCCACTTGACATTTAAGGTCAACAATGATATTATAAACAAAGCTTGTAACGAAAGTGATTTTGTACATTATAAAAAGTAAGTCAATATTTAAAATATTTATTATATCGATACAATATTCGATACAATGTTACGAAGAGAAATGTAGCAAAAATTCCTTCTTATCAAAGTTTTGTACCATTCCTATATAGATTGAAATTCAAGTCTTGTCGTATTTCTTCTTCCTCTTGAAGAATTTCTCGCCAGTCTCTCTGGCATGCCAAGGATGAGGGGGTCAGGGGGATTCGGGAGGGGGGGGGGGGCATCACGTCAGCCACCAAGCCATGCTTTTCCGCCGGACACGACGTGCCCATGCACTCACCCGAACAACGTGCACGGGTCACTATCGATACATCGAATGAAAATAAGTCACATGGACAAGTCTGAATCGTATATTAATAAAATATGTTTTAAAAATTAGGAACCAAAAAAAATGGAAAAAAACTCAAGGTCCTCTAAATTTACAAATATACAATACAAATTTTTAGCAGGTTGTCCGCTGGGTCTATTTGTAATTCAAATGTTGAAAATTTTACAATAAAAATCCAACTTGCCCTAGTTTTCCTGGTAACCCATAATTTTAAAAAAATCACGTGCGTACTATTAATCACTTGCTTTGTGATATATTTAGTATTATTTTTGAAGTTGCTAGACTCTAATGGACCGATTTATCTTCCCATCCATTTTATTAATGTTTTTCGATTTGGACAATCATATATATAAAGACTTTTCTAAGCTAAAACAATTTATCTTCTAAAAACTGATATCTGACTTAATATCAATTTAATGTAAAATATTTTTCTATGATTAAAAAAAAAGTTAACCTTATAGTATAAAAACGATTATAAGTTGTTGAAAAACGATTCATGCAGCAGCTATTATAGTCAGCATGTGTGCTAGTATAAAGAGAAGAAGAAGTATAGACGAGGATGAGTGTTTTGGCTCTTATCCAGGACTGACATATGCCGGGCATCGATTTAGGTATGAGGAGGAAGAAGAGAAATGCTTGCCTTATTCTCCCGCATACGGAGTTAGCTATAGCTGCTGCTACTACTGGCCCCCTTGTTATATAGCTTGTTCAAGCCGGGGGGCTGCGGCTACGGTGGCTTACTCGGTTTTGTGGGTGGTCACGCGCACGCCATCTATTTGCCAGCATGCTCACGTGTCCCCTCCTCTATACCTTCTAGGCTGAGCTGCCACTGTCACCAGGACCACTTATCCCCAGGCCCTTCTTGCCTGACCTGACCTCGCAATTTCACCGCCTGCCTGACTCATCCCACTCTTAATCAAGGTGGAGAACGTAGTGGTGAGCATGTACCACCAATACCACAGTGTTCAAGCGAGAGATGCCCTACATATCAAATTGTACCCATCACTTTATTTTATATACTGTACGAGTAACGTCTTATCTGTTCATTATGAAATATTGGGGGGCATTCACAAAGCACTTTAACCCCAACTTTAGCCCCAAGTTTTATCCCTGGTACTAAATATGGTGCTAAACAAGGGGCTAACCATGTCTAGCTCCTAGTTTAGCACCATGTTTAGTATCAGGGATAAAACTTGGGGCTAAAGTTGGGGTTAAAGTGCTTTGTGAATGTCCCCATTATTTTTTATTGTGCGTGTTGACTATATATAATAAATATTAAATAAAAAAATTTAGTTATTACTTTTAATATTTAATGCTACTCTCAATATTGTATAATTATAATGAAAAAGTATGCAATAAGTATTTTTTTACAGCATATATATTTGAATTTGTGTAATATTGCAAAAATAAGCCATTAATACAATTCATTTACTTCAATTTTTTTATTAAAAAAACAAGCGTAGTAAATAAGTAAAATTCTGTTTTTTTTTTTTTTTGTTTTTTTTCTCTCGTTTAAAACTAAAATTTCAAAACTTTTTTTCTTAAACATTAAACTTTGCTGCGTATAGCTTAAAAAAATGTTGAGACAAAAGGTTTTCTTATTGCCTGCAGGTGTTACACATTTAAATTAAATATTTAAATCACTTCTTGATTGTTTTTAGACCCAATTGTTCACATTGTGCTCAGCTTTTTTTTCTATTCTTGACTGTATTGCTTGAAGGCTCTGTGCAAGAACGGTACGCTTGCGTGCTGCGAGGGTGGGTGGGAAAACGGGAGGATTCCTCGCACCTTTATTTCAATGCAGTTTACGCCTGAGGATACTAAAAATTTGCAGAAAAATAAAAAATTAAAAATTGTGACATTTAAAAAGTAAATATATTCTTAAAAAGAGTTAGACTTACATGTTTATTCCAGATTTTTATTGTTGAAAGTCAACTCAAGTTTGACATTTTTGTTAACTTGAAATTGTACTTCGCAAGTACGCAAAAAAAAAAAAAAAAAAACTTACAAATATCATAAAAATATTTTTAGGAGTTCAGACTTTTTGCAATGGACATTTTTCAATCACTTCTATTGTATTCATAAGTTAAAATTTTTGTACAGCAATATTTTGGTTAAAAGTTGAATTCTTACCAAAAGTTGAATATTAAATTTGTCACATTTTTGGGTAGTTTATATACGTAATATTATTCTGCATGGAAAAAAAAAAAAGAAAGAAAGAGTTGAATTCTTATCTTGTATGATTTTATAAAATGAATTTCTTTTATAAGCAAACTTTTTTTTTACCATATTTATATTCTTATTCAAAAAGTTTATGTAAACAAGTTAAAAATTGTGTGTAGAAAAGAAAAAAAATATATATTATTGGAGTCAGCAAACTTTTTTTTTGTTTTTTTTTTTGTTTACAGTTTATAAACAAAAGTGGTCAGCAATAGGAGTTTTGTTTTTTGTTTTGTTTTTGTGGTGCCTGGAAAGTGCAAATTGAGATGGTTGGCAAAATGTTCCAATACATCAGAGAAAACATAAAACAAACAAGCAAGAAATGGAGGAGACAATTTCCATAACTCCCACCACCCACCTAACATGCCTACTGCCAAGGGCTGCCAAGAGACGAGCATAGAAAGAGACTACTTTTCCCCCCCTCCTTTAGCTCAAAACACCGCTGGAGTTCACAGCTCACCAGTATATGGCAAAATTGTTACGCATATGAAATGACCCTCATGACACAACAAAGCTTATATTATATACTATATTTTTGAATTCAGGAAAGAAAAATATAAGTTATACCATTTATTTCTATATATATATATACATAAAATTGAAAATAAAGGTTTTTAAATTAAAATTTACAACTCAAGCAATATGTTGAAACATGAAATGTTCTATTTTTTTTCCTCTTTCCTTACCTTTGGTATAAAGAAAATTTTCTATCATACTATCGTTGCTATTCTATTTTTTTAGGCTAAAGATTTTTTTTCTCTTTGCTTCTACTAAGGAAACAGGTAACGTGGTGCTTTGCTGATCTTTAAGCTGTAGCACCGTATAAAAGCTTCTTTTCAGAGACGTTGTAGGTACCAGCAAGCCTGCTCTCTCTCTCTCTCTTTCTCTCTCTCTCTCTCTCTCTCTCTCTCTCTCTCTCTCTCTCTCTCTCTCTCTCTCTCTCTCTCTCTCTCTCTCTCTCTCTCTCTCTCTCTCTTATAGCTAGCTTGCAATGGCGTAGCTTATTAGCATCAATGTTTATGACATCAACACAGCGGCAGCGAAGCGTCTTATACGGGCACATAAAAGAAAAGACGCTCAGGCAGCCCTTTTTACTTTTTTTTTTTTAGGCTCCATCGTATCATCGACTTTTTTTCCCTCTTTTCCATCGTTTCCTCGCTATATGTACAAAATATACTAAAGGGGTTGTGTCAGGGGGTAGAGGGGTGCAATCCCTGGAGGTATGTCGCAAGCCCGAGGCGGAGGATCAGAGGTGCCAAGCAAGCAGCAGACTCATACCGTAGAGGGCGCGTTACTGAAAGAGAATTTACAGAAAATAAGCAGATTTTATGTCAAAAGATACAGCTTTAATAATTAAAATTATAAGAGAAATGTCATGAAAGAATAAAAGTAGATTTACTTTTATAATATACCGTCAAAAATAATTATTTTTACATTTAAATATAATACAGTTATATAAATATTGCAGTATGATTTCTTATAATGCAATAATTCTAGAGTGGAAATATGAAATAATTTTTTTGTGAGTATAAAATGTATAAAAAAGAAATTTAAAGATAAAAATCACTTACAATGTATAAGCCAATATTTCTGAGCCATGTCACACAGTGATGCTGTCACTCTTTTGATAAAGCCATTTTCTATGTTGCTCGGTGTAGAGCTTGAAATTGCCTTAGGCTTATGCTCGGGTGGTATCACAGAATCGAGGCTGACATTGCGCCCGAGGCCGAGACGGCGACGCCGCGTGATTACTTGCAGCAGATATAGTCAACTCTCGCGTTTTCTTCAAATATGAGGCAGTAGCACTACCAACAGATTGAATTGCCAGACCCAGCAACACAATTTCATTGAACAAACTTGCAAACAATACTACCAACTTCCAATCAACCATAAAAATATTCTAAGAAAAATCATACTATTCTTGTTTTTATATTGGTTTTTCCTTTTACTATATCCAAAAATCCTATTCGCAAACATATAAATATTTGGTTTGTTTTAAACTTGTTATAAAGATATAGGTTAGATTTTTTTGGATTTTTCTGATTTGAACATGGCTTTTTTTACATTACAGATTACATAGTCAGATTGTAGATCCATCATAAAAATAGAATTATTTCTGTGAACACAAATGTCAATATTCTTCATCGAAGAAAGGGAAAAAAAACATTTTGTATGTAGTTGAAAAAAATGGCACCCTTAAATTACAACTTAGAAATTTAGTGACTATTTTTTTTTATATATATATACTATGCTTGATGCCAAGTATATTTTGAAGTTTCCATTACACATGATTTAAATTGTCTTTTATAAAATTTGAGTGATGACATAATATGTTTATCTCTCAATCACTTAATTTTATGATAATCACAAATGAAAATAACTCATATTCTATAATAATAATCTTAAGTCCAACTTACACTTATAGTTACATTATAATATTACTGAAGAAACGTTGGAACTTCATTCTGAATTATCTATATTAACAACACTGTCTACAATAATTATGCTCCTATTGACTAAACTCAAATGAAGATATAACCAAAACAAATGAGCATTGATTACATTATACTAAAACCACGGTTACATGAGCATTTACATGAGCATTGAATATATTATACTAAAACCACGATTACATGTTACAGTAAATTAAGATATAATTAAAACACACGAGCATTGATTACATTGTACTAAAACCACGGTTACATGAGCATTGATTACATTATACTAAAACCACGGTTACATGTTACAGTAAATTAAGATATAATTAAAACACATGAGCATTGATGACATTATACTAAAACCATGGTTACATGTTACAGTCAAACCGATGAGCGCGAGCATCCTGAGCAGCAGTCAGCCTCTCTCCGCGGACCGCAAGTACGAGCTGGTGTGCCAGGCCGTGGGTTCGAGACCTCCCTCTAAGATCTCGTGGTGGAAGGACAACAAACGACTCGAAAATTACGTCGAGATTGTGAGTATACATTTTTTTAATGGAAAATTGCCACGCCCTCTTCATATTTATGTCACAGAGAATATATCCCAGATTCATCAGAAGATATAATATATGTAATGCATGGCCTTCCACAAATAAGCTAACAAATTTAAACCTGAATATCTTGCTAGCTCACGTATTTGAGTACCTTGTTCGGAAATCTACATTTCATTTTCAGATCACTGCCCCTGCTACATATTATGTAACTTACTCCATTTAAATGCTTAACAAGTTGCCTAGCCTCAAGGGGAGATTTAAATACCAAGTTAGACAGATATTTAAAATGTTTGAGAGAACAGTAATATATTTTGGTATTACATTTATCTTATTTTTATTACACTATATTAGCTCATCAAATAAATAGTTCATTTAATGGTGCAGTTAGGAAAATCGTAAACTTCATGAAAGCAAGCAACTGGTTGCATGTTAATAACGTTCTCTTCGTTCTACAATTTGTCGACGTTACAAATCAACGGATAATTTTAACTGTACGTTCAAGTTTTTCTAGTGAGATAAAAAGTAATTAAACGAAGTTTCTAATTAAAGTAAAAACTGTTGTAAAATAGCTTAAGAGCATTATTTATCGTGACAAATCATGATGTATTTTTTTAAGGAGTAGTAAGGTTGCACCGGCATAAATGATTAACTTGGTTTCATACAAAACATTATTATAGTCATTTTTGCATACGAATTTCCAGGTATAAAACAAGTAACTCGGATTCGCGTCAAAATCGAGTTAGTAATTTTTGCATCCTTGAGTTATAAATTGAAGTAAATTCATTTAGAGTTTAATGAGCAGTGTAGTTATTTATGTAAAAAAGGCAGAAAAATAGGAATAGGAGTTTTTTATTTAAATTAAGTGGGAAAAAAAATCACAATAAGCTGACAGCATGCAATTTCTAAGGAATGTAGCAAAAAAAAAATCTTAAAATTATGTTTATGCATACAAGTCACTGTAAGTCAATTGATGGGAGAAAAAAAAAGGCAATGGAAAATTGTGTAAAGGAATCATTATTAACATGCATTTTTCATTATATTAAAAGTTCCGAATCCATCAGTAATTTTTTATCTTGACACTTAATTGTCGTTAGTTGAATCGATACGCAAGTTGAATCGTGATTATACGGACGTGACTTGCTTCAGGCAGCATCTGTGTGTACAATCCCGTGTTTGTGTACAGGTGTCGGGTGACGGGAACGTGACTACCTCGACGCTTGTATTCACGCCCACCATGCAAGACCACGAGAAGAGCCTCACGTGCCGAGCTGACAACCCGCGCGTGCAGGCTGGGGCAGAGGAGGACACGTGGAAACTAAACGTCTTCTGTGAGTAGCAAACAACCTCATTCTTAGTGCCAGCTTTACGTAAATAAACGGTCGAGGTAAAAAATTAAGGGGTATTAAAAAAAACTATGTATTGGCAAAATAAATGAAAAAAATACATTCTAAACTGCAAAATTTTCAGATTTTATCGATAAAAAATAAACATAAACTTAAAAAAGGTGTTTCACATCTTTTGTAAAAAATTTTTATAGTAACCTTATACCTGAATGTATTCGTTTTTGATCACCAAGATAGCTGTAAGTCATAAAATAATCAACTTAACATTAGTAAAACTATACAAGCGAAATTATTTTAGACTAGTTTAGACATAGCTTTCTTGGATTTCGTTAATGGAACCAAATACATAATCAAATAATATAGTTCTGTCAACTAGTTTGAAGGTATATTTTTAATTCAAATTATATGATCATGCAATGTAGCTATCAATCACTAAGGCTAATTTAATTAGACAAAATTGATTTGATATGAAAATGACATTGCTTTGATAAAAATATCAATATTTAGATTTGTAAATTTCAAGCTACAGATAAATATAAAACCAATAACGTCATCACTCAAATTTGCGTTTTCATATCACCTTTGTATGACGTCACGTTTTGTTGTGCTGCAGTCGTGCCGGTGGTTCACCTGGAGCTGGGTTCGAACCTCAACCCAGATGATATTGAGGAAGGTGATGACGCCTACTTTGAGTGCAAAGTTCATGCCAACCCCTGGGCCTACAAGGTCGTCTGGAAACACAACGTAAGTAAAAATTACCCATTTTTTACGATTTTTTTCGTTTTTTGTACTCCTGCTGAAAAGTATATAGGATGAATGATTAAAGCATGATCATGTGGAGTAGAAGGATGGTTCAAAAATTTAGTTGCATGAGTATTTTTCTTACTGAAATTATTCGATTTTTTAATTTAATCGAATTAAAAATTTTTTATTTATTTTTTTTTAAATATTTTTTTTAATTTGTATTTTAAAAATAAATAATAACTCTGAAATGTTTTAGAATCTTAAAAGTTCGCCCTGTGCTGTTATTTATTTGTACAGTGATATTTTCCCAAAACATAGGGTGTAGTCCGTAATAAGTTCTGAACGTTCAGAACCTTCGATTTAGCGTTCCGAAATTATGTTCTGAATGTTCAAAACCATTTCCGAGGTTACCCGAAGTGAGTCAGATGAATTCAAAAAAGAGGTTCCGAGTGTTGCGAACTTTTCCTCCGAACTATCAGAACTAGAGTCAGCTGATCACAATGAAAGTGTTCCGTTATTTGATGTTCTGAAGTTAATGTTTTTGTTCAGAGTCAGTCCGTAATCTCTCAAATGTTCTGAACGTTCTGAACCTAATACGGAAGACACCCATAGATTACCTACCTGCAGCCACAGGGTAAAAGACAGTTTACAGTTATTTCTTTTTTATAGTGTTTCATTTCTTCATTATATTTAAAAAAAAAAAAAAGAAAAAAAACTTTAAAACTTATCTGTTGATACACAATATAAATAGCCTTACGGATAACTTGTCACTTGCCATTGTTGAGGCATTCCAGATAAAACTACAACTTTTTTTTAATCTTAAAACACGCAGTAAGTGTCAAAGCATATTCTGAGAATCTGTGCAGACGATACAAGGGCCCTTGTGTCATGTTGTGGATGGCTTTTGTCAACGGTTTGTTGTATCAGGTCCATACTGTAGTGGTCTAGAAATTTTACACTCCCCCAAGGACAGGAAGATTTGATAATGAACTCTAAGGCTGGTTAGACCGGTCTTGGATCGAATAAAATCCACCGGCAAGAAATGACAAGGCGCCAGTCGGGATAGTTGTTGAATTATTAGTTTATTTCTCAGTATTGTTGGGTGCTAACGGGGTATCCAATATAGACAGAGTTGATGGCCAGTGGATAGGTTTGTTTCAGAAGTTTAGTGTTAGGGATGACATGAGACGTCTGGCAGGCTAATGCAAGATTTTTTATTATTATTTATTATCAAGTTTCTTCTCTTTTTCTTAATTGATTTTCTAGCTATTCTCTTTTTTGCTCCCCACCCCACCACAATTAAATTACATTTATGATCCATAAATTCATTTATTTGTTTTGTCTCAACATTTTTATTTAAAAGTAATATTTAAATATTTTGAAAAATTAACTTTATATTTTAGGTATTCAATTTTCAATAGGAACCTCTCTCTTGTATCTTACAAGTTGTTACATTTTTTGAGGAAAAATACGACGATGGGCATAATTATACTGTATTATATATCATATTTGCAATCGTGAGTTTTTCTTTTTCATTTAATATTAATTTTCTCTTAGTCCTATAATATTCTTGCTTAAAAATAATTATGTAATTATTAATAACTAACATATTATACATTACGAAATTTTAAGCTCTTATAAAATGATATAGTAGTTTGTTATTTTATATTTTGTTTTCTGAGAAGAAGTCAATTTTGAATGAGGTAATTTAAGAAACTACTTACTTGGGAACACATGGAATTACTACATGTTTGAATACTTGAGTGTCTCATGTTACGTCATTGAAAATTGATGTACATTTGGTAGCAGAAAATCTTATATATATACACAAATGTGTACAAGACCAGTAAAAAAAAATTGAAGAAAGTTAAATTTTATATTTTCAGTGCATTTAATCAAATACTATTCAAAATGAAATGAATTATTAATGAACTTAAATTCCTCTTCAATGAAATTATAACATTTTCAAATTTATAAAATTATTTTTTTATATGCTTTATATTAATATTTTCTCCCCTGAATTTTATGAAGACTTTTTTTTTAGACTTCTTTGATTGCTTAAAACGACTGAAATATTCATATTCAAATAAAAAAAATTAGTAGCTTTTAGCGTAACTTTATAATATGATATCAAGACTTTAAAAAAAAAAAAAAAAGAAAAAAAAAAGAAACACAATTCATTCCATTTAAAATATAAGATGTAAATTTTTTGTGTCTTTAGCATATTGTATAAAATTCAAGAGTTTTTTAGTTTTTTTTTTATATATATACATAATCATATTATAGTATAAAAAATATAAATTGCTACATATTAAACATTTGACTGTGTATGTCAGTAAAAAATTGTTAAAATTAATTTTACCAAATGTCTTTTTGGTTTTAATATCATCAAAATGTTTAAAGGTCCAAACAATATATCTCACGCTCAGGTGCAAATTGCATTAGAGCTTATGATACGGTTAGATGTGATGTTACCACGAAATGAGGATATATTACCCGGTAAAAGCTGCGGCACTGAGCACCATACTGGCTCGGTTTATCTTCGTTTAGGCACACACACACACACAGTGCGCGGCGGCAATTGAGCGTCAGGGAGAGAGAGAGGCTCACACAGACACACATCTGCTGGAGCAAAGCCAGTGACTTGTTCCATCGCAACTGTAACGATAGCCACGCCCCCTCTGATCTCCAAAACTGTAATATTTTAGAACTTAAAATATTTTCACTTAAAAATCAATCCCCCTTTTTTTTTACTTTGATAGTAAGTTATATTAAATTTAATTTTATTTTAGTGAAATAAATTGAATAATATTTATTTTGAATGTACAAAAATCAATTTATTTTACTAATCAACGTTATACTATATTCAATATATTAACTATTACATTAAATCGATTGCATATATTTTTAAGTTTTATTTGTAGTTTATTTACTCAGTATTTATTTAAAGATCAAATCAATAATCAATAAAAAAATGTAGTTAAAAGTTTGTTGTGTTTATTTTTCTGAATTATTTTTAGTAAAATATCTTTGAATAAAATAACCAAAGAAAATAATTATGTTTTATATAAAATGAAGTTTTAGAACATGTAAACTGTTTTACAGAGGCATACATGACCAAAATGTGCCACAAAATACTAACCAATCAATCATAAACTGTTTTACTAAATAAAACTATAGGGTAGTAAAGATTGAATGAAATTTGAAAATAATTTTTTTCCACAAGATTAATTTATAACCAATTGTAAAGGCTAGGTTAATAAATAATTCGAGTTCATGTTCTATCATTAACAAGAGTAGTTAGTTGAGATGCTCACAAGAAATAGACAAATCAGGTTGAGTGATGACGGTCAGAGATTGCTGCTGCTGGAGCACAGCCAGATCCTCTTGTTCGCCACTGTATCCATGGTGCACGCTCTCCGCATAACTCCCGACCCTTCCAGGGGCCTGCAGCCCGGTCTGGATTAAGCTTCATTCTCCTTGCAAGCTCATTAAAACCCTAGCTGCACCAAGCTACTTCCTTAGATGACACTAAGCCAGATAGGCCATGAGAATAAGACTGGTTCTAATGAAGATAGTTGGTTATTACATATGCAACTAAATCCAGGTGACATTAAAAAATTAATTATTGTGATATATTACTTTTTTAAAGCATGAAATTTTAATATAATATATATATTATAAAATAATAAATGGTTTAGAATTTCCTTACTTTATAGTAAATTGATGAACATACATTTACTCCACTTGAGAGGAAAAGACGACGTTGGAAAGAGGTGTGGAGGGGGGGGGAGGGATGAATTTCTCATCTATGCACAGCTAGGGTCTACATTAGCTAGTAGATCTCTCTCTCTCTCTCTCTTTCTCTCTCTCTCTCTCTCTCTCTCTCTCTCTCTCTCTCTCTCTCTCTCTCTCTCTCTCTCTTGAAGCAAGCCAAGCAAAGGCTCACGCGTTGCTTTATAGTGAATATTGAATTTTCCCTTCATATATCACGTGTCTGACTCGTTGCAAGCAAGCAAGCTCTAAACTGCGGCCTCATTAATCTCTTTAATATTCCTGCCGGCCGTTTGACAAGACGCCTGCTAGAATAAGATTTGCCTGCCTGAGACGCCAGACCGTCTTATAATATACACCTCCCCAACCCCAACAGAATAAGATTCAACCCGGGACCCCACCCTCTTATACTATAACCTCCCGCTGGTTGCTAAGATGGTAGTATAAGGGTATATGGAAATGGTAAGGAGTTCCGTTTCTACCCTTTAAACCACACAAGATAACTGAAACATTAGGGTGAAGTAGTCAGAATATAACCTTCCGTTATGTTGAAAACCTTATGGTGTTACATTTATACATACATTGTAATGTTATTTGTGTTTAATATCGAAAATTTTATTAAATAACTTATTCTTGTCAGGTAAAAGTAATAAAGTTTATGTATATAAGAATGTTTGAAAGTTTTGTGTGTTATACATTGATCAATATATATTATGTATATATTTAACGTTCATATGGATACACACAAAACACACACAACAATATTATTGATTTTATTTATTTGAATAATTTATTTTAAAAAGTATGATAGTTAATAATATCATCATAAAATTATAAAAAAAATCTCAGCAAAACTAAACGTATTTTATTAAAATATATTTTTATTGTATTTTTCGTGCTCTTATATCAGATACTTGAATAAGGCCACCAAATTAAGTAATTATAGACCAGAAATACTTTATAATAACTTTACAGTACGTTCAAATAAGTTTAAAAATAATGCATTGTTTTTTAGTCAAATCCACAGTAAAAAAAATTGTTGTTTTGGGAGTTTCAAACTAATATCGTTGACAAAATTAATAACATGTAAATTAATTAAACTCAATTTTCCTTTTTTTTTTATTATTACGTTCAGTTCTATTCTGCCTTACAAAAAACAACATACCTTGACCATCTTCCTTTCACAGGGCTAACCGATAACGTCTTGGCCGATATCGTTTTCATCAAGCTTTCTATCAATCAAACTGGGATCAAGCTTTTGTCTCGTAACTTTTTTTCTCGAGGGTTTTGGTTATTTTCACGTGCGTCTTGGCGCGGTTTTCCATCACAAAGGAGAAATTTTCACCGTCATGTCTAGCTGGGGGGAGGTTGTGGTAGCGACTGCCCCCCGTGAAACACGATAAAAACTTCACAATGATGAATTACTTTTAAACGTTGTGTGGTGTGTTTTTTTACGTATAATAATATATTCACTATTATTTTGTTAGCTTCATATATTTTTTTAAATCTTTTATAATAACAATGAGATGCCACTTAAACATTCATGTTTGTTAAAGAATAGAAAGTGTGTTATAGACTGACAGATAGGGGGATGAAAAATAAAAATAGCTTTTGCATGCAAATTTTTTTGTTTGTTATTTTAGACAAGGGAAGGGATTTTCTAATCGTTTAAAAAAAAATAAATAAAGAATTATTTCCAAATACAATTTATACAGTGTTTCATGAATATATTTTATTGTTTTGTAAGAGCAGCAATGATGTTATAGTGATAAACTGATCAATTAAAATTTGGTACCTTTTATCACTACTTATAAAAAAAAAAAAAATGTTCAAATATTTAAATGATTTAGTAATCCTTGATTTGATAATTACGCTTCCCCTTGTATGTAAAGAAGTACGATATTACAAGTTCCCGATTAAAATTATTGAAGAAGGAAATTTTTAGTTGTTGCAAAATAATCGAAAAATCCCTCAAAAAAAAAAAAAAAGAAGAAGAAGTTTAAAGGTGGGTTCACATGGCAATTTTTATCATAATGCGAATAATGCGCTCTTTTTCTGTAACATCCATTGGCGGCCATATTTGGCAATTAAAAGAAAAAGAGCATCGTAATTAACACGATTCGTGGCGAATTTGCCGCCGCATAGGATTTCACAGCTTTTACGTCAAAATCGCGTCGCATCGCCGTTGTCGCCATCTGAATCCGGCTTAAGACCTACTCATGCAAATGATATATATATATATACGAAGTATTTTATGATTAAATTATATTTGTTATTGCTTTCCTATATACTTCAAAATTCAAACAACAGAAAATTTCCAACAAGGTCTAAGTTCAAAATCATGTCAATGAGAGCAATTTTTTTACAATTGTAACGCTAGATGGAATCTGTATAGAAAAAAAGTGATTTGTTTAAAAAGCTTGAATTTTCGCTCTCATTTTATTCATGAAGTGCAGTACGGTTGCTAAGCCTTGTTATCGTGTCAATCTCTCTCCTTCTCACATGCTGAAAATTGGTGCGCGATAAATTTGTCGCGCGGCTGCCGCCTGTTCTACACTGTTCGCCGCGTCGCGACAGCTGGCGCTAGCGGAAGGCGGCGTTATACAGCTGTTGCTCGGGGTATAGGCGCCGGATTGGGACTAGAAAATTTGTCCAACTGGAAGAGCATGGAACAAGTCACAACTCGCACAAATCCAAAAGCTACATTAAAATATTATCATTTTAATAATAATTTAACCTTTAAGATTTTGTGCTTCTTCATTGTCAAATTAATTTTTAATAATATCATAAATGTGTAAAATCAGTAATGAGAATAATATTTTACAAGTGTATGATTATTATTAAAAGCTTTAAAACTCGTATTTTTAAAGTTTAAATGACAATTATATTAAAATTTAATTAAAAATATTTATTTTTAACTATTAAAATAATAATGAAACTCATTTTACTTCACTCCTCCAACTCATCAGTCAGGTGCTATATACTACTACTACTACTACTACTGCTGTTTATACATATAATATTCTATCTTTGCTTCTGGTGTAATTTCTGTATATAGGCAGATGAGAGCGAAAGCGGAGTGATTATTATTGTTTCGTTTGAGTGACGCAAGGAATGAGATGGTTTGGCGGTGGGAGAACATGAGCGATAATTGCTCCCTCCTCCCACAATATGCTACCAGTATACGAGAAATGTGTTGGAATGGGGAACTAATTAAGAGGAAAAGCGGGATTTATCGTCTCGGATTTGGATCTTGACAGTGCGTGTTTATGAGGCCTGGAGAGTAGAAATGACGACGTGGAACAATATCTCCAGAGACCCAACAATACTAGAGCACTTTTCCTATTGTTAATGTGAAACCTCTTGCGTGTCAACCCACACGCTACTTCTCTCTTTCAATCTCTCTTCATCCTAGTCTAGGCTCAGCCTCTCTCTAGGATTTGAGAAATTTAATGCTGCTTTTGAATAATTATAATATATTCTATACAGAGTTTGAGTGGTTGAACCTTCAATATGAAAATGAGGAAATGTAGAAAATACGTAGTTTGACTGTCTGTTTTTATCATCGTAATGAACAACTTTCTACAGGAATTATTTCAGAATTATCAAAGTTAGTGTTGTCTAAACTGACTGTGCGTAACAATATGCATCACAGTTGAAATGAAATTTCAATTATGATGAATTATATTAATTTTATTTTAAGAATTTATCGATAAGCTAGGTAGATACTTGATAGCTAATGACGATTCTTGAAAATGCTCTGAAAGTTCTGAGAATTTGAATTAAAATCACAACAAAATATTTGTTTTTTAATTAAAGTAGTATATTTTTGTTATCGCAAAATACATTACTATTGAAACTATTCAATTACCTAATATATACTCACTTAATTTACGTATACCTACAGAGTTAAATTTAATAAACCCACACTACCATAGTTAAAATCAATCCTTTGAAAATTAAAGCATAAAATTACATTATACAATTGAAATATAATTATGTGCATTATTTCATTATAATTTCATGCAATTGCAGCATTATGCAGTCAAGCATATACTGTTGTATAGTGTTGACCAATCCGCCCTTATGCTGTGATTATAGGATCAATATTTACTGCCTGGTGAACCGTGCATGCATGCAACACGGATATGCATGTAGTAGGGTGGGTGTCAACAACATTGGTGCGAGCCTAGGCACCCGCTCACACAGATGAGAGTCACAACAAACATGCACACGCCTGCATGCACTTGTTCATACATGCAATTCAAATCATGTGTATTTTTGAATAATGTAGATAACATTTAACTTCTACAATTGTCAATATAATATTTATGTATGTATGAAATTTATAATTTTGTTTTACTACAGGTAGTAAATAAGAATATTATATTATTATATGATAATTTATAAATTCATATTATTAAATATGAATTTTAATTTACTTATAGTATGATTTATTAAATTTTATCACACAAAAAATATATATTCTTAGAAAAATGAAAGTAATTTTTTCCAGGAACTTCAAGTTATATAATATGCATACTCAAATAATTTCCTTGTATTATGAATTATGCAATGTAAGTTTTAGATATAAATTTTTTTATCACTGGTAGAATTTATGAATTTATTAGTAGACCAAAATAAATTGAAGTTCATTAATTTGGTAAAAACTTAAAAACTTTATTTAGTATACAACAAGCACTCTTAACAATTTTTGGCGGACAATAAGATGTCAGTTTTTAAGAATTAAGAATTATATATTGAAATTCAGTCAAATATCGTTAAGAATACAGGCAAAAATTGTGCACTAAATAACATGTAACTTAAAAAAAATCGAATTCTTTTGTGAGTTTTTGTATTATTTATTTTACAGTGGGGAAAAAAAATACTTGACATTAAAATTATCGATACCATATTACTTTTTATTTGTGTTTGTCTTTTCTTGTAATTTGCATGTTGTTTGATTGCAAAATATTTTTGTAATAATATTTCATTTCAAATACTTTTACAGTGTCGGTTTATGAAAGTGAACTGACAACCAAGAATTCATAAACCCTAAAACAGCAAAAGGTACCAAAATGACAACCTGATTTTGTTATTTAGGGTCAGGTGGTGGCACACAATCAGAAGGGTGGCGTGATAATGAGCAACAGTGACCTGGCACTGCAGGGCGTGCGACGTCACCAGGCGGGCAACTACACGTGTACGGCCTCCAACATCGAGGGTGATGGAGACAGCAACACCGTGCAGCTGCGTGTCATGTGTAAGTACTTGCAATTAATTTGAAAATCAGAGGACAGTAAAAAGAGTGTCACTGCGACAACTACGTATAGTAAAAATTTCCCTTTATGTTCACCGATAGCACTCACACTTCCCAATAAATGCACCATCGGAGGACGTTGAGTTAATTTCATTTTTAGTAATTTTTACTGCATTTATTTATAGATATAAATATCACTTCTTCTGATTTATACTATTATATCAATATTTATCATTTTTAATTTAAGTACAGAAAGCTTACATTATTTATGCTGAAATAAGATTAACAATATTTGAAAACATAACAAATTGTAGGTCGTGGATCACCACATTATGTTCTTAATTTACAAACAATAAGAAGTATTAATACATTTCATTCTTTTAGATATAAAATATGTATAAATATATATATTTTTTTCTTTAAAAAATAGAGCCATTCTTATTGAATTGCAGTGTTTTTAGAGTTTTATAAATTTTTAAAGGGTACACGGACAAAAAATTTTACTAGGCAAACTTGGTAAGAAATACACTTACTATCTTTTTGTTGAATTGTACAGCAAATCTTGTAAATTTTTACTACGGGCTTTGCAAAATTTGCAGTGTTTTTAGAGTTTTATAAATTTTTAAAGGGTATACGGAAAAAAATTTAATTTTTACCATAAATTTACACAAAAATTATAAATATAATGAATAAATTAAATTAGCTATATTTTTAAGCAATATGATTGACATCGAAGTAATATATTAATATTAATAGGAGCGATTCACGAAAGAGCTATCCAGAAAGTTATCCAGCTTTCTCACTAACCGCGGTTAGCGCCAGTCTAATTCAATGACACTAAACGTGGTTAGTGCTGAGAAACCTCGATAACTCTCTTTGTGAATCGCACCCATTGTATTTATTTAAATCAAATGTTAGACATTACCTGAAAATAGAAAAAAATTAATAATAAACAACATAATATACTTTTTCATGAAAGCTGGTTTAATATAGAATATGTTGGTTAATGTAAACTGTTTTATTTTATTCGTTGATTTGATCTGATAATACTCTCATTAAATGTACGGTACACAATTTAATTAAATTATTTTCCTCTTCTATGTTTCGTATTACGGTGGTTTATTCTCTTCTGTAATCAAATCCGTTGCATCAAAGTAGGTGTATAACAACATTTTAAAATGTAATTCTATATGTACTATAATGCTAAAAAGTAGTCATGTAATTTCATTCTATTCTATTAAACTGAAAAAAAAAAAAACATCTCATAGAAATTATATAATAATAAAAATATTTTAATATAAATTTTTTATCATAATATTATTTAATCATAGGAAAAGTTTTTGTGGTGACATTTATAACATGTTGTTGTTTTCTGTCGTGACTTTATATATCACAAAGTGGTTGAGATAGGACTCTGTATAAGAGACATATACTATGGATCGTATATTATAAAGGTGATAAGCTGACTGTGTTACGTCGGTGTTTTTGCAACACCACGTTTGAGTAAGCACCAAACACGTACATATAGTATACAGATATTAATATTCGTTACTTTTACATATAACACTGAGCTTGCCTGTGTTTTGTATTTGTACCATAATATAAGTGTAGTGTGTATGAAACATTATTCAAAACTAAATAATAACACGACCCTTGTTTTATGAAATTGCTACTAACAGAAAAAAAAGAGAAGCAAATATTATATTATGTATATACATTTAATATATAAAATAGAATTTTTTGTTCTTTTTCTAAATTCTTCTTCTTACGTTTCTTTTCTTTCTCTGTCTTTGTTACACATTTTTATATCACATAAACGTAAATGTAATTTAAAGCCGATTACCACAACTTCTTAGCTGTTTTTTTGTATGTATATAAACTTTGCTTTTCTTATATTAATAATAATAAGAAAATAAAAACGTTGTTCTTGTTTTTTGATGTGGAAATAACAATTTATTTTCTGTTTTTCCTTTTTTTTTATATATATATTCTTGAAATTGTAAGAGAGTATAATATTTCAATATAAGCTTACGAACGTTCCAGTACAGTAATTTATTTTCAGAGAGTAGATTTAATACCGTCATTACTTGAAGAAAATCATTATTCTTAAAGAATACTCTTGTGTACAATGCAAAATATTGTATGATGGTAATAGGTGCAGTATATTCTATCAGTAAATAATATAGTACAGTACAATTTATATACCACTACATCTTCCTTCAGGAAAAATAATTATTATGAAATTTTATCTGCTTCAATATTTAATTAAAATTTATTTTAACAAAGAAAATTCTTCTCATTTATTAAAACTGAAATAATAATTATATTTATATGTATTTGTATATGAAAAACAAATAATCCATATCAATGAAGAGGCAGGGAATAAAATGAAATATTAAACGATAAATGAGATGTTGTAAAAAATCCAGAAAGAATGAATATTTTAATTTAACAAAAATATAGGGGCAATTAAATGACATACCAGCTTTCTAACAACCCCGATATTATCTGTGCGGAGAGTAAATCTATGACTTCAATTATTATAATTTTTATTTTACATAAATTTTTTTACAAGCAAAACTGTCTCTCTGTAGTTTAAGGATGCCATGTTATACCAAGATAATATATATTGGACACGATTCATATAGGATTTACCGTGGAGAAATATATACATAAATTTTTCACTAATTACTGTTGTTGATTTAATGACACTAAAAACGTGGTGGTCTTTCGTAAATCCAGTTCATATTATATTCCCCATACATCTTAAAACATATTGAACTCTTAATTAATCCGTATGACATTGTAATGTTTCAGACAAGCCGATCTGTAAACCTGAACAGAAGCGTGTATATGGAGTTGCACGACACGAGCACGCTCACGTGGCGTGCGAGGTGGAGTCTTTTCCTCCTCCAGACTCGTTCAAGTGGAGCTTCAACAATACTGCGGAGACCATCGATGTGCCCCAGGCTCGCTACCAGACAGGAGCCTCTCGTTCTACTCTCACCTACACTCCTGTCACTGAGATGGACTATGGGACCGTCATGTGCTGGGCCTCTAACACCGCAGGTCCACAGAGAGACCCCTGTGTGTTCCATATCATTGCAGCAGGTCAGTTCTAACACAAGGTTATATATGAAAGAATATGTAGTTCGTCGTGTATGTTCGGAAATATTCGGCTCGTGTTTCACCAATGAGGAAGGTCGTTATAAACGATCATCCAATGACCGAAGGTATTACAGACGTGACGAAAATATGTAGTAAAACCATTATATAATAAGTAATGGTAAAATTTAACTGACGGGCTGATTAGTTCTTCTTCAGTTCTTCGTAGGGCATTTATAAAGTGGGAGGAGGAGGAGGGAATTATATTTATTTTAATTATATTCCAATTTTGTAAAGGGCTGGACATTACTGGTACCATATTCCCAGTACACTTTACTAATATAGATAATTTTAGGAATACTATTGAGCATAAGCAAGAACAGATTATTGAATGACTTTTCCAGCAATCAACAATCAGTTAATATATAAAGAAGCAACTTCTGTATAAAAATTATTTATTCAATATCAATATTACATTTGTTAGCATGTCGTGAGTTATACGCCAATATTGTCAATTTTGTGTGAAAACAACATACACTGCTTTATTCTGTCACTTCAGTTTGTTTGCTTGACTGTTTAAATGTCATGTATGTATTATTATAGTCATTAGAAGCTATTTTTATATTTTAACAATATTTACCAATGTAAAAATTGAAATTTTATTTTCAGTATATTTACAGATTTTTGAAAATTGTAAAATTTGCTCAAACTAACAATTGTAAGTCAACACAATGATATTATGGTTGAGTTCGTCTCCTGAAAAATATGGTAGTACTGAAACCATTAATATGTAATTTACCAGTAATCTGTTCCGATTTTCCATAAATTATGACTATTTTATCTGTTTCATTAATTATGTATATTATTTAAAATTAGCAATAAGGAAGCTTTTTACATAAAAGCGATTAAAAGAGAAAACGGCATTCAAATTAGTAGTAATGAACATTATGTAAATGATGTTTTAAACAAGCCTTTTGTGGTGTGACATTGCTAATTTAAATTACGTAAAAGTTAATAATACGGATTTCTTGTTTTCATTGTTGTATAATGCAAAACAATGCCCTCCTACAGCATTATGTACAGGATTAATTAAGGTTGTTTGAAAAATCAATATTGAATTAAAGTATTAATTCTCAAGTGAGTTCGAGCATTAAGAATGTACAATATATTATTTAAATTTCTTTTCTTAACATTTCAAATAAAAAAGTTTAGAAAAAAATTAAAAGAAATAAATTAAATTTACATAGTAATTTAAATTTTGCTATAAAATCTTTTTTTTTTAAAAAAAAATACGACGAACTAAGCAAAACTTTTTCTTTGGCAATAGTTAATGCGCTCAATCAGTCTAGCATACAAATTAAATCGATGCTTCTGTGATCAGTATAAGATATAGAAGTAGTATAGGGAGAGAGATATCGAGTTATATGATTCAATTATCAAAGTTAGGTCCAGTGGATACGATGATACTGCTGCTGCTGCTGCTGCTGCTGCTGCTGCAAGCAAATTATATAATATGTATTTATAAGACAGCCAAAAAAAAAATAATAAAATGAAAAAGGAGGGTCTTGCTTAGTTTGTGAAGAGACCAAAACGATGAGATGTACACAAGAGAGAGAGAGAGAGAGAGAGAGAGAGAGAGAGAGAGAGAGAGAGAGAGAGAGAGAGAGAGAGAGAGAGAGAGAGAAGCACTGAATTTTCATCAAGTCTCTTGATGATGTCTGTAAGATTTTATTTCTTTTCTTCTTCTCTTCTCATCTCACTGGATCTGAGTTTAATTTATTAGTCAGTACAAACCTGACTCGGTTTGGTACGTTGACGTTAGCAGCCTCCGCTATCTTTTCCCTTGGCTCTTTTTCTTTGACCAAACTTTTAATTAGATTCCAATTCTTGGTCTTCTTCCTCCTCCCACAAGACGTAACTTCTATCTGCACATCTTGTCAGCATCTTTAGCTCCCACCCAAAAAACTACTTTTTATTTTGTTCACTATCATGTCACTCCCTGTCGAATTTTTAATTAATTACTTCTTAATGAATATAAAAAAAATATAATGTCTAATAAGCATAAAATGTAAAAACTTAATTTTATTAATAATTGACACCTATTTTAAGTGATAGTTAATTAAGTTATAAAAAAATAATATATTGCTGACGTTATAATATGATTCAAAAGAGAGAAAAAACAGTTAAAAAATTCAATTTTTTTTTTCTTTTTATATTACATTTTTTATATCAAAATAAAAATATGAGAGTAAAAAAATAACAAATTTAAAAAAGTCTTCTATATACCATGAGAAATTGATACTCTTTAGTTACATAGTATATTATATATATATAAAGTAAACTATGTATACATACATATAGTAGCTTAGTTTTATTATGAGTTGCATATTACATGTGCATTATTCACTTTGCTATTCTAAGATCCCATGGGTTTTGGTACAACAAAGTTCTGCATTAATGCCATCACTCTAAAATGTAAATGCAAGTAGGGCCCATCGCAGCAGCCGTGTTACATATTCCGTAGAGAAGATATAATAGCATGGGTATAGTCTATGAGGTATATACAAGTAGCTAAGCCACACTCCATACATCAGCGTGTCAAGTTTCTATATCTTCTTGAGTCCTCTCTCTCTCATCTCGTACTTTCCATCTCTTTCTCTCTTGATTTGCGTTTTATTTTTAAAGAATATATTATATAAATAAATTAAATCAAACTCATAATAATGTAAAATCATTTTCATTTTATTTTCAAGGCTACTTCTATTGAATCACAATTAGCTACAAACTCAATATCGTTATTAAATTTTTCTTACTGGAAATGAAACTAATTTTTATTGCTTATCCAATAATAATTGTGTTTTATATATAATATAATATTGAAAAGCAAAATAATTTAATTTATATCGTAAAGATGAAAGCTTCAAAGTTAGTGATAAAAAATGTTTATTTCCCAGGGTGTACGAGAATATTTTATTTTTTTATTTTTTTTTTTGGGAAATTCAACATTTCTGATAAGTTTGAAATTCCAATACATTTTTATCGCATATAAATTCCTGATAAAAATATTTATAGTAATACACAATAATTTACATAAAGGAAAGCAATTTTGAACACCTCCAATAAATACCAAATATAATAATGAATAAGCAAAATATTTTTTGTTGTTCAAAATCATGAAAAATGATGATATAAATTTGACTCAAGTGTCTCTTTTATCATAAAATATCGCATACCAATGATATTTAAAATGAATTTATTTTTTTCATATATCTTTTTTAAAATAATTGTTGTGCATTTAAAAGTAATGTTATCTTATATTCTATTGGAACGCTCAATACTTATATTCATAATTATATTGTTATTCAAGTATAATATGTATTATATAGTATTGCAGTATAAATAAATAGAGTTCTAATTTATTTTGCATGTGGTTTTACATTTCCACGTGCGAATTAATGCATGATAAAAAGCGATGACTTGTTCCGTCAATGTTGCATGAAAGGGAACGCTATCTTTAGTAAATGCGAACGTATAAAACACAGTTGAGTGCACAACAATTCCAACGACGTTCAATTGAATACCTTATTTAGCAGGAAGTGCGACGCTTTAAAATCGTGACACTCTCCATCAAATTGCTTCATTACTAATGGAACTTCCTATTTTATATAAAAACGCTTCTTTAAAATAAAAAGATCTCCTTTAAAACAATGATAGTTTTTAAAAAGTTCAGATGAAAATTCACTAAATATTTAATAAGAGATTACAAATAATTTTTTTCTAAACTTTTTTTTATAAATTTTGATACAGCAATTTTAATTAGATCAATTCAGCAATCAACAGTATATAGTCAATTAAACTTAAATTATCAGGACTTTAATTTATTGGCAGACATTTTAGATTACTTAACAATGTTTCAATTAAAATCGTAACTAAAACAATGAGCATTGCCATTTCTGTTTGTCGCATATACGATACAATCATTACGTTAACGTATATGGTACTGTTTAATAGGGAACAATTGACAACTCATGATGTTATTCAAATGAGAGTTTGTCAAATGATTCGAATGTTTTAAACACCGTCATGTAAACGTAATGAATGTATCAGTGTTTACTATGCTACTAAACTAAATTTTCGTTCAATATGTATTTTAAACAGTAATTCTTCTTTTCTGTCCTTCATTCCCCCTCTCTAATTGTAATTCTAGGACACCCGGACACCCCGTACAATTGTACCATCGTGAACCAGACTACGGACTCGGTGGAAGTTGAATGTCTCGAGGGTTTTGACGGTGGACAGCCTCAGTTCTTCTTGCTGGAGGTATTTGACCTCACCTCGGGTCAACTGAGGTCAAACGTCACCAGTCGCTTTCCAGTCTTCGGGGTCAATGGACTTGAGTCTGGCAAGGGACTCAAGATGCTCGTGTATGCAGCCAATGCCAAAGGCAAAAGTGAACCTGCCGCACTGGAGGGCTTTACGTTGAAAGTTGCGGAGAAACAAACAGGTATGAACAATTTCACACCATACGAGATTCTTGATATCATTAGTTTATTTCTCATTGTTCACACTTTTATTTTTATAATATAATGTGTGTCTAGAACCCCTGTAGGTTATGTTAATTATTGTGCTTGTTGGAAGCTCAGTAGGTTGCATATAGAATATAGAATAGGATGTATATAGTTGTTTATAATTATAATTTGATTGGAAAAGCTAGTTCTTCATTTTAAACGTTTAAAAGTCTGTGTAATAAAATACCAATGGTGAAACTGATGAAGCATTAATTACAAAATATTTCATACAGAACTATTGTTGTTTTTTTAAAGGGATTTTATATTTATGTGATTCAGTACATTTATTATAATAAAACCTAAACAACAATGACTAATAAATATCGTAGCACAAACATAGTAAAATAAAATGCATTTGATTTAATCATTGCACTAATATATTGGTGTAATTCTCATCCATAAATAAGTACCATAAATGACACTTTATTTAATTAAAATCCCACCCATGGCACTCATCTATTGTCCCCACACACGTGTTGCAGGTACCCCCGTCGTGTTCGAGTTCACCTCAATGTTGGGTGTGCTAGTTAGTGTGGTGGTAGCCCTGTTTCTCGCCGGAATGGTGATAGTGGCAGCCCTGCGTCTGCGCTCTCACCGTTCACCAGGACATCCCATTGGAGATCACCCCATGAAGGAAAAAGTTACCATACCTCTACGTGCAGAAGACCCTTATGAAAAAGATGACAAAAATCCTGATGTTATTCCTTGCAACAAAGGTATAAAATCAACATAAAACATTAAAATTTTATGTATATAAAAATAATAATAACCCACATAATTGCCATAATATAAATATAAAGAGGGAGAAAAAAATAAGACAGAAAAAAAGAGAATATGGCATTTTTATGAAAAATATCTTTAAGGTCATGACACTACAAGTCACTTTAAGCATTAATTTTTTATTTTATAGAACATTTTTATGATGTTATAGGTATATATACGTATTTAAGAAGTATGAAAGAGAAAAAGGCTATACTAGGGGTATGGAGGCTATTCATCGTCATACTATAGTAAAAAGCCTTTTCATGTATTGATTTGATAGATCCCTAGTTTCTTTTAGCTGGACCGACTGCCCCCTTCTCAGAGACGTGTCTTATTATCGATGGCAGCGTAAATCCCTCACGATATCGAACCTGCTGTTACAAAAGCTGCTGCAGACTTACAATTAAATGCAGCAACGTTCATGTGACGTGTTTCCACTGCAGCTCCAATTAGAAGCCAGATGAGTCACTCCTGTAGCTATGTCCCCAGGGATAATACGTGAGGGTCCGTTGAAGAGAAGTGCTGGTGTTGATTCAGTCATTATCAACCTTCTGCTGCTCTGTCCCTCAAGTGAGAAATGTAATAAATTATAATAATAAAATATCATCATCATAATAATACGGTGGGGATAGTATACTATATATGAATTTATGTTTTAATATTAATTTTTTTATTATGGACTAAATTCATCACGATTTTTATTCATTTTAATTAATTTGTAGATTAATTGGTTAATATACATGGAATTAGTTATAAGACTCTTATAATTTTAAATTTAAAGTAATAAGTTGTCGTATAAATTTAAAATACGATTATACAGCTAATATTTTTACTGTATTCTACTGTAAATGATAACACAGGACTTACATATAGTAGTAAAGAAAAAAATATCTAGTTATTACGAAAGATTGAAATTTTAAGCATACATTACTAGGTGACTAATACTTAATTTTTTATTGGTCGCAGATTCAGACTACCAGCTTGTGACCGGCTCTCAGCCAATCAGCAACCCCACACCAGCTGAGTCACCATACGACGAGCCCGCGATACGGAGCAACGGACCGGCGCGTAACGGAGACCTCTACGAGAACTACAAGAACAACGGGAGGTACCCTGCTGGTGCCGTGCCCACGGTGAGTCCTGCCTCCAGATATCAAAATAACTATCAAACTTGTGTCTAATTTACGTCTGGAATTAAAGTATTTAAACTGGATTTCATTACATTCTTTACACGCTATTTAATTTGTAAAATTATCATGACGAGAATTCAAATAAATTTAAACTCCAGCCAAGCAGATAAATCAACTCCTTGAGTATAGGCAACCTGTTCAGCATTTTAACAAAGCGGGTTGCATACATGTCAGGATAAATAAACAAAAGCTTTATCCAATCACTGTAACGGAAAGGAGAGATGATCTGAATAGACAGTTACTTTGTGCAAGTTAAATCGTACATCATCAACTTCTCACAATAAATATTATTTTCCATTTTAACAACTCGGAATTCATATCGGAATAAATTATGTAACGATGTTAAAATACTAAAATATTAATTTCTTGCAATCTCATTGGTTCTCCTCATTTTATAATCAAGTGAAGATAAGTTTATCTTCATTGTAAAATTTTATTTCTACTGATATAAACTCGTTGTACACTGACATCTGTTGCGTTTCTTTGTTAGTCATTAATCATAAGTTTAACTGCGGAACAAAATGTAATAAATATATTTTATAATTTAAATATTTACAAAACAAATTTTTATAAAGTTATTTTTCATCCTTTCTACTTAAAAATATATAAATTATAGTTACAATTTCAATATAAAAAAATTTACTTTTATATTTTTTTACGAAAATATATTTTACTTCTAAGGGACACCTCACAAATCTTTTGTGAGATACACATAGGGACGCAAAAAAAAAAAAAAAACATTGAGATTAGTGAAATTGTTAGCGGGTAGAATGTCTGGTGTGTATCTGTTTAGTTTTGCGTTTGTTACGTGTGGGTGAGGTAGATGGCGGGGGAGTTGCGAATGAAGACAGATGTGCGAAACTCCCCAGAGAGCTGGGGGCAGCGACTCCTAACATTCAACCAAGCAGGCATGCAGTAGGGGGGGGGTAATTCTAGGGGCCACATTTCACCAGAGCGACACGAGTTAACACGGAGTCCACCTCGTTATCTCTGCGTCCTTGTCTTGCGATGTCTTGTTTGTTTTCTCCCTTTTTGGTCTTCACATTTGTTTCACTCACGCATACGTCACATTCATGGATTTATAACTTTGTACTAAGAAAAAAACAAAACAATTTTAACTGACATTTATTACATTTTTTTTTTAACTTTAAAAAGAGATCTATCTTTTTTTTAAGTTAAATTTAATTATAACTGTTTAAAATTGACACTAAATAATCATTCATATTTCTTGTTATATTTCAAATAATATTGGTTATCTGTCACCGTACATATTTTGATTACTTTTTGCTACTGCACTACGTTTAATGAATGAAGTTTTTACACTAGTGATAAAGAGCTGTCAATTGCAGTGATTGGACATTAATTGGAACATAAATGACAGCTCATCTCTTCTGTGGTCTGTGAATCATCACTATAATAAAATATTTGGACAATCGCATCATTGGCACAACTGTAGCTACAAAACATACGCAACAAGTAAAACAAATTTTACAGTTAACGATTTGTCATCATAATAGAACACAATCAATTATTATTTCTAAATTGAAATAAGTATTTTTTTAATTGACAAAACTATACGTTTAATAATGTTATATATAGACTAAAATTGGTGAATTTTCAATTTAAACACCTGTTATTTTGATTGAAGATATCCCCAAAAAAGCTTCATTTTCAGTATAATCTGTAATTATTCAACAACAAAATTAAAACTGTGAAACAAAATTGGTTTGCTTATAAATGGTCTATTTTTTTTAACCCATTCTAGTGTCATATATATTAGACCCAATTCTCATTGGCATAACATATAGAATCAATATGCATGCAGATTTTAAATTAAGGGTTAGTTTAAAGGATTTCTGGTAAAATTTATTCGTCAAGAATTCATGTTTGAATTGAATGTAATTTTTTTAGGAATTAAAGTCCCTAAATGTGTATTTTTTAAAGCATAACTATGAAGCATTACTTGTGCACTAGACTGTACTTCACTGACCCTGCGGTGTGACATGTTTCAGGATGAAGAAGTGACATACGCGGAGTTGTGTCTGGCCCGACCGGGTCTCGAGGCTACCCCTGGGGCTAACGGCAGCCTGAGCGGTACGCTGCCCCTGGTGCGTGCGCGTGACGAGCCCACCATCTACGCGCAGATCGACCACACGGCGCGGCGTAGTGGGGCCAAGGCCGGCGCCGCTCTCAGCTCCCCCCTCCAGTCACCTCTGAGTCCGCTTGAGGCGCCCCCTGCCCGCGAAATCGTGACGGTGCGGACACCGTTAATGGCAAATCAGCAGGAGAGCTGTGTGTAAATCACCCACCCTCGACATTGTGTACATAACCTTTGCCCTCTGTGACCCTCTGTGTGAAGCAAACAATCGCGTCCCTACCTCATTGATATCCCAATGTAACGCCATCATTGCTTGGTTGAAATATTGTCATAGTATTGCACTAAAAATATTACAGTTTCAATACAACTGTTTTAAATAATTTTCAAATAATCAATAAAATGTACAAAAAAAAAAATACAATTCTAATTTGCTGCCTGATTACACAGACAAATTGCTAAAAAAAAATCGTATATAAATTTATTGAAACTAAATATCAACAGTGCAATTCTAAACTCAGTGTTTTTTCATTGTCACAAAAAAATATACATATAATTCTCATCATGTGTCTATTTCGTAAAAAAAAATTGTTTTTAATAACGTAAATAAATAATAATTAAAATACTGTATCTACATTTTTTTTTATATAGAAAAACAACAAAAATTATATCCATCATTAAAAACATTATGTATAAATAGATTTCATTTTTGTTATAAAGATAAATGTTAATAACTTAAAAATGAAATCTCATTTTATTAATGATTTACATATATATATAAATTTATTTACAAAAAAAATACACAATAAGTAATATTTTTCACTTTATATGCAAATAAAATTTTTGTTCAAAGAAAAGAGTACTACTAATAACATAACACAATATAAAACAGATACAACGCACAATAAGAAGATGAGATAATTGATAATGTTATAATTGTCAATATGTTGATGGACAATGCAATGATGATGATGTATCTGCCATGCTCGGCTGGACATGTGCTCAAGAAGTATTCTCGGTTCTACGAGCTATAGCCGCCCAAAGTGCGTCTCGTGTTATATAGATGTTCCGTCTGTAAGTACGCTACAGGTCACGTGGACAAATTTGTGGGCGTGGTTGTGACCAAGCGTGAACACTCTTCATAATTTGAGTGGGTGACTAATGTGAGCTTTCATAGCTCTCTTCAAATTCTTAATTTAAAAAAAAAATAATGACTGTATATTTAAAAATAAAAATCATCTTTATTGAAATATTTTGTACGTGAAAAAATGTGAATGATGAAGAAGAAATTAAGAAATAATAAATTAACACACACACAAAAATATTGATAAAAAAAAAGTTTGTGAATTTTTAGAAAAATTGTAAAAATAAATATATATATAAAAAAAAATGAATTTTTGTACTTAATTAAAAAAAAAACATTTGGAAAGACAGGATGAAATGTACACTTATCTGAAAATACTTTTAAATTAATAAAATATAAATTGGTGAATTTACTAGATTTCAGATGAGTGTTACAAGAAACAGTGGACAGTTTGACTTTGCCGCGACGGCCGTGGTGCTAAATGTCTATTTTGTCTGTCCCCACGTCCTTTGCAGGAACCCCCTTCGTCCCCCCTCTTGTGTTCTTCGCAGGAAGGACGAACCTGCAATGGAAAATCAACCTCAAACTATCCTCCAAGTTCAAAATAATAATATTTGTTAACATTGTTTGACTGTAATAAAAAGAACTGTAACCCTCAAATAATACCAACTTGGTATTAAGACTTTCAAAAAATAATAATAATAATAAAGATGTGTTGAATTAATATTTTGTGTTTTATTTTTTTATTTCACATTTTATTAATACATAAAAAATAAATATTTCTGTATTATAATTATAAGTTATTTTTATCAAGATATTCAATTATAAATAATGAAAAAATAAATTTCTCACAAGAAAGTTAATAATATATTTTTTTATGTCAATTGTGAATAAATAATAAAGAAAATGTTTTGCTTCGTAATATTTCTTTATATTAAGACATTTTTTATATAGCATTTTTCTAAATCACAGTTTAATATTATTAATAATCATGAAAATTAAATTTATTTAATAATCAAAGAAAAATTTTATTTTTAAAAATATTATTTTCTAAACTTGAGCCTTCTGGATTTCAATATACATCAAATTCTATAGATATATTTACTATTGTATAATCGATGGTATTAAAAAGTACTCAACTAGAGGAGAGCTTGTTACTAGAGAAACTGAGTTGGTATAAGCAGTCTGGTATGTACAGGCTCATTGTTCAGGCTGATCGTCTCTTGTGTTCGCGGATCGTAGCTCATTTGTTCGGGCCTGTCTTCTAGCCCGCTTACCAAGCTCCATGCTGTAGTAGGATTAAAGTGTTCTCTACGTGACGTCATCAGCGGTATTGAGGCATCACACAATGCTGTCGAGGGATAGTCAAAATGGATTTACTGAAAATGCTTCCACGTTCACAAAAACAATATACGAATTGTTAGAAGTTTAATTTGCATTAACGTTATCAAAATTTAATGACATGTTTTCATTTTTTTTTTAATTGCTTTAGAATTAGAAATATGTAAAAATAAAAACAAAATAAATTAAGATTTTACAATAGTATTATATATTCCATTAACTTTTCCATAGTAGTTTTATTTGTCTATACGATATTTTTTGCATTGTCATTCGCTCATTAGTAATTTATTCGCAATTTTTTTAAAATTAGGTAGCCTTAAATAAAATAATTTTCAAAAGTGAATTTTATAATACAGTACACGAAACTTTGTTTGCCTTAAAAAAATCATTTATTTCTTTTTATTTCATTTTTTTTTTTTTTTTACCTGAAAACTGTTTTACTTTATTTTTAGAGTTGTACGACAGTATGCATATGGTTTTGTATCATATTATATCATATATAATTTAATGTTTTTTCACAGAGATATTCAATGTTTCAAATCAATATAATAATAAATAATCAAATTCAAAATTAATTAGATAAAAAATTTACACCCAGTAAAATTAATCACTTTTAAAATTCAAATTCCAAATCTTACTAAGAAAACATATCAACAAGAACTCCACTATAACATACATACATCGAAAGTCATAAAGAGCGGCTGGTGACTTTGAGATTCAAGGTATAAATATAAGGGCCGCCGTGGGGCGTAGTGATGCGATATAACCTGGTACCGGGAAGCAAGAGCTAAGAATTTTCACTGCTGGGTTTACGACCTTGCTGGCTACCGTGTTCTCTTCGGTCACTTAAGAGGGTGTGAACTTGGCAGATAGGAGGGTGGTAGGGGAGATCGACTGAAAGGGGGTGGCTCGTAAAGCGGTTTCCGCTGAACAGACGCGAGTCAAGGAGCTGCTTGCAAAAGCTTCATCTCTTTGCTTCTTTGATGAGATCACATTCAAAACGACAAGATTTTTCATCCTTACATCTATCTCTTATATATATAAAAAAAATACCTGTTCTCTTTTTTTTTTTTTTTCTTTTAACACAAGAAGTTCATCTTTTGTAGTTTTTTTTTTTTTTACTTGTAGAAATGTAAGTTGAAAAGGAAAAAAGGAAAAAAATAATCTATAGCTATGCTAGTTAAAAAAAAATCATGGCAAAGGCTTTGTATTTGAGTTAATTAAAAGAGTCTTTTTGTAAGTTATTCATTCATTTTATCAAAACATATATTTATAAAAAAAAAACACATAGTCAGAGAAATAGTATGTGATAAAGATAAACCTTGTTTTTTAAATTAAGACACTGTCAATTCATTATTCTTTAAAGAATAATTACTTATATGGAAATTCTTCAAGAATTTTTTTATTACATATCTGGATAGAGGACCTCGAGTTATGGATTGTCAATTTTTTCAGATTTTTTCAAACCATCATTTACGAAATAAAGGGGAAAGACGTTGTGATGTTATTTAGTCATGCAATGTCTTTCCCTATGCTTACGTGTTAAATATTTGCATGACTATGACGTCACTTTGTTTTGCAGCATGATTTTAAAGGTGTTACAGGTTTCGAAATAATCTAAAAAAAATGGCATTACATAACTCGGGATCCTCTATCCAAACACGCAGTAAAAATTTTCCATGAAGGTTGTCCATTATCATTCTTAAAAAACAAAGAAACGTCAATACAAAAAGAACTGTCAATTATTTGATCCCAACATTTCAATAAACTATATTTTTAATGTATTTCCTTTAACTTAAAATTATAGCTCCATTATAATTTTCTTTCACAGTAAAAGTAAAATAAGCGAGTTCAAGATAATTATGTGCGGATAAACTTAGAGTACACTGTTTGACTTTGCATAAAGTTTAAAATAGTTGCATGTCCCTACTTACAATACGTATTAAGAATAATTTACGTACGAATCTTATGAGTTATGGATTCTCAAATAACTGTAATTTAGAATATTGATCGTCCTCATGACGTCATTCATAAACACTTGAAGATATTTTTAACATTATAAATGCAATTTGTTATTTCATAGTATGCAGTTGAAAATACACATAAATTATCATATCGAATTTATTGTTCAAACATTATATCATAGTTGGGTTTTCATTTCCGTTGTTTTATTACTATTTTTTCCTGTTTTGTACTTAAATACAATTTTTGTTGTTGTTGTTGTTTTAGAAAATAACAAGTAATTGTTATTTTTCAAATTGTACCATTGAAGAAGCCGTAAAAAGGTTCTCTTTTCATTTTAAGTTATAAAAAAAATAATTTGTTATTATAATTTCTTGATGCATTTGCCAAAGTTAGAAGCAGCTTGATTTTAGCACATCGAAAGTGCCCTCTGATTGGTTGAATCTTAGAAATCCGTAGCTTGGTGCTAAGCGACAACCAATCAAATCGCTGCTAGCTAGTGCACTTCCGGTTTGCTAAACCAAGCGGCTGTTTCCAACTTAATATGCCTCGAAAACATATAAAAAGAAAATATGTTATAAGGCACTTTGATGCAAAATTTTTCTATAAATCATCTCAGTTTAAGTTCAGTTTCTTATCCCCCTTTACTGATAATTAAGTCATATTGAAAATGAATAATAAGCCCATTTGCAGCGCGTGGTCTTAAATAATTGCAAAAATTTAAAACATTATTTTTATTCTAGATGACTTAATTTAATTTTTACAATTATATATTAACAATTTCAAACTATCATTTCATAATATATTCAAAACATTTTGAATTAAGTAACGAATCAAATTCAGACTGAATGCCTTGTAAAACCTCGTTATTTTGTGATTGAGTGTCGGAGAAAAGGGTTGTTTAATTGGCACAATCCTAGCTCTGCCCACCCCACCCCTAAATGCCACGCCATATGGCCAGCATGGCACCCCCTTATATTCATTGTTCTGTTCGCTCATCAATGCTGCATGACAACTTAATGATTGCGCTCTCTCTTTGAATAATGAATGAAATCACGTAGTGTAATAAAATTGTTCAAGAAAATTACATGTTTCCTTCCATTAAATTATTTTCTTAAACGTTTATTATACTAAAAGCATTTACTATATACTATCTTTTAAAAAAAATAATATATAATATTAGTTTTGCAAGATCCACGTAAAAGATAATAACAAAAATTATTTTAGTAAAAAAAAAAAGTAATTACGCATTGCAGGTAAAATAATTCAGTACATATTATCAAAAAATATAAATTATCACACCTGAATATTTCAAAAAAATAATTATATAAGTATAATATTTTTATTATTAAATAACTCACGATATAAATATAAAATATGGAAATTGAGTCATACGTATTCATGCTTAATAGTCTTATTTACTTTTTGATGTTGCATGCATGATGTATTGACGACGGTGGCACCACAAATTTTAGCTTGGTAAAGTTGTATTATCTAGGGATACACAGAGAGTAGTCCAAGCGTTGGTCAGTTGCTTTTAAAACATAGAAGCTACTATATGAGAGGCTGTTGTGAGTTGTGAACGTCGGGGGAACTATAAACCACCTGAGAGAAAGAAAAACGAGTTTTAATTATCATTTTCCAGCAGTTATGAATAGTACAAATAATTAAAATGCAAACAGCCTTTTCATATATACAATATTTTTTTTCATATATATAGAGTTATATTTTTTTAAAACCTAACGTTGTATCGCTGTTATTATAGAACAAAATACTGTATAATATATATGAGACCCATCAAAGCAACGTGTTATTTTACTCTTGGGATTTAGAATATTACCACAATGTTACATATACACAATACAATTACTCACTACAATGCATTTATACTTTAAATTATACATGAAACAGTATGATCGTTATATTTGAAAAAAAAAACTTTACAGGAATTATTTGATTGTTATAATAAACAAGTTTGTGTGACACTAAGGAATTTAGAATCTTATATATTACATACACGTGATTTTATCAAGTTATAAATAAGATTGGAGCTAAAATTTATTACTTTGTAACGAGATATTAAAATTCCTCGACCGTATCACAGAAGCAAATAATGTAATAAGCATTTACACGCAACCATCAAAGTGAATTATTAACTCTTTTTTTACTCTCTGTTGACATGTGTAAATTACCTTATTTATATAAAACACATTTCAGCACATATTTAAATAAAGTTGTAAAGCTCATAAATAATTAACATTTTTTTAATTAATATAATTTACAATTTTATTTCATTAAAATTAAACACCCCTTTTTTTTTAAATTATAAAATTCTTTAATGTTGAAAATTTGTTTTAATTAAAAAACTGCACCTGGAGGTCGAGAAATTTTTAACACGTATTCTTATTTTTTATATCTTTACAATACGTTTAAGTTTTTTTTTAATATTCAGTGTTTAATTTAATCCTTTGAACTGCCGTACCCATCCCCTAACGCCAGCCAATTGTACCTCGCCACATTCATTAGAGAGACTCCAACCCCTGCGAGAATCGAGCGCCTGCTCATCAGTAATCGACTAGTAATTGATCCGCGGTGCTGTGGGGAAAGGGTGCCTCAAGCGAGGTGGAGACCTTCTCATTTCCATGAATAATGGACCTTATAGATCGAATTTTGGAATAGCGAAATGAATAGAAATGTTAAATGTATGATCATCAATTTTTTTATATATATATAACATAGGAAAGTGACGTATATTGATAATATGTGACTGGAGGTTTAAGATATTTAAAAAATATATATATAATCAAAATGCTGTCTGAAACACACAATAATGCATTTTATTGCAGTTTTACTAATAAAATGCTTTCAAATAGCTCAGTATAATTATGTAAAATCAAATTAATAAATTTCATAGCTGAACGCATTTAATATTAAAAAATATTATCAAAATATTACACAACTACGAATACTTTTTTTATAATTTTTTCATGAAAATATCTCTTTAAAAAATATAGTATTATAAATCTTACATAAAAAATAGACTAATGATTTCCTCCTGATGTTAATTACACGGAAAAAATTTGATGTAAATCACATTAATATTACATAAATATCTTCAAAATTTTGATACAATAGAATAGATAGTTAGATAAATAGATAATAGAATATCTATTCTCTGATGGCACTTTACTAACATTCGAATATAATTTTGAGATACTTGCAGTAATAAACAAGCCATACGTTTTTTTTAAGAGAGTAAAAGATTCGTTTTTTTCTATTAAACCTCTCTTATATTTATTTAGCACGGAATTATTTTGGAACTCCCAGTCAAAAATATTTACAACCTGTATTTTTTTTTTTTTTTCCATTCTTATTTTTTCTGTGTTTAAATTTTGACCTATAATATCATGAGTAAGTAATTAATGTTATTACCTTACCGTAATTAGATATTTAAAACTTAATTATCTTCTTATAATTAAAAGCGGAGTAAAAAGAGCGTATAATGATTCTCTATTATACGATGTTTCAAGTGGAGGAAAAAATATGCAACGTTGCTTGATCTTAGGTACCCTCAAGAACACGAAATATGAAACATAATGAACAATTACAACAATTAATTTCTAATTTCCTGCGTATAAAGTACAATAAATACTACAATAAGTACATAATTATACATAAAATAATTTTTCTAACCATGTAAAGTAATATTAGTAATTACAAAACGGGTAAAATATTGAATTAATTGGTTAGTATTAAAAAAAAACGTTAACACTCCATTCCATAATAATTCTCTTGCATTGCTTTATTTTCTTCCTTCATTTCTACATTCAACACATAGAAAGTAATATTTTAATACAAAGAACAATAAAAATATAAAACTAAAAATATAAATCATATTTTAATTAAAGAGTTAAAATAAATAAAATTTTAATTTAAAAATTGCATTTTCTTAGTTCATGATATATCTTCTTATTTTTTCTTTGATTAACTTACAATTTTAAAAACATCATCATTACAACTGCACGATGATATCGATGAGGTTTGTAAAGTGACTAATTACTTGACCACCAGCATGTAGTAATTAGAGAACTGTAGTGTAATGCATCTGGACAGGGCAAGCCAGGGGGCAACAGGGTCACATCTGGTACATCATTATGACGCCAATCCCCCTGGGATGTCGATAGAGTCATTGACTTGCTCATATCTAACTGGTTCATTCTCTCTCTCTCTCTTGTGAAGGCTTTAAATAGAGATGATCCACTAGAGAAAAACGTATTCATAAATAAAAATCCCTCCACTTCTGAATAGAAGAGTTACGTTCTCTTGGGAAAATTAGTTATTATATAAAAAAAAAAAGATGAAAGGATTCATAAATAATAATTTTTCAACGTAGATTTATTGTTATCATATATAATAAATTTAGAGAACTCAATTTTTACTATGATTGTTTACTTTATTATCTTTCAAGCCTAAATCTAATTAACTAACTTAATTGTAATAAATAAGCAAACAAAAATACATTAATAAAAACATTATAAATATTAAGTTAAAATTATTTTATTACCTTCAGAAGATAAGTTTTATTTATACAGTGAGCCTTCATTTTTAATTAGAATATTTTGTAAATTATTATCTAATGCTTTATATTAATGCAAAATTGATTCATTAAAAAATATATTAAATTTATTTAATAATAATACAGCAGGTTTCCATAAACTTAGTTTAAAATTTCATGTAATTAATTATCAAATACTTTGTACTAAAACCTTTATAATAATTATGGTTCATTCAAAATTGAGGAATGCATGAAAATATAAAAAAGAAATCGCTTTTAAAAGTATTTCAAATATAGTCAACTTTTAATATCACTCGTTGCATTGTAAAGGACAGAAATTCATATCATTTTTTGTTTTGTCCCAGCTTATGTTTTCAATATATATTATATCTTTTATATGTTTATATTATTTCTTATGTTCAATTTCGAGTATATTGTTTTCTCTCGATGTTTGTTCAGACTATTCAAATATATCTTCTAAATGTACCATCAAGTCAGTCTTATAAGAGCATTTCAAAAATATATAGTAAGAATTGGTACTCTACATTAAACAAATAGCATCAAATACGCACAAAATAAAGTCTATATTATAAAAGTAATTTTTCTTAAGCAATTCAATTTGAAAACTCCAATCCAATTTAGAAAGGATTTTACATAATAAACGTTTTCAATTTGCTACTTGCTTTTTTTTTCTTTTATTTCAATAAAAACACATAAAAAAAACACATACAAAATGAAAATATAAATCTTATAAAGAGCTTTAGTATATATTTAAAGCTGTTTATTTATGTGAATGCTAAGTTTAAATATTAATCTTATTTCTATGCATGTAATATAGACATGTTCAGTATTATAAAATGTTAGGAAAAAAGGCTTATTGAAAATACAGTCATGTCAAAAGGTAATAAGGCAAGTTATAATCACTTTTAATTCTTTATTATATATTTTTTTACCTAATTAGCAAGGCTTAAGAAATAAAATGATATCTGCATGAAACTTAGCTTAAAAAAAGGAAGAAGAAAGTCTTTAATGACGGATGTAAATTGGCTTCGTAACTTCTTTCTTATGTACATTGTAAACTTCTCACGTCCCATGATGAAAGGAAATAATTAGAAAAGAAGAAGAGAGGAGGAGGAGAAGAGGTGAAAAAAAAATGCGAAATGGAAGAAGTGAGATGAATAAGTAGCGTCGAGTAAAAAGAAAGGGCGAGCGAGTTGCTGATGACTACTGGGGGATTACTTGAGTTCTCAGGGGTTGAGGGGGAGGGGGGTAAGAGTAGAGAGGGGGTGGAGGGTTATAAGTCTATGATAAATGTTTAGTAAGGGACCCCTGAGCAATTAAACTCCCTATGCACCAACTAACTGCTTACAGTGTGGATGGATGCTGGAAATGTATTATATAATATTCCTACTGCATGCATATCATATGTCAAACTTGCAAATTGTAAATGAGGGAGAGAAAAGTACCATTGTTATCATACTTTTCTCTTTTTTTTTTTTAAATTAGTGGAAAAAACTTACTAACTGGTTTGTTTATTTAATCAGATTATTAAACAATGGAAAATTCTTGTTAGTAGGAAAAAAAAGTTGCATGTCTCTTTTTTATGTATATATATAAACTTAAATACTTAATACTGCGTCAGGGGCGTTTTTTTTCTGTAAATTTAGTTGCAATTTTTAAAATCTTAACGTATTTTTACCATGATATTTTTTTAATACACAAAATTTCAATATATAAAATTATATATTGCTTAAAATTATATATATAAAAAATAATAACAATGTAATATAATAATGTATATAATAAGATAATAAGGTATACTTATGAAAACGATTGGTAAACTCTACCAGAATATTAAGAGAGATCGAGAAATGAATTTTGCCCTCGCATGGTCATAATACAAAAATTAAAGATAATATTTTCTTTTATGGTCAAACACAATTCTCTTTTTGCTGATAAAATTAATCCTTATTATTCACATGCCAAAATTTGTGATTTTCTTCCTTGTTATATTATAAACAATTAAAGTTACACCATTTTTAAATCAAAATTTAAAAGTTGTTAATGAATTGTGTACGTGTGGCTCCCCAGGATTTGGACATCACTTTGATCCACTGATAAAAAGTAGAGGTATCCGTCCTGACTGATGTTTTCCACGGTTCCCACAGTCTCAACCTCAGCGAATGCTGGGACGCGTAACAGGCCGTGGCCACCATCCGTACCCTACCTTATCCCTACCCATTACCCCACCGCGAGCTGTAAGCTCTTAGGGGTGTATTCTTGTAAAAAAAAAAAAAAAAAAAAATTGTACTCTGTGTAAAATAGATTTTAAAAAAATTAATAAAATTGTTTTCAATAAATAAATTAATGGTGTAATAGATGTATGACGATATATATTTTATTAACTTTATCTTGTTGTCTTTGTGGTGTTTGTTAGTTTAACCATGTATATTATAATATACAATCATAGAAACACAAGAAACATAAGTTCAACCATTACTACAGTATAATACGTATATTTTTTAATAAAATAATGAATTAAAAATAATTACATCATTTTGTCTACTGAATTTAAATATCTGCAGTGGGTATATATAAGCCTAAACCAATTTCTTTTCATTTCGAAAAAAATAGACCATTAAAATTTATTTCCACGTTTAGAATTGATTTTTTTTTTTTTTTTTTTTAAGATGGTCCCAGGAACTTTAAATCCCCGGAAACATATTTACGGTCAACTTAAAAGGGACAAATTTCTTTAAGTGTTTAATTGTTATGCCAAAAAGCTATATATATTATAGTATATAATATATTATATAACATAATATATATATATTGTTATATTTCATCATGTACAGTCGCTGCCTCTGAAAATTTCCCTTTGCAGCGTTTTAATCATTATAACCCCCCTAAAATTAACACAGGACATGATGAATAACAAAACTGCAAGTGGGGAATTTTTTTAAGGCAACGAGTGTACATTTTTCTGCTGGGGATGAATTCATGAGAAACATATCGAGACATTTAAAAGTTATAAACCTGCATTAAAAGTACAAAGTTCTACACATAGATAGCGCTACCTTGCAGCAACGGTGAATTCAGCATTCAGCCAGTGCTGCCATCGTGCTCGAATGACCAACTACTTGCATGTTCAACAATTTGCCGCGATTTCAGGCGTATTTTTTTTTTTTTTATTTGTTTATTCCGAAAAGAATATAATTATATATTATATGACACTTTACATAGACTATAATCTATAATATTTCAATAAACCCCAAGAGTTAAGAAAACTCGTAAACGTTGTAATGTAGTATTTGAATAAAAAGGCCTCGCTTGAGTCTATACGATACAATTACGTTAAATTTATTCTGAGACTATATAATATATTTATAATACGTTTTGTTTTCTGAACATATATGTTAAGTACAAAAATAAATTAACAAAATATTGTTTGAACTGCATATATCATATATCAAGATCATCGCGCGATCACACTCAATGACTGACAAATTTTCTTCAAAAAATTGTAGCTCGTCAAAACGTATTACTTTTCAGACATATCATATATATATTGATTATAATATATATATTTCTCATGGGATATTATATTTTAAATTATTATCATTCTCTTGATTCTCTAGAGAATCAATTATATCAGCTGATATAATTATATATATATAAATTATATTATAGTGTTACTTCATATATATATGCAATAATTAAAAAGATGCCTATTAGATATATAAGCTTTTAAGGTTAAGAAATTATGTTGATCTGCGCGCCGGCACACACATCACCCTGCATTCTTAAATTTCGTTAACTTTACAAGCAAATGGTGTATAATATATATGAAGTTTGATTTTTTTTTTCTTAAAATAAAACGTAACTTTTTGTATGTGTGTGTATATATATATATTGAAGCATTTGAGCCTCTCTGCATGGGCCGGAGCTAGTACTCACAGTTTTGTCAGAGCATATTAACAAACTTGTGCTTTAAACCATATTTTATTACTGCAATTTGATCACTGTTATCAGTGAAATGATATTACAGACATATATATCACTGCAATTAATACACAGTATAATAATATTCAATTATAAAACCTTTAACAGTCATAACTGAGTCTTTGCAACACAAAGCTTCATAAGTTGATGCCAACATTTGTCGTTCCTGAAATATGCAGCAGTATTTACAGAACTATATATATATATATATATATATATATATATATATATATATTAGCTTTCTTTTAATTTTACCATATATTTCATTATTTTAAAACCACACGAAGAAAAAAAATCATAAACCCCATTGAAAACTTTTGCTGCTTGCATGCTAACGCCATCGCACGTGAGGTTTGTAAACTAAAAATTCTGTTTAGAAACGTCCCACGCTCGTTGCTGCCCTCTGTAGCTGAGGTAGAAACCATTTTGTAAATTATTTTAATTTATTTTGCAAATAATAAGTGGTGTTACCAGAAAATAAATAAATACAAATAAATAAATATTCTCTGGTGTTACTGATTCATCAAATATATTTGATATTTCTGATAAATTATAATAATAGGAGATTTAAACTTCAATTTTATTCTTTCAAACTGAATATTTTCTGATTCTATGTAGGTAGGCCTTTAATTTATTATAACCACAAGATCTTACGTACGTTAGCTTAATTATATAATACACACAGTAATTTCTCTGTCTTCAATTTTAAAATCCATCAAAATTTTGTTTCAAGGGTTTGATAGTGAATAACACACATAAAAATATACTTATATGCGACTTTTTTGGTATATATAATATGCAACTTTTGTTATTGCTATATACACGATAGGTATGTAGATTATCAAGGCTGCAAATGAACACATTGCATATTATAACAAAATGAGTGTACTTTAAATATAACGTTTATTAAGTACCGCCCTTTTTGTATGAAATTATGTACTTTATTTTATATATTTTTTAACAACATACATGCAATGCCGCGGAATCATTCAAACATGCACAATATATGATATTATATATTGCGTATAATGATATTATTATAATGTATAATTATTATGATATCTGAAAATAAATACCAATAAGGATTATTAATAAATACCTCATAATTATTTAAAATGTTACAATAAACGCATTCTGCCATATATGCTGTAAACTTATATTTACGGATACAAAAATTGTAAACGCATATGTGTCAAATTCCAACAGCATAATTTAAATTTGAAAACAAAAATTAAATTAAACATCATTAATAATAAAATTATTTTACTTACAACTTCTATGCATATATATTATACACTACTTGTTAGAGTAACATGATTTTTTATTGTAAAATGTTTATAATGGATAGAATAGAGTGTAAAAACGAAAATATAAATGGGAAAACAAATTTAAAATATCATATTAATATTATTTTTTAAATGACTGCTAATTATAGTGTAGATTTACTGTAGATAATTCAAATTGCAACAATAGAGATGATGACGTGCACAGTTTCCAGCAGTATATACTTGATCAACAAATCATGACGAGGGTATTAAAGCACACTTGTTACGTAGCTCACCCCCCCCCCCCCCACACACACCCCTCGTTCATCCCCTTGCGTGTCGCCACTGGAAATGAACAACTGGGGGACTCACCACGAGCTTCCATTGGCATGAGAATCACCGGTGTCACTTCATGTCCTGTGTATTATGTATGCCACCTCTCTCATGATAGCCTCTGGTACATTTACATGTACATTTGTACATGCAGTATGTACGTCATAGTGGCTTTTAGAGTATTGGAAACTCGGAGGGGATGGAGAAAAAAATAAAATATTTTTTACCTCATTAAAAAGAACCGATTTTATATAACTTTGCTTATACATTTAATATATGTGATTTTTTTTTAATTGCATGATATAGAGGAAAGTGTTTAAAATTAAAAAATAAAATGTTACATAAATTATTACCGCTTTTGTGAAATTGATAATGAATCAATATGTATTTGCCGAGTTAATTTTAGGTATACATTATATGTTAAATTAAATAAAATAAGAAAATACAGCCACATGGGCGATTTAATTAAGTTGCATGCTTATAAATCTTATAATGCATATATCTCTTTAACAAATTTAATATTGAATCTATAGATCAAGTTTCATACAAACGAGCACTGATTGATTGTATTACATGCTTTTAAAGTAAACAGTGTCTACATAATTTTATTTTTAGAATATTTTTAGTATCGTGATTAATAAGTTGTGAGAGTGATGTTGTTTGACTCATGCACTGACAGAATCTAATGTTTATAATTTCACACAAGTATCGGAATATCATAAATTAAATATGAGTTTCATTATCTCAATGATTATTTTTTTCCTTCTAATAAAATAAAAAAAAAACTGAATAATTTTACTATATCATTTTGTACGCTTATTTAAAATGTTAAGTTAATATATTAAAATGTTTATTATACGATTTAAAACAAAAACTGAGCGCACAATATTATTTCCTTATAAAAAAATAAAAAATCAATTTTAAAAAGAGAAAATAATACACACAACGAGTACATTACTTAACAGCATTTATAAGGAAAGTTGAAAATAGCATTTCTAATTAATCTGCATTCTTGAAAAGTCTCCTTTTTATTTTGCTCGTATACGTGACTTCTAATGAGAAATTGGAGGAGGTGCTTTCTATCTCTCTGTTAGCATCTTGGGTCATTATAGATGCGAACTTTGGTGTAATTTAATGTATGGTCATTAGTAGGCCGCCTGCTGCAGATCTTGCCCGTTATCTCAAAGCTTAGAGATATTACGAAACTATTATAGGAGGGAAATCAATTGTTCCTACAGTTGTAAATGGCAATTCGCATGAAGTTGTAATCTAAGGGTACATTTGATGATTATATTTGGTTAGAAAATTAATTAACACGTTAACAATACAAATTATTTGTATGGAAATTATAAATAATATTATTATCATACAGCGTTTTCCTGTAATATAATATATGTGATGATTATATTATTATTCTGTCATTCTAATAACCTATATTAATTAATTTACATTAATTAGTGCGAACAAACATTCAAATGTATATATCATTATTTATTTTTGGAATTGTATTGAATGTTGGTTGAAAAGCGCAAAACATTCGTGGTAGATTTCTCTCTCTCTCTTTGCCTCTCTTCCCACAGTACAGAGAAGATAGTAGAGAAAGTCGTATGTTAGAATCGAAGTCGAAAACTGGTCGCGTCAACGGCATGTTTGTCCGCCGCAATGTTAAAATCATAGGAAAGGGGCACGACCAAATGGGGCATCCTGCAATGTTATGGTATAGGAGAATCAACTATAATCTGCTCTAACTCGGAAATTATTAAAGCTAGCACAGTGGATCTTTCACTAAAATATTAGAAAAAAAATCTAGTATTTTTTACAAAAAAAGTAAGCTCTTAACCCAATATTCAAAAAGTGTCAAAAATTGACTTCAGCTCCCCCGTAGCGCAGGTATAGGAGTTTGGCTACTATCTTTCCTGTACTGTGTCTCTTCCTTATATATATATATATATATATATATATATATATATATATATATATATATATATATATATATATATATATATATATATATATATATATATATATATATATATATATATAATATCATGTATTGTATATCTCTTACAACATACAAATCAATATCTATGTCTCTCCCGATCAATTTTGTTACCTCCATCTACATTAGTATCAACTTCACTCAAAAACAGATTACATATTATATCCTTCTATAACCAATCACTCAAATTACTTCGTCCAAACTTAATTTAACTTCTCTACTCATTTTATATACTTATTAAAGGTAAGCAGAACTATTAGTTTGTTCTATGGCTTTCAGTTTGAATGTAACTCTAAACAAATATTATTAATTAGTCTATCACAAAGTGTGTTTATATATATATATATATATTTTTGAAGATAATTGTTTTGCGGTTTATAATAATTAATATGCTAATTTTATTCAATTACGGTTTTGGAACAAATCATCGTGGTAGCGTGTATTATTATATATACCTTAATATAGATTGGTATAATTAAAAACCTTTTGTCTCATACGTAATTTGAAATTCTAAAGACTTCTTTTCCTTGGTGTCTAAACCGTTTGTGCGAAGACAGATTATTTAATTAACATTTGAAATAATACGTAAAACAGGTGGTTATCAATGAACAAAAAATATTTGTTGTTTTAATTAGTTGAATTAGCAGGTAACATAAAAGGCAAAATAACATCGATAATTTTTTATATTTTTTATAAGAACAAGAAATTAATAATAATATAAAATTATATACTTTAACCCACGTCTAAATCTGGACTACATCTGAACTGCAGCAGTTCAGATCAGTTCAAAATTATGCTAGTTCAGATAGTTGTAAACAGTATAAAATTGGCCGGTTTTGAACTGTTTGAGCTACCAATTTTGAACTGGCCACAGTTGTAAATAGCTCATAGCAGTCCAGACAATACAGCTCAGAACAGTCCAGCCTAGCTCAAACTAGCTCGTTTACGTTGATACTCAGGCAGTCCATTATAGCTCAAACTAGTTCATTGCTGCTATACATGCAACAGTCCATTCTAGTTCAGAATAGTCCAGCCTAGCTCAAAAAGTCCAAAGCACTATAGCAGCTGTACTGCAGTCCAGGGCAGTCCATTCTAGTTCAGATTAGTCCAGCCTAGCTCAAAAAAGTCCAAAGCACTGTAGCAGCTGTACTGCAGTCCAGGGCAGTCCATTCTGGTTCAGAATAGTCCAGCCTAGCTCAAAAAAGTCAAAAGCACAATAGCAGCTGTACTGCAGTCCAGGGCAGTTCATTCTAGTTCAGAATAGTCCAGCCTAGCTCAAAAAAGTCCAAAGCACTGTAGCAGCTGTACTGCAGTCCAGGGCAGTCCATTCTAGTTCAGAATAGTCCAGCCTAGCTCAAAAAAGTCCAAAGCACTGTAGCAGCTGTACTGCAGTCCAGGGCAGTCCGTTCTAGTTCAGAATAGTCCAGCCTAGCTCAAAAAAGTCAAAAGCACAATAGCAGCTGTACTGCAGTCCAGGGCAGTTCATTCTAGTTCAGAATAGTCCAGCCTAGCTCAAAAAAGTCCAAAGCACTGTAGCAGCTGTACTGCAGTCCAGGGCAGTCCATTCTAGTTCAGAATAGTCCAGCCTAGCTCAAAAAAGTCCAAAGCACTGTAGCAGCTGTACTGCAGTCCAGGGCAGTCCGTTCTAGTTCAGAATAGTCCAGCCTAGCTCAAAAAAGTCAAAAGCACAATAGCAGCTGTACTGCAGTCCAGGGCAGTTCATTCTAGTTCAGAATAGTCCAGCCTAGCTCAAAAAAGTCCAAAGCACTGTAGCAGCTGTACTGCAGTCCAGGGCAGTCCATTCTAGTTCAGAATAGTCCAGCCTAGCTCAAAAATTCCAAAGCACAATAGCAGCTGTACTGCAGTCCAGGGCAGTCCATTCTAGTTCAAAATAGTCCAGCCTAGCTCAAAAAAGTGCAAAGCACTGTAGCAGCTGTACTGCAGTCCAGGGCAGTCCATTCTAGTTCAGAATAGTCCAGCCTAGCTCAAAAAAGTCCAAAGCACTGTAGCAGCTGTACTGCAGTCCAGGGCAGTCCATTCTAGTTCAGAATAGTCCAGCCTAGCTAAAAAAATTCCAACTTGACTGCAATATGTTCTATAGTAGAACCATTTTATGATCAGCGCTGTCACTTTGACGAGGCAAGCCGGCAGCTGGTATTCAGCCTGCAGCCGCCGGCTTGCTTCGTCAAAGTGACAGCGCTGATCATAAGATGGTTCTACTATAGAACATATTGCAGTCAAGATGGACACCTTTACTTTTTATCAATGGACCAAAATGGACCTGTAAACATACTTTAAATTATCTCTGGAAACACAATAATATTTAACACGATTATGTTGGTAACGCCCATAAAAATAACAATATCCGTCGTCAATAGATAATTATATTAATAAATGCCATGCAAACCTAGTGAATATGCAGTACAATATTTGTACTGTACCAATTGTACAATTATTATTATAGTGCATGAAAGATAGAGCATGATTTATAAGTCGAATAGCTTGATCACTCATCACGCATTTGGCAACGCTGTCTATTTTTGTGGCCATGCAGGTGAACTCGGTGAGAAATGTGAGACATCTCACCTGAGATCTCATAGAGTTGAAATAAGATTATACACATGAGCTCAATATTATATGGACTGACGATCGCTTTTATTTTAAACACTAAACTTGTATCATATAATATTATTCATTATAACAGTTATAACTCAAGGCATACAGTACTAAAAACTAAAAAAAAAAAAAATAATATCTAATTCTACATACAGTATGCAAACACAATGAATATATTTAATTAGTTTGCTAGCTCACAGATAAATTTCTAAAATCTAACATGCTGGCAGCTGATATATATGTGAATGCCTATTAATTATGATAGGTGTAGGTGGACAACATGGGATATAATCCATTGCAGGATAAATACCGGTACTTATAATATATGCATAAAGTATGCATATACATTATTGCTTAATTAATTCTTATTGGTGAAAACAGCATAATGAAATAAACAACACGAAATTTTATGCACTGTATGCATAAGTATATGATATGCCCTATATTATATACACAGTACGTATTGTATGCATACATAATATATAGATTTTATCACCATCATTCTGTTGATCATTTGCGTATATATACTCATTTATAAGGATCGAGAACGTTGTAAAAATTCTACTGGCAATAAAAAAAAACATAGAGTATATGCATACTGTATGTATATATTATACTGTACTACATGCAGCTGAATTTTGCTATTACAATGTCAAAATGAAAAGAAACTGTGTAAAAAATGTATGATAAAATTGGCACTTACCGGTATCGCAAATATTGATAGACCAAAATTTAACTTATGCCCATTTTTCTTACATTTCAGCCTTTAGGACTATCCTTTGTATTTTTCCACGTACAGAGGAGGAACAGGGCTGAAGAACGTCACTTCTAGTTCTAGTAGGTAGCCTAAACCTAGGACAGATATGCCAAACTCCCATGGCAAGAACAGAACAAAATTTTCCGATCAACTTTTGACCCTGATATTTAATGTATAGACTCTATGTACGTAAATTCTTACCTTCATAGATGATTATAGGTTAAGAGCACCAAGGAACCACTTAAAAATAAGAATATCTGTGACTACTAATGATACCAAACAAGAAATCACCGAAATCACGACAATAATAGAAAACAGCTGAAAAGCCGGTAAAGATTTCAAATGCTGCGGAAGCGGAAGTGCGGATCCTGCGCGGAGCGCGCGGTGCATTAATGTAAAAAAATCCAACCAATCAGAGACCTGCGCTAAATCAACAGCGCTAAATCTTCAAATAATGGTTTATTAATTAATAAATCTAAAACCTCGATCCTATATATTTGAACAGAGACGTACATATACAGTATAATATAAATATAATATATATATATATGTATATATATTTTATATATCTACGCTATGATTGTACAGTATGTTTGTGTATTATACGGTTAATGGTATGTGGAGCTTAATTATAATGTATAATATTTTATATTTTATTGAGGAGAACGGTACGTACGTCAATATATGTGATAACTATATAGTTGTATATAGTGCTCAAAAAATACACGCACGTGCGTTATTTCTTAACATAAAAGTCTTAATAGGGTACAAAATATTATATTATAAGTATCTTAAGTTTAAGTATTATATAATACTTTTACTCAAAATAATTTATTCAATTAATATTTTAAACTATTTTAATTAAAAAATTATATGTAATTTTTATCACATAATTAATATATATCCCGTGTACAGTGTACATGTGAGCATATATAACTATGGCAATATAATTAAAATTGTGAAATAATTAATTAATTTAGACTGCGGTTATATCCGCTATATATATATATATATATATATATATATATATATATATATATATATATATATATATATATATATTATATATATAATATAAATAAATACGTTATATTATATATAGTGTGTGTGGACTAGTTTAATTAAGCTAGCAACTCAGAGAAGCTAGGGTACATGAGTTAGACTGGGCTGTCTGAGCTGCGGTGGACTGTCCTGGACTGCAGTGGACTGTCTGAACTTCTCATCATTGCAGTTAAATAATTTGAACTGGACTGGACTGTCTGAGCTGCATTGGACTGCCGCAGAACTGATTTGATCTAAACTGGACTGTCTGAGCTTCAATTAATTCATTTGAACTAGACAGGACTCTCTCAGCTGCATTGGACTTCCGCTGAACTGGTTTTTGAGCTAAACTGGACTGTCTGAGCTGCGGTGGACTGTCCTGGACTGCAGTGGACTGTCTGAGCTTCAATGGACTAATTTAAACTAGACTGGACTGTCTGAGCTGCGATGGACTGTCTGAGCTCCATTGGACTGCCGGTGAACTGGTTTGAGCTAAACTGGCCTGTCTGAGCTTCGGTGGCTGTTCTGGACTACAGTGGACTGTCTGAGCTTCAATGGACTAATTTGAACTAGACTGGACTGTCTGAGCTGCGATGGACTGTCCTGGACTGTCTAAGCTTCATTGGACTGCCGCTGAACTGGTTTGAGCTAAACTGGCCTGTCTGAGCTGCGGTGGACTGTCCTGGACTACAGTGGACTGTCTGAGCTGCAGTGGACTAATTTGAACTAGACTGGACTGTCTGAGCTGCGATGGACTGTCCTGGACTGTCTGAGCTTCATTGGACTGCCGCTGAACTGGTTTGAGCTAAACTGGCCTGTCTGAGCTGCGGTGGACTGTCCTGGACTACAGTGGACTGTCTGAGCTGCAGTGGACTAATTTGAACTAGACTGGACTGTCTGAGCTGCAATGGACTAATTTGAACTAGACTGGACTGTCTGAGCTGCGGTGGACTGTCCTGGACTGCAGTGGACTGTCTGAGCTTCAATGGACTAATTTGAACTAGACTGGACTGTCTGAGCTTCATTCCATTGCCGCTGAACTGGTTTGAGCTAAACTGGCCTGTCTGAGCTGCGGTGGACTGTCCTGGACTACAGTGGACTGTCTGAGCTGCAATGGACTAATTTGAACTAGACTGGCCTGTCTGAGCTGCGGTGGACTGTCCTGGACTGCAGTGGACTGTCTGAGCTTCAATGGACTAATTTGAACTAGACTGGACTGTCTGAGCTGCGATGGACTGTCCTGGACTTTCTGAGCTTCATTGGACTGCCGCTGAACTGGTTTGAGCTAAACTGGCCTGTCTGAGCTGCGGTGGACTGTCCTGGACTACAGTGGACTGTCTGAGCTTCAATGGACTAATTTGAACTAGACTGGACTGTCCGAGCTGCGATGGACTGTCCTGGACTGTCTGAGCTTCATTGGACTGCCGCTGAATTGGTTTGAGCTAAACTGGCCTCTCTGAGCTGCGGTGGACTGTCCTGGACTACAGTGGACTATCTGAGCTGCAATGGACTCATTTGAACTAGACTGGACTGTCTGAGCTGCAATGGACTAATTTGAACTAGACTGGACTGTCTGAGCCGCGGTGGACTGTCCTGGACTGCGGTGGACTGTCTGAGCTTCAATTAACTAATTTGAACTAGACTGGACTGTCTGAGCTGCATTGGACTGCCGCTGAACTGGTTTGAGCTAAACTGGCTTGTCTGAGCTGCGGTGGACAGTCCTGGACTACAGTGGCCGTCTGAGCTTAAATGGACTAATTTGAACTAAACGGGACTGTCTGAGCTGCAGTGGACTGTCTGAGCTTTTATAAACTAATTTGAACTAGACTGGACTGTCTGAGCTGCATTGGACTGCCGCTAAACTGGTTTGAGCTAAACTGGACTGTCTGAGCTGCGGTGGACAGTCCTGGACTGCAGTGGACTGTCTGAGCTTCAATGGACTAATATGAACTAGACTGGACGGTCTGAGCTGCATTGGACTGCCGCTGAACTTGTTTGAGCTAAACTGGCTTGTCTGAGCTGCGGTGGACAGTCCTGGACTACAGTGGCCGTCTGAGCTTATATATAAATGGACTAATTTGAACTAAACTGGACTTTCTGAGCTGCGGTGGACTGTCCTGGACTACAGGACTAGTTTGAGCTAGCTGAAGCTACTTTGAGCTGCAGAAAGGTTATGAGCTGATATGAACTAATTCAAACTGCATTGAACTGCAGCAATTTTGAGCAGGAAACAGCTCAGAATGGTTAAAAACTGTTTTGAACTGATTTGAACTTCGCTGTTCAAAACAGTCCAGAATATTAGCTCATTTGAACTGCATGAGCTGATTTGAACTACCTCAATCAGCTCAGACCAGTCCAGATTTAGACGTGGGAAGTGACGTTCAGAATAGCTTCAGAATCGGAACGGAAGAGTTCTCGACCAATCAGAAAATTCAAAATTTCCGATAACTAGACGAACCAAGTGATCGGAATTTTTTCCGAATCCATTTCCGACAATTCTGGATGTTGTTTCTTATAAATATTGTAAATATTTATGAATCGTTGTAATTTATAATGAACCTATGAACCCCAGCTGGCCCTCATATATATATTAATTAATATATTAGCCTGCACCTGACTAGATTTGTGCTAAGAGAGAGTTAATATGCAAAGGTTTTAATTTAAAAATTAATGAAGAACTCGGCTACCTGATTATTTTCTTCAGTAATCGAAATGGGTTTTCTTACTGCTAACTATATAATAAATCATCTTAATTTAATTACTAAATCATTCTATCTATTGCAGCAAATATATATATATATATATCATTAAATAAGAGTGGTCCATTGGATTGGTTTGATCCTCGCTTCAGTAGTCTGAATGATGGAAGAAGGGGAAAATCTTTGTTGTGACGGTTTGAGTTCATTTTGGTATTGTAAGTTTCATATATATTATATTTTCCAAGCAAAAGTTCTGTTTGTAAACCCTCCACTGCGTAGGTTTTCTGCACTCGATTTCTTCATGCACTTGGTCTATCGGGTTAGAGAGTGTACATTGGACCGGATTTTCAACTAACCTATTGTCTATTGTAAAGATAAAACTTTATTAAAAAATAATTAATATACTTCAATGTTGCACTTTTTAATGAAATTTATAGCATTTATGAATTTAATCACATTAAATTACATTGTAATATAACCACAATTCCTTTTTAAATCAGATTCATGATATGTAGTAAACAAATTATTGTGTGCCCTAACTAAATTTCTGATTAAATATGTAATATGAAGTAATATTCTCTTTGCCATAAAAATTTATATATTTGCTAATAATTATACAATAGCAACATACTATACGTTACATTTTTTTTATAAGTTCTCCTTAAAAAATAAATGATCTAAATATATAATTATGTATAAATACTGGAAACTATAATAAAACGGCATGATATATAATATTATTGTTCTAATGCATTTTAATGTTTGTTGCCAAATTTTACTGTAATATACTGTATAATTATACTTATAAAAAATTTAATATATTATAATAGTAATATGTTAATTTTTTAAACTTTTTTGACATTAATTGACACTATAGCAAAACAAATTTTCAGTTGTTTAAAAATATCATTGGATAACAGAAAACCATATAATAATGAATACAAAATTCAAGCGAAGTAACCCATTGATGCGTTTGTAATTAGCTTGTATTTTTTATAATTCACTTTTGTGTGTATATATATATATATATATATATATATATATATATATATATATATATATATATATATATATATATATATATATATATACTTATATAACAATAAACTTGGAGAGTGTTTAGGTGGGTTTTTCTCCACTTAAAACGATAAATAATTTCATTACTATATATATCGTGATGCACGAAACATTGTATTATAAATCATAAGAAATATAAAGGACAAAATGGACAACATACATGAAAAAATTTTATTGCAGAAATGAATAGATGGTACCAAATTATGCTACTCTGAATTTTTTCAGATTTTTTTGAGACCCGGAACTATTTTTAAATAATTATTGAAAGTCCTGTGATTTCAGTTGGCACCCCTGCAGCCTTAATAAAAAGGATAGAGACTGGACGCCTATTGACGCCTCCAGGGGGCGTGGCCGCACTTTCAATAATTATTTAAAAATAGTTCTGGGTCTCAAAAAATCTGAAAGAATTCAGAGTAGCATAATTTGGTACCCTCTATTCATTTCTGCAATAAAATTTTTTCATGTATGTTGTCCATTATAAACAAGTAACTTTAAGTTGCTAATATTTAGATCAGTTGAAAGATATAAATTATTGCATGATGAGTGATCATCGCGGCATATCATGTCATTGTAATCTATAGTGATGTCTTGTAATGACATGATATTAAAAACTCGCGTGTCTACTGTGAAGTAAGATATAAAATCCAATGTAAAATATGTCTGCTGTAACAGGAAATTTAAAATTCTTCTTTTCTTATCGAAAGAGACGAGGAATTCTAAAAAATGTAATATTTTAATTCATTGTGAATAAATCAGATTTGGTAATAATTATAACATCTAAAAAAAATGCATTTTCTTGATTCGTAAAACTTGTATATAAATAAATGCATGAACTTATAAACTTGTAACGTGGAATTATGATAGTATTTTCCTTAAATTGTTATTAGTGTTAACACTTCACTTTCGTAAGTTCAAGTCTCGTGTTTATTTTAAGCCGGTATTACACGATACAATTTATCTGGTTATTGTTTACAATTTTTCCTTACAAGAAAACTTAATCTCCATTTTGTTTGTATGGAAAGAAAATTTTCTTGCAAGGAAAAATTGTATAAAATAATCAAAAAAATTGTATCGTGTAATATAGGCTTTACACACGCAGCTTCATATATAAAATATTTTGGAGATTAATTGACATGTTTGAATTTCAAAAATTATTACTCGAACTTAAATTATTCAAGGTCATTCTTATTTTATTTGGTGAGTGAATTTTAATTTTTACAGATGATTGTATCTACTTGGTGCGTTTTATTTATTGTGATCCTAACATTGTTTGTATACAAACAACATGCATGGATCCTGTCAAAACTAAATACACAGATACATACAAATAAATGAAAGATAATATTGCTCTAAATATAAAAATAGAATAAAAAAATATACATTAATGTATTCAGTATAATATTTTCCTGCATATTATTATCATAATACTACTTAATTCAGTAGAATTTATCATTAATACATCAAGCATTTTTACGTTGATTTTTAAAACTATTTTCGCTTTGGATATTTTTCAAGCTGTTATTGTAAAAAATAATAAAAAAAAATATGAACAATTTTATAACAACAACTTTTTTCTAACAGTCGTAAATTTAAAAGTAAATATTTAATTTCATATTGTCAAATAAAATAAATACAACACGTAATACAAAAACATATATGCTAATAAATGTTTAAATTAAAAAATTTAAATAGTAATTAAAGTTAAGTGAGTAATAAAAACAACATGCGTCAGTATTCAAATAAAAAAAAAATAAATGCTACAAAGTAATAACATATAATAAAGTAATAATTTTATATAACAAACAAAACCTACAAATAAATTAATGTTAGAGTGTTAAGACAATTGTTACAATACTTACAATAGAATCTAAAAGCATTGTTAATTTACTCAAATGAAACAATTCTGAGATATAACAACAAGATTTTCATGCTGTTAGTTGTAAAATAAAAGTAAATAAAATGGGCTGCTGTAGTAAAAAGATTATATTATGCTTCTCGTTTTATTATATATTAAAATTAGTATTATATATTTAAACTACATTGTACTGTACATGACTACAAAACTACCCATGTAACAAGAATATGTTGCAACAACGGATTTAATCCATCTTCGGATCCGTTTTATATCGGTGAACAAAATACGGATTCAAGAGGTTTCCTAGGACCGGTATGTTTCCGTTGCGGAAACGTCGTGCAAAACAGCCAATAAAAACCTGTTCTGCAACCAAATTAATTAGGGGGGGGGGGATTTTTTTTTTTTGCCGCCAAAAATATATTTTCTTGAATATTCGGCTCGTTTAGCTCGTCGTTTGTTGATATTAATTGAAAATTATTATTTTAAATAATAATTTGCATTTATTTATAAAAATTATAAACGCCCTATAACTAATCTTTTTTTAAGCAATGGAGGCAAATGATTTTCTGCAAGTAATAAGTAAATTCTAGTTACTCACCGAAAATTGTTTCTGCTGTGCTATTAAAAATATTACACAAACACGTCATGTCAGTAATCACTACATCAATATTGCACTCTATATGAAATATAAACACTGCAATATTATATTTCCTTTATAAAATGAATTATAAAACGGGAGTTTCTTAACTTTTGAACACTGGCGGTACATAATAATAATTTAATACAGTTAAACTGCCATTCTACGCACACCATACATAGATCTAGTTTCAATTAATTGTACTTCAGGTAAATTTAAGTTGAATTTACTATATTACATATCACTTTGTGGCCACTGTAAAAGGTATTTATTTAAACTAAAAATTAAATTAATGAGTACTAAAGTACAGTAAATATTAACACTTTAAATTAAACAAAACTCCCAATGCACTGTTCACACGTCCTATCTCTATAAAAAATATCGCGGACTAGAGGAAGAAAGGAGTCTTTAGGCGTCACATCTCGCCAAACAGCAGTGATTCAGACAACAGATGATCCCTTTCTTCCAATCAGATTGCGAGATGAATTCGTCATATTTGCCGGTCGTTAAATTTTAAATTAAATTTCGTTAAAACACATTAAATTTAATGTCTCCTCGCCGCGCCAGCTCCGGCGTCCGGCGTCTTTTCTCACGTCCACACATGATGCTGCTTGGCCGGTCGGCTGGATTGGCGCGATATCTTTTTTTCTACCGTTTCTTTTCTCGACTTACAATATTTTTTCTCATTACATAAATAATGATTTTTTTTCCTGAATTTGACTGTGAAATAAGTTTGTAATATTAATATTATTTTGAAGAATCTTTTATTAGAAATTTATTTACACAGTCTATATTTTTCTTAACTCAATAAAATTATAGAAAATTAATGTGGTAATTTTTTTAATTTTTTTTTATATTTTCACGTTATCCTAATTATTAACTAAAAAAAACAAGTTAATTACTATATCCGACGTTATTATTTATTTACATTATTTTGACTATAGTGGCGTGTTAAAAAAACTCATTATCCGGAGATAAAAACGATTAAAAAATGTATAAATGTAGTTATTTTCGGAACGATTTTATATCGCATGAAAAACATATTTTCGATGTACGTCATTCATAAAATAATATTCAAAGAATTAAAAAATAATTGGGTAAAATATTTAATAAAATCATTTTAGACCTGTCTTGATATTTATTTATCACATTTAAGCATAATTTTAGGAAACATTAATAAAAGGTTTTATAAACGTTCTATATGCAACGCAAAATTTTTAAAACCAAAACATCCAAAAAGTGACGTTGTTTTTCCGTTATATGTTACATGGGTATAGTTAAATTTACTTTTTAATGACAAATTAATTACTTACTTTTAACAATGTATTTAGTTAACAATAGAAAATATATTAAAACTTATTTTAAACATGAAAAACCATAAAATGAAGAAGTTTGTTCAACAGTTTACTATATAACATAAATCCGATTAAACAAGAGAACGTTAAGCCTAAGGGATATAAGGAAAATAAGTTTTTTATTTCTTAATAATCTTTTAAAATTTCAAAGAGTTCTTTTATTAAGGTATTCACTATATTCATAAAATTGTATTAACATACACACACAAAAAGAAGAAGATTATGTAAAACTAGAGCACCACTTGATAGCAATGTTTTCATCTAGACTTATAATTGAAGTGTGTATATGCACGGTGAGTAGGAGTGTGCTTCGGTGATTTGATTAGAGCTCTTATACAAAAGCGGGTGGTGGGTGGATTGGATCGATGTTAGTGGACCTAGCTGCATGGTGGTGGTAGAACCAACGGGAGGAAGTGGGTGGGAGCCGGCAGCAAGACCATCGGCAAACAGTTAGCACTAATGGCTTTGATTGAAAGGAATAAGAGCTCTGTCTGGTAATAGGGGGTAGGAGGGAGGGCAGGATGAAGGAGAGAGACCGGAACTTGGACACAGAGAGTGAAATTGATCTCAATAGAGAGAATATAACTTGACGTAAATGTAACTTTGATCAATTTTTTTTAACTGTCCCTTGACATCTATGTGTGTTCTTCTGTCAAATATATAATATATAGAATATAAAGGTCACTTACTTCTCAATTTCTCACCCTTCTCAACTATCAAACAAGTTAAAAGCGGATGTCTTATTTACTTACCTTTCAACCTTTATGATATATTTAACCTGATTTTCTCTATCATAAGAAACAAATATAAAGTTTTTTTTTCTAACATAAAGCTAGTGAAAATTGGAAGTGAAATTTGTAATTATAAAATTATAAATACTTCATTTGAATAAAAATGACAATTTCTAAGCCTTATATAAAAGTAATCATATATCAACTAGATCAGTTTTACTTACATTTCAGATTTAATTTACATTCATTGATTAATATTTTATTTGTTTATTGAATTCAATATAGTACATTATTTCCATAAGTTTGGATATATCTTTTTTAATAAATCACTTTTTTTTTATTATTTTTTAAAGAAAATCATTAAATCTACAAACTGAAATTTTACTGTAAAAATAAGAGAGCTATTTATTTATCTAAATTTTATATATTACCTTTTGAACTCATAAAATATAGATATTTTCGCAATATTTACGAGTGAAGTTGCATGAAATACGTTATAGGTCTCACAGATACATTAATAAAGAAGAGCAGATAAAATATTCTTCAGTTTAATATCATAGATAGACATATTGCCTCACTGTTTATTTAATCCGAACAGGTACAGCTTTGACGTAAATTTTAATATATTGCTCGAACAATAACAGCATTTTCAAAGCTGTTTATAGCATTAATGGATCACATTAAAATTTAGTTGTGAAATAAAATTAAACTTTATTTTGAAATGTATGTATAAAATTAATCACCTATCTTCCAAATTTTAACTGTAACATATTTTCTAAGCGTCACGTTTTAGACTGTCCTGTAGATTATGTATCTGACGTGCTTATATTGTTGTACAATCGAAAAGCAATAAATAATTATGAATTATGATTATGGTGTTTTTTAATAAGAGTTTTAATTGAAGGGTACACCAAGAAGAAATTTGATGGGTCATACAGAACAGTTACGAATGTAAGCCGTGATTTAAAACTTGAAAAGAATAGCCTTAAATTATTCTTTGGTGGCGTGATTTTTTTTTGTTTTTTTTTTTCATTATATAATATCTATTGTGTACTGATATTTTTCTTTGTCACAAAACCCTGTAATAAAGTAAACAGAGTAAAATTATATCTTGTTTATATTCTAGTCTATTTTTACTTACCCTCCAACAAGGCAGTCTACTTCCAGGGGTACGACGCAGTGACAAACGACCCCATAACATTTCCAAGCTCAGTTTGCGCGCGTTGTCACACAATGGATGGCTGTGGAGGCAAAGCATAACTTACAATAATGTAGTTTTTTTAATATTAGAAATATTATTATTATTTTTTTTTAGAAATAATGTAGACATATTTTATTAACTTTACTTTGAGCTTTTGTGTCCTACAAAATTTTATCTCGAGCTGGAAAAAAAAAAAACAACAACAACAACAACAGTAAATGGAATGCTTTTGTATCATATTATATTTATAAATTATTATTTTACAATATTTATTACAAGCATTTCTGTAGACCATAGCATTTTAATTAAAATTATAGCATTCCAAATATACTCGTAAATTTTCACAGCACAGCTAGTGAACAAATATATTTATAATAAATAAAATAAAACACCTAAACAGAACATCAATGTTTCTAGTGTTCAAAGTAAATATTTTGTTATTTTTTATTTAATAAGGTGTTAATTTTGTTGTTATTTGTATAAATAAATCAATATTCTAAATAGAGGTCGAAACTTAAATGAATTTGGCGTGTTCGTGTGTCACGTAAATATTGTTTTACAAGTGGTATATATTAAATTGAATTAGAGCAAAATGTTTAATTTACAGCACACTACTTAGCAAGTTAAATATAGCTAGGACCGAACCGCTAGAGAAAATATCATTACTAACAAAATTCAATTACATGTTCGTAACCATATGATGCTGGATTCCAAATTTCTAGCAACCTAATTTCGTTATCAAATTAACCGTAAATTTAATGGAACAAAGGTTTAGATTAATACAATTTGAATCTGAACGCAAAAATAACAAATAAGATTTTCAAAAGGAATATAAACTAAAAGCTATAAGTGCATTTTTCATTTCAGGGGAATTTTTATTTTGGAGTTTAAAATACGAATATACTCTCAAATTTGGAACTCCCCATGCTACAACATATACATTAGCCCTCAACTTTTCCCCACATTATAAAATTTAGCTTACGGTGGATGTTTTTAAGCTCAAACTTTTAATTATTTATAGATTCCATTAAGTTTGTACTTATATATATATATATATATATATATATATATATATATATATATATATATATATATATATATATATATATATATATATATATATATATATATATATTAACCACTACAAAATATATAATGCTTATAAATATATAAAAATATATCTAAATGTAACACTCTAAATAAAAATGAATCGCAATTATTAATTTAATAACATAATAACAAATAATATAATATATTGAAACCAAAAATAGATGTGTGTTTCAAAAGTTATATAAAATTGAAGTATACGTTTTTTTTTTATATTGTTCTCTTCTCTTATTGTTTTTCAAATTAAAATATTGGCTGGGCTGACACACGAGTTGCTTTATTATTAAATTTATATATAAATAGAATTTGTAGTTAATAACATTATACTGGATCACATGTGACCACAAATACAAAATAATGCCACATCCACACAACGAGAGTGACAGTTTTTATTTGAAAGTTTATAAAATATCAGCAGTTTGATACTCAAATGATTTTTTTTAATTAATATGTCAATAAGAACATTAATCAATTAAATTCATCCAATTATAACATGGATTATTTATTTTAAATTGTTTATTTTTTATTAATTAATATGAACAAGATGTTATAGCAACAGTATAACCTTATAAACTTGCTCTTTGTAATTATGCAAGAGTAGCTTTGTTTTAATGTTTATTGTAATAAGTTTAAATTGAAAGGTGTTGGAAAATTAAGCACCACGTTCGCCGCATGCCGGTGGCAGACAAGGTATGTGTTTGACGTGTCTTCTCCTTCGTGATGTGGGCGCTCCAAGCCACGGGCATCTTATCACTGCACTGTTCAGTACAAGAAAATGAGGTTTGTACTCTTATACACAGCATACAGAAGAAGCTTTACATAAATAATTTTATTTTAGTTGTATTCACTCTCTATACGTGACATATCTTAGAAAGTGTTTCTTGAGACTTTAAAAGTTATAAATATTGGGTAAAATGTCGTATCACATGCAGTATTGTCATCTATATCAAATATATATTATAGTTTTTGAATTGTTCGTTTATATTAATAAATTTATAGTAATTAAAGGTCAACAATAAATTAGTATCACCTGAAATTTTTTGCACCTAACTGAGTATCAGTAATGATAAGACTAAAATGTGTCATGTGTGGGTGATATGTGTGATACACTTCATATAATATATATTATACACTAAAACAGCTTATTATAAAGTCAATATTCAGTTTCCCATGCAAAATCTCGCCATACGAGATAAAGTCTATAAATGTATTAAAAGTAATTTACTAAATTTATTTGATTTCGTCCTTTCATAATCTAATCTTATATATTCATATCTTTATGTTATCTTCAAAATTTATTAATTAAGTTAGTAGTTTCTTTAATTAGTTCAAAGGTCACCGAACTTTTGGCGAGATAACAAAATTACCCAACAACTATTGAGTAAATTTACTTACACTTTTATCAAACAAGTTAAATCTACGCTACACATTCATTGTTTGCTGTTTTACTTAAAAAGTTGCAAATTGGTAAGTGAACCTTTTTACCTACAATATAAGCTATTTGGATCCCGTAAGAAAAAGTTTTAAATGCAATAAACACTTTCAAATAGTTTTAAAAAAATGTATATTATGCCATGTCATAGGCGGAATAACATTTAATAAAAATAATTAGAGAGCTTTCGAAAAGTGCTTTAGTATATTATATCAAATATAAAAATAGACTTTATTACCCAAGTGTATAAGGTCTACTTGGATGAATGAAATTCCCTATTTAACAATTTTCATCAATACCATATTTAAGTTAGAAATTATAAACAACAGTTTTTTTTATGGTTTCAATATAGTCCTGGACCATTTACAAATTTTTGTCTGAGGAGGTAATCATATATTATTTAATTTAAAACTATTTTCATATATCTTGTAATAAAATCAACACTATACGTAAGTATGGAAGGAAGTTATTTTGCCTCCAACCGCAGCTTCCTCTCAGACAAGATTTACCACGTACGCGCACCGCAGCTGCTATCACCAACACAACGCTCGCAGCGCTACTTCGCAGTTACGTAATTCCCGTCGATCAATTGACACTTTCACTGACAGGACTAATGGTATAGTGATGTAAACTCCATCTAGATTTAGAAAAAAAGTTTTATACTCTCTAAACTTGGCATTAACATGAAGCTTCGGGCTATAAATTTTATAAAATCTGCATTGATTTAGGATGATAAATTACAATGCAGTTGTTTCTTAAGTTAAAAATAATTGAATTCATATATTCATTAGTTTTTGACAAATGGGGAATTCTCCTACATTTATTTTAATTTTTTTTCAGATGCTCTATGCCTTGAAACTAAATGTCCCAAAACAAAAAAGTTTCAATTTTCAAAATTGGAGACATGGAAATTTTTTAAAAATCTTTCTTCTTTTGAATTTAGCGCCAAAACGTGACGTCGAAACTGCCTAGCAGGTGAAATTTTCTTGCAATAAATTTAATTTTTGATTATCACTCTTAAAGTAAACTGATATTAGGGACAAAACTATTGATACTAGGGTAGAAAAACCCGCTGATTTCGATCGTGTTGCTAAAATTTATAGCCAATCACTCCTTGACGCTCAAACTATGATATCAGGCAGTTGCTGTGTGTTAACTAGGGAGTTTCCACGTCACAGTTTTCAGGTTTGCGCCCGGGTTGCATACTTTGCCCCTATTCTAATAATCCCTTCAGAGTCCTCAAATTTGAGTTTAAAAGTTGAAACTTAAGTCAAACTTATTGTTAATATGTACCCTATCATAATATAGTAGTTAAATTAAAATTTGAGTTGTAAGAGAATTCCTTATTTGTAGTTATCTTAAAGATGTCTTCATATAATTGTCGGTGTTTCAACTTCCATAAAATTAATATAATATATTTTAATAAGCCTGAAATGCAGTATTGTTATGTCATCATAATATGAGGTTTTGAAACATATAATCATCACGATAATCGTTTCATCGTCAACAATCAACAACGGGTGTTATTTTATTTGATATTTTATTAATAGGATATTGTAAAAACAAAGTTTTGCAATTTCTATTATAACTTATATTCATTATTTACAATAAAAAAAACACATTGTGGTACAAAATTTAAGACTACTTTAAATTTATTATAAGTTAGTATACAAGTATTGATTTTAAATTATATAATCAATAAAAAACATAAATAGAATTTTAGTCCCCGTCTCATTTTCCAGGCCAGTTGATATTATCTCAGAGACGCTTTTGTAATCATGAAATTTTAAGCAAGAAAGAGAAATTTTGTTTACAAATTAAGTTTATTCAGCCAACCCTTTAAACAAAAAATACTGCACGAACACCTATAAACAAAAGCTAAAGTTTTATACTTTCTGTTTGTAAGCGTTGTCACGCAGTCTATAAAAGTGTAGTATATAAAACTTAAATATTGTTGATAATGATAAACTGTATACTGTACCGAAAGGAACGTATAAAGTGCCTGTTTGTTTACATTGCATCGGGAACAATGGGTGCGATTCACGAAGCAGTTAGCCAGGTTTCTAACCACGTTTAGCTTAACCACGTTTAACTAGGTGGTTTAACACGTAAAACAGGTATAGTTAAACGTGGTTAGAAACCTGGCTAACTGCTTCGTGAATCGCACCCATTGTATATCGGGAACGATGTGTATTTTGTATCTGTGGGGTGATCAAATTAAGGTCGTTCGATCCTGCTTTCTCTTATCACTCATACCTTGATACCAAACATATTTTGTGACATCACCCATAATGCACTTTATATTCTTTCCTTTTGGTATATGCCTCCTTAGCAAATCTACTTTTTTTTTTGTTAATTCTCTTGGAGCTGCATTGCCAGATAATCAGGAGAAGGTATAATGTTAAACATTCATAAAGTGTACCAACTTCCTAAGATGAAAACTAAAGTGGTAATTTACTAATTTCACAACAATTTACGTTTATTTTCTTATGAACTAAAGTTTTACATAAAATTAGTTCCCCTCAATGACGTAAATAGTGTCAGATATTAAGTACCTTTCTACGGTACATCTTAAAAGCTAAAATTATGTTAACAAGTGTTAAAAGTCAAAAAGAAATCTGTGAATCATCTATATATTAACTATATGTATAAATATAAAAATAATAAATATAGTAATCATTATGTATAAAAAAATATACTTCTATATTTAAATTATACTTAAAATAGCAGATGACATTATTTTTTATATATGATGAAATATATACTCTAGCTGATCACATTTATTTTTTTTTTCTTCTTCTAATGTTGCTATATACTCATTTTTTTTTATCTGGTTTTACTCGCAGTAGAGCTCTTTATTTACCACGTCGGCCGGTGAGCTCGCGGGATTTTAAGGAGGGCGGGGCGGTGGCGTCTCACGGCGCGTGCTCAGTGCCACAAGCGCCCCGCGTGTTCGCTCAGCACGAGAGTAGCGCGACACAGTGCAGCTACAGGCGGCGACGACGAGAGCAGCCGCCTTTCCAGCTTACTTCCGCTTGCTTGGTCAGAGCAGGCAACAGCAGCTCCGGCAACAGTACACAACTTCCACGACCTGCAGGCGAGCGAACACATCGCCGCTGCTGTAAACTACTAACTTGACTACAATACTACACAAAAACGACACGCTCTGAGAAGCACAACTCTTATCTTACACAGGTCAGTGCGAGACCAACTTTATATTATAAACTTTAAATATTGCATTGCTATTTTGTGTCATTGTTAAACTTATCCTATTGCATCTTATTTGTAACGAAAACAGCTAGCTTTATATATTTATTTATTTGGTTTAAAATTTAATTTAAAAATTTTAATATTTCATGTAGTATATGCGTAAATAAAAATACTACAATATTTAGTAATATTGCTATAATATTAACTTATATAAAAATATAAATTAATGTAATATATTAATAACTATAATGATGACTAATTAATTTATGTTTCGCCTTCTGACACATAAGTCATAATGTATCATAATTAATTAAATTACTTTCGTAAGCAATATTTGTGATAAACGTTATTTTTATCATGGAATGTATAATTTGAAGTTTGGAGAATATGTCAGAGCTCAGAGGTAAAAACAATAAGATATTATGATTTAAAGTTAAAACGGTTACAATAAAAACTAACAATTGTAAGAATCAACAGTGCGTTTGATGTTAAGTCATGACATATGTTGCTAAAAGTTTTTAATTCAATAATTTTATTATACATATCTAAAAATGTATTCTCGCTTTGTTTTATAATTATTGAAACTCAATGTTATAGAAATATAAAAAGAATTTTATTTTTTAAAATCAATATCTCATATTGAAAAAAAAAAAAAATAAGCAAGGAAGAAAAAAATCTATTATTTTTTATATAAAGGTGAAAAAAGTGGTACTTTCTGTTCGCGTCTGTAAAGCCCTGTGATGTAATTTTTGCATATATATTATGAATGTCATGACTATCTCTGGTTTTAAAATTCATGGCATGACGTAACTAAAAAAGTTGATGAAAGTTTTTAAACTAAACTCTACCATTTTTTTTCTGTATATATTTTTTTTTATAAAAATACTGTTGATGATCGAATAATAATTTAAAAAACAATATACCTCTTCCCATTACCCGGCCTCGAGCTCCAACCTCATAGGGGTGTATACTTGCATGTAAAAAAAAAAAAAAAAAAAAAAAAAAAATGAAAAACTTTCAAATAATACAAAGCAAGAATACTACTAAAGATTTTTTTGTAACACTTTTCAAAGATTCTCCTATTGATGAAATAGACCGTTGCGCCTTCCAAGCTTCCTCTTGACTTTTTCAATTGCGGGACAGATGAAGGACAAGGGTTTGAACAGACCTAATTGGTCTCATACGAACTCCAGAACAAGGGGACTTACAAACCTGTTGTAAAAAATCACGGCAGTTTTACAGCATACAACACAATATAATCGAATTAAAAAATAACTGCTTGATATAAAAAACGTGCTTTAGTAGCCCTTGTGCTGAAGTTGTACAGAAAAAAAAACACATGTTTAAATAGGAGGAGGATTCTATTACAACATGAATTTCGTTAAAATGTTTCAACATTTAGTCATTCACACGTTTTAGTCATTTTTATACTTTATTTTTCAGGTTATATTTTAAAGTTTGTGATGTATATTTATTTAACCCAGCAAACATTTACATTTCTGAAAAAAGTAATTAATAAATATTGAAATAAAATGTATAAGATTACATTATTTTTTATCTCTAAAAAAACAGAGAGTTTAAATATTACTAAATTAAATTTATTCAACTTCTTTTTTTATAAATATATTTAAGTCTATATAAATTTTTTATAACAGTTTTATATATAATTCAATTAAAATTTAAATTAAAAAGAAAAAAAAATGAAATTTAATAATATTTTTAAAGAATACAAGCTTTGTTTTCATTGAAGCAAGAGTCATGTTTTTTTCTTTTTCTTTTTTTTTTTAAATAATATTTACGGTAGCAATTAATTGACTTGAAGATAACTTAATTTGAACATTTTGTCAGCTAATTGGTTTAGACCTGTGGACTGAACGTGTGGAAAAGAATGGAAGAATATTTAACAAGTAGAGACAGAGAATTTTGTGGGCGTAACCGTAACTCCACAGAACCTACTTTTTTTTCACTCTCTCTCGTGGCGCCTAAGCTGCCGCTGATGTTGGTGTGGGATTGAGGCGCTGACAGCCTCACGTAGCCTAGCAGGTGTATGTGTATTACTGTGGCTCAAGCCAAACTCTGCTGCTCCCACCCACGTTCGTTTGCTTTGCACGCTCAGTCCGTACAAAAACGTTTTATTACCAATTCTCTACCACCACTAAGAAAAGTCTTCTCTTCCTCTTCGTCTTCTCTAATATTGTATTGAGCTGATTATATACGTTTCATCTCTGCTGTGAATCAAATAACGTCAACTTTAATAACACAACTTTCTCACCATATCTATTTATAAGATATAACAAAATAAGATAAATGAAGCTCTAGGTTGTCACCTAATTTCTAGCATGCGTGAATAGTTTTCATATTTATGTGTGTACAATGTTATCTATATTGGATTTTTTTTTCTTTCTACTAAGGCTCAAATATGACGTTAAAATCAATATCAAACTCATTAGTGTAATATTGAAAAGTAATGTGTTGGCAATTTACACGTTACAAAATTTTACAGAAAAATGTTTTAAATATAGACTAAAAATTTAATAATGATTTTGCATTATATTTTCAAGATGATGCTATTAAATGAAAGTGTATAATTCATGCAGTGTACATTCGTCACCTTGGAAAATTTCTCATTTGCAGCCTTGTTAATAACCATGCCCTTTATTATTTTTACAGGGCTTGATGATTAACATCAAAGGAACATTTTTCAAGGCAAAGAGTGTACATCATTCCATGCGTTTATTACAGTTAAGTTATGAAACTAATTAATGTATAAAAGATCACTATTTCACATATAATTTTTCCAAGATCAAATTAACGGGCTTATCAACCATTGACTAAGATTCTTATCTCATTTCACTGATAACAACCTGTATAATAGGATATATGACTTGTAAACCCGTTTTACTCATAAATACAGACACATATATAGGCATCACTTTTACCAGATATATTGGTCTAAAAATTATTAAAGGTAAATAATCAAATTCTTTATATAACTTTGATAACCTGCTCATACGGCAATCATTATATCTTAATTACGTATTGTGATTGACACATACTGATAACAAGTTCGTAGCTGCATGTCAAGTAGATTCGTTTTATATTCGAATACCTCTGATATAATTTAATACAAGATTTTGCTAATTAGCCTAACAATATTATTTTTTAGTTCCTTGTATACTGCATGGTTATGCCTCCGTTGATAAGCTAGATGTAATTAATAATCTCTACTAATTTTACATACCAAAAGGAACAATTCTAAACTGAAAATTAATGTGGAATTCGTTTACTGCAAAATAATATATTATTAATATAAATTTATTAGTTTTATTTATTCTAAATGTTTCAATAATTAAGAATTCATTAATAATAATTAGCATATTCATTAAAAGTTTTGTATGGAGAACCGCAATATCATTGATAAAGATAATTTCCGGCATTAAAATAAATATGCTTTTTAATTCTATGTATTTTTTAATTGAATTCCAGATTTTTTACAGTTTATTTCTAAACTCAATTTTGATAATGCAATCAAATTTGCAGCCAATATGGTTAATATCACGTCAGATCAATAAGAAAATGGACGAGGTCAATAGATTTTGATGAATTTCACATATGTTACACATCTGACCTAAGGTGATGAGGTTTGGATGTTATTTTTTCAAATTTCGAAAAAACCCAATTTTCAGAATTTTTCAAAAATTTAATAACGAGGGCAATCTCGAGAAATAAAAAAAATTGTATCTCAAATTCTGCTCAACATAGAATTACAATTTAAATTTCTATAAGTTTTTAGTAGAATTGCTAAACTTTTTTGCATTGATGATGTTAACATTGAAATTTTTTTTAGGTCAAAGGTCAGAGGTCAAACTACAAAAAGCGTATTTATTCACACAAGATATCTAGCTAAAAAATTTCGAGATATAGGTTTTGAAGAAGGTCTATCCTTCTATAAAATACAGTTTTCAAATGTTTGGGATAATTCAAAATTTTGAAGTTAAGAATTTTTTTATTAATTTTTCCGAGGTTTTTTGAAAATCTTGAATTTTGAATTTCGAGTTTTTTAGAAATTTGAAAAAATAATGCCCAAACCTCATTGATCTTGGTCATATTGTTAACACATGTGACATTTTTGGAAAAAATATTACAAAATTTTTCAAAAAACCACGAAAAAATTAATAAAAAAAATCGTAACTTAAAATTTTTGAATTATCCCAAACATTTGAAAACTGTATGTTATAGAAGGATAGACTTTCTTCAAAACCTATATCTCGAAATTTTTTAGCTAGATATCTTGTGTGAATAAATACTCTTTTTGTAGTTTGACCTCTGACCTTTGACCTAAAAAAAATTTCAATGTCAACATCATCAATGCAAAAAAGTTTAGCAATTCTACTACAAACTTATAGAAATTTAAATTGTAATTCTATGTTGAGCAGAATTTGAGATACAATTTTTTTTTTATTTCTCGAGATTGCCCTCGTTATTAAATTTTTGAAAATTTCTGAAAATTGGGTTTTTTCGAAATTTGAAAAAATAACATCCAAACCTCATCACCCTAGGTCAGATGTGTAACATATGTGAAATTCATCAAAATCTATTGACCTCGTCCATTTCCTTATTGATCTGACGTGATTTTAACCATATATTACTCGATAAGTTGTTAATACACTGTACTGTGTACTAAAATAGAACAATTAGCTTGTTGTGAGGATAGTTGTTTAAAAGTACAGTCGTTGCCTCTGAAAATTTCCCTTTGAAGCTTTGTTAATCACCACATGCTCTATGATCATATCACAATGGTGAATAACAAGGATGAAAAAGGAATGTTTCAGAGGCAAAAGAGGTGAACAAAAAAACAAAAACAGTTTTTTATGTTAGACTAATTCATAGTTTTTCAAATATTTCCTTTTAATCGCATGTTTTGTAATTCCTATAGTCCTAGCTCCCCTTTTTACTTCCTCCATTTTTTAATATCTTATCCAAAATAGGTTTTATTTCAAATTCACATAATGCAAATAGCCAAATACAAAGATAGGATTCAACAATGCTTCAATGAACGACGTTTTAAGCTCCTACGACGCAGCAACCCGCATTACGCAGCTGCTCAAAAAGTTGCATAACTAAAGGATATTCATAATAAATATGGCGGCATGAACCGCAGTGAAGTTAGCCACGTGGATATCCACACAACGTGTGGGAATCGCAGGGGTACCAACAATGAAGAAAAAAAAAACACTAAAATGAAGAAATGACATATTAAAGTGATTTTAAAGGAAATTTAAAGGATTACGATGTTTGAAAATGCTGTTAGAGCAGATCTAAAAAATATAAATGATATCAATCAATTTAAATTAAAAATAAAAATTAAACCAGCTTCAAACTTCAAGATTCAAACTTCATGACACCAAGTATGCCATATAACACGGGTATTAGTACATTATAGTACAATTCAAAAGTAACAAAATTGATTTGATGAACTCTGGTGAATTATCAAAATGCGACACCTCCCCCATGTTAAGTATATGGAGCAAAGTTCAAATTCAAATAAACCGAAACATCATACATATTTTTACATGAAATTTTGTTTGAATTCATTTTGAACCGTATTCTAATGGAAAAAGCAATCAAAATCTGTCAACGATTTTTTCCCGATTTTTTATGAATTTTTGAAAATACGTATCTATCAACATTTATGGCAAATTTCCGATTCAAATTTGAAGCCGAATTCCCGATTCAAACATAAAGGCACCAAGTATGCCATATAACACGAGTATGAAGTACATTATAATACAATTCAAAAATGGCAAAATTGATTTGTTGAACTCTGGTGAATTATCAAAATGCCACACCTCCCCCATGTTAAGTATATGGAGCAAAGTTCAAATTCAAATAAACCGAAACATCATACATATTTTTACATGAAATTTTGTTTGAATTCATTTTGAACCGTATTCTAATGGAAAAAGCAATCAAAATCTGTCAACGATTTTTTCCCGATTTTTTATGAATTTTTGAAAATACGTATCTATCAACATTTATGGCAAAATGCCGATTCAAATTTGAAGCCGAATTCCCGATTCAAACCTCATGACAAAAAATATGCCACATAATACGAGTATGAAGTACATTATAGTACAATTCAAAAATGGCAAAATTGATTTGTTGAACTCTGGTGAATTATCAAAATGCGACACCTCCCCCATGTTAAGTATATGGAGCAAAGTTCAAATTCAAATAAACCGAAACATCATACATATTTTTACATGAAATTTTGTTTGAATTTATTTTTGAACCGTATTCTAATGGAAAAAGCAATCAAAATCTGTCAACGATTTTTTCCCGATTTTTTATGAATTTTTGAAAATACGTATCTATCAACATTTATGGCAAATTTCCGATTCAAATTTGAAGCCGAATTTCCGATTCAAACATAAAGACACCAAGTATGCCATATAACACGAGTATGAAGTACATTATAATACAATTCAAAAATGGCAAAATTGATTTGTTGAACTCTGGTGAATTATCAAAATGCCACACCTCCCCCATGTTAAGTATATGGAGCAAAGTTCAAATTCAAATAAACCGAAACATCATACATATTTTTACATGAAATTTTGTTTGAATTCATTTTGAACCATATTCTAATGGGAAAAGAAATCAAAATCTGTCAACGATTTTTTCCCGATTTTTTATGAATTTTTGAAAATACGTATCTATCAACATTTATGGCAAAATGCCGATTCAAATTTGAAGCCGAATTCCCGATTCAAACCTCATGACAAAAAATATGCCACATAATACGAGTATGAAGTACATTATAGTACAATTCAAAAATGGCAAAATTGATTTGTTGAACTCTGGTGAATTATCAAAATGCCACACCTCCCCCATGTTAAGTATATGGAGCAAAGTTCAAATTCAAATAAACCGAAACAACATACATATTTTTACATGAAATTTTGTTTGAATTCATTTTGAACCGTATTCTAATGGGAAAAGCAATCAAAATCTGTCAACGATATTTTCCCGATTTTTTATGAATTTTTGAAAATACGTATCTATCAACATTTATGGCAAAATGCCGATTCAAATTTGAAGCCGAATTCCCGATTCAAACCTCATGACAAAAAATATGCCACATAATACGAGTATGAAGTACATTATAGTACAATTCAAAAATGGCAAAATTGATTTGTTGAACTCTGGTGAATTATCAAAATGCCACACCTCCCCCATGTTAAGTATATGGAGCAAAGTTCAAATTCAAATAAACCGAAACAACATACATATTTTTACATGAAATTTTGTTTGAATTCATTTTGAACCGTATTCTAATGGGAAAAGCAATCAAAATCTGTCAACGATTTTTTCCCGATTTTTTATGAATTTTTGAAAATACGTATCTATCAACATTTATGGCAAAATGCCGATTCAAATTTGAAGCCGAATTCCCGATTCAAACATAAAGGCACCAAGTATGCCATATAACACGAGTATGAAGTACATTATAGTACAATTCAAAAATGGCAAAATTGATTTGTTGAACTCTGGTGAATTATCAAAATGCCACACCTCCCCCATGTTAAGTATATGGAGCAAAGTTCAAATTCAAATAAACCGAAACAACATACATATTTTTACATGAAATTTTGTTTGAATTCATTTTGAACCGTATTCTAATGGGAAAAGCAATCAAAATCTGTCAACGATTTTTTCCCGATTTTTTATGAATTTTTGAAAATACGTATCTATCAACATTTATGGCAAAATGCCGATTCAAATTTGAAGCCGAATTCCCGATTCAAACCTCATGACAAAAAATATGCCACATAATACGAGTATGAAGTACATTATAGTACAATTCAAAAATGGCAAAATTGATTTGTTGAACTCTGGTGAATTATCAAAATGCCACACCTCCCCCATGTTAAGTATATGGAGCAAAGTTCAAATTCAAATAAACCGAAACATCATACATATTTTTACATGAAATTTTGTTTGAATTCATTTTGAACCGTATTCTAATGGGAAAAGCAATCAAAATCTGTCAACGATTTTTTCCCGATTTTTTATGAATTTTTGAAAATACGTATCTATCAACATTTATGGCAAAATGCCGATTCAAATTTGAAGCCGAATTCCCGATTCAAACCTCATGACAAAAAATATGCCACATAATACGAGTATGAAGTACATTATAATACAATTCAAAAATGGCAAAATTGATTTGTTGAACTCTGGTGAATTATCAAAATGCCACACCTCCCCCATGTTAAGTATATGGAGCAAAGTTCAAATTCAAATAAACCGAAACATCATACATATTTTTACATGAAATTTTGTTTGAATTCATTTTGAACCGTATTCTAATGGAAAAAGCAATCAAAATCTGTCAACGATTTTTTCCCGATTTTTTATGAATTTTTGAAAATACGTATCTATAAACATTTATGGCAAATTTCCGATTCAAATTTGAAGCCGAATTCCCGATTCAAACATAAAGGCACCAAGTATGCCATATAACACGAGTATGAAGTACATTATAATACAATTCAAAAATGGCAAAATTGATTTGTTGAACTCTGGTGAATTATCAAAATGCCACACCTCCCCCATGTTAAGTATATGGAGCAAAGTTCAAATTCAAATAAACCGAAACATCATACATATTTTTACATGAAATTTTGTTTGAATTCATTTTGAACCATATTCTAATGGGAAAAGCAATCAAAATCTGTCAACGATTTTTTCCCGATTTTTTATGAATTTTTGAAAATACGTATCTATCAACATTTATGGCAAAATGCCGATTCAAATTTGAAGCCGAATTCCCGATTCAAACCTCATGACAAAAAATATGCCACATAATACGAGTATGAAGTACATTATAGTACAATTCAAAAATGGCAAAATTGATTTGTTGAACTCTGGTGAATTATCAAAATGCCACACCTCCCCCATGTTAAGTATATGGAGCAAAGTTCAAATTCAAATAAACCGAAACATCATACATATATTTACATGAAATTTTGTTTGAATTCATTTTGAACCGTATTCTAATGGGAAAAGCAATCAAAATCTGTCAACGATTTTTTCCCGATTTTTTATGAATTTTTGAAAATACGTATCTATCAACATTTATGGCAAAATGCCGATTCAAATTTGAAGCCGAATTCCCGATTCAAACATAAAGGCACCAAGTATGCCATATAACACGAGTATGAAGTACATTATAGTACAATTCAAAAATGGCAAAATTGATTTGTTGAACTCTGGTGAATTATCAAAATGCCACACCTCCCCCATGTTAAGTATATGGAGCAAAGTTCAAATTCAAATAAACCGAAACATCATACATATTTTTACATGAAATTTTGTCTGAATTCATTTTGAACCGTATTCTAATGGAAAAAGCAATCAAAATCTGTCAACGATTTTTTCCCGATTTTTTATGAATTTTTGAAAATACGTATCCATAAACATTTATGGCAAATTTCCGATTCAAATTTGAAGCCGAATTCCCGATTCAACATAAAGGCACCAAGTATGCCATATAACACGAGTATGAAGTACATTATAATACAATTCAAAAATGGCAAAATTGATTTGTTGAACTCTGGTGAATTATCAAAATGCCACACCTCCCCCATGTTAAGTATATGGAGCAAAGTTCAAATTCAAATAAACCGAAACATCATACATATTTTTACATGAAATTTTGTTTGAATTCATTTTGAACCATATTCTAATGGGAAAAGCAATCAAAATCTGTCAACGATTTTTTCCCGATTTTTTATGAATTTTTGAAAATACGTATCTATCAACATTTATGGCAAAATGCCGATTCAAATTTGAAGCCGAATTCCCGATTCAAACATAAAGGCACCAAGTATGCCATATAACACGAGTATGAAGTACATTATAATACAATTCAAAAATGGCAAAATTGATTTGTTGAACTCTGGTGAATTATCAAAATGCCACACCTCCCCCATGTTAAGTATATGGAGCAAAGTTCAAATTCAAATAAACCGAAACATCATACATATTTTTACATGAAATTTTGTTTGAATTCATTTTGAACCGTATTCTAATGGGAAAAGCAATCAAAATCTGTCAACGATTTTTTCCCGATTTTTTATGAATTTTTGAAAATACGTATCTATCAACATTTATGGCAAATTTCCGATTCAAATTTGAAGCCGAATTTCCGATTCAAACATAAAGGCACCAAGTATGCCATATAACACGAGTATGAAGTACATTATAGTACAATTCAAAAATGGCAAAATTGATTTGTTGAACTCTGGTGAATTATCAAAATGCCACACCTCCCCCATGTTAAGTATATGGAGCAAAGTTCAAATTCAAATAAACCGAAACATCATACATATTTTTACATGAAATTTTGTTTGAATTCATTTTGAACCATATTCTAATGGGAAAAGAAATCAAAATCTGTCAACGATTTTTTCCCGATTTTTTATGAATTTTTGAAAATACGTATCTATCAACATTTATGGCAAAATGCCGATTCAAATTTGAAGCCGAATTCCCGATTCAAACCTCATGACAAAAAATATGCCACATAATACGAGTATGAAGTACATTATAGTACAATTCAAAAATGGCAAAATTGATTTGTTGAACTCTGGTGAATTATCAAAATGCCACACCTCCCCCATGTTAAGTATATGGAGCAAAGTTCAAATTCAAATAAACCAAAACATCATACATATTTTTACATGAAATTTTGTTTGAATTCATTTTGAACCGTATTCTAATGGTAAAAGCAATCAAAATCTGTCAACGATTTTTTCCCGATTTTTTATGAATTTTTGAAAATACGTATCTATCAACATTTATGGCAAAATGCCGATTCAAATTTGAAGCCGAATTCCCGATTCAAACATAAAGGCACCAAGTATGCCATATAACACGAGTATGAAGTACATTATAATACAATTCAAAAATGGCAAAATTGATTTGTTGAACTCTGGTGAATTATCAAAATGCCACACCTCCCCCATGTTAAGTATATGGAGCAAAGTTCAAATTCAAATAAACCGAAACATCATACATATATTTACATGAAATTTTGTTTGAATTCATTTTGAACCGTATTCTAATGGGAAAAGCAATCAAAATCTGTCAACGATTTTTTCCCGATTTTTTATGAATTTTTGAAAATACGTATCTATCAACATTTATGGCAAAATGCCGATTCAAATTTGAAGCCGAATTCCCGATTCAAACATAAAGGCACCAAGTATGCCATATAACACGAGTATGAAGTACATTATAATACAATTCAAAAATGGCAAAATTGATTTGTTGAACTCTGGTGAATTATCAAAATGCCACACCTCCCCCATGTTAAGTATATGGAGCAAAGTTCAAATTCAAATAAACCGAAACATCATACATATTTTTACATGAAATTTTGTTTGAATTCATTTTGAACCATATTCTAATGGGAAAAGCAATCAAAATCTGTCAACGATTTTTTCCCGATTTTTTATGAATTTTTGAAAATACGTATCTATCAACATTTATGGCAAAATGCCGATTCAAATTTGAAGCCGAATTCCCGATTCAAACATAAAGGCACCAAGTATGCCATATAACACGAGTATGAAGTACATTATAATACAATTCAAAAATGGCAAAATTGATTTGTTGAACTCTGGTGAATTATCAAAATGCCACACCTCCCCCATGTTAAGTATATGGAGCAAAGTTCAAATTCAAATAAACCGAAACATCATACATATTTTTAGATGAAATTTTGTTTGAATTCATTTTGAACCGTATTCTAATGGAAAAAGCAATCAAAATCTGTCAACGGTTTTTTCCCGATTTTTTATGAATTTTTGAAAATACGTATCTATCAACATTTATGGCAAATTTCCGATTCAAATTTGAAGCCGAATTTCCGATTCAAACATAAAGGCACCAAGTATGCCATATAACACGAGTATGAAGTACATTATAATACAATTCAAAAATGGCAAAATTGATTTGTTGAACTCTGGTGAATTATCAAAATGCCACACCTCCCCCATGCATGTTAAGTATATGGAGCAAAGTTCAAATTCAAATAAACCGAAACATCATACATATTTTTACATGAAATTTTGTTTGAATTCATTTTGAACCGTATTCTAATGGGAAAAGCAATCAAAATCTGTCAACGATATTTTCCCGATTTTTTATGAATTTTTGAAAATACGTATCTATCAACATTTATGGCAAATCTCCGATTCAAATTTGAAGCCGAATTCTTTGCAACGTTTTATAAATTTCGACCCTAGGGTAAAATTTGATGGTGGTTCTAATGGTGACCCTTAAATTTGGGACCCTTTGACCCTGAAGGGTCAAAAGACCCTTAAATTTGTTTTTTCGTAAAAAATTGCAAGACTGAAAATGACAATCCTTTTAATTTCCTTCAGAGCTGTAATTTACGTATTTTAAGGGTCGACTCTTGGGCATACCAGGGGTCATTATTAAAAGTATGCAAATATTTATAACAAAATATGTGACAAAAACTGTGAGGACTATAGGTTCAATATAAGTTCATTGAAGCATCGAGTTCTTTTGATGAAGTATAATGATCGACTACCTAAGGGTCGATTACGCATCATGCGACCGACCCTTAAAGTATGATAAGATAAATGAATTCATTTTCTTACTATATTTGTTACATTTCAAATTAATGTACATCTTCAACTGACCTTTTTACTTTTTTAATTATATGACCCTTCAAGGGGTCGACCTTTATTTTTTTCAATTTATATTTTTAAAAAAAATATTGCAAAACTGAATGAGAACTACAGGTTCATGCAGCATAGATGAATGTTTATGTTAATGAATATGACCATAATAAGTCGTTGGGGTTGGGGGTTGACCCCTAATTTATTATAGTAAAAATTATTAAAATTGATTTTTTATGAACATTATTTTTTCATATATTAAATGAAGATGCATCTCGATCTGAATTATTATTATTATTATTTTTTAAATTGAAGGGCGGTACGTACCCTATTAAGGGGTTGAGCCTTTCCAAAATAATGAAAATTTAATAAATTAATACCTTCAATTGAAGGTTCTTAATAGTACCTAAGTTATACGTTAAAGCCGAAAAAGTAACATAAAAAATATTAAGGTTAATAAATTAATGAATGTAAATGTATATATTAATTTTACTCTGTATTAAATATATTATATATTATGGAGTATATGTAACACTTGAAATCCAAGTTTTTTATGCAAATAATTTAATCCAATTACAACCCCAAAAGTATTATAATTGCAATCATGAATATTACAATTGTAATCCGAGTGTTACAATTGTAACCAAGTGTTACAATTGCAATCCAAATTTTACAATTGTAATCAGTCAAATTACAATTGTATTGAGGCAAATTACAATTGTAATTTGACTGATTACAATTGTACATTTCCAATAGGGCCGCCATAGATCCAAAAATAGAATTTGCTCAAAGACTTTTTTATTTTCAAAATTTATCTCTTATGACTTATGACCCCTTATTATAGTTAAAAATAATGGAAAAAAAATAAATTTTCATTTTTTACCCTATTTTGAGGGATGTTCATAGGCCGCCATGGGTCCGAAAATAGAATTGACTTAAAGACTTTGATATTTTTAGAATCTATTTCTTATAACCCCTAATTAAGGGGAAAAATAATGAAAAAAATTAATTATCATTTTTTACCCTATTTTGAGAGACGTCAATAGGCCGGCATAGATAAAAAAAAAGAGTTTGCTCAAAGACTTTGATATTTTTGGAATGTGTATTTTATAACCCCTTCTTATAGTGGGAAATAATGAAAAAATCAATTTTCATTTTTTACCCAATTTGAAGCGATGTTTATAGGCCGCCATAGGTCCAAAAATAGAATTTGCTTAAATACTTTGATATTTTTAGAATTCATCCCTTATAATCCCTTATAAAAGAAAAATTGTGAAAAAAATTTCGTTTCATTTTCGACCCTATTTCGAGGGATGATCTTGGGTCCGTAAATAGTATTTGCTCAAAATTTTGTATATTCTGAATGTATCTCTTATCCCTCGTTAAAGGAAATTTAATTTAAAGAATTAATTTTTATTGCTGACCCTATTTCGAGAGATGTTCAAAGGCCGTCATATGTCCAAAAATAGAATTTGCTCAAAGACTTTGATATTTTAGAGTCATTGTTATGTTTTCCTTCTTTAATATTAATGGTTAAAGTAGATGCTATGCGTAACTCCAAGTTGCGGTTTGTTCTGTATATAGGACTGTGTTAGTATCACCTACCAACTGTTATATTATGTAACAGGAGGACACTATAAAAATTAATATATAAAAAAATCGGAATCTACCTTCTATAGATCCTTATCAAAGGGAAAAATAGTATAACAAATATTTTAATTCTTTTAACAGTATTTTGAAAGACTTTCATAGGCTGAAATAGGTCAAAATATAGAATTGGTATGAGTATGAGTATTATTTTGTACATATAGATAATGAGCTTCAATGCATTGGAATATTAATTAGATTTGTTTTTCAACAATTAGGCCTTTTTAAAAAATGTTTGTACTATTTTTGGACCTATGGTGGCCTATGAACACCTCTCAAAATAAAGTGAAAAATAAAAATTGATTTTTTCATTTTTTTCCCTATAATAAGAGGTTATAGCATCAACATTTTGAAAATATCAAAATCTTTGAACAAATTCTATATTTGGACCTAAAGCAGTCAATGAACATGCCTCAAAATAGGGTTAGAAAAAGAAAATGATTTTTTTTCATTACTTTTCCCGTTAATAAGGAGTTATAAAAGATATATTCTGAAAATATCAAAGTCTTTGAGCAAATTCTAATTTCGGACCCATGGCGGCCTATGAACATCCCTCAAAATAGGGCAAAAAATGAAAATTAATATTTTTCATTATTTTTTCCTACAATAAGGGGGTATAAGAGATACATTCTAAAAATATCAAATTCTCTGAAGAAATTCTAATTTTGGACCTATGGCGGCCTATGAACATCCCTAAAAATAGTGTTAGAAATGAAAATAGATTTTTTTCACTATTTTTCCACCTGAAAATTGTCCAAGACAGATCAATTTGGTAATTTTCATAATTTGTCATGAAGATTTCATTTTTGGGTCTATTCAAGTATAGGTGTGTATGTGAAAATAGGGTCAAATATCAAAATTGATTTTTCAATTAATTTTACCGTGAACAAAGGGCTACAACTAAATGGTTCTATAAATTTCAGGAAAAAAAATCGAATTTTTATTTTGAAACCCCTCAAAGGCCCATGATTAACATACATTTGCCCATATGGAAAAAATTAGATTCAGCCCAAACGAAAGGTACCACCCTTCATAGTATTAGAAAAGGGTCCAACATCCCAGGTTTCATAAAATTTGGTGTTTACACTTTGTGAGTGTCCCTTTTAAGTTCAATATTTTTAGGAAACCGCAAAATTATATAATTTAATGATTTGATGGTTTTCGAGTTATTTATATTTCTTTTATAGAGTTTTACATCATTTGTCACTATTTTTTAGATTTTCGTGGTGCTGTACGGCGACTATTTTTCCAAACTGCTGATGAACATCCTAGTTAGCCTTCGAATATATGAAATATGTACACATTTTAAGATAAACACAACATGAAAAGAAAATTAAAAATTTATTTTTAAAAATCTTTAATGCATAATAATTCTTGAGAGCAATTTAAATTGTTGTATATAATAATTATGTGTTGTTTTGTAATGGTTTTATGTGTGTTTTTTTTCTCTGGCAGGATCAATGTCATTTTGTACGACCCATACGTTCTTGTAAATTAGTATTTTAAAATTAAACTTCAATGTAATAATTATTTTTTTTATAGTGCGCTCATAGAAAAAGAAATTGACAATTTATTTCAAATATAAGAAATTGTATTTCATACTTTTAAAATAAAAAACTAAACAAATTTCCATTTATTAATAGCAATGGGTAAATCAAGAAGTACAGATGAATTGGCCAAACAGTTACACGAATATCTTTCCATCCATTTGTCCAGCTTAGATGAACTAAATCATGTGAGAGGTAAATCAATTTTTAAAAAAGCAGCAAAAATCATGTTTGGTAACACTTATGAAAAAACGGTGTTAAGGGTGAACAATTTGTGGCGAGATCATGTAAGAAATAAATTTTTAAGTGAATATAGTGAAAAATTAGTTTCCAACATCTCCAACAGTGAAAAGATTGACGGGCTTCAAAAAGAAGAGAAAATTGTGAAGGTAGAGGCTCCAATTTGTGAAGGGGAGAATAATGTTGAAATTTCAAAAGATGAAGTTAATAATGAATTAAATATACATAATGTAGCCATTATCATTAATGTTGAGCCAGGTATGCCTTCACCAAAATCAGTAGTGTCCCCAAAAAATATGGAATGTGAAGCAAAAATCGGAAAATGTGGTCCTATACTTTCACCAACCAAGGAAGCTAGCGTGGAGAAAGTACAAGAAGATGCTTCGTATACATTGAAAGACGATCAATCTTTGATAATTGATGTTCATGAAAACCACCTTGAACTACTCCACAAAGAACCCACTGAGTTTAGCAAACCAGTTTCTGCAACACGCGGTGGTCCAAAAGTAAATGAATCATCTAATAACAAGCTCAAACGTTTATTCAATGTTGAAACAAGTGAAAAGAAGAACAGCAAGGATATTTTGCAAACTAAAAAACCAAAATCAAGTGTTGATCCTAGTTTGGAAACAACGAAAGCTGAAAAACAAGAAGATTGTGAAGACAAATGTAATCCTCCCATCATCTCACAGAAAAATTACAAAAATGAATGGTGGCAAAAATCAAATATCATTAATAAAATTCAGATAAATATTGAAACTGGTTTGAGGAGATTGGAGGTAGGTGGATGGCTTAATGATGAAATTATTAATTCATTCATCTTCACACAAACAGTGAATGCAAATAAATTGGGAAGAAAAGTGTGGTTCTTTACAACACATACTATGGCTTCAATCACTTATTTAAATGGAGACAACACAATAATTGCAAAAAATAACATGGTGTTTGATTATGACATTTGGCTACTTCCTACGGGTGTAAATCACAATCACTGGATACTATTTGTAATTTCTTTTAAAAGAAAAGTAGTTTTATGTTTAGATTCACTGCTCAATCATAAATTGTATGGAAAACCAGTGCTGGAAAAAGTAATGAAATTTGTAGATCGTGCTTACCAGGAATGTCGAAATGATTCATTTGATTGGCAAGGATGGAATATATATTTTCCAACTGATAATCCTCATCATAATAATGGCAATGACTGTGGTGTACATGTTTGCGTATGGTCACACATCATTTGTACCAGTACACACCTCGTCTTCACTCACAACAACATACCTTCAGCTAGAATATATATTATGAATGAATTATTGGAATTTAAAGATCCTCAGAACAAGTTTCCAGTCCTTTCTTGTAAGGTCGAAACAAAACCACAGCCAGAGAGTAGAATTGTTGGAAACATTATAAAGGACTCTGTGCCAACAGGATTCCATTCAACTCTTCATTTTTGCTCTAGTTTATTGCAGAATGAACTACGAAACGAGCAAAGAAGTGTGTGTTCTAAAGGGATTAAATGTATGTCTCCAAATACTGGAATGATTCCTTGTTATACATGTTCAGATAGAGTGTACCATTTAGAATGCCTCAGAGTTAAACGTGTCCCTAAAAAACTTTTCTGTTTAACGTGCAAAACCCCTGAAAGCAGTGGCAAACATTTGAATGTGAAAAAGAAGCAATAGCAGAAGAAGTAGTAATTTAGTTCAATGCATGTATTTTAATTACTATTTTCCATACTTATGTAGTTTTTAAAAATTAATATGTGTAGATAAAATTTATTTGTCATTCTTTAATTCAGTGGGCCAGTAGAAGAGGAATACTCCGAAATACTTGGAGCCTGTACTACTGGTTTATTGGTTTTATTAGTGAGGGATATTATAATTGTATTAAAACTATTTCTATAGCTAGTTTATTTTACTTTTTTAAAGAATTTTTTAAAAAAAAGTCTCTTTTTATGTACCTTTTCAGTCTTCTTTCGTAACATATTTTGATGTATTTTTTTTATAATAATTAAATAGAAATTAAGAATATTTTTGTCAATATTTAAAAGATTCTAAATAGCTTTTGTTAGACTAATGCTTCTTGAAGATAATATGTTTTGTTTCACATACAAGGAGTAATGAAGAGGAGATAAATTCTCTTCTACAATCAGAGCAGTCACAGCTTGTGTCTTCGCTTAATAACTTGTAAAACAGAGAAAAGCAGGTGAAGGAAAGTAGATTTTGTTAAATTTGCAATAATGAATCAAAATTCAAGGATTTCAAAATCATGTAACTATGATGTGTTACATGATTTGTTCTGTTTTTATTCTGAATATTTACATGAACCAATGTCAATTAATTCACAATATAGTCAAATTTGTCGTTTGAAATTTCTACAGTATGTATAATATTATTAATTCAGCAGAAAATGCAAAATATGATTTTGAGTGTATGAATAACAATTGTAATAATGTTGAATGGAAAATGGTAATTTTTATTTTGTAAAAGTGATAAATTGGAATAAAAAAAAAAAAATCTCCTCCCAGGAGCTGCTATGACCTTGTCGTGGTAGGAGGGGCTCACTGTGCCTGAATTGAAAGTCAATAGAGCAGCAGGCACAGTGCTAACAGGCAGCTCGAACTTGAATTTTTGTTTGGGCATACATGACCAAAATGTATGTATGTGTCACTTGCCCCAAAATACCAACCAACCAACCAACTTGAATTTTTGCATAGAAATGTTAAAGTTTCATATATTTTTATTGCAGAAAAGAATGACAAAATTATTTAAAAAGACATAATTACAAATTCTTCAAACGTCCCTTGTCCAAAAATTAAAGTAGTGGTCATGATTTGACCACCTAAAATGAGTGGTCAGACCACTAGATTTAGTGGTCCTACCACTAAATCTAGTGGTAGTGGTCAGACCAAGTGGTAACCTTAGTGGTAGGACCACTAGACAAAGTGGTATTGGTCACATCTAGTGGTAGTTGTCAGACCTTAGTGGTAGGACCACTAGATTAAGTGGTAGGACCTAAGTGACAGTGGTCAGATCTAGTGGAGTGGTCAGACCAAATGGTAGCCTGAGTGGTAGGACCTAAGTGGTAGTGGTCAGATCTAGTGGTAGTGGTCAGACCAAGTGGTAGCCTTAGTGGTAGGACCCAAATGGTAGTGGTCAGATCTAGTGGTAGTGGTAAAGCAAGTAGTAGCCTTAGTGGTAGGAACACTAGACTAAGTGGTAGGACCTAAGTTGTATAGTGGTCAGATCTAGTGGTAGTGGTCAGACGAGGTGGTAGTGGTCAGACGAGGTGGTAGTGGTAAGAGTGTTAGCCTAAGTGATAAGAGGTGATATATTTTTATCACTTATTCAATGTTGGTACGAGTTTCATGGCCTGCATACATACATTGACTCTCCTGATCAACTGAGGATTTCCACGGTTCCCTCAGTCTCTATCACCTCAGCGAATGCTAGCTGGGACGCGTAACAGGCACATCAGATCCAGAAAGAAGTCGGGGCAGGGGGGGGGGAAGGGGACGGGGGCAGGATGGCGGCTGCAAAATTTGGAAGGGGGCCGGGGGCTACCGAAAATGTTAAAAAAATTGAAGTGGGGGAAACGCCTATATTGCCGATGATGAATCCAAAATTTTGGGGGAAAGGGCACCTCCCTCCCCCCCGCCGGATTTGTTTGAATCGGGAATTCGGCTTCAAATTTGAATCGGCATCTTGCCATAAATGTTGATAGATACGTATTTTCAAAAATTCATAAAAAATCGGGAAAAAATCGTTGACAGATTTTGATTGCTTTTTCCATTAGAATACGGTTCAAAATGAATTCAAACAAAATTTCATGTAAAAATATGTATGATGTTTCGGTTTATTTGAATTTGAACTTTGCTCCATATACTTAACATGGGGGAGGTGTGGCATTTTGATAATTCACCAGAGTTCAACAAATCAATTTTGCCATTTTTGAATTGTATTATAATGTACTTCATACTCGTGTTATATGGCATACTTGGTGCCTTTATGTTTGAATCGGGAATTCGGCTTCAAATTTGAATCGGCATTTTGCCATAAATGTTGATAGATACGTATTTTCAAAAATTCATAAAAAATCGGGAAAAAATCGTTGACAGATTTTGATTGCTTTTCCCATTAGAATACGGTTCAAAATGAATTCAAACAAAATTTCATGTAAAAATATGTATGATGTTTCGGTTTATTTGAATTTGAACTTTGCTCCATATACTTAACATGGGGGAGGTGTGGCATTTTGATAATTCACCAGAGTTCAACAAATCAATTTTGCCATTTTTGAATTGTACTATAATGTACTTCGTACTCGTATTATGTGGTATATTTTTTGTCATGAGGTTTGAATCGGGAATTCGGCTTCAAATTTGAGTCGGCATTTTGCCATAAATGTTGATAGATACGTATTTTCAAAAATTCATAAAAAATCGGGAAAAAATCGTTGACAGATTTTGATTGCTTTTCCCATTAGAATACGGTTCAAAATGAATTCAAACAAAATTTCATGTAAAAATATGTATGATGTTTCGGTTTATTTGAATTTGAACTTTGCTCCATATACTTAACATGGGGGAGGTGTGGCATTTTGATAATTCACCAGAGTTCAACAAATCAATTTTGCCATTTTTGAATTGTATTATAATGTACTTCATACTCGTGTTATATGGCATACTTGGTGCCTTTATGTTTGAATCGGGAATTCGGCTTCAAATTTGAATCGGAAATTTGCCATAAATGTTGATAGATACGTATTTTCAAAAATTCATAAAAAATCGGGAAAAAATCGTTGACAGATTTTGATTGCTTTTTCCATTAGAATACGGTTCAAAATGAATTCAAACAAAATTTCATGTAAAAATATGTATGATGTTTCGGTTTATTTGAATTTGAACTTTGCTCCATATACTAAACATGGGGGAGGTGTGGCATTTTGATAATTCACCAGAGTTCAACAAATCAATTTTGCCATTTTTGAATTGTATTATAATGTACTGCATACTCGTATTATGTGGCATATTTTTTGTCATGAGGTTTGAATCGGGAATTCAGCTTCAAATTTGAATCGGAAATTTGCCATAAATGTTGATAGATACGTATTTTCAAAAATTCATAAAAAATCGGGAAAAAATCGTTGACAGATTTTGATTGCTTTTTCCATTAGAATACGGTTCAAAATGAATTCAAACATAATTTCATGTAAAAATATGTATGATGTTTCGGTTTATTTGAATTTGAACTTTGCTCCATATACTTAACATGGGGGAGGTGTGGCATTTTGATAATTCACCAGAGTTCAACAAATCAATTTTGCCATTTTTGAATTGTATTATAATGTACTTCATACTCGTGTTAAATGGCATACTTGGTGCCTTTATGTTTGAATCGGGAATTCGGCTTCAAATTTGAATCGGAAATTTGCCATAAATGTTGATAGATACGTATTTTCAAAAATTCATAAAAAATCGGGAAAAAATCGTTGACAGATTTTGATTGCTTTTTCCATTAGAATACGGTTCAAAATGAATTCAAACAAAATTTCATGTAAAAATATGTATGATGTTTCGGTTTATTTGAATTTGAACTTTGCTCCATATACTTAACATGGGGGAGGTGTCGCATTTTGATAATTCACCAGAGTTCAACAAATCAATTTTGCCATTTTTGAATTGTACTATAATGTACTTCATACTCGTATTCTGTGGCATATTTTTTGTCATGAGGTTTGAATCGGGAATTCGGCTTCAAATTTGAATTGGCATCTTGCCAAAAATGTTGATAGATACGTATTTTCAAAAATTCATAAAAAATCGGGAAAAAATCGTTGACAGATTTTGATTGCTTTTTCCATTAGAATACGGTTCAAAATGAATTCAAACAAAATTTCATGTAAAAATATGTATGATGTTTCGGTTTATTTGAATTTGAACTTTGCTCCATATACTTAACATGGGGGAGGTGTGGCATTTTGATAATTCACCAGAGTTCAACAAATCAATTTTGCCATTTTTGAATTGTATTATAATGTACTTCATACTCGTATTATGTGGCATATTTTTTGTCATGAGGTTTGAATCGGGAATTCGGCTTCAAATTTGAATCGGCATTTTGCCATAAATGTTGATAGATACGTATTTTCAAAAATTCATAAAAAATCGGGAAAAAATCGTTGACAGATTTTGATTGCTTTTCCCATTAGAATACGGTTCAAAATGAATTCAAACAAAATTTCATGTAAAAATATGTATGATGTTTCGGTTTATTTGAATTTGAACTTTGCTCCATATACTTAACATGGGGGAGGTGTGGCATTTTGATAATTCACCAGAGTTCAACAAATCAATTTTGCCATTTTTGAATTGTACTATAATGTACTTCATACTCGTATTATGTGGCATATTTTTTGTCATGAGGTTTGAATCGGGAATTCGGCTTCAAATTTGAATCGGCATTTTGCCATAAATGTTGATAGATACGTATTTTCAAAAATTCATAAAAAATCGGGAAAAAATCGTTGACAGATTTTGATTGCTTTTCCCATTAGAATACGGTTCAAAATGAATTCAAACAAAATTTCATGTAAAAATATGTATGTTGTTTCGGTTTATTTGAATTTGAACTTTGCTCCATATACTTAACATGGGGGAGGTGTGGCATTTTGATAATTCACCAGAGTTCAACAAATCAATTTTGCCATTTTTGAATTGTACTATAATGTACTTCATACTCGTGTTATATGGCATACTTGGTGCCTTTATGTTTGAATCGGGAATTCGGCTTCAAATTTGAATCGGCATTTTGCCATAAATGTTGATAGATACGTATTTTCAAAAATTCATAAAAAATCGGGAAAAAATCGTTGACAGATTTTGATTGCTTTTCCCATTAGAATACGGTTCAAAATGAATTCAAACAAAATTTCATGTAAAAATATGTATGTTGTTTCGGTTTATTTGAATTTGAACTTTGCTCCATATACTTAACATGGGGGAGGTGTGGCATTTTGATAATTCACCAGAGTTCAACAAATCAATTTTGCCATTTTTGAATTGTACTATAATGTACTTCATACTCGTATTATGTGGCATATTTTTTGTCATGAGGTTTGAATCGGGAATTCGGCTTCAAATTTGAATCGGCATTTTGCCATAAATGTTGATAGATACGTATTTTCAAAAATTCATAAAAAATCGGGAAAATATCGTTGACAGATTTTGATTGCTTTTCCCATTAGAATACGGTTCAAAATGAATTCAAACAAAATTTCATGTAAAAATATGTATGTTGTTTCGGTTTATTTGAATTTGAACTTTGCTCCATATACTTAACATGGGGGAGGTGTGGCATTTTGATAATTCACCAGAGTTCAACAAATCAATTTTGCCATTTTTGAATTGTACTATAATGTACTTCATACTCGTATTATGTGGCATATTTTTTGTCATGAGGTTTGAATCGGGAATTCGGCTTCAAATTTGAATCGGCATTTTGCCATAAATGTTGATAGATACGTATTTTCAAAAATTCATAAAAAATCGGGAAAAAATCGTTGACAGATTTTGATTTCTTTTCCCATTAGAATATGGTTCAAAATGAATTCAAACAAAATTTCATGTAAAAATATGTATGATGTTTCGGTTTATTTGAATTTGAACTTTGCTCCATATACTTAACATGGGGGAGGTGTGGCATTTTGATAATTCACCAGAGTTCAACAAATCAATTTTGCCATTTTTGAATTGTATTATAATGTACTTCATACTCGTGTTATATGGCATACTTGGTGCCTTTATGTTTGAATCGGGAATTCGGCTTCAAATTTGAATCGGAAATTTGCCATAAATGTTGATAGATACGTATTTTCAAAAATTCATAAAAAATCGGGAAAAAATCGTTGACAGAATTTGATTGCTTTTTCCATTAGAATACGGTTCAAAATGAATTCAAACAAAATTTCATGTAAAAATATGTATGATGTTTCGGTTTATTTGAATTTGAACTTTGCTCCATATACTTAACATGGGGGAGGTGTGGCATTTTGATAATTCACCAGAGTTCAACAAATCAATTTTGCCATTTTTGAATTGTATTATAATGTACTGCATACTCGTATTATGTGGCATATTTTTTGTCATGAGGTTTGAATCGGGAATTCAGCTTCAAATTTGAATCGGAAATTTGCCATAAATGTTGATAGATACGTATTTTCAAAAATTCATAAAAAATCGGGAAAAAATCGTTGACAGATTTTGATTGCTTTTTCCATTAGAATACGGTTCAAAATGAATTCAAACATAATTTCATGTAAAAATATGTATGATGTTTCGGTTTATTTGAATTTGAACTTTGCTCCATATACTTAACATGGGGGAGGTGTGGCATTTTGATAATTCACCAGAGTTCAACAAATCAATTTTGCCATTTTTGAATTGTATTATAATGTACTTCATACTCGTGTTAAATGGCATACTTGGTGCCTTTATGTTTGAATCGGGAATTCGGCTTCAAATTTGAATCGGAAATTTGCCATAAATGTTGATAGATACGTATTTTCAAAAATTCATAAAAAATCGGGAAAAAATCGTTGACAGATTTTGATTGCTTTTCCCATTAGAATAAGGTTCAAAATGAATTCAAACAAAATTTCATGTAAAAATATGTATGATGTTTCGGTTTATTTGAATTTGAACTTTGCTCCATATACTTAACATGGGGGAGGTGTGGCATTTTGATAATTCACCAGAGTTCAACAAATCAATTTTGCCATTTTTGAATTGTACTATAATGTACTTCATACTCGTATTATGTGGCATATTTTTTGTCATGAGGTTTGAATCGGGAATTCGGCTTCAAATTTGAATCGGCATTTTGCCATAAATGTTGATAGATACGTATTTTCAAAAATTCATAAAAAATCGGGAAAAAATCGTTGACAGATTTTGAATGCTTTTTCCATTAGAATATGGTTCAAAATGAATTCAAACAAAATTTCATGTAAAAATATGTATGATGTTTCGGTTTATTTGAATTTGAACTTTGCTCCATATACTTAACATGGGGGAGGTATCGCATTTTGATAATTCACCAGAATTCAACAAATCAATTTTGCCATTTTTGAATTGTACTATAATGTACTTCATACTCGTGTTATATGGCATACTTGGTGCCTTTATGTTTGAATCGGGAATTCGGCTTCAAATTTGAATCGGCATTTTGCCATAAATGTTGATAGATACGTATTTTCAAAAATTCATAAAAAATCGGGAAAAAATCGTTGACAGATTTTGATTGCTTTTCCCATTAGAATACGGTTCAAAATGAATTCAAACAAAATTTCATGTAAAAATATGTATGATGTTTCGGTTTATTTGAATTTGAACTTTGCTCCATATACTTAACATGGGGGAGGTGTGGCATTTTGATAATTCACCAGAGTTCAACAAATCAATTTTGCCATTTTTGAATTGTACTATAATGTACTTCGTACTCGTATTATGTGGTATATTTTTTGTCATGAGGTTTGAATCGGGAATTCGGCTTCAAATTTGAGTCGGCATTTTGCCATAAATGTTGATAGATACGTATTTTCAAAAATTCATAAAAAATCGGGAAAAAATCGTTGACAGATTTTGATTGCTTTTTCCATTAGAATACGGTTCAAAATGAATTCAAACAAAATTTCATGTAAAAATATGTATGATGTTTCGGTTTATTTGAATTTGAACTTTGCTCCATATACTTAACATGGGGGAGGTGTGGCATTTTGATAATTCACCAGAGTTCAACAAATCAATTTTGCCATTTTTGAATTGTATTATAATGTACTTCATACTCGTGTTATATGGCATACTTGGTGCCTTTATGTTTGAATCGGGAATTCGGCTTCAAATTTGAATCGGAAATTTGCCATAAATGTTGATAGATACGTATTTTCAAAAATTCATTAAAAAATCGGGAAAAAATCGTTGACAGATTTTGAATGCTTTTTCCATTAGAATACGGTTCAAAATGAATTCAAACAAAATTTCATGTAAAAATATGTATGATGTTTCGGTTTATTTGAATTTGAACTTTGCTCCATATACTTAACATGGGGGAGGTGTGGCATTTTGATAATTCACCAGAGTTCAACAAATCAATTTTCCCATTTTTGAATTGTATTATAATGTACTGCATACTCGTATTATGTGGCATATTTTTTGTCATGAGGTTTGAATCGGGAATTCAGCTTCAAATTTGAATTGGCATCTTGCCATAAATGTTGATAGATACGTATTTTCAAAAATTCATAAAAAATCGGGAAAAAATCGTTGACAGATTTTGATTGCTTTTTCCATTAGAATACGGTTCAAAATGAATTCAAACAAAATTTCATGTAAAAATATGTATGATGTTTCGGTTTATTTGAATTTGAACTTTGCTCCATATACTTAACATGGGGGAGGTGTGGCATTTTGATAATTCACCAGAGTTCAACAAATCAATTTTGCCATTTTTGAATTGTATTATAATGTACTTCATACTCGTGTTATATGGCATACTTGGTGCCTTTATGTTTGAATCGGGAATTCGGCTTCAAATTTGAATCGGAAATTTGCCATAAATGTTGATAGATACGTATTTTCAAAAATTCATAAAAAATCGGGAAAAAATCGTTGACAGATTTTGATTGCTTTTTCCATTAGAATACGGTTCAAAATGAATTCAAACAAAATTTCATGTAAAAATATGTATGATGTTTCGGTTTATTTGAATTTGAACTTTGCTCCATATACTTAACATGGGGGAGGTGTCGCATTTTGATAATTCACCAGAGTTCAACAAATCAATTTTGCCATTTTTGAATTGTACTATAATGTACTTCATACTCGTATTATGTGGCATATTTTTTGTCATGAGGTTTGAATCGGGAATTCGGCTTCAAATTTGAATTGGCATCTTGCCAAAAATGTTGATAGATACGTATTTTCAAAAATTCATAAAAAATCGGGAAAAAATCGTTGACAGATTTTGATTGCTTTTTCCATTAGAATACGGTTCAAAATGAATTCAAACAAAATTTCATGTAAAAATATGTATGATGTTTCGGTTTATTTGAATTTGAACTTTGCTCCATATACTTAACATGGGGGAGGTGTGGCATTTTGATAATTCACCAGAGTTCAACAAATCAATTTTGCCATTTTTGAATTGTATTATAATGTACTTCATACTCGTGTTATATGGCATACTTGGTGCCTTTATGTTTGAATCGGGAATTCGGCTTCAAATTTGAATCGGCATTTTGCCATAAATGTTGATAGATACGTATTTTCAAAAATTTATAAAAAATCGGGAAAAAATCGTTGACAGATTTTGATTGCTTTTCCCATTAGAATACGGTTCAAAATGAATTCAAACAAAATTTCATGTAAAAATATGTATGATGTTTCGGTTTATTTGAATTTGAACTTTGCTCCATATACTTAACATGGGGGAGGTGTGGCATTTTGATAATTCACCAGAGTTCAACAAATCAATTTTGCCATTTTTGAATTGTATTATAATGTACTTCATACTCGTGTTATATGGCATACTTGGTGCCTTTATGTTTGAATCGGGAATTCGGCTTCAAATTTGAATCGGAAATTTGCCATAAATGTTGATAGATACGTATTTTCAAAAATTCATAAAAAATCGGGAAAAAATCGTTGTTAGATTTTGATTGCTTTTCCCATTAGAATACGGTTCAAAATGAATTCAAACAAAATTTCATGTAAAAATATGTATGATGTTTCGGTTTATTTGAATTTGAACTTTGCTCCATATACTTAACATGGGGGAGGTGTGGCATTTTGATAATTCACCAGAGTTCAACAAATCAATTTTGCCATTTTTGAATTGTACTATAATGTACTTCATACTCGTATTATGTGGCATATTTTTTGTCATGAGGTTTGAATCGGGAATTCGGCTTCAAATTTGAATCGGCATTTTGCCATAAATGTTGATAGATACGTATTTTCAAAAATTCATAAAAAATCGGGAAAAAATCGTTGACAGATTTTGAATGCTTTTTCCATTAGAATATGGTTCAAAATGAATTCAAACAAAATTTCATGTAAAAATATGTATGATGTTTCGGTTTATTTGAATTTGAACTTTGCTCCATATACTTAACATGGGGGAGGTATCGCATTTTGATAATTCACCAGAATTCAACAAATCAATTTTGCCATTTTTGAATTGTACTATAATGTACTTCATACTCGTATTCTGTGGCATATTTTTTGTCATGAGGTTTGAATCGGGAATTCGGCTTCAAATTTGAATCGGCATTTTGCCATAAATGTTGATAGACACGTATCTTCAAAAATTCATAAAAAATCGGGAAAAAATCGTTGACAGATTTTGATTGCTTTTCCCATTAGAATACGGTTCAAAATGAATTCAAACAAAATTTCATGTAAAAATATGTATGATGTTTCGGTTTATTTGAATTTGAACTTTGCTCCATATACTTAACATGGGGGAGGTGTGGCATTTTGATAATTCACCAGAGTTCAACAAATCAATTTTGCCATTTTTGAATTGTATTATAATGTACTTCATACTCGTGTTATATGGCATACTTGGTGCCTTTATGTTTGAATCGGGAATTCGGCTTCAAATTTGAATCGGAAATTTGCCATAAATGTTGATAGATACGTATTTTCAAAAATTCATAAAAAATCGGGAAAAAATCGTTGACAGATTTTGATTGTTTTTCCCATTAGAATACGGTTCAAAATGAATTCAAACAAAATTTCATGTAAAAATATGTATGATGTTTCGGTTTATTTGAATTTGAACTTTGCTCCATATACTTAAAATGGGGGAGGTGTGGCATTTTGATAATTCACCAGAGTTCAACAAATCAATTTTGCCATTTTTGAATTGTACTATAATGTACTTCATACTCGTATTATGTGGCATATTTTTTGTCATGAGGTTTGAATCGGGAATTCGGCTTCAAATTTGAATCGGCATTTTGCCATAAATGTTGATAGATACGTATTTTCAAAAATTCATAAAAAATCGGGAAAAAATCGTTGACAGATTTTGATTGCTTTTTCCATTAGAATATGGTTCAAAATGAATTCAAACAAAATTTCATGTAAAAATATGTATGATGTTTCGGTTTATTTGAATTTGAACTTTGCTCCATATACTTAACATGGGGGAGGTATCGCATTTTGATAATTCACCAGAATTCAACAAATCAATTTTGCCATTTTTGAATTGTACTATAATGTACTTCATACTCGTGTTATATGGCATACTTGGTGCCTTTCTGTTTGAATCGGGAATTCGGCTTCAAATTTGAATCGGCATTTTGCCATAAATGTTGATAGATTAGTATTTTCAAAAATTCATAAAAAATCGGGAAAAAATCGTTGACAGATTTTGATTGCTTTTCCCATTAGAATACGGTTCAAAATGAATTCAAACAAAATATCATGTAAAAATATGTATGATGTTTCGATTTATTTGAAAGTTGAGTCAGTGTTTTTTGCTAAAATTGCTTGATTTTTTCCCCTTTAAAAATTCATAACTAATTTTCAAAAATTGATTGAAATTTTTTTAAGTGTTTTCTGGTAGAGGATGATTCGGAATATTATGTTGAATTGAAATAATAAGAAAATTTATGTATTATCTCTCGTAATTTTTTGAATCGGAAGTAACCCCTTTATTTTTAACATGGGGAACGTACCTGAGTTTGTTAATTCAACAGAATTCAACGAACTGAGATCGCTATTTTTTAATTGAACCCAAGGTTAGGGTACATTTGGTTCTTATCATGTACATGTATTTTCAGAAATACTGAATTTCTACTTTAATACTAAAGTGGAATCGGAATTTGTTGTGAGAGCTTTTTGTTTACACTTCAAACATTCATAATTAACTAATTTTTAAAAAATAATTGTCACTTTGTTAGTGTGTTTTCGGTTAGAGGACAGTTTAAAATATGTTAAATTTGAATTACAAGAAAAAATATGTATTTGCTCTTCTTATTTTTGAATTTGAAATATCTCTCATATACCTAAAATGGGGAAAGTAGTTAAGCTTAATAATTCACCATCGTCTCATTTCACAATTAATTTTTTTAAATTTGTTACTGTTGTGAAATATTTTAAAATTCATTATAATTTAAACTTTTTAACAAAATAAAATATAAAATAAAATGTAAATATAAAAAATATATACATATATGAATAAAATATAAAAAGTTTTGGCAGCACGTTTTATTCTGCAACTTATGCTGCAGTTTTGCATATGTGATACTTGTAGAACATTATTAAGTGTGTATTGAAACGTATTTTGAGAGTTTCCACCCCTTTCTATGCTGCCTCCTTCATTTTAATTAATTTACCTAGATTTAGGGATATTTTTGTATGTTGGTACCCCTGCGATTCCCACACGTCGTGTGGATATCCACGTGGCTAACTTCACTGCGGTGCGGCATGATATTGACATTTTGAATTAATATTATTATAACTTCGTACTCAATCAATACAGACACACATCTTCTGAATATACAACAAGTTCTGGATATACTACCAAAAATTTTCGTCCAAAATGTATTACATATTATATCATATTAAATTTTAGCAACTACAAATTGGTCAAATAGACACTTTGAGGTTATTTGAGTGTACAATTGAAACATTTTACGATGATCATGAACTAATTTATACAGTTTATATCAAATATCAACATAAACAATTATCTATCAATTTGTTTTTATGTCAATATTATATAGCGCAAAGGTTTCTGCACAATCTTGCCACGCAATTATGTACTTTATCTGCGTTATTCTGCGAACACCTATTTGATTTAATGATTTATATTTTTGACGAACTGAAATATTGGTTTGTCTGAACAAAAACTTGATATTTATTGTTATTGATTACAGTCATATCTCTTTTTCAGACTTCTTTTTTTTATAAAAGAAGTGAAGTTCTTTCACTGTCAATAATATCAATAAACCTGACTCAACAAAGTTCATTTACAAACATTTTATTGCAACACTTGAAAAAAATAACAGCCCCAGATCAATTTTTTCATATATATATTTCCTTTGTAGATTTTATGATTATTATTTTATCAGTAATCTATTTTTGTTTATTTTTTGTATATAATTCATTATAAAGATTGCATCTCTGTCATACAAAAATATGATATACTTTTTTATCTTTTAAACTAAAAATGAAATATTAGATAAAGGAAATGTTTGCAGAATAAATTGAGTCATTCGTGACATGTTATTACACGAAAATTCCGGATCAGTATACGTGAGTTTTGCAGACTATCGTGGAGATAAATCGCTCTGTGGTGGCATCCGGTAACATCGTAAAGTTCTCTAAACTACATTAAATAATCTGGTGCTGAACTTTAACATCTCTTACTAACTCAACCATAATAACGTTGTCACTATTAACACAGAAACTACTGCTTAAAAAAAAATGGACTTATTTTATCTTTAAGTGTATCCTTAAAATAAAATTACATACATAAAAATAAAGCTATAACAGATACTTGTTTCTTTTTTAATAAATGATTGAATTTTTATATGGATAGTAAAAAAAAAGTACCAAAAGGTCTTGTAATTCAAGGGAATTATCTCTTGTTAAATAGTTCTCCATAACATGTGGTGGAATATATTTCTGCAGTAGGATTACGGATGATATAGAGACTACAAGTGTTCCGCGGTGGGAAAATGGACAACATACATGAAAAAATTTTATTGCAGAAATGAATAGAGGGCACCAAATGGACAACATACATGAAAAAATTTTATTGCAGAAATGAATAGAGGGTACCAAATTATGCTACTCTGAATTTTTTCAGATTTTTTTGAGACCCGGAACTATTTTTAAATAATTATTGAAAGTCCTGTGATTTCAGTTGGCACCCCTGAAATCTTAATAAAAAGGATAGAAACTGGACGCCTATTGACGCCTCCAGGGGGCGTGGCCGCACTTTCAATAATTATTTTAAAAATAGTTCTGGGTTTCAATAAAATCTGAACAAAATTCAAAGTAGCATAATTTGGTACCCTCTAATAATTTTGGCAATAAAATTTTTCATGTATGTTGTCCATTTTCTCTATAAGCCTCCATTTTCAAAATTTTGTATCTTTCTCAGTAACTATTAAAGCTATTGATTTGAAATAATCTCCTATCCTCCTTCCCCCCCACAATTTAGGGATTTTCTGATAATTAATCAATAACTAATTTACCTCTACAAAATTTCTTTTTAATATTAATGTCAGAAAAGCAATTTTAATTTTTTTTTTAAGTTTACGTAGGATGGTGCTGGGAACACCGCAAAATCAGCTGACTTGAAGCCTTTATTGATGGCTTCGTGTAACTATTGATATTAAATTGTTAATTAATGTCAGTCATCATAATATTTAGTGTCCTGTAAAATAATATTTTTTATACTTATACAGTCATATTGAATCGTCATTTATTTCAATAACTTTTTTATTATTGATTTTTATTAGGAAGTTTTCATATGACAATTGCTAAATCAATTCGTTAATTACTTATTAATGTGGTGTATTCATATTAATTATTAAAAATGTTAATTTTCTCTTCATTGAAGTATAGAAATAATATAGAGATGATATTTAATAAGTAAATAATATCAAAGTTTTTACTACCTTGCAAAGTACTCAACCATTTAACTATGAATATTTAAAGATTAATAAAATTTAAGCATCTTAAAATAATTCAATGTTTAAAAATCATACAAAATTAGAACTTTTTTAAATTTTAAAACTGAGCGTATTTTTTTATTTAAGAATTTCAAAGTATTACAAAATTACCTTCTTCCAATTGAATCACAAAATTTTAAAATATTAAATAAAAAAACAAAGACAAACAAAATCACTATAAACATAATCTACATCTTATATAATTTTACACGTGTTAATTAATACAACATTATTAACTTAACTTTTAATACTCTTATTTCAATCACTATATATTTTGTCTTTATTCAATTTACTTTTTTTTTATTTATTTTTGTCTTGAACTAACCACATTACAAATAGCATTGTATGATAGTGAGAACAATGTTATGGAGTGAGTAAGTACGTTACTAGATAGTGGTAGTGGTGGTTCAACTTACCCTTGTTGTAACTAATGGGCTTAACGAAGCTCTCAAGAGACCGGTTGGCGACATGCTTGCAAATGTCTGCTTCCTGCCTGGATATTCTCCAGCTACTTTCTGGTGCTCACTCGACTCACCGAGTACAAGCATGTTGGTCCCCTAGCTAACTCCTTGTCTTCATCAGTACGCTCTTCATTAGAGTCCTTAAACTTGTCTAAAAAAGATCTTCGTTTTTGCTCTTTTGCTTGATAAATATAATGAGAATATTTTTTATAGAGTAAAAGTAATATATAATGTTAGTATATAGTGTATAAAATGGCAGAGAATATTCTGCTAGTTTTGAATATCATTAAAAAATATAATAGCATATAAAATATGTAATTAAATATACTGAAACAGGGAACAGCACAAATTTCAAATGTCAACTGCAAGCAATTGCAATTTAAATGTGACAGTGTCTGCATTATATCGTCTTCTGAATTCAAGTAGGGTGAGTAAAATGAACACTATTGCCGTAAATTCTTTACAAAATATTCAATGAGCCATATGCTTTAAAAATGATTATATATTGTTAAAAATATTAAAGTGTTCTGTGTAAGAAACTAGAATAATTATTTTGAATTTAAATAGAGTTTTTATCTCAAAATTACTACACAGATAAATCTCCTTGAATTAAGTATGTAATTTCCTTAGGAGATAAATGAAGTGAGCAACATGAAACCTTCACACAAAGAGGATGAAAAGTAATTATAAAGATATATGTGACAAAAAAAAAAAAAACGCTATCACCACTTTGATTAGAACGTATAAAGAATTTATTCCAGGCTTTAAAACAGAGAATGAACGATGGTTTTATATAAAACAATTTTACTTATAATTTTCTCTCACAATCCTCGTACTAGAAAACGCTTAACATTTCATACATACAGCATTATATTATAGTATGCATGTTTCTTCTCGTACGATAAAACGTTATATGTGAATTTTTGAGTGAAAGTTTTTTATCTTGTAATACCAGCTAAAGTCTCAAACAGCAGGAAACGGTTGGGTTACCATCACATATCAGTGTACTTAAAATCAATAAAAACTTACTAGAATGTGAACATTTAAATAAACATCATTATTTTCAATTATTATATAATAATAATAATATAATAATAATATGCTTATTAAAAATCTTGGAATTTCCTTGAAATCTTAAAACTACGCTAAAAATTTAAATTACGTTCAATTTTTCAATTATGTATTGAAAAATAAAATCAGAAATTTTATTTAAGTTTTAAGTAGACACGGTAATTAAATGGACCCTGGATGGTACAATATTATGTAATCGAAACAACAATAAAAAATTCTTGCTACAAAATAAAGTTTATATATATTTTTTTTTAAGAATTTTTATTGTAATTTAAGATCTAATTATAATATGCTATGTTAAATTCAGTATTAAAATTCCACCTAAAAATGGGGAATTTTCTTACAACTCAAATTTTAATTTAACTACTATATCATGATAGGGTACATATTAACAATAAGTTTGACTTGCGTTTCAAGTTTTTTAACTCAAATTTGGGGACTCTGAAGGGATTATTAGAATAGGGGCAAAGTATGCAACCCGCGCACAAACCTGAAAACTGTGACGTAGAAACTCCCTAGTTAACACACAACAACTGCCTGATATCATAGTTTGAGCGTCAAGGAGTAATTGGATATAAATTTGAGTAACACGATCGAAATCAGCGGGCTTTTCTACCCTAGTATCAGTAGTTTTTTCCCTAATATCAGTTTACTTTAAGAGTGATAATCGAAAATATAAATTTATTGCAGGAAAAATTCGCCTGCTAGGCAGTTTCTGCGTCACGTTTTGGCGCTAAATTCAAAAGAAGGAAGATTTTTAAAAAATTCCCACGTCTCCAATTTTGAAAATTGAAACTTTTTTGTTTTGGGACATTTAGTTTCAAGTAGGGCTGTAAATAACCGAGAAAAATGTTTAACCGGTGACCGTCAACTTTTAACCGGTTTTTAATCAAACCGAAGTTCGATTAAAAACCGCCCAGAATTCTGAAAATGTTTGATCGATTAAAAAAACCGTCTAATCGTTATCGGTTAATTTTATTCGATCGGTTAATTATTTGAATTTATTTGATCGGTTAATTTAACCGAAACGGCTAACTCTGCGCCATCGGTTATTTTTTGGCAATTATCACGTTAAATTAATATAAATTTAATACAAATACCATTAACCATTACTATTGCATACAAAACTGAATATAGAATATTCCTTTTTCCTTTTATCAACATCATACACAGATTACTAATCATACATTATTTAACAATATTAAAATTAAAATAACATGTAATGGTTTTTAATTATTATAAAGTATAGTATAACAATATAAAGTATAGCATAAATATCATTAATGAACGTTATTAATATTGATATTGTTCATTTAACATGCATTATTGAATATGGTTACTTTTCAGTGTCACAATTGCATTCTATTTTTGAGCGTGGGGGGGGGGGGGAGATGAATTGAAAATGTTAATTAATTTTCGACCTGTTCTCTATTTATCATATTATATATTTTTTGTGAATTACACTCGAATTCCTTTTTTCCTTTCTTATAGTTCATAAAATATGTTTGTTAGTTGATTTCCTAAAACGGAAGTTGAACAATAGTTCAACTTACATTGTCAAAAATAAAAGTAAATGATGACAATGTATATAGCTAAAAAAGAATTATGTTTGAGAGGATGGTCAAATACTTATAAATCCTCAATGGAATTCATTTGTATTTTAAAGTCTAGCAATATTCTATGAATAAAGATATAAATATATATTTATGCCAAACTACCTGCAAGTAGTAAGTGCGAGCTGGTCTTTTTGTGCTACTTATAAATTTTGTATGATTTCAATCTCTAGTATTTTTCTCCTCTTTTCGCCATGCAGTGCCTGACAAGACGCTCACTCCCTTCCCATCTCTGTAACTATTATATGATGAAGAAAGTAAATGCATTAAGGTTCAATAAAATAATAAAAGAAAATAAAGATATAAAAGAGTTTTTAAAAGGTAATTTCTAACAATCTATTAGCAATCAGTGCCATCAGCGCAATTATTTTTTAACCTAACTGCGAAAATTTAGTAATTTACTCATGCACAGTTCAATTTTTTTTTTTTTTTCATTTTTAAAAATTAATTAAAAGAAATAATCGCGGTTTAAAGTGTTTAAAATTATAACACGGCTAGAAACGGTTAAAATTTACTGTCGGTTAATTTTTAATTTTAATCGAAGTTCGGTTAAACGGTTAAATTAACCGTAACCTCGAGTAACAGTATTTTATGAAAACGATTAACCGTGGGTTTTTAACCGGACGGTTAATCAACCGGTTAAAATTTACAGCCCTAGTTTCAAGGCATAGAGCATTTGAAAAAAAATTAAAATAAATGTAGGAGAATTCCCCATTACGCATGACTATGATTATAATAAAAGGATCGAATTAGAATATTAAATAAGGAGCGGTGAATTTTACTCACCTTGACGTTCTTTACAATTGTCTCAGAATCTGAAACGTCTGTGTGCTTTAACACTCGCTCTTTCTCTGCATGACAACTGAGACTGACTTAGAGGCGAGTTTAAATGGAAGGAGTAACGAGCTCAAGTCAAATTTTCTGTGGCATTATTATCATAAAAAGCTTCTAAACAGCAATAACAAGAAAATGTTTGCGAGTTCTCGTTTTTTTAGCTCTATTGTTATTTCCATGCTATTGTTTTATTTTTTTATACGTTTCTCAACTGTTATATCACAAATGCTGTTAATGACATTAATCAGACTACTAATGAAACTTTATTTTTTTTTGCTGTAATATATTATATAATCTTAAAAATTCAGCTGAGAAAATTATGGAAACAATTTTCAAAATAATTTTCTTTTTTTAATCTCAACATGTTTCTATTACGAAAGATAATAGCTCTCAATCTTTTCACATAAACTTGAAATTGGGTTCCGTTTTATGATTTGCTACCACCATATCATTATAAATTCCAAGACATAAATTTTGTCAAATGTAAATCTACCTAAAGAGTGTCGGGAAGAGATGACAGCCAGTGCAATCTGATCGCGACTCTTCTCTCCCAGGGGCAATTACCAACCCCCCCTCTCTCCTCCAGAACTCTCCCCAGCGGCGTCTTTTAATAGGACAAGCACGACCGTGCCACCGTGTTGGCCCAACTAGCGGTGAACCTACATTATCATTGTGAAAACTGTCTCATAATAGTTGTGACCATAAATTATAAGCTAAATTGTGCTTAAAAAAATTCAATTATTAATGTGTACCTTGATAATACTTTTAAATTACTATTTTATTATGTATTCAATTAATTACTAGCATGCTTTTTTTTAATTATATTTTCCTTAATTTAAATTAATTTTATGTAGATAAAAAATTAACAAGTTATGCATATTTAAGCGAATATAAAAATAAAGAATGTATAAAAATTGAATATTGAGTTACGTAGGAAATAGAAAGTCTGCATGTGGGTCGATCTCTATAGTTACTGAGGCTCGTTTAGCATAGGGACTGGCTGCCATAAACGTTTGAGCTAAACTGTAAAGGGGGGGGGGGGGAGCCGCTGTGTACGCGAGCAAGTTTGCTCCTCTAGCACGCTGCTATTTACATTTACATTGGTTGGAGATGTTTTTATTTGCTGACCCCAGAGCAATTCTCTTGGTGACTTGGTGACGCTAGATTCTCTCTGTCCCTCTCTTTCTCTCTCCCCTATCTCTATTCCTCTATATATGTATATACCTGTTGTGACAGTGTTCACTAATATTTACATATTTTTATACAATTTACATAAAATATTCCTGTGGGCTTAATGTGAATTAAAAAGTTTCTGTATTTTTTTTTTTATCTAATTAATGTTTTAGAAAATTTAAATTTATATAGCAGAACTTTTAACAATTTTCTACGTTAAAATTATAGTAAAATATTAGTTAGGAAATGTAAATGCACATAATTTAAACTGTGTAATAGGATGTAAAATATTATAAAAATGTGTTTAAAAACATTATTAATTAATTTTAAAATTGTTAATCACATTAAATTTAAAACATAATAATTCATATTTTATATATAAATACAAAATACACAACATAAATTACATAAGAATAATGATAATATTAAATTGTTTTAGGAGAACTCATTTATAAATCAATTAAGTTTACTATAGTCTCTCATGTCAAGAACACAGACTGAAAAAGAGAGAGCTGCTGCTTCTATTAAGTCAGTTGGTTATGTCAGTTTGACGTGGCGCCTATTGCACGAGTAGTAGACTCGAGGTTTTTGGAGTAAGAGAGAGAGCCAAGATGCGCGAAGCGTGGATCACCACGGGAGTCTGTGAGCGCCACCACCGCCGAGCTGGCTGGCGTGCCGAGTGACCCGCTCTCTCTCTCTCTCTCTCTCTCTGCTCGCTGGGGTTGCTGCCAAACCCCACACCCGCCCGCCCTCCGCTGCCACCACCGCCGCATATTCCGATCAATACCGCCACCGTCGTTGCCGCCGCCATCAAGCCTGCTTGCTTGTCTGAGCCACGGCAGGGGCACACCAGCACCAGCAGACCTTACATATATATATAAACATATATACCATCATCCCCCCCAAAGTAGGCCGATACACCACGTCGGTGGTGGCGTCAGCGGCAGCTGCTTGCTTGCCTGCTTTGCCACATCACCTGAATAATGGATCAACAGTTGCCTCCTACCTCTGTTACAGCAAACTTCCTGGCCGTGAGCAGCAACAGACCGAGCGGGTACTATAATACAACCCAATACACCAGTTACATAACACTATAATATATACCAGAGGATTTATTCTGTATCATCAATTTCTTTACCTAAAGGAACACTGCAAAATGATTACTTTTGTTTGGGATTTCAAAATTTACAAAATATTTATGATCAAGAAAAAAAAAAGATTTGACTATAAAAAAATGTATACACATTTTTAGAAAAATATATGTTCGGTAAACAAAATATGTATCACATAAAAATAAAACATTTATTCATGAATATAAATTTTTAAAATCAATTCTTTCTGATAAAGTATAACAAACGTTAGTATATATTTATATTTTAGTGATTATATAAATATTTTGTTACATTAAATATTTATTTTGTAATTATATTTTATAATTTATTGAATAAATATTCAGTACTTTTTTTAGATTTAATTATGACAAAAAATAAATATAATCTCTATTTAAACACGCAATATCATAATTTATTTTGAATATTAATTATTTAATCTTGCCATACAGTGTATAGTTGATAAAAATATATATAAAAAAAAAATACATTGAAAAATTAAAGTAAAAAAAAAAGATTTTTTATAGTTGATAAATAATATATTACAAATATATGAATATATACCTCTACTTTACTACATATTGTATTCTTATATAAGACAAAATATCTGAAAATTGTAGTGGTTGTAAGCTTGATGTAGCAGAGGAGAGGTTCCTCCCTCACCTGAATTATGGATAAGTTGATGCTTGATGTATACTATAAATGCCACATAAATGGCTGACATTTCTTTAACACACAAACCACACGCAAGTCCGCATTTAAAATATATCAACCTTTTCTATAATATACACCTAATGTTTGCGCCTACCTCCTCATACTTTATTCTGCAGAATTTTCTGTTAACTTCAATGCTATAAAGTTTGTACTCACGTAAAATAGGTATATTAAAATTATTTATGAACCACGAACAAAACTTAAAAAAAAAAAAACACACACAATAAGTGTTAAAAGCTAAATGAAAAATGAAGAAAGAGAAACAGTTAAAAAAGTTAAGAGCATTTTTTCTTCTTTGTAATTTTTTGTACAGTTTATATATATATATATATATATATATATATATATATATATATATATATATATATATATATATATATATATATATATATATATATATATAATATTTTAAGTTTTAAATAATTCGTCAAAAATTTAAAATTTTAAATATTTCTAGAAATTAACTTTTTCGATCTACCAGTTGCTGCTGCCATAAATTTAAAATTAATTAATTTTTAGTAAAGAAAAGTTTATTAAAAGCTGTGTCAGATAATATTTAGTAAAAGTTTTTGTTGTGCGACTTAAAGTGGAATTTAATTATCATAAACCAAAAGTGTTGAAATATTCCTGGAAGTAAAAAAAAAAAAAAAAACTTTTAGTGTATCAAAATAAATGGAAATTATGGAAATTCCAAATATTTTTTTATAAAATATCCCGCCTCTTTTTTATATTACGATTTTATCAATTGATTCATTAAAATTGATAACTAGGGGTGGGGTGTAAACTCGCGCTTACGCTCGTTTGCTTTCAAGTCTTTTAAATAATTTTGTCAATCATATGTTGCCATCTATATAAGTATTCAGTACGTGACATCATAACGGTGTTTTAATGCAAAATGGACAACTTACGTAAAAAAATTTTATTGCAGAAATGATTTGAAGGTACCGAATTATGCTACTCTGATTTTTTCCAGATTTTTTTGAAACCCAGAACTATTTTTAAATAATTATTAAATGTGCTGCCACGCCCTCTGGAGGCGTCAACAGGCGTCTCTGTCCTATCCTTTTTATTAACGATTCAGGGGTGCCAACTTAAATTACAGAACGTTCAATAATTATTTATAAATAGTTGCAGGACTCATAAAAATCTAAAAAAATTCAGAGTAATTCAGAGTAGAGGTGGAGCGTGGCGTTATGCATTGACCGGTTCTCGTTAGATCACTGAAGTCAGGCTACGTCAAGCGTGGTTAATACTTGGATGGGTGACCATTTCAAGTATAAAAATACGCCGCTCCCTCCCTGGGATAAATTCGTTTTGCTTTCCACCCAGTGCAGTGATGCACTTCCAAAAATCTCTCAGCCATATGTTGACAGATATTATAGTGTTCTAAATTAGCGAAGATGAACAGGCTCAGATAACGACTCAGACGCAGTTGTTAGACCCCTACTATTTTATTATTATTTATTTTATTTTATTTAATAATTTTTTAAGGAGTCAGACGCAGTTGTTAGGCCCCTACTATTTTTATTATTATTTATTTTATTTTATTTAATAATTTTTTTAAGGAGTTTGGGGAGATTCGAGTTAATTATTTTCTTAGCGTCCGGTCGTGTTCGAGCGAGCAAGGCAATGGGCTTACTCCGGACACTGCCCATCTTCAACACAAAGAGGTGGCCAGTTGTAATTAAACCTCGTAATGCTATGATGTACCGAACGCAAATTGCCCCTGAAAGTAGGCAACCACAACCTACATGCCCCTGAAAGTATGCAACCCGCATTAATTACACCTTAACTTGATAACCCCCCCTAGACCTAATTGGGAGATGATCCGAGCATTATTTACGAAAATATTCGTTTTTATATAAAGTTATTATAAGTTACCCCTAAAGGTAGGCAACCTTCACTTACATGCCCTTGAAAGTATGCAACCCAACCAAACTTCCCCTGAAAGTATGCAACCACAACCTACATGCCCCTGAAAGTATGCAACCCGCATTACTTGCACCTTAATTTTATAACCCCCCCTAGACCTAATTGGGAGTAAATCCGAGCATTATTTACGAAAATAATCAATTTTATATAAAGTTATAATAATTAAGTCACACCTGGAAGTAGTTTGCTTGGAATGTGCTACCATGGCATCTCCACCTATGGGAAAAATATCGAACTTCTGAATGTCTACAATATCTGTGCTCACGTGATTCCATTTGCGGACGGCCACCATCTTGAAACTATCTTACGCACATATGCGCGCACTTGCGCGGATATTCGCATGCGCATTTTCGCGGACCAATCTTCGCGCGAATTTCACATCACTGCACTGAGCAGTCAGATCCCCTTTTGCAATGTTGCCTCTAAACGGAAGCAGCCAATGGGATGGCAGCAGTCACACAAAGAAAATTAATAAAGTATAATAATTTCAAAGCATTGACGATATGCAAAAGCTTCAGCCAATCCCAGTTAGCAGAACTCTTTCTACCAATGGTATACTTGCCTTTTTCCACCAACATTCAAACTTAAACGACAAAGAAGCTGTTGAAGTTGGTAACCATAAACTTTCCAATGGCAGGAAACACTGTATGTATAAAAAATGGAAAAAGTAGCACTAGAACGTTGTGCGTTACATGTCTACGTATCAGAAAACACAAATCGAAACCAACGAAAAGATGAACTCAGGGAGGAGATCCCCTAGCCGTGGAGTCACGCGGCACAAGGTCACCCCGTGTCCACGATGTCCACATTTGTGATTCAAAGTGCATGATAGAGGGCCGTAACACATCAAAGTGACACGTAATACGTCGCAATAGCATGACGTCCTCACTACACGGCCACGACAACACACCACGCACCAACACTCGAACACACGGTGATTCGAAACACAGACCACACGACACCGAAGAGCCCAAATTTCCAAACGTAACCTCACGGGCGGCGTGCGCTGCCGAAAGGGTGTCCGGTGTCCGGAACCGAACACGACTCGGCAGCAACAAAAGTTCACCGGGCAAAGACCTCCACCGACCAAGGCCAGCGCAGGGCACCGGAAGAGCTCGGAGGCCGAAAAACCCCAAAAATCTAGATAAAAAAATTCACCCCCAGTCCCCCCCCCGGACGTGGATTTTTTATTATTTTCCCGGTTACGGCGGCCACCCCCGGGAACCCCCAGGAAAAGTTTCGTCGGGTTCCGACGAACCCAGACGCTCGCCCAAAGGAAGTGCGTCCCAGCATAGGAAAACGCTGGTTAATTTTGGGGTCCCGAAAGTGATGTTTAATAATAAGGACTAGGGGTGCGGGTGGTCGCCGGCCTCTTTTTTTTGTTTTTTTTTTTATTTTCTTTTTGAGAAGGAGAGTCGCGACGACGTGGTGGTGACCAAAAATCGCACGTGTCATAAAAATGGATTTGCGCGCCATCTGTGAACTTAGTGTAGAAGTATTTCGACGGCGATCGCCACTATATCTGGTGATTCTCCGAGCCGTGCTGCCACCTGGTGGCCTTTTCTCGTACCGCCCCGGAACCTTCCAGAATGTATGATAAATAGTGCACCCTTGTGTCGGACCGGCACGAGACTCCCCCAGGAAGTCTCTATCGAGAGTCCCGCTTCCGCCTCTCGGATGAAGCGAGTGAGACGTAGACCTAGCGACGACGCGGCATTACGCCCTGTCATGGCTGTCAACGTCATGTAGATCCGTCCGTATGTGAGCGCGTCTGAATGCCACGACCTAACTTTTTTCCCGTCGACCGCACGGTCAGCTCGGGAAACGGAGCGTTTCAATCGAGTAAGTACGAAAAGTATTAAAATCGCGATGGAAAGGTGTCGCGACGTCATTCTCGCGAACACGCCCCTCGAACGGAGGCAGGATTTCAAATCGCGAAATGGCACCCGACGTTGCTCAAAGAGAGGTGGGCCCGACTTTGACGTCCCCGTTGACGGAAAGCAGGCCCGCTTTCGAAAAAAGCTCTCTGCTCATTTGTGGTCCGCTCGATCGGCCGTGTCAATCGACCGATGTCGGACCTAACCTACTCTCGTGCCCGGATGAGTTAGCAAACGTCGGGGGCGACCCCGATGATAAAGTTTCCGCGGTTCCCCCGCCCCGAGCGACCCCCCGACGGGACGCGCGTTCGCGGCGAGACGCGCGAGAGACGCGACGGATCGGTCGCTTCGTCTCGAGGCGCGTCGGCGGGCCGCCGGTCGCGTGCCACGAGAACCGCGAGGTCCGACAGACGCCGCACCGTCCCGCGGGGTCGAGGGCGGTCTCGCCCCCGCCCCGTCGGAGGAGGGACGAAAGTGGAAAAAGGGCTTCATGAACCTCCGAGAGGACCGGTCCGCCCCTCCCGCGGCGCCGAGGACGGACGCCGGGGAGGGCCCCCGGAGGCCCGCAACTTCCCCGAAATCTCGTCCCCGGCTCGAGATTTCCGCCCTCTCTCGCCCTCCGGCGCCCCTCCCGAACGGAAACTCGATTTTAGGGAGGCGGTTCCGGAAACCTCGGGAGGCCCCCCAGCCCGCGCCCCCGTCTCCCGGGTCGATTCCGGACGGGAACACCTCTGCCACGCGAAAAGAAAATCTCGCGGGCGTTTCTTACGAGGATCCCTACGCGCGAAAAGTGCCGCTTAACTAAGGGTTATTAGTAAAATGTTATTTTTCAATTTATAAATTAAATGGAATGTATGGTATCATTTTGTACGTACAGTATCATCACATTCTCTTTATCATTTTAACAATGAATAAAATGAGCTTTATTTTATTCTTAATTATACTAATAGCTCGCTTTTTAAACTTCAAATTCTGTACACATTTTGTACCGATCGACCAAAGCAAACAAAGAAATTGAGTTTATTCAGGATTTACGAACATAGGTAATCAAATTTAAAAAAATTATTCCATTATCCATTATAGACCATACAATATGGAACACAATATCGATCGAAGTTAAAAAAAGCTGTATAGTATAAAGCAACCTATAAAGCTCAAAAGGAGAACCAAATTATATATAATAGAAAAACTTTTCACCCTTTGGCATCCGATAGTAAATTTATGTGATTTAATTTGTCACATTAAAAAATATTAAATTTATATTTTATTAAAATGAAAACACATTTAAATTTAATCTTATTTTACGTTTTACGATGATATAGTTACATCATGTCAATAGATAGATTGCTGCTATTTTCCTGTACTTTTGTTATGTAATGGCGCGTTACATATACATATATCTTGATCTTCAGGAAATCCAATCTGACAATCGAGTAAAAAGGAATAAAGTTTATATATATATATATATATATATATATATATATATATATATATATATAAGTTTAGTATATAAGTGTATATAGAAACGATCGTCAACGAAAAGAACGACATTGGAGCTGAGCAATAGGGTAACAAAATTTTTGCGATACATCGCACGAACGAGTGGCAGCAGCAAACTCCACAGCAGCGAGAGAATCAAGTAATCACTGAAGCGTAAATACTCTTGTAATCCAATCACAACTTATAACGTCTGTTTCATTGTACAAATTGTTGTTATAATTTTTCTTTGTTACATGATTATAAAATTTATAGTGAATATATTCCTAGCTATGCAGTAAAAAAAAAATATATATGTATATATTTTAGTTGGTCGATGTATTGAAATTTAATTTATATATATATATATATATATATATATATATATATATATATATATATATATATATATATATATATATATATATATATATATATACCTAAATAATATTATTCATTTTATTCATATTCTTTATACGTATTTAATTTATAAAATTTGAATAATAAAATTATAATAGAAGTGAAGAAACTGATTGAAAATTAAAGTTTGTAAATTGAGTCAAATGATGTGAATATAATTTTGTGCTTATTTATGGATTCGATATTGATTTCAAAATGTTTATAGAATTTACTGCTGTATAAATTTGCATTTTTTTTTAAGTGATTTTGCTTTAATAAAGTGAGTATTATGACTGGATTACTTAAATTCTTGTCCAATATAATTTTCAATCGAAAGTGCTTTACGAATGTGTGATAAAATAATTAATACTATAAGCTTCCAATTATAACTTAATTTGAATATTAATTAATAATTTGATGTGTAATATAAACCATTAACTCAGAATTTATGTAATCCACTACCAATATTACGGTATTAAGTACATCAAGATGTCATGCAGAAAATTTTCCTGTGAAATTTCGTTACGGTAAATAATAATTGTGTAGCTATATTTCTGATATTATAATGGGACTCCACAAACATATGTCATATTATTAATATTGTTATTTTGATATAAGAATGGATTTCATTCGTAGTATAGATAATTTCAATAATGGACAACATACATGAAAATTTTTTATTGCAGAAATGAATTGAGGGTACCAAATTATGCTACTCTGAATTCTTTCAGATTTTTTTGAAACCCAGAACTATTTTTAAATAATTATTGAAAGTGCGGCCACGCCCCCTGGAGGCGTCAATAGGCGTCCAGTCTCTATCCTTTTTATTAAGGCTGCAGGGGTGCCAACTGAAATCACAGGACTTTCACTAATTATTTAAAAATAATTCCGGGTCTCAAAAAAATCTGAAAAAATGCAGAGTAGCATAATTTGGTACCATCTAATCATTTCTGCAATAAAATTATTTCATGTATGTTGTCCATTATAGATAATTAGTAGCTTCAAATTTTTGTTTAAAATGCATGAAGCGATAATCTTATCTCATGGATTCAAATTGGATAATAACTGATACAATTTTGAGATTTATTTATGGAAATTAAATTGTTTGAAATTTGAAGCCCCTTCTGTGCTGGGGAAAGTCTAATCACTAATCAGTGAGTTGAATCTGTCTTTTAATATTTTTTCAATTAGTTTCTGCTGTTAAAAAGTGAATAATTTCTCCATACGTCATTGAGCACTAGTATTATAAATTATAATTATGCACACTCAAAAATAGTCAACATATAATACAATTTGAAAAGACGCATTCTTTCTGACTGTATACGACAATGTGATGCAGATTCGAGGTTTAAAGAACCCATATAAAGGGTAGCATTTTCTTCGGGGTACTCGGGTGTACTTCGGTTTTATTCGGCCAATGAGATTCTTCGTTACAAACTGTCTCCCAATGAGTGAAGACGTTACAAGCATGACAAAAACTAAGTTAAATGTGAAACGTATGTGGCATACTGACAAACGGGGTAATTTTCCGAATAAGATGAACGATATTAACCATTATAAATATTAAATATCAATTAATGAGGTTCCTAATATGCAGAAAGTCGTTCCAATAAATCTTTTAATTCAATGCAACGCACGTTTTTTCTTATGCGATTAAATTATTAAAACAAGTAAATTTATTTATTTATTTTTAAAATTAGGAAATTTTCTTGTAGATAACATCAAGAGATTGGGCTCAGGTTTATTACAATTTTTTTTTTCTACAAATGTACCAGCATAGAAATGCTGATGCAAAGTTTTTAGTTGCTGAGAATGTAATGCGTTCATTAAGTAAGCCGCACCGAGCCCTAGATTCCTTACAGCCAACGACTGCGACGGTAATTGCTTGGCTGTGCTGACGCTGCTTCTGTTGCAAACTTGCAAACTCCAATCCTTAGTCATTAAAAAGAAAAGAAAAAGAAAAAAAAATGAACTTAAAATGAACTTAAGTCTACTGTTGTATAGAATCTGTTTCTACTGGAATTTTTCTTCCAACTCTTTCTAAAGTTATGGAGTTTTTATTTCTTTTATTTTCTGTAGTAATTATTACTGTAAGTGCAACTTATGTTTTCATATTTTTTATATTTAATGCATTAAAAAATATTTTCATCTCAAGTACTTGACATAAATTTTAAAAAACTGTATTAATATGAATGGAAATAACGTTGCCAGCCACTGGGAGTTTATTTATCATATATAAATTATTTTGCAATACTGTAAATTTTTTTCACCATGCATTTTTAAAATGTAGAGATACATTTCATACAGGTATTGAATGTTATATTATTGGCGTGGTTGCAAAGAGTGAACCAGTGAATTATTAACATGGGTAGTATAGGAATTTTCTCAAACTCCATTTTTTTAACTCCTTCCCCCCGAAAAAAATTGTCTCTGCGTCTCTGATTTTCATATAATAACATGCACTTTATTGCCATGCAACAGCGCAAAATTATTTGTACATGACTTTTATTTTACTAGGTGCTTTTTTCTTTTAATTATGATATAATTTTGTTTTGATTATTTTTTATTAATATTATATTGTTGAATTTATTATATTCAGTACATTGGTTATGTTACTGTTGCTGAATAAATAATAATTTAAGTTTGAAAATATATAGTAAAAAAAAAGTATACAATGCATTCTTTAATTTACTGGCTACTTACAAAAATGTTGAAAGCCATTTATATTCCAAACACGAAAATTTAAATCAATAAAAAAAAATTGGATGCAAAACTCCCTCTCAATGCGTAACGTTTACTTTTTTTCAATTTGCTGAACGTGGGGGTAGGACACATGTGGGGACATTTGTGACCTCTCTGCCTGGATATATCTGAGTGGACCGGAGCTCTGGGAATGGAAATCGGACAGCGATGACGGTTTCACCGTGTTTAGGTTAGTGCACAGATCAATAAATTGTGTGGACCAGGTGGTGGCGAGAGTCTACCATCAACGTCACAAAACCTACAACTGCTGCATCAGATGGCGGCAGGTCTGTTCCAAATTGCCGCCGTCTCGATGGAGTTGCTCTACTTGTTAGTAAAACTTACCAATTCTCAACTTTCTAGTTTAGCATAATGTTATGTAAAATATTTTTGTTTTGCTTATAAATTTTCAATAGAAAAATGCTGACTAAAATATCTTATACTGTACTACATAAAATAAATTATAATATACATTTCTTTCACTTTAGAAAAAAAACTAGTCCTACGTAAATAAATTTCATGGATACATTTGAGAATTATACAAATTTTTTGAAGGCTTAAGAGTTTTCAAATTAAAATAAACATTTTTTTTTTCTCATGTCATCGTCAAATTATTTATTTTTACTTTTGAAGAAAACATTGACAGGTGCCAATAACTTTTTGATCGAAAAATATTATTTGAAAGTGTGAACTAAAATACTCTCAGAGTAGAATATATTTTATGACACAGACGTATAGCAATGCTTTAGTACGGGAATGTTGGACAATGAAAAATAACATGATATACACACTCGGCGCCAGTAGTGCGTGGCGCGGTGCATTGACTCTTTAGATCACTGAAGTCAAGCAACTTCGAGCATGGTTTGTACTTGGATGGATTACCCCACTTTGAACTTCAAACTTATAGGGAAAAAATTCAATAGATAGTTTTCTGTTTTTTTGCTAAAACATTGGAATAGAAATAACGAAAAAAAAATTTAAACTTAATACTATGATACTTATAAGATAAGCAAGTCAACAAGAAACCTCTTTAAAAATAAAATAAGGACCGTTTGTAACTAATATACTACAAAATATAGGCTAATTTTTTATGCAATGAAACGTATTGAAGTTGTGCTTTTCAATATTATAATTTAGGAAAGAACGAAGGATTTTTTTTTTATATAGCTAGCATGCATAATGCTAGTACGGGAATAAGTTATGCAGAAGTTATCATCTTGTACAGCTTTATTGCAAACATATTTTTCTAAAAAGCGTAATTTTCAGTAATCAATCATTCAAAAGTTTTTGAACTTCTTTAATACACTCATAAATTTAATAAAGTGGATTTTCATTTAAAAAATATATATTATGTTTCAATAACTAGATTAAGCTTGGCAATTTCTATGACGTACATACGTGGTGGTAAATTCCATTAACTTTGTATCAACGTATAAAAAAACGTACCATAAACGTAATTATTAATTTTTTCCAGTCCTTTGTGTGTTAAAAATTTTCCGCAAAAAAAAAAGTGGTGTTCTTGACATGTCACAACAAAAACTAGGGTTGAATCAACTTGTATGTGTCAAGCGGCCAGCAGCAGGCAATATAACCAAGCTACAGCACGTGGCACCCAAGGTGCTACTATTGATTTCTTCATTATCACCGCAAATTGAATTTGCATAGTGGTGATTGTGTTGTGTGTGCCGTAGGTAGGCGGACGGATGGAAATGAGCTCCATCAATCTTGCTCTCACTTTCCTTGTTGTTAAGGTGTAAAAAAAATACAAAAAGAAAAAAAAACTACTTTTTTTATTTAAATGAGACTTTTTTTAAAATTCTAATTTTTATTTTTTAAAAAAGTATGATTAAAATAACAATAAAAACTTATTTTTTTTTTTATTTTTAAAAATTATGAACTTCAAAAGTGTTACTAACCATATATTCCATATATTGATTCATTTTTACATAATTTATCTCAGCACACACACAAAAAAAAAAATATTGATTGATAGAGAGATAGTAAAAAATTACACCGATATAAACTAGAGCGTAGAAAATTACTTTTATCCTCACGCACTCTCAATCTTCCTCTCTTACTATTGCAAGAACATTTGAGAGAGAGAGAGAGAGAGAGAGAGAGAGAGAGAGAGAGAGAGAGAGAGAGAGAGAGAGAGAGAGAGAGAGAGAGAATGAGGGAGAAGCTTTGTTGTGGCAAGCTTACACAGGAAGCTTATTTTCCCAATGTCCCATGAAGATAATGAGAACGACCCTAAGAGACACACACTGGGGACAAAAGTTTAGCCTTCCTTCCAGAAACACGACCAATACTTCTGGGTATATATACTGTCAGTTTATCCATTTACACAGTTTGTCCATTTATATACACATATATTATAATACAGGTTGTATATATATTCTCTACTATAGTTATAAGCTGTATTTATTCTATATGCTGTAAAATTTAATTAGCGCTTAATAGTATACGTATATTTAGAAGGTAACTCAAAGGCGGTGGCGGCGGTTTCCTTTAACTATTTGCCAGCAATATTGCTCGCTACAGCAACTGATTCTATGCTTTACCTGAGGCGATTAACGTGACACCTGTTGACGCCACACGTCACCATAGTGATGAGGGAGAAAAAGTTAACACTGGTAGGCACGTCAATCTGAACCCATAAAAATAATTCATTCCGGCTAGTATAGAGCAGAAGTCAATGTAGCGGTAATTATTCGATAAACGATCACTATGGTGTGTAATAAATGATAGGATCGTTACAGATCATATCTGATACAATCTCTCTCATTTTTATCCAATGAGATATTTTATTGTAATTCCATTTTTATTATTATTTCTAAGTTATAGTATATAATATAAATAAATGTTTAATTGTATTTTAAATATTAAAACGTAAAATTTAAGCTAAATATATTATTAATACAGAGATGTGTTGAAAAAAGCAATCAAAAATTTCTTTGCTCTTTTTTTGAACCTCTTGTATAGTAAAATTTAAAAAAAACAAAAGACCTTTGATATAAAAAAATATTGCTTTGGGGGAAAAAATATTAAATATACATCAAACCGTTCAAATCTCACAATTGTCAGATAACTGAGATAAAGATTTATAGATTTCATACTATGAAAGAATTAAATAAATGAAAGTATTTGATTTTTATATTGCCTTAAATTAAGTGTATATTTTATTTGTTAATTTTATATAAAGGAAATTTTTTATCTCTTGAATTTAAAAGAATAAAAAAACTAACTCGTTAGACAATCCATTCTGCTAGTGATGATTCTGGCAATGCGTTTGAGTCAGCATATGCATCATCAGTAAAAGACACACGTACAAGATGGGACCATCTTACACTAAGCTCACCACAAGTGACACTTAAGAATCGTAAAGTAAAATTCACAGAAAACAATTATTACGTCACAATGTGGATCATTTATTTAAATTAAAATTAATCATTGTATAAAAATCGAAAATTAAAATTGAAAATTTCAATTTTATATAACACTGTCTGAGATTTATATATAATAAATTTTTATTTTAATAAATGTTATTTTAATTTATTACGTCATCTTTATTTCTTATGAAATGTTATATTTTTGTGTGCTTCTTTCGTAAGAGCCGAGCTTGTGCGATTTGTTATGGAAGCAGCGGAGAGGGAATAATGCTGTTCCTCTTGCAACCAGCAGGCCGAGAGAGCGAGATATATTTTATCTTGCTGCTGTAATCATTTTTGAAACACTCATCTTGCTACTGCTTGTGCTCCGTAGAATTTTTTTTATTATATATATTATACTGAGTCAGAGATATTTTTTTATCTTCTATACCTGCATGTTGGAATCTAGCAAACCAACAACGAAAGGGACTCTTTTTATTCAAACAAGTATCTCTGTAAAAAATATTTTATATTATTTTTATAACATACATTGAAAAAAAAATACAAATATAGAGTATTAAAGTTTTAAATTTAGTATTTTTATATTCTTTTTATACCTAAATAAAATCATACATACATTCATATTATAATATAGTATATATTACAGTAAAATATTTACATTAATGATTATATTATACTTTATTTGTATCCATAAACTAATATACTATCGTTTTCATAGACATTTTATATATAAAATCTTGCATTACATTTCTAAATAGAAATTATAAAGTAAAACGTTTTTATATGATGTATTTATTATATTATAATTATATCGATATCGATGATTATATATTATCGATATTTTATATTTTAACTCATTTATTTAGATTGCTAAAATTTTAATTATATATATATTTATATTTTAATATGGGCTGGTGTGCATATTTGCTATAATTTTTTTTATTAAATTTATTTTCTTTGAACTTTTTGATACTTGGTAAAACTCTTACAAAAGCATAAATTGTTAGTAAAAGTTTAAATTTTACAAATTAGTCGGAGTAATACTTGCTGTAATTTAGTGTTAAAAATAAATTTATTAACGTACGATAAAAGTCCACTCGTTCGTTTGAAATGTTTTAGACACATGTAGTTAATTGTTAGACTCAAAATTTGTACTGACAAATGCTCCCTCCCAGGTGCTTTATTGCTGTCTTGAGAAAGTGTTAGCAGGTGCGTTTTTTTTTTTACTCATCAATCTTTAAAACAATAAAAAATATATATTATATACCTTAACAATACTGAATCAAGAAAAGAAAGTAATTGTTGTAATATTAAATACTATTATATAACCACTAAATGCAAAAGAAGATTAATGACATGCTATCGCTCTTAATTTTTTTATTGTACTGTAGTGAGAAATATATACTAGTAGCCTTTAATAATGAAATATTTATATGTTAGCGCCCCCGAATTCAGACAAGGTCCAAAAATGTGACCATTTCATCATAACCAGTTCTGGTCAAATCATAAAAAACAAAACCCAACGAGAGAGATCAAAAGGCTTTTGGTCAAACAAAATTAAAACTAGCTCTGTATAAATCAGAAAAAACAAAATCCGATGTGAACTTTACTTCAGATTTTGGTCACTTTTTCACATAACATGTTTAAACTAGATTTGGTCATTATATTTACGCGACTAAATAATTGTGTTCATGTTTCATTTTATAAGTACACTTAATTTTTTTTTATCATGCTTCAATTTAATTCATGCTAATTTATATGTTTTTATATCTTAATAATAGTTTATAATATGAGAAATAAAACAAATAATTACAATAATTTTACAATAATATATAAAAGTGCATACCTTTAAAAGTTTCTGATTGTAGAATATTGTATTATTTAAAAAAAAAACACTTCAGCATTTTTATCATGTTATCACTTATTGCTTTACTTAATTAATTTTAAAAAAATTGTCAATGAATAATAGTTATCACATACATAGTTTTAGAACTGCACCTGAACAACCAGACAGTATAACCACACACCACATTTCAAGGTACGCAACTGTAAGCTGGTCTACTCGGTCAAACTCCTTATCGTCAGAAGTATATACAGGAAATGGATAACCTTTGAATATGTTTATCGTATTCTTAGAAATGTGTCACCAAACTAGTACATAAATATATATATATATATATATATATATATTGTGTATTTTTAGTTTCATATCTGATATCTGCAACATTTCTTTGGCGATATAAAATGAAAAAATTCCTTTATTGAGGCTAAATATAGCAACACTAGTTTTATGTTATCGCATGTTGTTATCCAGAATAATCTTCGTCTATATTTATTTATATGTGCATAATTATATAATTCTCAGTTCTTTACATATTTAACATGAAAATAACATATTTTATAGACAGACAATGGTCAATTTTAATCGGTGAACAAAAATATTACAACTACAGCATTAGCAACCCGCAGCACTTGTTTGTTGGAAAAGTTGTATACTTTACAGGGAAATTATTGCAATTATTTTCAAATGATATCTATTATTAATACGATCTAATTTGCACTAGTTGCCAGATTATGCTATCTGTAAAGCACTAAAAACATGGTTTATTTATTGAGCACATTGTATAGTACTGTCAACTCTAATTAGAGATTTAGAGATAAATTATTGACCGACTTTAAAGGGATCCAAATATACTCTTTAGCATGCAGATTTAATGTACATTTTTAAACTTTTATCATTTAGAAAAATATCTTTAGATGGATTTTGTATGCAGGGAAAAGGTTCATTTAATAATTTTATCATATCTTGAATTTACACGATTAAATTAAATTTTAAATTAAATTATATTTCACTAATGTGATAGATATTAAAAAAATACAAACTTACCAAAATGAACATTACAAGTTTAAACTTACAATTGTTAGATTTTAATATAACATAAACACGAAAAGCTGGATAACTTTTTGGAAAATTCGAACGTGAATGAAGTAAATAATATTTTAGGTAACTGATAAAGCCATCATGTATAATATTTATATTATATATTTTAGACACATAAATAAAGTGCTACAAAGTTTGTGATTTTTTTTTCATTTTGAATAAAATATCTTCACAACTTAATTAAATTAACACACAACAAAGAACCCAATATTCAATATTCAATATTTATTGAAATTTTTAACAAATGTGCTAAGTGTTAAGATTTACTTTAAAACAAAAGTTGTACTAAAAGCATCGGATGAAAAGTTAATTTACCTGAAAAACTTTATCATGATATTCCTTTAGTTTTAATTTAAGCTCCCCTTCTTCAGTTTTAACTATGCTTTTAGAAAGCATTTATAATTCAAAGTGTCTTTAAATAAGCTCAATGTGTTCATTAAAAGGAAGCTGCTGGCCAAAACTTTAGAATAGAAATTTCAGAGGATTGGCCAATAAATAACTTGCAACTTTCAATTATCTTTGAATTCATTAAAGCTGTTTATATAACGTTTAATTTAAAATAATACTACCTAAAGCTTCTTGTAGTTTACCAAGTAATTTTGCTTTATTAATTTCAAATTTTAAAATGTAATAAAATAAGTATATACCAGTTCCGTTTGAATAATCTGAGAAAACTTTTTTTTTTTTTTTTTTTTTTTAGCCTTTGAAAGTTTATCCAACTGTTCGAGTTTAAATTTAATTAAGTTTCAATATTCAGGGTCCAACATTTTTGTTGCTTGTAAATTTATTGGAAACATCGTATGCAAATGAAATGAAAACGTGTAACATGAGAATTAAACGGTATAGCATTAGTTGAATATTTTTTGGTACAAAAATTAGTAATTATAGTATATACATTTATATTATATAAAGTTAATTAGTTAATTATTTAGTATTTTATGAGTTAAGGAAGGATATGTGTGTGATTTATTTGCTTGTAGGTTGTGAAGAAGCCATGAAGTTTAACAACTTTAAAGTTTGTACTCGTCGACAATTGCTGTCTGCTACTCTGAGAAGTTTGTTCAACTTCATGGACCGCAGTTCCCGCCAAGCTCATTCTTTGTCTGTCACAAATTAACTCCTCATTACATGGAATGTCGATTTGTGAGAATTAAACTTCAAATATATTATATTAAAATTCTAAATATCGTAAATATTTAAATAAATTTGCATGCTATTCATTTAAACTTAATATTTTTTACTCAAAAATTTATTGTTAGAACATAATGACTTTGAATATTATATTTCTCTCTCTCTCTCTCTCTCTCTCTCTCTCTCTCTCTCTCTCTCTCTCTCTCTCTCTCTCTCTCTCTCTCTCTCTCTCTCTCTCTTGTTCTTGTATTCTTTCGTCTTAAAATTTTTAGATATGAATTTTTAATATCCTGCGAGACACTTTAATTTAAATAATTTATAAGTAAAAGAAAATCATCTACAAGACAAAAAATAAAAGAAGTTATTCATACTCTATACTGATGAATTCTACGTATAAGTTGATGAACTTGTATTCACGGCGAAGTAATATATAAGCTGACGAAAAGCGTCCGTCCTTTGTCCAAGATAATTACTTTCTTTTTTCTTGATCAATTCGACTTAGGAAGCAGTGAGGCACACTGACAGAACTCGCTTGCTCGATCGCTTCTTCTCATCGTTTGAAAATCTTCTCCCAGTCTTCGCGATCGCTCTCTCCGTTTTTCTCATCACAGTTTAAGCTATGGGAGGATCGAGCCTCCTATTCCCTCAAACTAAAGTCCGGTCTTTTCAAAAATAAAAGCTTTTTGTAAGAATGAAAAGATTTTTTTAAATATATATATATATAAAGAGCACTCTGTGAAGCTCAAGTGTATTTTAATCGATAAAACTAAGCACTCAGCACTAATTGAAGAAATGTACATAAAACACTTTGTAAACTGAAGAAAAAAATGTAAAAATTACAATAAAAATAAAATGATGGACCCTTTTTATATATTTCTGATAAAGGAAATTTTCTGAAAAGCAAGTCAATAAGAAATCTTCTTTAAAGTTCAAGAAGAACCATTTGGAAGTACTGGACTTAAATTTATATTTTCTTTAATAATAAAAAAATAAGAATTTCAATTGTTTCAAAGTTAAACATGTCATTTAAAAAAATCCAATGAACAACCTACTTGTATGAAATTTTTTTATTGCAGAAATGAATTAGAAGGTACCAAATTATGCTTCTTTGATTTTTTTCAGATTTTTTTGAAACCCAGAACTATTTTTAAATAATTATTAAAAGTGCGGTCACGCCCCCTGGAGGCGTCAATAGGCGTCTAGGTTTTATCCTTTTTATTAAAAATTCAGGGGTGCCAACTTAACTTACAGAACTTTCAATAATTATTTAAAAATAGTTCCGGGTCTCAAAAAAATCTGAAAAAATTCGGAGTAGCCTAATTTGGTGCCCTCTATTCATTTCTGCAATAAAAAAATTTCATGTAGGTTGTCCATTCTTAAGATAAGATTGATATTTTTTTCTCATTTCATTCGTTACGTCAGGTATAACACAATATAGATATCACTATGAAAGTTACTGCAATATATGATTACGTATATATTAAGTGGTGTGATGAAAAACGAGCAGGTTTGCGGGATTAATGGTGTCTAGATTGTAGAGCCTCTCTTCTCGTGGTTATTTTCATCTGGTGGGTGCTTGTCAGAGTTAGTAGTGAGTTGTTTCTTCCACCTTGTAATACGCCACCTGGTAGGCAAGCAAAGTATGGCATGAACACCGGTAGAGTTAACCACCACTAGTGCAGTGTAGCTACTGCTCATTCTATACCGGCCTATATGTACTAATAGCAGCAGCCACACCACTAAAAAGAGAGAGGTAAATTAACAACGTAGTAGTGTTGACGAACATTTTTCACTCATTCCTATGCTTTTCATTTCACAACATTCTACATAGTTGCACGCTCATCTGTTCGCTTTCTATTATGTGTGTTTGATGTATACAGTAAGATTTATGAGGGTACGAAATTGTTATACAAACGTAAAATTAATGATCAAAGCATTTTTTCATCTATATATTTGTATTTTTTTTTCCTTACTTTAGACGTAACACAATATATTTTATTATATTACGTTATCAAATGACACTAAAATTAATTTATGAATACGAATAAGTTAAATTGCAAATATAAAATTAATTTATAATTATAATTCATTTAAAAAAATTGTATCAATAAGAATTATGTTTATTAAAATTTGCATCACGTAAATTTGACTGCATTTATTAAAAGTAGAAAAATATGGGATACAAAATTTAGAATGTAGAATAAACAATGTAGAAAATGTTATAATTTTCAGCCAACAAGCAGGCAAGCATAGTTGCACGTACAGTACACTGCTCACATAAAATATGTTTGCAGTTTGCACAGAGGTATAATACGACATTACTTACTCTGCATAGCAACATTAAACATAACGTAACGAGATGGTACAATCCATAATTCTACTAAGCCGTTGACCTACTTTAAGATTGATCTTCACCATTATTTTATTTTTTACTACATATAATTTATTTACTATACTTATAGAAATAATAAATTGGGTTTCATTATATATATATAATGTTTACTGTATATAATATCTTAATTACTTTAACGAAAACTTAATGTTAAAAGTTGAACAGTATAAATTAAATTATTCTTCCCAGATAAAAGGTGTAAACTTCAATGTTTCCTTTATTATAGTTTGCTAGAAGTTCATATAGTATTGTTATGTTTTTAGTTTTACGCCTATATCGAAGTGAGGTATGCAACCCGAGCAGCACGCAGACACGAAAAGTTGGCTTGCCTGCTGCCACTCTATTCCTCGCAACTCGAGTCATAAATCTAACCCCCTCCGGTATATATGGGTGCTTTCCTTCCTATACTATCCTCTGGCTGGCAACGGTAGACGCCTACATAGTAGTCTTATTGCCAAGTAAACCTGAGCTCTTTTGCTGTGTGTCTCTCTCATTCTCTTTCTCGCTGCTTTCCTTCTATATGGCAGCAGCGTCTATCACATTGGAATTCATTACTTCCTGACAAAGCTAGAATAAAATAAAAATACTATAAGGAAAGTTAGAACAGACTGCAAACAACACGCGAAAAGGTGATTCAAAAAGTTTTTAAATCTTTATAAATATATTATGTTGTACCTTATTCATATTAATGTGATTAAAATTGTTATGTTTAAAAACAAATTGTATAAAAATATATGTAAAGTTAGTCATAAAAAGTGGTCCAAAGTTTCTGGTGCTTCAAATAAGTGCTCATTTATTTTTCCTAAAACTGTACTCTTAAAAACGTATGAAATTTGTAAAAAGAAATACTCTGACTTAGCTATACAGTATAATCATTATGTAGACTAAAAACTGTTTATTTTATTAAAAATATATTAGATAATTTCAGTTTATTTTGCTATTTATATTAATCATAAATTTTAAAAACATGTTTCTATTTACTTTATAACTAACATAATTATATTTTTGAGCAAACTTAATCATGAATTTTATAACTTATTTTCCACTTCTCCTCTACAGTGTGCTCTAAAGTATTTATATTTTTAACGTTATATTCTGAACGCGAAAACTTTTTTTTTTTAGATTAGCAGAAGGTATAACTTCCCTATCTCTACGGTCTGGTTGAACCTGGTAAGGTGCCTGGTAACAAACTTGGCCATCTGCTGGTACAATTTAACATTATATCCGTACCAGCCTGGCTGGTAAGAAATGGTCACTCTGCATAGCCTGGCTGGTAAGATTTTACCTGGTGTGCTGGTATGGGATACCAGGTCTTACCTGGCAAGCTTAGATCAAAATTTCCCTCCCCCTCCTCCTGCCTTAAAATATGCTGTTTGCTAGTTTTTTTAGTATCAAAAATCATTTTTTAATTTTCTATATCCGAAAAAGTACAGAAAAAATAAATTTAAAATTTTTATTTGGTACTTAAATGATACATTCAAAACTTGTTTTGACTTATGCAGTGCTGACATCTGAGAGGTGGGGACGGGGTGGGGATATGCGGGTAAAATGGCGGCCACAGAAATCATATTTAGAAATAAATTTAAGGAATGGAAGGAAACTTTTTAAAGGGACTCTTCTTGCATCTCTTCCATCCATAATACTGTAGTCTGGGATCTTTCAGTGGCTCACAGTATGCCAATTCCTGCAGGGCACAGTACATTAAACATTAAAACTTTGATTCAAAATGTTGTGGCATAATCTTGATTCTGATCATTCAATTCGATCTTTGAAATAAATAAAAAAAACATGAAGGTATGCTTTTATTAAATATTTGATTTTAATTTGAATGATGAAAAACATAAAATATTCAAAATAAAAATATGTACTTACCATGCGAGGAAAATAATGAAGAGCAAGAAGAACAAACTGCTGGCATTGTGTCTGCAATGATCTGCAGTTGACTTATGGTTATTCCTTGATTATGGGTTTCTGTGAGCACAAAAGTAAATCATTAATGCCTACACCTAAGCAGTATGATTTATTTATTACTGTTAAGATGTTTTTTTACCTCCAAAGTCACTTTATAACACAATTTTAACAGTAAAACAGGTCATTTTCACGGTTGTTGACATCTTCAATCACTTCCATATGTTTTGCTATGATGCTTCACTTTTTCACCACCAGGTGTCAGTGACTAATAAAAACGACTGAAAATTTGTATTAATTTTTAAATAAATTATTAATTAAAATAAATCAATTCATTCCATAATTAATGTGCAAAAAAATTGTTTTTTTTTTGTTTTTTTTTTTTAGTATTTTGGTAAATTCTCATCAACAGTCGATCGATCCACACAGTATAAAAATTAAATTGTATAATTAATCTATATTTACAGTGTATATCAATAAATTATTTAAATAATTTATGTATAAATTATAAATATAATATAAAATATAATAACATATTATAATTAATATGTTAAATTAATAATATTTAAAAAATAATAACAAATTAGTATATAGTTACAAGATCTTCTGGTAAATCATACCAGGCAATACCAGACAGTGGCTGGTATTGCCTGGTATGCCCTGGTTCGGCTTATCAGCATTTCATGATGGCTGGTAAGAACAGGTACGGCTTACCAGCACTGCTGGTTTAGTGCTTGTAAGAGTCTACCAGCCACCTTACCAGGTTCAACCAGACCGTAGAGATAGGGTTGCGTTGAGGGTCTAAAGGGCGGCAATTCAATAAAAACACTTCCGTTTTTATCTATAATACGGTAAGATAAAACGCCAAGATAAAAATATAATCTGCCTCTGGAGAGCTTGAAATAACAAACGGGCAACGAAACTTGACTTTTTTTTTTATCTGCGTAAACACGTAAGCCTATATAAAGGATAAGGGTTATAATAATTTTGTAAACCGTTGATTTCTTTCTAAAGAAAAAAAATAATAAATGTGATGCTACAGTTATATTCTAAAATTTTTACTGACTTATATTCATTCCTTTTTTCCATTTATTATTTAATCAAAACACATATTTATATAATATATGATGAATAATGGTCCACTTATACACGCATTGAGAATATTTAGGATTATTAACAAGACATTCTGGGATATTAATCTTAATTATTAACATTAAATCCACTTCAGACTATTATAGTTAGCTTATAGAAAGTAATCCATATTTAATTAAACTTCTTACTCATGGAATAAAATTTGTGTTAGCCTTTTAATCAGATTTTTTTCTTAATTTATTTAGTATAATTATTCTAACAACTGGATATAACTTATTTTTAAAAGTTGTTGGTATACTCATCCGAACATGGCAGAAAAATTAAGTCAAATAGCTTTTTTTTTAAATAGAAATTATATCAACAACATTTTCCAATATTAACAAAAGTTTTTCTATACACCTTCCTCGTTTGATAACAATAATTTACAATACTATTTCTACCTCTATATTCAGAATGACCTTAAATAATATAGGGGAATCTTGCATGATGTAAATTTTGAGTTATAGTATGAGAGTTGGGGTGAATAGTGATCCCTTGAGCAGCACCATATTATGGCCTCTAAATTAAATCAAAACTCTGTTTCCGTCATTTCCCAACCCTTTACTACAAGCTTTGAACTTCAACTTTGATATATTATCACATCATAAATAAATTCTCTATATAATAATATATATAACAACTTCTTAAACATTGGTTAATATATTATATAATTTTAAATTTTAAATAAATGTATAAATATTAACGATTTTCAATTAGAGATTAAACTCCCAGATTAACGAAAATAAATTAAATAGAACAAATTAATTAAAATGTACCCTTTTCTAATCCTTATATAAATCTTTTCCCTTCATAATATTATATATATATATATATATATATATATATATATATATATACAGTGGTGAAAGTAAGCCGGTGCGCACCAGTGCGCCGCACTGGTAAGACATTTGACGCCAGTGCGGCGCACTGGTAAGACACTGATCGAAATTTACCAAAAAAATCAACAATTTTTAACGAAAAAAATAATATTTGCATGTGCATGTGTGAACAGATAACATTATAAAACATTATAATCATGCTCAATGCATGATAGTTATTGTATTTTTTTTTTCTCTCTTTTACGAAGTTTTAACTTGCATGGCACTTTCTTTTAAAATTTTTTCTAAAATAATAATTGAAATCTACTCGATCTATTCACTTATATTTATTTTTTCATTACGTAAAAAATAAAAACGATTTAATAAATTGAGGTATGAAATTGTTGCATTGTAAATAAATAGTAAGTGCTGCAGTCAAACATTATTATAAATTAAAAGACTATATATGTTTAAAAAGTTAATTATAATATTTTATCATAAATGCACTTTTTATGGCGAGCCTTTTAGAGCAGATTTATTTATTGTATTACTTTTTTTAGATTTTTTAAATCAAAGAACTATTTTTAAAAGTTTTTTTTTTTTTTTAAAATATCTGTAGGTTTATTGTTTACTATTTTTTCTTCAATTTTTATATGAAGTGATCATGATGTTTTATTACATGATCATGAAAGTGGTAAAATCGTTAGAACTTTTTTAAAATTGTAACCTTTCATCTTTTTGGAATATTTTGTATAAACTAATTTTCGAGTCATTTAAAACAATAATTTATTTATTTAAAAAAATGTAAAATTTATTAAAAAAAATAAAACAATCTAAATTGTGAAACAGTTAATTAAAATATTTTTACAGTATTAACACTGCTGCCAGACATGCATAGACAACGAACAACAAAGTGCTTGTTTGTGATATTTTTTATATAAAAATTTATACATTTAAATTTTCATTAGGCAGCACAGGAAATATTTTTGAATATTTTTACACTATATTTTTTTTCGCGGTTAAAAAGTTTGAAAAAGTATTTAATTTTACTTAATTTGTGGGTTAATTCTCATAAGGATTTCCAATATTTTTTCCAGAAAAATGACTCAGTAAAAAAATGTTTTATTTTTAAATCGAAAATCTATTAAAAAAATTCATAATAGATTACTTATTGTTAGATATTTTCTAATTGGTTCCATATTATAGTTCAGATGAAGTGTGTGAGTAAACAGTAAAATGCTGCTTTCTGTGCCATAAATTTGCATGTTAAAAAATTAAGCCTCCAAAACACCAACTTTGGGAATTTTTTGTTTTTAATTTCTAGATAGAGGGCATTTTAAAATATTTTTAGAAAGAAAAAAATCTTAAAAAAAAAATTAACCCCTCGTCACTCTAGTTGAAAAATCTCTTAGGGGTGCATCCCTGTTAAAAAAAAACAACAAAATATTATAAATCAATTTCAGTGCAACTTTTCAATGAAAAAAATTAAGCCACGCCCCTTTTTCCCAAAAAATCGCGCCTCCGGCGGGGGTTCGGGCCCTTCAGGCCTCTATCTGAAGCGCACTGGTAAGAAATTGAAACTACTTTCACCACTGTATATATATATATATATATATATATATAGTGTATCCATAAATAATAATATCAAGTGTCGTATTTCGTTTACCATTATAAATCATTTCTATAATCCCCCCCCCTCCAAATATATCATGTATTATTATGAAGAAATTTGTATCTTCATATACATATTATATGAACTTGATATTATAAATATATATTATTCATAAGACTAACAATGTGAAATACATACATATATTTGAAAGGCAGTGTAGAGATAGGGTTGTTATTTATCCCCTGGAGCGGTAGCAAGAGCGTCGTAAGGATTAGGGTTTGCCATCTCACTAGCTGCTGCTAAGAGTTTTGGCCTATGGATGAGGCAGCAAGCAAATAACGTGCTAGCTTGTGCTGCACTGCAGTGAGCTTCTCTCGCATATCTCACGTGTCATATCGATTGGGGAACACTCGGGCCTGGCAGTGTCGACGCTACTACTGCTGCTGCATGCACTCACCCCTCGGTAGCGGCACCACCCACCTCCGGTCACCACCACAGACGCGACAACTGACATTATTATATATCATATCGCGCATGTTGGCTAACAAAAAAGCAAAATTTACATACAAATATAAACAAAAATGAAATATTTATAGAGCAATTTTAACTTAAAGTAGCACTAATGGTAAATTGTTAAATATTGCTGACTCTATAAAGTAATTCAAAACAGAAAAGTCTCAAAGATAAATTTTTTTTATAATGATGGGTAAAATTAGAGAAGCAAAAATTACTTACCTAAAAAGATTTAACCTTAAAATAATATGTATTTAAAAAATGTGTCTGTCCCTGTGTAGTCCATCAACTACTATGACTTAGAAGTAGTTAAAAGTACTCATATTTAAAAAAAAAATGATAAATATGTCGATATAGATTGTATAGCAAAAATATGTTAAAAGCTTGCTATTATTCACACATTCACTATGCTAGTCTTGGTAGCGAGAAACTTTCAAAGAAAAAGCGACGAAGTTTTATTCATAGCTGTAGTACATAAATAAATATTCTTCCTGAATATATCATGTATATCAAAAAAAAATTAATAAAGTACTTGATCGAATATTTTCAAAGATCTTTCAATTTAAAATATAATAGCAACAAGCGTATTTACAAAAAGCGAATTTTTTATTTTAAAAATATTACATAAAATAATTTATTTATTGTCTATATATAATAGAAGTCGTCTAAGAAATTATGAACTTTAAAAATGGTGACAAAATTCACGTTTTTTTTTTTATATTTTGCAATAACATTTTATTTTTTTATCTTGCGTAAAATATAATAACTTATCACAATTTGTATAGGATCAAGGAGCATAAATTTAATTTATAAAGCTATTTTGCATCATGCAAGAATTGCCCCGACCATGTAGAAAAAATACTCACTTAAAAAAAATACAACTTAAAAGAAATATTAATAATTTTATTATCAACCTACCGCTATGAGAATTACACAAATATTAATACAGCAATTTGCATGCTATATCTCACTATAATTATGAGTATTATGACACTCATGTTTTTTTTTATGAAACCACAATTTGGTACATCTACTTCTACCTATAATAATTACTCGCTAAAATTACATGTTCTTAACCTTCCGATATTCTATGCGTTTCGTCGCGTGCTTATCCGGAACGGGTCGGCTGCGGACGGCATATTTATAAATAATAATTGTTTATTGGGTAAAAAAAATACATATTTGGGAGAGGAAACAAAAATAACCCAATTGGTGGCTGAAAAAGGCAAATGCCCATACACAAAGTGAACAACCACCAAACGTTGATCAGAAGCAGCTACGTCGTCAAAAAAAAAAATCATACAATAAACAAAAATATAATCATATATACAGCAAAATATGCAATAACATTAAGGTGCTTTACGAAGGAACAACATCAGCAGGCAGTGGAAACTTTAAAGTATCCGGCAAAGAGTTATAAGCCTTCGCAACTCGAGGGAAGTAAGAAGCCAAGTACGGAGAGAAACCACGTGGTGTAGAGATTCAGGATGGTGCCATTACCCCTCAAACCCTCTCTACGTGATTTGACAGTGATTCTCTCCGCACTAAACACAGGGATATCATATTTCAATCTATCTTGGCATTAACTTTCTTTGACCGAGGAAAACGTGGAAATCTCAGTTAACATCCACTTATTATAAAATGTCAGTTTAAATAAGCATCAAGAATACACTGATATTCAGCGAAATTTTATTAAGAGTTTGCCAAGTCTTCCGAAAACACAACTTCTGTTTTTCATGGGTCAATTTAGAATGAGGCTATGTCAATAAAATATATCAATATGATTTTGATGTAAAAAAACAAACAGAATTTAATCATGTTACTAATTATATTAAATGATTCAAATGTAATGAAATAATTATCGTTAATGTGTATACCGCAATTAGTTACATTGATAAAATTAGATTTTAGTACTACATTGCTGACTATACAGTGCTTAACATTACTGTAAATGTGCAAATATTTTACTTGTTGTATAGCATGTTTGTTTGAATAGAAGTGCTTTTGGAGCACATAATTATAGCAAACAGAATAATTCTCTCACAGCAACGTATATATATACTTAAGTGCACATTGGTATAGACAAGTTATCGTACTAATTATATGTTGACTATGCATTAACAGTGGATTATAGTACATCTCTACAATCTCTGCTCATAACTATTATTTGTGAGGCTATAACAATGATAATAAACACAATTTGCCCATACTACAAATATATAGAGGAAGAGCATTCGGTATTTGAGTTTGCCCCCCTATTTTCTTTCTCTCTCCGATATCTCTCTTTTCACACATGACATTCTCGTGCAATCAGGTAGAACGAGCTGAATGGAGAGATTTCATACACATACACCATGAAGTATCGTTTTGATACCCCCCCCCACCGACCTTGCAAACTCTGGTGCACACACATGAGCATGCAGATTAGCTACCAACTAGCGAGGCCTGGATGCTTACAAACTGCCATTGTAGGAAGGAGGTATTGCGGTCAGGCGGGCTGATTGAGCGGTGGAGGCGGTCGGTGCTGGTGGCATGTAAATTAGCATAGCTGGGCTGAAAAGAGAGGATTAACCACGCCACAGCAGCACGACTTCAAACTTAATCCTACTTCACGGTACAATGCTGAAACATTTTGTAACAATAATAAAAAAAAAATCAATTTTTATATAACAACATTGTATTTTTTTAAACTTTTTTTATGGTCTCATCTTTTATATAAAGTGTAAAATATTAATAAAAGTAGGCTTAAGTACGTGAAAATTTTCATTTTTTGTTTAAATGTTTTTTTTTTTTTTTTGGTATGTTAACATGATGAAAAGGGCATATGGTTTATAAGGCAACAACACCAACATGGTGTTTCGACCATCACTCAGCAGCCCTAAGCTATTAATCTTTTCTTTCTCTCTTCCCCCAGACCCCCAGTTTAGCTGGCTGGTACGTGCACCATGAACGGTGGAGTCTACGCATAAAATAAATAATATATTCCCTCTACACTTTAGCTCTCTATAGCTCTGTTTAATTTGAGTTGCTACATGCTTCTGTGTACGATGAGAGAACAAGTAAGATCGCGTTGCTTGCTGAATTTTACTGATTCGCTGACTTGGAAATATTTCCATTTGTTACAAACGCACATACAATTCAGATTCTCTCTCTCTCATTCTCTTTCTCTCTATATATTATATTCCACTCTCCTCTACCCGAACATGGTTAAAAAAAATGATTTATTGTCTTACAAAAGACAATCGATATTTTGCTGTTATGTAGAAGGAACTTTAAGCTAATACGTTTGTTATATACAAAGAATATATAGTCTTGAAAAAAATCTCTTCAATCCTCTATTTCAATGTAATGTAACATCACGTTTCAATAACTTTTTTTTATTTCTGCAACAAACGTTGAATAATAAAATAACGTTATAAAGAAAAAAATACATTTCATGACGTCAAAGCTTAAAAAAATATCTAGCCGCTCAAAAATATAAATTTTCAAATATATTATGTCACTCTCTCATTCTATTGTATAAAAAATTAAATAGACAAGTATGTAATAGAAAAAAATTAGGTTAATATATTCTTATCTTAATCGGATATTATATTGACAGATTGCAAACTTTGACGTTCTCTCTGAAAGTGCTCTCTAGAAAACATTACATATATAGATAAATTGTCACATTTACCAAGATTCATATTACAATCTTTTTCTAGCTTCCAACTCAAATAAATCATATTTTTCTTTCATTATGAAATTGGAAACTAGAGCTTGAAATTGGTATTTTTTTACATGTTATTTTTTTCACTAAAATTATTACTGTAGAAATTCTATGACATCACAAGAGCACAAAAAAAATCTTGGAACATTAATATTACAGCAATCTTCTCTCAGATACGACAGCCGTGGAGCTGTTTTTGTGCGTCGTGACGTAAGTAGTGACCAACAGACCTCTGGGGAGAATATTGAGTTTTGACCTCGGCTGCAAAACCGTGCTCTTACTCACTCAGAGACTCTTACTTTAATTAAAACCCCAATTCCTCTGCGTACCACTCCATTTCTACGGGCTCTGTTATAAGGGGTAAAAGGTTAGCGTATACTATCCTCAATTTAATTTTGTGTCTATAAAATATCAGGTGTTTTATAATCATAAATCTTTTTTGTCTTTCTCTAAATGAATATTTTCGTTTGACATTGCAACACTATAAAGAAATAAATTACCAACATATCACACTTTTTATCCATTCTAAAAATAATAATATAATTATGTCACTATGTCACAGTATAAAAAAGTTAATTTCAGATAGAATATTCCATTTTTCTCTATTGCTATTGTAGTTTATCAATAGGAAAATTTATGAGTTTAGTAAAGCTCATTTGTCAAGCATTACAATAGTTTTTTTTTTTTTAGGAGTAAAGAAAAAAAAAGTAGCATGAGTTATGACTATAGAAAAGGCTGCAGTGCGCTGGTAACACAAAAGGTTCCAGTAGCAAGGGTGATACAACGCCTTCTCTCTACTGATGTACGCGCGGGGGTGTGGCAGCAGCCATAGGAGATTTACAGGGGAAGGATTGATCGGGCTCGATCACGCAAAGCCGCGGGGTTGTGGCAGGCGGTAGGGGCAGTATAGCGAGAGAAAGCCCATGATATCAACTCTTCTCCCCCTCTTTCTTTGCAACAAGTGGGCTGGCGTCGTATATCTCAAACCTCGCTAAATTCTGCCTCCTGCCACTCTGCCTCCTCCTGCAACTAACGAAAAGAAAAAAAAATACACAACAAAAGGCCTGTAGGGCATATCTTTTTTTTCTCTTAATACTGCGCATGTATATATAGCAAGCAAGACAACGTTCAGCATTTTAGTAGTGAAAGATTGAATCAAGCAAGTTAACAATAGGTGACGTAGTAATGGGTGAAGTTGATGGATATATATTTTTTTTCTTATTCAGTATGATGGTGAAAGGACGACTTGATATAGAGCACCACAGTAGAAGAATGCGAATAAAGGTTGATGGAAGCTCGACTCTCAAGAGCCTTGACCAAAGGAATTTATGTGAGAACGAAATATCAGCGAGATCATCGTCAGCTTTATTTTCATTTTTATCTAATAAAAAAAAAAGAAAGAAAGGCGATAATACACATTCTATAGAATATTGGGATATTAAAAACACATTATTGTTTATCTGCTTTATATATATATCACTTAACTAAATAAACTGATATTAAAACGTTTAGGTTATAAATCAATAATTTTATCGAATAATGTGAATTGTTCAGCGTAAATATTACTTTATAACATTAAATTTCCTCCTTGTGACAACTTAAGAAAAAAATACATACTAATCATCATTCATCAATAAAGAACTCCCTATTCATTCATTTTATCATTACTGTATTACTTATACATAAAATGAAAAATTCTCGAAATAAATTGTTAAAATAGCATGGTTTATACTGTTTATACATTTTAAAAGTAACAAATAAATATACTAATAAATTTTGTTTTGAAAATATTTCAAAATTCACACATTTCATATTATATTTTAAATGGCTCAGGAAATATTATCTTTAGTTTATCTCATTTAATAAATTTTAACATAATTATGTAAATAATGTAAAAAAGCTATGGATTAGATCCTGATGCAACATGTTTTTAATTCCGTCTTTCATTTTTTTTTTTTTTTTTTTTTTTTTTCCACGTTATAATTTTTACATGACATAAAAAATAATAAATAGTTTATTAAATAATTTTAAAATAAATTTTTAAAGTTTACTAAACTAAAAAATTATTGGGAAAAATAAGAAAATAGATATCGATTACTGAATCACAATTTTTAAGGTGGTTTCTATTTTTAAAATTTTCTTGAGTGACATTTGTGAAGAAAGAAAAATGAAACATATCTATATTGTATATTTTAGTATGTACATAAAACATCATGAGAAACAGGATTCTGTTGTTGAAACGGCATCATTTTTCTTCTTCTCTTCTCGTAGTGTCTTGAGCGTCAGTGCAAAGCAAATCGATGGGAGCATTATGGTACGAAAAATCTTCCTCGATAGCTTCTCAACTTTGAAGTCTGTGTAAAGTTGGGGTAGAGAACAAAGTGTGAAGCGCAGGGAAGCAAACTACACCACCTTGTGCCGGAGATTGAAGCAAGAATTGTTTTTCAACTGGATGATGTGAAAACGAAACACCAGAGAACAAAAAATAATAATATGAATTTTCTTCCATCATGTTTCTTTTTGTAGTGATAAAAAAGGAAAATGTTGTACAAAAAATTATTTGAAAAAGAAGACATTTATAATGTAAAAGAAAAAATGAAAAATGTGACATTTTTATTTTATTACTGTCAATTTTCATTACATTAGATCATATTATTTACAATGAAACTTCATTTACCATCGCTTTTTTTAAGTATTTTTTAATACCTGCAATATCTGTTTACTTTGATTTAATACGCATGTTAAATTAAAAAATGTATATGTTTCATATTTATAAAACTTGTATTATTTTCTTCTGTCATTTTTCTGTGAACATAAACAACAAAATTTTTGCTGAAGAGACTTTAAAGGTTTTCAAGCAACAGAGTAATCGCTCCTTGATATTTCTCTCGTTTTGTCCACAACATCGTGTCTTTACTATACTAATGTCATATCTTCAATCAGTATATAGCATTGTGGTCTAAAAAAACTTCAAACCCAAAGAAATAATAAAATTCACGTATCTTGATTACTTGAACGTCATTTGAAATTTCTTGGAAACTTTAATTAAACAAAAATTTTAACAAGTTTATATTTTTATATCCTATAGAACGCTTTAAGATATATAACTCTTTATTTTCTAACATTCATATCGTGATATAGTGACTGAAACTTGTAACCTAGTTTCAAACCATTAAGTAACTTTTCCTTTTTTCCTTTTTTTTTTTGCTTCTTTTACTTCTTAAAGTCCTCTTTTATCCTCAATTTACCACGTAACGGAGATACTTTGAGGAATAGAAAATAGAATTTCAAAAGGTAAAAACATCTCTTAACATACCGACAACCTAGCTTGACCTCAATGTGTATAGGTGTCCATTGCCCAGTGTATCTTTGTGGTGAAACATGATTCTCTATAGCAATGATAGCACCACAATAGTATGACATCATAACAACCGCAATGTTCATTCCATGATTTCACATCATCTACGTATGATTATTACATTTCATAACCGTGGATTTTTTTTGTTTGCAGGTGGTGACAATCAATAGGCATGCGGTTATCAGCCTAGGTGGGTATGGAGCTAGCACAGAGCGTGCTACATGGGCGCCTAGAAGAGCCTGGCGCCACTGACACCGAGGAGGCGCCGCCTTGGCCAGTACCCAGGCTACTCAAAGCATTTATTTCATCCACTAATAATGGTGAGTTATTCATATTTAATCTAAATTTTGGTAGCATATACCTTGAGACATTTTGTTTTACGCTTTATCTTAAAGTGGTTTAAAAAAAATATAAAACGAATTGAGTTTAGAGATACCACATGAGAATTGGGTAGAACAAAACTATATTTCTCCCGTGAGAAAACCCTCAAGTTTATATTCAAATCTTGTAAAAACTTTGTCACTCGCAGAATAAATTGAATGTGTTTTTTTTTTCTTGATATATATAATAATATATACTATTTTTATATTGAACATAAGTAGTGAATTATACATTAAAGTATACAATGTATTATACTGTGGCAGCGTTCTTAGCCCTTGTAAAGTACACAACTTTTTGAACAGCAAAGGAACATATTGATTGCAAAAGTCCTACCACACAACCTTCCCCTGTTGCTTGCTGGCTCTTAAACAATGAATGATGATTGATGACTCTCCATTTAAATACCATGTTATTCTCATGTAATCTGCAAGCCTGCATTGCAGTGTTATGGACATTAGGGAACAGATCGCCCTTCAAGGCAGGTGTGAATTAATGAGGAATTTCAAAACTACCAACATTCAAATTACGGTATATGCTGCTTTTGTTGGTGCTGCTCTTTTTCCAGTTTCTTTATAAGTTTCTGTAAAATTAATTAAATTTACATTTAATATAATTATATTCTTTAATTGAATTATAATCAATAAAATAATAGCATGAATATCAAGAAGAGAACGAGATGTTTTTTATTGATGAGGCATTTAAAATCATATCATGGTTGATCAAATAGCTTTTTTTTTTTAATCAAAAAACATTTCATATCATTTTGGGATTCTATTTTGATGGAACAATAATCAGGATTTGTGTGACTCTAGACGTGAAATTTGTATTGAAACTACCAATGGTGCTTTATGACTTTTAAAAATATATTTTTCTATAAATATTATGATTCGTTTTATGAAAAACAGTTTTATATTACCATCAAATGCTTTTGCTTCATAGTAAAAATATAAAAAAAAAATTTATTTGTTGCTTTAATTTAGATTTGTTTTTGTTTTAAACAAATATTAATATAATGAGCTATGATAATATTATATATTGAATTTTTTTAAATATAATATATAATAATAATATTATATATATTATATATTATATTATAATAATAATATATAATATAATAATAAATAAGAAGACTTTCTCTAGAGAAAAATACACGTTTTTACGTCAGACTTAATATAAATACGCCATGGTCCGCTTCGCCTCTTCAAAGTTTAAACGACTTTGAGCGCCCGAGGCTTCCCGCTAGTCTGTCAAGACAGAACGACCCCCAACCACCCATTTTACTTACCCCACCGACTTTCCCTCCCCCCAGTACTCTGGCACGCAAATTGGATCGGCTTTTAGTTTGATTGGGGAGTGAAGCGTACAGGAAGAGCAAAATTAATTTGCGTTCAACAGAATTTCAGAGACTGTTTACTTTAGCTACCACTTAGGTAAACACAATATTTCATAGAGTAAATGTCTAGATGTCCTATTTACCCACAACTTTTGCAATCGATATTATATGAAAATTTTAACTTCCACTTTTAATTTAAAAAAATATTTATATTTTTTAATCGCAATATTTCATAACTATAATTAATGTATATTCTTAAGTTTTCTACTCGCAATGATTTTAACAATCTATTGTTTATAATGTCTGTCCGATGAAGCCTTTTTCATTATTAACCGTGCGACGATGTATTACCTGATTTCACCAACAGAACACAGAACGTAATAACATTGTTGGCGCTAGTTGTTAATAACCGTTCCACTTTCATAATTAATGACAATTTTTCATAAATGAACGTGACATGCAAATCAACAAATGCCTGTGTAATTTCCTTCACCGAGCAGGCATTACCAACAATACTTTGTTAACAATCAATGAGTAAAACACTTTGGTGTGGTCCAGTAATCATATTTTTATCGTACACAAATATTATAATGAATCAAGAATCAAGAATTTAAAGAACAGTATATCATTCTATATTATAATTCAAGTTTGTTAAATAGACCCAAAATCTTTTGAATAAATATTGTAAGGAATATAACTTTATATTTTCATATTAAATTCATATTTACTCAAGAACAGAACAATTTATATTATATTAAAGCACTTTATACAACACTGTAAAGTCTGTTCATCTCTTTGAAATAATGACGTCATTTTCATACAGGTTTCTTTGTATTATTAAATGTTACCTAACACTATACAAAGCAGACATATAACATAGAGTAGAATGAGGTTTTGATTACAATAATATAAACAATGTGGTAAATATATAAACAGGTGTAAATTATGTGGGTTAAAACGTTAATATAAATTACATTATTATTATAATTTGTTTTCATGTTCTTCAGATTTGGTTGAGGAGAGACGTCAGCTGTTGGAACAGGTGGGACCGGAGGTTCAAAGTGAGCTTGACTCTGCAGGCCTCGAGGTAAGCTATGACCTCGCGTGACCCTTGACCTTTACCCCAATGCGCCGTCGTGGTACCCCCCCGGACTCTACTATCCCAATCTCCCCACTGAGTCGCTCGCGAAACACCGTAAACCGCTAACGTAAAGGCTTGAAAAATTGATTCTCCTCTCTCTACCTTTGCTATAGTGCTAAAACCGACAGAAATCATTATTCTTTCCTTTTTTCTTTTTTTTTTTAATAACAGGTAATGATAAGTACAAATTTATAATGCTTACAATTAAATATATATTTCCATTTATAACATTTTACTTTGGTTAACTAATATTTTTATTGAAGATAAATTGATAAAAAATACATATTTTTATTTGTACTCCTAACGTTATTCCTTTTAAAAAAATTTATTACTAAAATATTGTAATCGTTTTAAAAATAACATTTGGCAAAAGTTTGTTTTGACTTCTAAGCTTCTAATTATTGACAAATAAAATAATCGAACGTTGAATTAAAACAATATAATGTAATCAAGTAAAGAGCAGTTACACGTGAGTCGAATGGAACGAAAAACAGGCGCGCTTACAGTTAGAGACATATAATTAAAAATGTAATAGAGAACTTTTTTAACTCCTTTTTTTTTAATAACATCTGTTTTTCTACATTCTAACCCTTCACAGCTAATTTTCAAGGTAAACCAGAGACAATTAAAATTTGAAATTGGAGCTTTAAATCAGATGTTTTCTTTCATACTTTAATTTAGGAACATTTATCAAATTTCAAGTCTTTAGAAGTTTCTCTAATTTATTTCTTACAATTAGTACCATAACACCTGTGGCCTTTGATTTAAAATACAAAATGACGAGAAATATATGACATCATATCTACTAAAAAATTATTTACTAAAAATTCAATTTTTTTGACCCGACGTTGATTTATCGGTCAGTCTGTGCAACTGCTGAGCGTGTCCTGTGTCTGTATGTGCAGGTGCAGCTTGAGGATATGCACTACTGTGCGGAGGGAGAAGCGTCACGTGACCCTTGGCTGACTGCGCAACACGAAGATGAAATAGAACACTGCTGCGCAACCTCCCGGGGATGCTTCTTCATCGTAAGTATCTGTTTGTTATATACCTCACCACCGCCAAGTTAACGGATGTATAGACGCTAGAGATGTATAGCTGCATAACTTAAGCTTGCATTTACCTAAACATGTTATGCAAAATTTGTACAATTTATTGCATCCTTTAATTTGTAAACTTAATATTTTATTATTATTAATATTGGAAAATGAAAATGTAGCATCATAAGCCCTCTGATCTATATGGTATACTTTCTTAAATTGCGTAAACATAATTTTTTACACTAGATACAGAGTTGTCGAGTTATTTTTTTTGTCTGCCTTTTCACTCCACCTATCTCTCCCCACTGACATAGCCATGTTAAGGTAGCTAAATCTTCAGAAAATACTATTTGAAGAACTGTCAATCACTTAACTCTTAAGTGACAGCATTTTCTTTCCTTCTTTTCGTTTGTTATGCTGCTTTTTCAAAGTAAAAATTTGCTTTTCTCTTTTACTCATAAATGTAAATAAATTTTAAGTAACGCAATTTAAAAACGAATTAAATGAATTTTATTTATACACCCTCACACTTTTTCTTTTTTCTTTCTTCTTCTTTTTTTCCTCAAGTCTCTAAGGATACATCCCCGAATGATTCATCCACCTGAAAATAAAATGTTATATATATCTTTTTATATGAATTATGACCAGAAATAAAACACATACAAGCTTTTAAAACACTATTTTTCAATAAAAAAATGTGAGACTTTTTCGTGCAATTTAAAGAAATTCTTTTATCACTTTGACTTTTTTTCCAAAAGAATTCTCTCTCTCTCTCTCTCTCTCTCTCTCTCTCTCTCTCTCTCTCTCTCTCTCTCTCTCTCTCTCTCTCTCTCTCTCTCTCTCTCTCTCTCTCTCTCTCTCTCTGTACTTTATCTCTACTGTGAAGTCACGTTTGCTGTTGGCAAGGCGAGAGAGAGTACTTCCTGTTTGATGACGTCAGACTAGTCAACTTCCGGTGTCGGGACGTCAACTCGCCGCTTGGGTGCACGTGAAGACGAGTTAAGTTTGACAATGTAGCCTGTAACGAAAAAAATAATAAATAAATAAAGACAAAGTAATCAATAAAGCAAAAAGTTCTCGTGTAGTTTTTGTTGCTTTACGAAAGAGCGGCATTATTTTCGTTGGTATTATACTTTGATCTGATTTAAAAAAATTAATTTGTATTAATTAATTAAGTTTATACACCAATAATTAAAAATTAAATTAGTATAAAACATTTATCATTAATATAAATTTTAATACTGTATTATAAATTAGAAGAGAAAAAAAGCAATAACTTCAGAACACATTTTGTGCCGTACGTGAGGTGTAAATTTACGAAATATTGGCGTGATAGTTTCTACGTACGTGTTAGGATGTACATTTTGTATCTAAATTGTCTCGATATAGATGATGGTGGCTTGATCAGCAGCTTGTCCAACACGATCGAAACTTCTGTCCCAAGGGGTTCACAAGGAGGAAGTTAGTTAGCTCGCTAAATTGTTAAGAAACTGACGAAAGCTTAATAGCGCGTGTATCATTGCTTAGAGACTTCACAGGTAAACTTTTCCTCTATTAGCCTAGTATATTTTATAGTAAAATCAGTAAAATGTTAGAAACTGATACTACGAGCTCACAAACAAGCGGCAGACCTTAAAGAAACGGTAAAAATCTGCAAATATCGTCGGTAACTTCCCCACAAAATAATGTAAAAAATGTCAACCCTCTAAACATCTGAGCGACATCAGAGTATAATATACCTCAAAAAGTCATAAAAACGCAATAGAGCTCTGGGGGTGGATGGAAACTAGCTTTCTGGAATATAGAAGGGTTAAAATCTAAACTTTGCCAATCTGATTTTATTGGTTATATAAATAAATTTCAAAATATTAAGTAAAATGTTTAGTTCAGCCTGCCATATTTGTAACTATCTATGCAACCGGTTGGGCACGCTAGTACAGCAAGTAACATACACAACAGGGGACTGACTTAAAAATTTATTCAGATAGAAACAACAATCTGTTACCAAAGCACAACAAAGTTACATATCGATGGCAACATAATGTTTACAACACTTTTTCTTACAGTGATGACGTTGTCGTAAGATAGTTCGGTTATTTCAATGCATTATGCATTTTGATTACTTTTTACTTTTATTTAATTAAATGGTACTTTTAATTCACTTTCACCAGAATACATAAAGGTATACGAGAGTACGAGGTCGTCTTTTCACTTGCGACTGACCTTTGTGTAACCTTGACCCGCAGCTGCTGGTGGGGGAGACGCTGGGACCGAGTTCACTACCCCTGAGGCTGGCAGCAGATGAGTTCTCAGCGCTCAGGGAGTCCAGCTCGGAGCCCGCGCTGCTCGAGGAGTGGTACGTCGGTGGACCAGACCAATTTGAGCTGCGACAGCCCGCCGCTGAGCCAGGCACACTCGCCACCAGGTACAGAACGTGTTTTTTTTTTTTTTTTAGATTAGGAGAATTGAATATATAATATTATCAATGCTAGTAACACCACTGTATAGAAGTATTACTCATAAATCTCATAATATCACTATAGCCAGATAGCATGAAATCAATACTAACTTCGTTCTCTATACCAATGCTTCTTTTGGTCATTTATGATCACAACTCGCTTTATTTTTAATTGAGTATTCATTTTACAATGATAAAAAATATATAAAAATGCGTGAACTATAATATAGGAATAGATATTATATAAAAGCTAAATGAAAACATTCTATTGGAACAAAATCTTTGTAGCGTGTTCAAATGATGAGGATTTCAATTAAAATGAAGTGAGACCATCGTACACACAAGTAGACAATTTTCATTTGCAATAAAGGTTACTATCAACATTTATGAAAAAAAAAAAGTTTAATCAGAAAGAAGAATTGTCTGGATTTGCAATTAGTGGTCTAAAGTATTTTGGCAATGTAAATCAATTATAAAAAAAGTACTGCTGAGTCCTAATTAATTAAATCATTATTGGTTTTTATTGCATTTTTTTTCCAACAATCTAATTTGCTCTGTTTCCTAGAATTTAATAGAGTATTGTCCTCAATTTTTTTTATTGCAGAAATGGATAGAGGGTGCAAAGTTATGCTACCCTGATTTTTTTCAGATTTTTTAGAGCCCGGGAACTATTTTTAAAAAATTATTAAAAGTCCTTTTCGTGACGTCACGAGACGCCGCTCCTTAAGAAAAAGATAGGACTTGCCGCCGCGTGACGTCACAAAAAGGACTTTCAATAATTTTTTAAAAATAGTTCCAGGTCTCAAAAAAATCTGGAAAAAATCAGGGTAGCATAACTTTGCACCCTCTATCCATTTCTGCAATAAAAAAAATGGAGGACAATACTCCATTATGAATACCATTATTGATACTTGAGCTTCAGTTGAATTATTTAATAATAATCATGCCGCCATCACATTAGTGTTGAACTTGCTGTCTATCTTTCAATTTAAATTAAATTTTTTCATAATAAATGTTAAAAAAATACATGAAACGTGTAAATACAGTACAGTATTAACTCTACTTATATTATATCAAAGAAATAACAATTGTTTATTCAAAATTAAATTAGAATTGTAATTCATACATGTGGAGTTAATGTGTAGATAATAGTCTAAAAAGTTTGTCAAATAAAATCAATAACTCCACACTTTGCAGCTTATTGTTAATGGTGAATAGTTAACATTTTTAGTTTTATTTTTTTCATTTTAAAGCACTTTCAGAACTGATTTATTTTATGCAAAGTTAGAAAATTGATTCATTGAAAATCAAGTATATTGATATTGATTGAAAATATTGTACAATTGCTTCTAAAACACTAGAGTAAAAAGAGAACACTTGATGCTCTTAAATTCTCAGATTCAGGTGAAAAAAGTTCTCATATATAATTCAATATTAGCAAGCAAGCAAGATCGAATTTCTATATCATGAAAAAGAAAACTAGAAATCCAATAAACTCAATATCGTCAGAGTTGAAGTATTGGTACAATTTTTCTATAATATCGGAAAGTTAGCAACTATTGAGCATTTTACAAAAGTGTAGCTCTGAAAATTGGCCCTTATGTCACGTTCATAACAAAATATTTTTTCCTAGAAGAGAAAAGTATTTTCTAAATTACGTAAATTTATGCGAACTCAAAAGTTATCTAAAGGCCTTGTAAGTCTTGTAACAAAACAAATTTATTCATATATGCCATTCAGTTCAAAATAAAAATGCATAAAATACAATATATCTACGTCAGATAATATTCTAAAGGAAGTATTGTGCTGTCATAAAGTTTACTGAATAAAGTTTGACATTGATTTCTTTAAAAAAAAATACAATTTGATAAATTGAATTTTTATTTTTATCTCCTGCTAGTACATGTATGTAGATATTTATATATAAATATTTAATAAAAAAATTGTGTTAAATTATTTAAAATACCGAAAAATAAATTAAGTTTTCTTAAACACCCTTTTTAAAAGGTTTATCATTTTATAATGTAAAATTTGTAGCAAAATTAAATTATAATTAAAAACTAAAGATATAAAAATGATTATCTAAAGTGACCCCCGATTATATGCAACAAAGCTTTTCTCTTTGTGCTTCCTACGACAAGCATCGTTTCACACTCTCACTGGTGGCAACCTCATCTGCTTAATTCCACCACCATGGCTATATATGACGACGACGCTCCCGGGGGTCTAATAATCTAATGACTGAACGAGCCCTTCGCACCCTCTCGCTGCTCCGTTCTAATTGAAGCTACCGCCTGGACGAGAATCCGTGTCGTCCATAACATCAAATATATACGACCCCACAAATGTCACATACGACTATAAAAATAAGCCTAACCTTTTTTTTTTAACAAATTCAATTACTTTTTTTACTAGGAATGTTGTAAAAAAAATCTAAACAGTATGATATAATAAATAACAAAATTGTGATAAAAAAAAGATAATTATTATTGCATTTCGTTTGTATAAAAATATACATTTAGTACTTTTTTTTAATTGTTCATTTGGTAATAATTTTCATTTATTTATTTTTTAATACTTTTAGTATTATTATATATTATAAATGTTTAATAAAATTTTACGATCTACCTCTGAGCTATATTATATTTTGTATTTGATAACATTTGGTTTATTCGTCATACGTCTATATATTTCTCTCCAGATTTATTATATACCTTTAGGATATGTCCCTTCTTCCTTTTATCCAACAAGATGATATGAGGGGGGTTGGTAAAAGTAAATGTATATCAAGGAATGGATGTTTGTTGTATATGTGGGTATATAATATATACATGTTAGAGAGACGCATCTAACTTAAGTCAATCTATCTAACACATTTCCTCGCTACGACACACTCAGCCGCTAACTCAATCTCTCGGGAGAGCTCTACAGAATGGATGTGCTTCTCCTCGATCGATGCACCAAGACGACATACCTGCTGGCCCATTGCAGCTACAGGGTTTAGTTTCAGCAGCTTCTTGTGTCACAACTCACGCCCACTAGCGCTCTGAACACCGTGCTATTATGTATTATTGATAGAGCAGCCAAGTGTCCTAAACATTCGATTTGACATTACTAGGATATTTTACAACTGAGTAAATTTTATTTAATCAAATATTTATTTACATGTTGTGAAAAAAATATATACAGCGTAAAACGTATATGCATGAATTTTTACTATATATAAACGAAAAGAAAAATAAAATAAATTTATGATGTTCATGCCATCAATGTCATTATATTTTGTATGGTGTTGTTTATGTCATTTCAATTCACATTTTTGTGCTGATGTTTTATTTTTTATTATATTTCAATTTATTTTACTTTTTCTCCATTCATAATAGAAAATAAATATAAACATATTATTTATAATACTAACATTAGTTTTATTTTACATTTGATTTTATAAAAATTTCTTTCATCCCATTTTTTTTTTTTTTTGCTCCTTTTACAGTTGATTTTATATAATATGATATACACACACATATATACTATATACTGCAAAGTTCTTTTTTTCATTTTCAAATGAGCAAATCTACCTGAAAAATGTAATAATGTAATTTTTATTTACATAAAAAGTGTATAAAAGTTAAAAAAAAAAGAAACCTTTGATGTTTTTTCATCATTAATCTTCTGTGTCGAGAGATCAGAGAAATTTTATCATGATGAAAATGGGACATATATTATAGTTAGTTGAACTGCTGAATAAAATAGCCCTCGTGTTGGCAACTTGAAGTTCAAACTCACGATTTTAATAACTCTTCTTTTATAGCATTCAGTATGAAAGTTGTATTATAATATTAACAAGATTTTCTGGAATTATTAAAACCAACTTATAGCAACATAACAATTAGCTATTACTAAAATGCTAAAACACTATATGTAAATATATATATATATTATATATATAAGATTTTGTTTTTATCATTTTGAATAATCCAAACTTAATTATATCATCTATTATACATTTTTACATCATAATTTTTTTCTATTTAGTAACAAGATTCAATATTAAATACATAAATATGTTATGTACAGATAAGTGTATAATTGAAGATATATAATAGTAAAAATATTAATAATTCTAGACTTTCGGATTAGCATGAATTTACAAAGACTTGCTACCGATTGCAAACGATTTATAAATGCAATACATGAACCAATCCTTCTTTTCATAATATTAAATTTGCCATACACAATACCGTAATACCTCCCTACCTCTATTTATCAGTTTTGGTAACCATATCTTAAAGTATCGTCAATTAAGATAAACTATAGATTAATAGTCATCCTGTTTCTCTAAGTGAAATTTTCATATTCGTAAGACGTCCATAATTGACTCTGTCAAATGAGGAAATGAGAGATGAGTTTATATAATTATGAAAGGAAATTTGATTTTATTAAATTAAATTTAGAAAACTATTATGGAATAGAAGGGATTCTATACAACAATTAAATCCATTTTCAAATTATATCAAACACTATATAATATAAAAGGTACTATAGTCAATTAAATGAATTATCAAATATTTTTTGCTAAACGTTACGAAAGTGATGTGTTAAAGATATATTACATATTTTACAATGTAACAATTTAATAGCAAATTATTCCTGAAATTGATTGACACTTATTTAATACTGTGTGATTGACATTAATCAAGGTAGACTTACTTACCCAACATTGACATATTAACTTTGTTGTTGACGCAGGGAACAGATTTCGCATTGGTCTGAAGAAGTGTTTCCCAAACTTGTGACGTCACTACAGAAAGCAGCGCAAACTCTGGGAGAAACAGCCCCAGGAAGACTTCCTGAACTACTTCTCCAATCTACGGTAGAATCACAATTCTCTAGAGCTCTTGGTAAGCATGTCATATTAATTACAGTTTGACATTTAACACGTTACCTCTATAATATCTCATGAGATTTTAGTAAATAATTTAATTATATAACGTTATATATCCATTTCCATCAAGTTATATATTATGGGTGCGATTCACGAAGCAGTTAGCCAGGTTTCTAACCACGTTTAGCTTAACCACGTTTAACTATACGTGTTTTACGTGTTAAACCACCTACGTGATTAAGCTAAACGTGGTTAAAAACCTGGCCAACTGCTTCGTGAATCGCGCCCTATACGTTTATGTTGTCAAGGGATTTCTACTCGTATAAAGATATTATTTATGTTATGTTATATAGTACAACGTATATATTCAAAAGTTGAAATAATTTACAGCAAGTTTGACAGATAAATACGATTCTGTGGTATTTTTTTTTTATAAATATATCAAATTTACTAACGTTTTATAAAGACAAGGTACAGTACAAACCATTAGTTAAACAAACTGCTTAATAACTATTAAGATATTTAAGTTTTATGTAAAATATATTTAAGTAAAATATTATTATACTGATGTATGTCTATGCCTAAAATTTATACATTTAAATTAAAAAAAAAAAAACTTTCAGTTTTTTCGTTAAATATTTTTTTTTAAATATACAACCATTTGCTTGGAAGGGTTTTATAATTATAAACAGGAAAGATAACATTAAAACATGCGTGTTATTTAGAATCCTTAAAATACATTTTAAAATGTAGAAATTAAAGGGGGATATATACAATTATGATATATTTCTTGAAACTAAATCATTTCATAAAATGTCATGCAGAATAAAATTGTATTTTTGAAAATGTCACAAAACCCCGCCCATAGGGACCAAAATATGATTTGATTGCTAAGTTCACCTTTGGACAAAGCATGAATCCAGCATAGCATAACATCGAATCAAATTGCTAGGATGGTTCAGGAGACTTTTTATCCCTTATAAAAAGATCGAAAGTATTAGCTACTTTGAGTAATAAAAAATTAAATTCTATAATACTTATTTTATTTGACATAATTCCACCAAGGATTCAGCGTTTTATTTGTCCATATAGTATAATTTTCTACTACCAAACGTAAAGGTACATATTAAATTCCACGTCCGTGTTATTTTCAATTCAGTGTGGGCACGTTCTTGCAGGGCTGGTCCCGGGCGGCGCGAGCGTGCTGGCCGTGCTGCGCCGCTGGGAGGGTGCCGACCTCACCGAGGCGGACTCCCTGGGCTTATGTGACGCGGACACCTCCAAAAAGGAACGGCTCGACAAGTTTCGAGCCAGAATTACCGCCGCACTACCGTCAGACAACGTCATCACGCTCAGGTAAGAGTGGCCGAAATTACCCGCAAATATCTTGTGCATGCATGTGCGTCACTCGCTATTATGATCCCGTGTTGGAATGCATCGATAAACTAAAATTTATGGCGTTAAAAAATATAGGACTTTGATTTTGAATTTCTTCGTTCCATTTAACAAATTGTGTTACCTTTTACCTTGGCTATATTTGCACATGACTTGCCCTATTGTATAACCTCAATAAAACTTTGATGTTTTGATTTTAGGAAAGTATTGAAAAAAAAAAATAATTTTGAATTATATGTTGTCATGGGCTTTCTTAAATAGAAGGAAAACTTATCTATTACGCGTAATAATTGTAAAACATTTCTACAGATTTTGTGTTCCATGAAACTTCATAATATTTGGTTTTATTCAGTTTTTTTTTTTTTTTTTCAACAAACAACTTTCCTTTTTGTTATTTCTTTAAAAAGGTTTTCAGCACGTTTTTACAAGATTTTTTTCTCGTTGCTCAAATATTTTGTTACTGTAATTATTGTAATTTCTTCACTTACTTCTAATCCTACCACAAGCTTCTTATATAGTGAGTGGTTTCATGCAGTGTACAAAACTTGAAAACATAAAAATTTAATTTTAAATAATGTTTCAACGTTCATAGAGACACTTTGATCTCACTACCAGTATTCAAGTTTTTTATTCTTACAGATATCCAAAGACATATTTTTAAAAGCATAGTTTGCCTTCAAAGTCTCCAAACTATACAATAAACAAATGTAGCAAACAAAACCCTTCCATTTCATAATACTACAAACTACAAACGATTTACATTTACAAACAACAAAAATTGAAGATAAAGTTACACACGGATTTAAAAAGATGCCTCTGGACATTGGAAAAGTTTCAGCAGAGGTTTCTCTTTGTTGTCAGTGCCCCGTGGAGGGCGGGGGGCATTGACCCCGACATCGAAGAGCACGAGGCTTATCTCACCAAATTCCGTGACGTGGTGGGCGCGAGGCTGCAGGAGCTCGTCTCGTCAGACCTGGACGAACAACCAGACCCGCTGCACGGGAGGTCAAAGGCCACGCAGGTGGGTCATAAAATGAGGGTGGCGTCCCAAATGTCCATTCTCGCCTACTACCCTACCCTACCCTTCCCTACAATGGTGGCGAAATTTAGGGCGTATCATATGCGACCTACTTATATAGCGGCCATATTGGAGGGGAGAGGAAAGTTCATTTAGGGCCCCTACAGGGGACGAGAAAGTGATTTGGGACGCAGGGTAACATAGAGGAGATATTCCTTTTGGTGACGACTAATATCACTATTAGTTGCCATTTTTTTAATACGACGTTCAATTATTGTGTTAAAACAGTAATAACTATTCTAATAGGAAAAAACAACAGTCTGATGAGATAAAAAAATACGAGACAACTTAATTTTTATATTGTTAAAAAAGAACATCTAATAATTTTACCAATAGCTCTAATACTAAAAATCTAAATATTATTTTCATCATTTTCATCCAAAAAACTAATAATGCTATTTCAGGAATTTTGCTGAAATTTCAAAGTGACTTGCCCGTTACTATAAGCTTAGTTTTTTTAGTTGACTGCTGGGTAATATTGACAACGTTTTAATATCTGTAGAACATTTTTCTCTCATTCTTTGGTATTTTTTTATGTATAAAATTGGTTATTAAAATAGATGCTGTGAACTTTGGAAGTACTAATATTTCATAATATTTTGTTTTTTAATGAAAATGGTGATGTCATGCTAATATATTTATAAGCTTCTTCAAGCTTAGATGAAGCTTAACTCTTGCGTTAAATACTCTCTGATAGTTACCATGTATATTATATATCGCAATGTGTCATCAATCTCATCATGCTGTCAATGTCTTAAAAGTTATAATAATAATTCATTTTTTAGGTAATGAGCTTATATTGAAAGCATATCGACAAAGTAAAGTGAAATTGTGTTAATCCAATCTTGATTGAGCACAGATACTTTAGCGATGATAACAAAGTGCACTCACCTCTAGACAAGACTCTGACAACATATTTTCACTCTAGTCTATATCAAAATAAAAATATGTAATATTTTAAGTTTTCTCGGTTGATAATCCACGTTAAGCCGTTATTTTTATTGCGCATGCGCAGGATGTACTACAAGAGTCTGCCTGCCATCTTGCGTTATGGCGACAACACTTGGCAGAACGCGGTGGAGCTGGTGCTGAAGCTTGGACGTCCTCCCCGCTTATTGGCAGGGTGCGTGCGCATTGTGAGACCGCACTAAAAGAGCGTCATGGACCCTTGCTGGTGCACGGATCCGCAGGACGAGGAAAGAGCGCACTTCTGAGCGCAGCGGCCCGTGAGGCTCAGAAGTGGGTGGCTCCCCGCGGTTTGGCACGCGTCATCCGCTTCTCAGGAGCAACCCCTCGCTCAGCGTATGGACTGGAATTGCTACGTGGAGTGTGCCAGCATATCAGCCTTATCCTAGGTCGGTACCCCCCCCTCCCCCACACACACACACACCATAACACTTACCATTAACGTTCACTAATATCCTTAGTTTCGGAACACTAATTTAATTACGCTTTAATCCATGCAACAATTTGCAACTAATTCCCTGAGGCTTAATCAATTACATGCTACTAAATTTTTCTCTCTTTTTTTTTAATGACTTACCACATTACTGCTTTAGGTAGATATGGTATGGGTAATTTTTAAATAGAAAATAACATAAAATAACCTTTTAATAGAGTTTTTATTTAATCTTACAAGTATAAAAAAGATAACGACAGAAAAACAAATAATATGTTCAATATTTAATAATGCCATTGTTATTAAATCTGTAGTTTCTGGCTCTCACAGTGTCGTATGTGTGATCATTTGTTACAGACCGGCTACTTTGCAAATTATTGCTAATTAAGCTAAGTAATAAAAGGCATCTAATTTAGGAGTCACGTTCTCATCACGCTAATTCCCTCGCTCTCCATGAATAATTGACGTAGTTCTGGCTGGATGTAATTACGCATTCACAATCAGTTAGCTTCGAGCTAAAATGATCGTGGAGCACGAAGAGTTATTTTAACCAATTAAGCTCGTAGATTTTAACTACATTAATTATTTTAAATACACAGCATTGCAAAAGTAAAATTTTAAATACTTCCAAACTATCATGACTGCCAACATAAATTTATATTTAGATATTTTAGATATACATTTTATATAAATTCTGTTTTTAATTAGATAAACATTTACAAAAATATTAATTTCATTTATTGTTTTGAAAAGTTATCATTGCACAACAATTTGAAAGACATAAATAATATAATATAATTATATAACAGTATATATAAATGTGGAAGCCGGACATGACTTGGTCGCAAGGATATTTAATCGCAGGACATTTGTAAGTATCCTTGACCCATAGGATATAATATATCTTGGGATAAATAAGCAATAAAAAAGTTCCATTTTTTCCCAATAATTCATTAAGAATTTACAGCTTTTAAGTCAATAGAGGTGAGAGACATAATTCACTAACAGTGAGATGGTTATTACAGACACTTTTATTGTCTCCAATCTCTCCATGCAGTTTGAACAAAGAAAAAAAGTCAAATATTAGTTCCAATGACCATAAGCTATAATATTTTAGAACCATTGTAAACTTTGTGTGCACTTCGTACATATTATGATGTTTCTTTTGTTTGTTTTCTACTCTAGGGATTTGATTCGTTTGCTAATAAAACATAAAAAAAAAGTTATAAAAGTTTTTTCTTTTCTCGGCAAGCTTTTTTCGGATTAATGTATTTGTTGTTGTTTTCTTTATGTTTGTTTTATGAATGACTTTTTTTTATACCCTTGTCTCAAAAATAAATCTCTGATTAATATATTTTTAAAGATGATGACTTCACAGCAAAATGATATTTTTTTTAACAATTTATCATGGATAAACTTTACGTCAAGCTTCTATTGAATTTTAGAAAAAAAAAATCTTACAATTGACGCTGAATAATCACTGCTCTTGATTAACTTTATTATATTGAATGGAGAGGAAGAGTGTGTTGGGGAGACAAAGGTATGAAAAATTGCTTGCCTGATGAATCTGAGTAGCATTCTTCCACTTCAAATTCCAACAATGACTTTCCGTGCACTGGAGCTTAAATTTAAGTTAAGTGGAAGCCAGGCGCTACGTGCATGAAATATTCAGACGTAATTAATAATTCTCGTCCTTAGTAAGACCGAATCTCGATTACAAATTTAAATTTTAACGCTAATTACTGCACCTCGTCACAATCAAAATATATAAACATAAACTCTGCTCACATTCTGGAGTTGTCGCAACGGGTGAGGTATGAATTTTCAATTGCAGGGGAGAATGATGGTAGCTTATTTATCCAAAATTGCATTGCTTAATTTATGCAATTATTTCTACGCGTAAGAAAAAAAGTAAAAGAACTATTACGCAAATATTTTAATTTTTATTCGCCTAATTTTCTAATTGTGTTAATCTTTATCTATTGAGATACAGAAACAACAAGACTAGTTTCTTTTTTTTCTTTTTAAGTGAACAAAATGAAATTACGTCGAAATTGCAAAAAATGGCAGATTTTCACTATATTTTCATGATAATTGAGATAATTCACATTTAGATGCATGCACGTTTTACGTGTATGCAATGATAGTAAAGGTTTTGATTATTTTAGCCAAGCTTCGAGATTCCAACCCTATTGACAGGTTATTTGTTATGCTTAATACAGGCGCGGAGACGTTACCCAAAGACTGCAGTTTCGACCCGCTGTATGTAAACAACTGGTTCGGCACTTTGGTACGTCGTGCGGGGGAGGCTTGGCAGGCAGGGGGCGTGGCTCTCTTGTTACTTTTGGACGACCTGCAGCGTCTGCAGCCTCTCGACTCGGACATCGTGGCGCCGCTCTCGTGGCTACCCGTATCGTTGCCCCCTGGTGTCATGGTGCTCGCAGCCACCGCCACCCACCCAGACTTGCTCAAGTTCACCCCGCTGCAGAAGGAGAGACTTCGCGCGGCGGACTGCTACCTGGGGCTGGGAGACGAGGTGCCTGGGCCGCCACCGCTAGCCGCAGTGTTGCACGGTGAGTCAGATGCAGTATATGAGGGGATTTTAATACATTGTCGTTCCCAAAACAGCAAAGTTGTCATTGTGTAAATTTATAAGCATGTAGGTGCAGAAACCATCAGAGATCTCCGTGTCTTATTGTCAGAAATTTGATCAAAATTACTTAAATCATAATTAATAGTAGACTTTATCAGAAATCCATAAAAAGAATTTTTTTTTGCTTGCATAAATTGATTTGATTGCATAAATGAAGTTTAAATTAAAGTCTAGTTAAATTTAGATCGTTAATAAAATCCTTAATCCAATTAATTAAATACTTCAGAACAATGCACGTTTACTTATTTCATTGCTGTAATTTCACTTACTAGTGTTAGTTTAGACTCGACTATATGTTTAAAGCAAATATTTGAAATCTCGTCTCAATCTCCGTCTATTCTTACAGTGTTACCTTGCTTTGACATAGATTTCTTACCTTCGTAACCAAATAAACAAATCGATATCTCGCGCTCAATAAAACAGCTGTTACTTCTTCATTTTGTTTATTATCATGCCAAGGCCAAATGAGTACATGGGGGAATTTTGAATGACAGTTTCATAAATTAAAGGTTTATTACTTAAACATACATTGTTTTCATAATTTTTGTCATTTTAATATAGTAGTTGAAATAATTCAGTCAATAATAATATAGATTTTAATATGGTAAATTATGTACTTTTTATGTTAGATCTTGCATAGTTGTAAAAACTAACAATAGTCTAGTAAATACTGTGATAATGAATTTTATTTTACTTTCTTTGAAATTTTTCACTTACCAGATGCGTTTACATTCAAGTTCACTCCTCATATACGTAACCTCACATTGACGTCAGCAAAAAGAGGCAACATTGCCTACTTCTACTATTTAAAATTGTCTGAGTTTACATGAATCAGTAACACGATTTTTTAGTTCTTATTCCTTGACTACACTCAAATTTACACGCGTCATATTTCAGCACTGCAATTTCACATTATATATGTCAGTATTTCCCCTCTGCAAAACTTCAAAGCTGGATTACAATATTCACAAACTACAATTCAGACTATTCCTAGAGGAATTCATTTGACGGTACCTCATGCGCATTGCTTATAATTAATCGTAATTTTCAATTAATAACTTTGAAAACAATACCTAATTTTAAAACCCTATAACATACATAATACCAAACGTTTTAATTGAAATTAAATTTCCAAGTATGTGCTAAAATATATTGTAACTTTATTAAATATAACATTCTTTCTAAATTTTAATAAAAATATATTAACATTAATACATAATTATTTACTAATTTAAAAGAAAAGCATAAACTCTTATTAATAAGAAGCCTGAAAATAAAATTTCCAATGAAAATTATTTACGCATGTTCTGCGATTCTTTTTCCTCGAGCCTCCCCGGAACTTGACAGTAATCAAAGTAAGGTCGTGGTATTTCTTTAAGATCAAAGAAGTATTGAGGGAACGAAGTTAAATTAAATCCAATACCCGACTTTACACATTTCATTTCTTACTCTTTTATTGCAGATTGTTCAATTCAATTAAACAGGATCATGTCTGACGTGTCTGGTTGCAGCGGGCGAAGATACAGTCGAGGGTGGCGTGTCACGTGTGCTGGAGGCTGCCGAGCGCTCGCTGGGCCGGCCCGCGGTGTCGCGGCTCGCCTCTCTGCTGGCGTGCGCAGAGTTCGGGCTGACGGAGCTGGAGCTGCTGGAGCTCACCATGCCGGCGAACCACGCGAGCGGCGCCGCAGCCTCCCTCGAGCTAGGCCAGTGCAACTTCTCCAGCCTGTGTGCGGCGCGGGCTCTCCTCGGTGAGTAATTGCTGAACGTCATAACCAGAGTTGAAATAAAACTTACGTCTCCGTGCATTGCATGAGTTTTGTCTCAGTTGACAAGTTACAGTTTTTATATTTGAAAATTTTTACATCAATCAGTAGAAAAATATGATTTTTTTTTCTTCATCATTACCGTCACTGAATTAGTCTTTCTTAAGTTACGGAACCGCCCCCTTTTTGTTCCGTTTACCTGCTGCTTACTTTTAGATGGCCGAGCTATTTATGGGCAATTGTTCATTGTAAATTTTACACCTTATTTATTATTTTATATTATTACTAACATGTCGTATTGCAATTCATAACTCATTCGATATTAATTTCATAGCTTTATATATATAAATATACAGTACATTTGAGTAATTGGACCATCATCCATCAACTCATGTTAAATTATGTGAATAAAGACAGTTTCAAGTGATACTACTGACGTCGTTGATACCAAATTAATTAGTAAAGTAGTAATTAATAAGTCATAGCATGTAAACATGGAAGTGGATTAGTTCACACTTTCCATTACTTACATACCTCTCGTGAAATTTCAAGCTTGATAAATATTCCATATAAGTGAATACATTTTTGGATACATTTGTCCAAGAGCAGAGTGAATTGTTTTTCTTGAGCAAGCACTGTTGAACATTTTATTTTGTTCCACGACGACCTCGGCGGCCGCAGAATGTACACACATCAGTCAGCCTGTCATACGGGCAGATTTCCTATGGGACTCAAATGTGCAGGCTCTGCGTCAAAACTATAATCTAATAAATCAAGCTTAAAATATTTGACATTTTTACAAATAAAATAATCAGTTTGTTGACTTTTTAAATCCGGATTAACTCTGAAATATTGTTCTGTAAAATTTAATGATATGAAAAGAGAAAAGAGGGTAGAGATTCATTATAAATAGAGATAAATACAAATCTATATTTTTATATACATAAAAAATATTGTATATTTTTTTAAAGTACGTAAAGTCGTTAATTATTTTTTAAGTATAAAGAAGATGAAATTATCGATAGTTTTTTTTTTTTTTGTCTTATTAAAAATAATGAGATTCTTTGTATTAATTCTCTGGGTGAAATTCGTTCACGAACCAATCACGATAAAGCAGCATCACCTCGAACGTCATTAACTAGGTCATGTTACAATATACCAGCTGTAATTTACAACTTTGTTAACGTTAAAAAAAAAAAATTAGTTACGAGCTAGCTTGCACTTCTAAAGTATAAAAGAATTTTTTTACTGAAATGTACTTCTCCTTGACTTGTTCCAAATTTAATTACTTTCTGCTCTAAAAAGTTTATAAAAGTTTACGCCAAAGGAAATATAATACTATACATAATATAATATATATAAGACTAACTGTGTTAGATGTGGCCACATTCTATTTTTGTAAAATAGCAATTATGGAGTCCATTTTATGCACTGTTTCAGATGGAATTGAACCAATTAATTATTTTAATTTTAATTTCTGTCTTTAGAACATATATAATGAATTATAAATCCAATGCATATGTTGTTATTAGGCTATTTTTTTTAACTTCCAATTTTTTTATAAAATGGTTTGCGATCATTAAATAAAAATATATTATTTCAAACATCATATCTATTTTTATTCTTATCATCACTAAAATTGTTATCTATTAAAAGAACAAGAAACAAAAATACACGAAGAGGAAAAACAAAAAAGAGCTGCACTTTCAACAAGGGGTGAGATATTAATAGGGTCATTATGTTGATGTTCCAGCACCTTTGTTACGTGAGGTATACCAGAGCGGCCGCATGCTGCTGCGGTGGCGCCACTCAGAAATGGCTGAGGTCGCAAGGCAGCGTTATCTGCAGCCGGCGCCTGAGACGGCCAAGGCGACACATGCTGAGCTGGCGAACCTTTTCTTCAGCGAGTTCCAGCAGCAGGACGTGAACCCGCCCCCAGATCCTGCACAACCCGCCCCCGTCCCCGAGGAGGAGGAGGGAGAGGAGGGCACGAGGGACACTCCATTCCAGTCGGTGGCTGTGTCTGACGTCACGTACAGCGCACGACACGTCGAGGAATCTTGGCTACACCTTCTCAAGGCCGGTAAGTGACACAATACCTGTTGCTCATAAAGGTATACTTTTGTGGTTTGAAGTTCAATGGCAAGTATATCTTATTGTATGAAGTACCTGATATCAGGGTGTTCCGTTCTCAGGTGACCCTGAGCGGCTGAAGCGGCTGACGGTGTGCAACTTCGACTTCTTGCTGGCAGCCGTGCAGGCAGTCTCAGTGAGCTACCTGCGATGCGTGCTCGAACACGTTCGCTGCTACTTGCTGGACCGCCACCTAGAGCTCGCATACTACGCCGTGCGCAAGTCCAGCGATGTCCTCACCAGAGACCCCCTGCAGCTTGCAGCGCAGGTCATCACCTGGCTTGCCAATGGTAATTAGCTAATTAACATACACTGATACGAAAATACATTAATAACAAATAAACTGTTTTTAAAATTTCACTTGTTTCAAGCAAGTCATTACATTTTTCCGTTGCGTACATAAAATATTATAAGAAAAATAAATTCAGTATTATATATTATTTATAATACATTTAACAAAACTATAACATAATACAATATTATAATAATAACCATTTTTTTTAATGCATAGCCGTATAATTATGATTTGAAAGTTAAAAACTTCATTAAATTTAAATGAAAACTGCATGTACATTTCCTGAGCTCTCTTTTATATGAAACACTCTCCTCTTAAAAAAGTTAAAAAGTTCTTCTCAAAACAGACGACCATAAAATCGATTTTCATACAAAACTTTGACGTATCATCTGTTGATAAGGTAAATTTCTCTTAAAGATTGCCACATTAATGAGAATTCGTTATGATTTTATTATTTTACCACATTAAAAATGCACGTTTTAAGTGTATCCTGGTGCCCGCAGACCGACATGGTGCGCTGATGGAGTCCCTGGTGACGTCAGCCATGGCGTGGTGTGACGGGTTCGGCGAGCCGCTGCTGGTACCTCTCACCGGCTGGCTGCAGGCACCACTGCCGCTGCAGATCAAGAGTAAGTGCAAGTGACTCTGCTTGTCAGGACAATGGTTTTACTTTTGACGATGTGTTAGACTCATACTTGGAATGAATACTGAGAATTTCTTGTAGGTGTTATAAAAAAAAAAATGTATTTTAAAGTTTCTAAAAAAACATGATAAAAATATGTTTTGCTTTTTGACCCTTAAAAAATACTGTTGGAAAAGTTAAGAGAGTAAGTTTGTGTTGATTGCTGTAATTTTTCAAACATATTTTACTCAAATTTATAAAATCATTATAATTTAATAAATTTATTATAATATATCATTTTCCATGTTTACCTGGTATAATTATACTTTTCATATAACACTACTAAAATATTCTTCACCATACCATCCTTATTGCAAATTAAAGCTTTCCTTCCAAATCCAGATTGTTACAATTATTCACGGTAAGTTCTCTGGTTACAGGTGTGACGGTCCCAGGGGGCGTGGCTCTGGCTCAGCCGACTGTTTCAGGCCAGCACGTGGTGCTCGTGGCGGCTGGCTCGGCCGAGGCGCAGCTGTGGCACGTCATGTCCGGAGCGCTGGTGCACACTTTCCGCGGACACAGCCGACCAATCCTGTGCCTCGCGGTCACCGCACACGTGCTGCTCACGGGGGCAGAGGACCTCTCAGTCATCGCGTGGGACCTCAAGACCCGGGCACTCAAATTGCGGATCCAGTACGTAAAAACGATACAGCACTTTGGCATCCGTTCGTTATAATAATGCCCACCAAAAAATTGCATTGATGAACAGAGCGTAAAAATTTATATGATAGAGTTTAAAAAATTTCGTAGAATATAATATAGTTAAGCACCTACAAGGCGTACGTGGTGTAGCGTAGTCGTAAAAATTTGTACTTTTACTAATTCTATAAATTCTTTTGTAAAAGACCTTTGAAAGATTTGTAGACTTGAAAAAGTCTTGACAAAAATCAGAGCAATGTAACTTCGTCCATATTACACTGCAATGATCTATTCATTCTTGCATTTGATATTCTGCAAACAACTTTAAATTCTCATAATAACTTTTTTATTGTAACTATTGAAATATTATTATCAATAATGATCGAAAAATGTAAAATTAATTAACAAATTCTCGTTATGAAATTTTAATTTTAATATGAATTGTACAGAAATGTTATTCATTGTGTGAAAAGATTAAAAACATTATGTTACATTTTAGTTTAAGCAGAAATTTAAGCGTTATTAGTGTATTTCCTTTACAAATCAAATGTTTAAAATTTAAAGTAAAAAATAACGAAGCAAACAATTACATTATTTTATATATGAACGTTGTTAACTTATTTTGTATGCAGAGAGTTTCCTTGTGCGAGCTTTGTCATGGCTCTTGAAAGACAGGTTTACGCAACCTGATACAACCGACACAATGCGTCGACATACGAGAAGCAATAACTTGATAATATAAGTAACTGTTCAAATACCAAACATTTCACATGTTGAATCTTTTAAGAAGATTTATAAAATTTGTGTGCAAACATATTTATGGAAATCTTAATACGTATATTCGTATTTAAAAATTGGTATAAATATATAGAAAATAAAGGTTATCGAATTCAGGTTTTTAAATGAAAAATATACTACTTGTTTGATTATTAAGTTTATTTTGATTCAATGTTATGATGAAGGAGGATTACAAACGTTGTTTATGTAACCACAGTGACGAATATATTTAATCTAAATATTTAATCTGCTGTCAAATTCTATTTTCCAATAATGTTTTGACGTAATTGTTGTTATAACCTGTATGGAATTTTTGTATTAATTGCATATAACACTTTTTTTTTTTTTTTTTTGAAACCTTAAGTATACCCATAAAATCTTACTTCAAGACGTTGTGACATCATTGTATAGTCATGCAAATATTAACACGCAAACATATGAAAAGACTTTGCATGACCACGAATAACGTCAAATCGTCTTTCCCCTTGATTTTTGAGGGTTTTAAATTGTTTAAAAAATAACTGAAATTACATAACTCGAGGTCCTTTATCCAACTATGCAACAAAAAAAATCATCATGTCTATTGTACATTCTTAAATTTTGCCATCAGTATACCTTACTACCCTCGTGTTGCAGTGAACACATCGCACCGGTGCTGAGCGTAGTGGCAGCCCCAGGTCTCGTGGCGAGCGGTGGTGAGGACAGCCGCGTCATCGTGACGTCACTGGTGACTGGTGAGGTCATGGGGCGCATTGATCACCACCGCGGGCCAGTCACGTGCGTGGCGCTCACCGCAGCCGGCGACGTCCTTGTCTCAGGTACATTTAAGGCGGATTCGTGGCGATTTCCAGCTTGCGACGCGAAGCGAATAATGCGCACTTGCTGTAACATCCATTGGCGGCCATATTTGGCGATTAAAAAAAAGAGCATCGTAATTTAACGCGATATTCGCCACCGCAATGGCAAATTCGCTTCCGCATAGGATTTCACAGCTTGTGTGACAAAATCACGGTTTTCGCCATCTGAATCCTCCTTTATACCATCGACATATTGCTACGCAGTCCTTTTTCTCACATTATTATAACTATGTAAGTAATATCCAATCAATATAAACCAATACAAAATACTCAATCCACCTTGCAATCTCTGCCATCTTGCCACTGCTACATACGCAACCCGCATTGTTTAGATGCTAAACAGGTTGCCTAACTTCAAGGCAATATAAAAATTCTTGCTCGATAATATTCACACAATCATAATTCAAGACTCACGATTCACAGTTCAAGAAAAAGCTATGTACAATAGGAAGATAACCATGTTTGCCACTAATCGCGGTTACTGACATTGAATTAGACTGATGCTAACCGTGATTAGTGAGAAATTTTGTTTTGTTTTTACAATAAGCGAGTCCAAAGTGTCAAATTGTACCATTTTAATCTCGATTCTTTATAGGCATGAAACCATTCTTCAAGAAGCGCATCCTTACGCAGTGTTCCACTAATTTTTTGATTAAGGCATAAAGTTCGTATCGAATAACACGTATAGCTTCCTCACAAGGTGTAGATATTAGAGCAAAGCTGTAAAAATACATGGTTACTTGAGTGTGCGAGCATACATTTAATAATTAAAGACTATAGCTGCTATGAGCAACAAGTAAAATACTTACAAATATAATTATATGTCTCAGTAAATTGTTACTTAAAAGACAGATTCTCAAGTCTATTCTTCTTTGCTCAACCAGTATAAATTTGGTATTCTAACTCAATTTTACTCCACACTATATACATATTAGATAATCCAAGCATATATAATCTAATCATTCAGTATGTGTGCTGTGTAACGTATTTTCATGAATATTTAGTTATCAAAATTAAGTTATATCTTCCTCTTTGCAGCTTTAACAAAAATAGAATCCTATATTTGAATTATTTTTAAAGGGAGAAAATTACTCAATGTGATATTTAAATATAAAATTTCACCATTAAAACTCTTTATTTAGTTTGAAATATTGTATAACAATAAGATGATATACGCAGGCTCTGCGGACGCGAGCGTGTGCCTGTGGTCCCTGGATAACTTCTCGCTGCTCAACTCGATCGCTCTGCCAGCCCCCGTCACCTTTCTCGACATCTCCATGGACTCCGTGTTCCTTCTGGCCGCGTGCGACGACAACCAGCTGTACCTTCGCTCGCTCGCCACGGGCTCCGAGGTCCACTGTCTGAGAGGACACAAAGCAGAGGTGAGATCCATCAGATGTGACGTTCAATCGACAAATATGACGAGATCATAATTATTGTAACGTGCCGCAATTTTATATTTATGTTTTATTTTACTTTTTTTAATGTAAAATTTATTTTAAGATGCTGAACGATTTCCAGCTTATTATTTTCTTATTTCTTTTTGATCATCGTATACAGAGATATTTAACTTTGTTTTTACTTTTTTTTTTAAATATATTTTAGTTATAGAAATTAAAATTCCGACTTCACGAAGCGTAACAAGGCGTACTTATTTCAACGATGATAGCAATTTTTTTTTAGAAAATATGCAGAAAAAAGGTCAATGGAGTATCGACATCGACTTCAATTTTTTTTATTGCAGAAATGGATAGAGGGTGCAAAATTATGCTAACCTGATTTTTGTCAGATTTTATACAGCCCGGGAACTATTTTCAAAAAATTATTGAAAGTCCTTTTTATGACGTCACGCGGCGGCCAGTCCTATATATTTTTCTTAAGGAGCGGCGTCTCGTGACGTCACAAAAAGAACTTTCAATAATTTTTTAAAAATCTTTCCCGGGCTCTAAAAAATCTGAAAAAAATCAGGGTAGCATAACTTTGCACGCTCTCAATAATAATAATAATAAAATTTAGGTCGATACTCCATTATGATGGTAATTTTTTTAAATTGTCTAAGTTAGTTCAGTAGTACATAAAAAAATACCTTATATACTATCAAAAACGAAGAGTATTCTGTTATATAAAACGATCACAGCATCATGAGGTAAATAATATAGAAATTTTCACTTCCTGGAATTGTACAAAATTTCCCAAAAGAATGAAAATCAATATCTTTGTAATAGAGCAGTTCAACGTTCTGAGATAATTACTGTTATTAGATTCAATTTGCTCATAAAGGCTTTTGTGCGCGCTCCGTTCATTACTTTAATTTGAGAAACTACGATCTGGATACAGAGAGAGCGTCGCTCGTCGTTTACAACTTAAATGGAATGGATATAGACTTTCATAGAAATGATTGAAATGCTATACAACATCAGAGGATTATGTTTCTTCCTATACAGAATCGAAAGTTATTCTCAGTACAATTAATTATTATACTCGTTGTATCTATTACAAACTTTATTGTAATATAATATACTGCATATTAAAATATAAAATAAGGTATTAATTTCTTGACATTTGAAACATAATAATATATATTTAATTATTAATTAATTAATTTGTTTACCTCTTTATTTATTTATTTATTTATTTATTTATTTATTTATTTATTTATTTATTTATTTATTTATTTATTTATTTATTTATTTATTTATTTATTTATTTATTTATTTATAAAATATAGGTTACGCTATTAAAGAGCTAGAGGTCACGTGTTACGTTGCTGCAGGTGCGGTCGATGTGCATAGCTCGGGATGGTTGCCGTGCTGCGGTGGGCGGCAGTGACGGCAGGGTCTACATCTTCGACATGCACAGCGGCCGCTTGGCCCGAACGTTGGCTGGACACGGCACGGCAGTCACCGCCGTCCGAGCGACCCAGGACGATGACTTTCTCCTCAGTGCTGGTAAGCACCAAAACGTCGTACGGAACTGAAGAGGATATTTTCAGTGTATCATATTAGATCTTAAGAAATAAGAAGTTTATTAATACTGCTAAAAAAAATACAGTTCATACAACACATGAATTCTAGCTTCGTGTTAACGGTGATTATTGATATAAGTACAGTCATGTAAAAATCATCAATTTTATATTACAAAAAAAAAAATGCTTTTTTTTTAATTATTACGAGCTCAAATACGTGTGATAAAAATGTCCATATCCCACGTGTCACTAGGAGGCAACAAGCTGACGTTCTGGAGCTTCCGGCCCGAGGACGCGTGGCCTCACGGTGCTCCCGGCAACAAACAACGCTCCTCGTCCGGCACGATCAAGCAGCAACACACGGCACCGCTCTCGTGTCTCGCCATCTCGCGAGACGGATCGCTCGCTGTCACTGGTGCGTACGACATAACAAAACCTTACACGTTTTGTGTTTTCCTTATGATTTAACAGAACTGCAGACATTTTTTAACTCTTTAAAAATTATAGAGAAATTTTAATTCTCAATTCATTATTGTACAATAAATTGAGATGGTGATATGCATTTACTGACTAAATTAAAGGCTACATTGCAAGATTTCGAGACTTACGTGTGACCTCAGGTTCGCTGGACAACCACGTGAACGTATGGCAGCTCAACTCGCACGACCTGCAGTGCACGCTCGAGGGTCACTCCGCGCCTGTCACGTGCGTCACCTTCGCACCAAACGGTCTGTTCGCCGTGTCCGGCTCCGAGGACCAAACGGCGCGCGTCTGGGGCCTCACGCTCAGCCTCGTCGTCTGTTGCTACAAGGTGCAGATCTGGAGTTGATTGGCATCGGTGTAATTTTGATTACTCCCTTTGCCTACGATGCATTTTTTTGGAATTCTAGTACGATAAATTGCTGTAAAAATTTTTATTTTCTAATTCAAGATTTTCTCGAGGATTAAATCAAATTGTATATTAACAGCTTTATAGTGTATATAGAGATTTTCATATTGTATTATTAAAATGCAATTTACAATTTAGAGGTATTTACCCGCGTTTTAATTTTTGTTTAAATGTTAAAGTAATATCTTAATTGTATAGCATCAGGTAGAGATTTTTAAGATGTCGATCATATTTTTTTATCTTGTAAAATTAGTTCTCAGTATGACGTTACGATGGCACTAGTAATTTTCTATAGAAAATTAACAAAAAATTTCATTATCTCCATTTTTTTATATATGAAACCATATATAAAACCATTTAAATATAAAAAATTTCATTAATGCATGATAATCCACGTTGTTGTTTTCCGTTAAGGCGCGTTAAGTAACAACCGCAGCTCAAGTGTCATTTACTGACCCGATCTCGTATCCCAGGGTCACCAGAGCACGGTGTCAGCTGTGGCGGTTATGAGCGACAGTCGGCGTGCGGTGTCAAGTGACCGTCAGGGCGTATTGGCCGTGTGGCTCGCAGACTCGGGTCAGCTGCTGCAGAACTGCGCGGGGCCGGGACAGCGACTGGCTGTTTCTCCCAGCATGCACCACGTCGTCTTCAGCAGCCCCGGAGATCACAGGTCAGGCTCACAATGGTTCAACCTCTAAATCTTAACTTTTTACCGTAAAATAAAATATTATTTCGTCCAGTTGCATTATTGATAATAAATTATTATGGATACATCAAAACATATTTAAAAACATATATCTATTAAAATCTTAAAATTCGATTGTAACAATAAATCGATATAATTATATTATAGATGGCAACCATCTTGCATATACTATATACAAACCTGCAGATAATCCTAATTAAATTTAAAAGTAACTTTAATCGAGTTATCAACTCGCTATGATTCTGAGGGCTCCACATGACACTTTTACCAATGCAGCCTGCGTATCTGGGCGGTGGGTCGCGAGGACGAGCGCTACATGGTATCCCACAGCGAGGAGGTCACGTGCTTCGCCCTCACCAACGACTCTCAACACGTCATCACCGGCTCCAAGGACATGTCGCTCAAGGTGTGGCAGCTCGCCGGCGGAAAACTCGCTCAGGTAAGCATTGCAAATCAGAGAAAAACGAATCTGGAGGACTCTTATGTATAGCGTGATTTCCTCCTTAATAAAAGTACGATCTTCAAGAGTTTGATCTTTTAATAAAAACTTAATTAGCAGATTTCAGTTGTACGTCTAGTTTTATGAGATTATAAAAAAAGTAATGAAGTTTTTCTCTTCTATATACCCGTCTTTAAAAACAATTGAATAAATAAGAATTTGAATTTGAAATATTTGACCATGTCATGTCATACGTCAAGTACTGTATACAATCAAATTTGATTTTTTTTTTTCATGTATTTAAGAAAATAAATGCATCCGAATGATTTAAAATCTTGAAATCTTATGATCTGCTATTTAATCTAATCTTTATGTTGATCTTCTGACCAGCACAAATGAAGTCATGTCAGCCTATATAAAATATAATTAATAATTAATACTTATAATTATTTAATAATTAATTACAATTAATGTGTCCTGTCAGGTCCTGGTGGGTCACACAGACCACGTGACGTGCGTGGCGGCCAACAAGAGCTTGGTGGTGTCCGGCTCTCGAGACGCTAACCTCATCGTGTGGGACATCCTGACCGGCGCTGACCTGCACACGCTCACCGCGCATCTCGGCTACGTTACGTGCGTCCAAGTCTCCGCAGACGGGACGCTCGCGGTTTCAGGTAAGCCAATATTCCACGGTAAAATCTGTGTCCAAGCAGATTGTTAAATTGTAGAAAAATACGAAAGAATAGAAAAGTAAAAATAGTAAAGAATCTTTGACGTGTTACTTCAGGTTCAGAGGACCGTACTCTGATCGTGTGGGACCTTGCTCTGGGCCGCGCTCGCTGCTCGCTGGCGCTACACGTACCCGTGGTGGCGCTGCAGATGAGCTGCGACGCCGCACGCCTCGCCGTGCAGCTCCTAGACTGCACGCGGCTGCCCATCGTGTGTCTGCACAACACGCCCGCGGCCTTCGTTCCACCGCCCAGCTACGTTCCCGCCAAGGAGCCAGAGGGTAACTTGTCACAGCTGGCATGATCCACCATTTAGTCAAGTAGAAAGTAAATGAAACTCTCCACCTATATATTCACATTTTTTTTATTTCTTAAGGTCAATTAAATTTGAATATTCACACTAATTCGCAGTAAAAATTGCAAAAGAAAAATATTGTAAATAATTAAATATATTGTATCTTAAATGTTTGTATCCACTATATACATTGTAATATTATTATCTAGAAGTATTAATTAATTTATTAACGATATATGAATTGACTTGATTTTCTATAACAACTTTATTTTTCAAAATACTGTAATTAATTTTAATGTACACGGCGTTCGGCGTTAATTAACAAATAAGAATAAAAATAGAGTAAGAATATTTCAGACTTCTGTGGATAAATGAAATCTCAGATAATTATGTTCCAAAATAAGAGTGCTCTTATACATTTTTGAGTTGTTTCGAGTCACCTCACTGATAACTCTGCGATATACTCAGTTGAAGCTATAAACATCTTTCTCTTTGTCATCAAAATTGCATGCGTGTGGTTGCTTGCAGACTTGCGTCCGACGAGCGGCCCCCGGCGCCCCATGCGGCGTCTGCTCAAGAAGGAGGTGTCCTTGGACACGTACACGTGGCAGCGCAAGTACGGACACCTCACATCCAAGGTGATGATCGCAGCAATCGACGAGCGACTCAAGCGCCGCTTCAGCGTCTCCGCTAGTATGGAGGAGATATCGCAGGTCAGTTGTGCGACCGTCAGTATACCTTATAATTATTACATTTTATGCAAAAAGTGATAGGAAAAAATTACCAAATATCATTTATGTATTACCTAATATCTATATACATTTAGACATTTAGTGTATTATATAAAACTGTGACAGCTCTCACTTCTGTGTTTTGGCACTGGTGATTTGCGTACCATTCCATACCCTATATTTAACTTTGCTATTCGTACATTTTTTTATGTAAATGGGAGAAATAATAAATAAGACGTCAAATTTACGATAACTTACTGATTTAGTGAATTCAAGTTTTCATTTTTATTTTTTCTATGATCGTTTGCCAACAAGAACTTAATAAATTCCAGAATAAAATTACCATTAACGTCTAACTTTATTGGTTTCTGCTGCGGTACAGACGGGTCCTGAGCAGGCAGCACTCGCTCAGTCGCAGCACTTCGAGCACCTGGAGGCACTTTGGAACAAGCGTTCTCCCCCGCGGCGTCGAGGCCTCATTAAGCAGAGCTCGCTGGCCAGCCGCCGCGACTCGTCCGACGCGGAGACTCCGGAGGAAGCAGAAGGTGCGCAGAGTCTGGCCACGCTTGAGGCGGTCGAGTTACGCATGCGGCATGGTTCGAGTAGTGCAGCGCGGCGAGCACGCAAAGCACGCACACGTTTTAGTCTCATGCCCAGCAGCACGCGCTCTTGCATGATAGCATGACCCCGGTGTGCACGCTGCCCCCTTCATGTCCCCCATGTGCTTGAAGAAAATGCAACCCGCAAGACTCACAAGGACGAAAAGTTGCATGCATTATAGGAGTTTTTAAAATTCTGTGGTTGTGTATTTATTATGGCATGATGGTGTTGTTGTCTTTGTTTGTTTGTTTGTTTTCTTTTTATGTTTCTGTTCATTTATAATATTCTCACGTTCTATTTTTGTTTGTAAACAGTTAACAAGTTTGTGGTGCTTTATGTAAATGTGAATTGATTTTCTGTTCTATTTTTATACGTGTTGTAAATCAAGAAAAATGTTTTTGTGTTGTATATTGCCTTACCTATGTGTTAAAAACTTTTTTAATTTCTTCGTTTAATTTATGTTGGTTGGTTATTTTTGTATTATTTGCATGATATATATGAATGTCTAATAATGACCTTACTTCAAAAATTGCAATAAAATTGTACGTAACTTGTAATGCTTTATTTGTTGCGTATGCCATGTACATACTCCTCGACTCTGAAAAATTCCCTTCTACAGCCTTGTTAATCACCATGCTCAGTAATTATAAACCACGGCATGATGGTGATTGACAATTAAGGTTGCAGAAGGGAACTTTTCAGAAGTGAGGAGTGTACTATACTATAAAAGTTAGCAACAATATTAATAAAGCAATTTTGTTTCTTGTTAATTCAAATTAATTTTATTTGAAAATATATATTATTTTATAAATTGTATATTTGAAAGGAATAGACCATTAAATTTTTTTTTTCAATGGAGTATCGAGTGTATCGACCTTAATTTTTTTATTGCAGAAATGGATAGAGGGTGCAAAGTTATGCCACCCTGATTTTTTTCAGATATTTTACCAATCAGCCTTCTCTCAGTGTTTTCTAAATTATTTGAAAAAGCTTTTTTGATTAAACTTCTGCCGTTTTTAGACAAATATGAAATACTATCCGAATCTCAACATGGGTTCCGCAAAAATAAATCCACGGAAACTGCAATGTTTGAATTAATTGATAGCATTGTCGAAAGTATCGATAAAAAACTAAAAACAGCTGGGGTGTTCTTAGATTTGTCAAAAGCGTTTGATATGGTGGACCATAATATATTGTTTAATAAATTATATAAATATGGAATAAGAGGCAACGGTCTTGATTGGATCAAATCTTTTCTCACTAATAGAACTCAAACTGTTGAAATAACATGTAAATTAAATTCAAAACATTATTCAGACGTAACAACCCTTAAATACGGCTTGCCGCAGGGCACTTGTACAGCACCTGTCCTGTTCCTGATATATATAAATGATCTACCCCTAATTACTAAAGACAACAATTGCTTGTTTATACAGTATGCTGATGATTCTAACTTAAAAATAACGGCTGAAAATAATGAACAACTTGCTGAAAATGTTGCTACGCTATTAACAAAAGTAAAAATTCATTTTAATAATATTGGTCTAATGCTAAATGTAAATAAAACAGAAATATTGCAATTTCAGAATAAAAGGAATAAAAATCAAACCTTAGAATCTGTGCCAGTAGGCACACAAAATATTCCTCTAAATAATATTACAAAGTTTTTAGGATTAATTATTGATGCAAATTTGCGATGGATAGATCATATTGACTACACGAGTAAAAAGTTAGCATCGGTTATTTTTGCTATAAGTCAATTAAGGTATGACACCGAATTTGAATGCTTAAAAGTCTTATACTATGCAAATTTTTACTCTGTGTTAAAATATGGAATTATCTGCTGGGGAGATTCAATAGAAAGTCATAGATTATTTAAATTACAAAAAAAAGTTGTACGTCTAATGTGTTTCGCAAAAAAAAGGGCTACATGTGTGAAATTATTTAAGGAGCATGGTATATTACCTCTTCCTTGTATGTATATTTTAGAATGTGTGCTTAAAGTAAAAAGGAATTTGCTTCATTTCAGAGAACATGTTGTTAATCATAAGCATAATACAAGGAATGTCAAATGTATTATAACCCCAATTTGGTGCAGACTTGATATGTACAAAAATGGTCCCTTTATGAGTTGTCTCCGGCTCTATAATAAACTCCCAAGTGATATAAAGTGCATTGAAAGTGATAAACTATTCCACGCAAGTGTTAAAAATATGTTACTGGATAAATGTTTTTATAGCGTCAAGAGCTACATGGACCATGATTTTGATCTTTAATAATTCTTTGTGCATGTTGTATATATTATACCTATTAATCACTCCTTCTCGGCCTTGTGGCCGCCATGACCTGTCCTATTAACCTCAACAGTTATCTATACTTGATATATTGATTGTAGGAGAAATGGATTAATAAAAAAATTTGAATTTGAATTTGAATTGAATTAGAGCCCGGGAAGTATTTTTAAAAAATTATTAAATGTCCTTTTTTTGACGTCACGCGGCGGCAAGTCCTATATTTTTTTTAAGGAGCGGCGTCTCGTGACGTCAAGAAAAGCACATTCAATAATTTTTTAAAAATAGTTCCCGGGCTCTAAAAAATCTGAAAAAAAAATCAGGGTAGCATAACACTGCACCCTCTGTCCATTTCTGCAATAAAAAAATTTTGAGGTCGATGCATTGCTACGTTTTAGATAAACTTAACTGAAGTAGAAAATTAAATAATCAAGCAGCAACTATATAATTATGTTAACATTTAAAAGCTCTAGTAATTCTCAGTAACCTTTGGAAAATGTAACAAACTAAAAAAGAATTTTTTGTAAGTGAAAGTGAGGGAACTTATTTGCGAAGATTTTCTATCTGAAAAAGAAACAGACGACTGATGCCGTGTTATGTGTATCATCCACAGAGGACCCTTGAGCCCAGACGCGTCACGATCACGTGTCAACGACGTGAGACAACTACTTTCCACGAGTCACGACGTTGGCGCACACTTAGCCTTAGATGGTTGTTGTTAATGTGTCTTCCCAGCCAGCCCTGATCTGTTAATGTGAGGGGGGCCGGGAACTCTTGTATATCTATGGGGGGGCAAAGGCCGTGGACTGAGCCTTTCTACATGCCTGCGCCGCGCACTAAAAAGACAGGCCGGGGGGACTCCGCGTCCACCGACATAGACAGTTTTGTGTAGTTTCTCCTAGCGTCTTCCCTAGCAGTCAGTGGTTCGCGTCCTCCCGTTCTTTAGTGACATGTAGGCCTATATAATATATAGCTGCGTGCGAGACTGATCTGTTAATTGTTGTTGTTATTGCTGTTAAAATTAATTTTTTAACACATTCACATTTTTAAATACACTTTTCACATTTTATAACCTGGCCTAACAAGTATTAAAATAAATTATTTGTTATTCTAGTCTATTTTTCCAATACTATAAATATTATTTTTTGTTTTCAACGTTAAATTTTTATAAATTAAATATATCGCACAAAGCACATTTTTAAAATGGTTGTTATTTATATTTTTTCAACACTCTTTTTACAATTTTAAATCTATAATTATGTTTTAATAAAAGTAATTAGATATTATATTATTGCAATACTGTTAAATTTTATACTCAATTTTCGATGCAAATTTTTCTCTTATTAGCGGCCAAAATGTTTAATTAAAAATTAAACCCCCTAACGAGGAGGCGTTGGGGTATTTGCGCGGCGCTGAGCGTGTGGTGGTGAACGGACCATGCTCCCCTACGCGTCAATCAATCATTCTGCTTCCACCGTCCCTTGTCTGTTTGTGTCTCTTTGACCCTCCTCCTCCTTTCCCTTGTTAACCTTGTTTCTACTCTTGTGGCCTCCATGACACGTCGAACGAGACTTTATTTATACGCTTGCCATTTAGTTTTCTAGTCAAACGTGAGTCGTGATACGATCGAGCTAGTCATAATACTCGTTTTTAGCCAAAGATGTAGCTCACGATGGAGCTTGGGCGCGTGCGAAGTCGAGTCTCGTATTGACGTGTCGGGGGCCGCACAACGACTGCCTACACATTCCTCGCGGAGACGCGGTGATGACGGTGGCCCATCAGCTGGGCTCGCGGTCCGCGCTCTGTATCTAAGTGCAATAAATGTGGACTGTCGCATACCAGTGTTTTATTTTTATTTCCCAAATCGATCGGTATTCTTTTGTTTAATTTTTTTCCTCTCTCTCAATCAAACAATATTATCAAAAAATACATTCAATGATTTATTTTAAAAAAAGGTTTCCTTAAAATCAATGATTGAATGAGTGCATGGCTCATACGCATAATTATAAAATATACAATTATTAAGTCTAAATTATTTAAAAATTTAATATAAAATATTTAAAAAAAAATAAATATTCCTGTTAGTGGGGGAAACAATAAATGTTAGTAATTTTCTTTATTTAATGCTATTTAAATAAATTCATAAAGAATTTAGTATAGACTTAAAACTCAATGGTATAGCAGATTTAGTACTGTGATTCATATCAAAATTTAGCACTAAAATTTGCAAGACTATGTCCAAGGTCTTTAATTGGTAACGTGGACAAAAAATACCAATAAACTAAAAGGTTTTCAAGTTATTACAATCACAATTCCAAAGATTTTTTAATATTTTTTTAATGATAACATAAAAGGTACATTTTACAATGCTTTCTTTACATTATTTTCTGTGCTTTTCTAAAGCTGCAGTATTTTTTTTTTGCTTTTTCTTTACTTTTGTACAATGGACAGAAAAATCACATCCCTAAAAATCAAACTGTACATATGCATGTTTATCTTTTTAAGCTCAATAAAAAATAAATTCTTCACTAATAAGGCAAAATATAGGCAATGCAATGCTTAATAATGAATAAATGAAATTAATTTTTGTGGACTTTTACCTTTGCCGGTGTTTGATGTAATCCTTCTGTATGTAGTAGTTGTAATGATCACTTAGTGTTCGTGCACGTCACTATCACTTGCACTATACTTCATCACTATCATGACATTTCGAAAATCAGTCATTCTCATCATCAGGTGAGACTAATTGAATAATTGATTAACATGAAGTAATGAAGTAAGACATTGATGTGTGTGTGAGTGTGTGAGGGGGCGGGGAGAAGGGGATACTTGTAGGTGGTATGGTTATGAAGAAGTGATAATGATGTGCACAAATAATACTAATTGATTATCACAGCATACTACATAAAGATAAAGAGGGATTACATCAAACACCGGCAAAGATAAAAGTCCACAATGTAAGTTAATTTTATTTCTCCAATATGAATACCATTTACATGCAAAAGTTATTTACTAACAGTGAATTATCTTTATTATTCGACATAAGAATATGCACAAACACTCACCATGCATCAGGCAACAATAAAAAGTTTAATGTGCAATGCAACAATTTTTCAATTACAAAATAAAATCTGGTAATATACCAATCAACATTATACATACAATGAAATAAATTCCTTTCTAAATAATTTCCTTGTTCTAACACTACCAAGTCTTTATTTACTAAAATTACATTACCTAGCTACATAGTTTTGATAATAGCTAATGATTGTGGAACCTATAGATTATTTGGCAATCATAGGATAATTAGGAAATAGGAAAAGGGGCAGGATCAATTATATGGCAGTTGGCATTCAGCAGGAATTTAAAAAATACATAATAATAATGATAATAAAAAAAAAACTTCAATCCATACCCAGGTCCAAGAAATATAGCTCAGACTTTTTGCAAGTACAAAAAATTTAGTTGTGTTGAAATTGAAGAAGATATTTATATGCATTTTATGCATGCACAATCATGTGTATATAGAATTGCTTTGAGAAAAATATTGAGAGTAATAAATTTTAAGTAAATGCTAAATCTAAGAAAAAAAAAATAATAATGCTGAAAATCTAAGGCTTGCTTATACTTTAAATTCGTGCTGTACTGTATTTTAAAGACGCTTAATATACTGTACTGTATTTTAAAGACGCTTAATATAAATGTTATAAGTGTCCAATTGAGTCAAAATGTGTCAGATCTAAATTTCTCTATATGTATAATTATGATGATGATACTTGAACAATAAAATTGTATAGACTGATCTGATGTCAACAGTAAAATGAAGTATGTATTTTGTTTGATTAAAATTTGACCTATTTTTAACATTAAACAGAAAATGTAACGTAAATGCCATAGAAACGATTTCAGCATGTAAGCAACATTAGAATATATTTCAACACTTACTTTTGTTAGAGTTCGGAGGGAAAAAAAATGTTGTTGTTTTTTTTAAATGTACTTAGAAAACTTAGATGTACAAAAAAAGACAGAAAGTGTGTCTTTGGTCATTGTTGTAAAATATTTGAACTTAAAACGGCACAATGTAAAATTCCAATATTTTTTTTTATATATATTTATAATTCTGTGTTTAATAAAAAGCAACAAAAAGCTGCCTAAATCTCTTTGACTTACATAAAAATTTAATAGCACCTGGCAACACTTACATTTTCCAAGCATTGCTTATAAAACTCACTAGATTAATATTCGACTGTTGATATACATACATATCATGACGGAGGTACCATGGTATTATTGTAGCTCCAGCAAACATGTAATACTAGCACATACCAGTATAAAACAATCTGCAAACACATTTTTTTAAGTAAAATTAAAACAATAAAAAAAACAATGCAATATATTTTATAAATGGAGACTTGAAGCAGAGTATTTTATAATATAACAAGATTCCTAAAATTTTAAGTTAATTGAATAGAAAAAGCACTAAAAACTAAGACTGTTATATGAAATTAAAATAAAATGGGCAATACATATAAGATATATTTGAGGGAGGGGGTGGAAGGGGGAAAGACAACAGCGCATAAAGTTGATAAATGCTGTGAATTACTTGACTTTCTTTCTCTTTCTTTATAACACCAATGTTCATTTACTGCCAAACTATTAATTCATAAAAAAACATTAACATGAATAATAAAAAAGTCTACCAAAGGAATGTTTGGCATTTGAAAATATTTATTATTTAAGGAGGAACAAAAGTGAGAATTGATTTCAATTAAAAAAATTAAAATTACCATAACAAAAATAAAAATAAAAACACTGTTTTTTTGTTTCATGAAAGATGAAATAATTTGTCAGAACATTGGTATCCTTCACATTGGTATCCAAGAGGATGCCCTGAGCAGTTCCAGAGGTCGCAAATATGCCGAAAAGGCACTCACAGATGAGGCGGGGGTGGCCTCGGGGGTGCTCAAGGATCACCTGCGTGCTGCCTCATGACCATACACGCGCACAGAGCTATCCATTGAGCCTGCAGCCAGCAAGATACGCAGTGGGTGGAACGTGAGGCATGCAGCAGGGCCAAGTCGCTGCCCTCGGAATCCCTCCTGGTAACGTATTGAGCCAATCTCAGCACCCAAACCAACAGTGCTGGTCCCAGGCAGAGGGTAAACTGTGATGAACTGGTTTACTGAACCACTGCAACACATATTAATGGTAAGTGCATTTCATGTCTTACATAATACATCATAATTATGCTTTTCTATTGTTTATTTATGTATACTATTGATATACACAGCAATCGTTTTCATGGACTTTTAACTTATTTTTGTAATATGCATGCCCTTGAAAGCGATAAATTTTATTATTTTATTTTTGAGAAAAAAAGGGGAAGAAAAAATAATAAGATTACAGTAAACTGAAACAAACTCTCAAATATTGTTATTTTCTGCTGTAACTTTTTAAACATTTCAATTTTATTTAGTAATAATCATGTTAAAAGTGAAAACATGAAACACAAATATATTTAAGTAACGACTCAGTGACAAGAGAAACGGTTCCAAGTAACAAAAATCGTTGCACTGTTGCATTGTCAGCATTTAGAGGACTCACCAACAGAAGAGGTCTGCAGTGGGGTGAACTGCCATAGACGTCATGCCCTGAGGGGTGTGTGCCACGGCTGTACAAGAGTGGCGCCTCACATCAAACAGACGAACATCACCAGCAACACTGCAACAAAATAGCAGAGTTAGTTTGTGTCAGAGAGTTAAAAAAAATTTAAGCACCAATTTATTGAATATTACATTTTTATAAGCCCCAGCTTGGTCGCAAGATAACTCTTACTGGAAAGGCTAAATATCGGCTTGGCCACACCCGAAAGGGTAAAATGGCGTCAAAGATATCAAGGGTATTAATATTTCAACCAAAACTATACAGATATAATATCAAACAATCAGAAAGAGAAATAAACTTAATGTTAAAAGAACTACTTTTAGACATACTGAATAACTAACAACTTAATATGTTGCATAACATTGAAACAATTTTCACCATATCAAAACAGCAGAATACTTACCAGCCTGAGATGAGTCTCCCGGAGCTGCCAGCGAAGGGTCTCATGTGCACTCCCACCACCCAGCCAGAGTGGTCACGCCACGTCATGACGCGGGCTTCTTGTGAGGACAGTCGACGATCGAAAAGCCTCACTGAACCGTCGGCACATCCCGCTGCCAGTAGGGAACCACCTGCATAGAAAACCGTTTTCTCAGTCTCTACATTGAGGGGGATAAATTTGCTGTTGTTCAGTATTTAAAGAGTTTATTTTGCAAAAAAATTTAAAAAATACAAATATTGAAAATACAGGTGTAATTATAATATAAAATACTGTTTTTTCAGATACATGTATTCCTTTCAATTTTCTAATACAGTAAATCAAGTGAAAATATCTCATTTAAAGCAGAAATGTGTGTAAATCACATAGAGATTTCACCATTGCTTACCTCTGGATTCTCTCTGAAAGTAACTCACTTGGCAATCATAAATATTTTGCATAAAAAGCACCATTTTTATATATAAGGGACTCACCGCTGAGGTCTGGGGCAAGGCAGGTGACGACACAGCTGTCTGCGCCGGTAGGCAAGTCTCGCAGCCTCTTCTCACTCTGCACATCCCAGAGGCGCACCATGCGAGGTGCCAGGTCGCCTGCCACGGCCAGCTGCTGCTGCTGCTGCTCCCAAGCTACTACCAACCCCGCCGTGCCTGCACACAACCCTTCGATTGTAGAAAGCAGACGATATCATACAATTTTCTTTCCTCTTATCTTTTTATTCTGTCTACACAACAATAAATATTAAAAAAAAAAGCATATTCTCTTCCTGCTTTATCTATCCTCATGTTATTAAATTATACTTTGTAATTTGTAAGAAAAAGAGGAAACTCTAGTTACAAAAGCATAAAACACTTTTCATAGAAATATTTTGCAAACATTCACGAACAAATATATGTATTTTAACTTGAACAGCTTTTAATTTCACCCTCCAAAATATATGCAACATTTCTTCCCTTATTACATTTCTCAAAATTTAAATACTGTATATGTATTAATTATTCACAGCATGTTGAAATATTGTTTTCCATTCCCCCCCCCCCCCCTTCCCCCATAGATTCATTGAAATTTGTAGATTAAAGATCTCTGCAAATTTTAAAAAATACACATGCATATTTTTTTTTTTTTATATCAGAAATATTCAATTTTAAGGTATAGCACAGTATTTAAATCAACAACTGCCTCTTACTTCCAGATTCTAGTTCTCGTACTCACCACTGGTGGCTCGTTGGTGGGAGGTTGCTACGGGAGCTGCCATGGTGTCGGTGAGTCCCTGCCAAGCGGTCACTAGGGCGGGCTCTCGGCTCTCACGACTTGTCCCACACACGTTTCGCCACACTTTGAGTGTGCCGTCATCTGCTCCGACCAGAAGTAGTGCACTCGCGTCTTCACCATTCAAGAAGTGGAGAGACGTGATGCGTGCACCTCGGGCATTACGGTTTGAGTAGTAACATACCTTTGAGCCCTGCTGCCAATCCCATACCCTGTAAACACACATAACGGCTACATTTCACTTCACACTTTAATGTTGTGGCAATCTCTTAGAATAAATTACGTACTTTTTAGTCAGTAAAATCTAGTACATTATAATGTAAGTTAGATCAATTTATAACACATTGGCTATAATGGAGGTTATCACTTACCCAAAGTAGTCTTTGCCTGCAACTGCTAGCAGGGTCTCATAAGGATGCAGGACAACGGTAGTGGGGGTGCTGGGGTTACGTCCGTGGAACAGCTGAGTCTCAAGGCGGCTACTCAGTGCACGAGAGCACTCCTCAGAAGCCTCCCGTTCCACCTCAGTGTTACGAGCCAACCTAACATGAAAATATGAGTCAATTTAAATATACATACACTGTTACTTTCTTTCAGGTAAATTGGTTACGAGCACAATTTTTTGAAATTTTACAAAAATAAGAAAAGAACTAGACACAGCTTTGATAAAAAGAAACTTAACCTAAATAAGACCTGATGATGACTCTACTCACCTCCACTCAAGCTCACAGTCAACTTCTGTACCCCCCTCGCCTGGCCTCTGACGCAATGTTGGCTGAGCAAAGAAGCGTGCACTCCACTCCACAAATTGTGTGCCCACCAAAGGCCGCAGTCCAGCACTCGCCTCGCCAGCAATCCCTTCCTCCGAGATCTGACAACAAATAGCCTCAGATTAGATGGTATATCTTTCGATAGAAACACAAGTACTTACGGTTATGGGAACATTTTTCCGTGCTCTGTTAACATTAGTGCGAGCTGCCAGTCTGTGTAACTGTGAGTCTGAGTTGTTGGTAGGGGGAGACTCACTCCTGCAATGATATAATTTTGAAATTAAATTTTATACACACAAAAAAGTATATGTGTACATACAGTGCACCAATTTTTATTACTTTTGAGTATAAATGTCCACATGACATCTGAGAATTTGTTTATCTTGTTAATATTTTATGCATGACATTGATACCTAATTAACCTGCTGTAACAATATTAATTCTAAAAGTAACAAGAAAATTATAATGACCACCATCTCAATATTTTCTTTAGCAATTAGATAGTCACACAAATTCTGGTGCTAGAGTACTTACACTAGGAAGGAGATTCGACCAGGAGAGGCTGCAGGAGATGAAGAGAGTTTACCCTCGGTAATCTCCTTGTGTGCCAAGGTTTCACGAACCTGAGACGAACACACACAGTAAGACAAAGTAAGATAACAGGGGTGGAGAACATCTTCTACATTCTCATTCAATAGTTCATTTAGTGTTCACAACACTTACAATTAGCAGTAAAAATAAATTTTGATCAATCCAATGATTGGGTTGGGTTAAAAATTGGTCTTACCTGGTCCTTGACATGTTCAGTGACCTTCCTGGCCATGGTTGCGACCTCAGGGAGTGCGTCCTGCTCGAGTGCTACTAGGGCATGCCAAAGCTTGACGTATATGCTAGCAGTGCTTGGAACACTACTCATCAGAGCCGAGCTGCTTCCTGAAACAAAACAACACCTGACGAGTCAGCACCAATCTCCACTCTGAGGCGTAGAAATTCGGTAAAGAGCTTTTACCAACGAAACAGAAAATACAAGAGGAAATAACACATACAATTATTTATACCCCATGCTTTAAATTTTTTATTCAAGTACCAAACAAACAATGTTTTAAAAAAATCTTTGCCTAGTATGTGTTATAAGAAAAAAACAACAGTACAAGCTGCATATTAAAGTAGTACAAAAAAACAGTTATAAAGACATTACACAATCATTTTTATCAACTACTGTCCTCAAAATAAATTATTTTAAACCCAATCAATAAACTAACATAATGTATTCTGAACAAGTTCCTTATGATTCCCAGAATACCAGATAAAGAGGAAGAAAAGACAAGGAGGAAAGATCCAAGTAAAGATGTAGAGAAAGGACTGCGACTGATAGGTCGAGGAGCTAGCACTACTTGCCGAGGCTGCTGATGGAGGAGGAGGAAGAAACTCGCTTCATGCGTTCAGTAGCGGCAGCACTGGGTGCCGCAGTAGTTGCCTCGCCAATCGAGATTCCCCCTACTGCAGTGTCCAGGCTGAAGAGGTTGCTGGGCGAGAGCATTTTGAGACGATCCCTTGAAGCGATACGGCGCATGCCACTCACAGGTGACAGCAGACTGCTGTGTTCTGTAACACCAGGCTACGTCCAGGGGCCAAACTTCACACCAGGGACATGCATGCTCACAAAATGAAATGGCTGCTCCATAGACTCTAATAAACAATGGCACATCAGCAGGCAGCATAAAATAATATATTGGCAATATTAGAAAAAAAAAAAAAAAAAAATAGGGTAACTAGTAGTTCTATCCCAAAACAGGATGTTACTAGTACATTCTTCTATTAAAAAAGGAAGGGAATTTAATATGAAATAAAATGAAATATTTGCTTGGTAAAAGATTGGGTGAAATTACCGCTGCATGCAAATGTTTATATTTTTAATCATAAAAAAAGACACACTATGCTACACAATATTTAAAAAATTATGAAATCATGACAACTTTCTAAAACTGTATTAATTATTAATATGGTCGTAAAAAAACATACCAAACCAAACAACAACCCCGTTTGGATAGCGCTGAGGACCGTAAGGAACTGACCTGTGGTGAGCTGAGGACTGAGGGCTCCATCTCTCAGGGCTCTGCTCTCCTCCAGCTGCTGCTGCTGAGCCACAGTGCAGAACGAGCCTTCAAACAGCAACACCAGCCACTGCAACGCTCCAACCAACTCCTACACATAGACAGGCTTACAGTCAAGTACAGTATGGAACATTTCCAGAAAATTTGTCTCGCAAGACCCTTTTTTTTCAATCTCCTATGTTTAAAATTGCAACTTATATTCCAAATTTGTTGACAGTAAAAAAAAATGAATCCTCCTACACTATTTAATTCAATTATTCAATTAACCTTAAATATTAATGCAAATTTCTTTTAAGTTGGTTGTTTAGTATAGTAACAACAACACTACAGGATTGTTTTATTTTTAACGATTGAAAATAAATCCGACAATGTTGCTGACAATACAGTAGTTGCTTTCTGAACAATAAATAAAAATAATAATAAAACAACACTATGTATACTGAAATAAATCATCCTTAGCTTGCCTTTCTGACGAGGGGACTCATATCTTGTCCGACAGTGGTGATGAGTGTAACTGCAACGCTGTGGTCTATCTTGTTAGCATGCTCACTGCGTTCTGTAGCACTTGCCACAAAAGTGCCAAGGGCATAGACTGCTGCTGCCCGAACCTCTGGTAACGGGTCCTTAAGCAGCTGATACAGCTTTTCGTGTGCAGAATCTCTGACTCCACACCAGCGAGCAGCCTCATAGCCAGACCAGAGACGGCCCAGGGCAAGGGCGAGCCATTGACGTAGACGCCCGTGAGAGTCTCCCAGCTGCTCCAGGCAGATGGAGACGAGTGAGCCCTGCAAAGCCAGCTCCTGGCCAGGCAGGTGGCCCTGCACTACACAGGCCAGCACAAAAGCAGCCATCGTACGGTGCTCACTCTGAAACATCACATTATGTATTGTCAAATAAAGTGTTATATCTATTATCACAGATGATCTTTTGTTAAAAGTTGAGTACTCACAGACATGGAGGGGTCCTGAAGTACAGAGAGGAAGTACTTGTGGCCATTGTCACGAACCAGATCAGCTTGGCATGTCTATAATCAGTAAGAATCAATTATTAACTTTGAAGCAGAAGAGTCTTCTATGTCATACCCAGTTTCATTTTAACATTGAAACAATTTAAACATAATGTAAATTTTGATATGAAAAAATGTGAATTTTATTGAAACTAATTTTATATATTGAAGTTTCTTAAATTTCCATCTTTTGCTTTTTAAATTCCTATGCTTTTCTGTCATGTATTTCTGTCAGCCTACTCACATAAAAAGCACTGGACATTGCATTCTACTCTTTCATTCAACAACAAAACATAAGTACAATGCAATTTATGATGCTGAAAATTTTTTTAGCTTTGCAAATTTAACTTCCTAATTACCATAGTCTAAATTTAATAGATTTATTCAGTTCATTAGGCTAACATATACAAATAGCATAATAAAGCTGTTACTAGGTGCAGTGGAAACTTACGCTGTCAACGGCAAGGATCTTGGCCCAGATGAAGACAAGCAGCGGCCTCAGCTCTCGCGCAGAACTCTGTAGCAACTTCAACACGTAGGGGAAGATGCCCACCGAGAGGGCCAGGTTTACTGCCCAGGGTCCCAGGTCGAGGAAACGACCCAGTAGGTCAAGGGCGCGTACCCTGTGCACCTGACTCAGCAGCACCTGCAGCAACCACCGTTATTAGAAATAGATAGTATGTTGTAAATGTACATATGTAGTTACGTTTTTTATATACTGTATACATAATTTACTGAACCTTTTTCAATGCAAAATTACTTAGGTTATATGTGTAGTGAAAAATTCTAAAATAAAAAATAAAAACAGGTGAAACGAGTGACTACATAAAATAAGTTAGAAAGTGCATAGAGAATCTAGAATTTCTTCTTCTTTTTTTATGCCAATGTATTGGTTATTAAACCATTTTACTTCTGGTAAGCCATTAGAGAAAAGACTCTTTTCTCTTCTCTCTCTTTTCTCTCATTATAGAATGTAGAAATTCTTTAAAAAAAAAAAAAAAAAAAAAAAAAGTAAAAGTAAAAGTAAAAGTAAAAGTAAAAGTAAAAGTAAAAGTAAAAGTAAAAGAAAAAGAAAAAGAAAAAGAAAAAAAAATAAGTCAAAAAAGGTATTTTAAGTTTCTTCAAATTTAGCAAGTATTGTAAACAAAAAATACTACGTAATACAGTGGCAGTGGATACCAGCTCATTGTAATATTTATGGGAATGAGCAAGCAGACTACCTAGCCAAGATGGTCAGCAATATGAAATAGCCAGTAACAAACATATCCATTCACTCAATTAAAGCTCATATTAATAGTACAGTGAAACAAAAAGTTAACTTAACCTGGAAAGAACAAGCAAGTACTAAAGCATGGGGAGAACTCATATATAAATCAGCCAGAACTCATTCTTATAATAGACTCACGGATACTGCTAAATTTAGATTAGACACAGGCCATGACTATCTTGGATGCTATCAGAAGAAATTTAAAATCCAAGATAGTGACATTTGTAAATTATGTAAAAATGAACCTCAAGACAGAGGGCATCTGTTTAGATGCTCTGCATTAAGGGCCCGATCTAGTAAAAACGGCCATAAGGAAAAAACAGCATTTTCCATCAGTTCTGTAAGGTTCAATATTTGCTTAAAAAAAAAATAAAAAATTTTATTTAAGAGAAGAGACTGGTATGTAGGGGGCCAGTCGATTTTTTTTTACACAAGTACCACCAATTAATTATTAATTAATAATTAAAAGTGGTAAAAGAGTGTCAACTTTGCTTTATCATAACACTTTAAAAAAAAACGAATTTTACAAATGAAAATCGTCCAGCCCCCTATAAAAAATTGTCATCTTTCATTTGATGCGTGCTGAATGTGTTAATTTAAAAAATTAAATGTACTGGAACTGATAGACTAAAGCTACTTTTTTGCAATATCTAGTTCCTAAAACCGCTGAATGCAGCGCCGTGCGGAATTGCGGAAATATGCGAAATACTGAACTATTATACAAGTGCGGCCGACTCGGCCGAGAGAGAGAGAGAGAGAGAGAGAGAGAAAGGGAGAGAGAGCTGAAAGAGAACAATAAAAGAATTCACCAGCCTGCAGTCCTCTTGCGCGCGGTCAACCACGGCCAGCTAGATCTAGCTGGCCGTGGGTCAACCCTTCCCCAAGCCTTATCTTGCTTTACCATCATTGTCTCGCTCCTAAGCTCTATCTTTGCTTCTAGCTTGACTTTGAAGAGAATTCAGTATATTGTTATGCTGTAGTATACAGTATAGGGTCATCTGAAGGTACATTATTGCCTAGAATAAAAAAAAAATAAAATGACTTTTTGAGCTTTCAAATCTGTATCCATGGTATGGTGGCTACATGGATATCAGTGACGTATGTATACAGCTGTAAAAGCGAAGGGTTGTTGCCCAATGTGGTGGTTGGATCCAATGCTTGTATGTAAAATTTAAAAAATTAAAATTTTATTAAAATTGTTTTTGTGATTTATCACTGAAAATTGTAAATATGAATAAATCGAGAGAAAATGTATATTTTTTAATTTGCACTTTTTTTAAAATAACCAATTTACCTTTCCTTTATTTATATTGTTTGATTGTTAATTAAATGAAAATATTAATTTAATAACACATTTTGTGACATTTACTATACTTTTACAAGATGTAATAATCGTAAATATTTTTTTATTTAATTTTCAATATACATATACACAAAAAAATTTACTGTCTTAGAAACTTGGCGCAATAGAGAAAATTTCCATTTTTCTAACTATAAAAAATATATAAATAATATTATTCTCTAAAGTCTCAGATCACTGGTAGAGTATTTTCTTGCATTGAGAAATAAACAATCAAAATTATAAACGTGTTTGACAGCGGTTCATTTTATGGCTTTCTCCTCCTCTAACAGCAAGTGCAGAAGCACTCTATTGTGCTCGAAACAACAATACCAGCAGCTTAGTGGACGCTACCCATCTCAACAATGACATGTTTATGAATACAAAATTCGCACAATCAATAACATCTCATATACGCAAAAAGTACCAATCTAATTGTTTAGAGCTGCATTAAATTGAATTTTTCATTAAAAAATAGGCCAAAGTCATTTTTTTCCCACGTCTCTGTGACTTTTCTTTCCAAATATATAAATGAAGAAATGTGGTGAGGAGCAGATAAAGCTGGTTTTTCCTTTTAAGCTGAAAAACCGCGTGGTTGCCTACATTTTGCCGCGTGGGGTGTTTTCCCTCTACTAGATCGGGCCCTTAACTACAGAACTTGACTTATTGCCTGGCAACATGAAGAGAGAAGAGAAAGAGTCTTTTCTCTATTGGCTTGCTAGAAGTAAAATGGTTTAGTGACTAATAAGTGGGCATAAGAAAAGAAGAAGAAAGAAGAAGACTACGTAATAAGCATCTATAATATCTTCCTAATGTTAATCGTCAATGCATTCCTTGAAAAAATGTATTGATCAGCATTCCATTTGCTAATATTGCAAGTATTTTGGGTGCAAATATTACTATTTTTTTTAAACTTTATTATAATTCTACAGTCAATGTTATACCGTATTACCTGTAACACTATTGGCAGCTGCTCTGGGGGGCTTCGGTGCTCCGAGCCAAGCTCCAGCCACACCTGGAAGGCTGTCAACTGCTCCTCGAAGAAGGACGAATGCTGGAAGGGTTCCTCGTTCTCCAGCATGCCGGTCAGCTGGCCGAGACAGAGGTCCAGAGCCAGATCCCACGCCTGCCACATTGGATGCTGCAACAACAAGACTGTTAGCTCGAAAGCACACACAACGAAGAGATGCTATACATCAGAATGAGCAGCTTACCTGGAAGGTTGGTGGCAGGCTAGGAGAAGACACAGGGGTACAGTCATAAGAACGCATTATACGCTCAGCAAGCAAGAAGTTTCGAAACAAACTTGCCACCAGCAAATCCTGTCTAAACAGTTTCTGGAACAAATCTAAAACAAAACAAAACATAGCAAAAAATATCGTAATTAGATATATGGAGTGAATAAAAATAAAATGTATTTGCAATTTAAATTCAAGGCAGTAAAAAGTCTACAAAATTGTAAAAAAAATATGCAGATATTATTTTATTTTTTATGGAGGGGAACAGCTTTAGCTTTTATATTTTTACCAATTTATAAATAATGTCAAACTCATTTTTCCACCAAAATAAACAACACCACCCTATGCCTTCTAGGAGTTTCAGCAGTGAAATGGGGTTTGTGTCGTCACGTCTGCGTACTTGCAGTAGCCGGCAAGACCCCAGAAACACTGATGCGCATACGTGTGACGACATAAGACCTACTTTTCTAGGTGCCTTTTCTTTTTTAACGCCAACCATCGGGACAGGCTCGAACTGCTTGAAGATGGAGGACGGTGATATTTTTTTGTATGCAATAATAAGTTCGGAATTGATTATAAATTGATAAAAACATAAAAGTTGAAGGAATTCTCCTCCTTCAATTAAATGCTATAACGTATAAGATAATATTTTTATTTACAGTATTTATTTATTTTTTTTTTTTAATTATTTTTCAATACCTCTAGGTAAGATGTTCCACGCAATTGTGTCCGTTATGGCTGTAAATATCCAGTTCAATTCCCCAAGCATTGTTCGACGATCATTCAACATTCCTGGAATCCTGTAAAAACATTCAAAATTGAGTTCATAGTTGTCAGAGAATATAAAGGAATATCATTTGTAAATTTAAAATAAATAATAAAAAATAGTGGAAAATTGGGAAATAATGAAGTGATTACATGCATTGCTATAGCACAAAATAAATTTGAAATTTAAATTAAGGATCATAAGCCCTTCATAGATATTGCATAGCAAATGTAACCCAGTCTTTTTTTGCAAAACATCATCATGTGGGAGGAACTGATTAAATATATTGTCTGCAATGTGTATACTGACTATACTTTCAAATACTCACTTGTCTATTAGCTCCAGAGTGACACTTGGCACAAGGCTTGATGTGTTCTGCATCACATACCTGCAAGTATACACAAGCTATCAATCACTGCTAACAGTATAATTCAATTGTTGTCCTTACCAACGAAGGGCGATCTTGATGGGTGTGGTGAGACAGGCGGTGAACAGATCTGCAGGTAGCTCAGCATTCATGGGCAGGACCTGATTCTCTGCACAAGCAGCCAGCTGGATGCAGTTCTTGAACGAGGGAGGAGGGGGAGTGGCACCTCGACCAAGACTGATCTGTAAACAAGTTGCTTTTTAGTGCAATCTTAATTGGAAGACAAAATTTAAGTGATAAAGAAACAAGTCAAAGTAAACAAATTAATGCTACAGTTGGTAGTTAATTATAAAAATTATACTGCAATAGGTTGTTTTGATGTATTTTATGGTGTTTTACATCTAGCTCTGTAAATTAAATGCTTAATATAATTATAAAACCGGATCGGAAATTATAATGACCAAATTTATACTTATGGTGATACCATAATTACTCATATCAATAATAAAGATGTAAATAGTCTAAATACTTTAATTACTAATGTTATTCTACATTCTACTATTGCAAAGAAAAATAATAAAAGAGTATCTAAACCCTGGTTTAATAGCGAATGTTATCTATCAAGGCAAGATCTTTTATCAAAATTTCATGCCAGCAAATTATATTTATTCAAAAACCCAAATTTGCATGAGCAATTTATTCAGGCAAGAAGCTGTTATAAGGCTTTATTGAAACAGAAAGAATTAGAATTTAAAATTAAATCGGAAGATAAAATGATTAAAGACGCAGAGCTAGAACCATACACATATCTTAGGAAAGATAGACCACCAACTAAGTCATGCCCAATTAACATAGACAAATGGGAAAACCATTTTACAAATATCTTAAATACAAATAAATTACAATCCGACCAAACTCTCAATCTTTTATCATTAACAAGAGACTATAATTGTAACTCAAATTATATTCCTCTTAATGAATTTGAAGTCTATAATTGTATGCAAAGCCTAAAAAACAATAAAGCTTCGGGCCCAGATTTTATTACGAATGAACATTTGAAGCTAGTAAGCAAGTCGTTAACCCCAACAATCACCAATATGTTTAACCTCTGTATTGAAACGGCTACAATTCCGGAATTGTGGCGGATCGCCTACCTAATGGTATTATACAAAGGGAAGGGTAATATTATGTCACCCGACTCATACAGAGGTATTATCCATGGTGATACCATGTACAAACTCTTCTCGAGATTAATTGCAAACAGGCTTTTTGATTCCACCCACTATCTTATTCCAAAAGAGCAATACGGCTTTATGCCAGGACGTTCCACAATACAAGCTGTATCCACAGTATATAATCAAATTAAACTAGCATTGGAGAAGCCAAAGGGTCATTTATATATTGCTTTTGTAGACTTCAGAAAAGCTTTTGATTCGGTCAATAGGAATTTGCTCATTGAAAAGCTGAAGTCACTTAAAGTAATTCCTTCTGAAATTTTGAATATCTTAGCTGTTATTCTAAATATCAATTATGTATGTGTTCAAGATCGTTTATCATGTTCTAGTAATATTATTCAATCTAACGGAGTTTTGCAAGGAGACCCGAGCAGCTCTCTTCTTTTCAATCTTTTTACTGCAGATATAACCGAGATTACAAAAGATATAAACTGTGAAAATGAAAATGATCAAGTCGTACTAAATTTATATGCAGATGATCTTGCTATTATTTCAAAGAGCAAAGTCAAGCTACAAAAAGCGCTAAATAATCTATCCATCTGGGCCAAAACAAATGGTCTAGAAATTAACACAGAGAAAACCAAGGTTGTTAAGTTTAGAAGAGGCGGACCGTTATGCAAAAACGATGAAATTTATTGTGACGGTCAAAAGATTGAATTTCTAAATTCATTTAAATATCTTGGCATAATACTTCAAATGACAGGGCATTCTTTTTCTAAACATATAACAGAAAGATGTAAGAACGCTATCACTGTTATGTTCACTATCTCAGGGCTGTCTGGTCTATCCGTCAAAACAGGGCTCAAACTATTCAATTTAAAAGTCGCCCCTGTGGCTACTTATGGTATTGAAATTGTATGGCCTCATTTATCTGTATCCGATTTTGATAAATTAGAATCAGTAAAAGCCATGTTTGTTAAAAGATTACTGTGTCTGTCAAAATTTACCGAAACTAGACTGGCCTATAAACTGATAGATTCCAATTATTTTATTACAGAAATCAAAGAAATGTTTAAACTTCCAACGACAGATCAATATTCCAATTTTATAGCTGTCAGGAATCAAAAAGCTCAGGATATTAATCCTGAGTTTTACAGCACTGATGCTATGACATGTAAATATTGGTGTCTGCCCCAATTGGATAGATCCAATGTTAGAAATGTTTTAACTCGCCAGGCTGTTCACGGCTTCCACCATCTAATTTGTAAATCTTCTGGTTATCATAAAGCTGAACAATCTTGTGTATGTAAATTATGTAATGAATATTGTAGCCAATATCATTTAAATATCTGTAAATCTAGAATTAAGCCTATTAGCGATTATGCCAGGGGAGATTTCATATAGTCTATAGATTTTGAATAGCAATGAAGCAATAAGTTTTTTATTCTATCTATTTTCTATGTCATATTTTGTTTTATATATGTGATTATATATATGATATATTATTATTATGATGTAACAGGCTGTTAGTATCATCTGTTATTTTATTTTATATTGTTTTATTATCATTTTCTATTGTTCTGTTATTCTGTAACTATTATATATGTTTTGTATGTATGTTTTATGTGTTCTATTGTAATGTTTTTCTATAATGTATGTTTCTAGTGCTGTTAATATGTACACTTTCTGTGTTTAATAAAAGACTAATAATAATTATAAAACTCCAAGTGTAAAAAATTAATGTAAAAAAAATAAATAAATAGACACCGCATTTTACACAATTTCCTACAGTTGAATTGCAACCTTAATTACTGTATCAGAAAGTTAGATACAGTAATATAAATATTTTTTAAGCAAGTACATAGTATTAAATTTATATTTTATGATTATTTTCGCCCTCTTTTACTCAATTACTACATCTGTCACATTTCAATATGCATTTTGCAGTATCCGATAATTAAGGTTCCATTCTTATCTTAAGAATCCAATAGCTTACCTCATACTCTTTTTCATGTTGCTCAGCAAAGTTTTTAAATGTCTTTACAATCATACCAGCATTAGAACAGTCATATACATATATAGAAGGTGATCCCATCCAAGCTTGCAGGTCATACACTGAGAGGGGAATATACTGAGTGTATGTGCGATTGAAAACCCAGACTTCTCCATTAGCTGTGGGTCGAGGCACTCCATGACCATTATAGTGCAGGAGCACTCGTTCTTCCTTGGCATTTCTCCTTAGAGATGAACATAGCTTCTTCACCTCATCCACAGTTGGGTCGAGACTTTGCTTGTAACGAGCCCGAGGTTGCCATCGCTCATATTGCTTTTGTAGATTAGCCCCAATGTTCTCTAATGCTTTTTGTGAGCTCATCGACAGTGGATCTAAAAATTGGTACATTATCAAACACACGTAGATAATTTGCAACTCTTAAAACGTTGTTGGAAACAATACAGCTAGTACTGTACAGTATACTGTATTCTAAGAAACTTATTGTAGCTATTTACCTATCCAGCATTCAAGTCTTGCACAGGGTTGTGTTTTTACTATATCTGGGGGATCCACACCAACATTCAGGCACAGCACTAGTGCAACACTCACTGTCTTCATCTGTAAACAAAAACAAAACAAATTTTGCACATTAGCTGAACTGCAAGGAAAAACTTTTGGCCAGAGTCTTCTGCGCGCAATGTTTTTAAGAAAACATTGTTCAATGTCTGTCGCGTGGTGTAATTTTCGATTGTTGAACGCGAGAAAGGAAAAAAGTAAACAAACTCCGCTGTTTACAATTTTTTGCCGGTGGCGGCGCCACCAGCGAGCGGTAATTATCAAGGGAAGCATTATGAATAACATGAAAAACAAATAGAAATAATTAGAAAATTGAGGACATGTTTTCAAAAATCAAGTGAAATGGAAAAAAACATGCGCGGCAATTTTATAGAAAAAATTAAGAATTTTTAACGGTTTTTTATCATTGAAACGGTCGAAGAAATGTGGAGTGATAATCATGGTGTAAGTAATGTATATCATTTCTGTGTTCCCAAGGGCTTGTAAGCTCTAAAATCTTTTAGCTAGCAGTTCTGGCAGGACTTGGCTGCCCTTACCAGCCGCACCAGTGTCCATTTGTGGATTTATTTAAAAATAAAAAGCAATATATAATAGGGTTTTAAAATTGTGCCTTTGAATTTCTTATATCCTGAAGATATAGCAGTAATTCGATAATTTACAAGTTTCTATGCTTTTAGACTTTAATGCTGGAGTGACTGGAGTCCCATCTAACATCTATGATTGCATAGAATCACATTAAAGGCAATGAAACGCCAACCTCAGTCTGCGTCATCTTTTCTATGTGCTAAAAATAAGATAAATTACCGTTATATTTACTAATACTTAATTTTTTACATTACCTGGATCAATGTAGTACGAAATAATGATTATTTTTTATACTTTTGGTGTGATATTTTGGAAGTTATCGTTACATTTAGGCGTCAACTCGCGAATTTCCTATGTTAAACAATGGCGCATAGTCAACAAAAACCGCTCGCTAGTGGCGCCTCTGGTCACTCTGGCGGGCGCAAAATGGAACTAAAGCGTCACGCAATAATCGGGCCACGCGACAGACATTGAACAATGTTTTGTTAGAAAAATTGCGCGCAGAAGACTCTGCTTTTGGCACAAAATTTACGGTTGCATTAGTTGGTTCACTGTTTTCTTTGCTGTATGGTCCAATGTATGGTACATCCATGTATAGAGGGAAAAAGCAGTATAATGCATAGTATGTATGCACACTGTATATGATATGCATACCGGTGTATATATATATGTAATGGATAAACTTCTTAATAGAGAATGCCTGGCCAATCTACCATATATGCATACAGTGTACATACATATGCATACCTCATGCCTCTCACAAGCATGCTATGCCTACAATTTGTATATGCATACGGATGCATATGAGTGGATATATCATACATACTGTAATATGCATATGCATACAGTACAGTATCATATACATACCTCCAAGCACTGTATGCATACTGTACATATAAACATACAGTATACATTCTGTATGCATACAGTATGTGTAATTATTATAATATTATATTACATAATATATGTGTGCATATGCATTACTGTACATGCAGTTAAGCTTAATAACTATGTATAACCTAGGACCTAGGCTTATATATAATATATGCATACATACTGTACTGTATATATATTAATACAATATGCTAATACTCACCCTTTCTTTCATACGCCATGTCTGTGTAATGGCATTTACACCCTCAATGCACTCTGTGTGTCGCTTGTCAGAGAAAGCAAGAGAAGTCTCCTCAGCCAGCTCCTCTTCGCCTTCGACGACACTTTGTTCCTCACTTGAATTTGCCATGGCTTCACACATCGAGTTATACTTATATACCTCGATGGCTTGCCTTTGTTTTACTTTCATCTAACTTGCAAGTGTCTTAGTTAATATAACTTGAATTAAACTTGTAAAAATCACGTGAAATTAGCTTACAAATCTTACAATCCATGATCTTCTGAACTCGCCCAGCTGATGAACTGAGTCCACTCTACTTCGCAAGTCTGGCAACATAACTGTGCTTTATGTTTCTCAATAATAAACACAGTTACAGTATCATTAGGATTACATTTCTATCACTAAATTTAAATATTTATTTTTTACTTTATATTTTTAATAACACAGTTTTAGATCTATATATATATTTTAAATAAAAAATAATTTATCAAGGTGGTGCATAAGAAAAAAAATCCAAACTTGTCACAAACAGATGTTTACTTTTTAGGGGCTGCTATTATTTTTTATTTATGCCGCTTTTTTCCAGGCTTTTGTGCTCTAGTTGAACAAAAATTTTTAGAAAATCTCACGATATATACAGCTAAAATTATAAAATACATATTTCCAGGAAAATGAGCAAATTTTTGCGAAAGAAAACCTCAACAAAATCAATAATATTAGAGGTGAACAGTGAAGACAACACCTCAAAAATTTTGTTGAGTGATGAGGTAAATTAAGTTATTGTCTAGATTTGTATTTTATGTTTTTGTTCTAATACTTCTACATGCTCTCATGTCCAGTACAGTAGAAGCATATAATATGCAGTTATTCTCTATAGTAGTGACCGCGCTATACCAGTACACATTGCAGGATATAAATATGCATACAGTATATTATATGTTTAGCCGGGATTTTGTCCAAGGCCAGGAAATGCATTGTCCGTTTTCCGGCTTGCTTTTTAAGCTTCTTAATATAGGCACTGTGTAGTGTACTGTATACTGAGTAACAGACAGTGGGGCCTTACAGTGGCATATTGCAACTCCAGAAGTGGGGCTGTTATCCAGACCCAAGGACCTGGAAGGCCAACGGGCCCATTTCCAGAAAATTGCCCCCCCCCCCTAGCTCAAATTCTACTCAATGCTGCAGTGCCCCACTCTGCAAACTAGCCCCCAGGCTTATAATTTGAGGTTACGCCACTATGCTATACTGTATATTTATTCTAAGTATCAACCTTTGTCCTCAAAGTCTTATGGGGGGTGACGGGTGGGGATAATAATTCCTCCCGTGTATTACAGGACCTTTGGGAGGAGGGGGGTGCAATCTCCCGTTCTCATCACTCTCATGGATCCACGCTAGCCTACAATATGCCGATGGTATGGTGTTTTCTGTAGCTATAATGCTATGAATGCATATATTATATACTCTAATTGCATAATGAATGCCAAGTCAATAGATCTAGCTTAAAAAAAAACCTCCTCAGCTTCATATAAGTTGGGTATGAATGTAACCAATATCAACAATAAAATATTGCTTCAAATAACTTCAGTATGTATTTAAATTCTAATAATATGCAAATATTTTTCTGATGGCAGTTATGCATATATAATATATATTTTTTTATCATCACTAATAATATTTTTTCACCAATATTTGCCAGGATATTGGTAAACAACATTTTAGCTTTGAATAACCATACAAATTTCTGAGTCCATTGTAGTACTATATTTCATTGAGCCAAAGACCTGTCATTATTTATGTATTAATACTGTACTGTAGTTACTAATGAAGCAGTACTCATATCTACAGGCACTTCCCAAATTCTAAGACTATACTCTTGATCCTCATCTAGCTTACCGATAGCTACTATATAGTCTATTTATTTTTTTATTGACAGCAAATAGCATTTTTTTAGTACATTGTAGTTATATCTACAGTACATACTGTAGTAGAGTATCTGTAATAATTATACTGTGCCTCGCATTTAATATGGTATTCATCGTGCTTGCATGTCGTATGATAGACAGTTTTGCCCAGTTTTGTAACACAGGGTCTCACTAGCCGAACTTGAGCCAAATAAGAACATACACGATCAAAACCAAGTTGAACATGATGTCCAGTGTAGTCAATAATTGACTGTGTCTTTACAGGAAGAACTTCCTTCACTTGGCCCATGTGGAGTCCTGGTGCAGGTTCGAGCTTGTGCACTCACATCACCAGCAGAAGAGAGAGCAAGTAGAGAGTTGCTACGAGGTGTCTGTACCACAGAAGACAGTACTGGCATTTCTAGACTATTCATGGGCCAAGATATTGCTGGAATCGTGCGTGCAATTGGTTCAGATGTTAGCACTTTACAAGTTGGAGATGATGTTGTTGGTAAGACAGCTGTCATCATACAAAATATGAACTATGACCTCTTAACTTTTTATTCTGCTCTTCTTAGGTATAATACCCTTGGATTACAACCAGTCAGGATGTTCCACATACGTTGTATTACAAGAATTTGATGTTGGTATGTTTACACTTTTTATCAATAATTTGAATTGTGTCTAAAGCAACTTTAATAAAAATCATAAAATTTGCAGCTATAAAGCCAGAAGCAGTGAACTTTGTAGAAGCAGCTGCTTGCATTGGGGATGCAGTCAAGGCATACACGGCATTACATTATCTTGGTCGCCTCAGTTCTGGAGACACAGGTACGCACAAAAACTACTTTTCATGTCTCCGTGATACTAAAACTAATTTATTACGTGTCAGTGCTGGTCCTTGGAGGAGCGACATCCATGGGCAGTCTCTCCGTTCAACTGGCCCGCCACTGGGGTGCAAGGGTGCTTGCAACAACTGGCTCTACATCAGGAGAGAAACAACACCTTAGCAGTCTTGACTTGGATGCCGGTAAGTGTATACTGTTGTAATCATAAAATAATAATATTAATAGCTCTAAGGGTGAAATGTGACAATTTCTACAGTAATTGATTAAACTATTTATTTTAATTTGTTTGTGACATATTATAGAACATATTATGAACAACTGCTTTGAGAGTAACTTTTTAATTTTTAAAAATAAATATATATATTATTTTTACAATGTATACTAGGGTATCATAACATGTATTTTTCAACTATGTGTAAATATAACCCCAGAATAAATTAAAAATGTATCAACAGCAATAAAATATGTAATGAAAACAGCATGATACATGTATTGTGTAAACATGCTCTATTAATGGAAAACACAGCGGGAAAAAAATACATAAAAAATAAAAAACTTTTGACCTTGATAAAAAGTTAATAAAAATCACTCTATGCACACAGGTCAAATCCTGGAGCTAGGTGTTGGTTTGAAGTCAGCTGTAATGCTTGAAACAGGCAGTCTTGGAGCTGACATCATTGTTGACCATAAGGTGGGTTCTATTGAATTGTTTTAACGAAACACAGTTTTCATACGGGTAATTCCCTTGCTATAATCATGGCTTGTTGTTGTTGTGCAGGTTAGCGGAACTATGAGAGGCCCCAGTACTCATGATGTTATATCCTGCCTGGCAGTTGGAGGCCGTTGGGTCACCTCAAGAGCTGATCTGCAGGTAATATTATCACCAACTGCAGCATTTATACTGTGTTTAAACAATTTTATTTATTTATTTGTAACTGCGACTGTTCATTATTAAATTAGGTTAATTAAGAGTAAAGAAAGTCTGACAAGGAAATTAAAAAAAAAAAAAAAAAAAATGTTATATATGTATGTATGTCAGGGGGTGCGACAGGCAACATTTCTCTGTTTCACGTTGCTGCCATACTGAAGTATGTTATTTTTCCCTCCTCGAAAATTGACTGCTGACCTTGAAGATTTTAGTATTGGACAACAGGCGCACTGGCACTCAATATTTTCTACTAAAAAACACGACTTTTTCGTTGGGTTGCCTTCTGACCTCAGACAGATTTTAAATAATTTTATGCATAGAGTTAATATATTTTATTAAAATGCTATGATGGCAAGCCGACTATATGCATGTACAGCTGATGCATTTTTCTTTCTTTTACTGCGTCGGCTTCAGAAAAATATTTTCTCCCGAGTGCCTAGTCAACACACTCATTCTCAAGGTCAGCAGTCAATTTACGGGGAGAGAGAACTAGCATACTTCTTTATGCCGGCTACCTGAAACACATAACCCTCCGTAAGAAGGAGGGTCTTTTGGCCTTCCAGTTATATAGTTCAGTGATGTATGTACATTAGGATTTTTCACAAAAAACAAAGAGATCTTTGTAATTATATAGATTCCACCCCCCCCTCCCCAAAAAAATATGTATAGGGGGGGGGGGGGAAGTGTCACTGAAATAATTTTTTTTTATCGTAAATTAAATAAAAATATTTCAGTCTTTTTAAATATTTTTATCTTTGCTGGTGGAAATTTGAAATCATGTACAGTATCATAATATAACACACTGATATTGTTCCATAGCTGGATCCACCCAACTCTCGCCAATTGTTGCTGCGGTGTGCAAGCGTGGGCTTCCTGTATGAGCAGGCATGGATGTTGTCGTCTGCCCAACAGGGCAGGTATCAACATATCCTAATGGATGTCATGGAAAAGCTTGCCACCAAAACTATCAAGTAAGTCAACTAAATTAGTCTAAAACTGGAAATATTAGGGGAGGGGGGTAATTCACAAAAAAATATATCCTGGATTCTCACTAATGATGCTGAGTGCCATCAGCCTAAATTATCAATGAATGATGTTAATAACGGCAAATGAAAAGTAAATAACTTTCTAGATAACCCCTGATTGTGCTCATTTTGCTCTTATCTTCACCTCAGAATGCAAATCAGTAACTAAAAACAAAAAAATATATATATGGAACTTTGACCCTTATGATCTAGTGTGATAAGATTTAAATTTGCATCAAAATTTTTCTTTATGCGTGGGAAAATTTGATATTTGCAAGTGTGGAACATAAGAGAATACAATAATACTTTTATCACCTAACTTTGTGTTTATGTTGCAGAACCCATGGAGTACGCACCATATCAGGACTTGATGCTGTCCCAGAAGCTCTCCAGTCCCTTGATGACTCAACTCCTATTGGCAAAGTTGTCCTCAGCCTGTCATAATTACACCTGGTAGATGTCTCACCTCTCTGTGATATGTAAGTAAGCTGTCAGCAATAGCAACTGATGGAACAAAAATCAGGACCAGCATCATGTCATCTACTGACTTTTCAAACTTACAAAAAAATGGTAACTCACATATTATCATATAATATTGTTTGAGACAGATATTTTTTTATAGTTTGAATGTATTATTATGTACTGTACATATTATTAATACTCCAAAGTCAGTATGTAGTTTAAGTTAGACGACTTAGTTGTGGTACCGTGGTGGTATGGATATTTCCGTTATGCAATTTTCATAGTACTAAACAGATTTTATGTATATTCTTATATTGTATTATAATTTTTGTAAATAATATGTTTATTCAGATTAAGTTTTAAATTTTAAGATTATATTTTGGTGATTTTTTCTGCTCAATTACTTTGTTTACTACATACCGTTGTAACAACAGTAACACATTCTAAAAAAAGGAAAAAAATATATATGTACTGTAGTAGTGAAACTATCACAAAGTAGTTAGGTAAAGCTCATATTCATAGCTATCAAAGTCGCTGATAGAATTTCAAAAGTGTAATTATCATATCAGCCAAATTTTCATAAACAAGTGAATAAAAAAAGTGTATAGATTGCTAATAATATTGGTATTCATTTATCTGGTTTGAAAAAAAAAAAATGTTAGTTTATATACTGTAACGCTCCAGTATTTTAGTAACTCTGTATTCTAGCTGCTCTGCCAATTAAAATTTGCTTCCAGCAAATATATGTCTATATATACATTATATACACTATTATAGAATAATCAAGTATTACTGCATATTTTTCTCAAGTGCCTATTACTGTATCGATGTTGTGTTCCTAAGCATAGCAAAACTATAAATATACTAGTTCAGTACAGTAAATATTGTTTTATGAATCTCTGTTCTTTATATCTGTGTATTAATTTCCAAACATTGTCATGGATTAAAAGACATAATCTTTACTTATAAATACTCAAATGGAATTTTGAAATTGATAAGTTTAGTGATCTCTGTATAAATACCCATTTACTGTACACAATTTCAATCATAATTACAATAAACAGCTATAAAGGAGACTGAAATTAAATTCTATTGAGGGATGGCAGAAGAGTACATCAGGAAAAAACATGTATTGTTTTGGTCAAGTAAAAATTTAAATAACAATTTGGTACTGACCAAAAAAAAAGTTTTTAAGTTTTTGTCAAAATTTCAAAAAGCACGAGAAATTCATGAAGAACGAGCCCTATTACAGCATTCTACGACAATTTCCTGATTTTATATAAATTTTTAAAAGCTCTCAAAAATGACGTCATAGCATTGAATCTTAAATGGAAAAATAGATCAGTTAACATTGCCAAATCCCATACTTAATGTTGAAATGTAACCAAAACTTCATTTGCAAGGTTTTTAGGTGCTAGAATCACGATAATGAAGGTTTAAAATTCCTACCTTAAGGGTAAGGTAACGCCACCAATGTTAAAAAAAATCCCTCTCACAAAAATTCTGAAAAAAATTTAAAATGTTCTCCTCTACACCCCCTATCAGTAGCTAAAATATCAGGTATACAAATACGATCTAGTTTTTGAGTTATGAATTTTTAAAGTTGACCATTTTAACATGGGAGTTTCATTTCTCCATGTTAAAGTAGTCAACTTTAAAATTTTATAACTCAAAAACTAGATCGTATTTGTATACCTGATATTTTAGGTACTGATAGGGGGTGTAGAGGAGAACATTTTAAATTTTTTTCAGAATTTTTGTGAGAGGGATTTTTTTTAACATTGGTGGCGTTACCTTACCCTTAATACTTTTGTTTTAGCAATGTTAACTGATGCATTTTTCCATTTAAGATTCAATACTATGACGTCATCAAAACAAGCTTTAAAAATTCATATAAAATCAGCAAATTGTCGTAGAATGCTCTAAAAGGGCTCGTTCTTCATAGAATTCACAGTACTTTTTACTAGTATTGCTAACTCAAATACCGGTCAGTACCCCATTAAAATAATATTGTTTACACTTCACATACTCTTGCCTCTCTTCTCTCAGCATGTTAATATGTATGTAATAGTGTAATGCTATCACCATAATTATAAAGTAAGAAATTTTATTATTTATTTTAAGCTTTTTTATTGCATAAAATTTATTAAACTGAATGATAATGTGAAACTTTTTTTTTCAGCATAATTGCATATTAAGTTGAACAGAACAAACAAATTTGATTGAAATAAATAATAAACAATGAACTTTGATGAAAAAAAAAAACTGAATTATTAATCACAAAGTAATTTCTTGAACTAAACTATCAACAATGAAATTGACTCATATAAGATCATAAACTGCAGTTAGGCTCTCATTGCAATTACTCAAGTTGTTGATTGAACAGTAAAGGTTTTGGTCACCTGATGCTTGCAGAAGGGAAGTTAAGTCTGGTGCACTCAGGTCAGAGGATAATGGAAGGGTTACCTCATCAGGGTTGGATTCAAGGACTGGGTGCTCACTAAACACCTTGCAAACCTCCCACAGTATGTTATAGTCCTGTAAAACAAAAATTTAACACACATAAAAATTTAATTATTTAAAAATGTGTGTATAATTTAAGAGATGGTTTTAAATGAAAGTCACTGAAAAACTGTTAGCAGGGTTAATTTATTGTTCCGCAAACATGGGTCACGTGATATGATTGTGGTTACACATGAGCACGGAGCAAACATGACCACAGACTGCATTGCCGTCATCACTTGGTGTTCCTCATGGTCCGTGTCTTGGCCTCCGAGCAAGTAGGTAGCAGCAGAGAGAGCGAGAGAGTAGAGAATGATAGAGAAGAAAAAGGAAGGGCCGGGGGTGGACGGGAGGGTTGGAGTGTGCTGTCAGCTATTTTTACAAGTGGTAAAAATTGAGTTAAAATTTTTAATTGTTTAATTTTATATTGGCATGAATAAATTTAGTAATTATTTCGACAGCACTATTAAACCACCCCTGCAAATGACAAAAAAAAATAAATAAAAAATTTCAATAATACTGGTACACTACTATATTTCGTTCATTCGTATATATATATAATTGTATATTGTATATTTACAAGAATTGTTGGTTTACAAGACCAAGCAATATAAAACAATTGGTTAATATAATATTCTTACCATTCCAACTTAAATTTTACAGGAAGCTTTTTTTTTTTTTTTTTTTCCTCCTTTTTTTTTTTTTTTTTTTTTTTTTCAACTGGAAGTTTATACATTTGGTTAATATATCATATATACGATAAGTAATAATTTCTTGTGTGTTTTGTACATAGTAAGTGGTACCACACATGATATAGGAAGCAATGATAATTAATATTGTGGCACAATAAATTTACTGGGTCCATATTTATCCCAGTATAAGTGTATACTTATCAAATAACATAAAATCAAAGAATTGAGAATATTTTATGAAGAACCATTACTATGAATCTTACAAACAAAATTAATTATTAATTAATTAAAATATGCTATTCAAAAATATAGCATCAAGTATAATTGATCAGTCTAGGTTCAACATTAAATATTCAGACTTCCTTCACACAAGTTTCAATAATATACAGCAGTGAAAGTAATGTCAGTTTACCTGCTGTGTTCAAATTATGTTTCTTACTAATGCAGTGTATCATATGGTGTTTACACAGACTTACTTTCACCACTTATAACATAGTAATAATAAATTGCCTTTAATGCAGACAAATAAGATATAAAGATAGTATAATAGATTTTTAATGTATTTTTTTACACAGTCAAATTTTTTTTTTTAATTGGCGCATTAAGGGTAGGGTGTACATCTTAATGTTTCATTGAGACAGTGTGTAAGGGCCATTGGAAGCAAAAATATTTTGACTGTGCGAGAAGCCGTGGAGACATATAGGGAGACAGTGTATGGGCAAACATACCAACAGCCCACATAGACAAGAGAGCGCAACCATCATAATATGCAACGTTTCAGGAAATAGAAGCTTTTAAATTAAGCTGACCAAATGTATTGATTTGAAATACCCTTATATTCTAGTTTAATTTTCGCTGCATTCACAATTTATAAAACTCCTGAAATATTACATTACGGAAACCAATTAGTAATTATTATTGTAAAGCTAAAACAAATTATTATTTTAATTTAATTATTTAACCTCTTGGCATAATAAACATTATAATAAGTTCACACCGCCATTGCAACATACTTTAGAATAGGTTAAACTAACTTTTTTTTTTTAATATATTAGCCTCTTTTTCCATAGGAATAATAATTTTTTGCACCTGGATGGGAGAACCATGACAAACAGACAACTTTATGTCACAAGTAATTAGTCAACACTGTCAACAGTCTTATTATTATAATTATTTTATTTAATACCTAACATACTACAAATTTGCTAAACATATGATAATTATCAACAAATCCTAAATTTATTATTATTTTTTATTTTTTTATTTTTTATTTTACTTTTTTAAAAACAATTTTGCAAGGATGGATTCCTTAGATTATTTATGTTTTTCTACAGAGAAATATGAAGACTTTGTTGTTATCTGCGTTTAACAATGAATCCTCAAATATTTAGGTCAAAATATGTATGTACGTCCTTAGCTATAGGTAGCTTGTTTTTTTTGTTTTTTTGTTTTTTTTTTGCTTCATTTATTATATTATATTTTTTTGTTTTTTTTTTCGTTTTCAGTAATTTTTTAACAGATGTAAGGCACTCTGCTAGGACATTGCTGTATGGCTTTGGGCCTCAACTTGTTGATGGTTTGCTAGCATTGAATCTTGTACACAGCAGGCTGGAATCAAAGCCAGCATTTTACGATAGCCAATCACAGCCGTTCGGAACAAAACAAAATAAATAAATAAATAAATAAAGGTGATTGCATGGTTGAAATGAAATTTTTACATGATTATATATAATATATATAATTTATGTTATACTAAATTTAAACACTGTTGCAGGTATAAAAAAAAAAAGTCTCTAATGAACATTTCATATTTTAATAAACATTGGTTCATGCATAAATTGTTGCTGTTCTTTTTCGCGTGATTATATTTGCATTTGTTTTAAACAAGTAACTTAATCAATTTATGAACATATTTTGATTGATTTTTTTTTTAGAGCAGTCATTGGCTATCATCAACATTCCTAAATATTTTTGCTATTTTGGAAAATATAGACCATTTATTCCTCTATGGTTGTACCTAAGCAATGTATCACATTAACAGCCCTTCATTCAGTTTTGTCAAATAATTTGACTGCAAAAAAGAGGTACGGGTATAAATCAGGGACTTGCTGTTTTCTTCTTTACAACCATGACCGCATAGTGATAGAATGTTTAATATATGCTTTCTTTATCCACAAAGAAACAAATAAATTTATTATTGGGCCTGGACTGCAATGCTGCTCTATGGTTGTTGGTCCCTCTGTATAAACAGGTGCTCAGCATTTTGATTTGCTTGTTTGACTGGATATGTGGCGTTCCAGTGGTGGATCAAGGCACAGTTGTCGACTAGCAAACCAAGTATGCTACAGTTGCTGACTAGCTTAACAGAAATCTTTACATTGGTTAGCATTCATGATAAGAGTTATATTTTGTCAAATTTGGATGTTAATTTATTATTATTGTAAATTGTACTAAAATTTGGTACTTTCATTTTAAGAAAAATTTTAAAGCTCTCTCATTTTTACTACCAATCAGGGCTTATTCCTACATATAATGATTATTTTATTGAATATGATATTTCACATTAGCTAGTACATACAATGCAACTGTAGTTTGACTCAGGGGATATAAGGGACTTAAAGTTAATGTTAGCTGGTGTTTCAGGACCATGCATTCCACTCTATTCTACATACGTGCAAGGATATTTTATATTTATTTAATAATTTATAATAATGTTAATATAACTAGATTCATTCATGAGTTACTTAAAGCAACATTTTTTTAATCGGGGGAACACATTATTATATTATTTTTATTTAGTTAGTTGTGTAATAATATTTTTAATTTATTTTGTAATAACAGCAAATTGCTAAGACCTCGTTGCTGCATCGTAATTGTTTTAGAGATCATCATCACAGGAGATGCGCCTATCACGTGTATCGGATTGTACTCTCACCAGGAAAAGGGGAAGGAATTCATATGTTGCGAAGAGGGTCGATAGACCAACACAAATGAAATACCCTATTCTGATGTCTGTGTCACGTAACATTTTTAAAAGTGTAATTATATATTATGCTTAAGATAAGCTTGAAATTTCTCACCAGGAAGATTTTTAATATTTATTGTGAATTTATCTGATGGTTAAAAAATGTTATTAAAAATATTATTAGATTTAAAATATGTGACTTAAACTGTTTTCAGACACCAGAAAATGGATCAGTGTATATTTTAAACCATTGATTCATCAGAAGCAGTAACAGAAAAATTAGAAGACTTAGATTTGTTTGCCCCTGAGGCAGCTGCTTCTGGTCTGGTGGCGGGGCTGGGAAGACTGAGGGGGTTGGGAAGGGAAGGGTGGAAGGGTTAGTAGCTCAGGGGGAACTGCTGCAAGGCTGCGGAGCCACGAGGCGCCCATGGTAAGCTGGCAGCCAAACTCCCCTGCTGAGGAGACACCAAGCTAGCGGGAGGCCGAGCTCTCACCTGCGTTAAAACAGTGTGACAGTGTACTAACGTAAGGGTAATAACATTAATAGCAGGGTCTGCTTCTGTATTGGTCAGACCAAATTTAAAAATTAAATGCTTCAAATAATGTGTTGTTTAAATACAGTATTGTTTTATTTACCATACGCTATTGTTCTAAAATATGGTAATTAAAAAAAGTAATGTTAAGCTAATTTGCATACCAATCCTAAATATGGGAAAACTGTATTGGTTTCAATAAATAAATGAAATGAAATGAAATACATATTATATAGTATTGTGAAATTTGTCAATAAAATTGAGATAAGTGGTGTTGGAACACTGACCTGTGCTGAGAAGCCCTCGTGGGCAAAGCGTCCTATCTCTGTTGATCCGAAGGCGTGTTGGAAGGGAGGAAGTGGCTGGGCGTCTGGGTTGCTGGGTTGAGTTTGCTCCTCTACAGCCTCCTCCACCTGTCAACAAGACCTCTTGTCAGCTCTCACAACCCCCAAGGCTGCAGGTTTCGCCACCCACCTTAGGCTGTTGCTGCTGTGGGGGCAGCGCACCCTCCACTTCGTACAGGCTGACCGAGGGCATAGCTGCCAGGTCCTCTTCCTCCTCTGTAGGCCCGCCAGGCATCTGCAGTCCCTGGTGTTGGTGTGCAGGTGGCATGTAGGGGGCGGCAGATCCCGTAAACCCAGCCACACCAGGGTGTGGAGTCATGCTGCGGCCATGGGACATTGTGCCATAGCTGCAGCTGTTGCCAGGAACCTGCAAGAATATTACTAAATTTTAAGGATGCTGTAACTTCAATCTGAAATCTTGTCCTCGTTTTATAAATTATCATAATTTGTTTTTCGCTTGTTGCCTGATAATTCAAGATTATTTTATTATTTTTGTTTTGTATATAATCTGACTAATTCATGAATGTTTTTATTGATTTTCCATTGACAAAAATATACAGGATATTTCAAGGATGTATTATTGTCTTCAGTAACATTTATAAGCATAGCTCGCAGGTACAATAAATAAATCTCTTTTTAAAAAAAATATTAAAGTGTCTTTGCATGTATATGTATTGTATTCACTTAAATGTGAAAATAGGACACATATGCATAATTAAGTGATAATTTATGTGATTTCTTATAACACCGTCAACGAAACTTTAATTAATTGTTTAAAATTAAAGTTGCACTGCATGCTGATTCTCATCTCAGTCATCACCCTTAAGTCTTTTGATGTCGTTGATACCCACACAGTCTTAAAATGTGATTTGCCATCATAATTCAGCAATAATCTGTATAGCTGTAATTCCACTTTAAATACCCTAGTAAAACTTTTTCCTGTAAATACCCTGTAAAAACCCTGTAGGCAACCGGTAGAGGCCAAAAAACCCTGTAAATACCCTGTACACACCCAGTAAAGTCAATTTGACCCTGTAGGCTCTGATTTTACTCTTTTCGCTACTGGTTGCGATCCAGTAGCAACCCAGTAACTACCCTGTAGCAATAAGTAAAAGTCTCTACTAACCAGTACACACTCTGTAAAACCCTGTACAGCTCGATCCCGTAGCTTACAGGAACCTACAGACTCCGCTACAGGTAACGGCTATCCTGTAATTTACCAGTAGCTTCCAGTAATCATCGGTAGATTTAGTAAATTGTTATCCTGTAGCGAGTACGGGAACCTACAGACTCGCTACAGGTAACAGCTATCCTGTAATATACCAGTAGCTTCCAGTAATCATCGGTAGATTTAGTAAATTGTTATCCTGTAGCGATTACAGGAACCTACAGACTCGCTACAGGTAACAGCTAACCTGTAATATACCAGTATCTTCCAGTAATAATCAGTAACTTGCATTAAATTTGAACCTGTAACGAGTACAGGAACCTACAGACTCATTACAGGTATAGAGTTTCAAATCACACTGTAATTAGTCAGTAGTTTCCAGTATTTGTGTGTAGCTTTCAACGGTTTTTAATCCATACATATTATGACACGATTGCCACAGATTCCACTTTTAAGTTTTTTTACATATATTTCTATAATAATATAATTAATATTCATTGCTAGCATATTATTTCTATGATTATAAATTATGTGCATCATAAATATAGGCATACATGAAGAACCTTGCATGATACTGTATTTCTTTTAATTAAATTTATAACCTCATTCTCTTGCTTCTAATATTGTGGTTCCTTTCACCACCTACACAGCTAATTTAAATGTCAATTATAGGAGTCGCTGCAGAAGTGCTTGTATACCTGAAAAGAGTGTACTTCTCATAAGCTGACATTTAATTTTTAATTGAATAACCATTAAACATGAAATTAATGAATGGACTTGGCTTTCATGCCCGTTTAGAGACTCGTATCAATAAGTCTAAAGTAAAATAAAGTATTTCAACAAAAAAATAACAATTAAATAGCTTGTATTTCGAAATAATCTGACTTTAAAAATAAAATCGTATTACCGTTTTTAAATTATGTGCAGAAAATAATAATTTCTAAAAAATTAAAAATGAAAAAAAAAATGAAAGTATCTGTTTTATTATCATTGATGCGTACAATTGAACAAATATTTTTACATGTCTGTAAATTTAATAGTTGATTTTAGATTTTGATTGAAAATCTGAGAAACTCGAGTACGCCTGTCACGAGGACGGTGAAGCTTATATAGGCAATTCATAGGTAGTTCTTATACGCGCGCGTTACTCGTTAGTTAAGGCAGGTAGGATAGGCTAGGGCTAGGCAGGTTATATGGTAGGGACTTCTACACAAAGACAGGATGTTAATACTGCCTCATTTATATTTTTGCATTACTTTTCTCTATAATGCTACTGATACTTACAGGGTGTATACAGGGTAAGTTTACAGGGTAGCTACTGGTTCCCACTGACTACCTACAGGGTACCTACAGGAAGCTACAAGCTAGGTACAGACTGCTACCGGAACCTACAGGTTACGACAAGGTGGATTTACGGAGTAGCTACAGGTTATTACTGACTGCCTACAGGTTTTTACTGACTGCCTACAGGTTCTTACTGACTGCCTACAGGTTCTTACTGACTGCCTACTGGGTACCTACGGGCTAGATACTGATTGCTACCGGAACTTACAGGTTGTCTTACCAGTAGAACTTGAGATCGAACCCTGTAGGTACCCTGTAAAAATGTAACATCCACAGGGTATGTACAGGGTTCTACAGGGTAAGCTACTGGTTACCTACTGGTTTAGAGCTACTGGTTGGCTACAGGGTATTTACAGGAAAGAATCGACTTCAATTTTGCACTAGGGTAATGTCAGATTTTATTATTGTTTCTTGCACTATTTTATTTTTTTTTTAATCAATTAACCCTATTGGGTACTTCTACGTACTATTTACATACTACTCTGAAACCCCGAACCTTCCAAAACCCTAACTTTAGCGTTTCGCGGGCTCTTCTGCCATGGAACGGGGGCCGACGGGGGCGGCCACGGCCTTGCAACATATCCATCCTGGCATTTGCCTGCGACTGAGGGAAACGTGTTTTTGTTGAAAATGGTCACCCATCCAACTACTAACCACGCTCGGCGTTGCTTGACTTCGCGCGGTGATCTGACGAGACTCGGTCAAACGCACTAACGCACTGCGCCATACATTTCACTTCTAATAACCACACTAATAAAATTGCAATATTTTCATATAATATACTCTCGATCAGCGCAAAACTTCCGTAATATAAATTATGTTAATTGATGAGATGATGAGCAATTAAGGGTAAGGTAACGCCACCAATGTTAAAAAAAATCCCTCACACAAAAATTCTGAAAAAAATTTAAAATGTTCTCCTCTACACCCCCTATTAGTAGCTAAAATATCAGGTATACAAATTCGATCTAGTTTTTGAGTTATGAATTTTTAAAGTTGACTACTTTAACATGGAGAAATGGAAATCCCATGTTAAATTAGTCAACTTTAAAAATTCATAACTCAAAAACTAGATCGAATTTGTATACCTGATATTTTAGCTACTGATAGGGAGTGTAGAGGAGAACATTTTAATTTTTTTTCAGAATTTTTGTGTGAGGGATTTTTTTTAACATTGGTGGTGTTACCTTACCCTTAATACATTGAAATATTTGTTGATTTGTTTATTTTTAAGTTTAAACTGCAATAATTGCTATTGCATTGTAATTATATTTTTTTAGTACTGTAATTACATTTAAATTAATTTATAAAAATTTGACTTATTATACAAATACATAAAAAGTCGGTTGTTCGAACAACTTCGAACCCGTAATTCGTCGCGCACAACATAATTAAGTAAGAAATATGATGAAAGATTAACTATAATTTAAATTTAGATAACAATAAAATAGACTACAATTGAATAAGATCGTTTTCTATCAATGATGCATATACTGAAAGTCAGTGGTGCTCACCTGATGCTGTTGTTGCGGAAACTGGTACCAGGATGGCTGCTGTGGCGAGGGGTAGTGATGCTGCTGGCTCTGGAGGTGGCTATGTTGTTGTTGGTGGTATGCGTCACTCTCGTACGTGGGGTAGAAACGCGGTGGTGGCGATGCTGCAAAGGCGTGTTGGGACGGGCTGGGCGGTGCCATACCGTGCATTACCTGTTCACGGACACTCGCCGAGACCGCCGCGGTCGCTGCAGGGCCCTGCTGCTGCTGCTGATGATGTGGATGTAGCACCTGCCAAAACGCAACACAAAACACTTCATGAACGATGACGAACGGAGAGAAAAAGAGTTCACAGAGTCGTGGGAGAGTGGGGGTAAGGCCGCAATATAAAATATATCACGTGCATATATGCGGGTGGTTGGTGGGTGGCACTAGTTAGCTGACAGGGACACTCCCGCACCGACCCGTGTCTGCTTCACCTACTTTGCATATAGGCCATGTATAGTGACGAGAGCAGCACTATAAATATCATAAAATGTGTATTATATATGTATAATTGGCAGTCAATAATTTCTGTTCTTTTAATTAAGGTACTACACAACAATAAGTTTTTCCATTAGTAATATTAACATTATATATTAACGTCTAAAAAAATTATATTATTTTATATTCAGTTTACGAAAATCATTATACTCGCGTAATTAACAATCGCAATTAAGTACCTTTTATAATGAACACTTGAATAGGATCAAGTATAAATTATTATATTCAATTAAAAGAACACGAATTCATTAATTCTTATAATTAAAATTGATTATTTTGTCTGAAGTAGAACCACCAGACTGATTTTACAAGGACTCAATTATTTATAAATTGCTATTTCAAACCATCCTATAAATTTAATAACCTATATATTATTGGGTTGGTGAAACCTGTTGATGTTTGACCGCCGCGGGAAAAGCGCAGCTTGCAAGCAAAAGTTTTGAATGTCAAGGCCTCGGGCGGTTTTTGCTGGCTATAGCGGTGGAGGCCGCGTGCGCGAATGGGGAACGTTTTCTCGGAGGTTCACTCTCTTCGATCGCGCGCGTACTGCTAGGAAGCACCTAACTCTATCTCCCTCGCGCCGCCCCGAGCTGCGCCCACCCGGCCACCCCGTGCGGGGCTTGCTGGTGGTGCGTATACGTATATACTGTGCCGCAGCCACCCGCCTCGCGCTGTTGATACGTGCACACCAAGGGCAGAGGAAAGGCGGCAAGGAGGAGGAGGCGGTGCTTGTACCCGTCGAGTGTAGAACAAGCGAACATGATGCCAGGTTGCCAACTCGACCGACACACCGACCGATCGGTACTGCAAATCGATAGACCTGCAGCCAACTCCACAGTGTAGGGTTCAGTTCGAGATTAAAGACGTCAGAGTTTGGCTCATGACAAACTCGGCCGGTATAGATAACGAGATATAACGCTATATACACGTGGGAAAATCAACTGATGCGCAAGTTTTGTTAAGAATCGAAAAGGTTGTATATAATAAATAATATAGATACCTGAATCATAATTCAATTTTTTACATTATTAATTCGCAGCTAAAATTCTGAACGTATATAGGCTTGTATAAAAAAATTCAAAAGTATGTGGATTTAACTTGATGAAAGACATCCCTTATTAAGTGCACCGCGCAGGAACCTAGCCGCAAGATTTCGACATCGATTTCTTGACGCTGTGCAGCGCCGTTGACTCGTAGTCGCGTTTCTCTGCAAGCTCTTGAGCGCGGCGCCCGGCGATGTCTGCATATAGGTTCAGTACACTCGGGGTCAGAAATCACGGATCATTAGTATTTTCTACTATTTACTATTTTCTTTTGTTAAATTCTTACCAACGCAGAAATCAAAATTTAGTTAAATTGAAGAAATATATTTTGTTATCCATCATAACATTATTTATTATATTATATAATATATATATATATATATATTATATTATATTATATTATATTATATTATATTATATTATATTATATTATATTATATTATATTATATTATATTATATTATATTATATTATATTATATTATATTATATTATATTATATTATATTATATTATATTATATTATATTATATTATACTATACTATACTATATTATATTATATTATATTATATTATATTATATTATATTATATTATATTATATTATATTATATTATATTATATTATATTATATTATAACTAAAATATATTATGTAATGACTGCATATAGCATATCGAACAAAATACAAATTTTTCAATCGAGACAACTTTTAACTATATCTTTGGTTTCATTTCAAATTCCAATGTGAAAACTAAATATTTATAAGCATAAAACGCTTACATTTCATTTAATTTTTATTCGAACGGCAGGCGAAAATCAGTACTATAGGAAAGCGTAAAAGGTATACGTGCTGCACAATATATAGAGTTCTCCAATTCTCACTCTTTATACTTTGACTAAAGCTGTACAAGCAACGTTGTTCATGTAAGGAATAGATAATTCTATAAACATAACAAAACATTTACCGCGCCAAAACAAACAAACAATAATTGTATTTATTGCTCGCTAAAATATAGCATCGAGTTCTAATAATTGTTATTATGCTTTATGTATTAATACTGGAGACTTCCAGCTTCAAAACCGGCACTTTGAATTTTCTGTTAAAGTCTTCCTTTTTATAGGTGCAGTTGTGAGATACGAGTAACTTAGTGCAAATTAAGAGTCGGTTTTGAAGCTGACAGTCTCTAAAATATATTGTTATACATATAACTTCATGAAGTAGGATTTTTTTTTCTCTAATGCGATGTTTATTAATCTTTAAAAATACTATCATGCAAACTTTGAAAATTTCTAAAATAATTATGTTAGGCAAAAAAAAAGTCATATACATTTATTTGTATATATGCACTTGAGTGAAGAAAAAAGCTTGAAATCAAATAAAACTCAGGTTAATTTCATAAAGCAACAGTTGCTCTATTTTTAAACAAAATATTGACTTATCGTAGTAAATCAATAACTATATACTCCGTAACAAAACGTTCATATTTTTCATTTTGTCATCGTCGTAAGGGAAATTGGAGTGGGGATGTGGGGGGAGTGCTCTCTTGTATAACGCAATAAAACCAGCATGCCAGGCAATATCAACAGGTTCTCTTGAACATCTGTGCTTGGTTTAATAATATGATTCACCTCTCCTCTTATCTACCACAAACGGACGCTCGTGTTTAGAGCATTGCGTTGCAGTAGCGATGTGTACGCGCGGAGCCGCGATTTGCAACAAGTGGTCCAATGCCGCGAATAGCTTTTCTCAGGCAGGTGCGTGCATCGCTCAGCGGCGCGCGCCACTTGGACAATGATCGGTAGCAGTAGCGGCAGCTTTAGCTATAGCCTCGTTGCGGTTTCCATGACGACCGTTGTCATGACAACGCCAGCAGTTACTACGCAGCCAGCCCAGTGCAGTCAGGCAAGCGGGCAGAGACAGCACACACATCAGCCTGCAAGCGCGGCAACTTTTCCTACAAGCCGGCGCAACTGGTTGCATAACCTATACTTTCTCTAGGCGTACAACCTCAGCCGCGTCGCATTTTTTTTTATTTATTTTCTTTCTTTTTTTTTTTAAACTTTTTGCATTAATAACTTAAACTTAAACATATGTTATAAACAATACGTATAAAGAGCTCGCAAAATATTTCATCATGTACTATAATTTCATTAACTTTTAAAAATTCTGTTGCTTTTAACATTTTACATTCTACAATGTAATTTGTATACCAACATTACGTAATAGCACGCAATACATTAACTATTACCCCTACTGATTTTAACATTATATATAATTATTTAATAAATTTTAGATTAGAAAATTGATATTCTATCTGACCATGAGATATTCATTTAATATAAGAAACCAATTTGCTAAAGGGTCATTGTGACAAAGTTGGTTGCTTGCCAGCAGAGATTTCACGGGCACAGAGGGAATCCCCCGTACAAATATGAGAAAGAGAGGGAAGAAAGAGAAAAAGAACGCTGCATCACGGCGCGCGGCAGCACGAGGCGGGCGGGGGCTCCACGGACGGCGGGCGATGAGCTAATCGATGCAAGGGCGCCACCGTAGCCTTCGCTCGCTTGCTCGCGCGGATGTTACGTTCCTTCGATCCTCGTCGTCCTCATCTCAGGCGCGCGCGGCCTCCACTCCGCCCTCCGACGTTGTCGTCGTCCTAAGGTTTCACCCGGTTTCACCGCCCTCGGAGGCGCGCGGGATCGATTGCGCCGCCCGGGCGGGAGGGTATGTAACTCGTCGTGCGCGCGGCCCCAGTGTGTTTTGATTTGAGTTGCCAGTGCAGCGTAAGCATGCGTGGAGTTTTGCTAGGCATGTGTATATCGGGATTTTGCGATGAATTTACCACGCAGCTCTTACTAAACATAACTTTCTTAAACTTATCAAATACTTGGAAGTATTTTAATTTTTTTTTAAGTAACCAGAACCAGACATTTATTTTTACCATTACCAATTTACCCACTACCCCGCCTCGAGCTTCAAGCTCATGGGTGTAATCTTGTAAGAAGAAAAAAAATCATTGACATGCAAGGAACATTTTTTTTAAATCATTTGCCGACTGTAATTATTATTACTATTTCATTTATATATACATTTACATCTGCAAATTTCAAAACAAAGAAAATCATTGCAACACCAGGGTTAAAAATAGTTTTAAACGATAATATCAGTTTTTTTTTTTTTTTTTTGCAATACACAGCGCATTTATCTTTTTCTTTAGTATTGAATATCAATTACGTGGTAACATAGTGTTTTTGAAAGTTTCAATAAACGTTATTCAATCCTATAAAAAATAAATAAATTAAATCTGCATACCATTGGATGTAGCTATAAAATACAATAGTAAGCCAAAATCAAAAGTAAACTATATAGCAATTAATAAAATACAACGATCAATCTATTATAGATCGAGCTGCATGCATGAATGATTCTTTACATTATAGATGATAAAACACTGAGAAAATGCGGTAGGCTTTTTGTTACATTTGGTTCTAGCTAGTCTTAATAAATGTGCATAAATTGAATTTATTTTGGACATAATATGTTCATATCTTTGAACAGCGTAACAATATGTATGTGCTACATTAAATTTAACCATTTGTTGGAATAAATTTATAAAAAAAAGTGTAAAGATTTATTCTGAACGAATTCCGTTTGAATACTCCTTACATGTTGTGTGTTATATTATCCATTACTATACTGTACATTACATGCAGTATATATATAATTATATTAAAATTATTACTTATATCCAACAGCCTAAATATTTTACCAGATTGCTTCAAACGGAAACAATAGCCTCAGCCTTTTCTCAGTACATTGGGTGGGTCAGTTTTTTTCTCTTGTTCTGACCTTGTGTGGTGCCGGGGTAAGCGAGGGGATGGCCCCTGCATGCATGGCGGAGCGCGTGTGGCGCAGCAGCGGGGGTAGGTGCGACATGTGTGGCATCTGCTGTGGCGTGACCGGGGGGCTGCACTCCTCCTCGGGGGTGAGCGAAGACTTGCGCTGCCGCTGTGCCCTCAGAGCCAACTTCGCCTGGTCGCGCTGTGCCTTGCGAATCCTCGCCTCCTGGGGGTTGTACACGTACGCTGCAACAGACAAGTACGTCAATCATGAGACGTTCACATCACCAGTTTGCTATAATGTGAATAAATACATTTTTAACAAAACAGGATTGTAGTAATAAATTTTATAATTTAATATCAGTATGAAATAATTTTACTTTAAAAAATATTCATTTGGTCTTAATCAGCTGATATGTGACGTCATTTTATATATATAGAGCGTTGAGCTCTGCATTGACAAAATGTTTTCGCGAGTCAATAAATCGACCAACATATAACCCGCCACAAAGCATTGTTGTGGCTGCATGCATTGAGTTGGCGCACGTCGGCCGGAGGCAGCGCCAGTAGGAGCATGCGGCCGTCGATTGTTGCGGATAATTAGGCCTACACACTCGCGGGTATTGATCGTGCCACGCCGCACTCCGCTGCTGCTGCCTGCCTGCCTAACAGAGCGCAAGCTACAGCGTCGCGGCCTACAGTAAGATTTGTTTTGCATCTGCATGCTGAGCGGTCGTCCGCGACTCGCGGAGAACACGTGTTATCAATGACGAGACTCAAATTTAAAGCGATATTAATAAGCACGTGGTACGAAATTTCGATACCGGCACGTAGACATTGCATGAAACATAATCGATAAATTTAATTAATAAAATGTTATGAAAACTTTGACCCATATAATGTTCTCCATGTTCTCCAATAGACTAAATTTGTATGTCTTCGCGAAATAATGAATTACACCTGTACAAAGTATTTTGAATTAATTATTTCCATGCAAATTAATCCTAAATTACAAGTTGCATTAAATTTTATCATTACCTGGTCCGCCACTGAAGGGAGCAGGCGTATGAGGTTGCATGTACTGAAGATGAGACGCTTGTTGTTGATGGTGCACATTATTATAATGATGATAGTACTGTTGATAACCGTTATATTGTTGTTGTTGTTGTTGTTGATGGTGGTACTGATTATAATAATGATGATAATTAACCGGTGCTTGCACTCCTACTGATCCACTCATCATTTGATTTTGTTGTAACTGATGCTGTTGTTGCTGTTGCAATTGATGTTGCTGTTGTTGACTATAGTGATTTTCGTACCCTACAAAATTAGTTCGTGGAGAATAATGTTGTGGCACGGCGGGAGAGTTATTATAATATGATCTATTATTCGGTAATTGATGTTGATCAGTGAGATAATCACAACAGTTCATCACCACTTTCATGCTCGCTGGTGGCTCGCTTCTTTGGCATGGGTGCTCCGTGCGAGCTCGCGACAGCGCGCTGACTGCTGTCTCTGTCGACTTTGCTACCGAGGAGTCGCTCGTTCGCTCGCTAGGCGCGCGTCGGTGGCGGCGGCGGGTCAGCTCGAATCAATACCTGAGGCAGCAGCAGCAACGGCAGACTGAGGCCGGCTAGCGATGCTTGCACGCTCGACACCCCTTCTCTGTGTGTTGCTGGTGATCCACAACTTTCATCGCACCTTATATACACTACATTCCAGCCTTTTCTATTTTCTTAACTTCACTTTGTGAACTCTTAAAGAGTCATTAGCAAATTTAATCAGAGCTGTCACTCGGTTACACCGCCAAACATTTTAGCAGCTCCTCTTGTTCTTCTTACCCTAGCTGTTCGACTATGAGACCCAAGTTACTTTAAAAACAAAAATTAAATTGTAAATACATTGCTTAAATCTAGACTTAAATTATAAAAATTTAATTGAATAATATATGTTATTAAATTGCCAACATTTTAAAGTTTGGAGTGATAGTATTTTAATAATTATGTACTGTTCTGCATGCTGCAGTCAGCACTTTCAATATTTTGCTACATATATATTTTATATATATTAAAACAAATAGTTTTTTTAAAAACAATGTAATATAGGTTAGAAATAGTAGAATACAGATTTTCTAAGCAAATTATATGACCGAGAGGAAGTTTCAAAGTCAATTCATGTAAATATATTTATTATAATTGTAACACCAGGATTAAAAATAATAAAAAAAAAATGTTGAATGAGATTTCAGTCTGTATGAATGATTCATCTTACTCGGTTAAATGAACTAACGATATCATATTAAATACAGTAACATAATTATGTTCTTCAGCGTCCGAATGTGGTGGTGAACCGTCGCGCGGTTTCAGGTCGTCCGATGCCGTTGCCGCCGCTGCTGCCCCCGTCTGCGTGCCGCCGCTATCTCTATTGATCTCACCCCCACCCCTCTCATCTCTCGTCGATCGAGAAGCCAGCGAGCGTAACAAGGCGCCGGCGGAACATGCTGGTAGCGGGGTTCAAACCACGGGTCATCCACCAATTGAAGAGATAAATGAGCAGGAAATTGTTGTGACTAATCCACAAGTCGCAACAAAATCATTTGTACAAACAGTTTTTTTCTTTTGTTTATTTTTTTTTTTAATTAAATTTTAATTTAAGAGTGAAAATTTAAACACTTAAATTTTACGTTAAGACTTTTTCTAAATTAGTTATTCTGGAAAAGTTCATAATTAAAAAAAAAAAAAATCATGTCATTTAAAATAATTTACACATTCGGCGGACACCATATATAATATATATATATATATATATATATATATATATATATATATATATATATATATATATATATATATATATATATATATATATATATATATATATATTTTATATGCCCCAGCAATACTCGCGACTATAACTTGTAGCAATTATTTTTGGAAAAAAGTGCTGATGATTATATAATATAAGTATAAGTTGTAATTTTTTATTGTGCTTACTTGGGTTTTGGCGCTTGTGTTCAGCTGCAGCTTCACGAGCTTTTTCTTCGTAAATCAATCTTTTGGCATCCGAAAGTCTCCGCCACATTTTACCCAGTCTGTAAATAAAAATTATTTCATATGTATATTTAAAATATTAGGAAGCAGTAATAAGACACATCAGGTTCACTCACACTGCGATCACGTTCGTGTCAATGAATATATTTTACTGTTTAAACCTAATATTATAGCACAGGCGCGGACCCAGAAAGAAAAAAAAAAAACATTGATGACCATGTTAAATCCAACATTTCAGGTGGAGGGGTCTGCGTAACCCCCCTGGATCTGCGTCTGGTTGGCATATATATATATACAATGAATATTATATAAATTAACATTTGTAAACTATTTAGTGTTTCAGTGTTTTAATTCACATTATAATATGTTCTAAAATATTATATATGTTAAAATATTTTTAAAATAAATACTTACACTTCGCTGATGTGTTTATTTCTTAGATTTGGGTTTAGTTTTGACAGCTTCGATCTATATTCTCGAGCAAAAATCATGAACGAATTTGGTGGCCGAAGAACTTTAGGTGGAGACTTGAATAGTAGCTTTCGTCGAGATTTTTTGTATTTGGAATCATATTCTCGCACTTTTTCTTCTGCTGGTGAGGACGGCGAAGAGCAGGTTTCTGTAGCTGTATCATTTAGCTTTTGAATTTCTGGATAGGTGCGTGTATGAATCGGATTCGGGATGTCAACTTCTCCAAAGCGCATCTCCGTTTCCTGCCTGGGCAAGCAAGGCACACACATCACCTCAATGTGGAAGGTACCATGCAACATTGCTTCAAGTGTGGCTGAAGCATGCAACTGTTCTGGAAATTAAACGTTTAAAAAATTGTTAAAAATAATTACTTTTCAATATTATGTTTTTTTTTTGTGTGTTTTATAATTATTATTAATTAACATTAATATATGTGTCAAAACGTCAAAATTAAACTTTAATCCAATAAACGATCGATTAAATATCATATTATAATATACATAGAAATAAATTTAATTATATATACTTACTTCTTCTAAGTATTTCTTCTGAATCATTAAAATCCATTGTGAAAGGATTTTCAGAATATTTTGATAATATATTATATCGAACTGTGAAGCAAAATATACGCAAACGTATAAAGAAGCAGTTTTCCAACTTTTCATGCATTCAGCTTGAATTGTAAACAATAATTAACGGTTTTTGAAGCACGGGCATTTTTAAATATTTTTCAAGCGCATATATGGCACGCATAATATATATATATATATATATTATTATTATTAGTCTTTAATTTAATTAAACACAAAAAGTGTACATACAAAATAATATTAGAAATATACAATATATATATATATATATATATATATATATATATATATATATATATATATATATATATATATATATATATATATATATATTATTATATAATTATCATGGAGGAAATAGACTATAATTTATCCATGATATCCATGGAGTGTTGTCCTCAATTTTTTTTTATTGCAGAAATGGATAGAGCGTGCAAAGTTATTATGCTACCCTGATTTTTTTCAGATTTTTTAGAGCCCGGGAAGTATTTTTAAAAAATTATTGAAAGTCCTTTTTGTGACGTCACGCGGCGACAAGTCCTATCTTTTTCTTAAGGAGCGGCGTCTCGTGACGTCACAAAAATAACTTCCAATCATTTTTTAAAAATAGTTCCCGGGCTCTAAAAAATCTGAAAAAAAAATCAGGGTAGCATATCTTTGCACCCTCTATCCATTTCTGCAATAAAAAAAATTGAGGTCAAAACTCCATTATAATTATGAAACGAAACTGATATGTGTTTAATTTTTTATTATATGTTCACTAAAATCACTTAATTAAATATTTTTAAAATCGAATTTTGCTGTACGCGGCACTCGATCCGCAAAAAATAAAAAGTTCGATCGATCGTTTAATTTTTTTTTTTTTACGAATTAATTTATATGCTATATATTATGTTATATTTTCTGCGGGGTTTCCTTATTTTGCAGCGTGAACTCCGTAGCAATTTTTGATCTTGCAAAAGCATCGATCTTCATACAATGTTAACTATATATTTATCCAAAAATGCTTGTATATTTCATAAAATTCTAGTTGCCGCATGCATGGTGCATATTTATAAATAGTAAAAAACTTTTTTTTTCCTTTAATTCTTCGCCATTTTTTAAACAAAAATAAATGATTAAATAATTTATTTAATTATGTTGATTATATGAGCTCCAATTTGAAAAAAAATAAATAAAGTATACCTATTAGTTAACATAACAAACGATCATTACAGCTATATATTATAGGCACAGAGGACTGCATGCTGATACGCGGTCTCTCTTGCTGATATAATAGTTCTAATTTACATTTCAGATGTACACTAGATTTCCCGGCAAAAATAAAATGCAGGTTTGACTGCCATCTTGTAGCAGTATTGCAAAGCTTCTTTGCACACATTGCATACAGAGAAGTATGGAGCTGACAAAAATAAATGATTTTAATTTAATTTCACTTGAAAGCCTCAGCTAGATAAATCTGATGTTCGAACCTTATGCAAGTCATGCATAGAGTTAATATATTGTGCCAGTGTCATCTTGCAGTTCTACTTTATTATTATTATTAAAGCCCATCCAATATTTAATAGTTATTTAATATAATATAATATAATATATATATATATATATAATATATATATATATGTATGTGTGTACTGTAATTATATTATGTAAGAAAAAAAAACTTTTTTAATAATATATAAATGCATGTCATTAATTCAAAAGTTAATTATAACAAAATTTACTATTCAGTAAAAAGACTTTCGTAAATTTGATTGATTTTTTATTTTTACAACTTTATATAATATAATATATAATTTAATTTTATACATTATATTATTATATAATACATGTATATATAAAAAGGACAAAACTACAAAATTTCAGCAAAAACTGAATTTACTAATTGTCTTGAAACGAGAAGAGTTTTTGATTTGCATGCAAAAACAAAATCTTATCTACATGTTCAGGGTTAATGCTTGCTCGACGCATGGTAAAAAGTGCCCTCTTGTTTGCTGCAAGTAGATGGGTTGGGATTGTACTTGCTGGTACACATGTAAAATTGCGAGCAAGCTGGGCAAGGTTGGGACACTTTGTTTTGGTAGCTGACCACCACTGAAGCGGACACACGTCAAATGAAGCAGCAGGCTCAGACTGGTACTGCGAGAACTCTAACTGTGCTTTTTCAGGTTTAGAAAGATTGCCTTTGGGAGAGCAGAGGTTACCTAAGAGAAGACCAATACCAGACAGTCGAGGTTTCCGATCTACAGATGGTAAATCAACAAACTGATTTCCTTGCATGGCTACTTCGAGAGAATTTTTTATGTTTTTCAGAACTAATTCACCATCTTCATCTTGATTGAAAGGAAGAGATTTGAAGCGAGGGTCAAGAAATGATGACATTTTCAGTAGCAAATCAGTTTCTTCATCAGCGTAACCATTGATTAAATCCTCTCTTAAAGTCAGTTTTAAAATTGTAGTTATATCATCATCAACGTCAACGTCTTTCAAATGAGAATTTATCATCTGGCACAAGAAAGGTCTAATCAGAGACATTGATGGTATCTTTTCTTCATTCAAAGTATCAATAATAACTGTGAAAGGTTCCAAAATGTTAACAATAATTTTAATTTTATCCCATTCTTCTAAAGAAAGACAGAGTGTATCATCATCCTGAGTTTGATAAATTTCATTAATGATTTTTTCTTTTTGTATTAATTTTTCAAGCAAGTAAAATGTGCTGGTCCAAATACCTGGGTAATCAATACTCAGATTTCCCCTATTATCCTCATCTGAAGTGTCAGAAAGTAGTGAAGTTGGTTGAAGGACCTGTTCAAGAGCACGACATTTAACTAAAAGATTTGGCACCATATCAATTTTAAAACATTTTTCAACTGCCATCTGTAAGGTTGAGGTAAGACAAGGAAGAACTTTGATTCCAGAAGCTCTTAATTCATTTAAAAGCTGTTCCGATTGAGAAGATGCCACCACAACAGCTGTTACTCTATCTTTGCCAATCCCCCAGCACTGAAGAGTCTGTAATATGACTGAAGACCACTGATCAACATCCACTGGCATCTGTAATGAACTCAACATTCTGGTTTCCATGCTATCTGTATCTTTCAACAAGTGTGCCGTTAAAGTCACAAACCTATGTCCACTACCAGATATCCATTCTTCCAAACTTACTCCAATAGGATGAGTACCAGATAACTCCTCGATAATGGCATCTCTAAGGGCTGTGTGACACTGCGGCAACAGCTGTTCTTCAACCTTTGCCTTGCTTGTATACACGATTCCTGGGCGTAGAGTTGTCAGGAGATGTTTGAAGCCTGTGCCTTCTACTACACATGGAGAAACAAGATCAGTTACAAGAAACTCTGTAATGGCACTCTCAATACAATCAGCATCTTCATCCATGTACATTGAGCTCTCAGCGGCACTGAGATTCGGCACAACAATCTCCACTAATCCTGGATTTGAATCCATCAGCATCTGTTCAGAAGTAGCTTGGCTTGATCTGCCTGCAGTTTTCTTAGATGTCTCTTCTTCTATCTGCAAAGCTCCACCCAAATCTGAAGCATATACATGATCTGGTTCAGATGAATCAACTTCAAACACAGCATGGAAAGTCTTTTTCTCTGCTAGACGACTTTTCTTTACAGGAGTAGGGGCATTAGCTTCTAGTTCCATCAGTTTAGCACGATGTTTGCTCTCTAAATGCATGCGAAGATTGCTGGTGTTGCGGTTGTAAGCAATAGCTGTTTGACAAAATAAGCAAACAATTTTCTGCCTGGTTAAGATCTCCCCTTTTTCATTTGCAGGGAAGCCAAATCCTTTCCAATACACACTTCTCATTTTGAGAGGCACAACAAGTTTTTGATACGTAAGACAAACACTCTCTGTTTTGGATTGAACAGTCCCAGAGACATTCCTCTTAGTCATTTTAGAGTCCTGTGGCAGGACTGAACTGTAGCTCAACCCTCCTGCCTCCATGTTCGCCCGCTGCGTAGTGGATGTTTCCTAATGCAAAAACGTAAAAGAATTATAAATATGAGAACACAGAATTTCACTCTTCTAATAAAATTGTAATATTTACCGCAGTTTCTTGAATTAATGCTGCGAGATCGAATTATTATCGCACAATCGCCTGACGCTCTCGCGGATACCATCAACTTTTCTTGTCGATATTGAGAAAACAAAGATTGTTCGTAACTTCAATAAGATGATTTTCTATTTAAAAGCAGAGCAGCGCAGAAGCAAATAAATAGACTCTGCGCATAACTAAAATACTAAATACGAGGTAATCGGAAAAAATTGCATTCATTACGTCATCGATCGTCATCGATTGTCTTCGCGCGAAATATAAATTTCTATGTGGCCTGACTATTTTCTGCTTCTTTGAATTATTGAACGAAATATAATTTGGTTGACTGATAAATAATTGTAAAGAATAAAATATTTTTGAAGATGAACACAATTAACCTTCCAATTAAAGCTAATCTTGCATGCTAAAGGGAGAAGCTTGTAAATTTTAAGCGCATGTGACGTCAGAATTCTTCTGTCAACGTCAGCTGATCGAATTTGACGCCATGGCTGCCGCCGTGGCCTGCATTAGCTTTAGGTGGCTAGAACTCCTTGAAAAAGAGTTTGATAAAGCATTTGTGGATCTAGATATAACTCTGGGTAAATAGAAAATTCAATTTTAATAAAATAATATTTGTACCAATTATATAGACTGCTTTAAATCGCTGCCTTGGAAGGCCAGTTTTGACTGACTAACAAACCACCTTATTTGCTTCTGGTACTTTTATTTTCCCCACCGGTTTGCTTAATTAATTAAAACATAAGCTACTGCAACTCAAAAGTCTTTAAAATATTATGTTATTATGCCCTCGAGGAGAAGTACAGTATAATTAATAGCCATATTTTATGCATAGCAGTATGTATGATATTGCATGTATGCATACTGTAAAGCATACAGCACATCACACCATTGCGTTTTAAAATTTAAAAACACTATGCTTTACTATGCATACTACAGCTTTGTATGGCATAAATCCTTTCGAATATATTGCAATGTATACATACTTTGTATTGAAATGTAATTAATAGCTTGACTGATTAGACATCAATTTCCAAAATCCTGTCATTCCACAGACAAATAGGCGCCCCCCCCCCCCCCATATGAGTTTTTTGTATCTGTTTCCTCCTCTTGCAGTACACCAAGTATTCCTTTGATTATGTGGTGACAGCACGCTACCACATATGGCAGTACTGGTTTATCTCCTTCACCATTATCACTCCCACGGCAGTCCAGCTAGACGTAAACACATTTTATCTAAGCGGACCTAAGATTCTCATATGGTGCGTTGTCTGTGATGCAATTCCTTACAAACTTCCATTATATTGTTGTTAGAGATCGGAAAGTACTGTAATATATATTATACATTAGCGGGAGTATAGAAATAATGTCATATACCTCTCTTCTTATAAATGAAAATTGAGTCCGATTCAACAATATGAATTGCATGCGTGAATACTCGTAATATGAGTGGTGCTCAAGATTACTATACATATTATGATTGAACGCTTCGGTTCACATTTTCGTCCAGTTCACGCAGGTAAAACTTGAACCAATCAGAGAGAATTGTCACTTCATGCCTATTTCATGGCAGTCGGTGATTGGTTGTGACATCACAGGTCCTAGCAAAGCGCCAAGATGGCGGAGCGTCAAACCTTATGTAGAGTAATCTTGGGTGGTGCTAATTTTTACTTACTGAGTTAGTACAATAACCATGAGAAATAAATGGATTAAAGATACTGAATTAATGCGTTTTTCTATAACTTAATTCTACTATGTTTTTTTTACAGCTGACATTGAATCAGATGACTCCGAAACATTGTACAGTGCACGGCAGAAAATGTCAACCTTAAGCTCCTGCTTTGCTCAGCTAACCCACAAAGCACAGACCATTTTCCAGAACAGTGCAAAACTTGAAGTGAGTAAATATTTAATTCTTTTTGCATAGAAAAATTATGCTTAGTTTCAACTCGATGCAGCTGATCCAATAAAAAAAAATGCTTATTTTGGATTAAGTGAACCTACAAACTAAGTTGTGAATGATTTTCAACTGAGAGGGCTAAGTGTGTTTTACTATAGCTTGAACTTCAGGAATTCTTCTCAATTTTGCATATTAGCATCTATAATTAGGGTAATTAGCGGTACATTATAAGAAATTTTTCAATCATACAATTTACAGTATTTTATTGTTTATTTTACTACAAAAAAATGGGGAAGTCTTAAAAAATATAATTATGTGAAAACGGGTGTTACAGTAATACAATATGTATTTAAATTTAATGAATATTCGTTGAAGCTGAGAAATCCTATTTGAAGTCTAAATTCTCCGTGTATCTTATTGTAGTTAAGTCCTCTGTAGAGTCCTCTTGATCTATGTCCTTCTCGAGTGTAAGAGTTGGCACTGGACTCCCATCTGTACTAATCATGGACTTCAGCAAATCTTTTAGACTCATATTGTCTCTCATAGACCTCCACAGACTGCCCATACTTTCGTTATATTTAAAATTTGGGAACAAACTTTCCTCTGGAACTGTTATTTCATCTTCCAGCTCCATTTCTTCTTGCTCGTCATCATCTTCATGCGTCACCTCATTGGCATTATCATCTAAATCTGTTGTTTTGTTTGTGCTACTTTTTAAAGTACCGTTTGTTGATTCTTCAATGTCGTCAAAGGAATCAGATTCAGGAGTAAAAATTTGTTCTGGTGACTTTAGTAATAGAGGCTTCAAGTCCATAATGACAAGATTGGCAACGGACTCTGCAGAAGGTGTGTGAGCTAAGAGCTGTGTCAAACGGTCCTCCGTAAGTCCACCAAGATGTTCTATAGCCATTGCTATGCTTTTACTGTCCTGGTTGCCTTGTTCAGTAGCTTGCATTACTGTGTTACGCATCAGAGCAAGACTTCGTAATGTTTGTGCACCCTGACTTTGCATTGCTTCACGTAAATACTGAAGTTCTCCATTTAATCCAGAACTTCTGTAAAAGAAATAGAAATACAGAATTTGAAAAAAAAAAAGTTAATGAAATAACACAGAGCCTAATAAATTTGATTCTTTTGTAGATACTGTACTAATAGTTAATTTATTTATGATTTACTTCAAGGCATGTAAGCGTCTACCCAAAAACCAATTTATCCATTTAAATAATGTATTTTATTTGTTTAAAATTATTAACATTCAAATAGGAATAAAATGGTAATTTTGAGCTATTCAATGCTGTAATACTATACAGTACAAAAACAGAGCTGTATTTAATTATTAATCAACGTACCCTAAAATATTGAAACAAATTGTATGTATCTTCCTTACCTGATCATATCACCATGATATTGTTTAAAATGAAAACCAAGCATTTAAGCTTCAGGAATTTACCTTGCCCCTACTTCCCATGTAACCCGCTTCATTTAGGTGTCGAACAAGTTGCCTAACCTCAAGGCACGATTTTCTAGCAAAGCTTTTACATTTTTATCCGAGCTTAAAATACATACTCTAATAGTAATTTACTTTAGTTAAGAAAAAAGAAAAATCAGCTTCAACACCAATCAATCAATCAAATCAAAGAATAAAAATATATTTTTGAAACAACAGTGGAAAAATCATTGTACAGTATATCATTGAGCTTGCAGATATTGTGAATACTGTTTCAAGCAAGATTCATAGTTCAACAATTCAAAAGAGGGTTTAGATAACCCCCACCCTCATATCCTAAATAGACCCCGTGGCGAAAGCTTAAAAATGAACAAAGGTGAATACTTTTCTTACACATTCGGAAACATTATTCATTTTCCCTGAGCGTCAATATTTTCATAAGATTCCTAGTTAATTTCCAATATTTCATTACAAATTTGTAGGCTACGACAGTTACGTCAATTCAAGCCGGCGTGGGTTTGCAGCAGCCAGGGAGGCCAGTAAGACGTAAGACAATCACGGAAGTGTCTGAACGCTGCCGAGAGAGCTCGGAGAGAGAGATGTAGAGCATTTCTCTTTCTTGACTCTTTCTCACCTGAAAAGTGTATTTGCCTTGAGAATTTATATCTTACCTGTTTGTAATGGCGTCCAGCATGTGCTCAAGAACAAGGGAAAGATGGGCCTCAAGTTGGGGCTCTCCTAGCTGGATGCGATGGCAGCTCTCAAGGAACATGTTCTGGGCCAACCTCATCATTTCAAAGTTGGAGTTAAACTGGCGTCCCAAGTCAGTCATTTTTTTTTGCAGCCTCGCATCCAACTCCTCTAAGTCCGCACCTCTGCAACTATCTATATCCACTTCAAAAACTATTCCAACTAAGTTACTATCGAAAGTAGTTAAAAGCAAAAAGTTCAAAATCAATTAAATTTTTTTAATCATTGATTCAAAAAAACAATCTAAATATTCTATTATTGGAAGTAGCAAAAATAAGGTCATTTTGCTGTAAGCAAAAATAAGGTCATTTTGCTGTAGTAAAATATCAAACTGTTAATTCTATAATGAAGTATAACCTGTATGGGCTACCTGCTGGCATAGCTGGTGGCTGTTCATATCGTGATCGTCCCAGACTGCGTAATGCCTCCTGAACTTGTCGCTGGGTAGCGTTGCTCACTGCAACATTTTGCTTCACCATCTCTTCTATTCCCTGCGAGCGGCGCCATAGCTCACTACACATTCCCGTCACCTAGTGCAAACCGTTTCATTAAAAATCACCAAAATCTCTGTTATTTTTTAAAAAATAATATTAAACATCTCCGACATTGTTACAAATTCAAGCATCAGGACTTGTGCAATTTAATTTATGAACATAAATAATGTTTTATGCAAATGAATTAAAAAAATAGTGATAATAAATAAAAATATTTTAAAAGAATTTAATCTGTCTACTAAGGTTTGCACCTATAGGGTTTTAGAAAAACCATTTCGAATAATTTAAAATTTTGTAACTTTTAGGCAAGAAAAGGGTTTGTCGGAGAATTCAAAAGCCTCCAACATCTTGTGTGATATAGCGCCTTCCTGCTAGAACTTGAAATGCTGGAGATGTGGGTTCGAGTAAACCTTGGCGAAGACTTAAAAATTCTCTGACAAACGTCTTTCTTGCCCAGCAGGTAAACAAAAAATGTTTAAAATTATTCAAAATTTTATCTTTTAGCGTGTTTAAAGAATCTAATTGAGGTATCACTTGCAACTTACTTTGATTCCTACATTCTTAGCCTCAATATCAATAGACTCAAGCATCTTGTCTCTCCCAGTTTTGAGTACATCTCTAAGTGCACGAGAAAGGTTCTGTGCATGCTCGCTGACGTCCCAACGAGGGCCATTTGCATCACTCTGAGCACCGGTATTGTGACTTCCACGGACATGTTCTGAAAGGCGTTCCACCTGGGCTCGTAGCCTGCTTTCAGTTGCCCCTAATGTCATCTGTGAAAACATTGCATAAAATCATCTTTTCCAAGCACAAACTATTAAGAGAGATATTCATAAACTGTAATGTCAACATTTAGACTACTTACAAAAATAACAGAACTAAAACTAACTATATTTTATGCTTTGGTGCATAAACTCTCTTAAATTTAATCCAGATTAATTTTGATTTGTGCGTATTTGTAGTATCATTCAGATAAAATTGAATATGCTCTAAATCCTTTCATTATTACACAATTATTGATTTTTTTTTTTAATTATTGTATGAAATTATGGAAAATATATTATATTACTGAACATGTTATAAAGATAATTAACCTGAAGCTGGTGGCAGCATGAGTGACTAGGCGGATGCTCCACGTTTGATACTCTCTGTAAAAATAAATAACGTTTTAGTATCATGCACAGAAACTTATAAACATTGCAATAATATTTTATTAAGAATTATGTGCCAATTAGTATGTTAGTTGATACCATTTTGCTCTTAAAGAAAAGCTATGATAAAAAATGCCATGTGAAAGAATTATTGCAATTTATGAAAATAGTAAATATAAAAAAAATAATATACTCATCTCATTGTCAACTGTAGCAAAAAAAAAAAAAAAAAAAAAAAATGCCAGCTGTGCCCTTATTATCCTTTCTCCTTGACCTTTTACGACTTTAAATGTTCTAAAATGCAGCTGCTTTTTTTTTTTGTTTATGCCATATATATATAAATTGTTTCTTTTTGCAAGACGATTTATTTTAAAGTGCAATGAATTTAAAAAATAATTTATGGTTGTTCATAAATCGTAAGGAAATTTGTGTCATGGATGTCTGTTACATTTTTTTAAATACAAGTATTTGTAGCAGCTTATTAATAATGTAATGAAAGTGACGATTACAATAATATTATACGGGTAATTCAACGATATTCATAATTCTTCACATTTATTTGTTCTTCATTACTGCATGCTATAGTAAAAAATAAATAAATACGATACCGGTATATACTTTTCAAATTTTCAAATACCTATAGTTGGTGCAGGGCAGTCTAGGAGACTGCCCTGGTTGGTAGAAGTTTAAATTCACATCTAACTTTAAAATGAGATATTAGAATGTGAAAATTTTAGTGTCTTAATCGAAACAAGGGGTAAAAATGTGGTACTGTGAATTTTTTCAGATTTTTCTGAGACCGGGAACTTTTTTTAAAAAATTATTGAAAGTCTATGTTAATGACGTCACGGGCGGCACTCCTTAAGAAAAAGGATAGGGCAGTGCCGCCCGTGACGTCATAAAATAGACTTTCAATAATTTTTTAAAAATATTTTTATCTATTCTTTCGATTAAGCCACTAAAATTTTCACATTCTAATATCTCATTGATTTGTGATATACAGTTTTAATGATAATTAAAATAGCCATGCACCTGTGTAAGTCGCATCGCTGCTAGTTGTGACTTGTGAAGGTACCTGTAGTTCGTGTGGCAGTACCTCGAGTCTGGCGAGGAATTTTTTGGCCTCTACGTCGAAGTGCGCCTCCAGGTACCCGAGTTTGTAGTTGAGTCGCTCGGCCGCGGCATCCAGCTTGCGTCCCAGCTGTTCGGCTGCCAGCTCGTCCTTCATCTGCCGCCCGCCTAGGGTCTGCACACCAACACGTCAGACAGAATCGTGTAGCTCTGGGCCATATGGATTAAAGTCGGTTCTAATATTTTTTTAATATTATTTTTCTGAGAGAAATATTCGGGTTTTGTTATAATTTTATTAAGTTTCTCCCTCTTAAACTGTTTACATCAAAATTTTGATCTCATAATCAGTATATTGCATACCTCTGACAGCTTGTCGAAGCGAAGTTCAATTAGCGTGTCAAGGCGTGCCAGCCGCGTCTCGACAGCCTCCAGACGTCGTGCTAGGGCCTCAACCCCTCCTTCGCCCCATATCCCAGCGCCACTCCGAGTGAAGCCCCTGCCGACCTGTCCGGTGTTGATCACCTCGCTCAGCCCCCGCAGCCGCTCCTCGATAGATGCCAGCAGTTGCGGCACCGCCTACCAATTACAAAAGTAACAATTGTCATTCTCCATGTATTGCTGTATATAAACAGCATTCTTAAAGTAGAAATAACGCCGATCAGCTGTTCAACGTACTCTCCTTTGATTAACATGTAAACCTTAGCAAATTCACAAAAATTCTGAATTTTTTTGAGAGGCAGATATTAGTGATGCCTTAAAGCCATAGACAAAATTTCAAAACGATATAACGATCCGATTTTTTTTATATTAATTTTTTAAATTTTCAGCATATTAAGGCTTTTCCATGGAGAGACAAAATAAAAAATTAATTAAGAAAAATCGACTCGTTAAATTGTTTTGAAGTTTTTTCTTTGGCTTTAAGGCACTATAATATCTGCCTCTAAAAAAAAAAAAAAAAAAAAAAAAAAAAAATATGAATTTGCTAAGGTTGGTTTACATTTTACATGCTAATCAAAGGAGAGTACGTCGAACAGCTGATCGGCGTTATATCTACCTTAAACTCTGATGCATATAATATTATTATAACACAGTATAGTAATATTATAATTATGCAGTGATGCAGGTATAGAATAGAAAAGAAAATATCTTTATTGTGGCGAGGTTTAGGCAAGCCCATTCTTGCACCTACTAACCACCAAAAATTACAGTTTGGGATTTGCTGAAAGAGATAATTAGACATGCATTGCATTAAATTTAATGTTTAAAAGCACAAGTTATTTAATAAAGTTTCATCCTAGCGCCACTGCATCGTAATCACGTATTATCACGTATTAATAGGTTTAATAGTTCCAAAAATTAACGGTATTATTTGGAACATGTGCTGATTGATTTGTATTTTGGGGCAATTGACACATTTTGGTCATGTATATGCCCCTTGATTTGAAATTCAACATTATAAGGTGTTATAATTATGTTGCTAGTATAGTAAGCATCATTAATTTATTTATTTGTGCAGAAATGCACAGCATAGATAAACAATTTTTTACTTTAATTTTAACTTTTTATTCGATAATAAATTTCATGCAATTTTTCCCTGCAATCATACTGTTAAATACAAATACAAAAAGAGAGGAAAAAAAATCTGTTTTACAAATTAAAATATTAATAATAATACTATACTTACTCTCATTGCATTATGAGATTTATAAGCTTTTATGAGATTTAATAACTACAATTCATTTTATAATATTAATGTTATTGTTTTAAATTACTTTTTTTTTAATGAACACGTGCGTACAGAGCTAGAAAACATTATTTGGAGGGAGAGCACATCTGTCCAAATAGAAGGGGAACTGAATCGCATCGTGTTTGCATTGCAGTGTTGCGTTTCTAAACAAATCTCTGTGGAGAGACGTTGCGTTATAATAGGAAAAAAATCCCATTTTGACCAAAACCTTATCCATGGTATATTATTCGTTTAACGATCTGACATCTGACCTTTCCCTCTATGAGGTCTTGGTTTTGTTACGACATCTGTTATTCGTAACAATGTCCATCTAATGAACCGCGCATTTCAATATTATCGCGGCTCATCAAAGCCCGCGGCAAAAGCAAGGCTTTCACGAAAATATTTTTTGCCCTCGTCACTCGTCATTATAGTGATAATCTCTCGCGCGGACTTCGATCTTGCCAGAGCTTTTGCTTGACAAACACATGTCAAATGTGTCAGTACAGAAGTTTAGGACACCCGCCCTCAATTATATTAGATTGAAGAACACCAGGGGTGAAGAAAAAGATTATATCAAATTAATTTTATTACGCAATGCTTAAAATATTTATCATAAATAATTCATTATGTTGCTTTGTTTTAATCTGCATGACAGTGTGCAATTAATTTAATGGTATTCAAACAATAGATTTTTACGTGCAACTTATGGTCATTGTCTGCATTAAACATTATGTTATGCTCAGAAAGTTACCGGACGAGTAATTTTAGTATTTGATGTATGATGTTTTGTTTGCATGGCTTGTCGTATTTCAGACTCCTCCCTACCGGCCTTAGCTTTTAGACTATAAGCTTTTTGAAGACTGAGCAACATTGCATACTAAATACAGTATTAAACACATTAGCATGTTTACTGAGGCACATGGCAAGCCGTCAGTAGAATAATGAATAAAATCAACCCAGCAACTGTCAAAGCTTGTCACGAAACAGGTGCAAATCCAGATTAAAAATAAAGATAAGGGGGAGGGGGGAGGAAAACGGCCCCGCAAGACCAAAGCAAATAAATTCCGAAAAAAATGTTCATATTATTATACTGTATATATAACACCAGCAGAATGTCGGCTAGGAAGTAATAATTCGAATCCATGTAAACGAGTAAGGAACGTAATAGGTGTATTTTTCTACCCTCAGGAAAAGCATGTACAAAAGTCATGTTTTATATCTTATGGAATCAGACCCAACCCCCTTTTTAATTCTTTGTTTCGCAAAATCACAATGGTTCTTTTATCTTAATTATAATAAAGTTATTTAAAAAAATTATTGATGGTTTTACAGTTCTTGTGTAAATTAATGAATACGATGGTATGGTATATAATTTACTTATACTGTGCATGTTGTTGAAAAACGATGGCAAAAGGATGAATATCTGTATATTATATAGTGTGTGTTGAGAAATGTATGCTAATTTTACTTCAAATTTGTCTTACATCATTATATATGTGTAAAAAAAGGTGTGTCTTCTATGTTTTTAGAATAAAAACGCTGATAGTTCGTTCTGGAACAATTTTGGACGATATAAGTAAACGACTGGGCATTGTGGTGTTGGAGATAACTACCATATACTAAATTATTTATAAATTTTAATCTCCAATTTAAAATTTGACAGCAGTATCTTCCCGTTTTAGTTTACAGTGCGGGGTTAAAAATATATTTAAAATATAAACTTATTCTGACAACAACTATATGAAAATAAAATTATGCTGTCAATTGTCACGTATAATCCTATAGTCGATAGTCTCAAGACTTTCTTGGCAATTTAAAATTACAATTTTTTTGCCCCTTTACTTAAATTAAAAAGCATGTATTTTAAGACACTGGCAGAAATTTTGAAACCATATGACACACACATAATATAAACAAACTTAAATATTTAAATACTTCATATTTAGAATAATCGGAATGAATTAAACCTAATTAAAATTAATTAACTGGAACTTGAGTATAAATATGCATCAATTATTAAAAAATAAATTACTATATAAAATTTAATATAACAGAATGCACCACAGGGCGGCACTGGGCCTATTCGGGTTGCTTGCACTGTAATTCTAATCACTGAAGAAACACTCTGGTTTGCGTTGAATGATAAGGACTTGCCTGCATCGTGATTGGGGCTGCGGGGGCGGGTGTAGCGGTCCCCGGCCACGCCAGGCTCGTGAGTATCAGTAGCAGCTCGGTCAGCATGGTCCGAGAGAGCAGCGAGTCGTGCACGCACTGCGAGGAGACTGACGCGCGGCTCTGGCAGCAGACCGGCAGTACCGTCGTCAGCACGCGCAGTGAGCGCTCCTGCCAGCAATGCCTTTTCATATGCATAGTACATGTACTGCATTTATGCATAAAAAATAAAGAGGCACCGCGGCGAAGGTTCTGTTTTTTTTTAAGTGATATTTGCAGAGCATATCACATCAGATTTTTTTTTTTTTTTTTAAGAAGTGTTACTATTGATAGTTGCATGCGGAATGAATAAAATGTGAATATTATGAAGGTATATACTTTTATAGCAGTATTGCACTCTATTTTATTTCTTAACTTTCGACTTTTAACGTGTATTGTGTTGCATGAGCAATTATTGCACTGAAAATATTACTCTCATATACCAGGCATTGTTTTCTCACGCTCATAGGCAAGGTAATAAAGCGGTATGTTAGATCGGAGCGTTCACTTGCTTGCTGCCAGCCGCCTTGGCAGCCGCGCACCTGTGCGTGCCGCCCCCTCCTCCCCGAACCGCGGACCTCGCGAGTCTATCGAGTGAGCTGAGCGCGCGGATGGGCAACAGCATTCTCATGCATGGCAGGCAGCAATACAAGCCCGGCCTTGGAGCTGCTCTGAGCCACATCTCACATATCCGATCTCGCAACCCGTCTGCCGCTCATCTCGTCATCTCTACTTTAATTAAAATTAATTAATTGAATTTCAAGCAATAGTAAGGAAATGGAAAATTTAACGAGTAGTAGGGCCGCACAGATGGGGTCCTGAGAATGCATTAGCATATTTATTAGACAGTTAATGAAGTCTAAATTTAAAATACAAATAATCCTGATGAAATTGTGATCCGCTATGTTTTGTTTAAATTGTTTAAAATAAAATTCCTCGCAACTATTACCTTTTTTTAACTATCACCCTTGGTATAATATAATTATGCAAAACTTATTATTAAAATATTCAATAACACTCGAGTCGTATAAAAGGCGGTGACGATTCGATGTGGGCGGGGGGACCCGGAGCAGCCGAGCGGGAATAACTGCTTGCAGCTTGATTCCCATGCATAATATATCCGACACAGCCGCAAGAACTTATGCGAGTCACCCGTAAAAAAAAATCCCAACACGCATAGTTTTTATCTGTTGCGCGCACGCCTCTTTACTCCCGCTGTGATAACCGATTTACTGCGTCTCTCCTTCATCCTAAACGCAAGCAGTGTGTCGTAAAGTACTTCTAAAAGCTCATTGCATCCGGTATATGTTTATAAATACACCATCACGTGTTTGGTGTAAATTAAAAATTCATATACTTTATTTACATTGTAGTACCAGATTTTGACTAATTTTTTGCAACATCTCATATTATTATAGTGCAGGGGTGTCAAACTCGTTTTTAGTAGCGGGCCACATAAGAAAAATACGTACTGACCTCGGGCCGCATGCAATGCCGTGGGCACGACCGACTCCCGCGGGAAAGGGGGGGGGGGTGCAATTTCGCACGCTTTTTTCCACACAAATATATATTTTTAATAATTAATTCGTAAGCAATGCTAGCAGGTAGTGGCATATCCAGGATTTGCTCAAGAGAGTAGTTTCTCAATATCGAGAACACATCATTGGGGGGATTATGCCCCCCAATAGCTCGCCGCAGGTGCAAATTTTTTTAAGGTCACGTGTCAGTTTTGGGAATAAAATTATGGAAAATTACTAATATAGAAAAGTGAATTATCTCATAAAAACTTTAATTTTATTCGCCCACACTTTGTCATTTATTTGGGAATTTATTTATTAATGCAGTTCAAGTCATTAGAATATTGTCAAACACCTTTTATGACTCTCTTATTTTGTATCTTTGTTCATTCATTTTCATAGTTCATACAAATTATTGTACCAAGTATCATAGTCAAGCTGAAGTCAAATAATTGCAGAAAAACAGCATTAACAATTTGTCTCAAAGAAAATTGATATTAAATGTAAAACTGAATTGCTGTTGTATATTAAAATTATATATATTGAGATCAGATGTGCAATATTTTGATAAGATAATATTATTAAAGTAATCTTTATACTTAAATAATTGAACATTTATTTATTATTATTATTATTTTTCATTTTTTTTTTTTTTTAAAGAATATTATGTCTTCTACCGACGCTAATCGCGGGCCATTGAAAACGGCCTCGCGGGCCGCATGCGGCCCGCGGGCCGCGAGTTTGACACCCCTGTTATAGTGTGCATGGCGTTTTAATTTCCCTATAACGAATTAGAAATTTCAGTGAATATCGCAATTATGCACATGTACTATTTCTTTAAATGAATTTCCATATAAACCGTTTGCTTATTTGGATATTATTCGAAAACTGCATTTATGGTCTTTGAACTTCTATGTATTTAATTCAGTGCAATGCAAAAGTATTTCATGGCAGAGATGCAGTTTTTCCCCCTATTATCTTGTCCCTTTCTTTATCTTCGAGCGTTATTACATTATTACTTTCTTTTTTCCTCTGTTCAATTATAATTAATAGTTTTCATCACTTATTAAATAGAGAATAGTCAGAAATTATTATGTTGTTGTTATGGAGCAAATTCCCTATTATATAATATACTATAATATATTATGTGAAAATGCGCAATAATTTTATTTTCGTCGCTGAGCCGAGTATTCACGTCGTGTTTTTGTGTAGGCCGAGCTGGTTCACCTGCGTACTGAGGTGGCCGAAGCTCGTGCTCGTCGTGCTGCACTTGAGCTCGAGCTGCATCGCGCCTTGCTGGAGTTGCACGCCGAGCAACTGCACCGACACGGCGAAGCCCCCGACACTGGCTTGGAGGAGGCGGCGGCTACAGAAGAGGCGTTACGTCGTGTCGAGCTGGAGCTGCGGTCGGCGACCGAGCAGCGAGGAACCGCGGCACAACCCATCGTTTCAGAGGCCGAGGAGGCGCGTCAATTGTTGCTGGCCGAGAACGCAGCATTGCGCAACTCTCTTCTCGCTTTGCACTCTGAGGTGTATGGCGCGAGACTCGCAGCAAAGTATCTCGACAAGGAGCTCGCTGGCAGGTGAGCTTTAGGCCGTTCATAAATTATATAAATATATTATATAAATTATTAATGTCGAAAAACAATGCCCAAAATTTGCATAATTTCTTAATTTTTGACGTGTGAAATATTTTGTAAATTTTTTGAAGACATTCCCGTATTGTTATGATATTCGTTTTAAAATTGTATACATAAATTAATTAATTATCACTTGTAGACCAAAAAAATAAATAAATAATGTACGTGTCTTAATATATTATTATAACGAATAAAATACAATACTGTACATAATTCTTGATCATTCCTTTATTATGTTATATTCTGTAATTTAAAGATGTTAAAGATGACTTCTCCTCCAACTTTAATTCGTATATACATTATAATTTATAATAGCTAACTGTCATTGCCCAATTGCTATGTACGTCTGTCAGACTGTCACTTTCCGGTACACAGGATACAACAGCTGCAGTTACTGGGCCGCGAAATGAGAGGTGACGTTCGTGACAAGCTTTGGCGACAGCTCGAGGCCGAGATCCTACTGCATCGGCACAAGACTGTGATCCGCGCGTGTCGCCGTGGTCGAACCGGGCCACCCCCGCCCCCTGCCCCACCTCCGGAACACGCATCCTCCACCTCCCAGCATGCACAACAGGGGGTTGGCGACACCAGGCTTGTGGCAGTAGCCAGAGATCCAGATGAGGGACTTGGGATATCCATTACGGTGAGTGTACAATGTAAATGTGTATAGCAAATGGGAAGTAATTTGTATGTTTTATCATGAGTCAAAGGTTGTCATACTTGCCATCAATGAAATTATTGCGAGACTCTGTCTATTTTTTAGTGGAAAAAGGGGGAGGGAGCGAAAAAATTGATAACTTTACTTTTTTGTCATGCTCTCACAGAATTTTTTGTTTGTTTTGCTTAAAAAAAATTATTTAATACTTAATTATTATTTTGCAGATTTACATTAAATCCAACTTTCAATATTTTCAGTTAGGTTCCCGAACAATTTCCTTGATCACAATGGCATCAATACATTTTCCGAACAAAATATTGACACTGTCAAGAATAATTTACCAAAAGGAAGATTGTTCAATATAAGAAAAATTTCTTATTTCTCAATAATAGGCATGCAGTATAATATTAATGTTTAAAACTTTTGGGGGTTAATTAAGTGGATTAACTATCAGTGTACAATAATTACATATGTATTTATCTATTCACACTGGTGTAGCTAGAATAAAAAAAGCCCTTAAAATTATTTAACATTGTATTGTAAAAACACAAGTTATCGAAAGATGCTAAATTATGCATTTAATTTTCATTGTAAAGGTTGTCTCTTTTAACTAGTTATCTGTATGTGTCTTTGTAACTTAATTTCTGTTCCCTCGTCAGGGAGGTCGTGAGCATGGAGTGCCTATCCTGATCTCCGAGCTAGAGCCTGACGGACCTGCAGCTCGCTCTGGCTCCCTCTATGTCGGAGATGCCATCCTCAGCGTAAATGGAATCAGCTTACGAGAGGTGGGTCTTTTTTTTTTTTTTTTTTTTTTCTAAATTTGAATTCCTGCATTTTTAGTTATATTAAGTTCATTTTATGTAATTATTTCTCTTTTGATTACATTTACGTTATAAAATAAAATACTCAAATTCAATCTTGTACTAATGTGTAAGATGTGTAAGACTGACTAAATGTTTGTTCCCCACAGGTCCGCCACCATGAGGCTGTGGAGATCCTGTCTGCTCAGGCCGGTAGTGTCAGTCTTGAGGTGCAGTACATCGCTTCCGAGGACAGTGATGACGACAACTCACTGGCAGACGATGTGTACGGCTTCAGGTTAGTCCTATTGTATAACTTCCATTTGAAATACAATATTGTGTTGGTCTGTGCTCAGATAAATTTGCCCCAGCTGAATAGTTTACAAACTATGATATTTACATACAAAGTAAACAATGTTGCAACTCTATTGTCTCCATTGACAATATTGACCTACGTAATCAAAAGACATGTATCTCCGAATGAAGTCTCTGAAAGTTCTTCTTCTCTTCCCCCCCCCCCTCTAACTTTGTATAAAATTTATTTTATTTTAATAAAAGTGTAGCAATCAACATTTAATGTTGTGGAAAATATGCAATTTTTTATGATTGAGAAACACACATTTAAAGTGTGTTACCGTACTTGTTGCAGGTACAGATTCTTTGACCATGAAGTGATGGAACCAAATGAGACAATCAACCTACACCCTCTCACCAATGGCTGTGGCAAGACTGCAAGAGTGCGGGGCAAGAACTGCATTGAGACACAGGCTCTCATCAACACTCCCACGGCTCCCCGCACCCCAGACCCTCTCCTAGCAGCTAGTGGCAGGTAAGGTGAAGACTTGTTAAAGACAGTGATGGTGAAGAATATTTTCTACTTGGAGAATTTAATGACTTCTTTTTATTTTTAAAGGTTAAAAATTTTGACAAAAAAAGTATATATGGTAGTCATAGTACATACTTTGCATGTAAAATAAGAATGGTTGAGAATTTATTGTAGTATGTAGTCATTTTGGTCATTGCTTTTCACACTTCATCAATAGTGCTGTATTTGGTTTCAGTGAAGCTGATGTGCAAGAGTTTTCTGAGGAAGGTTTTAATAGTCCTGCCCAGGACACTAGTCAAGAGCGTCCTCCCAGTCCTGCTCCGCCCTCCACCCTTCCCTCCCCGTATCCTAGTCTACCGTCACCACATCCGAGCCTGCCTTCTCCTCCTCCCTCCCTGGGACGTTCCAACTCTCGCCTGTCGTCAGGATCCTCCTCGTCACCATTGGCACTCAGCTCACCGGGCCGTGCAGTGGTGCATGTTACCAACGAGCCTCTGACACCCACTCACAGGTGAGAACATATCAGATGATTATCTGGACTTTTTTTTATGTTTTTGGCTATGTTATTATTATTATTATAATTTACCTTCATTGTTCCCTGTATTTATATATTTTTATATCTTTAATGGTTATTGAAATTAAAAACCTGTTGTTACCATCTCTCTAATATTGTGGGATTCTAAAAAAAAAATATATATACGGTATATGTAAAAATTTCAACACAACTCTCAGATAACATGGTTTGTAAAACTGGTTATTTTCTTCATGAATCCTGCTCATTATTACTACACATTATTTTGCTCAAATTTAATAATATAATAATCTGCAGTATATCAATGTATTTCATAAATACTTGACGAATAAAATAAAAAAATAAAACATTTTTTTTTTAACACGTCTGTTTGACTTGAATGAATTGACAACTAAAAATTGTTTTATATGTTTTATCAGGAGGATTACAAGGCACCCCAAGCACCTGGAGACTGCAACAGAAATAGAGGGAGATCCAGACTATGGTACTCCCGTCTGATGTCTTCTCCGAACTCTCTAACATTCACCATTATCATGATAATATGTAACGGAGTCATCTTTTGTGATCCAATTATTTACTTATATGCATCTGTACAAACGCATATACATAGCCTAGAATATTACTTATGTATCAGATATTTCCTGTAATTGTGCAAAAAGCAAATAATCCTTCACTTTAATAAAGTATTGCTAGAAGAGCATTTTGATGGTACTGTAATTATAAACTGAAGCATGCATTTTTTAATTTTAATTTTGCTGTAATAGGTTAGTAATTTTATGTTAAATAAAAAGTTGATATATTACAAAAAGCTTTAATATTATTGTGTTATTCTACAATATTTAAATTAAGTTTAACATCCAATACCTGTTTTTATAATGTATTTTATATATTTTTTTTATAATAAAACTTATTCACAAGAACTATTTTCAATTTTACATTAATTATATTGTTTTGGAATATAGCAAAAGGTAGTTTCTGAACTTCAAGAAACAGTAAGTATAACTATACTGTATTATAAGCTTTAAAAATTGCATACAATGCATAATATTATCATCTGTCACACAGAGTTAACTGGTCTAGTCTACAAAATTATTTAAACAAAAAGTTTAACATACTTCATAATTGTAAATTTTACGCACATACACCTTACAAAAAGATATTTACCTTCATCTTGAAATTAACATAAATATTTCAAACATAACAAAATAATCTATAAATAGCATGATGGAGGTTGTTGTGTCCTAAGAATCAACTCTGGATTATTCTGGCGAGTTCTGAAGCAAAATTAAGGGACACAAGCCAAGTTCAGTCCTCCCCAGCAGGGACAGCATCTTCTAACTTTCGCACCAGCTTCACACGGATCTCCGTCACACTGTCGCCCTTGAGCTGGTCCTGAACAAACCAACAGCCAACCTCCATCTGGACCTGCAAACAACAACAATTAAAATCCAGCTCGGATAAAAAATAAGCAAACATATTTATATAATGACAAGTTTTGAGTGCTGCAATATAATTTAATTAACTTACAAAAATTATTAGACTTGATCCAAGTTTCTTAGTCTCCTTGAATTAAGCTGGCACTAAGCGTGATTAGTGAAAAACCTGGTTATCTTCTTGGATAAATCTTTTATAAATTGTATTCAATATATTGTTTTACAGCAGAAATTGGGATGAAGGAATGAGAGAAACAAAAGTCAGCACCTGTTTTAAAATCTGCAATACCTGGGGGAGGAGGGGGGCGACAATATATATATATATATATAGACGCCTTATAGTACATATATATAGACGCCTTATAGTACTGTAGTCACATAGTTTAGTAGCCTGGTGGAAAGGTATCAAATATACTTTGGTGTGAAAATTAAATTTAGAGGTAAAGAAATTTTAATCATTTAATTACTGTAATTTTAAAGTTAAGAATTTTTCTATTCTACTTACATTATGTAGATTAAAAAAATGCATTTAATTTACTGTATTGAAATCATAACATGGTAGTAAAAGACTTCATTTAAATAATTCTGTAGACAAGGAGTTGGGTTACCTTCCTCTCTCCTTGGGACCCCCCCCCCCCCCCCCGCTAAATAAAATGCACACTCGGATTGAGTAATGCAGTCTAAAAATCCTCACCTCCTTAAAAATTCTATCAGTGTTCATGCACTACTGCTGGTTTTGATAAACCATGAGGATGCTCACCATCTCGCAGGAGCCACGGATCACACCAGTCAGCAAATTGGAATATTTCAGCCCAAGGTGCGTGTCAGGCAACTCTACGAAGTCTGTCAGAGGGTTGGCATCCAGCACCAATGAAAACTCATCCCCGCTAGGACTCCAATTACTCACTGAGGGAGACACTCCCAAGAACATGCGGAAACCCAGCTGTAACAACAAACATTAGCATTAGATTAACTAATATTTCAGTGATGAATGTAGATAAAATTATTAGGTACATACATAATATGCTCAGTATTTGAATTGAATGCAAACTTTATACAGTATTTACTGTGGGCATTTTATATTATATCCTGTACGTACATCAATTTTCTGGAAAAAAAAAAAATGTAGTTGATTTTGCAACTGCAGCGGTTAATACAAATAAAAAGTATTGTTTACAGTATCTCCTATGCAATGTTGTACCTGTACAGCCAGTTGATTGAATAAATGAATTGAATTGAATTGAATTCCAACAATAATTTTGCCCACAACGTAGATCGGTATGTTAAGAGTTCTGTACATAGTTTATTTTAAAGAAAATTGAAAAACCTATGTTACACAATGCAATTTTGCATACATTTTTTCTTTACAATTGGAGTTTAAGTTTTCTTAAAGTGTTAGGAAAAAAACTGAATGCAATAAGTAGAAAAACTTTATTGTGCAACTTCATTATATTTTAATTTGTAAATTACCTGAATTTTTTCTGCGGTATCTCTGAAGTCAAAACATCTGCCAGATCCTGAGCGAGAGAGAAAGTCTTCAATAAGACGAACTCCGATATTGTAGCCCATTCGCTCTAAATGTTTGTTAACATCTTCTACATTCTCAAAATCTTTTATAAGCTGTGACACCAGGCTGCCGTAGGTTAATGTAAACAGCTCAGAGTTCTAGAACAAACAAAAATGCAATACGTGTATACAATACTTGAATCACTTTGGTCCATTCATAAAAAGAAGAGGTGTCCGTTCATGAGACCATCAGAGACCTTCATGTCTTATGGCCAGAAAAGTAACCAGCATCAGTCAGCAGCACTTCGCGGGATCTGAGCATGGTGCTGCCAGTGTAGTTCATGAGCCAGCTCCACACGATACAGCCTGGCTCTAGTTGTGGCTTGCTGCAGGTGTACGGTAACTCCCGTCAGCTGTACAGCCAGCAAGAGCCATGCAGGCTTGAAGTTTAAGTACCATGTGGATGATGTGAAGCTGGCTCACGGACCATGCCGATGCACTACACTAGCGACACCACGCTCAGATCCCGCGAAGTTCTGTTGATTCTGGTCAATTTTCTGGGCATAAGACACGGACGTCTTTAATGGTGTCTGTGTCCGTCCTAACTGAGGTCTTTCACAGTTCCCTCAAATAAATTGTCACCTCAGCAAATTCTGGGACGCGTCCGTGGCAACCATCCTTTCCCTCCCTTATCCCTACCCCCTACCCAGTACCCCGCTGAGGCGCGGATCAAGAAAAAAAATTCAGAGCGGGGGGGGGGGGGGGGGGGGAGGGGGCTGCCTCTATAAAGCCAATGTTAAAGAAATGGAGTGGGGAAAATATATTGCCCATGTTAAATCCAAATTTTCGGAGCCCCCCCCCCCCCCCCCTGGATATGCGCCTGACCCCGCTCCGAACTCCAAGCTCCTAAGAGTACATACATAATATCCATGTAAAAAAGAGAGAAAAAAAAAGCACCATTGCCCTGTAGCTGTAACCGCCCCCATAACAGGTTGAAACTTACAACTTTCTTGGCATCAAGCCGGGTCCCTTGTCTTGCCATTTTCTAGTTACGGAAGCAGCTTGCACAATATTTTATGATGTACTTAATGAAGTAAACTGGTTAAATTATTAAAGCCCAGTTACAAATACAACAGGATAATGAGGATAATAATGATGATTGATGATCATTGATCCCTTTTCTTCTCCTCCTGAAAAAATTGTGAATTTCATGCGCAGCTTGTTTTTGTTTACATTTATGAGCGCGAAAATTTAAACTTTTTTTTAGATTTTTTTTCTTTTTTTACCAGATAGGATATAAAAAAATTCCAACACACTACCTTATATTAATTATTCATAATAATTTCCATTTTAATATGGTAATTTAATTTAATCCTCCTGAACAACAAGAATCTCAAATCACCTCTCCAAGATCAAGGAGAATACATATCCTCCTACAGTTAAACAAGCCTTAGATTACGCCTGAGATCACAGACTAGACGTCGCCAAGGCGTAGTAATCTTAATTTTTTAAAAATGTCCCACAACAAGGTTATTTTAAACTATGGAATTTTTTAAAAATATTACATGCTTCTATAATATGTATAACTATTAGAAAAAAGTATTAAAAAGTAAGTTTAATTTGATTTCAAAATCGCGTCGCCACCACTTCGACCACTTTGCACCTCTTCCAGACGAAAGCATGGGGCCGCGCCGGCCGTCTGGGCCGGCAGTGATGTGAAATTCGCGCGAAGATTGGTCCGCGAATATGCGCATGCGAATATGCGCGCAAATGCGCGCATATGCGCGAAAGATACTTTCAAGATGGCGGCCGCGCGCAATTAAAATCACGTGAGCACCTCGGCAGCCTGAAAGGCCGATTGCTTTAATTCCATGATTAATTAACTCTAATTTAATCCAAACACTAATTAAGCAAGGGATTATACCAAGAAAAATAAGAAAAGACTCTCTGTAGCATTTACTGTAGTTTTACCCAGTTTTAAATTGCTATTTTTGTGGCGGGAAAGTCAATTTTCAATATGCGCGCATATGCGGCCGCAGATTGTCCGCGAATATGCGCGAATATGCGAATATGCGCGCATATTCGCCGCGAATATGCGCGGACTAACATCACTGTGGGCCGCTGTTGTGACAAAACGTCGACATCAAAAATGCTAAAAACTTGAAAAAAAGTGGTGAAATTAAATAAAATAAGCACCCTTACGCATTTAAAAGTAACATTCTGGATTTATTATAGCTTTTGGAGGCGTATATAGACGTATATTCCGATCTGTCTTTTATTTTAAAACGAACGCTTTTTTTCAGCTCAGCTGATCGGTTTAGTTCGATTCTGTTCGATTTAATTAATCGATTTCGAGTTCCTGTGACGTCACAATAACAAAAATCATGGCAGCGTGCCTTTTCTGTTTTGGATTTAAAGTTCGCTAAATTAATGAACATTAAACCATGATGTCAGTACTAATAACAGGTTAAAAGTCTATTAGATACTTGGGATGGCCGCTAGGCAAGCGGATTGCCGCGCCCACGGCCGTGGCGTTCTCATAAACCGGCATCGAAGTAAAGATTTGTAAGCGACCTCGACTCATGGCAGTAGTCGTTGGCGACCGTAGTCTGGCAGTAGCAGCCGAGCATATCACCGGAGCGGAGGTGATTATTGATGAGTCAACTTCTGGGAGCACATTGAGTAGTATGGAGGCACTGCTAGGGCATGCCCCCATCACGGAGCAAACTGAGGAGATTGTTCTCTTTCTGGGAATGTGTGCAGTGAAAGATGCAAATAACTGCTATGTAGGGGTGGTGAAAAATAAGCTACGTAGTCTGCTCAAGACGGCCATGTCAAAGAGAGTGAGCAGTGCAACAAGCGTTAAAGTGATCGGTGCTTTCAATAACCATGACGAAAGCCCTAACTTACTGAGCAACCTCAACAATGTGATGTATCAGGTGTGTACTGAAATGAAGGTGAGATTTGCAAACCCGTATTATGCACTGAAAACTGAACGCTGGTACAATGGAAGATGGGTGCGCAAGGAGCAAGCAGGGAAGGTGGTGGGCGAGTATGTCAACAGTCAATTGGACTGTTGACTTGAGGGGAGCAAAAAGACAATAGCAAAAGAAAAGTGGCAAACGAGTGGGGAGGGAGCAATTAAGGTTAGTTTAACGCAAAAAGTGACAGTGGAAGAAGAAGCAAATGATATTAGGAGGAAGCAAGTAGTAGTAAACAAAATATTTAAGGGAAGCATCATCAACACACCGAAAAGAGGTCAGCGTAGTATTTCAACGGGAAGTGAGCAGCTGAGCAACATACCGGTACGAGGACTACAGAGCAACATACAGGATCAAGGACAACCGAGCAGACAGCAGCGTGGGAGGTACGTCAGCCAACAACGGAAAACTGGTGAGTGTAAAAACAAATTTTTGGAGGGGGGGAAGCTCATAATAATGGAAGTTAATGTAAGGGGGCTTTTGGGCAAAATAAGACAGCTAAAAACAAAAATAGATTGTCATGAACCGGATGTGCTGGTGTTAGTAGAAACAAAGCTAGATGACAGTATCAAGGATTCGGAGTTGGAACTGTCTGATTACAATATTTTTAGGAGAGATAGAAACAGGAACGGAGGCGGAATTTTAGTGGCAGTCAAAATACAATATAAGGCTTATATAGAATGGGCTGAAAGTGACTGTGAGCTTATGGGTATTGAATTTATTTTAGGGAAAGAAAAAGTTAAGTTAATGGCAGGATATAGGCCGGTGGATGTAAATGAGCAAAATGTAATTTTGGAGAGAGTGGTGACTAGACTAGACAATTGCAGCCCGCAGCAAACAACGCTACTTATCGGAGATTTTAATTTGCCGCATATAAACTGGAATGACAGGTGTGAGGTGTTGGGGACGGCAACACAGAAACTAGTAGCAAAAATAACAAATAGGGACATGACACAGGTCATTAATGAATATACGAGAGAGCATGTTAATGGTACTAGAAATATTCTTGATGTAGTTCTAGTTAGACCGATAGAAATCTGGCAAAATACTATGGTTGTGGACGGTATTAGTGATCACAAAATACCTGTCGTAGAGCTAATTTTTGGGAAGTCAAAGCAACCGGAGCAAAAAACGAGAAAGTGGCTTTACCAAAAAGCCGACACAGTAGCAATAGAGAGAGAACTAGAGGATGAGTTTAATTCTTGGTCAGAAAGTAAAGGAGATATAAATCTTTTGTGGGATTCGTATGTTAAAATATGTATGGAAGTACAAGAAAAATATGTACCAGCAAAATCAATTAATGTGAATAGTGACCCACCGTATTTTAATAAAGAGGTTAGAAGCTTAAAGAGGAAGTTGAGAAGAGACTATATTAAATATAAGAAAGGACTAGTTAGGAAAGGTAGAATGAAAGAGACGGAGATGGAACTCAATAATGCAAAGGATAGGGCGAGAAAAATTTTTATGAGCAAGATTTTTGATGAGAAAGATGTAGGTAGCAGCTGGGGAAGAATGTATAAACATATAAAAACTTTAAGAAAGGCAGGAAATGATATACCAGTGCTGAAAGATGCATTGGGAATATATGTTACGGAGTCGGAGAAAGCAAATGCGTGTTCAAAGCAATATGAGGCTGTGTTCCAGGCCAAAGTATTAGATACAGACAAGGGGAATGAGCAAAATAACGAGCAGGAGGAAGGTACAGCAAATAGTAGACATAAGATATTCAGGGTCAGATATAAAGATGTTAGAAGAGCAATAGTGTCATTGAAAAAAGGGAAGGCCCCGGGACCGGACGGAATTACAGCATCATTCCTAAAATTGTGTATTGATAAGCATTGTAAGTACCAAATGCTTATTTTTGAGACGGTAATGAAACAAGGTAAAATGCCAGATGGGTGGAGAGAGGCGTGGGTTATTCCAATTTATAAGGGAGGAGCAAAAAGTGAAGTTAAAAACTACAGACCAGTAAGCCTTACATCAGTAGTTTCAAAAGTAATGGAGAAGATAGTAGTTAAGTACATGAGACTTAAGCTAGAACGGAAGGGATATTTTTGCAAACAACAGCACGGATTTAGGGGGAATTATTCATGTGATACTCAGCTTCTGGGGCTAGTGCAGGACCTCGAGGAAGGCATTGATAAAGGAGAGGAAATACATGCAATATTTTTGGATTTCGAGAAAGCATTTGATAAGGTGCCACATAATATACTAGTGAATAAAATAAGAGAAGCGGTAGGTGAAGAAGGCTTGATAAATTTTATAGAAGATTTTTTAACTGATAGAGTACAGAGAGTCAAGCTAGGGCAAACGTTGTCTGAGGTAGTGAAGGTTACTTCCGGAGTCCCTCAGGGTAGTGTGCTAGGGCCGCTACTTTTTATTATTTTTATTAATGATATTGTACAGAATTTGGAGTCGGAGATGAGGCTTTTTGCTGATGACAGCGTAATCTATAGGACAGTAAGTAATAAGCAGGATGAGCAAATTCTAAAAAAGGATCTGGAGACAGTGGGTATATGGATAGAAGCTAATAAAATGAAGCTTAATGTGGGAAAATGTAGTGTGGTTAAGTTCAACAAAAGAAGGGAGCAAAGTCAGGTTAAATATTTTATGGAGGGGGAAGAAATCAAATCAGAGGACAAATACAAATATCTGGGAGTAATGCTTCAATGCAAACTTAATTGGGATGAACATATTAGGTATGTAACCGCAAAGAGCAGAAGGAATCTTGAGTTTGTAATGAGGAATCTTAAGGGGGCAGGCAGGACAGTAAGAGAAAAAGCATACAAGTCTCTGATTAGACCAATAATGGAATATGGATGTAATGCATGGGACCCGTATAGAGCAAAAGGGAAGAAAGAGATGGAAAAGATACAAAGACGAGCAGCAAGAAGGGTCTTAGAAAAGGGGAACTGGAGCTTTATCTGTGATAAAAACAAAATTTATAAGGGAAGAGAGAGTGTGACTAGAATGATAGAGCAACTGGGATGGGAGGATCTGGAGGAAAGGAGGAAGCAAAGTAGACTGACAGCAATGTATAAAATAACTAGGAACCAAAAGGGCTGGGAGGAGCTTAGCAATCGTACTGAGGAAGGGCGTTATAAAGGTAGGAGGGACCATGATTGGAAGCTGGAGTATAGGAGAAGCAAAAATGATGTGGGCAAGTATTCTTTTTTGAGAAGAACGGTGAGGGAGTGGAATTTGTTGGACTCTGGGCTTGTGGATGCTCGGAGTGTTGGTGAGTTCAGGGAGGGGCTGAGAGAGTCAGCCGCAAGCAAGCGAGCCACCGTGGTGGAATACCCACAATAGCCGCAAGCAGTGGTGTATGTATGTAATGTGTGTACACACTGCTATTTAATCTTTAATCTTTAATCAAACTAAACTAGGGATGTGATGTTTTTTTCTAATCGAGCGCCTATCGTTAAAAAATGAAGGTCGTAACGCAAAACGGTACTATTTTTTATTCAAAATGTCTTCCATGCGTAAACTAAGGTTTGTGATACTGTATCCTCCTTGTCCAAGATCATCGTTCATCAACAGCACCAAAAAAATAAAAACATTGAACAGCTGTATTTGCGGGAAGGTGCAGCAAAAACTAACAAGTAAGTTGCATGGTATTATATTTGTATTGATTTTCTTGTAAGGCCGTCATGTTTCATTATCATTCATCGGTATGATTTTGTATTTTGCAGCCTCCTCTTCCCCTTCATTGTTATTATTACCGCATCGCTGCGTGAGTGGAAAAGAAGGTGCTCTCTACAGCATCCCCTCGCTGTTGCTATGGCAACCATGCAGTGTCGTGTTGGTGATGGAGTCCTTGCAGCCGCATATCATTTTGCAGCGCCGCTTTATTGGACCAAGTGGCAGTGAGCCAACAAGAACGCTAGCTCTGTAACACACGGATCATTATATTATAATTAAGGTGGGTTACGTATTTTAAAAAATGATTATTATAGATTATATTTAGATTTTTTTATAAGCATATACAGCTAGTATGATATTAGTAAATTATTCTGCTTAGGTACATCGATTAAATTGCTGTTTATATGTTTATATATATATCATATGAAGTACTAGAAGTACCAATATCTTTGGAGCAGGCTCAGACTGGCCATAAAAGGCTAGGTCAGGGACCCCTGACATCATGACCTCTCCGCTTTTTAACACAGAGAGCATACAAAAAGTGGCCTCAGGCTCCTTTCCAGCTAGGTGGCCCCTGCTGCCTCTAAAGGTGCTTTCATATATTTGAAAATTGCTACGGAAACACGCCGTAGCTACACCGTAGCAAATGTTGTTGATTAAGCCGTAGAGATCGCGAAATAGCAAAATACAGATGAGTTTGATTTTGCTACGGCATTTTCACATGATTTTCCGCCGCAGCTGCCGCAGACGAATGAGAACATGTGAAAGGCTTACGGCATTGCTACGGAACTCCGTAGCGATTTTCGAATATGTGAAAGCACCTTAATGCCTGTATGACCCTGACTGGCCCCTAACTTCCCTGTCCGAGCCTTCTGCTGGGGAGACTGATTTGTACTATGTATGCATATATTATAATGGACAACATACATGAAAAAATTTTAATACAGAAATGAATATAGGGCACCAAATTATGCTACTCTGAATTTTTTCAGATTTTTTTGAGACCCGGAACTATTTTTAAATAATTACCGGGCACTTGACGCAGTGGTATACACCTCTGATTCGTAATCGGATCGTCGTGAGTTCGATCCCAGCCATGCACCGCCAAACTTTTCACAAGTAGCGGTTGCTAAAGAACACCCACTCGTGCATCCGGGAGGTGATTGATGGCATCCTCCATCAATTGCCGACCATCCTGACTAAGGTTTCCATGGATTCCTCAGTCACAACCAGGCGAATGCTGGGATGGATTGCTTAGGCCATGGCCGCCCCGGTTTGGAAGGGACCCACAAAAGCAGGGTCTACGAAAAGCCGGGAGGTTAAATTCAATTCAGTCACTTAAATGTGGCCAGTACCCTGTACTAGGGTTCAGTTAAAAAGCTAAAAAAAAAATAATAATAATAATAATAATAATTATTGAAAGTCGTGTGATTTCAGTTGGCACCTCTGAATTCTTAATAAAAAGGATAGAGACTGAATGCCTATTGACGCCTCCAGGGGGCGTGGCCGCACTTTCAATAATTATTTAAAAATAGTTCTGGGTTTCAAAAAATATGAAAAAATTCAGAGTAGCATAATTTGGTACCCTCTATTCATTTCTGCAATAAAAAATTTTCATGTATGTTGTCCATTATACTATGATATATGTACAGTATATCATATCCCATATAATATTGAGGAATATCTTATTTTATTTGAGTTTTAAAAGTGTTTTTATATTTAATAATTTCTATAGATGTTTCGACGAAGTCGACAAAGAGATGCCCTGCATTCAACTGATACAAGCAATGCAAATGGTAACAGTCAAGAATCATCTTCCATGACAATACCAAAGCCTGATAAGCAAGAAATTGAATTTAGCAAGATTTTTGGATTTAATTTGAAAGATCTCAGTAGCTGGCAAAATATTGTAAGACTCTTATATCGACCAACGGACCCTGCAAGTCTTGGAGTTGTGCGAGCACTGTTTGGTAAGTTGACTCTATGATAGAGTGCAGTACATGGATTATTATAATATATTTTTTAGGAATGGAATTGAAATATACTATGATTCCTGTGATATTTCAGGACTTTTAATGGTCTTGGATATTCCTGAAGAACGTGGACTGGCAAGAGCAGATATTAGGTGGGGGGACCCTCTAGAATGCCGCTTTCCGCTCTTTAATTTCTTGCAACCTCTACCCCTGCAATGGATGTGCATTGTCTACTTGGTTATGTGGCTTGGTAAGTTAAGCATGTGTCCCAAAGACTGCATGTAACTGTAGACATGATGAACATATTTAAATATAATTTATACTATAATGTAAAATAAAAATTCCTTACTCATTGCTTTCAGGGGCTGCAGGCATTATGCTTGGACTGTTCTTCCGTTTAAGCTGCTTGGCTTATGCTGTTACCTATTGGTATATTTTTCTACTTGACAAGTCATCCTGGAACAACCACTCATATTTATTTGGATTGCTCGCACTACTTTTGCTGCCGTCACAAGCCAATCAGTATTGGTGAGTATGAACTCTAGATTTTACATTTTTACAGCTCAACAATATACTAATCTGCATATTCAACATTGAATATTAATTGATTTTTTTTTTTTTTTTTTTTTTTTTTTGTTTCATTATATCATAAATTATAATTTTCTAGCACAATGCCCAGGGACCGCAGGTGTATCCCCGGGGCGTTCCAGGGATACCCCTCAAACGTCCCTCCGGAGTGCCCCAAGGTGTATCCCCTATTTCCATGCACAAAAGGGTACCCCTTGGGGACATTCCAGGGATACACCCTGAAGTCATTGCAGGGATACATAGGGTTATATAGCAAATATGCTTATAATTACCAATTAAAAAATGTTTTTATCAATTATAATGATGTTATCAAAGAGAAAGAATAGCAAAAAAAAATTAAAAAACTGGCATAGGTGAGACTCGAACTCGGGACCATCAGATTTGAAGTCTGGTGTCTTTACCACTAGGACACATGTCTTCATACTAAAATGTAGAAAACTTAACTTTATAAACTATAAATTATGAAATCGACTTGTATATTTTTGATACTTTAGGATATTTTACAATCTATGGTTTCTTTTATAAATTTTAATAATAACAATGAGAAACTTCCAATACGGCACATAAATAATGTTTATCTTCAAATTTTAACAATTTTTTTATTTTTAATTTTTTAGAAAAAAACTACGTCTCATGAATGACCCCCAGGTGCACTTACGGGACATTCTGTTTATTAAATAAAATTATTCAAAATTGTGATTAAAAATTCAATCAGCTACATACTTAAGCAAAGAAAATTGTTATTTTACAATTTTCGACAATACCCCCCGTGTGTCCCACAGAGACACCTGCGAGACATTCATCGAAGTTATCAAATTAATCAAAATCTTCTCGAGATGAAGCTAAACGTTTTAAAATACTATAATTTAACCAATTAAAACCAATATTAAAAAAACAGTAACGTCCTAGGAGTGCACCTGCGGGGCATACATGGGATACCCCTGGTGTATCCCTGCGAGACACTCAAAGGACGTTTGATCCAAAAGTTCAATATAATTGCGTTATTTTCTTCTGTGTCCCTTCTACACTATAAGTTAAGCAATTCCTAAAAATTTTAAATTTTAAAAAGCATTAAATTAATATAATAAAGACCACGGGACATTCGCGGGGCATTGCAAGGACGTTCCGCTGTGTCCCGGGGATACCCATGCGGTCCCTGGGTGATTATTGTTATTAATTATTAGATTTCTGTGGCCTCTAAATTTTGTTTCATACTGTACTGTACAAACATTTAATAATAAATTTATACATATACTGTATGTTATATATAATATAATAATTAATATACTATAAATAATATATTTCAAAAAATTAAATAAGTAATATTATTTTTTCATTTTTTTCGACCGCTCAATATTCTATGCTTCTCACAGTACTTCCTAGTGGATGTGTAAGGGTCTGTTTCTTTGTTGGACAATATACTGTAATGACAGAGCTCATGAAATTCAAATTACAGTAATTAATAAAATTTAAATAGGATGTTAAATAATTTTATTTAACCTAAAAGTGCTAAAAAAAATAAAAATAAATGAAATGTTACTGCTCAGCTCCCTGGATGCTCTACTCTGGCCTAGCAGTCATGGTAAATCTGTTCCGCTGTGGAACTATGCAATCCTACGCTACCAGCTGGCGGTGCTGTACTTCCTAGCAGGCCTCAAGAAGATAGATGTGGATTGGCTGAATGGCTACTCCATGACCCATCTGGCCAACCACTGGGTCTTCGAGCCTTTCAAGTATGACAGTTTGTGTGTGTTCTCAACATAGTCATGTTGCCAGCAGAAAATGCAGTACATAAATAAATTCTGTACAGTGTGGTATATATATATATATATATATATATATATATATATATATATATAGATTGCAACTTTTCAAAGCTTTTCTTAAGAAGCAGATAGTTGCATTTTATAAGTACTATCGTATACACTAATGGTCGTAAGTTGCAGCCACCTATCCGAGAATAATCTGAGGATTACCCGTGGATTATTTACTAATTAACATTAAATTTCTCAGATAATTCTCCGATTTTTCTAGGATAGGTTGGCTGCAACTTATGGCCATAACTTATTTCATGAAGGACAACTGGGGGAGGGGGGGATAATATCTTATGTATATATATATACTATTTGAAAAGCTGAAAATATGTTTTAAATTTTTGTAGTTATAGAACCTGAATTCTAGAGTGACAATATAATAATATAAATTTTAAAATTCACGCTATTTTCATAAATTCTAATTGTCTACTGAAACATTTATTTCTCTCGTGTCTGCAGATTGGTTCTCAGTACAGAGCAAGTTGATCTCTGGATCGTACATCGAGGAGGATTTTTTCTGGATCTTACAATTTCGTTCTGGCTATTCTTCGATCAAACACGAATTCCAGCAATGTTTTTTTGCGGAATGTTCCATTTGATGAACTCTCAGATTTTCACTATTGGTAAGTGCTCTATAATTTCCCTTAATTGAGTGTAAAAATTTGTATTACATCTAAATTTGAAACGGACCCTAACTTCCTCGCCTCGATGTTACTGAATGTTAATTGGGCCTAGAGTTGAAAATGGACAATTAGCATTACATTTTTTTATTAGCTCAATCAAAAAAAGAGGTTGAAAAATGCAATTGAATTTTATGCGATTTTTTTTAGTACTGCATCAAACCTGAAGTAGAGATCTAAATAAGTCAAGTAACCCAAAGGCTGTGCCTGTGAGGCCTTCTGTGACGTCATTTAACACTGTTCAGTCGAACAAACGATCAACTTTATAATGCTTCTAAACAACCACATTGCTATGGAAACAAGCAACAATTAATTAATTGTTTACTCGCTTGTAAGCGTTATATAGACAATAATTTGTTTGACCGTGCAGTTCAGTGACGTCACAGGTGCCGCCTCCAGGTTACTTGAATTCTTTAATTCTCTATTTTAGGTATGATGCAGTAATAAAAAAAAACGCAAAAAATACCGGGTGCATCTTTGGATCAAGCTAAAAAAATTAATGCTTATTAACTTTTACATACTGGGTTGAATATTCTTGATGTTAAATAACGTAAAAAATTGAACAAATTTGTATGACAGGCATGTTCCCGTATGTGTGCCTGGCGACCCAGCCACTATTTTGCTCTCCTGACTGGCCCCGCAGGCTGAAGAACTGTCTCTACCATGTTAATAAGACATCTGTGCAGCAAAGCAAACCTACAAAACAAGGTAAGAAGTAACATATGTGTTTTAAAATACATATTGTACACGCATCACATCCTTGAATTCTGAACAGAAAAGATTACAGCAACAACTATTTATACCTCGTCAAATCTTTGTGCTTGAATTTTGAATTAATTTTTATTGTCATTAATTATTATTATTAATTAATATTACATCATTTGCATGAAAATATGATTGTAGGAAGAAATGAAATTAATAAAAGATTTTGAATTTGAATATGATTAATTTTGCATAACAGTAATTTTTTTTTTCTTAAATCATTTGGCTTGTACAGAGACAAACATTGTAAAGTTTTCATCCTTACAAGATAATTTTGCCTAATTTTAGTCGAGTTTAGAATTTTAGAATGGAATATGTGCATAAAATTAAAAAAAAAAAAAAAAAAAATAGTAAATCAGATATGAATGACAATAAAACCCAATAACAGATAACCCCAAATGCTTAATGAACATCTTTAATTAAGAGTAAATTAAATTTGATCAGCAGATTTCACAGCTGCAAGGAGTAGTGATGCTAAAGCAGAGCCTCCCATCACGTGGTGCCAGTCCCTCGTGGTGGTTCTTCTTGCAACTCACGTTGGTGCTCAGGCGTTCCTGCCATACTCCCACTTCATCACTCAGGTGAGTCACAGGAGTGTGATGTCCGAACTTGAACTAATGCTTGATGTCTCAGGGCTACAACAACTGGACCAACGGACTGTATGGCTACTCGTGGGATATGATGGTGCATACTTGGGACACCGTTCTCGTGATGGCGCGTGTTGTGGATCAAACTACCGGGGAGGAACACTTTCTGGATCCTGAGGTAACTGCACCTGTGAGGTACTTTTGAGTTGTAATTTCTTTGTCAACATGTACTTTCTTTCTTATTTTTTGTTGTGAACATGATTTTAAAAAATTGTAAATACAACATATGGCACTTGTAGAAAAGTAGAAAACTAAATTTTAATTTATTTTTTATTTTTTGTAACGTTATTTTACCATTTATAACAAGAGCTAAAAAAATATCAGTTATTCAGCTTTATAAGTTTAACTGTACCAATCATTATCTGCAGGCCTGGGTCCAGACTGATCGCTGGTGCAAGCATACTGATATGGTGGTTCAGTGGGCTCACTGCCTGCAACACAACCTGCAACAAGAGCAGAGCATGGAGCACATTTCCGTGCATCTAGATGTGTGGAGCTCTCTTAATGGCCGCTTCCAGCAGCGCATGTACGACCCTCGTATTGACTTGCTGGACGCTGACTGGTCCCCGCTCAGACGGCCTTCCTGGGCGATGCCTCTCATGACAGAACTCTCGTCATGGCGCCAAACCATGTCCGAGATCGAGAAACATGTTTTCTCCTGGTCTAATCACAGTGACGTCCTCTTTGTAGCAGATTTCCCAGGTGCATAATTGATTCTGTCTCTAAATATATCTTTACTAACATGATTTGAATGAAGGAAAATTAATGGATAGTAAATAATCAATAGACATTAAAAATATTAATTAAAAATTAAAGACTGCAGTATTATAAATTAATGCAATCAAGGGCTGTTCTATTTTCTGAAATTTGTCAATTCCGACGCACTATTTTGAGAATGCTGCTTTCACTTGCTCCAATTTTTGCTACGTAAAGGGTTCTCTAATTTCTATGTTTGCTGTCTGCAGGCCTGGCGCTGGAAAACTACATTGCTGCCGGTATGAGCAATGTTTCGCTGACGGTGCTTTCTGGAGAGGTGGTGTTTGAGCAGCTGGGTCAAGCAGTGCATGAGAGTCTGGGCCAGGAGGTGGCACTGTGTACGGGACAGTCGGTTTCTGTGCACTCCGAGGCCTTCCATCACGTGCACACTGTGTCCGAGGAGCCTGCTTGCTACATGTACACATTCAACAACAAGACAGCAATGCAAAACAAGTAAGTGTAACCTTCCTTTAACATTCTTTTAGCCTTCCTTTAATGGTGCGGACTCTTCCTATTTTAAAAGTGCAAAATATAGAAACCCTTCCTTTTATGGTGCAACCTTCCTAAAAGCTTCCTTTGGTGGTGCAACCTTCCCAAAAGCTTCCTTTGGTGGTGCAACCTTCCTTTTATGGTGCAACCTTCCTAAACCCTTCCTTTTTAATGTCATTTAAACCCTTCCTTCAACCTTCCTTTTACACCCCCCTCCCCTCCCAAGAACTTAAAAATAAAATATAAAAATAATTAATTAATTATTATTAAATTAACTAATGAATATATTACATTATGGGTGTATCAGTTTTATTGCTAATTAGGCGTTTTATTATATGGGTATGTAAATTTCAATCAATATTAATTATTGTATTTTATATACAAATTATTAGGGGTGGAACTCTCTAATTTTATTAGTGCCCAAAAAAATACTTAAGGCCATGCTGTATTAAAATACTCTTAATTATAATGAATACCAGCTACAAGAGAGGAGGGGGATTAACCTGCACTCCCAGCCACCCACTGACCATAATGAAAACACAAAATATGCTCCCTTCCCCCCCCCCCCGAATTACCCCCCTTGCTTATATTAAATTAATTAACAATACAAATTTGCATGTAGGCCTAAATGTTCAATATTATGGGAAGGCAAAAGGAAGGTTCAAAGGAAGGGTTTTGGAAGCCAAAGGGAAGCTTTAAAAAGGAAGGTGAAAGGAATGTAAAAGGAAGGGTTTTGGAAGCCTTAAAATTTTTACCTGGGTAACAAGGCTACATAAGGAATCTTTTCAGAGGCGAGGAGTGTACTTTATACAGTAATTGAAAATATATCTATCTACCGGGCACTTGATGCAGTGGTATGCGCCTCTGACTTGTAATCAGATGGTTGTGAGTTCAATCCCAGGCACCGCCAAACTTTTCACAAGTGGCGGTTGCAAAAGAACACCAACTCGTGCATCCGAGAGGTGATTGATGGCATCCCCTATCAATTGCCGACTATCCTGACTGAGGTTTCCACGGTTTCCTGAGCCCACTTTCCTCAGTCACAACCAGACGAATGCTGGGATGGATTACACAGGCCATGGCCACCCCGGTTTGGAAGGGACTCACAAAAGTCGGGTCCACGAGGAGCCGGGAGGTTAAATTCAGTCACTTAATTGTGGCCAGTACTTATGCTACTCACCAAGTACTGATATGAGTTTGATCTTCTGTTGACTCGTATTTCCTATGCATTCTACAGGCAGCCTTTGCCCACCCCAAACTTTGGCGTGGAATCTCCCAGACCTTTGCACCACCTGCGAGAGCGAATCAACAACTTTGTGACAGCCCTGAGCCTAGTGTGGAATGCCGTGCTGCATTTACTCTTCTCAGTGCCAGTACCTCGCAGAGTGAGGCTGGGGTAAATCAGGTCAACCCAGTTCATAAAATATCTGAAATCAACTTAAGAGAGGAAATTTAGTATTATATATTCTTAGGAAAATATTTACAGTATTGCTATTATATTAATTACTTTTATTTATATTTATATATTATATGAGATTTTTAATTATATGCCTTTTACATTTAATTTTTTACAAAGCTTTTATTTTTACAACTTAACATTTAATTTTTTTTTTATTTTGTGACAGATTACTTAATTCCTAGCTATTAAAATAATTGATGAATTGTTGTTATAAACTGCATACAGTATATATTTAATATATGTATATATACTCACATATTGCATGTGAGTATAAAATGTTCAATACAGTCATTGAACTAAATGAAAGAAATTTTGGGGGAAAGAAAAGGTGATTACTTTACTAACACTAAACATATGTATTAAAACTATTACATAATTAATGTGTTCATTGTTATCTTACGTGCTACAGCTATCAATGTAATTTAGGCCAGTACTGAGCAGTAAATTATATTTAAGCTTACTGCACATAAATAATGCTAATTACATGATTACATTTACAGTACTGTCTGTGTCATGTCTTTGACGCTCAAAATATTTCTTTGTCTGAAATATTGTAATTTCAATGCATTATCTCAAAGTGTTTAGTATACAGTAGAAATAATTTGTGACACTTGTTTTATAGTGTGCTTTATTCACTGTCTGCATGCTATGCAAATTATTGTGTTTGTTAATTTGTATTTCATTTAATGTACTGTAAACATAACATATTGCAATCTTTGTTATTACCTTGCATAAACATGTATTTCCATTATCGTTTGGCCAATGAAACGATACATATTTTTACTATTGATGATTTCTAAAAATAATAATAATTAATCTACTTAAGGTGTTGATTAAATCTGATGTTCTGATTGGTCACAGCAAACATAAAGTAAAATCACTGACATCCTAAAACAAAGACTCATGTGTTGGATTGTATCAACTTGTGTCAATTGTCCCAAAATACCAACTAATCAAGTTAATCAACATAAAGTTTGCAAATAGCCATGACATATGTGGCACAAACAGGACTACAGGACCGTCACATTTAAAAGCCTCATGGTCATGTTTGTAACGCTCTCAGTCATTGGTAGCCGGTTTGTAACGAAGGACATCATTGGCCGAGCCAAGCCGAATGACTCCCGAGCGGTTCCGACCATGAGGCTTTTAAATGTGACGGCCACTGTAGTTTTACTTAATATCAAGAAATTTGTAATTTATGTTTCAAAGCTTGTGATTGTCAAGCTTTAATGATGATGTTGTAATGAAAAATATAAAAGTAAAGCTTACTTAAAAATCTAATGCTAATAGATTATTATTAGTCTTTTATTAAACACAGAAAGTGTACATATTAACAGCACTAGAAACATACATTATAGAAAAACATTACAATAGATTATAGCTACGAGTTGTGTATTAAGTCCTCAAATGAAGAAATTTAATTAGCTGTGAAACTAATGTACTAGTGTATTATGTATTTCTTTGGCTTCTACTATAAAATAGAATATATAGCTAAAAAATATACTGCAAATATAATTTATCAGTATGCTACAGACATTTATTTTGTATCTTTAGATATAATTTAATTATTATTTAATATTTTTACTGCAAAATGCATTACAATTCCTACTTTGAAAATATTTTCAAGGGTTTCTATTCACATTCAAGCTTAATAATTTTTACATTTAATGGCTAAGAATAAATTTAAGTGCCAATAAAAACCAACAATTAAAATAATTTTTTTAATGGTTTAATTAATCTTATATATTACGTGCGCTGTGACAGCATTTTTTGCTGTATAATACAACTAACATTACAACATTTTTTATTGTAAGGTAATTTGGGAGAAAAAAATCAAGGGCATAATATTATACTGCCAGTGTTCTTGCCTCATCTGCTATTATTATTACTACAGTATTTGTATTTTAATATGAAGATTAAAAAGTATTTTATATGAATTTAATTTTATGTCACAAACTGAATAGTTGCCTCATTTAATATATAATACCTTAATTTACTTAATTATTGGCACAAAGGTGAAAAAAGAAGATTTTGGCTGACTTAAGAGTCAGAAATGTTGAATGATTTTCACATATTACAAATAATTTTACACAGGCAATGCCAATAAAATATACATGTATGTTACATACATGTTTGCATGTAACGTCGTAGCTCAATGGAATTGAATGTAGTTTCATTAAGAGATATATATATATATAATATAATATATATTCTCAAAGCTAAGTGCAGAGTGTATATTTTTTTTTTATTTGCATTACAATAACTTCCAGCCAGGATGAAATCCTAATGAATAAATTTGGCACAATTCAAAGCTCTCACAATTTCTCAAATTTTGCTTTTGATTATATACAACTTTATAGCTTAAGGGTAAGGTAACGCCACCAATGTTAAAAAAAAATCCCTCACACAAAAATTCTGAAAAAAATTTAAAATGTTCTCCTCTACACCCCCTATCAGTAGGTAAAATATCAGGTATACAAATACGATCTAGTTTTTGAGTTATGAATTTTTAAAGTTGGCTAATTTAGCATGGAGAAATGGAATTCCCATGTTAAATTAGTCAACTTTAAAAATTCATAACTCAAAAACTAGATCGTATTTGTATACCTGATATTTTAACTACTGATAGGGGATGTAGAGGAGAACATTTTAAATTTTTGTGTGAGGGACTTTTTTTAACATTGGTGGCGTTACCTTACCCTTAATTGTCCCACGTGTTAATGCTAAATTATATTTTTTTGAATTTTGTAATCTCTGTATGATCTCTAAATTGTTATTGTTTGTTTTTTCTTCAAATTTTTGTGTATATGTGTGCAATTTTATTGTTGGTATGATATTGCTTTTTGTAATAATATTGGTGAAAAAATACATTAATTACTGCATTAAATAACCTGTGTATCATAATTTATTAAAATAGAGCATCAAATAATTTTACTTTCCTGCAATTTTAAATATTCAATTTTTTAATTATAATTAATTTACGGACATTTTAGGATTAATATAAAATAAAAAATACTGATTCAATTGTTACATAATACACATATTTTATTTAGCTGTCAACAATTAAACTATAATTTGTTCTTGAAGTCATTTGTACAAAATTTTAAAGACTTGGGAAGAACTGGATACAATATAAGAGGGAAAGGGGAACAAGGCATGTTTTCTAGAACTTAGAAATTGTACAGCACCAAAAATTATAATAATCTAACTCATTACTGTTCACAGAATCTAAAATTCATTGTTAGGTATTAACCATTTTCTAAAAGAGCTATTATAGTCTTGCATGTGGTTACATTGTTATAATATAATTATGAAGTTGTATTCAACAATTGCAGTTCCTTTTTAAAGCATATATACAATATACTGAATATGTATGTACTTCAAAAGGATATTAAGAAGTTAATTAATGACCTCTGAATTCTAGAAATAAAATTAATTTTTAGTTATAGATCCAATGAGTAGAACAGAATATTGGAGCATTATATATATATATATATATATATATATATATATATATATATATATATATATATATATATATATATATATATATATATATATATATGTATATATATATATATATATAATATTATACTAATACTGTAGCTATATTATATGTCTTTCTAACCATTAAGACTGAAGTGGCATTCAACACATTATAGATTAAGGGTAAGATAACGCCACCAATGTTAAAAAAAAATCCCTCTCACAAAAATTCTGAAAAAAATTTAAAATGTTCTCCTCTATACCCCCTATCAGTACCTAAAATATCAGGTATACAAATACGATCTAGTTTTTGAGTTATAAATTTTTAAAGTTGACTACTTTAACATGGAGAAATGAAACTCCCATGTTAAATTGGTCAACTTTAAAAATTCATAACTCAAAAACTAGATCGTATTTGTATACCTGATATTTTAGCTACTGATAGGGGGTGTAGAGGAGAACATTTTAATTTTTTTTCAGAATTTTTGTGAGAGGAATTTTTTTTAACATTGGTGGCGTTACCTTACCCTTAAAAAGGAATATAAATTAACTTAAGGGTAAGGTAACGCCACCAATGTTAAAAAAAAATCCCTCTCACAAAAATTCTGAAAAAAAATTAAAATGTTCTCCTCTATACCCCCTATCAGTACCTAAAATATCAGGTATACAAATACGATCTAGTTTTTGAGTTATAAAATTTTAAAGTTGGCTACTTTAACATGGAGAAATGAAACTCCCATGTTAAATTGGTCAACTTTAAAAATTCATAACTCAAAAACTAGATCGTATTTGTATACCTGATATTTTAGCTACTGATAGGGGGTGTAGAGGAGAACATTTTAAATTTTTTTCAGAATTTTTGTGAGAGGGATTTTTTTTAACATTGGTGGCGTTACCTTACCCTTAATATTGCATAAATATTTTCTGAAACATTGAGAATAAACAATTAAGTATATTTCTAAGCAGCTGTTAGTTAAAAAAACAAAAAAAATTATGAGAGTACAAGTATAATAATGCAATTAGTAGACCTTTAAAAATGGAAAGGCATGATTTTACAATTATAAATGCTTTAATTCAAATACAATATAGTATCTTCCAAATGTATTTCAAATTATTATGACATTGTTAGATTACCTGCATTACAAGTCAACAAATACTACACAAACAAAAATGTAGATTGATTGTTTTAACAATATCATTTAGTTAAGGGTAAGGTAACGCCACCAATGTTAAAAAAAATCCCTCACACAAAAATTCTGAAAAAAATTTAAAATGTTCTCCTCTACACCCCCTATCAGTACCTAAAATATCAGGTATACAAATACGATCTAGTTTTTGAGTTATGAATTTTTAAAGTTGACTACTTTAACATGGAGAAATGGAACTCCCATGTTAAATTAGTCAACTTTAAAAATTCAAAACTCAAAAACTAGATCGTATTTGTATACCTGATATTTTAGCTACTGATAGGGGGTGTAGAGGAGAACATTTTAAATTTTTTTCAGAATTTTTGTGAGAGGGAATTTTTTTAACATTGGTGGCGTTACCTTACCCTTAATTTGAACTTTGGTTCAAGATTCTACAATATAGTTCAAATAATTTCTTTCATACAAAATATTATTTCTCTCTTGGGTTTAACTGAATATGTAAAGTATAATAATACTGCTACTATAAAAGAGAGTTTTGAGCTTCAACAAACAATAGTTTAAAAAACTTAAAAAGAAATGTATGTTTGGAAATTAATGAATTTTTGAGCTAGTACTTTACTTATGTTAGAACACCTACAGATATAGTTTTGTTTTATTAAATTTGTTATATAAAAATTAATAATGTTATAAATTAAGGGTAAGGTAACGCCACCAATGTTAAAAAAAATCCCTCTCACAAAAATTCTGAAAAAAATTTAAAATGTTCTCCTCTATACTCCCTATCAGTACCTAAAATATCAGGTATACAAATACGATCTAGTTTTTGAGTTATAAATTTTTAAAGTTGACTACTTTAACATGGAGAAATGAAACTCCCATGTTAAATTGGTCAACTTTAAAAATTCATAACTCAAAAACTAGATCGTATTTGTATACCTGATATTTTAGCTACTGATAGGGGGTGTAGAGGAGAACATTTTAAATTTTTTTCAGAATTTTTGTGAGAGGGATTTTTTTTAACATTGGTGGCGTTACCTTACCCTTAAATGAAATTTACAATCACTATCAAGGATAATTAATTAGCTGCAAATTAAGAAGTGGTAAAAAATAATTATTAATTTAAATTAAATGAGTACTTATTTTAGTTGACTCAATAAGGCAGCTATTAAATTTATCAATATTTATATTACTATGGATGAATATTTACATAAAGTTATATGTATGGTACATTATTATAATATTATAGAAATACCTCTATTATTAAAAAAAAAAATAAATAAAAATAAATAAAGGTGTATAACTTACAGTTACTGACTTAACATTTTTTTTTTATATATAAACACACAACTTTCCTATGCAGGGAGAGGAATTTCTTTAAAATACATGGTCAGTCAACGGCCGAGAGGCCTGTATTATGATGACTAGCTCAGCTTTGTTTTGGCTTCTCAGAAGAAGCAGACTCAGGAAGGGTGACAGTAGGCACATCTGCAACTGCCTGAGTGGGGGAGGGGGGAGGGGTGGGGTACACAGAGCGAATAATCAGCTGCTGCAGACATACCAACATTAGGGCTGTGACAAGGAAAGGTCCAAGACGGTACAGCGAGACGGGAGTGTACAGCAGACAGACGGCAGCAAGGATGAACAGTACAGCATCAAGCTCCCGGTGGTGCTTTCTGGAACAGTTCATGCTATATATCAGTCTCAAAGCCCAGAGTAAGTGTGGAGTAAAACTTACAAGTATGGTCGAGGCATTTGTCGCTGCCACAGAACCGGAGCACACACACACAGAGCAAGAGCAGGACCAAGAGAAGGGTCAGGGGTCAGTCGTGAGCTGAAGCTGAAACATAACATTCAAGATGATAAAATGTAATAATATTTACACAGATTCACTTTATTCAATTAATTTCACCATATTATAACAATGAAAGAATTAAAAAAAATTGTCATTTCAATTATTAAAAATTTAATTTGTAACATAATATATATAATGTTTGCTACATTAATTGATGCATAGGAGAGCAATTTATCTTTAGACTTCTTTCGCCTCCCCACCCACCTCCTCAAAGCTTTTTTTTTTCTGTTTAAGATTTCAAAATTTATACAGTATCATTGAATAAAACAATAAATTGAAGCACATACAAACTTATTATTATACCAGGATAAATAACTTAAGATACTACTGTGGAGAGATGAGAGGGAGGGTTAGAAATATGTATATTGCTTTGCATGGATTACCGGTAATTGATATGATAACAATTGATAGCTACTAGCTAGTACTTACGTGAAGGCCCTAGCCCATGCGAGAGCACAGGGAGCATGCAGGCCAGCTGTCACTGCCCACAACAACAAGCCAGTGCAGTGGAAATGCAGCTCAGAAAGGTGGCGCTCCGAGCGACCCCAAAGCTCCGCTCTACGACCAGTCAGCAGGCGCAGCGGAACTTTGAGCAGCTCCTCCAAGTACTCCTCATACATCTTCACAACCTGTCACAAACCATCTTATAGTTCAATGTTCGATCCAAGGAAAATTACATGAGAAAAAAAATTAACAATGTTGCTAATTATATACTGTATTGACATATTACTAGCAAAAACAATTTTTTCAGTGGTTATTAGCTGACTTGTGCAAAAATTTCTGTCCAACAGTAACTAACTATGCTGTTTAAAGTTCTTTGATGATGAGTTGCATTAGCATGCATGTAAAAGCTACAGTATAAAAAGTTATAGTTTATGCATGAGGACTTTTTATGGAATGATTTTATTATTATTTTTTTTCCCCACTATAACTGGACAAATTTCTTAAGTTCTTTAGCTGATGACAGTTTTTTACTCACCATGAGGAAGTAGAAGCAGAGGCCTGTCGCAAGGGCAAGAGCACCACACGTGGCGTATGCTAGAGCAACCAACATGATTGCAACCACACATGGTACTTTTGCAAACGCTCCAAGCACCCATTCAGACCATCGGAAGCCTCCAAACAATGAACGGGATATGAATCTGCAACAAAAATAAAAAAGTAACAAATACAGTAAAAACTTGTTATTACGTAACTTGTTATAAGGTAAAAACTCGATATTGAGTAAAGGAGTAAAGGTCCCGTAAAAAATAATTAGTATTGCAGGTATAGGAAAAACTTGATATACGGTATACTCGATATAAGGTAACCTTAATGTCCTGGGTCCCTTGACTTGACGTAGAATCATAAAAAAATAATAATACTGTAATCAATACTTTACAAAAGAACTTGACAAAAAACAAATTATTTTGTTCAGTTCAGATTATGTTCAGTAATTCAAGTAAAAGTCTCAAGAAAGTTATTTATTACTGTACTGTTTTTTGAGTGAGGCTTGATTTTATTTACCCCAAATCCAATCTTCAATCATTTGATAATTTGCTATGTATTTCTTAACTGTTCTAATCATTTGAAAGGGCCGGCTAAGACTAACCTGACAAGTATTTTGTTTGCTGTGGTTCCCCAAACAACAACAGCCACCCAGATCGCCAGACCAAGCACATAAGCAGCGAAGGATGCCACACAGTAGAGCAGCAGAGGCAGCAGCAGCATATCAAGGCCTTGTGTCTGGAGCAGCAACCAGTCAGTCACTGGCAGGTGTTTGGCCAGTGGACCCCACCTGAAATCACAGTTCCAGGTAAGACGAAGTAGAATAATTAAGCCTTTTATTCAACAGCATAAACTCCTCAAATTAGGCATTGCCAGATTCCTAAATTATTATTCAATTTCAAAAAAATAAAAAAATAAAAATAAGGCTGCTACATTCATTTAAGCTACTTGGATAACGTTTTAAAATCTTAAATGTTAAGTACAGTTATCAGAAACTTCTATTAAATCTGCAAATACTATAGATTTCATACATACGAGGTTATTCTCCAGTTTAAGAAAACCTTAACCTCAATATTGAATAAGCTCAGTGCTTATAAAAAGAAAATACTTAAGTTATATCATCCACTTAAACAATACATAGTCATAGTGTAATATTTAAGTAAATTCATTAAATTTATATTAATAATAAATAAATTAATGTCAGCTAGAAATTGCAATTATGTCAGATGAATATGCACTCACTTGAGAATTGTGGACACTGTTTTGACAAGGGGCAGCAGAGCATAAGGTCGTGCTCCCAAGGCCAGGGCAGAGTGGAAGGCTAGGCAAGGGTTGCCTTGTGCTGTGCCACTCAGCTGGGCTCTCAAAGCCAGCAACAGCACCGCCACAAGGTATGCCGGCAGCTGCAGTGCATTAAACCTTACCAGCTGGCCCAGCACCATCGGAAGCGAGCTCTCCAAGCTAAACATTGTAAAACAGGTATTGGTTGTAGTGTTATTAAAAAATAACAGCCATAAATCTTTTTGAAAATGCATTGAGTGTAATTTAAATTTTTGGTAAGCAAGCATGGCTTATAAAAATCTCCCTTCTTCAAAATTTAATCATTGCAGGAAGGAAACAGAGGGTGAGGTGCTAAAAAGGTGCAATGTCTATATGTATATATACATAATGATGTTATATTATAATTTTATAGTATTTTGTTATAACATAATTTTTGTCTTTTTCTTTTCTTCTCACATCAATGAAAATGAATTTTTAGAACATAATTTTTGTCTTTTTCTTTTCTTCTCACATCAATGAAAATGAATTTTTAGAAGCTCTAAAGTCACACCTAAAATGTTTCTGAAAAACTCATTAAAGCTTATTTTTATAATCATATGCATGAATTAATTATGAAATAAAATTGTTCAAAAAATTAATGAATTTCAAGTCCTGTAACTTACAAGTTATTTGTTTTCTCCAGTGCAGTACATTTTTTACATTCTTCATTTACATTCTTTAAGGGTAAGGTAACGCCACCAATGTTAAAAAAAATCCCTCTCACAAAAATTCTGAAAAAAATTTAAAATGTTCTCCTCTACACCCCCTATCAGTACCTAAAATATCAGGTATACAAATACGATCTAGTTTTTGAGTTATAAAATTATAAAGTTGACTACTTTAACATGGAGAAATGAAACTCCCATGTTAAATTGGTCAACTTTAAAAATTCATAACTCAAAAACTAGATCGTATTTGTATACCTGATATTTTAGCTACTGATAGGGGGTGTAGAGGAGAACATTTTAAATTTTTTTCAGAATTTTTGTGAGAGGGATTTTTTTTAACATTGGTGGCGTTACCTTACCCTTAAGCAACATTTGAATGTCACACAAACCCTGAATAGTTGTAGACTTCCCACCTGATAGTGTAGCTGCAGGCAGGGTCAAGGTGCAGGGTCACATGAGCAGTTCCCTCCTTGGTCACAGCAGCTGAGCGTAGCAAATGCAGCTTCAAGGGCAGCCGCTGAGACGTCGAGGCTCTGCAACATAAGGATTATTTTGACAACAAGCTTCTTTTCTTTCAAACAGCATAAAAATAACAATAATAAAAATTAGTAGATTTTGATTGTGTTTCTCTGTGGTTAGTACTTTCAAACACAAGACACTCTAGTTCATACACTAGGTTTAAGAGTACTGTACACTCCATTTTTTATTTTAATGTAGTGTACAATAAAATGGTCATCTTAAATTAAAAAAAAGTAATTAATGCAAATCACATTCATATAAATGTTGTTTATTAAAAGTGTATGATTTTGTATTTTAGTGAAATAGTTCATATACATTATATGTATATTTATATGCACTGTGAACAGTACATCGTTTTATCACTATGGAGACAACCAAATAATATAACATAATTAATCAAATATTTCCCAGTAATGTATCTCAGTTTTGCCCAAACAGCAACAGTGTTTAGTACAGAATTCAAGTAGGATTTATAAAATGTCACTACCTGGGCTGAACTGATGAGAGCATATATGGAATGCGGGAAATACACTTACGTTACAAAGGCGTGGGAGTCTTCTTTGCTCCAATCTGTAGCCAGAGTTGCAACAGCATGGTGTGAAGGCTGGCCACAAGAGGTCTCCACTCGCAAGCTAGCTGCATGCCAGGCACGATCCAACGAGGGCAGGAGGAGACGGTAGTGCAGCGATCCTGGCAATGTAGATGGCAGCAGCAGTTGTGTCGGGCGAGAGTACCACTGAGGTAGTGACCCCACAGTTATCTCCCGATCCTCTCTATTGTACACATCCACGTTCAACTGGACCTGTTTTTAACATTAGACACTGTTTAGTTGCAGAGATATTAAGCAATTTACTTCAACAAAATGGAATGAATAAAAATTAAAAAAAAAAAAAAAAAAAAAAAAAATTAACATAATATTTATCATTGTCCATGAATAACAGACACATAATTCATAAAATACATACAAATGTAAATAAAAAAGAAAAAAAAAACATTTAAGGGTAAGATAACGCCACCAATGTTAAAAAAAATCCCCCACACAAAAATTCTGAAAAAAATTTAAAATGTTCTCCTCTACACCCCCTATCAGTATAGCTAAAATATCAGGTATACAAATACGGTCTAGTTTTTGAGTTATGAATTTTTAAAGTTGACTAATTTAACATGGGAATTCTATTTCTCCATGTTAAAGTAGTCAACTTTGAAAATTCATAACTCAAAAACTAGATCGTATTTGTATACCAGATATTTTAGCTACTGATAGGGGGTGTAGAGGAGAACGTTTTAAATTTTTTTCAGAATTTTTGTGTGAGGGATTTTTTTTAACATTGGTGGCGTTATCTTACCCTTAAATTAACTCGAAATATCAAAAGACAACTCTTTTGAAACTTTTAGAAACAATGACAATACAACAAAATTTTGGCATAGTAAAATAATAAAAGAAGAAGGAAACTACACACATGTTCAATAATATGAGTTAAGAGAAAAAACACTTACATTACTGCCAGAAGACGGCAGGCGAGCTACTACATGAGTAAAGCCAAGACGTTTGAGAGCGTGCAAGTCCAAATGTACCACCTTTCTACGGAACTGCAGAGACGGCACAAACTGAGTCATGTTCGACAAGTTCACCCCCTTTTGACTGCAATCACGTGGGAATGTAATTATTTTTTGGTCTCTAGCATACACATTAGTAAATTATTATTTCACTTAAAGTCTATTTAACAGTAATCATCCTATCACAAGAATGTAAACATTATTATTAATTTAATATTAGTAACATTTTTCATTGTCTTGAAATATCATAATATATATTTTTAGCTGGTTGCTAGAGATCAGAAAGGACAGAAAGTTATACATACTGTATAATCAATAATCAATTATTTAAAAGCACATACAGCTTTTTTGGTAACTATATTATGGTGACTGAAAGATGAGCCAAAGAAAAGTACTGAAATATTTAAGTCCTCACCACATCCTGACATCTTTGTAGACAAGATCAGCAACGCAGGCAAACACCCAGTCTCGGGACTCAAGGCCCACAGCTTCCATGGCTAGGCGCTCGTGTTTGGGGTCAGAGCCCATCAGGCGCACCATCACAAATACTGTACGCCCAAGTCGTGGCTCCACTACTGAGAACTGTCGCCTCAGAAACTCTCGCCAATCAGCCTCTCGGTCAAAAACAGCATCTTGTGGGTACAAGGTAGCAGTGGTTCTCTTGCCAAAGTTCCTCTACAAGCAAAGAAGTGTGTGAAAATGTTACATTAAAAAATGAGACAACTGAATTTGTTATGAGGTTTACAGTAATTCATGAATGGAGACATGAAAAAATTCTTATTATTGGAAAAGTAAATTTGTGACCCCCCTCCCCCCACCCCCCCCCCAAAAAAAAAAAAAAAGAAAGAAAGAAAAAGGTTGCATAATATTTTTTTTTATTTATTTATTTTTTTTTGCAGATTCTTACAGTGAGCAGATGGTAACTGAAGGCTCGATGACGAGGCGTAGGTTCCACAAAAAGTTGCTTGGTACGCAGGTCAACAGAGTCAAAGAGGGCACGAGCCAGGGATAAAATCAGCTGTTTGCACCAAAGAATGCAAAGGTGGTCTGCCGATACCCAAACAGCCGGAACTGCTGTACTCTGCAACACAAAGCATTGGTAACATTATACAGTAATCTAAATTTCAATTATATTTTCACAATGTGCAAGCATTGTACATTATATAGATTTAATACAAACCACAAGCTTTTTATTATCTAATATAAATAATGTGCTCCAACCCGTGTTTCTTAAAATTGGAAATATGTTGATATTCTTCCCAAAAATTTAGCAAACCCTAAAAACAGTGACTTGTTGCATTCAAGCTCTACTGTTAGAATGATGTGACATTTTGTTAGACTTACCAGAGTGGAGATGTTGCCTTGGAGGGTAAGACCTGAACGTACTAGCAGGTCTCTATGACCTCCTCCTACAGACACGAGCAGCCTGCTCTCACCACCCTGCTTCCAGAAATCATTAACTTGAGAGTAGTATTTTGCTACAATTGAGTCGAGAGCAATGACTGGACTGGAGTGTGGGGTTGCAAGAGTCAGAACTGTGTGTACCGAGTCAGGATCGAAGTCAGGCTCCAAAAATACACCTTTTGCAACCATGCCTCCCTGAAATATGAAAACGAAGAAGAATTTATAATCATAACTTACGTATTTTATTACTTAGAAATAACTTACCATTGAGTGACCAAAAAGTAGCACGCTGTTTGGTTTAAACTTAGAATTTTTGTAGAGTTTCAAGATTGCTTTAATACATTTAGATACAAATCGAGTTTGCTCAGGTAATACTCCACCAAACAGAGCTGAATGTTCTTCATTGAAATCAGCAGCAAAGAAATTGAAGTGAAACGGAGACCTAGAATCACGAGCCTTGCGGAGGGCGACAGATGCCAGGGATCGAACTGAAACATAATTTCACTGCAGTAAATTTACAATTCATAATAATGTACAGTCTTTCAAACTTTTCTTCCAATGGGGTACTGACCAAAAAAAAAGTTGCAAGTTTTTGTCAATATTTCAAAAGGCTCGAGAATTTCGTGAAGAACAAGCCCTATTATAGCATTCTACGACAATTTCCTGATTTTATATGAATTTTTAAAACTTCTCAAAAATGATGTCATAGCATTGAATCTTAAATGGGAAAATGGATCAGTTAACATTGCCAAATTCCATACTTAATATTGAAATGTAACCAAAACTTCATTTGCAAGGTTTTTAGGTGCTAGAATCACGATAATGAAGGTTTCAAATTCCTACCTCAATAACTTTTCATTTTAGCAATGTTAACTGATGCATTTCCCCATTTAAGATTCAATGGTATGACGTCATCAAAAAAAGTTTTAAAAATTCATATAAAATCAGCAAATTGTCGTAGAATGCTCTAATAGGGCTCGTTCTTCATAGAATTCACAGTACTTTTTATTAGTATTGCTAACTCAAATACCGGTCAGTACCCCATTAAAACTTGCTTGCTGTGTAAAAGATCTAGCGTTACCCTTCCATATTACATATATAGTTCAGTGAATCTTCCACAACTTTCGCATATTATATGCTAAAACACCATATGTACATTACTTCCTTTCCAGAAACAAAAAAATGTTTCCAATGTAAAATATAAGGTTTGATATAGATAACAGCTAGTAGAAGCAATGTTTGTTAAGCAAAAGTATATCATTAGAAACATGAAACATATATGCATACAGTATTTTTAATGTTTTCAGCACAAAATGTGGTGATGAAAGAAATTGCTTCTATGTTTAAAACTCATTTAACCGGTATGCATACTAGAGCCTTGGCTTTTTCTCCCCCCAGCAGTGTATTGCATTATGCATACTCAGCATGTAACTGTATCATACACACTGCATATGCTAGTCATCCTATGAATAAAGAGTGCGTTCGAGGTGACTGTCCAACCCAGTCCGGACCGGTCCGGACCGTCTAAAATCGTTTTTTTACAGTCGGACTGCCGTCCATTTCCCCTCCTTACCTCCCCTCTCATGACGTCACTTCCGCAGTCCGGCCGGTGTTGAGCGGTCCAGCTAAAAAGTCGGACGAGTCCCTCTATAGTCGGACTGTAGAATTAAACTGAACAACGAAATGCGTCGCAATACTCGAAATGTGCAATGTTTTGGTAATTGTGGCGCAATCCTTGGGCGGGACGGGATACATGCACCTTTTCTCTATTAATTGCAGCGATCTACAGCAGCAGGCTCCATTTTTACTGTACCAAAAAGTACTGTACGCCCCCTTTCACGCGCCCGACAGCTGATAGCAGTCGATCCGTCGGACTGCGCGTTTTTTCTTCAAAACCAGACAGTGACGTAAATATGACGTTTCAGACCACGTGACCAAAATATGCCGCCATTTTCACAGACCAGTCCGGACAGGGTTGGACAGTCACCTCGAACGTACTCAAAATCATAATGTACACACACTGTATGTATTCATTCTCTTCTTCTTCTTCTTCTTCTTGATCCGTTTATGAGAATAGCCCGAACAGGCATGCACCCAATACTAGTTTTATTGTTCTTGTAATTAACTAATTAAAGTTAGGAGGGGCTTGTAAAGGATTATGGATGAACAATAGGTAGAAATTTTGATTATGGGATGAGGTATGCAAAATGGGAAGGTGATGATGGGAATGCCAGCATGCAAGGTATGTGGTGGTGATTTAGGGTCAAGTATGACTATGTGGCGTGGGGTGCAAGAATGTAGGTTGATGATGCAGGCGCCAACATGAAAAAAGATGTAACAGGAGGTTAGAAGCAATCACGTGTCGTCCTGTGGCGACCGTGAGCAGGGAAAAGTAGTGATTGTGGGGGTGCGGTGAGGCGAGAATGATAATTATGAATCAAATTGACTGGGGATAGGGGTATAGAAATCAAGACGATTAATATATAGAATAGGATAGGGACAAGGATTTTCTATACTAGTATAAAAAATCCTTGGATAGGGATAGTTACCAGGATAGGACAGACAATTTGAGTGGAGAGTCACGTCGACGTTGCTCACTATGGCGCGCCATCTTGATCTCCCATGTATTCATTCTCTAATTACCTTGCTTGTAAGAGCCACTGTTGCCAGGAATGAAGAGTACAGGGATGCCAGTAAAACGCATTGAACGAAGCTGTTCGGTGTACTGGCCTTCACCATATGCATACAAAGCATATTTAGGCGACTCTTTGGTATCATTTTCTGGTAGTGGTATCCGCTAAAGAAATTTTTTAACAACAGTAATTAATTATTAATTAATTAATTCACACGAAAACTAAATTATGAATAAACGTGCATGCAGAATAATAAAGAATGCAGTATGCATAAATAAAATCAACCATCCCGCGGCCTCGGCGTGCCCGGCATGAGCAGCATGAAATAAAACTCACCACATATTGCGGATATTCAAACATGTAAGTCATTTCACATGAATTTTCTTCATGGGCCGTCAAGTAGTTATGTATTCCTATAGCAAAAAATACAAATATAATGCCAGAGATGGCCACAAAAAGGTTAAATGCAGCCATGTCAAAAGCTATGAAACGGTTTGTTTACTAAAATCATCTGGGCTGTCAAATCATCAAATTTCCCGGCATTCAACAGTTACAAAATGTGGGAAATTTAAAAAAAAAATCATAAAAATTTACCAACGGGAAAAAATATTTTATTTTTTCTCACTATTGATTGCCGTATCATGATTGATTGCATTAATAAGTGCATGTTCCAATTAAATAGTCCATTTAATTGCAATTCCAGCTAGGTCATATATAATGATTAGGCTGTGGCCCAATACTCGTTTACTACCCTTCCCTACCCTTCCCTACACTACCCTACCCTACACTTTCTTCAAGAAGGGCCCTTTTGTGTTTTTTTGTGGTATAGAGGCTTCAAGTCAGCTGATTTTGGCGGTGTTCCCACTTCCCCATCCTTTACTATGGGACGACGTCTAAAAAGCTGTTAAAGAAATTTAACTCGTATATTTAAGTGATATATTCACAAACTAGATATGAATATTAGTCTAATTCACTAGTTTGTAGTAAGAAACAACATATAATTATGCCGTAGGATTAAATTAAAATTTGATTTTTAAGTGCTGGCGCCACACCGCACATGTGTGCGACGTTGCCATATCAACAAACATGGTGCCGCCGGCCTATAGCAGGGCCTATAGCCATATTTCAGACGTTTCTGGAGTTACGTCAGTAAATCACAAAATGTTAATATGTTTTGAAAAGTAAAAGCAATAAAAATATCAACATTGAAGAATGTTTTTACTGTGGGAATGAAGACTCAATTATTGTCATCAGGTAAGTCTTAAAAATAAGCGTAAATAAATTTATAAAGTAGGGTGTTTATTGATCTTGAGGTTCATGTGCATTGAAAATATGCATAATTATGCATACTATAACCAGCAGTCATTGATTTATTGATTGATATTTTGATTTGCTAACTGATTTGATAATATGGACATAGAAACAGGTATATTAGTGCCACATAATATACTAGTGAATAAAATAAGAGAAGCGGTAGGTGAAGAAGGCTTGATAAATTTTAGGCCGGCGATATTCGCACCGAAATGGTGCTAAAAAAGCACGAAAATGCTATTCGCACCGAGGTGCGAATAGCTAAAACGGTAGTCATTTGCACCACTGCGGTGCGAATAGCAGCTCCAATGTAGTATTGCTATTCGCACCGCTGCGGTACTGAAAAGCTTTCAAAATGTTATTCGCACCACAAAAAAGTGAGAGAACTTTTAGTTTTTACGGTGCGAATAACGGTTCCTATTTAAACTTGCTATTCGCACCGCTGGTGTATATAGTGTTTTTACAATTTTTTAACACCGATGCGGTGCAAATAAAATTCACTCCGTTATTCGCACCGCCATAAACTATGAGTGCCATAAACTATCATAAATATTATTCGCACCGAAATAAAGAGGAGGCGACAAGCTTTTCGGTGTAAATAGCTGTTTTATAAGTTATTTGTACCACTGCGGTGTAGAAAACTTTTAAGAACGCTATTCGCACCGCTCAGATTCGAGCTGCGCGAATATTCTAAACAACTGCGAAAAGCTGCACGGGCTGCGCTGTGATTAGTCCGCGGATTTTATTATAATTAGTTCCTCTTTGCCGCGCCCATACACGCCGATAAGTTTTTGGTTTCTCCCATATTATCCCACATATATATATATGATATATATATGTATATTATATATATATATATATATATATATATATATATATATATATATATATATATATATATATATAAATAAATAATAAATATAAATATATATAATTATATAATATATATGTCAATTAAATTAATATATTGCTATATAGCAATTATAATTATTAACGAGCCCTGCACGCGACATAAAATTATTTTAATATATATATGCAGGCAAGAATTAAATATATATATATATATATATATATATCGATGTTCTCCCTGCTTTTTTACCGATCTGCATTTGTTTTATTTTACTTTTTTACCTATCTGTTTTTTATTTATCAAACTTTTTTACCTATCTGTTTTTATTTTGTCACACTTTTTTACCTATCTGTTTTTGTTTCTTCAAACTTTTTTACCTATCTGTGAAAAAGTGAATTGTTCAGGAGAAGGTTTAAACTGTTTATTTCTTTATTGTTGTGATTATTTAAACATACACTTAGCTTTTTTTAAAGGTAATATATTATTACTCGTTGTAACGATTTTTTTTTTTTCAAATTCCGTAAATTTCTCGCGTAAAAAAATATAATCGGGATTCAAAATTCTGCTCAATAAGTTTTATTACTTATTATTACGCGTGTAATAATGAAGTTTACCATACATATAATATGCAATTATGGTAATTAAGGAACATTAATAAAACAGTAATTGATGATGCATCAATCGGCATATATAGTTATTGTGAATACGAAAAAAGTAATGCTAATTCATTATTATCCTCGGCATTTTTGGTAAAGAATAAAATTGTAACATAAAAGAATTAAATTTATTTTTGTAACGTTTATAAAAGGCCATGGGAATAGGGAATTTGACTAAATAAAAAATATAATTATACTTTTTACATTCTAAGCAATCATTTAGGATTAAAAAAAAATGTATGTATTGATTATTGTAATTAAGATACTATGCAAACCTTTAATTTCAAAGTCACTACAGTATTTTAAAGTTTACATAATTGAAATTTGTTTTTTTGCATATTTTATAGCCTCTACGGATAAATAAAACTCATCAAATTAATAATTATTAATTTATATTAATATCAAACATAATAATATATCAAATTAATGATAAGTATAAATATTATTATATGTTTTGCAACAATTTTTGTATAATATATACAGTAATATAATATAAATGAAACGAAAATTAAATGAAATATTCTTCATGTAGCTTTCGCTGTTCAGTACAAAATATGCTTAATTTATATATATTCTGTGGGGCCATAAAATCTTCTGATGTCCAGTTTCTGATTGTTTTAGCAGACAGGCAGAGTGTATTAGTATACATCATTTCACAAACTTTAAATTACCACTCTCAGTCCTAAGGAAATACTGCCGTTGTCCTTGTTTACGTAGCTTTACAGGGCTACTCAATTTTCTACGTTTTGGTGCAGCTGTAACGACAGTCTCGAACAAACACTTGTTTTGCATATTTGTCAAGGGAATAAAAATTATTATGAATTTTTTCTCTATCCTTTTCACTCACATTGGCACAGAATTTTAATGAACTTTTGGGTGTCCTTCTCACTGCATTTACACCCAGCTTTCATCACCACTGCAGGCTTGTTGTCAGGTGAAACAATACCAAGTTGTGTCTTCGTTCCAACATATGCATGGTTTCCCCTGCTGGCGAAGATTTTGGTTTGTGAATTTTTCAAATGAAAGACGTCTAATATTACTTTTAATTTTTGTTAATTTCTTTTTCATTCTCTGTTAACGTTTTAGAATTGTTTACTTCACGATTAATAATTTGCTCTACATCTGCCAAGTCTAATAAGGTAACAAAGGAATTTCAAGTATCAGTACATTGTTCTTCAATCGTCAAAACTGACTCGGCTTGTTCAGAGCTCCGACAACTAGTGCTTAATTGGTCCAATCTCTATGCTGAGCTGTAAAAACAACAAATTGTTACTATTGCGATCATTATTATTACGTAATTCACTCTAATGAATGTAAATATTACTTAGTTAATAATAGAATATAAAATTCTTACCTATTTCAATCCTTATTTGCATGTAGAGTATGTAGACTCAGAAGAAAAGCAGAAATAAACGTCGCACGAGATTTGTTTTGGTCTGTCAGCTGATTTTTCCGGATTGTTCTTATTTAATTTAAATTATAAAAAAGCCGCGAAACACTCTGAAATTTTAACAGCTTACGTACGGTGGTGCACTCTATATTTTTCCGCGATAAAATTTTTTTTTTCAAATTGACAGATAGGTAAAAAAGTTTGAAGAAACAAAAACAGATAGGTAAAAAAGTGTGACAAAATAAAAACAGATAGGTAAAAAAGTTTGATAAATAAAAAACAGATAGGTAAAAAAGTAAAATAAAACAAATGCAGATCGGTAAAAAAGCAGGGAGAACATCGATATATATATATTATATATATATATATATAATTATATATATATTTATAATAACTCAAGTAAAAATAATGTATATTATAGGAATAGTAAGGGAAATAATATGGGATATTGTATGGGCATATACCCACACTATTCCCATACCAAAGTATAATATAGGCAAAACGTATAGGGAAAATGAGGTCGAGCGTGGCGCAGTGCATTGACCGGCTCTCGTTAGATCACCGAAGTCAGGCTACGTCGAGCGTACGTGGTTAGTACTTGGATGGGTGACCGTTTCAAGTAAAAAATACGCTGCTCCCTCGATCGCCCTGGGATAAATTCGTCTCGCTTTCCACCCAGTGCAGTGATGCACTTGTGTGTGGTTCCCCAGGCTTTGGACATCGCTTTGGTCCATTGAGAAAAAGTAGAGGTGTCCGTCCTGACTGAGGTTTTCCACGGTTCCCTCAGTCTCACCTCAGCGAATGCTGGGACGCGTAAGCATGCAGGCCGTGGCCACTATCCGTTCCCTACCTTATCTCTACCCAGTACCCCGTCGCGAGCTGTAAGCTCTTAGGGGTGTATCCTTGTAAAAAAAAAAAAAAAATGACCGATTTTCCTACACTTGTGCCTATATTACTCTTCTCCTACACTTTTGTGCCTATGTACTTTTGCACACACCATGGTATTATATATAATGGTACCCATATATATACTTCGGCCCACACCAAACAATGGTATAGGCAAAAGTAATTATTAATTTATTATAATGATATATATATATATATATATAATATATATATATATATATGCGCAAAACATGCGCGGATGCAAGGGGGGTAGGCGATGGGGGCGATCGCCCCCCCCCCCCCCTAAAAGGTCCCAAAATACATTGTTGAAGGTGTTACCAGTTCCCACACCCGTCACCCCCCTTATATCCTACTCAAAATTTTAACATTATGCGGGATATATATAATCGCTATACAGCACTGATATGTTAATATGACATGTAAACATTGATGTCTGCCCCAATTGGATAGATCCAATGTTAGAAATGTCTTAACTCGCCAAGCTGTTCATGGCTTCCATCATCTAATGTGTAAATCCTCTGGTTATCATAAAGCTGCACAATCCTGTTATTCCTGTTTATGTAAATTATGTAATGAATATTGTAGCCAATATCATTTAAATATCTGTAAATCAAGAATTAAACCTATATCAGCGATTATGCCAAGGGAGACTTCATATTATATAGTCTATATTTTGAATAGCAATTAAGCAATAAGTTTTTCATTCTATTTATTAAATTATTTTCAATGTCATATTTTGTTTTATATATGTGCAGTGCTTATATATATATATATATATATATATATATATATATATATATATATATATATATGACACAGCGGAGGGGGCCCCGAGCAGCCCCGAGGGGCTAATACCCCGCCGGAGGCGCGATTTTTTTGAAAAAGGGGGCGTGGCACTCGAATTTTCATTACAGGAGATATACATAAATTATAATCATACAAACGCTCTCAATAAAATTGTTTCCTTAATTAGCTAATTGCCGTAAATTTTTAATTTTTTTTATTCACTTTCGATCATGATCATTGATCATGGTGCATACAGCTATGCATAATTATCTTTTTTTAGCTGTATATGCATTTAAATACCTTAACGGTGTACCTTTTCATTCGGGAATAGGGCGGCCTGCACAAACGATTTACGTTTTTTCAGTTGTGCATGTTTCTATTATAGCGCCAAAATTTTTTTTGTAAAAGATTAGGAATAATATTTTCTTCTTGAAGTATTCTGCCATTTTTATAACAAAAAAAAATAAAAACGTAATCATCACACGCTAAAGCAATTAAATTATAAGAATTAAATTGTACAAAACACTGAGATGAAGAATTTTTTTATGCATGGCAAATTAGTGCGTTTTTATAGTCCATTAATTAAATAAAATATTGGAGAAAAGCACGAAAAAACACTTATAAAGAGCCACAAAAATCACGCACTGTATTGCTTATTATTAGTTTCCCGGAAACTAAAAACTAAACTTTGATGATTGATGAGTCACTCGCGCGTGGACCCTTAAATTTTGTCCCTGATTTTTATCATTTATGCGCCATCTATTGATACACTATTTAACCAGTTGGGCGTTCCGATTCCCCAGAGCCGCCATTGTACAAGCAGTGCTTGTACATTCCACAAGCTTCAGCATTTACCACCCCCTCCCCATACATTTCCTTATGAAGCTTTACGTTGGGTGGTTTTATTTACAAGCAACCAAAGTGATTGCTTATACCAGTAGAGGCGCTGCTATTGCAAGACAAAAAAAATAAATCTCCGATTTAAATGCGGCAAAATGCTGGCAAATTTAAAATTGTTAAGAGAGAAAAAAATGCTTGTCACGAAATTTATTTTCTTCTTCTTTCTCGGTAAATTTTAGGGCAAGCATTGCTTGCATTGCTTTTATGGACCGCACGCCCCTGTATATATATATGATATATTATGATGTAACAGGCTGTTAATATCATCTGTTATTTTATTTTATATTCTTTTATTATCAATTATCATTTTCTATTATTCTGTAACTATTATATATAGTTTGTATGTGTGTTTTATGTGTTCTATTACAGTGTTAATTTATAATAATAGCTATGGCACCGCCCCCCCCCCCCCCCCCAGAGCCGTGAGCTGGATCCGCGCCCCTGGCGGAAAACACAAACCCATATATGTATATATATATATATATATATATATATATATATATATATATACATATATATATATATATATATATATATATATATATATATATATATATATATATATATGTTGGCACCCAAAGCCGAATTCGGGGGCAGAAACCGAAAAAATGCGCACATGATCTAGTCCTGCACATCACGAAATGATTCGAGCCGAAGTGAGTTCTATTCTCGGCTGGCGCATTTCATTTTGGGCAAAACTAGTTCTGCCCAGGGCCGTCCCATGCGCACGGTGCATACGTTTAATTTTTTCTGCTCTATTATAGAGTTTTCCGTAAATTAATAGCCACGGCTTAGAAAAGCTGCGCAGAAACGAGTTTTAAATGTTAGTAGTCTACTGCGCATGGCTCTGCAAAGTGTGCATGATAAAAAAGCTTGAATCCAAATGAAGCTGCGCAAACGCTAGGTGACTAATCTGCGCACGGCCAATAGCAACTTTGTATGCCTTATGAACAAAGATACGAACTTCTACCCCAGATTGCTTGCGAATTGCAGTGTTTAAAAATTCTTTTAATACGTTAACTCTGCAACCGGTTTGGCTTGTAGTATTGCAAATAAATATCAAATTTGAGATGAGATAAAAAGCAACGTTCTCGCTAATATTGAACAAAAATTCTGCTCCGGTAGGGGCCCCTCGTGCAGCAAAACAGCTGTTTTGAGCTCACTACGTGACGTCACCTTGGGTGTTTTTGGCCAAAATGCGCAGATCAGTCCAAATTCGTAGGGCTGATGGACCTATCTATTATAGTTGTATCATGAGAGTTCTGCCGGTTCTGCTCAAATCGAAATGCGCACTATAATTTAAAAAATTTTGATCGTCCGATTGTTTTGAAATTTTTTCCACATATATTTTTATTTTGGTACTATATAAGAACTCTAGCTGTCTCTGAAAAAAAATTCAGAAATATATATTATGAGGTTTTTGCTAAGGTTTAATAAATAAATATATATATATATATATATATATATATATATATATATGCAAATTTCAACATCCATAAAAAATCATCTTTCGTCTTTTTCAACGATTGGGATGAAATCACAAAATTCAATTTCCTATCTAGCAGTATATATATATTAATTATATTATATATTTACAAAAATTATTTTTCTGCGATGATTAGAACAATTTATATAGTAATTAAAGTTCAATTGCATGATCGATATATAAAAAAAAAGCATTTATGCAATTCCCTAGCCATTTCTCAAGTAAAACTGCATTATAAATTGATAATTAATTAATCGATTGGAAATAACATCATCATTTTTGCGTACTATATTATTAATAATGACAAACTTGATAATTTAATTAATAACATTATAATAACAGAATATTATATAAAGCTAAAATTTTATATATATTCTTTTTTATTGTCAGGAATGTATAATCAGTATAATTGTATATAATGGGAAAAAATTGGAGTGGTGGGAGTGATGGCAGCCGCGTCGCCAGAGTCAGCGTTTCTTCACCGGAAATCATATTAAACCTTTCTGGCGTTATTAAAATAAATACAAAATTTCCACTATTGATTCTAGAGATGGAGATATATATTAGCTTTGAATTTTCCCTTCTTAGTTAAATGAATTGATTGTTTTCATTTTAAAATGCTGGAAATATATTTGCGCGCTGATCTGAGCGGTATTAATTATACCGGGGCTATTTATTGAACCGGGTAAAGTCACTCACGACCGTTACAAAAAAAATGCGGTTTTAAAAATTTGTTACACGACTTACACCGCAGCGGTGTAATAAAATTTTATAATGCTATTCGCACCGCGGGTACGAATAGTGGTTTTAAAATTTTGTTACACCGCAGCGGTGTAATAAACTTTATTTAGAGCTATTCGCACCGCGGAAACGAATAGCGATTTTACAAGTTTAACTGAAATAAAAAGTTTCTTATACCTCACCGGGTTTCGAACCATAAATATCCGGGTGGAAAGCTGAGGTAATACCACTAGACTGTGGTGATTCGTTGGGAATCATGGGAACAAGTTTGGTATTTATCCTACGTTTTGTTCGGGTGCGCGCGCACCCAACGGTGCGAATAGCGTTTTTAAGAATTTATTACACCGCAGCGGTGTAACAAAATTTGATAACGCTATTCGCACCGCGGGTACGAATAGTGGTTTTAAAATTTTGTTACACCGCAGCGGTGTAATAAACTTTATTTAGAGCTATTCGCACCGCGGAAACAAATAGCGATTTTACAAGTTTAACTGAAATAAAAAGTTTCTTATACCTCACCGGGTTTCGAACCATAAATATCCGGGTGGAAAGCTGAGGTAATACCACTAGACTGTGGTGATTCGTTGGGAATCATGGGAACAAGTTTGGTATTTATCCTACGTTTTGTTCAGGTGCGCGCGCACCCAACGGTGCGAATAGCGTTTTTAAGAATTTATTACACCGCAGCGGTGTAACAAAATTTGATAACGCTATTCGCACCGTACGAATAGTGGTTTTAAAATTTTGTTACACCGCAGCGGTGTAATAAACTTTATTTAGAGCTATTCGCACCGCGGGTGCGAATAGCGATTTTACAAGTTAACTGCACCGCAGCGGTGCGAATAGTCACTTCCTAAATTTTATAGAAGATTTTTTAACTGACAGAGTACAGAGAGTCAAGCTAGGGCAAACGTTGTCTGAGGTAGTGAAGGTTACTTCTGGAGTCCCTCAGGGTAGTGTGCTAGGGCCGCTACTTTTTATTATTTTTATTAATGATATTGTACAGAATTTGGAGTCGGAGATGAGGCTTTTTGCTGATGACAGCGTAATCTATAGGACAGTAAGGAATAAGCAGGATGAGCAAATTCTACAAAAGGATCTGGAGACAGTGGGTATATGGATAGAAGCTAATAAAATGAAGCTTAATGTGGGAAAATGTAGTGTGGTTAAGTTCAACAAAAGAAGGGAGCAAAGTCAGGTTAAATATTTTATGGAGGGGGAAGAAATCAAATCAGAGGACAAATACAAATATCTGGGAGTAATGCTTCAGTGCAAACTTAATTGGGATGAACATATTAGGTATGTAACCGCAAAGAGCAGAAGGAATCTGGAGTTTGTAATGAGGAATCTTAAGGGGGCGGGCAGGACAGTAAGAGAAAAAGCATACAAGTCTCTGATTAGACCAATAATGGAATATGGATGTAATGCATGGGACCCGTATAGAGCAAAAGGGAAGAAAGAGATGGAAAAGATACAAAGACGAGCAGCAAGAAGGGTCTTAGAAAAGGGGAACTGGAGCTTTATCTGTGATAAAAACAAAATTTATAAGGGAAGAGAGAGTGTGACTAGAATGATAGAGCAACTGGGATGGGAGGATCTGGAGGAAAGGAGGAAGCAAAGTAGACTGACAGCAATGTATAAAATAACTAGGAACCAAAAGGGCTGGGAGGAGCTTAGCGATCGTACTGAGGAAGGGCGTTATAAAGGTAGGAGGGACCATGATTGGAAGCTGGAGTATAGGAGAAGCAAAAATGATGTGGGCAAGTATTCTTTTTTGAGAAGAACGGTGAGGGAGTGGAATTTGTTGGACTCTGGGCTTGTGGATGCTCGGAGTGTTGGTGAGTTCAGGGAGGGGCTGAGAGAGTCAGCCGCAAGCAAGCGAGCCACCGTGGTGGAATACCCACAATAGCCGCAAGCAGTGGTGTATGTATGTAATGTGTGTACACACTGCTATTTAATCTTAATCTTAATCTTAATTAATCCTACAACGTGAACACTTTCTGATCCAGCTTTCTTTGTTTGAGTCTGGAGGCTGGTGTACTGTATGCAAATGCATGCTCCGAGTAAGGCACTTTTATGTTCATAATCTCGGAATGCACTGCATTTATACTGTATGCATACTTAAGGCATACACTTTCTCAGTGCTCAGTGCTATTCTCCCATTATGTCAATTATAGGAGAATAGCCCTGCACCAGCTACGTACACTGCATTGTGTGTAGGACCATTATGCATACCTTTTTGACTCCTTTTAATTTTTTGCACCAAAAATGGCAATAATAATATATGCCTTTTACCTAGCTTATATGCATGTATGCATACAGTATTGTAATAAAGTTTAAGATATTTGGAGTAACATTACTTTTTTTATGTATGCATGTAATGTGTGTACACACTGCTATTTAATCTTTATCATGATATGATCCATATTGGTAAAGGTGCTTTCACATATTCGAAAATCGCTACGGAGTTCCGTAGCTATGCCGTAAGCCTTTCACATATTCTCGTTCATCTGCGGCAGCTGCGGCGGAAAATCATGTGAATGCCGTAGCAAAATCAAATCAAACTCATCTTGATTTTGCTACGGAGTTCCGTAGAACGTGCCGCGAGGTGCTACGGAACAGCTACGGTGCGCCGCAGCAAAATCAACACATTTGCTACGAAGTAGCTACGGAGCAGCGTTTCCGTAGCGATTGTCGAATATGTGAAAGCACCTTTATATATTAAATTCATATTCGTCAACACTGAATTGTGAATACAGTAGGTTTTCTACGCTTGACTTCCTTGTGCATTTCGACACAAAGGAGCCTTCACATATTCGAAAATTGCTACGGAATCATGCCTAACATGTTGATTACGCCTGGTGATTTGCTGCGGCACTCAGTAAAAAATCAAAATGACTTTATTTTTTCTACGGTAGATACAGTATTCACAATTTTTTTTTTTTTTTTTGCCACAACAGCCGCAGTCGAACAGACTCAAATCTGTAGCAATTAACTTTTGAATATATGAAAGCACCTTTTTTAAAGCCGATCACAATAGCAGCATTGCTACCGTTTTTTAAACAGACCAAATCTTTATTGCTATTATGATGTTTTTAAAATATGACAGTTCAGTATGCTTATTAATTGTAAGTTAACCATTTTTGCATTTACTGCAAAAATAAAAAATTTAAAAGTAATAAAATTCTGACGTCACGTCAGAATTTTATTACTTTTAAATTTTTTATTTAGTATCTTTTTGCATGGTGAAATTTTTTATTATCATCTCATAATGTATTTATTGTTTGGTTTACAGAAAAACTGAGAGACACCAAAGAATTGGGCGTGGCCAGGGGCGGATCCAGCTCGCGGCTCTAGGCGGGGCGGTGCCCTTTACCGCAATGTTAAAATTTGGAGTGGCAGGGGGTGGGGGGGAGGGCGATGGGTGGGGGTTGGTAACACCTTCAGTTTTGGGACCTTTGGGGGGGGGGACCATACGCCACCATCGCCCCCCACCCCTTGGATTCGCGCCTGATGGGACGAGGAACGTGATATATTGAGACGTGGCTGTTGTTTCTGCAGAAGGTTTGGTTGCTAGGATACCGTTCAAAATTCCTTCTATCATCGCGAATATTTAAGGTAGAGATAACGCCGAACAGCTGTTCGACGTACTCTAATTTGATAACATGTGAACCTTGGGAAATTCACGAAAATTCTGAAATTTTGTTGAGAGGCAGATATTAGTGCCTAAAAGCCGTAGAAAAAGTTTCAAAACAATTTAACGAGTCGTTTTTTTATTATTATTTTTTTATTAAGTTCTTGGTTTGTCTCTATGGGAAAGCACTATGCTGAAAATTAAAGAAAATCGGCTCGTTAAATTGTTTTGAAATTTTTCTATGGCTTTTAGGCACTAATATCTGTCTCTCAACAAAATGTCAGAATTTTTGTGAATTTGACAGCTAATGTTTACATGTTAATCAAAGGAGGGTACGTCAAACAGCTTTTGGGCATTATCTCTACCTTAAGTACATAAAAATTAATAGTGAGCTGGCCGCAGCTACATTGCAGTATTTTTTTTTTTTTTTTACAAGGATACACCCCTAAGAGCCTACAGCTCGCGGCGGGGTACTGGGTAGGGATAAGGTAGGGAATGGATAGTGGCCACGGCCTGCATGCTTACGCGTCCCAGCATTCGCGTAGGCGAGACTGAGGGAACCGTGGAAAACCTCAGTCAGGACGGACACCTCTACTTTTTCTCAATGGACCATGCAAAGCGATGTCCAAAGCCTGGTGAACCACACACAAGTGCGTCACTGCACTGGGTGGAAAGCGAGACGAATTTACCCCAGGGAGGGAGCAGCGTATTTTTTACTTGAAATGGTCACCCATCCAAGTACTAACCACGCTCGACGTAGCCTGACTTCGGTGATCTAACAAGAACCGGTCAATGCACTGCGCCACGCCACGCCACCTCAGTTTTATGTTTATCATAATACATTCACATCACGGTGTTTAATTCGAATTCTTTGACGACGCCTTAAAAATAACATTATCCGTCGTAAACGAATATACATATTTTAAACACCGTCATATGAATGTATAGTAAAGTGTAATGTGTATGTTGTACTGACTTACACATTACACTTTCATCGTGCCATCATCCTCTTTTTTCTAATGTGAAGTTTCATCCTTTTTGACGTTCAGTGCCCCTATTATATGTGTAATATTAATATATTTAATAAAATAAAAAAGATTTTCTGATTTGATATTTCTTGACTTTTTTTTAGTTAGATAAATTCTAACAATGAAGACACTAAAGTTTCAGTCTATCACAAGCGAGATAGGTATAGTACCATATAGTCTTCTATTGAAGCTCTCAGATAGAAGACTATACATGGTTATAATTTTATAATTCTTATATTGCAGTTATAATAATAATGTCATTGAGCTCTACACAAGGCCTTGTGTAGAGCTCAATGAATAATGTATATTTTAGTGAGCAGCAACAGACAAAATAAATGTCAATATAGTCAAAGTGTAAAGTGTATAATATATATTAAAGTTATATGTTGACCTTCAACTATTATTTTTTTTAAATACTATGCTGGGAAATAATGAACTAATGGATCTAAGTAGAGGCTCTTATTTTTAAAAGAAATAATACACAAGAAACCCAACAGAAAGGTTATTAGAGCATATATATGCATATATTATGCTCTGTAGGCTGCAGTGTAGGCTGCAGCCTACCAGACTAGAGGAAACTACTAATATTTATGAATGCTATGATAAATCTATAAAATCGAAGGTATTAATTATGTTAATTGTCCAGATAAATTAAGCATGGCCTTTTTCTAAAAATAATTTTTAGCTCCTATTTTTTTCATTGTGGAATAGGAAATTTATTTTTATTATACTGGATAGAGGTAAACTTTATGCAGACATTATGTGCAAGATTCAATGCTATATATAAAACCTGACTTTGGCATTTCTATCTAGTTAAAATAGGTAAAATCAGAAAATAATAGTTGTAAACATGAAGAAATAATAATTTTTCCATGGCTGTAAGCCTGCAAGTGACACACCCCCTTTTCCATCTTCAAATTCAAGTAAACCTGGCAACGCTGTACTGACTTTAGTTCTCAAGTTTCCGCAGAAAAGCGCCAAATTTCTCGAGTTGTTTTAGCTATATATTTAAATTTTACAATGCCAGGAAAGGAAATATTATGTTCATTAAATGCAGAAAAAATTATTACACCTAAATATGAACATAGCTAAAGGTAAATCTTAACGTAACTCTCATAAGTTCAGTTTTTTTGCCGGTCGCCATGCTAAAAGATAGGGGTGTGGGAACACTTGAAGCCTCTTTCGTTCCCTTTATTCCTACAAATTCGCCACCTGGTGGTAGTTTTTTTAAATTAAAAAAAGGTGAAAAACACATTTCAAATAAAAGAGGGAAAAATAGAAGTAAATTTTAATTTAATTGTATTAATTACTTTCAAAATATTAATAACAATAATAAAAAATAATTATTTTTATGTATTGTAATTATTTTATACTTACAGTTAAGTACTTTAAACTAAATTTTTTTTTAATTAAATAATTATAATTTTTATTCAATTTATAAAAATTTGCGGTAATATTTATTATAGGCACTTAATTGCATATTAAATTGTTTAAATTCCGATCAGTTTCCATATAGCTTTCATAAAATGTCTTCTAGATTCGAGTTATCAATAATTAATGGGGTATGATCGACCAAAAAAAAAGTTGCACGTTTTTGTCAATATTTCAAAAGGCAAGAGAATTTCATGAAGAACAAGCCCTATTTCAGCATTCTACGGTATATACGACAATTTCCTGATTTTATTTGAATTTTTAAAACCTCTCAAAAATGACGTCATAGCATTGAATCTTAAATGGGAAAATAGATCAGTTAACATTATTGCCAAATCCCATACTCAATATTGAAATGTAACCAAACCTTAATTTGCAAGGTTTTTAGGTGCTAGAATCACGATAATGAAAGTTTCAAATTCCTACCTCAATAACTTTTCATTTTAGCAATGTTAATTAACTGATGCATTTTCTCATTTAAGATTCAATGCTATAAAAAAAAAAGTTTTAATAATTCATATAAAATCAGCAAATTGTCGTAGAATGCTCTAATAGGGCTCGTTCTTCATAGAATTCACAGTACTTTTTACTAGTATTGCTAACTCAAATGCCGGTCAGTACCCCATTATTATAAAGTATGAAAAAATAATAAAGTTACATAATATACGTTGCAACCATTGAGCTCTATACAAGGCCTTGTATAGAGCTCAATAGTTGCAACACGTGACGTCCGCGTCCATATATGGCACTTCTGAATCCTGATGGTAATATTGCCGCATGGTATATAATATATTATAATATATATACCATATATTATATTTATCCCCCTTCTTTTGATTAAGTCACTAAAATTTTCACATTCTAATATCTCATTGTTAGAGCTCAATGGCTTTTATAATTATAAAAATAGAACAAATGGCCACTATCCTTCTATATACTTAACTATAGCTCTATATATATATATATTATATATAAATATATAATTAATATATAGCTATAAAATATTTGGATAAACCTCTATAACATACTTTTTATTAAGGGTAAGGTAATTTTAACGCCACCAATGTTAAAAAAAATCCCTCTCACAAAAATTCTGAAAAAAATTTAAAACATGCATGGCATGTTCTCCTCTACACCCCCTATCAGTAGCTAAAATATCAGGTATACAAATACGATCTAGTTTTTGAGTTATGAATTTTTAAAGTTGACCAATTTAACATGGGAGTTTCATTTCTCCATGTTAAAGTAGTCAACTTTAAAAATTTATAACTCAAAAACTAGATCGTATTTGTATACCTGATATTTTAGGTACTGATAGGGGGTATAGAGGAGAACATTTTAAATTTTTTTCAGAATTTTTGTGACAGGGATTTTTTTTAACGTTGGTGGCGTTACCTTACCCTTAATATAGTCAAAAAACTCCGAACACCTTCCGAATTAAACCCAAAAACTTGAACGTTTCACCATGGCTCTCATTGAGAACGAGCTAGGTTATTATATATTCTTGCAGCCACGGCCTTAATTGCAATAATTCTCATCATGGCATTTGCCTAGCTGTGACTGAGGGAAACGTGACATCCTCTGATTATATATCAGCCAGCAAGCGCGGATCCAGTAAAAATTTCGTGGGGAGGGGGCCTCCTGTTGTTAAAAAAATGGAGTGGGGGAAACGCCTCTAGACTCTATATTGCCCATGTTAAATTCAAAATTTCAGGGGGGTGGGGTTGGGGGACTGCAGCCGCCCCCCTGGATCCGCGCCTGTCAGCCACAGAATTGAAGATTCATGATGCTATACATTTTAGTTTAAATTGTCATGACGTTCGCCACTTATTGCTGTCGTGTTTGGTGATCTGACATGACCCGGTCGGTCAAACCCAATTAATATAAACCACTGCGCCATAAGTGACACGTACGTATTATACCTGCTCAAGTTCCTCACCGGCTTTTTCAAATAATTGTGAGTAAAATAATTTTATTTGAAAAATAAAAACATGCAGGAAGAAAATATATATAATAAAATAATTTAGAACAAAAATATTACTATTAATTAATTTAAGCCCGTACGTGTTATATTCAATATATTGACTGTATTAGACGGTCGAGCGTGGCGCTGCAGTGCATTGACCGGTTCTCGTTAGATCACCGAAGTCAGGCTACGTCGAGCGTGGTTAGTACTTGGATGGGTGACCGTTTCAAGTAAAAATTACGCTGCTCCCTCCCTGGGGTAAATTCATCTCGCTTTCCACCCAGTGCAGTGATGCGCAGTACTGATGCACTTGTGTGTGGTTCCCCAGGCTTTGGACATTGCTTTGGTCCACTGAGAAAAAGTAGAGGTGTCCGTCCTGACTGAGGTTTTCCACGGTTCCCTCAGTCTCACCTCATGCAGCGAATGCTGGGACGCGTAAGCATGCAGGCCGTGGCCACTATCCGTTCCCTACCTTATCCCTACCCAGTACCCCGCCGCGAGCTGTAAGCTCTTAGGGGTGTATCCTTGAAAAAATATATATATATATATATATATATATATATATATATATATATATATATATATATATATATATATATATATACATGCATTAATTTTTACATGCAAACAGGCGCGGATCCAGGGGGGGGGGGGGCTGGGGGGCTGCAGCCTCCCCCCCCCTCCCGAAATTTTGGATTTAACATGGGCAATATAGGCATTTCCCCCACTCCAATTTTTTTTTTAACATTGGCCTTATAAAGGCAGCCCCCCCCCCCCCCGAAATTTTTTTCTGGATCCGCGCCTGCATGCAAATGTCATTAACTTAAGTTAATACGTAATGATTGAAAGATGCAATGTTGCTTATATTATAATTAAACATTAAACAATTTAAACAAATATTATTATGGAGTTCAAGTTTTCTTATTGTAAGGATTCCATGAAAAATCGTTTTCAATAGAAAAATGATGTCATTCATGCATGCAATATACCGAAACTTTAGAGCATCATGCAGTTTAGTTACAAATATTTTAAAAATATGTCATTATATTGTATAAATTTTCCAAACAGATAATACATAATTAATATAATATATATATATATATATAGGCCCCCCGGGTCATTATTATTTTTTCTAATATATATATATATATATATCGATGTTCTCCCTGCTTTTTTACCGATCTGCATTTGTTTTATTTTACTTTTTTACCTATCTGTTTTTTATTTATCAAACTTTTTTACCTATCTGTTTTTATTTTGTCACACTTTTTTACCTATCTGTTTTTGTTTCTTCAAACTTTTTTACCTATCTGTCAATTTGAAAAAAAAAATTTTATCGCGGAAAAATATAGAGTGCACCACCGTACGTAAGCTGTTAAAATTTCAGAGTGTTTCGCGGCTTTTTTATAATTTAAATTAAATAAGAACAATCCGGAAAAATCAGCTGACAGACCAAAACAAATCTCGTGCGACGTTTATTTCTGCTTTTCTTCTGAGTCTACATAGGGTGCGATCCGTATATCGGTAAAACCGGTGATACTGGGGAGTAAATTATGGACCATCTTTCACCGGTTTCTTGTAGCTCACCGGTTGTAGATACGGAACGCTGTTCTCACCAGATGTTAAATTTTTTGGCGCGCTTTACCAGCCATTTTTTGAAATCGCCATAGAATGTGTGATGTATAGTAGGTATCACGTCAAAACCACGAAAACAAAAATCACGAAAGCATTTTCAACGAATGACTTTATCCCGAAAACAATTACATCGAAAACAAATATAAACGAAATCATTTACCACGAAATTAAATTAACACGAAACAAAATAATTACGAGAACAATTAAAAATCACGAAAATAATTTTTGTACGAAAGTAATTAATTTGACCGAAATAAAAAAGGACGAAAGTAAATTAGAACGAAATTATTTTGATACGAAAATCACGAAAAAAATTTGACCGAAAGTTATTTGAACGAAAACATTTAAGACGAATAAAAAAATCACGAAAACAATTTGACTGAAAAGTTATATTTGAAAGAAAACATTTAAGGTAGAGATAACACGGATCAGCTGGTCCAATGCTAAAAAAATCCCATTCACAAAAATTATGAAAAAAATTTAAAATGTTCTCCTCTACATCCCCTATCAGTAGCCAAAATATCAGGTTTACAAAAACGAGCTAGTTTTCGAGTTATTAATTTTTAAAGTTGACTAATTTAACATGGTATATATAGTTCATCCATTTCTCCATGTTAAAATAGAGAACTTGAAAAATTAATAACTCGAAAACTAGCTCGTTTTTGTATACTTGATATTTTACCTACTGATAGGGGATAATATGTAGAGGAGAACATTTTAAATTTTTTTCATAATTTTTATGAATGGGATTTTTTTAGCATTGGGCCAGCTGATCCGTATTATCTCTACCTTAAGACGAATAAAAAAATAACGAAAACAATTTGACCGAAAGTTATTTGAACGAAAACATTTAAAACGAATGGAAAAATCGCGAATACAATTTGAGCGAACTCTATTTGACCGAAATAAAAAACACTGACGAAGAAAAATATTAATAAAAATTATACCAATATTATTTAAAAAAAAAAGTGTAAATTGAAACGAATGCAATAAAGAACAATACAGACTGAGCCAGAAATGGTGTTCCGAACCCATGCTAAAATTTGGGCAGGTTAACTTTGAGCTAGAAATTTGGCATATAATATACACGTAAGGCCAAGGGTTCTAAATTCTTTTGACATGTGTTAAACAAAATTTAAAATTGATATTTCCTACCGTTTTAGGGGTGGATTCCTTATGGGATATATCCATGTTAAATTAAGTTGATAGAAAAATTTTGGCTGATTTGCACCAAAATTAGTTTTTAAGGTTTTCAGAGCACGTTGAATTTAATGGTGTAATTTAAAAAGTGATGAAAACAACTCCTATAATGAGATAATGACCCTTACTACGTGAAAAAATGATGCTATCAAAATTTTGATTATGCCACTGAAACGAGCTTATTTTTTTACCTCAGAAACGATATTTGAATTTTTTGAATCGGAGCAAGTTAACGATTTAATTTTTAGGGGTGAAACACGTACCATTAAATACAGCGTGCTCTGAAAACCTTAAAAAATAATTTTGATGCAAATCTGCTAAAATTTTTCTATCAATTTAATGTAACATGGAAATCCCATAAGGAAGAAATGCAAATCGTGAATCCACCCCTAAAACGGTAGGAAGTATTAAGTTTAAAAATTTTTTAGCACATGTCAAAAGAACTTAGAACCCTTGGCTTTAGGTATGCCAAATTTCAAAATTCAATCTCAAAGATAACCTGCCCAAATTTTAGCATGAGTTCGATCGGAACACCATTTCTGGCTCAGTCTGTATTGTTCTTTATTGCATTCGTTTCAATTTACAATTTATTTTTTTGTTTAATTAATATTGGTAATTTTTATTAATATTTTTCAGGGATCGGATGTGGATGCGGATGCAAGATCCACACGGGTGCGCAAAAATGGGCTTGCATCCGCATCCGTGCATCCCAGATGCACGGGGAAAAAAGAAATGCATCCGGATGCGCATCCCAGATGCATGAAAAATAAATTTGCATCTGGATGCGCATCCCAGATGCATGAAAAATAAATTTGCATCCGGATGCGCATCCACGGATGCACGAAAAATAAATTTGCATCCATTTTTAACTTTTTTTTTCTCTTTTTATCAGGTTTTTTGCTAATGGCCTCTAAACCAATCTTGAGTCTACGTCAAAAGAACGAAAAATAAAAGAACGAAAACAATTTATATGAAAAGCATTACACCGAAAACAAAAAGGACGAAAGTAATTTAACACGAAAACATTTTAAACGAAAGTATAATTAACCGAAATGGAAAATGTGCGAATGCATTTATAACGAAACTTAAAAAGCACGAAAGCATTTACAGCGAAAACATTTTAGCCGAATTCAATAATTACGAAAACCATTTGGCCGATAGTTATTTGAACGAATTGAAAAACAACGAAAGTAAATTAGAACGAAAACATTTAAAACGAAATAAAAAAATCACGAAAACAATTTGACCGAAAGTTATTTGAACGAAAATATTTAACACGAATAAAAAAATAACGAAAACAATTTGCCCGAAAGTTATTTGAACGAAAACATTTAAGACGATTAAAAAAATAACGAAAACAATTTGACCGAAAGTTATTTGAACGAAAACATTTAAAACGAATGAAAAAATCACGAATAAAATTTGAATGAACGCTATTTGACCGAAATAAAAAACACCGACGAAGAAAAATATTAATAAAAATTTATGACAATAATTAAAGAAAAAAAAAATTGTAAATAAAATGAATGCAATATATAAAGAAGTATATACAGACTGAGCCAGAAATGGTGTTCCGAACCCATGCTAAAATTTGGGCAGGTTAACTTTGAGCTAGAAATTTGAAATTTGGCATATATATATATATATATATATATATATATATATATACGTAAAGCCAAGGGTACTACATTCTTTTGACATGTATTGTGTTAAACATATTTTAAAATTAATATTTCCTACCGTTTTAGGGGTGGATTCACGATTTGCATTTCTTCCTTATGGGATTTCCATGTTAAATTAAGTTGATAGAAAAATTTTAGCCGATTTGCACCAAAATTAGTTTTTAAGGTTTTCAGAGTACGCTGTATTTAATGGTGTTTCACCCCTAAAAAATAAATCGTTAACTTGCTCCGATTCAGAAAATTCAAAGGTCGTTTCTGCCATGCGGTAAAAAAATAAGCTCGTTTCAGTCAACGATTATATACAGTGTACTATATACAGTATATAATTCTTGCGTTTCAGTGGTATAATCAAAATTATGATAGCATCATTTTTTCACGTAGTAAGGGTCATTATCTCATTAGGGGTTGTTTTCACCACTTTTCAACGTGCTCAGAAAACTTTAAAAACTAAATTTGGTGCAAATCGGCTAAAAATTTTCTAATCAACTTAATTTAACATGGAAATCCCAAAAGGATGAAATGCAAATCGTGAATGCACCCCTAAAACGGTAGGAAATATTAATCTTATTTTTTTTTAACACATGTCAAAAGAACTTAGAACCCTTGGCTTTACGTACGTATCCCAAATTTCGAATTTCTAACTCAAATTAAGTTAACCTGCCCAAATTTTAGCATGGTTTCGGAACACCATTTCTGGCTCAGTCTGTATTGTTCTTTATTGCATTCATTTCAATTTACATTTTTTTTTTTTTTTTTTAATAATATTGGTATAATTTTTATTAATATTTTTCTTCGTCGGTGTTTTTTATTTCGGTCAAATAGAGTTCGTTCAAATTGTATTCGTGATTTTTCCATTCGTTTTAAATGTTTTCGTTCAAATAACTTTCGGTCAAATTGTTTTCGTTATTTTTTTATTCGTCTTAAATGTTTTCGTTCAAATAACTTTTCAGTCAAATTGTTTTCGTGATTTTTTTATTCGTCTTAAATGTTTTCGTTCAAATAATTTTCGGTCAAATTGTTTTCGTTACTTTTTTTATTCATATATCTTAAATGTTTTCGTTCAAATAACTTTTCAGTCAAATTGTTTTCGAAGTGTTTGTATTCGTCTTAAATGTTTTCGTTCAAATAACTTTCGGTCAAATTGTTTTAGTGATTTTTGAATTCGTATTAAAATAATTTCGTTCTAATTTACATTCGTCCTTTTTTATTTCGGTCAAATTACTTTTGTACAAATTGTTTTCGTGATTTTTGTGCTCGTTATTATTTTGTTTCGTGTTAATTTAATTTCGTGGTAAATGATTTCGTTTATATTTGTTTTCGATATAATTGTTTTCGGAATAAAGTCATTCGTTGCAAATGCTTTCGTGATTTTTGTTTTCGTGCATGGTTATGACGTGATACCCAAATCTTATAACACGATCGAGGCACATTTTTTAAATTTATTTGCCATTTGTCGTTTAAGATTGCAAGAAACAAAGTGTATTATAAAAACCAAGGATCGGATGCGGATGCAGATGCAAGATGCACACGGATGCGCAAAAATGGGCTTGCATCCGCATCCGTGCATCCCAGATGCACGGGAAAAAATTAATGCATCTGGAAAATAAATTTGCATCCGGATGCGCATCCCAGATGCATGAAAAATAAATTTGCTTTCGGATGCGCATCCATGGATGCACGAAAAATTAATTTGCATCCGGTCCCTGAATTATTTTTCTTCGTCGGTGTTTTTTATTTCGGTCAAATAGCGTTCGTTCAAATTGTATTCGTGATTTTTCCATTCGTTTTAAATGTTTTCGTTCATATAACTTTCGGTCAAAATGTTTTCATTCAAATAACTTTCGGCCAAATTGTTTTCGTGATTTTTTTATTTCGTTTATTTAAATGTTTTCGTTCTAATTTACTTTCGTTGTTTTTTATTTCAATTCGTTAAAATAACTATATCGGCCTAATGATTTTCGTGATTATATTGAATTATTATTTATTTATTTATTTATTTATTGAATTATTTATTGAATTCGGCTAAAATATTTTCGATGATGTAAATGCTTTCGTGCTTTTTAAGTTTCGTTATAAATGCATTCGCACATTTTCCATTTCGGTTAATAAATATATTTTCGTATAAAATGTTTTCGTGTTAAATTACTTTTGTCCTTTTTGTTTTCGGTGTAATGCCTTTCGTATAAATTGTTTTCGTTCTTTTGACGTATAGACTCAGAAAATCAAATATGTTTTGTAAAATATTTAAACTTTTCCCACCAATTTTAAACAGCGACGTCACACGGCTGGGCTGGAAGCAGCCTTGCGTCTCTCCGCTCTCTCCGCGCGCCAACTGATGACTTTTGAAACTTCGGGAAACTTCGGATTTTCGCTTCACCGGTGGGAGCCGAATTATGGACCAAAGCACAACCGGTTCTCACCGGTTTGCCGATATACGGATCGCACCCATACTCTACATGCAAATAAGGATTGAAATAGGTAAGAATTTTATATTCTATTATTAACTAAGTAATATTTACATTCATTAGAGTGAATTACGTAATAATAATGATCGCAATAGTAACAATTTGTTGTTTTTACAGCTCAGCATAGAGATTGGACCAATTAAGCACTAGTTGTCGGAGCTCTGAACAAGCCGAGTCAGTTTTGACGATTGAAGAACAATGTACTGATACTTGAAATTCCTTTGTTACCTTATTAGACTTGGCAGATGTAGAGCAAATTATTAATCGTGAAGTAAACAATTCTAAAACGTTAACAGAGAATGAAAAAGAAATTAACAAAAATTAAAAGTAATATTAGACGTCTTTCATTTGAAAAATTCACAAACCAAAATCTTCGCCAGCAGGGGAAACCATGCATATGTTGGAACGAAGACACAACTTGGTATTGTTTCACCTGACAACAAGCCTGCAGTGGTGATGAAAGCTGGGTGTAAATGCAGTGAGAAGGACACCCAAAAGTTCATTAAAATTCTGTGCCAATGTGAGTGAAAAGGATAGAGAAAAAATTCATAATAATTTTTATTCCCTTGACAAATATGCAAAACAAGTGTTTGTTCGAGACTGTCGTTACAGCTGCACCAAAACGTAGAAAATTGAGTAGCCCTGTAAAGCTACGTAAACAAGGACAACGGCAGTATTTCCTTAGGACTGAGAGTGGTAATTTAAAGTTTGTGAAATGATGTATACTAATACACTCTGCCTGTCTGCTAAAACAATCAGAAACTGGACATCAGAAGATTTTATGGCCCCACAGAATATATATAAATTAAGCATATTTTGTACTGAACAGCGAAAGCTACATGAAGAATATTTCATTTAATTTTCGTTTCATTTATATTATATTACTGTATATATTATACAAAAATTGTTGCAAAACATATAATAATATTTATACTTATCATTAATTTGATATATTATTATGTTTGATATTAATATAAATTAATAATTATTAATTTGATGAGTTTTATTTATCCGTAGAGGCTATAAAATATGCAAAAAAACAAATTTCAATTATGTAAACTTTAAAATACTGTAGTGACTTTGAAATTAAAGGTTTGCATAGTATCTTAATTACAATAATCAATACATACATTTTTTTTTAATCCTAAATGATTGCTTAGAATGTAAAAAGTATAATTATATTTTTTATTTAGTCAAATTCCCTATTCCCATGGCCTTTTATAAACGTTACAAAAATAAATTTAATTCTTTTATGTTACAATTTTATTCTTTACCAAAAATGCCGAGGATAATAATGAATTAGCATTACTTTTTTCGTATTCACAATAACTATATATGCCGATTGATGCATCATCAATTACTGTTTTATTAATGTTCCTTAATTACCATAATTGCATATTATATGTATGGTAAACTTCATTATTACACGCGTAATAATAAGTAATAAAACTTATTGAGCAGAATTTTGAATCCCGATTATATTTTTTTACGCGAGAAATTTACGGAATTTGAAAAAAAAAAAATCGTTACAACGAGTAATAATATATTACCTTTAAAAAAAGCTAAGTGTATGTTTAAATAATCACAACAATAAAGAAATAAACAGTTTAAACCTTCTCCTGAACAATTCACTTTTTCACAGATAGGTAAAAAAGTTTGAAGAAACAAAAACAGATAGGTAAAAAAGTGTGACAAAATAAAAACAGATAGGTAAAAAAGTTTGATAAATAAAAAACAGATAGGTAAAAAAGTAAAATAAAACAAATGCAGATCGGTAAAAAAGCAGGGAGAACATCGATATATATATATATATATATATATATATCGTCATAAAGCCTTCATATATTTTCAAATTTTTTACAAAAGAAATTTCAATATATTTACATTATTTACATAATTTCTTTAAATATTTATAACAAATTATTATTAATTGATAACATTTATACAATATACGTTTCTTAAACAACTTATTTTCATGTGTTTATTTTTATATATTAATATAATAGGACAACATAAATATACTGAAAATAAAAAAAAAAAATATTTACTCCATTAATTTTAATTGTTAATTTTAATTGTTAATTAAAATTAATTAATTATAATTGTTAATTATAATCAATCAATTAATTAATTAAATATAATTGTTAATTATAATCAATTAATTAATTATAATTAATTTAATATTTAATGTCAATATTAAATTATATTTATTAAATTAATAATTTAATTATAAGTATTTATTGTCAATATATTTTTTCTAATAATTAATTAATCAACAAATTTTGAATTAATTTTATTATATTTAAGTAATTAAATTGTTTAGATTTAAAGATTCCCAGGGTAGGGAACGACGCCATCTTGCTCGTCAATTTAGGGTCCATCGTATGCGCCCTACAAAAATGGCGTCGGTAGGGGACGAAAAAGGGAGCGAAGTAGGGGACGAAAAGTATTGGGAAGCAAATTCAATATGGCGGAAGGTGATTTTTAGGGAAGGGTAGTAGACATAGTAGACGAGATGAGAGAATTGGGACAGCGCCTTATATATTCTAAGTTGGGTTTTTAACCTTACATATATAATATATAATTTTAAATTTTCTCAAAGTTGTACGTCATGCATATATTATAGCTCTGCATGTCCTGCAGCATTCCAATTAATTAATTAACCTAGCTATAATAAAATATATTAAATATATAAATAATTATTTTATTAAACCAGAGCGTACTAGCTAGTATAATATCTAGTACGCTCTGATTAAACACAAATATAGTGCATATTATATATAAAATTATAATAGTTGTTATATATTCTATATTATATATATATATAATATATACATATAGAATAAGCCGCAGATCAAACGGGTTTTTAATTAATGACCATTTTCACTATCATTATCAGTGAATTGATTGCGATGAGGTCGAAGGATGTTTGTACAATGTAGATATTATAGCAGAGAGAAGGTCTCTATAACATCAGCTAGGGATAATCGATCCTCTATTGATAGGGGTATGCAGTCCTTTATAGGCTCCCTTCCGGCTTATGGAGGCCGAATTCTGAATTCTGATTGGCTTAGAAATAATTAACCCTTTTTGCTGAAACGCCTTCCTATTGGTTGAAATTTGCTTGTTGTTAACAAATTTCAACAATCAAATTTTTCTTGTAACAGCTAGTCGGGAGTGACTTTACCCGATTCAATAGACAAAATAGAGGATTAGCCCTGGTCTATAATTGCAATAAAATTTATGCCGTTCAGTATACGTACAACACTTGACTGTATTCTGCAGCAACAATTCCAACAAATTATATGATGTGCACAGCCCACACACTATATATATTTAGTAGCTAGGAGACATATATATATATATATATATATATATATATATATATATATATATATATATATATATATATATATATATATATATATATATATATATCGTCGCCTCAGAATGCAAATCACGTAACTACAAAAAAAATTGATGCAACTTTAAACCTTATCTCACTAGAACATAATTTAAGGGTCAAAGTTCCATAAAAAAAATTTGTAGTTACGTGATTTGCATTCTGAGGTGACGATATATATATATATAAATATCGATGGTTAAATTCCACGGAGAAAGCGCCTGGTTTGCATTTTCAGGAATGAACAAAGTGAAGGGCTTGCCTTTGCAAAAAGGTTTCTTTTCATCCTTTGTTATTGTAATTTTAAAAGCCTAACTGAAAAAGCTAGCAAATGTCATTTTATTCATTAATTTCCGGAGAATGCAAACCAGCGCTTTCTCGAAACCATCGATTTAATATATCTACATCTTTTAATGCAGAAAATTGACCAAAAGTGTCAGAAGGTGACAGTGTCCTGCAGCAGCAATAACATGACAGATTGACATACATCTCTAAAGGTGCTTTCACATATTCGAAAATCGCTACGGAAACACGCCGTAGCAAAGGTGTTGATTTTGCTGCGGCGTGCCGTAGCTGTACCGTAGCACCTCGCGATCTTCTGCGCTACGGAACTCCGTAGCAAAATCAAGATGAGTTTGATTTTGCTGCGGCATTCACATGATTTTCCGCCGCAGCTGCCGCAGACGAACAAGAATATGTGAAAGGCTTACGGCATTGCTACGGAACTCCGTAGCGATTTTCGAATATGTGAAAGCACCTTAATAGTCTCGCTATCTGACATGGGCCTATAATAAGTATTTTGAATACCATGCACTAGCTGCAGTTGGAACCTCAAAGCATCCCTTCATTGGGTGTACTATCTACATAGACCACCAATAATATAAAATTTATGTTTGCATTAATTTGTACTTTTATTGAAAAAATATTTCTATGTTACTATATAAAAAAAATGTATAATACTTTAATTTACAAGTACAGCAGACACTTGAATTTCAAGGCTAGTATAGCTAGTAAAAACTTTAAATTTCTGTATTGCAGCATAATATTCTACAATATTTTAAATAACATGTAAATATAATACATAAAATATATTTGGTGTAAAAAAATGCAAAAAACACTTACCGATCTAAATAAACACACAGGTAAAACCATATATAGAACCATGATATGTAATTCTACTAACTGTACAGAAAAAAAAAACAACAAAAACATAGTATGTACACTGTATTTGTACATCTATGTCAGGAAGTTGTATAATAGGATTAATAGGATATACAGTATATGTATACTTCTAGCTTAAAGAATAAATTATGAGAATAATTACGTGTAAATAGATGCACAAATGCATTGTGACAACAAAAGTTCCACAACTACATAATTTTTGTATATGCATTAAAAGTTACTTAGGTTTGTTCAATATGTAAGAATTTAATTAAAAAAAAACACAATTATTTACATATATACAGATTTAAATAATAATTAAATTTATGAAAAGTCCCCTACTTCATCCTTGATTGTTGTGAACTGTTGTTTAATAATGTACTTGCAATGTCACACAACCGTTGATGCTTGTTGGTACACTGCAGTTCAGCAAGTAGATGAGCTAGGAGGGCTGGGTCCTGCTTGGCTACAGCCAGGAAGCAGAGCTCTACCTCAGGAGCATGACACTGGTCGAGCGTAGCTAGCATCTTGGACTGCACACCCTCAGCAGCTGCCACGGAAGCCACACAGCTCTCCAGACTCTCCTGCAAGGTCACTGCCCCCTTACCCTGCACTCTCTCTAGGAGAGTCACTACACAAGCCAAGCAGCCAGGACTGAAGTCTGTGGGCAGCAGAAGACACAATATGTTGGCGGCACACATAAGGAAGTCCGCATGGTCTTCGAGAGCCTCCTTCCAGTTGTCCTGCTCAAGGAAATGACGTAAGATGGTCTCAAGGAAGATTACAATAGGACCAGCATGCTCCCCTGCAAAACAAAATTATAAGCCTTTTATTTATTCACATTAAATACCAGTTGGTACATTGCCTATTGAAATAACATTTGAAATTTTTACAATAACTAGGGAGGAGTAAAAAAATAACACAAAATATTTTTAGAAACTTATTTGCAGGTATAACTTTTGATCGAAACATATTAAGGTGTTGAATTTTTCAGACTAATTTACAAATCAACATTTTCTAAAATAATAATAAATATTAGGATGTAAACATTATTTTAATACTCTAAATTATTTTCCAAACTATCAAAAATATACTGGAGATGAACATTACTTTGTCCATTTACTTTCAAAGGGTGATATCAATTTATCAGTCTTCACAAATTTGTACTCACGTATTGCTTGCTGTCCATCCTCACAGAAGGTGAAGCCATGCAGCACGGAGACCCAGTGCCGACAAGCCTCCTCAACACGACAGCTGGCAATGCTCACCTCCTCGCCCTCTCCCTCACCTGTCAGTTCTCGCAAACCTTCCAACAAGGAGCTCACCATTCCTGTAAGCATGACAATGGCAGGTTAGCTTGATACACTTGATTGGAAAGATACTGATTAAATCTTAGCTTAAATTTAAACATTATCACTAAAATTGGGTATAACAATTTGTTAAATATACAAAATTAAAATGCTGAATTCTTACAATTTACTTGTAATGCCGTATTTTTATACAGTATATAATTTATTACCTCTTAATGCAGTAACTGTAGCAAATTAATTTTTTTGGTTATGCAATATTAAATTAAATTATTACAAAAAAAAAAATATGATTGCTAACATTAGTAACATTTGATTCACAAATTAATACAACAGCATTTACTAGAACATATGTCTTTTTAATATAGAGCCAAATTAACAGCAAAATTAAATTTATTTTCATAATTTTTTCTTTTAGTAAAAATAAATAAATAAATAAATAAATAAATAAATAAATAAATAAATAAATAAATAAATAAATAAATAAATAAATAAACAAATAAATAAATAAATAAATAAATAAATAAATAAAAATAATATGAAATTAGCAATGAAGTTAACAGGGTGATGATCAGAATAATAATATAATGATTTCATGTACACTTTTTGTGTTTAATAAAAGACTAATAATAATGATTTCAAGCCTTGCTTGGGTGTACATTAAAGTGAAATATGGACATTGTTTGTGAAATTTTTGTTGCATATTTGGATAGAGGACCTCGAGTTATTTATTTATGGTCAATTTTTGTATTTTTTTTTTAACCTCTAACACCCTCAAAATTGAGAGTAAAGGCGCTTTGACCTCATAGTCATTCAACGTCTTTCCCTAGACTTGCATGTTAATAATTTACCTGACTATGAAATCACAGCGTTTTGCAGCTTGATTTTAATGAGGGTGTTAGATGATTCAAAAGAATCTGAAAAATATTGACAATACATAACTCAATGTTCTCTGCTCAAATATGCAGTAATTTTTTTTCATGAAGGATGCCAATAGTGAAAGGAGAAAATAAAAACAGGTAAAATGTTGAAACAATTTTGACAAACAACAAAGTTAATAGTTAATAGCAATTATCTAATTAACTTTACCTGAAGTTGCAAAGTGTTTTCCAAGATAGCCTTGATCATTTGGTAATTTAATGTAAACCAAAGTTTCCATCAAATGTAGGGAGGCACTCAGCAAATCCTCTGCAAACAGAAACATTTTTTTTACAGCTGTCAATGGAGGTGGAACGTTAACAGTTTCCCTCATTTTCTGAGGGATACACAGCAAACAGTACAACAATACAGTATTTGTTATCAATATGTTAAAGGTAGAAAAAAAAAAAGCTATAGCATTCATCACAATTATAACCCAAATTGGTTGGTTGGCACCCACAAGTCCCACAACCATGTTTTTTTTTTTTCTTTTTTTTTCTTTTTTTTTTTCTTTTTTTAATGCACAGTAACGATAAAAGATCTGAACGTTACTGTGACACTGGGAGTTAATGCAAGAGGTTGATAGTTACCTTCAACTGAGCTTCCAATGATGAAGGCAAGACTGTTGCAGGCATCCTGCTTAGCCAGTGCTAAAAGCCAGATGCTGTCTGGTGCTGGGGCCGAGCTCCTCAATTCCCACAAACATGTTCGCACTAGGCGCACTAGCTGCACAAGGGCCAGAGTGTCTGGGTATCTGAAGTGGGACACTAGGGTGTTCACCAGGCCTTCTCGCTGTGACACTGCTTCACGGATCTCTTGCTGGCATGCCAGATTGCCAAGAACTCCTATCATCATTTCCTGCACAAATCAAAATTAATTAGTTCTACTTATTTACATTTGTAATTATATCTCTTATACATTTGCCCCATTTTAATCTTAGAATTTAACAATAACCAACCATTATTGTTAAAAAAAAAAATAAAGAAGAAATTACATAGGGCAAATAGTGGTAAAAGAGGGAATTAATTGTCTCAAAATCTTGTGGTCAATTAATTAACACTTCACATTAACGCTTCACCATTAGCCGCGGGTTGCGACACTGGCTGATGCACGCCTCAATTAAATCTAGGATATGATGTTGAGTGAGGAAACAAGCCACGTCACGTTCTGCTGACATATCCCAGATCGTGCAAACATCCTCCTCCAGTGACGTTTCAAGCTCTCGAATCTCTTCCCCACAGTACTCGGAGAATTTCTTAAACAAAAGATTGATGATCAGTAAAGATAGTTTATTAAAATTAGTGTTAGTATTAGTGAAAGTAATTATCAGCTTAACTCACCTCAGTAATACTCATTAAGGCTTTAAGGACCCAACGCTCACTGTATACTGTCTCTCCTGTAAAATACAAAAATATTTTGTTGGTTCAATGGGAAAACTGGAACTGTACCAGTAGCATGCGGTGAAGTAGGCAACTTGCAATGTTGGCCTTCATTGCCAATGAAGTCACTAACTAACACTAACTGTTGTAAAAGTCATCGCTTTTGACAGCTAGAGTTCTATATTTCCTGTACCTGTTTATTATACAGTACAAACAGAACATACAATGCAGGTTACCTATAATAGATCACTAAATAATATTACAATTATTGCTGTACTGTATATTATATATTTTAAATAGAGAATCTCAGTACACGTTGCAACATTTGAATAAAAATTGCAATATTACACACAATACAAAAAAGTAAAGTCCTGTACATATATAGAACAGTTATTTAAAATTAAACAGTGTCATGATTAAGACAATTTAACTAAAATTAAGGCTATCAATCACCAAGAAAAAAGTATTCATATACATAATTTAACTAAAGAATTATTAAGTACCGATCATGTCTCCTTTTATTTTATCCACTTCATCTTGCAGGTCATCAGAGACAGAGGGATTGTTAGCAGCAATGACAGACACGTCATGGTTATTGTGTTCAAACTGCTGGTCTAGATTTTCTTCTGATACGGAAATATCATTTGCTTGAATTTCCATCTTAATGTTGGCACCTAAAAACAATAATCAGTGGAGACGGGTTAGAAATGAAACTTGCAAATTATATCTCAATTTTAACTTGCAAATACTTTTTTTACTTTTTGTGACTTTTGATTATTTCCATACAAGATATAGTGAATGGTTTGGAGTCCAAAATTAGACTTTTTGCGGATGATAGTGTACTCTGTATAGAATAATTAAGAGTAAGGAGGATGAAATAGTGCTACAAAGAGATTTTGATAAAATGTAGGAAAATGGGTGGCAGATAACAAAATGAGTCTCAATGTGGATAAATGTAGCGTGATGGTGTTCTCCAGGAAAAGAGAACACACGGACATGAGGTATACAATTCACAAGAAGGTAGATAGGAAGAAGATAAGTACAAGTATCTGGAAGTAGTTATTCACAATAGCCTAATAAGGTGGGATGAACGTATCAGGTATGTGACAGCAAAGAGCAAAAGAATTAAACCTAGAATTTGTGATGAGAAATCTGTATGACACGGGTAGGATGGTGAAAGAGAATTAAGAAGCATATAAAAACACTAATTAGGCCAATAATGGAGTACTGTATGGGTGTAGTGTGTAGGACCCTTATAGGCAAAAAGGGATAAAGGAAATGGAGAAAATACAAAGAAGGGCAGCAAGAAGGGTGCTAGGAAGGACAGGGGTTAAATTTGTTAGAAAAGATAATACCATTACTGTATATGATTATTATAGAAAGGGACAGTGCAACGGAGTTGATTAAGGAGCTGGGGTGGGATGCGCTTGAGGACAGAAGGAAAGATGTCAGGCTCACAACGATGTATAAAATAACAAGAGGAGAAACGGAATGGGAGGAGATGAGCGAGGGGGCAGTAAAAGGCAGATAAGGGGAAGGAGGGACCACGAGTGGAAGCTAGAGTATGAGGGCAGCAGGAGTGACGTGGGGACGTTTTCTATTTACAGAAGAACTGTGAGCGAGTGGAATCTGCTGAGCCAGGAGGTGGTGTTTCGAGGCAGGAAGTTCCGGGGAGTTCGAGAGGAGGCTGAGAAGCGAAAACCTGACGAGGCAAGCCATCGTGGTATAGCCACAATTGCCGCCGGTATATAATATCAACTTTCATCTTTAGCTATAATATACTGGGAGAGGGGATCATGAGTGGAAGCTGCATGGAGTTCAGGGGTAGTAGGAGTGATGTGGGGATGAAGTATTCTTTAGAACCTAAATCGAATAGTGAGGGAGTGGAATTTGTTGCCGTCCTGAGTGGTAGGGGCGCGCGCAGAGAGTTATATGGGAAGTTTAAGAATATGTTGAGTACATCTTAATTATTATAATTGCGTGCCACCGTGGTGTAGCCACATTTGCCGCAAATCGGTATATAATCTAAACTAATGCCCTCTGTAAGTTGCCCCCCCCCCCCCACACACACAAACTCCTTTTTCATTCTCTCCAACGGTATTACATATATACCATGCAGGGCCGGGAGGTGAATATCATAAGTTAATTAAAATTGTTTATGGTTATTTATCCACCACGCAAAGACTTCTTGTGTTTATATATATATATATCACCTTATCATTTGTGTCATTTAACCTCTGTCTGTGATTTAACTGTATATCTTCTGTTCGGCAAAATATGTTTACTTTTTAGACGACCTGAATATTATACATACGAAATACGATACGACACGGTCGGCTGGCGCTCTCCGTCGATCAAAGAGACCGTCGATCAGAGGTCATGCAGTCACCAGTCACAACACTCACAACATCTGGTCACAACGTCACAACTGTCAGAACTTCAGAAGTGGTCAGAACTCAGAAATTGTCATGCCCCAGCTAACACATAATTTCTGGCCGTGGTTTGGCCAAAGGTGGGTTTGCCCGCTTGGCCCACGGAGGGCTGCCTCGCCTGGCCCCACCACTTTTTGGTCATCGGGTTGTCGTTGGGGCCCAGGTGGGCCGCCCCAGGAGCGTGAATAATTGGCCACGCTTTTGCTTACATATAATTTAATATTAGATAATTATTAATTTTGCAATATTATTGTTATTTCAGTAGTTATTATAATTTGCTTTGTGTATATGTACTTAACTTTATTTTGCGTTTATAGGTCGAGTTTCTGTTTGTGTCATAGAATTTTGTCAGGTCTATTTTACTTTCATTTCTTGAGGACATAGGTTTTCGTTATGGTAGCGTCAGGTTTGATTTAGAATTATATTAAATATTTCTTGATTAAGGTTATTTTAAAACTATATTAAAATAAAACTCAGGATTGTAAAATTAACTTGAAGGTGCGCTGTGACGATGCTCTCTCTCCACTTCTCTAAGTACAACTGAGTGGTTGAAAAATGAGTTACGCCCCTAGCAGACAAATGTGACAAAATTTTCCACTGATATATGCGCATGCGCGGATAAACGCGGTAAACGCTCTATTGCAATCAAATGAGGTGAGATCGAAGTTGTACTAACTTTTTCAGATCTTTAATTTATTCACAGAGAGACAGAGAAAACCTCAGAAAACTCTGCATGAGAGCTGAGAGTATATATTATATTATTTATAATCTTACTGTTATATAGATATTCACATACGCAAAATCAAAATACGAAACTTGAGCCGACAAATATTACAATATTAATATTATACTATTAATCATATTTTAATAATTATATAATATTAATTATAATCTATTACAATTATTAAACTATATATACTGCATGTGTTTTACTGCGTCTTTTAATTTGACTAAAATATAATATAGATCGAGTTTCTAGAGATAGAAGTGCTATGCAATATGTCGATCAATATCATAATACACAGTATATTTTATTAAATTTGCCAAACTTAATTATAAATTAAATTTCTTGTATTTTGTCAGACGTGAATCATCTTGTAATGAACAATGAGTACCATATATATGCACTAATATGCAGTATAATACCGTCGTTCGAAATAAATTATTATTAATATATTATTCAAATATACATGTATTAGTTGACCTTAATTATTATTAATAGTAGTTTTGGACGTTTATAGACTTTTATATACCATTTCCATTTTACTGAATGGTTCGCGCACTCATGCAAATTCTGTTAAAGTAAACATTTTGTATATTATTTAATTCTCTTTAAAAAAATCTATAATCGACCTGATATATATATATATATATATATATATATATATATATTATATATATACATATACACACACACACACACACAGGATTAATTAAGAATTTCATAGCTATAGAGCTCCATATTATATATATTAACCATCAAGCAGATCGAAGTTTTGATTCAAAAGAATCAATAAAATATTCTATTCTCCCGGAGAGGCAACATAATATAGATGAAATTGCATGTACTGATATTTTTCCAGCATATATATCATGCTATATTAGGTTATTATCAAATCAAATACCGATTTCTTTTTAACATAAAAGTCTGTTTTCTAAATTTAAATACCTTATGATAGGCATAAAACAATGCATGGGCTTATTTGTGTTATTGTAAATAAAAGTTAAAAATTAATTGTGCTAAGAAATAAAAAATTATCGATACGTGTGGACCAACAATGTACGTTTCTGTAAGCTAGCTGCAGTGATGATACTGATTAATCTGATTATGCTTTCGTCATTGCTACGCAGACACCAAAACACCCAAAACGTGCATAAAATATGATACAAATCGATCGCTATACCTATAAAAATATAGATTAATTAAGGCTAGTCACAGACAGAATCGCATGATTTCGCAGCGTATGATAAAAAAATTAAGAAACTGATGTGCGATCAGATACGTGCGCGCACACAGCTTCGCATGGTAGCGTATGGTATGACATCGTAAAGGTTTCTCATTTAGAACCTGTTCTAAATTTTTATCATACGAAGTCATACACAATACGAAATCATACGCGATGCTGTCTGCGAGCAGCCTAACCACCTATACCGGAGAATTCAAGCATTACAGTTTAATTGCATCTATAATAAGCTCATTATATAACCACAAATTCTCTTTAAATTAATTACTAAGAAGTTGTAGAAGTAATTAAGCGTGTCATAGTATATCCACGCGCGCTTACAACGGTCTCATCATATCTGTGATATCCCCGAGATATCAGTGATATCTCATATCATACACTGTAAGAAATATTTGTAAGTTTTTGCAAAATTTAGCGTATAAAGTAACTTTATACCTTTTTTAACGTTTTCGTCATTTTTTCATTAAAAATTTCAAATTTGTTAATCAATTTGTAAAATCATTGAGCAAAAGGTTAAAATAATCCACTTACAAAATGTTATATATTTTTTGTACAAAAATTTAATTTAAAATTTTTCCATCGGGAAATGTTTTCAAAGAATTCATAACAAAACGTAAAATTATTGTATATGAATATAATGTTACTTTAAAAAAAGTAAAAAGCATATAAGACCTATAAAGATGCCAATTTTAGTGCTCGAATTCTTTAAATCAATAATTAAGTATTATATCTATATTTATTTATATCTATAATATATATCTAGATATTTTATATCTAATATATATATTTTGATTAGTGACTTAATTTTATCGCGTTTTATGTATAATTTTCTGTAAGCAAAATGCAATGATTATCACTGCAGCTTGCAGAAAAACACAAAAAGTAATTGGTCCGCGAGTCGATATAAGTTTTAGAGTGCAAAAATTTTAATCTTATTTACAATAATACAATAGGCCGGTTCATCTACTCTTCTCATTTTAAGGTATTTTTATTTAGAAAACAGACATTTTTGTTTTTCGTTTTATGAAATACGTTTTTAATTTGATAATTATAACGCGCGTACAGTGTTTTGTCGGAAAAAAAAGTCGTCCTTATACAAATTCTATGTTGCCTCTCCAAGTGAATTAATCAAAACTGCTGCTAGGTTATGGCTCTAAAACTCTAAATATACTTTTAATTAAAATTAATTATAGTTCGGTGTGTGTTAGACCGATTGACTATAATATATTATATATTTATGAAGCGGGGGAAAAAAATGTTTACTTTAACAGAATCTGTTTGCGAGCCGTTCTCAGTAACAGATTATAAATCCAACGTTCAATACTGCTATATATATATATTCCATGCCATGGACGTAAGAATGATTTTTTTCTGGTAGTCTGGTAGATTCCCAAACTTGACATTATTATTATAGTAATATTATATTAAACATTATAATTAAAATACGTAGATACTGAAAATTTGATCAATTATTATTTCCTTTAATTTATTGATTTGAGAAAAAATAAATAACGTGAATTTTATAATAATAATTAATGCAGTTACCAATAAAAGCCGAATTCGGGCAAAAGTAGAAAATAATAAGAAAAACTAGTTTTATAAGCATGGCATCGGGTTATAAGCAAAACCTGAAATAATGTAATATTTCGGGGTTTGCTCAATTAAAGCTCGATGCTCAAAACTATTTTAAATGCCTTACGTCGAAATGAGCAAACTGCCGATGAGGACTTTAATTTCGGCTTTTGCTCATTTCCATCTGAACAAAACTATAGTTCTGCGAATTGCGGTTTGACCAAAGAACCCGAAATGAGATTTTATTTCGGCTTTTGAGCAAAATTTACACAAAAATTGTTCTGCGCATTTCCCACAGCTAAATTTATTTAAAATATTGATACATGTTAATTTCATGTGGTACAACACATGCTTCATTCTAACTAGTATCAAGGACTGTACATAATCCTTGAAATAGTATGACATTGTATATATATATATTGTGTTTTTTTTTTTTACCATAATTTTTATATGGCTTATTATTTATTTAATTTATTATATTCTTTACGGTTTCTACTTTTTTTAAAGTAACGTATATCATATTAAATAATATTTCTCATCATTTATTTAGTAAAGATGTCCTGAAATTACAATCTGTGATCATGATAAATTATATAAATCAGAATATATTACTCATGTATACTCGATTATTCTTGAATTATCGAAAGAAGTTTATTTTGTTTATTTTAATTTTTCTTTTTATAGCTAATTAAGCTATACTATACATATCTCTAAAGATTGAGGTTTAGGTTAAAGGAACATAAAAAAATACAGTATTCAAATGTGCATAAAAAGGTGATCGTTATTATTATTTTTTTTGTGTAATTAACCTATTATATATAGTATAAACTGTTATATATATATATATATATATAGTATCAAAACCATGCAGTGCGCAAAATAATATAATTTTATTTACAGTAAAATAATTGCGAGTCAATAAAGTCATGCATCAGAGATGTCACTTTGTTAATTGTTAATCAAGATATAAAAAATAACATTATATATATTTATGTTTATATTGATATATAATTATATAATAGTGGATGTGTGCCGCAGTGCGCTTGACCGGGTCTTGTCAGATCACCGAAGTCAGCAACGCCGAGCGTGGTATGGTTATAGTTGGATGGGTGACCATTTTCAACAAAAAACACGTTGTCCACCCAGGGGTAAATCGTTGCGCTTTTCCACAATGTGATTCCCCTGGCTTTGGACCATTGCACTTCAATCAGGCTCACTGACAAAAGCTGTAGCGTCCATCCTGACTGAGGTTTCCACGTTTCCTTCAGTCGCATATGCAGGCAAATGTCGGGATGGATTGCAAGGCCGTGGCCGCCCCCGTTCTGACAGCAATGCCTCCCCAGCATCAGTTGAAGTTTAACTGCCATCGGCATGCATGGAACTCATCAAATATTTAATATGTGTACTGAATATAATTAATACATATACATGTATGGTGATAATATGTTCGTTGATTTGCATCTGAATGCTGGATTTTTGCAATTATAATTATTTCATATCTTTTAAATAAAATAATGTAGTTGAAAAAAATACGTTAAATTGTTGCAGTCATCAATTTTGCTGCAGAGGTTAACATAAATTATTATATATATGTATTCACAATAAGTTATATAATTGCAGGGTATCTTTGCTCAAAAATAATGAGAATTTAAAGTAGAGTGAGCGATTGCATTTTTTTTTAATATTTTATTTTCTAAAAATAGTTTAAGCTGCCCTCTATTGAGAAATGAAAACCAAAAAATTCCATCTCAAATAGTTTCACCACAAATATTCCCAAAATTGGTGTTTCGGAGTCCTTTAACGTGCAGCCTTATGGAACATAAAACCGCGTTCTACTCCAACATTTTCTGAACTATGGTACCATTTAAAAAATACTTACGTAATCTATGATGAATTCTTTAAATGGATTTTTAAATAAAAAAAACAATTTACGGAGCCATTTTTTCAGAAAAAAATCTTTAAGTTTTTGCGGGTTAATTCCCATAACTAAGGATTTTCATGATTTTTATCCAAGAAAATGACCCCGTAATTTTTTTTTTATTTGAAAATTCATTAAAGAATTCATCATAGATTACGTAAGTATTTTTTAAATGGTACCATAGTTCAGAAAATGTTGGAGTAAAACGTGGTTTTATGTTCCATAAGGCTGCACGTTTTAAAGGCCTCCGAAACACCAACTTTGGGAATTTTTTGTGGTGAAACTATTTGAGATGGAATAATTTTTTGGTTTTCATTTCTCAATATTATAGAGGGCAGCCTAAACTATTTTTAAAAAATAAAATAATAAAAAAAAAATGAACTCGCTCACTCTACTTTAAGTAATATAAAGTAAAAATATTATGGTATATATGTAACATATTTATTATATAAATAAACAATTAACGTACACCCCAAGTATACTATCGATATAAATATATATACATTATTAAGTCTGTGGCACGATGTACCTCAAATTAATAATAATTTTTTGAAATACCGCGATGCGCGGAAATAGAGTTTAATAATAATTATGTTCAGATGGAAATGAGCAAAAGCCGAAATGAAAGTCTTCATTGGGTTTTGCTCATTTCTACTTGAGCGCAAAACTATAATAGTATTGAGCAAAACCCGAAATATTATATTATTTCGATTTTTATTTTGCTCATGATACCCGATGCTCGATAAACAAGAACTTAATTTTTACTATCATATTATATTTATATACCAGTCGTTAGATGCTCAAAACTAGTTTTGGTCATTTTTTTCGGCTTCTCTGCCTCAATTTGGCTTTTGGTATAGTAATTAACATATATATATATATATATATTTGTAGAATACATTGTAATATATTTAAGTATATATTATAAATAAGCTACTATTTATATTATGCATTATATATATGTATATATATATATATATATATATATATATATATATATATATATATATATATATATATATATATATATATATATATATATATATATATATATATATATATATATATATATACATATATATAATGCATAATATAAATAGTAGCTATATATATATATATATATATATATATACATATATATATATATATTTAATTATTTATGATTTTAATGATTTATATATTATTTATATATAAATTTATTAATGATATATAAATAATTAAATACTAGATATTGTACAATATTTTAATTTTAATTATAACATAATTATTTACACTATTAAAACATAAAATAAATATATATTTCAGCAGTATATTATTCTATATTATTTCACTCGTGCCAGGCGGTCTGTGCTGCGGGAAGTTTGAGAACAGGGGAATAAGCTGTTCCACAAACGTAGCTCCTCCCTCGCTTTTGATTGGGCAAAATTTGTCACAAATGTCTGCTAGCAGTCAGACTATTGAAAAATGGCTGCTAGTGAATTCCGTTATCAGAAGCACCAACCTAACCAAAATTTCACTGTATACGTAACCTAATTTTACTTAATGAACTTCGCAATTTGTTCGATTTTCTTTTAATATTAAACTTAGAAATGTCCTGAAATGTTATTTTAAATATATTTTTTTACTACATAACGGGATTTTAAGGACAACTTTGTTACAAAATTTAAGTGTAATTCCGCGCTGCAGTTGGCATCTCTCAAACTCAGACGCGACTCAGACGGCTCTTCGAAAAATGGCAGCGTACTCACAAAACTTTTTATTTTCCTTTCTTCATTCGTAATATATATTCTTTACATATTTTCTAAATATTTACATTAAATAAGTATAAATTACTTATTTACGTATTTCACTTAAAACAATCAAGTTGTGCGAAATTTTATAATAATTAAATATAGTCAGAAAAATTAAAATAATTAATTAATAAATTAATTTAAATTTAAATTTTTAAATTTTATTGTTTATAATAATTAAATAATAATACTTAGAAAAAAAAAAAAAAAAAAAAAAAAACGAAGAAAAAAAAATAAAGTTTGTCAGGAAAAATTTTGAAAATTCTAAGTCCCAAAGTTATTGCATGCCATATGGGGGCAAAAACCGTGCCCCATACGGCATGCCCAAGTGCTCGTGCTACCCAAAATTCTCCCCAACTCGGCCCGCAAGTGGCAGCCTACACGCGGCTGCCGGGAAGCGGGCCGACGTTCGGCAGACTGTGGGCTGCCAGTTGCCCGACGCTTGCCCACAGTGCCCACCTTGGGCCTGCCACTGGCCAGACAAAGTGTGTTAGCTGGGGCAGAAGCAGGAAGCAGGTCTGGTGTCTGGTCAGAAGATCAGGAGCTGGTCAGGAGCAGAACCTGAGCCTGAGCAGAATCAGCAGAACAGTCAGAACAAGGATTTTGTATGTACATACATACATACAAAATCCTTGAGTCAGAACGACACATTGTGACGTGTGACGTCACATTACGTGTCGAGGAAGTAGGCGTGGCGTTTTGAACATGTGTGGCATGTATACACAAAAGTGAAGGGAATAGAAGTCTAGAGTTCTAGTTAATAGAAGCAAAAATATTACCAATTAATTTTGGGCCCTTTAATGTGACATAACATGATAACAAGAAATAAATTGATATTTTTTGTAATAACGTGTCTAATAATATGGAAAATCATAAGTTTCTTGCCATCCCTAAACCAAGAAGATTCTTTATCTCTGGTACATACTGTTATGCATAATTAAAAATGTCTTTCAGAGTGCATTATATATATAATATCAGTGTCTTAATTATATATATTAATATGTACTGTATATATATTTATATATATATATGTATATACAATGTACTCCATGCATTGTATGAAATGTATGATGTACGCAGTATGTAATGTATATCATACATATGCATACATTATGCATGTGTTATGTACACAATCCAAATCTAAATATATGATACATACGGTATGCATACTGTGTACAGCTATAGTATATGTACAGTATATGCTATTATTAGTCAAAACCTTAGCAACGTACCTACCTGCATATATGATACCTGTATGTTATCAAAGTTACTGAACTGAATTTTGTGTATGCAAATCATGTATGTCTATTAATTTTACAGGCAGATAGCAAAGATACTTCTACACCATCAAAGTCTACAATAGATCCTCTGCAAGTTACAGTGTATTATGAGACTCTATGTCCAGACTCTCGCAGTTTTTTCATACGGCAGTTGCTTCCTACTTATGAAAAAGCCCCAGAGATATTAGCTGTTTCTCTTGTTCCATATGGAAAAGCCTCGGTATGTATGATCAGATGTACATATAATACATGGGGTGTACTCCGTATTAAGTTCTGAACGTTCAGAACCTTCGATTTGGCGTTCCGAAATTAAGTTCTGAATGTTCAGAACCATTTCCGAGGTTACCCGAAGTGAGTCAGCTGAATTCAAAAAAGAGGTTCCGGGTGTTGCGAACTTTTCCTCCGAACTGTCAGAACTAGAGTCAGCTGATCACAATGAAAGTGTTCCGTTATTTGATGTTCTGAAGTTAATGTTTTTGTTCAGAGTCAGTCCGTAATCTCTCATATATGTTCTGAACGTTCTGAACCTAATACGGAAGACACCCATGATGGCACGTATCATTAAGTGTATATTCATGTTCATGGCTTGCTCAGGCTGCAGTCCATATCTTGGTGTGACGGTTTTGTGAGATAAATACCTCTGCTTGTAACCAAAAAATAATGACTTCAGAACTTTAAATTAATGACTGCCCTTTAACAGATCTCAACTGATGCTTTCTTGGTTGTAAGCAGTTAATTAAGATACTGGTTCGGACTGCAGCCCCAAAACAGAAACAACGGAGCTTTTGTGATTTACTGCAATTAAACCACTGCTTGCTTGCTAAAAAGCTGTCATAATTTGTAGTGAGAGCTTAACAACCTCCACTTTCTGTGCAATTAACTACACATTACATAAATTAGATCATTATTATTGTTATATATATTGATCACAAATCATGCATGCCATGATCTACCATATGTGCATGTGAGGATGAAGTACTGTAGATGTCATTTTGTTAATTTTATGTACAGTACATCTACACAATTCTAGTTACAGTAACTATTGGGGTGTATACTGGAGTCTCAAAGCTATTGTAGTCTGATTTAGTTTCATTTCTAGGAAAGTGGTTTATTTTTTCAAAAATTGATATGAATTGTATATGGGATATATATGGTACTGTATACCCACAGTAGCTCCTGCATGTATAATGTACGTAATGGACAGTGCAGTAACATTCAAAAAAGCGCCACATTAATTTTGTTACTGTATTATTATTAAGAATAATGATATGCTGTGTTCAATAAACAATTTATTATTAGGAATAATAGAAGCTTCAAGTTATTGTGCCTTCACCTCGCGATGCTCATTAGTATTGCTAGAGTCCATCTTGCACTTGAAAATGAAGCAAAGTGTTTTTTTAACGTGTCTACTTTAACTTTTCTCGGTTGTAAAAAATATAAAAAATCTATATAATATATATATATATCAGGGGCGGCTCGTACTATAGTACTGCGGTACTGCAGCCCCCCCAGAAATTTTGGGAACAAACACACAATTAGAAATATCAAATAATCCTATAATTTTTCTGAACTTTCCAGCAAATTTTTATCAGTTCTAACATTTAAAATCATGAAATTTTTGCCGCTGCCGCGTAAATTTATTCCCTCAGCGCTGCCCAGCGGAAGGTACTGCCACTACTAGCAGTAGCCCAAAGCAGTGTTCCCACCCTCATTCTCCTCCTCTTCAACTCCCACTCAAGCCGTGTGATTTTGGAGCGATCGGGGACTGTGCGATCGGCAGTACCCGCAAGCTCATTGGTTCAACAGAACCAATGAGCTTGTGGTATTTGACATGCGGGAATAATTTTGAACAACACTTCGAAGACCTTTCCTGTAATATGGTTTCATTGAGCAGATTAACAAAATTTTAATTACATTCATCAGTGAATATACTAACAAAGATTGACTAAATATATTGAAGCATCTGAGGAATGAAGACCAGCACTTTTATTTTACTTTAATAAAAATATGACTGTCCCAAAAGAACCAACACTTTTGTCTTTTGAAAATTAAGTGGTGCATGCATGTAAACAATCGTGAGATCTCACGTTCGAACAACGACAACAACAGGTTTCTTACTAACCACGCAGTTAGCGCCAGTCTAACTCGATGGCACTAAACGTCGATCGAATTAATTAAGTGAGAAATCTGGATAACTTAATTCGTTCGTGAATCGCGCCCATGTATTTTATTATAAATTATAAGTTTACCAGGAACAAGTCGATATATTATACATGGGAGCTATTTATTTATTAATTATTCACTACAGCATTTTATACCATTAATGTGAAAATTCAAACATAAAAATAAAACAATAAAACAAAAACAAGTTGTAAAAGTGTACGAGTATACAAAATATAAGAAAACGTCGTTAACTACACTGCTCCAGGATGAGAAAAATATATAGCTTATTTTCCCGGGTTTGCGTGTACCGGCAGTACATTATTTAGCAGCAAATATGCGATAGTAATCAAAGAAATATTGCATGGCTAAAAAAAAAAAATAAAACAATAATAAAAAAATTGGGATCTTTGATCTGTTATACCGCTCGAGAGGGATTCTAGGAATTTTCGGTGTAAGACATTTCGGTGTAAGGAATGTTCGGTGTATATTGACAACATGTACTGATTATTGATATATATAGCATAAGTTCTTCTAGTTCTTCTAATTCTGACCTCAAATAGAAAAAGTATTAATAAATTGAAAAACAATTACATTATTTTATATTTAACAGTTTTATTAACGTTGCACCTAATTTTCCTTACGCTGAAAATTCCTTGCACCGAATCTTCCCTTCACCAAGATCTCTTTACACCGAAAGTTCCGTACACCGAACGCTTACACCGAAAATGCCGGATACCTGATAGGCGATGTAGAGGAGAACATTTTATTATTTTTTTTTTTTTTCGTAATTTTCATGACTGAGATTTTTTTAGCATTAGGTCAGCTGATCCGTGTTATCTCTACCTTAACAGGATTACGATTATTTTTTTCTCAATTAAATAAATACTAATAATATTGAAATAATGTTTAATAATGCAATTTTTTCTTATATATATATAAATTTCATTTTTTATTTTTTTATTAAATTTTGTCTTTAAAAATTTATATTAGATTCTGGTTGTTGCCTAATTTTGTACATATTGTATATACCATGATCGATTTATTTGATGTTCATTATATACATTGCGTAAAAATTATACCAGACATTCAGGTTTCATATTAACAATGCAGTTTGAATGCAGTTTGATTGACACTATTATTTAAAAAAAAGGGCTTAAAACAATATTTATTTTTATATAAATATATGTTTCTTACCACGTGAAAGGACTTATGAATTAAAAAAAATAATTAAAAATTGGATATTATATTAAGTTTGAAACATTCAATCACGATTTCAAAAGGGCTTGCATAAGTGCATGTCATAACAAATTATAAATAAATTGCATGCATTTTTTGATTTTAGATAATTTCTGCTTCGTTGTTGAGAGCATTATTATATGATTTTGTCATAATTTTACCCTAAAAAAGGGGCGTGTCCTTAAAAAAAATCGCGCCTGCGGCGGGCCATTGGGGGGCTCCGCCCCCCAAACCCCCCCATGGTGTTCTGCGGGTCCCATGTCAGGCAGCACCCCCACGGAAAAGGGGCACGAGCCGCCCCTGATATATATATATATATATATTATATGCATAATTATTTTAAACCCAACCGTGTTTACCCGCCAAGGTAAGAAAGAAAATTGTCAGAAAATTTAAAAGTCTAGCCGAGGTGGGACTTTTAATGGTATTAGGCACAGGTCCGCGACTGGCTTGAGATGTGGGTTCATGTCCCACCTCGGCTAGACTTTTAAATTTTCTGACAATTTTCTTTCTTACCTTGGCGGGTAAACATGGTTTGGGTTTAAAATAATTGTAAAAAATACCGCCAATGTTCTGTAAGTTGAAAAACTTAATTTTCAATCATTAATTAATTAAGTGTTAATATTTGGAGACTACTCGTGTAGTTTAAAATGTTTCGTGGCTAGCGTTCATGGTCTCTCCGCGCTCCCATCAACCTTTGCGGGTTTGTGTAGTACAAGATTGAGAAGAGTCAGAGAATTTGAAGGTCGACCGGGTGGTCTAATGGTTAAGGCACTGTGCCGCGATTGCAAGGGATGTGGGTTCGAGTCCCACCCCGGCTCGACTTTTAAATTTTCTGACAATTTTCTTTCTTACCTTGGCGGGTAAAAACGGTTTGGGTTTAAAATAATTGTAATATATATATATATATATATGGTTACCGCTGTGCAAAATTTTAAGAGGATTGAATTATATTATATTTTTTAACCCAATAAATAATTATTATTATTATTATATTATAAGCTTTATTTTCTACCTTAGTTCTTAATATATAATAGTACTTCTCGTATAAGAATGTAGTATAATATAGTTGGTCAAGGCTGTTGTCCTAATTGTGTTTTGTGTTTACAGACACAGAAGGAAGCTGGAGGAAAATATGTGTTCAAGTGCCAGCACGGTCCCACGGAGTGTCACGGCAACAAGGTGCATGCATGTGCTGTACGCTATGTGACCCCTCCAAGTATACTGCTCCGATACACCACCTGCATGATCAGTGACAACATAGACCCAGAGGAAGCTGGTAGGAAGGTAAGATGCTGATGAGTAGAATCTCAAGGAACCAAACACATTTTATAAATTGTTAAGGTACAGTTCAGACCGACAAAGTTGAAATGAACTCCTACCCTACTCCCTCCCCTTAGTTGTAACTTTAAGTGGACAAAGATATGCAGATTTGTAATTTAGGCAGAGCGCAGGCGGGGGGAGGTAGAACCTCTTCCTTCAGGCACCCAGTATAGAGTATAATACATGAACATTAAAAGAGAGTGGATTGTGTCCCTTCTCCACTCATAAAACTCCCACTGAACCACTGAATAGCATCCCTGCCTTGGAAATTTTCTAAATAACAATGGTCGCATATATATATATATATATACAGTATATATATTATAGTACCAGCCCCCTCCCCTCCCTTAAAATTTTATTCTGGATCTATGCCTGGATATAATATAGCAATGTTTTTTTTATTATTATTCCTAGGCCAAATATCAAGGATATCTGCTTCCTTTACCACTCCAGATATCGAGCAATGTTAAAGAATGGAGATTTATTACACTATAACAAGTTTTTACCATGATGTATACATTTTTATTTTTTATTTATTTATTTATTTATTTATTTTTCAGTGTGCACGCAGTCTAGGGGTAGACTGGGAACCAATCCTAAGATGCTCGCAGACTGATGAGGGTGATTCTCTGCTGGCCCTGCATGGAGAAGCAACTCTCAGCCTGCAGCCGCCAGCCTCTTTTATTCCCACCATTGAGGTGAACAAGGTAAGCCTTCATCTCTAATAATAAGACACCAAGAATGGCTTAGCTAATTGCACAACCTTTTGTTGCAGGATCTTCAGGGACAGCCTGCACTTCTTAAAGATTTGTTTAAAGAGCTGTGCAGCCGTTTTCAGGTGAATATACAGTAATTATTTTATTATCAGTATATTTTCTTCCTCAGTAACCATGATTTAACTGCAATAAATTACTTAAATGATTGATTATATTAAATATAATTGGATATTTTAAAATTAATGCACATCTGTTGGTAAATTTAAATTTTCTGCATCACTATTATTCAGTCAGTATTTATATATATATATATATATATATTTATTTATTTATTTATTTATTTATATAATATAATTTTAACATTTTACTACCACCAACCACCATGGCAGAACCCATGGTCTTTCAAATTTGTCTTAATTATTAATTGTCTCTCTTTTACTTACCAAAAATTTTATGTTCATATATCTAAGTTAGGAAAGAAAACTTATATTTTTATGTTCTAATTTATGTTCTAACATTAATTATCAACAACATCATCTTTCACATTCAACCAATTGCATAGAACTTATAAAAAGACTTCCTTTCGATGGGTGATAGTACTCTTTAAATGGACAAAATGCATAATTTGTTTTTTATTCCATAAATGAATAGAGGGTGTCAAATTATGATACTTTGTTTTGTTTTTGTTTTTAAATTTTTTTCAAGTCCAAATACTATTTTTAGTATTTTTATAAAAATTGTTGAAACTGAAACTGTTAAATAGGCATTAAAACCAGGTCCCTTTTATTAAGTATCCAGGGTGACCAACGAAAATTTCAGAACTTTCAATAATTTTTAAAAATAATTTTGGGACTCAAAAAAATCTGAAAAAAAAAAAAAACTAGCAATATACTTTCTATTCATTTTTGCAATAAAAATTGCAATAAAAAATCATGCAGGCTGTCCACTTATATATTTATTAAACAACGCTTTTTATTTTTTTTTTTTATTTTTTTTTTATTTTTTTGCAGGTGCTACCACATGCCTGTACATGACTGAAATACTCTACTTTTGTTGGGGGCCACTTGTTCTTCACTTCTGTTAAATTATTATTTACACAAATTAATGTAAGAACATTGTGTATATAAAGAGGTACTGAAATGAGAATTATGTATTTGTTTGTTGTTTTATTATAATTAAATTTTTATTACAGTATGATATTGTTACATTTATTTATGAAAATTGAAACAGTGAAACAATTCAATGATTATTTCATTAGAGAAGTTCTAAATTATTTAATTTTTCGCAGCTGTAAAAACCAGCTTTGACTTGGCGGCCTCCAAAGAATCTTCCATTTAGATCCACAACAGCTGTTAAAAAAAATATACACATATAGAATACAATTTATAGTCTATCAATGAGTCCCCCCCCCCCCATGTAAATTACAAAAATGGGAGAGCAAAATAAATATTCCTGCTCTTTCTGTACGTGATATTTACATTACATGTTTTTAATACTAGATGACTTATAATTAGCATACAGAGTACAAATTTTGCTGCAAGCTAGCCCATAAATTGTCCATTGCTGCCTATTTATATACATACACTCTACTTAATGAAATATCTGTATTATGTAAGAGCAAAAAAATAATAATAATAATAATTAAAACTGATGCATTAAAGTTTCGTGTAATATTTCGTAACAGAAATTTTTTTGACTAAATTTCCATCTCATTTTTTAAAACATTAAAACTAATTATGAATTCCTTATTTAATTTACTATTGTATTTGCTAACTTCTAAAAATGCATAAAATTGTCAAATCCAAAAAGAAATTCATTCACACGGTTGGTACATACCTTTTATTGCAGATTCTATCCGCTTGAACTCAACAAATATGCGTACGGCCTCCTCATGTGGAACATTGGTCTGCTCGTAGATGATAACTTTGATCACATCTCCATACTTAGTGTTGCATTCATCCTTGACCTCAGGTTCAAGGTCCTCGTCAACCTCACCAGGACCCACCATGTTCTGTAAGCACAAGATAGAAATTCACAATTGGATTAACTTTTAGAAAAATAGTTGTTTTTTAAGCATATTTTTTTCTGTATTCTGTTAAAAAATAAAACATTTTCATCTCAATGAAATGAATAGAATTTTAGAATAAAATTACCCAACAAAAGAATGAAACAAACAAAGTCTGTAAAATAAAGAAAAAAAAATGTTATTTACCCGAAGAAGCACAACTTTGGAAGGATTTTTCATCATTTCAGTGATACTGGGCTCTGGTTTGTCTGACTGAGGCCCTGTCAGGTTTGATGGAGGAGGCATGGCATTAAACAGACTCTGTGGTGGCGGAGGAGAGGCAGTGCCAGAGCTCCCTGCTGCCTGGAGTGGAGACCCAGGTCCTGGGGGCACAGCCGTCATCATTGCCTCCTTATCGCTGATTATTCGACCACCTCGCTTGCTAGTCTTCTCAACTTGCAGAGCCATTGAAATGCCTTGTTCCTTCTTGCCCAGCCCTTGTCCTTCCTTTAAACAGAGATATATTTAGTTGAAGGAAGGGGGAAAAAAATAGTGGTGGAGGTGGGGCCCATTTCATTATAATAACGTCACGTAAGCACATTATCACTATATAGGTAAATTAAACCTAGAAAATAAGATAAACAATCTTTAAATATTTGAACATGATAAATTAAATAAAAATTGCAGTCAAATTAATTTGATATTCTCACTTGAAGTAGTAAGAGGTACACAAGTTCCCTGTTGTACTGCAAATATAAAATTTGTTCATCTCTTTCTGCTTGACATCTGGAATAATATCTTTGCTCTGTTTTTAGGTACTAACACTCAGTTAATGAAAGTATAGAAATTACTGCTTTCTTCCTTAAATTTTTTTCAACAAGTATAAAAATTTATTAAGATTTTCATACCGAGAAAGTTTAAGTACACATAAATTATACTGTATACATACTCTGTACTAATCAAATAACATGCTTTAAAGTGTAAAACTGGTGCGTAGAAATTTCATGGGGACTTCATTAATATTGTATTAAAAAAAAAATGATAGGATCACTCTAGAGCATACTTACTTTGAAACCATACTTAGCCATTATCTTGGCTGCCACGGAGCTTCCTCCCCTCATGCCAAAACTTTCTCCGCTAAAAGAAGGGCGCTTTGGAGAGTCATTTGAAGTTTCTTGAAGAGAAGGAGGAGGTGCAATCGCCACCCCACCTGTTCAGCACACATATAAAAACATAAAAAGCAAAGCAAAGAAGTCACTGAAATATAAAAATATATTGTAGTACAGTATTTATACAAAAAAATAAATAGACAAATGAAATTGAAATATTTTCAAAACATCTTATTTGAAAAACTCACTAGAAAGAAAATTCAATTACTTTGAAAGTACCTAATTGATTCTGATCTAGCAAAAAGAGAGCAATAAAAAAAAATTAGTGTCTTTCAGTCAACTTTTCCTATTACGTGGGTGTACACACCTGCACGTGCTGGCTTTGGTGTCTCTTCTTCCTCCTCTTCATCACTCTCGGGTCTCCCAGCAAAACCAGCCTTTCTGCGATCTTCATCATATCTAGTGCGCAAGCTAAACACAGAAACAATTAATGGACAACTTTATAATAACAAGTACATACTACTAGATAATATCTCTAATACAAAAGTTTAGAAGATCTTGCAAGTTTGAGCAGCAAGTAGTATCCAAAAATAAACCAAACAAAAATGGGGGAATGGAACATAACAATTAACCAATATCAGACAAATGAAGACCTCCTTGCTCTTCATGTACAGTATGTAAAATTAATTAAAACTTACTACATGTAATAACAATTTGATAGCAATTAAGGTATAAAGGAAATTATATTAGTACACACCTCTCCCTGGTTCTCCTATCCCGGTCCTCCTTGTTCTTTCTTTTACGCTCCTCATCCTCTTTATCTTTCTCTCTCTCTTGCTTGTCTCTCAGGTCTAACAACAAGGAATAAACATTTATCAATATGAAATGGACAAATCAAATTTGAAATATCTCAAACATTTCAAATACATAATAATGACAAAAATAAATTATAAAGTTATTTTCATGTTTTGTATAATTTAAATTATCCTACATTTTACATTTAATACTGTAATTAACATAAATTAATAATAATTAAAATTTTAAACTTAATTTGGTAAAAATTATATTGTATTTAATATTTTACAGTAGATTAGTAAAATCTTTTACAGTAGAGTGAGCGAGTTCATTTTTTTTAATATTTTATTTTTTAAAAATAGTTTAAGCTGCCTTCTATTGAGAAATGAAAACCAAAAAATTCCATCTCAAATAGTTTCACCACAAAAAATTCCCAAAGTTGGTGTTTCGCCTTATGGAACATAAAACCGCGTTTTACTCCAACTTTTTCTGAACTATGGTACCATTTAAAAAATACTTACGTAATCTATGATGAATTCTTTAATGAATTTTCAAATAAAAAAAAAATTACGGGGTCGTTTTCTTGGAAAAAAATCATGAAAATCCTTATGGGAATTAACCCGCAAAAACTTAAAGATTTTTTTCCGAAAAAACGGCTCCGTAAAAAAAAATTTTTATTTAAAAATCAGGGATCGGATGCGGATGCAGATGCAAGATGCACACGGATGCGCAAAAATGGGCTTGCATCCGCATCCGTGCATCCCAGATGCACAGGGAAAAATGAATGCATCCGGATGCGCATCCCAGATGCACGGGAAAAAATGAATGCATCCGGATGCGCATCCCAGATGCATGAAAAATAAATTTGCATCCGGATGCGCATCCACGGATGCACGAAAAATAAATTTGCATCCATTTAACACTTTTTTTTCTCCTTTTTTATCAGGTTTTTTGCTAATGGCCTCTAAATAAATCTTTAACACAAGGCATTTTCTTAACATTTATTTGCCACTTGTCGTTTAAAATTGCAAGAAACAAAGTGTATTATAAAAACCAAAGATCGGATGCGGATGCAGATGCAAGATGCACACGGATGCGCAAAAATTGGCTTGCATCCGCATCCGTGCATCCCAGATGCACGGGAAAAAATTAATGCATCTGGATGCGCATTTCAGATGCATGGAAAATAAATTTGCATCCGGATGCGCATCCCAGATGCATGAAAAATAAATTTGCATCCAGATGCGCATCCATGGATGCACGAAAAATTAATTTGCATCCGGATGCGCATCTCTGATGCACGAAAAAAACGCGTGCATCCGGTCCCTGTTAAAAATCCATTAAAGAATTCATCATAGATTACGTAGGCATTTTTTAAATGGTAGCATAGTTCAGAAAATGTTGGAGTAAAACGCGGTTTTATGTTCCATAAGGCTGCACGTCAAAGGCCTCCGAAACACCAACTTTGGGAATTTTTTGTGGTGCAACTATTTGAGATGGAATTTTTTGGTTTTCATTTCTCAATAGAGGGCAGCTTAAACTATTTTTAGAAAATAAAAAATTAAAAAAGATGCAATCGCTCACTCTACTTTAAACACTATTATAGTGTATACTGTATTTACAAAAAAGAATAAATACCGTAAATTTGTTTATAGTATATTACCTATATATTGTACAGTACAGTCATAATATGCATACTGCAGTTAACTTTGAATGCATACTGTAATTATGAATAAATTGGCTGCTGTTGGTTATTGTTTCAATTACTGTACACTGCTCACCTTTTTATCATTGTATTGAAGGCATAATACTTAATTTTGTACCCCCAAAAAAACAGGAATTCCACTGGTTAAATATTTGAAAGGAAGTATCAATGATACCATGCAGTGCCACAACAAAAAGTTAAATGTCACAGCATGCAATGCAAATCATAGTGTGATTCCGCACACTGTATAATGTTCAACTATTTGTTGTGGCGTGGCATGGTATCATTGATGCATACTTTTCAAAATTTTAACCTCTTGAACTCCAAGAAGGAAGGTAGTGATGTTTTTTACTTGAATACTTCATTTAACTTTAATTTCTTATATGTAGTCATGAAATTTCCCCCATTTTTACCTTTTACTACTTTCTCATAGTCATTGGGCCACATAGGGTCGTACTCATCATCCCAATTCCACTCAAGTTCATTGTTAGCAGGTGGGGCAGTAGCATGGCTCTGCTGTACAGCCATCGAGTTCTTTCTTGAGTCCTGCACAGACAGTTCAAATTAAACACCATATAATATCACGAGGGCTTGAGAATTTAATATATTGTACTGCATGTACAGAATACGCTATATTAATAATATACTGTGCAGGCAATTCTAACAGTGAATGACACAAAGTAACAAAACAGAGACTAACAGAAATTATCATGAGGTGGCCATGCAGTGTCATAAGAATAGCTATTAATCATTTTAGCCATCGCACAGCAAAAACTGATAAGTATAAGTCACTTTCACCACTTCCTGTCATTCGTTGCAAGTCAGAATTGCCCCGGCACCATCAATATTATTCAACATATAAATAATATTATGGTTAAAATGCCACAGAATCATGGCAGCCCTTCCTCATGCAAGTAATTATAATTAATAGGACTTAGCAGTTGTAATCATGCATAAACTGTATATTTTTTATCCAAGGCTCATACTATCCAGTCAGGGTCTCAGAGCTGAATGTGCGCAGCAACCGCTTCAGTGTGATTTGATATGCATATTGACACGCACAAAATAAGCCTTGCACAAAATCAGCCTTCAATTATGCTACATATAATACGAATTGTAGGAATAACATACTTTTCCTGCGCTAAAGTTGACAAATCCAGCAGAAATCTTGGTATCATCATCATCCCTGCGAGGCTTTTTTAGGTCAATGACTGGTGCAAGAACAGTTCCAGGTTTTCGATGTTGATCCCTCCTGGGCTGTGAGAACTAATGCAAATATTATGCAGCTACAATCGTGAACATCTTATACCAAATGGTATACAATATATACATTATATTCAAAGCAGCAACACAGACCTGTTGTATCTGAGCAGTTTTTTTAAGCTGCAACTGTGATTGTAGAAGTTTGATGCTAGATGACCAGCCAGCCACTTGCTCCGTTTTTTCTCTAATTCCGTCTAAACCTAAATCATCATACAGTGACATAGCTGCTCAATGTATGAATTAGTTAATTTTGGGCCCTGGTGACAAAACTTGACTGAATTAACAGCTGAAATTTTAGTAAATAATCAAAAAACAGGCCAAGCAGCAAAATTTACATAAAATTGTTTACTTCACTTTTCGCATTTTATCCTTCACTTTTTTTTTTCCATGGCGCGGAAATTGTTGAAATATTCAAACCATATTTGAACAAATAATAACACAAAGTTCCTCACAATTAAAGTTATTCCTCATCAGAGTTAGCAACTCTGATAATAACAGAGAGTTAATACAGAGGATCAAACTTTAATTGCATGATGATAACTCAGTATAAGCTAGGAGCTGATTGATATATTGTTTTAGTATTGTTACCATGCTATTGACGTCATAAAGACAGGTATGGACATCTGGTGGATTTTACCTGAGTGATTCTAAAAGTGTCATTGTTTTGATATCTGAGCTTTGCTACTGGCTAAAGTACACGTGTAGTTGAGTCATACTGATTCTATAGAGGCTGTTTTCAATGCCATCTCTTGGTACTTTATGAGGTCAATATTATTGACGTCATAAAGACAGGTATGGACATCTGGTGGATTTTACCTGAGTGATTCTAAAAAGTGTCATTGTTTTGATATCTGAGCTTTGCTACTGGCTAAAGTACACATGTAGTTGAGTCATACTGATTCTATAGAGGCTGTTTTCAATGCCATCTCTTGGTACTTTATGAGGTCAATATCCATCATATATTATAATGACATATTTTTTTTTTTTTACAAGGATTATAGACCCCTATAAGAGCTTACAGCTCGCGCCGGGGTAATGGGTAGGAATATAGGTAAAAGGAGGATCAAACGGATGGTGCATGGCCACGCGGCCTGTTACGCGTCCCAGCATTCGCTGAGGTGAGACTGAGAGGGATGAACGTACCGCGACCTCATGCAGTCAGGACGGACACCTCTATTTTTTATCAATGCTGGATGGACCATGATATCGATTTTAAAATAATTAACACCGTCCAGAACTGCTTCGGAATCGGAACGAAAAAGCTCTCTCGATTAATCAGAAAATTTAAAATTTCCTATTGCTAAAATGAGCCAATTAAGTGCAGATCATAATTTTTTTCCAATTTCGATAATTTAATTTGGACCACAGAATATATTATAATATATACTTAAAATAAGGGTGGAATAAAACATGATATAGAGAAAACTCCAATAGTAAAAACTTATATATTTTACCTTATGTAATTTAATTTTTCAAGATCTCTATGATATAGATTAAGTTTTTCACAATTAAGTATAATCGATATAGCACTATAATCCCGGCCCCAATGGATTTAGAAGGGTGAAGAGCAATTTACAACTAAAATAAAAAATTTATTGACATGGAATAGAATAGAATAGATGAATATTATAGAATAGAATAATTTATTGATTCCTTAAATTTGACATACAAATTGTATGTAAAATAAAATCTATGTATATATCACTTTTTAAATTTAAAATGAAAATATTTCTTATGCAACTTTTGCAGAAAACCCTTCAAAAGCTATAGTACGTTATATATAAGAAAAAAAATAATAAATTAATTTATTACCAGGCCGGGTAATATAAACAAAGGTATGTATCTCAGTTATCATCAGAGGCGACGATATACAAAGTTTCAAAGCTCTCTCTCTCTCTCCCCCCCCCCCAAAAAAAAAAGAAAAAAAAAAGAAAAAGAAGAAGAAAGCATTGCAAAATTCCATGACTGCATGAAAATGAAACTTGAATTGTGACACACACTTTGTCCGTATATTAATTGATCATAAAACTAAATTTTCATTATTCTAAAAAATATTTAATACTTATATTTATATAAATACATTAGCTATATATATGAAGTTCATGTTATTTGATAATGATGATATACATGCATGTCATACATTTATTATTATATATATATATATAGTATATTTTATAAAATAAAAACCTTTTTTATTATTAACTTTTTTTATTATAATTATATGTGTACTGTGAATTGTTGAGGAAGAGTGATTTTGAAGCAAATGTAATTGTTTTAAATTAAATTTATTTTATATAAACAAAAGCACTTTGATATCAATGAAAATTTACAGAATTATTATGGCATAAATTAAATATTAACATTTAAATTCAGGTAAATCAATTATTTGGTAAAGTTTTCATATAGTTTAATGTCTTCTCCGGAGATTGTTGATGGAGTGCATGATAAAGCTTTCAAGAAGTCACATATATTCACATCTCTAGCACCAACCTAAAATTAAATTATAGTTTAAAATTTTCAAACCAAATTAAGACCTGCATATATATACATGCATTTTTTTTATATAATATATATTATTATATTCTATATGCTATACTCACCATAGCTGGTGGAAGTTCTTTTAATGAGCAAATCATTGCAGATGGGTCCTGAGGATCACATGGGGCGATCAATCCATCTAAAATTTAGGACAATTATTTTATCAAATTATTTCATTCTAAACAAAATTATAATATTAATAATTTAAGTTTTAATATATTTAACTGAATAAAAAAATTATAAAAATTTCAAAGATTTGAATTTTTTTAATATTTAATTGTACTGAATTAATTCAATAAATTTAAATATAATATATATTATATAAAAATACAATATAGCATACATTGCAAAATAAATACTATAGCATATGTTATTAGTATTATAATATGCATAATAGCAGTTTAATTACTTGTTACTATATTTTGGTATATATTTGCATATATTTCATTCTTCCATTTGCAGATGCACAGTATATAATCAATTGATCATCTTATTATACATACATAAATATCATAACACAGAAAGTAATCCATACGCTACATGCAAATATGCCATATAAATTCTATGCCATATAAATTTTATCAACTTGTGTTTTAATTCAACACAATGCACAGATTGCACACCTTTCTTGAAGGCCCAGTGGGTGGCATGTTCAAGTTCCCTGATTGGCTGCAGAAGAGCGTACTGTGTCAGGGCAGCCAAGTCAGAGCCAGAGTATCCCTCAGTTTGATCCAACAAGGGTGTCCAGTCCAGCGAGCCTGCGCCTTCAGAGTTTCCATCCTCAGCAGTACTCTTCTGGGCCAGTCCACTGTGGAGCTGCAGAATTGCCTGCCTTGCTTCTCTGTGGCCAAATATCCAAAACATACATGACATATATTACATAGATTTCAATCCATCAACCCAGTGATTTTTTTTTATATGACCCTTCAAAATAGAGTATACAGTAGTTGCCATATTGCTAAAATAATAGCAATCTTCTGTCACTGTTTTCTCTGCTTGAACGGTGAAATTGACATATCAACCAACATAAATAAAAACATTTAATTTATATAACTTTAAAAAATAGAAATAGACTTTTAACTTTATGAGATGAGCATAATAAAAAGAGCAATGTTATGTTTTGAATTTTTACACCAAATATTTTATTCTTCTTAAATACTGTAATCGACACCACAAAAAAATTAATAAATAAAAAAAATACAAATAAATAAATGAAGTAAAACTTATCTAATGAATATGAATAAATAAAACAAAAGAAAATGCTATTCAATGCAAGGTCAATTTTTTTATTTTTTTTTTATTATTTTTTTTTTTTTTATTGCTGAAATGAATAAGAGGGTACCAAATTATGCTACTCTGAAAAATTTCAGATTTTTTCAGAATACAGAAACTATTTTTTAAAAAATAGATACCTCAGAAAGATCTGAAAACACTCAGACTAGCATAATTAGGTATACTCTCTGTTCAATTTTCAATAAAAAAAATCCTGTAGGTTGTCCATTAGCGGCGACTGACCTGCTTGGAGTAGGAATATAGATGCGACGCTGAAATCGTCTTAGAAATGCTGGATCAAGATCCCAAGGGCAGTTTGTGGCACACAGCAAAAATATTCCTTTTTTGGCAGCCTCTTCAATTTGAATCAATAATTCAGTTTTCAGCCTGTGGAGGCAGGAGCACAACAATTTGCAATTATTAAAATTGTAATTTAACTACATCCTTTTCCAAAACAATAAATTTGAGGTAAACAAACCTGCGGGCATGTTCTGCTTCTGAAGTAGATCTTCGACGACAGAGACTGTCAATTTCATCAATAAATATGATAGGCTTCTTAAATTCACCAGACAAGCGTTCATCCTTCTTAGGAAGACTGAACAATTCACGGATCATCCTTAAAAAAACAAAATATAAATTAATGTACAAAGGCATGGTATCCCAGTAAAATAATTTATCTTGATATAGTTATTCTTATTCAACTGCAATGAATCAAGAAATTTAAGCAGCCTAAAAATTACAAATATAATATTTATACGTTAATTACTAACATTATACATTTTGTTACTGTAAATCTTTCAAACTTGAAGGTGGATTCATAAAAAATATGCATAAATAACAAAACATATAGTATGTAGTTATAACTGAGAGTTTACAGATTTCTTTTTATTATTATTTTATTAATAATAATAAAAGAATTTCAAATATGTTTGAGCACAAGGACTATTTTTAAGAAATCATTAACCTTGCTGCCTGGAGGCTCACTCGAATCTTTAATGGAAGGATAGGGTGTAAATTCTAAATAACTCCCCAGGGGGCATGGGGGTGTGATCGAACTTACAATAATTATTAAAAGTGTAAGCTGGAGTTCCCATTATTCTCAAAAAAAATCTGAAAAAGATCACAGCTCTTGTTCATGAAACTTACTTCTCCGACTCCCCTACCCAACTGGAGAGCAGATCAGCAGTGGAAATGCAGTAGAAGTCCGCATTGATCTCTGCGGCCACTGCATGAGCAAGGCGGGTCTTGCCTGTACCAGGTGGTCCATACAACAAGACTCGACTCCACGGCTGTCTACAGCCTGATGAGAAATTGTGCAATTTTAGCATAAATATTTACATTTTATAATTTTTATATACATATATACGCTCGATCCTCAGCTTGCAAAATTTTCCTTCAGCTGATGTAATAGATTGCAATATTTACATTTAAAATTTAAAGTATTTAATTTAATTTAATTTATTTTAATTTAATTTAATTTAATTTAATTTAATTTAATTTAATTTAATTTAATTTAATTTAATTTAATTTAATTTAATAAGTATTTAAACAGCTAGCAGGTTCAAAATTTAAAATTTTTGAAACTTGTGATTAATATAATTTTTCATGAATGAAGTAATTATAATAATAATACTGTACAAGTAAAAATATTTGCATCCATTGATTAAAGGAATATGGTATCCGGACAACTCGGAGCGCGGTCGACTGGGAGCCGGACAGCTCAGAGCCAAACGTGTTTCTAGGACAACTCGGAGCACGGACAGCTCGGAGCGCGGACATCCTGGAGCCTCGGTAGGACAACTCGGAGCACAGACAACTTGGAGCGTGGACATCCTGGAGCCTAGCTAGGACATCTCGGAGCACTGACAACTCGGAGCGCGGACATCCTGGAGTCTAGCTAGGACAACTCGGAGCACCGTTTAATTTAAATTATTGAATGAATTTCAAAATTAAAATTAATGTATTCCGAGAATGTATCGTTAATCGTAACATTTATTGTTATATTAATTATATTTATTACGTAAGTAAAAAGAATTATTAAGTTTTCTGATGACACATCAGTGAGGTACGTTATACTGTCTAATATATGGAAGTAACTATCTTATACTTTTTAGTTTCCTTTCTCAACTTTTACCCACTTAATTCGTTATAAAGTTTTTTGCGTATCTAAAATTAGTAATTAAACAATATGGAACAAACATTTTATCAAAACTGTGTACTTTTTATTATTTCACATAATATTATATTAAATTATCAAAATGATTCATAATTTATGTAATGTCATGTAATATAAACAAAAATAGTTCAATTAACAATGATAATGACACCTAGCTATCTGACCGAATATTTGACCGCATAAAGTAAACTTTACTTCCATATATTAGACAGTATAACGTACCTCACTGATGTATCATCAGAAAACTTAATAATTTTTTTTACTAGCGTAATAAATATAAGTAATATAACAATAAATGTTACGATTAATGATACATTCTCGGAATACATCAATTTTAATTTTGAAATTCATTCAATAATTTAAATTAAACGGTGCTCCAAGTTGTCCAAGCTAGGCTCCAGGATGTCCGCGCTCCAAGTTGTCTGTGCTCCGAGTTGTCCTACCGAGGCTCCAGGATGTCCGCGCTCCGAGCTGTCCGTGCTCCGAGTTGTCCTAGAAACACGTTTGACTCCGAGCTATCCGGCTCCCAGTCGACCGCGCTCCGAGTTGTCCGGGAATCAAGGAAGATACACAGTAATTACCAAATAGCTTAACAATTACATGCATTATAAGTATAAAGTATATAATTTATATTCATGACACATGTAGTTAATGTGCCAGCAGCTTCCTATAATCATACAGGGAAAGAATGCACATGGTAGCTTTTTTGTTTTGCTTATAATATTTTAATAATAGGTTAACGAAAGTAGCTTGATCATCACCTTGGAAGAGATGAGGGTACTTAGAGGGCAGGATCAAGGCCTCTTGCAGCAGTTGTTTAGCTTCTTCTAGTCCAGCAACTTGGTGGAAACCTTCACACGATGGACTTTTCTTGGTGGCAGAGATCGCTTGAGACCTGGCATCTTCATCTTCATCACAATTTTGTTCCCTACTGAAGTTACTTCCTGGAATTTAAAAAAAACAGGGAATATTTTGGGTATCTCTGGTAGAAGATATGTAACAATTTGTTAAAAAAAGATACAAAAATTGTTAAAAATTGACAGCAGAAAAAAATTAATGTATGTGTATATACATATTTATGTGCACAATTAAGATACTGTGTGAACTGAACTGCTCAAAAATTAAAAAATTCAAAAATGTTTATACTAGGTATAACAAAATATTTATTATTATTATTATTTTTGTGTGTGTGAAAATTGTAAGATTATAGTATATAATGCATATATTTCAATATGACTGTACAACATGTTAATATTTATATACTGTGTTATATTGTCATAGTAACATTTAATTTACCAAGTTGATTTTGGTAAATTATATAGACTCTGCTACGACAATATGTTTTTAATTTTTAATAATAAAATACCGACCTCAATTTTTTTTTTTCTTTTTTTTTTTTTCAAAAATAAATTTAATACATTTATGCTACTCTGTTATTATTATTTTTTTATATCTTTTTAGAGCCTGGGAACTACAGTATTTTTAAAAAAATATTTAAATCCATTTTACAAGGCCATTAATTTTCTTAAAGAGTCAGTCGAGATGTCAAAAATTCAATAATTTTTTTAAAAGTAATTCCCATGCTCTAAAAAATCTGAAAAAAATCCAATTGATGTATAACTTTGCACCCTCTATCCATTTCTGAGAAAAAAAAAAAAAAAAAAAAAAAAATTGAGGTCGGTACTCCATACAGTCCGTAGCAACAGTGAAATACTGTAAATACTGGTTTGTTTCAAGACTTCGTTATTTAATTTTAGTGGCTTGACTGGCTTGAGTAGATACACAATGGTCAATGTCCCACTACAAATTTTACTACATTATGTATTTTGTAATGAAAGTATGTTGAAAAAAAAAATACAATTTAAAATTTACCTATTGCACTGTCACCGCTTTCATTTGATGTTGTTGTTTCTGAACTAAAGCTATTACTGCTTGATGTCACATTCACATTGCTGGATTTTTTTGGTAAACAATTAATCTCTTTTAACAGACGTTGCTGAATTGACAAAGATTCTTGAAGCTGTTGTAATGAATCCTGAAATTGATGCACAGTATTTAAATTAATATTTTTTTTAAAATCGACACAACATCTATATTAAGCATTAAATTAAGAGCAAATTTTGTGTATTCACCAGTAGCATGCGACGGTAAAGTAGCTAGATAACAACCGCAGTCACACAAGTATAAATAAATAAAAGTTACAAGCTAATTAATTGTCTGTGTATATAACTTTTCTTTATTTACCTATGCGATAAAGGCAAAGTAACCTCTACTTCACCACATGCTTCTGGTATGTAACAGTATATTATTAGTCATTATGCAAAATTTTTCTGGTCAACAAATAATGTGTTGAATCTCATTATCTTCCTATGAGCATTAGCTCTTGCTACACAACATTTTTGCAGGTGAATATAATTTATTGGTGGTCATAAACATACATTAAGGGTAAGGTAACGCCACCAATGTTAAAAAAAATCCCTCACACAAAAATTCTGAAAAAAACTTAAAATGTTCTCCTCTACATCCCCTATCAGTAGCTAAAATATCAGGTATACAAATTCGATCTAGTTTTTGAGTTATGAATTTTTAAAGTTGACTAATTTAACATGGGATTTCCATTTCTCCGTGTTAAAGGAGTCAACTTTAAAAATTCATAACTCAAAAACTAGATCGAATTTGTATACCTGATATTTTAGCTACTGATAGGGGGTGTAGAGGAGAACATTTTAAATTTTTTTCAGAATTTTTGTGTGAGGGATTTTTTTTAACATTGGTGGCGTTACCTTACCCTTAATATTTTAAATATCTTACAATGAATGCTGGATACGTCTCCTCAACCAGAAGGCTTTCAATGGCAGTGTTGCAGCTGCTATATTGTTCCTCAATCTGAGATCTTGATGCCACATCATTATTTATCAGTTTTCCAATGTGTTCTAAACTGCAGGAAAGTAAAATATTTAAGAAATGAAAACAATTAATACTCTCGACTCTCGTATCCCCTAGTAGTTTTAATCCTATGTGTAAAACTTATTTGACGGGTATGTGCAGTGAATGAAGAATGTGAGACTTCTTTTTGTGACAATTTGTTTTATACATGTTCTTGTTTTATAGATGTATGTTTAAATAATTAGTTAAAGGGTATTTTACCACTTTATGTGTACTGGTGCTCTATAGTGCCTTGTAAGATATCCTGTTTCACCGTTAGCTATTATTATCTTTTTTTTCTTGTATTTATATGTTGTAATTTGTATTGGTGAAATAAATTAATAAATAAATAAAATAAATAATTTATCTCCCGCCGCCCTCCCTCTCCCCCTTTGTTCTGTTCCTAAAATATTCTGTAGATTTAACTTGGAATTTTCATTATTTATTATTTTTTACACTAGGATGAAAATTGATGAAAAAATTTTACATTATATATATAATATGCCCATGTGTTTTTATTAATTGACACATCTACTACAAAATAACCACTGCATGTAAAATACTAAATTAAAGTAGAGTAAGCGATTTCATTTTTTGGAATATTTTATTTTTTTAAAATAATTTAACCTGCCTTCTATTGAAAAATGAAAACCAAAAAATTCCATCTTAAATAGCTTCGCCACAAAAAATTCCCAAAATTGGTGTTTCGGAGGCCTTTAACATGCATCCTTATGGAACAGAAAACAGCTTATTTTTACTTCAACTTCGTCTGAACTATGGTACCAATTAAAAAATATGTACGTATTCTATGATGAATTCTTTAATGGATTTTCAAATTAAAAAAAAAATTACGGAGCCAAAAAAAAAATATTGAAATTTTTGCGGGTTAATTCCCATAAGGATTTTCAAGATTTTTTTCCGGAAAAACGGCTCCGTAAAAAAAAAATTTTATTTGAAAATTCATTAAAGAATTCATTATAGATTACGTACATAGTTTTTAAGGTATAACCTGAGAATTTGTCTGTCAAGGTCAAGAGGCGTGGCTACACCTGCAAATCTGACAACACTGTTGCAATAGTAATGCGAATAAAAGATTAGGAGGGGGTGGTAACTACAGTCCTTGAGAGCGTTGCCAAGTTTCTTGGGACATATCAGAAACGATCATCGCCACGGTTCGAAATATATGAAAACAATTCAGAAAAATAGTCCAAAAAATTAGCTTTCAATCCATGTAAAATTCTAAAAAAATTCTCTAGCCGTTTTTGTGCAATGTTGATTGAAAAATTTAACATTGAAAGGATACAAAATACACATTTAAATAAATTAATTATAATAAAACCAACGGTTAAAAAAATCTAAAAAAAATCAGTAGTATTTGGACAATTGTTGTAAGTCTACCAAATTAATTTCAAGAACATCTGTCGATACGACTTTTTTCGTCCGAATATCTCAGGTTAAGCCTTAATTGGTACCATAGTTCAGACGAAGTTGGAGTAAAAAGCGGTTTTCTGTTCCATAAGGATGCATGTTAAAGGCCTCCGAAACACCAACTTTGGGAATTTTTTGTGGTGAAGCTATTTGAGATGGAATTTTTTGGTTTTCATTTCTCAATAGAGGATGAGTTAAACTATTTTTAGAAAATAAAATATTAAAAAAATGAAATCGCTCACTCTACTTTAAGTCACAATAAATATACTGTAGGTTATTACTTTCACTGTCATGCATATAAGTACTGATAATTCACCATGCGGTTTTTAAAAAAATTAATTAATTAATTAATTAATTATTTAATCCCCCCCTCTCCTCCTAAAATCTACAAATATTCTGCAGCTTATACAATGTCTGTACCAAATTTACATACCTGGAGTATATGTCTGCTCTTGCCCATTATGAAGATTACATGTAAGCAAAATATAATAAATTAATGCTTATTGTTAGTAAAAATTTACATCAAAAATAGAAATAAAAGACAACAAATTTCCTAATTTAAATAACTGATGAAGTAATGTATTCATGCAGTTAAAAAGTATATAATTATACCTTAATTTTAAATTTTTATTCAGTCTCAGAGTATGCAGCCTAAAAAAGTGCGAGCTCAATGAATGTTAATTGTGTGTACAACTGAATTAGTATTATACCACATATAAACAGACTTTTCCCACCCTATGGGATTTTTGTCCTCACTTAAATAAGACAAGTTTATAACTATATAGGGACTTCCAAGAGAGGGGTACTGTATTGGTGGAAGGGATATATGTTATGAGTTACAAAAAGTCAGTACTGCCATCTAGACTGGCATACTGCCATGTCACCAATAATATAAAGGAATACTTGGCGTACTGCTGAGGGAAAGACCCAAGAAAAACTCGGACAAAAATCCCATAGGGTGCAATGAGGCGTCTGTCTGTGATCATACATACTGTATACATGATGGAAAAACATGTAAGCTTGTGCATAGCAGATTAATTTTTCTACTGCATGCCATAACAATTTTACAGCGTACGTGACAGCATTTCACCTTTACGAAATCGATTTTCTTTGAGAAAATTCAGAAAAACTCTTACATTGAACAGTTTCCTCTTTTTTCACAGGAAATTGATTCTGTCGAGTGTCATAGAGAATATCACTTACACATACAGTATATTTTTTTTTTATTTTTAGTGAATTGAGGCTTTTTCAGCTTTTTGACAGGACAGCTAGAAGAGACCAGTTTCTTAAAAATGAAGGGGAGGGGGGGGGGGAGATGAACACTATTTTATATAACTATTTTTAGAAAATGTACACCAACTCCAAAATTGTGGGGTCAGTTATTGTATGAGATGGCATACTGTCATATTATCCAACGTTCCTTTACATTGATACTGCATGGTTATCATAAGTCTTAAAAACAACTTAAAGGGACATGGGACAGTAAAATCATGAATGCATAAAAAGTTTAATGCGAGAAATTAGTGAATTTCCGTTTTCGGACCATCCCCCGAATTATAATAAAATAATATAAAATTAATGCGGCAAATGTGGCTAAAAATAAAAAATATAAATATAATATAAAAATTAAATAAATATAGAGCCGCAGGGCATTGCACAGGCAACATTGCACTGAGCATGGCTGGGCGGGAGGAGGGGGGAGTGAGTACCATGGAAAATTGGCAGCTATATGTTGCCTTTCGTGATTGCTGACATCAGCAATCCACACTTTAGTTACTCGCTGGGTGTTTATCCTGAGGTACTCGCCACCGTGCGGCATCTATTCATACTCAGTTGGTAACTTTTAAATAAAAAATACTTATTTTTATGGTCCCCTGTCCCTTTAATAACATTATATATTATATGCATATATTATCTATAGCATATTATAAAAATACACACCATTAATTATGATGAGCATCAACCACTATCACTACGTTCACATGACGGTGTTTAATGCGTATTCGTTGACGACGGATAATGTTATTCTTATGAGGCGTCGTCAACGAATATGCATTAAACACCGTCATGTGAACGTACTGTATGCTTGCAGATGCAGAACCATTTTGGGGGGGGGGAGTGCTGACCCCATAAGATCGCAATTACATTTTAATTTAAAAAAATTGAAGTAAGAAGAATCCTGCATTGCCCATGTTTATATATATAGTCATGGGGGAGGGGGTAGCCAAGGCCCTTAACCCCCCCCCCCCTCTGCCCCGGCCTCTCTGGAGGATACCTACTCTATTAATGTTGCGCATATGCATTTTATTATGCATAAATATATACATATATGTATTGCAGTCACCCAGATATTATCTCACATATATGTCAGTTTTAATTCTGACACACATAAAAGGCACACAGATCCAGGGAGGAGGGGGTGGCCGAAATTGCATGAGGGATGAGGGGGCTGTTATTCTCCAAACTCTGATACTTTTACCACGTATTTAATTACCATTATAATTAGTCTCAAACTGAGTTTGAAAAGGTGATTTTTCAGAGTTATCTTCATCATCCTGTAATTCTTCCATTATACATGTACTGCAACTAAAATATGCAAAATTGAAAATGTCTTATATATAGGTATATTATACAGAATACAAGAACACGGCAAGAAGCATGCTTCTGCAATCTGCAAAGATGGCAAGAAGCGACGCAACAAAATGGGCAAGAGAAAACCAAAACACACGACTCACCACCAGACACTCCTACTCCAGCTACTCCTACTTTTAGAAACGAACGCGGGTTATTCGTACCACAGGCACAGTACCACATGTATAAATACAGAAAAAGTGTTTGTAAAGTAATTTATACACAATGCATTTTTTTAAATAAATAAAAATCAGAGAACAAAAATATTTAAAATATACAGCAATTTAATTTTAGGGCAAAAAATTGCAATGATAGAAGCAAATATTTTTTTTTAATGTTGGTATCAAAACAATCAGCTGAAAACAGGAAATTGTAAAAAGTTTACAAATAATATTCTTATTTTACCCCTTTCTTACATTTTTAACTTGCAAAACCTTAGTGCATTAAGTTCAGAACGATTCCCATCTTCAACTTCTTGAATATTTACAGAGGTGATACGTTAATTGAAGCACAAGAATGGGAGAAACTGATAAGCCCTTTGCCTGCCCCATGACAGAGTGCGGAATGGTATGTAAAATATTGTATATATTTTTGTCCCTATTCAAGCATTCAACTTATTTTCTCTTCTGCTTATAGCGTTTTACAAATGAGGACCATCTTACAGTACACAAAAAAAAGCATGACATGTGCTTAAATTTTGGAAATGGACAAAAAATGAATATATTTGGTAAGATTGCTGATTTTTTTTTTTTTTTTTTTTTTAGAAAAATAGTTTTTTTTTTACCTGCATTTTAATTAATATAACATATAATACGTCTAGACTATATATTAATGATACTGTATATAATTAATGCATACAGTAAAATAATAATAATATTAATGCGGCAAATGTGGCAATGCCACGGTGGCTCGCGAAAGATCACCAACCCTCAAAAGTATTTGAAACAAATCAAAACTCTCCGCCTCGTCAGCAACATTAGCTGCCAACACATTAAAATACATTTAATTAAATGCTTTACGTACATGAAAGGATCCGCCTTAATTAGGTACTATAGTGAAGCATTGATAGGTCAGTGCAAGTTGCCTCGGTGCATTCACATTGTTTGATGTCACCAGCCCAGCCCCTCACGTACCCGTCCACCTGCTTGCCTATATATGCTAACTCTCTCTAGAGTTCTTCAATGTCAAAATAAATGTTAATGAGTTACATACTGTAACCTTTTAATGTGCTATTTCGGAACAATGCAACAAAAACAAGGGCACTGTTATTAGCAAAATTTGCCAAAAGTTGTCAACCCTCATCGCAGGTCACCACTATAAATATGGCTGTTATTGCTTCCCTGAGAATAAGAAAAGCTTTGTAAATGAGTGTATGATACATTAAATACCCTACTATATGCATATTATTATTGAAGAATAGCAATCTGAATTTCTTTATTTTAGCTGATCAAACACCAACACCTACACGTTTCATCCGAAATTGTGAAGAGGTGGGATTATTTCAAGATCTTCAAAATGTTAACCCTTTCGAGGAACAATTCAGAAAAGCTGCAGAGGCTGCAAAATCTGGCACAACACCATTACATGAGGTACAGAACCTGTATAATATATATTATTCTCTTTATAATTGGGCAATTGTTGGATTATAGTAACAGTTATTATTACTATTGTGTAGTATTCTAGGAAATTTGACTGACTCGGTACATTGATACAGGTGGAGCCCATGTGTGGACAAACCGATGACACCCTTCATACCCCACAAGTATTCTCTCATATTGAACACCACCACCAGCATGCTGTGTCCGTGACCAGGGTAGCTGAGTCCTCTCCTCCACCAGCTGTACCGATACTTCAACCCCCAACTCCTCGGACTCGGAACGAGGAACATTTCCCCCTAGAACAAGAGAGGGTTGTACCAGAAGAGAATCGTCAAACTCTGAGGCCATCTTCAGTCACAAGGGATACTTCAGTACAACTTTTGCTTCGCCTACCTGATGGCAAAGTTGTTAAGCTGTCGGCAGTAGAAATGGCAGAGACAGAAGGAACCTCGTCAGGTTCTATCCACTCCTCAAATTTATTAACAGCTGTAAGTTTCTGAATTCAACTTGTTACAATAGCATAGTTCTTTTCAATGCATCTCAAGAACAGCACGGACAATACCCCTGTTCTGTTTGTTGGTATTGTGATGCAGTTTGTGTTGTGTGATGACTTTTTAAAAATTTGGGATTTTAAACTGGGTGCTCTTAATTTTTACCTCTCCGTTGGAAATATTTTTATTTTTTAAGTAGAGCAGCAACACATCCTGTAGAGTAATATTTAAGCTGTCCTGAGCTAATGTATGGTAACTGAAAAATATGCAAAAAAAAAAAAAAAAAAAAAAATGTATACCGGTCACTGAACCATATAATATGGAAGGCTAAAGCTTGCTCTTTTACACGGCTCACTTTGAATCAAATTTTGTAGAAGAAGCAAGAAGAAAAGTTTCTCCTTCCAGTCTTGTAAGAGGAAAAATAGCTGGATTTTTTTTTAAAGAAGTGTCAATAGCCAATAGTAGAAGAGAAACTTTGAATGATACAGTGTTGCCGAATTTTTGTTTTTTTTTTTTGTATTTGTTTTTAACGACTTGGCAACGCAAAACCTTCATATTAACGGTGGGCGGGAGGCCGTAACTGCCATCTATTGGAATTGTCTAGGAAGTAAATAATTATTTCCGTTTGTTTTGCAGTAATTATTATGAAACTATCTGAGGTCCTAGAGTAAAAGAGCCGCTAACCAATGTAAAAAGAATTAATAATTTTCATTCAATTATAACCCAGAAAAACTGCCAACAAATTTCTGAAGCGCCATCTTTTGAGCAATTTTCGTTACTCAATTCCAGAGTTGTTCTGGACAGTTAATCTCAGAAACTTGAGTTTATAATTCAATCGGATTTTTACAGTAGATAGCTAATAGTATGGTGCAGGTATGGAGTTGGTTTAAAAACGATCAGATGAAAACTTTCCAAGAAAAAAATTGAAATGTACGAACACTATCAAAACGTCTTGTTTGAGCCTACCCCCCCACCCTTAAGCTCCACTTGCCTGTTAGAAGATTTGCTTCACTCTCGAGCGTTCAGTCTCACCCCCTGATACCGGTACTTTTATTAAGAAATTTAATAATGTTAATAAATGAATTATCCTTGACTTCATTTTACCCTTTCGGGTGTGGCTAGGTATTTAACCTTGCGTGTTCCAAGAACACTGGAAGTGAGAAAAAATTCAATAAGTTTTGCTTAGGTACTGATTATTTTCGAGTACAACTTTAATATCAAAATTAAAATAATATTAACCCATAAAACATCTGTTTCCCCTTTCTTTCATGTAAAAAAAAATCCACAAATTGTAGGTATAATTAGAAATTATACTAGTGTCAATTGACTGTGACAGTGCTGTTAAACAAGGAACGTTATATTTTGCAGCCTAGTGTGATCCTGGATCACCCGACGAATTCTGGTGAAACAGCCCGTACTGTGATTCTCTCTAGCTCCCAAAGGACCAGCTCACAGCAAGTCATCACTCCCACCACTTCCAGAGTGATTTCCACCAATACATCTGATAGAATGGCTCTAGCAAAGCAGGTATGTCATAGATATTTACACATGCTTAAAATTTAACTTTCCAATTTATATGTAATTGTAAATTATTCCTTGGATATATTCTTGTATTTTATTCTTTGTACACCCAAACAATTCAGTAAAGTCACAGCTTTGCCAGATTATCTTGCTGTGAAGGCAACTTGTTCATTATCAAAACAAACAAAATGTGGTAAACAACAGGAGGTAGGGTGGGGTAATTGACCTAAGGCTAAAAAACACATTTTCTGCTGCACTTGAAATCCACTTTGCTATTTATTAGTAATAATACTAATAATGCATCTCTATTATTTTTGTCCTACATGCTAGTATAGATTAAATGAATATTTGATAGCAAAAACATTTCATTGTTTTTCAATTAAATAGTCTTCTACAGAATATTTATTTATAAAATATGACTTTCTTTGCAGAGACTAAAGCAAGCATTGTCAGCAAATCGCAAGAAAGAGAGCGCTGAAAATAATAACAAGGTTGGTAGAAGAACATTAGTTGCTGAATTTGACAATTTTGTTTGACAAATTGTTCATCTTGTCTGTTTAGGTGCCTGTAAAGGAAGGCAAGACTCTGTTGACTATGAAAACACGGGTACCTGAACGTTTGGTATCAGCTGCCTCTCCACCTAAGAGAACTCGAGAGCTGAGTGGTAGTACTGGCAGCAGTGGGGAAGACACGCAAGTCAAACGACAAAAATTTCTAGAAAGGAACAGGTACTATTACAAGCTATTTTTCATACTGTATTATAAAATTTACGTTTTGCACCAATTTTATTTATTTACCTTTTAATTTAAAGCAATTTTAGCATAACAAATTGTACTAAATTGAGAATTGTTACATTTTTTTTTTTTTTTCTGATAAAATTAAGTCTCTTTGACTAAGTAAGCTGCTTATGTTTAGGGCTGCTGCATCTCGATGTCGTCAGAAACGTAAGCACTGGATCAACACTTTGGAACGACGTGCTGACATAATGCACTCAACCAATCAACAGCTTGTGGCTGAAGTCGGAGCCCTGAGAGAGGAGGTAGCCCAGCTCAAAACTTTGCTCATCGCACACAGAGACTGCTCAGTGACAAAGGCCATGTGCCAATGTAAGTTATATAGGCAATCATATAGACAATCCCAATCACTATGGGGCTGAAGTCTCCTTTGCAATACTTAGTAAATTTGGGATTATAGAGATTGTAACTTTTTTATTGATATCATCAAGGTGCAAACCTGAAAAAAATAGCTGGAATTTTAAATATAGTCATTAATTAAGTAAAAAAAAAAAGGGAGAGTTTTTCATTGCTGTTATTAACTTAGTTGTGTTGCATTTACACATGATTACTTTATTTTTCATATTTTTATTTTTTGTTGAAAAGTGCATTACCTGTAATAATAATATATAATCACTGATTGGTATGCTTAGTTTTCTGTAAGTTTTAAAGTTAACATTTCTTGTTCAGTAAGTCTATATTAATTGTAAACTATTTTCTTATGATTACAGCGGGAGTGATGCATGTTATCGAAACATCAACACTGAACTCTGAAACTACTGACAACTCTTTACCTAATTTTGTACATAACTCTGAACCAGTGCACTCAGTGATCAATTTGGCATCTACTCCCTCAAATGGAGTTTTGATCCTTCAGTCTTGTGCTGCACCAATTATTCGGAAGAATCAAATAAAATCTGTGAAGCAGCCCAGTGCATTGTCCCAGCCAGTGCGTCCTCTTGCAATACCCGTAACACGAGAATCTGAAGTAGTGACCGTACTGCCACCAAAGAGTTCTCCTTCACAAATTTGTTCATCATCACAGTCAACTTTAAATAACCACATGACGACTAATAACTCGCAGTCATCAAGATCTTCAGGAGTACTTAAATTTGTTAGGAACATTGATAAAGAGACAGTGATTGTAGAAAATGTTTCAAAAAAAGATTGAATATATATTGTAATGCAATTATATTTTTGCATAAAATACGCATTATATAAAAATATAAAAAAATATCATGTTATTGTTATTAATTTTATTTATTTTTCATTTTTTTTTAAACATGCTTGTGATACTAATTATTTGAAAAAAAAAAAAAAAATTATTATTGTGTGCAAATAAATTTCACAATTTTAGGACTAGAGAAAAAATAATGCTTGTGATATTTCATCTCATCCTAAATGATTATATATTATATTACAATAAAATAACGTCAATTTATAACATAACTAGCATCATTTTTATGTTTTATTTAAAAAATTGCCATGTGCACCTTCTTTAAAATTTTCTTTTCATATTAAATGGAATGAAAAGGTTGTAGATTAATAGTAGTTGATGAAAACAAACACCTAAATATATATACTGCAATTTGGATTTGAGGCAAGTGGACTATATATAATTATACAGTATAATACACTTTATAATTCAAAACTGCTGGTGATGGTATGATCTTTTATTTCCAGCGACCAGAGGTAAAGTGCTCTAACAATAAAAAAAAGTTCTAAATTTAATTATGTACTTGGCTGACAGTGAATGTACTAAATTTATTTTTTTAACTACAATAACAGTTGGGGTCTCTGCAATGGTGACTGGGTTACTGCATGAGTGAAGTGGTACAAAGTATAAAAGTATAAACTATATATATTATAATTATTTTATATTAGTTTGGCTCTAGGTCAGTTCAATAAGATAATAGATGGAGTATGTTTTGATGACTTATTTAACATAATTATAATTATGCTACACATCTGAGATGATCTGACCAAGGTTGTTTGGATTTATTTATTCAAATTTGGGGGGGGGGGAGGGGGGAATAATCAAAATAAAAAAAAAATAAAAAAATCATGAGAGCTAGACAAAAAAATTGTTCGTGCCTTAAATTCTTTGCTAATGAATATAATATAACTTATATTTATTTGAGTTTATATGTTAGTAAATTAACCTTTTTTGCCTTGATAAATTTGCCTTGCATAATATTATTTATGGAGGTCAGATAGAGGTCCAACTACAAAAAGCGTACATTTTATTTTCGTAATCGAAATTTTGCTACAGAAACTGTTATTGTTGACGACACCTCATAACACCATAGAACCTTGTGATTTTCTATGGCGCATTCTACCTGCAGCATCCCACGGTGCTTAAAAGAAAAATTAAACTCGTCATTTTCATTCGCATTTATGAATTTCCGCCGCAGACGAACGAAAGTGTACGTGTATTTAAAGCTTAACTGTGGTATTTCTACGGCACACCATAGCAATTAAATTTTGTTTATGTGAAAGCACTAGCTCTTAAAACGAGCGTCTATACTTTACCTCCTGTAATTAACGTGCCATTTTTATTTCAAAATTCAGAAGTTATAAGATATCGTCTATGCGATATTTATTTTATCGAAAGAAAAGGACAGAGAAAGACTCCTAAAAACACGAAGGTGATGATAAATGCTATATTCAGAAGAACCCTCTGAATACAGCATTACACCTTTTCGATAATTTGTGTTATTGTGGGTATTTCCTGTCCTCTTTCATTAACAAAAGGCTGAAAAATAGTTTTAATGTTAATTAATACCTTGTAATAAAATTGTTATACATGCTTTTATGGTGTGTATAGTGTGTTTTATGTTCTAGAAATAATTGCAAAAATCCACAGGCATATATGATATTACATATTAAAAATGTACTTAATTTTTTTATTATTTTCATGATGTAAATGAAATACATATTTTTTTAATTTACACTGTAAATACATTATTTATGAACATTAATATTGATGAGCTTATCTGAATATTACTGTTAAAAATATATAGATATAAAATAGGCGCATTTATATGGTCTTATTGATATAATAACATGAAATAAATATACAATTTCTCACCTAATAATTATTTGTTCACTTAAAAACTTAAAAAAAAAGAAGAGCTTAAAAATATGAGAAATTATGAATTGTGCTAGAATAAGGCTTCAAATAAAACGAGTAGTTTGATTTAACAGGCGCAAATCCAGAACATAGAAAAAGGGTGTTTTGAAGAGTGGGGGATTGCTGTTGGAGGCCACTCTAGCTATAATATAGGTCATTGTCACAAAAAGTGGAGGAATTAAGCCGATACATACACCGCTTTTGTTTAATAATAATAAAAAAAGCAATTTTTTCCCCATATTCTTAATTTGCTCGAGCTTTTGCATTTTTTATCATAATTCTATAATTCTCATCTGATAAGATCTTGTATGTAAATTAGTGCACAAAATTTATACCATGCAAAAGTATATATTTTATAATATGCAGCAACAGAATTGCACTAAATAAATTAGATTACAAAATTTATAAATTTATAATGATAAAATTATATGCATTGCAGCAACAAAATTGCTGTTTCTTGTATTTTTTTTTTTTTTTTTTTTTTTTTTTCGTAAATAAGCCAGGAACCATATATAAAATTTTAAAGTTTTAAAAGAAAAAGTACACAAAAAAAAATAAAAAAATTCAATAATTAAATAACGAATGTATATATGACTTCTTTCAAATTAAATTTTAATTTATCTGGATAATTTAATATTTTTTTTTAATTGAGCCTTTATAACACTGTTCGGAGATTCACATATCCGTAATCATGTCCATGCAATTAATTGCAGTGACTTAGTTGACGTGTATAAAAAACGTTCAAAATCATAAATATAATTAAAACTTGAAATCATCACAGTGATCGTGTTCAGCCGACGATACGTTCAATCCAGCCGACGAATTTTTGTATGTTGGTGTAGACACCGGGCAGGTGCTCACGACCGCAGCCAATACCCCATGACACGAGACCGATGAGCACACGTCTGCCGTCTAAACTCGTCGTCAACGGTCCTCCACTGTCACCCTGCAGTACAGAACCAACACATACCAGTCAATTAAATACGTCTAAATTGTAATTTTAATTCATATCCATCTTAACTGACGCAGCCATTTGATTTAATATAGAGCTAAATCTCCCTTACATTATATATTATATCGCAAATATATAGTATAATTTCCCAATTTATTTGCACTAGCACGTACGCTATTTTAATTTTGACTAGCCAGTAAATTGAGTCGGTACGTAATACCATATTAATTTATTATTCGTGTCTTGTATACGTATTAACTATATATTAAGACATTCGCCATCAATATTTATTAAAATAAATATATATGAAAGATAATTTACAATACAAATTTATAAATTTAACAATTTTTCCTACATTATGCAAATAATATAAATTTCAATTGCCACCCTCATTCTCATAATTAACAATGTACCAAATGGTATTTAATGTAAATAAAAATAGAGTACCTGGCAACTGTCGCGGCCACCCTCCTTGTATCCAGCACAAAGGAAGACGTCGTGGATGGTCTCACGTCGACCGGCTGCCCGGAACCAGCGCTGGCAGCGGTCATTGGTGATCACCTCAACGTCCACCTCTTGAAGTACGCTCGGCACCGTTGTCACTCCTGCAAACACATTCTTATTGAAGTCAATAGGTAACAATGAATACTATACTATTTATGATTTTTTGAAGATTAAGATTAATATTTTATATAAATTGTTTTTTTTTTATGCAAAAAGTTTTACTATATATTTATCTGCATAATTATATGTCGTTTTCTGCAGTGTTGGTAGATTGTTATTAAAGTGCATATTTATTTACTACGTGTGTTAAGTTAACAGTGAGTGAATCTTAAGTGATTTCGGTGATTAAATTTGTGATATCTACTACATATAATTACATAATATCAAAAACACAAACATTTATAAGACATTGTTGCAAGTATAAACTTATGGACCTGTTTTGTGTAATATTGTTTTGTTATGTATGTTTCTTTTTTTTTCAGCAAAATCCCATATTGTATTTTTTTGGCGGTTAGGTGTAAGAATGGGCTTGCCTAAACCTCGCCGCAATAAAGCAAATTTCTATTCTATTCTATTCTATTCTATTCTATTCTATTCTATTCTATTCTATTCTATTCTATTCTATTCTATTCTATTCTATTCTATTCTATTCTATTCTATTCTATTCTATTCTATTCTATATATCGCAAAAATTTTCAGTTGTAGGAGAAATCCTGTAGTATGCACCAAAACAATTAAAATCCTTAATCCTGTTTCAGTTTAAAAAAATAATAATATTTTTTATTAAAAAACAACACAAATTGTTTGATCAACTCGTCGTGACGTTAGTCAGCTTATTGGATATAAATAAATCACCTTGCCCCTGATTCGTATGCAACTCGTTGTATTTGGATGCTGAACAAGTTGCCTAACCTCAAGGCGATATATCCTGTATCATTCAGAATAAAAGCGTTAAATTGTAACTTTGATACTGAATCAGAATCTGGCAATTGATTGTTTGAGTGCATACTGTATTATTTTATATTTGGAGGGTTCGGAAACAACACACAAAAATTAATAAAAATAAAAGTGTGTTGTACATTTGAATTTAAAATTTCTTACAAAAATGTGCACCGATAACACCAAATATATTTATTTAAAATTGTGGGAAAACAAAGAAACGAAAATATCTATAACCAAAACTGAATTTGCAGTTTTGTACCAAACATGGCTGTTTAAAAAAAACACTCTATCTACAAGTTGTTTTTGTTTTATTATTGATTGCTATTATTTGACTACTGAATGTTATCCAGTGTTATCAGCTTTTCCTTTACTGGATGTATTATACATAACTATGCTTGTTATAGTATACACTGCATATCAGAAAACTTAACTATAAATTTTAAATATTTCCGAATTAAATTAAATTTTCTCTGTGGCTTTCTGACAATCTCACCGTGTCTGGTGCGCCCCCAGCCGGCGACTGTGGCCGAGCGCCCAATGAGTTTGGTGTGAGAGTCAGGCAGGCACACGGGGATTATATGCTGCTTGAAGCCAACCTCGCGCTCCAAACGCAGCAGTGCTACGTCGTTACGGAAGTCAGACGGGTTGTATTGTGGGTGGACCTGTGGGGACATTTCCAAAATTTAATTAAATTTGCATGTAAGAATTCTTTAAAGATTCTTTTTTAAAGAATTAAATCTTTTTTAAGATTAATTCTTTAAAGAATGAGGAGTTAACTCTAAAGGATTTATTTTTTTTTAGATTTTTTTTTCTATGAAACTTGATTCTGTATTATTATATTTTTTATAATTGAAATGTTAACATCAATAAAGTTTAAGGTATGAATTCACTAAATAATAATTAAGCATGTTACTTAAAAATCAATTCATACAGAAAAAAATATGCAATTCAAAAAATTTTATTTTTCCATTCATTGCATGAATATGAATTTTAATTTCAATTCATAAATCGAAACACCTACGAATATTTTTGCTACTCGGGATATCAACTCACCTCTTTGCGCTCGATGCCATATTCCTCGTGCTGCAACCGCTCGGTCTGCTCGCGCACGTCCCACTCGCCCAAGCGCACTCGCAGGTTGCTGTTGGACGAGCTGTAACAAATAACCAGCTTGTAACACATCTATACCTCGACTTGTAGCATACTTAGTTTTTACTTTACCAACGTAAAACATGCAGATGGTATATAAAATAATGTTTCCAGTTTTAAATTTACAGCATGAATAAAAAATTGAACTGTAAGAGAATATTATCAAGCCTCGTGTTATAAGCAACACGTGCTTGCAGGTGGGGCTACTCACGTGGCTACGCAATGGGCAGCGGTCACCACCCAGCGGTTGTTGAGAAGAGCGCCTCCGCATGATAGCTTCTTCGACAAGAAGCCCGACTTGATTATGGCGGCCTGGGAAGCATCGACAATAAGTTTAATCCATAACTCAATACGTAGAGGAAAATTACTGTTCTTAATTGTTATTGGATTTAATTACTATTAATTTAAATCCAGTAAAGGGCAACTACATTGGAAGGAATATTATATAATATATTTCAATGATTATAAATGTTATATCCTGTGATTTTCTCCATTCAGAAAAAATACCTCTTTTTGTATGACAATCTCCTTCTGTGTACTTATTATCAATAAATTTTCAATGATTGCTTTGATACAATAAGTAAATAATTTATAAAAATTATAAAAAAGGGCAGAAGAGAAAATAATTTATTTTCAATCTGGTACAATATACGTACTTGCCAAGGATGACTTCCGAAGGACGAACTGTGACCTCCGACGATTCTGTTGCTTCGTGTGTACAGTTCTCCACAGCCTGGACACAAAAGTTGTTGTTAAATATGCATGAAACATAATTATATATTATATAAGTAAATATCAGTGTGGAACTCGGTGCAGGATTAGTTCAGTACTTCAGTCAGTAAGTCATTTATTTAGTCACTATTATAATAAAAAATTATCAAAAATAGCAAAAAAAAAAAAAAAAAAAAAAAAAAAAAAAAACATGAAATTAAAATAGCCGGCCTACTTTTATTAATTATACAAATTTTACTAACATTATTTAAAAGCTTTCAAAATAATTAATTTATGCAAATTTACATTTGTATAGTTATAGATTGCTTTCTCATAAAATTACTTCCTATAATATTTGTTTTTAAGAATAAATACACTTCAGCGTTATTATTATCTTATTAAATAAGATTATAACAATAGCGCTGAAGTGTATTCTATTTAAAATTATTAAAATTCAGATTATAAGTAGTAAAGTGTGCTAAGTTACGTAGAGCGCAAAGAATTTGTGTCCCGAAAGTCAACAATGCCAAATTGTTGTCATTAGAGAAACTACATCTCGTCACGAGTTGCCCGCGATGTGCGGCAGTCCGGCGCAGAGCACGCCAAAGCCGAGAGGCCTCGCAGGAGCCACCGCCCGTCTGCAGCCCACCTCCGCCGCCGCGTGTGAGCGAGCGAGATAAGCGGCCCAGCAGGCACGGACAATCCGCAAGGTGCTTGCCAAATCTCACTTTCTACGTGCTCCACATGTGCATGGCGCACGGGAGCGAACCCTCGCGAGAAATGAAAAGTTTTGATCCTCAGCATAAGTAAAGATTTTTTTGGTGTGAACGAAATCTTTACAATAGAGCAATAATTATCATTACTCAAACATTTTTATATTCAAATTTTATTTTATGTGAGAATTAGAGCACACACCAAAGATCTCACACAGTGAAGCATGACTTGCATTTTTTTTTTCGTATATTTACATTTTTTTTTTCCTCGAATCTCTTTCTCGTACCTATTTAATTACTAATTTTGAAGCGAAAACTTTAGAATAGAAAGTGAAATTAAAAGCGTGAAGAGATAACAACTCGATTTGGCATTGATATTATGTTAAAAATTTTTTAGATAATAAATAATGAACTTCAATATAATTTTATACTCTAAATCTATACATATAAGTCAATAATTAATAATAGTCAGTTATTTGAATTTTAACGTAGTTAATCATGCAGTGTCTGAAATTTCCAATGTTCGCAAAATGCAATAAAGTGAAACCTGTAAATATTTCAATTGATTAAACATAATAGGTCTGTTTGTAAACCCTTCCCTGTGTATATTTTCTGCACCCAATTGGTTGACCTTATGGCTAAGTGCATAAGGAAATTGAGTGTATAGAAAACATTCACTGTTTAGGGATTACAAAAAGACATTAATTCATAATGTCGTCAGTGTCAGGTGCATTCGAGTGCTGGTGTCAGGGTGTATTTTTCATTGGTGCAATTTATGGAGAGAGAGTGTGTGCTGTAGTGTCTAGTGTATAAGTCATCTGGAGTTTCAGTCAAACGTCAGAACTGCATGTCTCGTTGATACATCATGTCAGCTTGTCAGGTCGATCGTGACGTCATGATCTGGTCCTCTTCTGAGGCGTCTTGGTAAAATACAAAAAGCATCTGTCGCAAGATGTGCAGAGAAAAGGAAATCAATTTTGACAGCCACAGAGTTGGAATGGAAAACATAAATATTTATTTAAAAATATATTATAATTGATTCAATTTACAAATTATTAAAAATTCAAAATTACGATTTATAGTAAAGTTTATAAGTTTTTCGATAAACATGAATATATATTTTATATATTTCTCTGTAAAGTAATTTTCAATTGGTAAAATAAACTGGGTTGTTAAAAAACATATTAAAACTGATTTCCTCGTGATATTTCTATTGATAAAGTAATTGCTGTACCCCTGAAGTTTAGACTGCTTGACACTGGTCTATTATCTTCTTCCGAGACGAAAGTAGACGGAGGTCTGTATGATGGCCTGTCGTCGAAGCCGGGTCTATAGACTTCTTGCACTGGAGGGGGTCTCCTGGTCGTGGAAATGATGGAGGGTTGAGGGCGGTATGGCGTGGGCCTGGCTACCCCCAGCTCTGTGATGGTGCCAATACTACCGCCTCCTCCACCCCCACCGCTCGGGTAAAACGGAGGCCGATCGTAGAAGTTATTGTTGTTGTTCGGAGGCGGACGATTTAGTAGAAATTCAAGTGCTAACAATAGAGAGTGTTAACAACAATAGCCGAAACTGTAGTGTGACATTAAATAGGTAAAAGTGACAATGTTTAACGAAGCATGTATTTTATGTTTTAACTAATGTAACAGCTTTCAAAATAACTTGTTAAGAGTGTAGTGCTATTTTTATTACAGTTACCTGTAAAAAGTGACACATTTGAGAATATTACATATTACGTTCATTTCATTACATTTAATAACTTATTATAATTAATGTTGAGATTAAACTGAATTTTTAATTAAATTTATACTTTTTTAAGGTTTCATTCTATATTAATTAGCAATTATCCCTAGATGATTAGATAAAATTTCACTTCAAATTAAAATAAGGTTTTATAGGTTAATTTTCCATATCATATATATATATATATATATATATATATATATATATATATATATATATATATATATATATATATATATATATATATATATATATATATATGAGCTGTAAATTTTAATCACATCAGCATGATTTAAAAAAATACCATTGGACTCTCTGTTAATTTACTAAATCAGAGAACATATCTAGTGACTATCAAAATCCACCGTCAGCTGAAATGAACCCAATTTTTCATTAAAAACTATTTATTTTGACCAGACCGAAATCGTTTCCATGCAGAGCTTAATTCACACGACAACACTCACTTGCATTCTCGAGCGCAGCGATCGCAGGCGCAGAGACCTCCGAGGCGGATGAGGCGAGTTTGTGGTGAGGCACGCAGCAGGACCAAATCATACCTCCGCTGCAAAGGTCCATGGGTTTGGTGTTGCTCAGCACGCAGGACAGGCTGATTCCACAGTCGAACTTGTCCCCTCGGTACCAGCAGGACTGGGGAATCACTGAAACACGAGACTATCGTCAGATACGTACCAAGAAGGTTGCATACTTATAAGGGGTTTGCCGATTCTGATAAGAAAAGAAAGCTATATTAGATGCAAGAGTTGCGATTATTAATGTAATTTGCTCAAGTATTAAGAAATAAAAACGAATTTACTTCATTAAATAGTGAAAACCATGGCAGAGTAACAAAAAATATATTGGGCTCACGGAATATACAGTATATAGGAGTATATGAAAATATGAATGCATTTTGGTGGTCGCAAATTTAAAGTGAATACTTATTGAAATACATTACCACTATAACCACATTATTATCATCATTTCGTAACGATGAAATTTATTTTCTATAGATCTAGGAAGAAGATTTTTTATTAAGTCTACATCAATGCATTGCAGTTTAAAAGTTAGTAATAAGATTTTAATTGAAGAACTGAAGTTATAATTTTAATATAATATAACTATAACAAAATTTAAATGTTAAAAGTGAGTTTTGTACTTATCAGATGATATATCAGATATAATGGAGGTTGGTGACTTTTTGACTCAAATAAAACTGTAAAATCTTGAAAAAAAAAATATTACTTGTGAAAAGCTTATACATCTGTATAATTTTCATTAATTAATTAGTGTAATTAATACGTTTAATGGCTGCATAGCGGACGCTTAAAGCCAATTAGAATTTTAATCAATCAATCAATGGGGGTTTAAACTTATAGTATTTTTTTGTTTGCAGTTTGACTTGCAGTAAAGCAACGTTAATCATTAACTCTTCTCTTGCAAATAGTTGAAATTATTCGGCTATGACAATATTGTAATATAGTTTGCATTGTCGAATGTAATATCCCGTCATGAACCTTAATTATTAATATTTTATTATGTAACATAATTTACATGACTTACAAATAAATTTGTCAAACATTGTGCAAATGAAATGCTTATGACGATTTTAAACATTTCATAATATTAGAGTATATACAAAGAAAAGAAAATTATACTAATTAAATGTTCCGGCCATTTCATACATTGTACTTTTTTTTTTAACATACATACCATTTGCCATAAAAACTAACGTATACTACCTCACGATATTTTCTGCATCATGCAAAAGTTAGCAATTTTTTATGTAACACAACAGGATTTAAATAAAATATTTAAATAGGACAAAAGAATAAACATTATTAATGATGCGGTGTTCAAGTCTATAAGTGTTTTATAATAGTAAAAAAAAACTTTAATGTTCTTATCATGGTGCATGGTTTGAAAATAAACAATTAAATATCTAATAAAAAAAACCTAATCCTTGAATATGATTAGCGTTAGTTATATAAATTTTATTTAAGCTAACAAAGTAACAATTGCTCATTGTTTATTATAATGACTATTATAATTTAAAAATACTCATATAATATTCCCCATAATAAGTTACAACATTTGTCACATATTATACATCAAAAGCATCTGTCATAATCATAATAATATCAAGAGTGAAAGTATTTTTTTCTTGTAGTTTATTATGTTTGGGTTATTCCATGTAACACACCCTGCAAACTTCCCTCTGAACAAATACACTTTCATTTTCCCTCAGGTGCTTCTATAGCAGCCAGGAAACGAAAAAAAAAAGTAAAGAAACTGCTAGGCGACATCCTGAATCAGCAGGTAACCCTGCTCCTGCAGCACTTTCTCTTGACCCGCCCTGACGTGAATCACACGGCTTGCTGTGAATCACGTAAAAGATGTACGATAAAGAACCGCAGATGTCTTGACCGGGGTCAAAACATTGTTTTAATTATTAGTCATATCATAATTTTTTACAGGTGCGTGAAATGATTCATTTAATTGGTTCATAAAAGATCGTATACAAAGATTAGTACTTTCCTTAAACCTCTTAAAAAGAAAAAAAAGAAAAAAAAATTAATTACTACTCTTCAAAGTTTTTTAGGTTTAGAGGACAAGAATATAATAAAATATTTTTTTATGCACATAAATCAAAATGCTAGAAATTTTAATTTACGTAAATATAAATAATAATCAATATTATTAATTTTATAATTATTTCCTCTTATATACCCAATTTACCTACTTAAAATTTCAATAATATTTAGTACAAATTACAGTAATTATATTTTATCGTCAATTTGTTTACCTTGTTAGAGAATGACACGGTATACCCTTGCTGGTGGCGATCAGCTGTATATTTTTCCGTTATGTACACATACACTGATAAGCGTGCAACAGGGTTGTTTAATATCAGTTGTCTCACGGACATAAACATTCTAATGTTTTTTTAAGTTTAATTTTCTTTAAAAAAAAATCTACTCAAAATTATTTTATATGTGTTTCATTTAAATTAAAATTCATTGCAATTTTGCAAAAGCAAGAAATCCATTATAGAGAAGTACTTAATATATTAATATTATAAAAAATGCCCATCGATACTCACTTTCTCCCAACATTGCTGTCAATCGATCCTGAAACCTCCTCGGATCTCCATCTCCAGCCGCAGCCGCAGCGGACTCCCAATTTGAACTATTTCTCACTAATAAGTTCATCAAGAGTTCATAATCTCTCGAGGGAGTTGCAATTTGATGCAGAGATGATAAATGAGGCCTTCTTCCTCGTCCTCTGTGTCTACCAGAGTCAAGAATCCCTCCTGAGAAACCGTCCACACCAAGAGCTCTCGTATCTCGAGTCTCTGAAGTCTCTTCAACTTCATCGTCAATTGCATCCCTTCTTTCAGGGAATTTAACACACTCACAATAAATGGCACAAACCACTAATAATAACAATATTTTATTCATTTTAAAAAATTAACACTTTAACTTTTTTTTATAATAATATAATATATTTTTAATTGAATGTTTTTTAGGATACTAGTTCACGAAAAGTTGACATTTGTGTCACTTGTTCTGCACTGACTTCATGGAGTACAATAATCCAGCGTGGTGCACGCAAGGCTCCTCCGAGAGAAATGCTCCTAAGCGGTCCTCACCACTGAGGCCTCTCCCACCTCCTCGTAACGCTCCGCTGCCCCCCGCCCCCCACATCCCTCCAGTTGGAGCAGCTAACCGCAGGGAAAGTTTTATGTTAAACACCGAGGCGGCCTCTTCTTCTTTTATGTACTTATAGCTTTTTGTCTCAATCACAATAAACATTTTGCACAATGCACAATTGTAAACACAAACCATTTTATATAATTGTAGAAAATTTTCTGCACAATAAGTTTTCAATTCAAGTTAAATGATAATAAAGCTATTCTTATTATGTCAATTAAGTTAATTTAATTATAATCCATAAATTTCCTGCATGTATTTTTTTAATAAATTTAGGACGAAGATTTACATAAAAATTATGCTATATTTGGACTTCGGAGTATTTTTTTTTTTTTTTAAATATCAGCCGTCTATAGCAAAATGTTTTAATTTGCGCTACTAAACTGTTTTATCGCAGTGTCCTAGAAATCCAACACTCCATTACATTTTGAGACAAAATGTTATCGAAAAAAATTAGAACGATGACAGTAACTTGATTTTATTTATTTATTTTTTTTTATAAATGCATTTCGTAATATCCTATCAAACGTTACTCTATGTCATAACTTATAACCTTTTGTATCGATATTTATTATTTAACAGTTAAATATCTGAAATTTAACAGCAAACCGAAAATTTTCATTTGATTTATTATTATATTCATGTTGAGTAATCATATTTCATGTAATGTAAAAAGTAATAAAATTAAGCATGTACTAGAGAGTTTTACTATACAGTAATACGCACTTCTTATGATCATTTCCCATAACAGGATACAAGAAGTCCTGACTCAGAAATTTCAATGTATACTTTCATCCCAGCAGTCACTAATGTGTATACTGTAGAAAGGGGTTAAGAAAGCTTAAGCAAGTGGGAATGTTCAGTACCTTCAGGCTAGCTTCACAAAGCCGTTAATTATATCTAGGTGTAATAACCTACCCCTTCTCAATTTATTACGGTAATTTTATGTACACTCGTCGTTTTGGAAAATTTTCCACTTGCATATTCTTACGGTGATTAACAAGGCTGCAAAGGAAAAATTTTCGAGGCGATGGCTGTACAAATTGTACAATATAATTGCGAATGTATGAGTGTTTCTGCAAAGTGCATTAAAATGATTTTGTGCATGAATTGATGTCCATTATACATATAACATTTAGAAATTATTTTTAATTTAATGTGTTTTTTCTTATTATTACTTATATATGTGAAATTATATGATATTTTTTTAAAATTAATTTGCTTATTGATGTTGTAGAGTTAGAGCAACTACAATGTTTATTATTACATTTACTTTGAAACGATGATAACAATAATTTTATTATTATTCACAATTTAATTTTTTATAATATTTCAAAGAATATAGATAGCATTCTACTTATTAGTATTTTTTTATACCTTTATTACAGATGGAGTGTATAATATGCAGTATATAAAAAATACACTATTTAGTTTACATACTAATAAGATATAAAACGAGTATATAGCAGTAGAATATTTCTAGATCTGCTAGACCATCCATTATTATAAAATATTTTTTTATGAAATGTCAAGGTTGAAGAAAGGCTGTGTAATAAAATAATCTCATGTATAGCTTTCTCTGTAATCTGTAATATATCCTAGCAATACAACCAAATAATAACAATAATTATTCGAGAAGAACATCATACCAACGTTCATTAGAAACGAAAGTTAAAAAAAAAAAATCATAAATGAAATCAAGTATTCTTAAATTGTGTATCAGTAATTGAAATGACGAACTGCAAAGTAATATTCGCAATTAAATTAAGATCTTGGCTTTACGAGAAAGTTTAATTTGCACTCTCAGATTTTAATACATCCTTCATGACTCTCAAAAACTCGAATCCACATTTATAAATTACACCGAAAAAATTTCCTCTTCCTCGAGATATATACAATTATCTATATTAAATTGAAAGTTCTATCAATTTTCTCTAACTTCCATATTTTCGATAACGTAAAACTAATAGAGCCCATATGTTGTTCCAACAAATATTTCCTACATGTATGTGGATACGTGAAACCTTTGTAGCCAAGATATATAATTAATTATTAAACAATTAATTATAGCAATTTTAAAAATAATTTTTGTTTATCACGCTGTCAAAGTTGTAACGTCATGCATTTATATAATCTTAAGTTCATTATATGTCATTTATTTGACCCCCCCCCCCTTCCCTCAACAGTTATATTATAATATCTTTAGACTTTTTATATTTACTTCAACTGATGTAAATATAAGTTAATTGACTGCATGAATTTATCTTCTCGCCTCTTCGTGAACCCGACCTATATAGGACCTAGCATGTTGCTTAGGGTTTTTTGGGTTCCTTCCAAACAGGGGCGGCCATGGCCAATCTATCCCATGCAACATTCGCCTAATTTTTACTCAGGAAAACATGGAAACCTCAGTCAGGATATTCGGCAATTGATGGAGGATGTCATCAATCACCTCCCGGATGCGTTTTTTTAGCAACTGTCACTTGTGAAAAATTTGGTGGGGCCTGGGATCGAACTAACGATCTTCCGATTACGAATCAGAAGCGCCAATTAAGAAATTAAGTGCCCGGTTATTTTATGTCTGTTCTTGTATTACCTTTATGTTAAAAGACTTACAAGTTAGAAGAATAAAATTTTATACTTGAAAACTCCAAGTAATGGGCATAGTAGGAAAAAGTCATTTACCCCAACCTATAATACTACGTACTTAAGTATAATAATACTTGTAACCCGCCCACGTGACCATGTTCAGTCAATCAGAACGCCGGAAAGGAGTCACGTGGGTGTACTGAAGTACTCAGTATTGATGGGGCAATAACAATTTAATGGTGAAGTCACTTTACTCACCATCTTCAAGACCATCGAAGAAGCGCGAAACGTTTACTGTCCCGACCTCCAACGAGTTGTTGGCGGTGTCTGTCGTGGTTCCCATGAAGTGCAGTGCTGCCGCTGTGAACAAGCAGATTAAAACCACTTTGAGACAGTGCCAGTTGAAAAATAAATAGTAAATACATTCAAATAAAGGGAGAATTAAAAATTTAATTAAAGGAAAAGATAGAACTATATAAGAACAGATTCTTGAGTGAGAGAAGATAAAATTTATAACATAACATTTTTATAATATTTAACATTTTTGTTAACATTTCTTATGAGGAAAAGTTAGTTAACAAGTTAACTATGCATATTATACTATAATGTGTATATTGTGTATAAGGAGCTATAATATGACAGAAATCATTCATACAAAGTGGTTGCATTTTCTTAAAAATAAATCTTGTAATGGTTTTCTGAATCATATATCTCGAGGGAAGAACTGTTTATTTCTTGGTCCTTTTTTTAAGGTTATAATTGCCCTGGCTTATAATTTATAAATATTTTTCTATATTTTTCGATATCTCATTTATTTTAAATGGCGGTGTACTTGATTGATATAAAATATACAATCATATATTATAATAAATCGCTGATAAAATATTTTTTAAAAAATTCTATATTTATATATTTATATTGTAAATTAAGCAAAGGAATGTATTTCAACAGTCAAATTATGAGATGTCAACTGTCATATAATATGATTGCAGGTGGAAAAATACAAGCACGCAACATTCCAGTATCATTAAATAAAATACTGTTTCATACAATTTGAGGGAAACTTTAAATAACTAAAATAATTATAGATATGACGTAATACATGAGGCATACGTAATTATAGAGAAGAGGATGTTATATTTGCACATTTCCCTACTCTTTTATAAAATTCCGTCATCCTTTCACCTGCTCCATAATAGCTGAGACGTATATTCGTTAAATATTGCTGCTTTCTCCTCTATAATGTTGTCCCGTGATTGACGTGTGGTCTTCGCTACGGTAATATCACCTAAGACAAACACCTTCTTTCTTGCTGACAAACAAGCGTGAATTGCGGGTCATACGAGCCATTGTTACTCTTCCAAGTCACAAACTTGTTGTAGACTTAATTCCATTGTTAAAAATAAGATGACATATAATAATACAGAGAGTGAATACAGTTGATTTTTATATTGTCACCATATGCAACCACCCGAATCAAATAATCCTCTCCCTTTCTCTATATATGATCTTAATCATAGCATCAATTAAGATATTGTATGAATTAGTATAATATAGTAAAGTTTATTGTAGTAAATAATTATTATAGTAATTTATATATAGAGTATATATATATGAAGACATAAAAAGTGCTTTCATTCATTTTAAATTAATAAATTATAATGTAATTATTGTAATGGAATTTCTCATTTTTTTTATTGCTCTTTTAATTCAAGCATAATTATTATATTTATTGCAATATATACTTAGACATTAAATTATATTTTAAAAGTTAAAAAAAAAAATAAGTATGGAAAGCGTACATCGTTCGTACATTCTTCATTAAGCGATGGTGTTGAACTGAATCAGTACGTGACAGCGACACGATGAACAATTTGTTTCTGTTGATTTCACAGAGCAGCAATGACCTATAATAATAATTTTCTCTGGTGATCTCGTTTGCTCATCTTGTTATCTTCCCCACGCTAAACTTCTTAATATTTACTTACCGTTGAGCATGGACACAGCGTCTAGCTGTCTGCCACTGGTGCTCACTTTATCGGGGTTGTTGGACAGAGCTGCAGCTGCCGAGGCACCCGGCGGGAAGGTCACGAGGCCGGGCCACTCGGCCGCCCGCAACAGCAAGAGTGCAGCCGCCGCCAATCGTAGCACCACTCCGGCCGCACCGGAACCGCCGCCGCCGCGTGAAGCAGCAGCCTCACAGCGCGCCATCTGAAACGTTGATACCTGAGTTACAACGTCTAGTGATTAGCACGGTCTGCTTGGAGTTTCCGAGATTATACCTACTGACCCTACGTAATAGCTGACCGATTTTAAAGTTTAAAAAATAAATACTGCTAGTCTGAATTAATACGTGAATTTTGTTACTTCATTATATTTTGAGGCAATTGACACATTAATTAGTCAGAAATGCCCTCAAATTTTGCTGTATTATTTATAATTGTAAAATTAATCAAAAATAAATTGTTGAATGACAAGTTTCCTTAGGTGCAACTATGACTCCCCATTGAACCAAAATATTTACATTCCATTTTAGGAAGTATTATTTTCTCTCTAATGATACGTGAACTAACTTTAAAATACAAGCTTAAAAAAAAAAGTATTCCTTTAACACATAGAGTATAAGCGTGTGTGGTGTATATAAATAAAGACGAAAAAAGTTTGATTGTATATAGCTGATAAACAATAGAGAGAAAACCAGGGCACACTGTTTGTGAATTGAGTTCCGGTTATAATAATGTTTGAGCATGTAGTATATAGTTGCTGCTATATCTCTTATAATAATAAAAATAATATATTCTAGACTTGTCTCTGTTTCCGGGGCGTTCGCACGCATACTAACTTCACAGTATATAAGAGAGAGTGCAGTAGCACCGCTCATTGTTAATAACAAGACCCTTTCACTGTTTGTTGGTATCAAAGTCAGGGCCAAGAGCTCATGACCTAACCTCCACCCTGACTGACTTTGAGGTAATCGAGCGAACCATAACAAAATATGCAGCTGCAGTGATGTTTCCTTTCAAAAGTCAGTTTGCGTGTTAATCTTTATACCGGAATCGGAGATACAACAATAGTAGTAATCGCATAAGAGAGAGCATTAAATTGTACAATCTCCTGGTTGTCAATCAGTAGCTTTGGTTAGCAGATCGTTTAATTATTTTATTTTTTACTTTTATATTAGGTTTTATTTATTTATTTATTTTTTTGCATCATAGACAAATTAGTTTTTTATCGCAGTAACAGAGGCAATGTATTGACACTTTCTTTTTGTATTTCTCCTCATATTTTTTTATAGATTTTTAAATTTAATTAATATATAGGTGACAAATTAATCATTAATCAATTGTATAGCTAATTAAATAAGTTGATTGATTATGTGAAGGAAGGGAGCACCACCTGCTCCGGTAATGGACCGCGGGGAAAGTGCCACGCTCGGACGTGGAACAATGTGGAGGAGAAGAAGATGCTTCACTCGCAGCAGTAAGTGCGACGGTCCTGCTGCGGACCCGTGACCTCCATCTGGTGCTCACTCGGCTCGGCCTACTTTCTTTCTCGCGGGCCCTCGAGTGGAGAAAGAAAGACGTGAGCGGGCGCCACCACTCAGGCGCAACTCCAGCCTTGAGCTTGACACTGACTGCTGCAGTTGCACCGGCACCACGTCACAGTACCTCGTACGATACTACCTCAGCAAATGTCATTTGAGTATTACTGTATTATCAGTATATAACAATGTTTTTTTGAGAAAGTTTTCATTATTATATTTAATATTGTTACACTAAATTGAACATAATAATACATTGTACAGCAGAAAGGAATAATTTAATTTTGCTATATGCTTCTCATAATATATCTGCAATTTGCTACTAAATATACAATTTTGATTATACGTTTATGAAATTTCCTTTTGTTAAAATTTGTTAATTCGTTATTTTATTTTTTTTACATATGATAATTTGTATTAATATAATTTATATTATTATTATTTTAGAAATTTTTATCCATGCATGACATTACAAAAGCCACAAAATTTGTAAAATTGTTATATAATTTTGATCAATACTATAAGCATCAATTCTATTTTTTATGAAAACCTCTTTATATAAAAAATGGTGCAAAATGGTGGTTCTATCAAATTGAATCAAATTTCACAAATTTCACTTTCAAATAAATTAATGACTATAATTATTAACCTTCGCTTCCAACTGTAGTAATAATAGACTTACTTGAATAAACGCTCTCCAAAGGGATGACCTCAAGGTGAAAGGGAAGGTTGATGAACTGTAGAGAGGGCGCTTGTCACTATGATGGGGGTGTCACTATAGGAGGGGGAGTAACACACGTAAGATGTTGGCAGATGAAATAATCTTGATATCAGCTGGTTCCGAAGGCTGCCAGCACCCGCCACACTTGACTAGCGCTCTTGACAGACTGCGGCGGCGGGACGGGAGCTCTCTATCCCCGTGGTGTTAGCTCCCCAACCGCTGGTCGCTTCGTGCCGCACCCACCAACAGCCCGGTAAAGTAGGCGCCTCAATAACACGATGTCCGTGCTCACGCGTGTTACTGCTGGCTTTCTTATTATACAAGTATAGAGAAGTAACATTTAATACTTACTTAAGCTTTAAACTATGTATTAGATTGGATGGCACCATTTTTATTTCATTATATCTCCTATAAAAACAACAACATATAACTATCAACAAGGAAGCGCCTTGAAATATATGTTTAAAATTTAAAAAATTGCAACTTTTGCATGTAAGAATTTTAAATTAATAAACAAATGAGACGATTTGAAACTTTTTTTATAGAACGTCTGGTCTATAATAAGAATATAACTAATTTGGTTTATTTATAATATTTCTTTTGTGATTTTTATAATCTTAAAATAAGAAGCACCTGATTTCAATTCAATAGAAAAATTTCACAAATCCTGTGGCTCTTAAATTATCTAAACCTAAATAATTTATGAATCAGAATAGAAATTGGGTCTTGTTTTTAAGGCTAGGTGTTGATGAGGCAGATAACGCTAATGTGGCCGCACTTCAGTACTAAAATAATCCACTAAAAAATATTAAAACTTTATATTAAAATGTTGAGCCATTTTATTAATCGGCGACCTTTGATCATCAGCTCATCATACTAAGATTTAGCAACATATATTTTCTAATTATAAAAATATATAAATTCTTGTTGTGACTGAAAATATTAAGTAGACATATGTGCTAAATTATTAAAGTTCAAAAGAGCAATTGATTAAATGAGCTATATCAAGCTGAACGTTTGTTCAATTTGTAACACTGATGCTGCTCCAATTAATATAAAGACAAATTTAATATTATATTTTTTTTACAATTTTTAGAAGATAATAGCAGGACCTCGACAGTAGCAATATCAATAAATTTAAGTTATTCATTATACGTATCATGTTCTCCAATTTCCTCTGTCACACTACATAATTGAAAAGCTTATAATTATTACTATATTTTAAGAGGATATTTAAAAAAACATTATTATATATACAGTATATAAAAAATTCAATAAATTTGTTAGATAAAAAATAGAAACTAAAATAGAAAACGGTTATGTAAATGTTGATCAATATACATCTCGTAATTTTAACTAGTCATCATGAAATGAGGTTTTATCCATATAGAAATTTTGCCACCTCCTTTCTTTTCGTCCCTTCATTTGTAGACGTGTTATATCATTTGAGGATTTTAATATATGCAATTTTAAAAATACTATACAATATAAGTTAAAGATGTAGGAGTTTCGAGAGTTACTTGAGTTACGATGATTATAAAATACACTAAAAATGGTATATTGCAGACTTTCTCCAAAATATTACAGCTATACGTAGACCAATAGTCTAAGATTTTAGATAAAGATTAAATTAGCATGTGCATTTAATCAAATTTCACTTCCACGTCTAAAAATAATACTCTTATGATATAATGGAATATCGTCGTGCATAATGTTTTAACTAATATTTGCTAACACGTGATGTTTTTTAATAATAGTTGTTAAAACATGAAGGACCATATATTATTTGAACTACTTTTATGAGAAGATTAAAAAAAAAAGAGCATCGGCGTGACAGCCGTTTTAACTCCGTAACACATGCAATTTTGCCCGAGGCTAATTAATAATTATAAAATAGTACTTAAAAATATAAGTTGAACCATGGTTTTATGAACAAAATATATTTTTTTATTATATTTTTCAATATTAATTATACAATTTAAGATTTTTTACTACATAGATTCATAGATTTAACTGAATTTAGATCGTATATTTTTACAAGTTATGACAATTAGTGTTCTTTGCACGGTACGGTACAGGAATAGCCCTTGCAGCGTTGGTGGCTCCTGGCTGAGTATATAGCTAACATACGACGGCGACATGCGCAGGGAAAGTGCGGCTAGTAACGGTACCGCGGCCCACTTGGCTTGCCTGCTGCTCTCTGGACCACTGACCTGACCTTGAACTTTGCAAGACCATCTGACGCCGGGACGAAAGTGTAAACAAACTCGTACCTGGACCTTCCCTTGAAATACAGACTGAATCAGACCAATGAATTAATGACAGAGGTATCTTTTAATTTGAATTTGTTAAAAAAATTAATTTAATAGATAAGTGGGGTTGAAATTTCACCCTATAAGTAATTTTATACAATAATCTTATGCCATATATATGGTATAAATGCATGTTTTTATTTTATATCACCTCACTCGATCTCCCGATTCAAGCAAAATTATGCATGTAATTAAATGTATAATTTACGGACTGCACGCACGAGCTTTACTCCTTCCTCACTTGCTAGAGCTGCAGCGCTGCAGCTCCAATATAAATAAAGATGCAGATTTTAAATTTTGAGAGAGGTAAGAAGAGCACTCACTCTCAGTCTATCGTCATATCAAAAGCATTTGTGTTCACCACCCTTCCATAGATTACGTGTTAACGCCTATAAATAAAGCAGGAGTTAAGTTCGTGGTGTCCATTGCAGAAGTGTATGGATACATGCTTTTTTCATTGCATAAATTATTAAATAAAATATTTAAATTTTTTTCTAATAAAAGGCGGATTCACATGGCGATTTCCAGCTTGCGACGCGAAGCGAATAATGCGCACTTGCTGTAACATCCATTGGCGGCCATATTTGGCGACTAAAAAAAAGAGCATCGTAATTTAATGCGATATTCACCGCGGCAATGGCGAATTCGCTTCCGAATAGGATTTCACAGCTTGTGGGACAAAATCGCGTCGCATCGCCGTTGTCGCCATCTGAATCCGCGTTAAGAATGATGTTTCTCAATAAAAAAAAAATAAATAAATAACAACAAAAAAGAGTTTAAAATAATTATTAAACTTTTTTTAATTTAATTCATATTTCATATAATATAAATAATATCGAGCAGTTTGTTTAAATATATAAACACAAAATTTAATTATTTCGATAAAAATGTTAAATAAAGCATTAAAATGCATTAATTGGGAGTTATAAATTTCCAACTGTTATAGTGAGATTTAGTGACACCAACATGCAATCTTGTGTTTTCCAAAGATTAGTTAATTGTAATTAAATTAATTATCTGCAATATTTATATATTCTGTGTAATACTGTATACACAACTGCATGGTCACACCTTTGGGAGATTTATATATTATACATTTCAAGGAAAAAAATAAATAATATAATGGTCATAAATGTTAAAATTTAAAAAAATATATTTTATTATAAACTCGTACGTCAATATAATTAGCTAAGCCAGTAATATAATTTTATCATTTTTTTTTTAATATTCATGCATTTTTATTGTTCATTTAATTTTATAACATATTATGATCCGATAAATGATAATTAATATATATGATATATGATTACAGATAGAGTAATGATTACTAATTATTCACTTTTATTGTTCCTTTAGGAAAAAAATGCAAGCAACCCTGGCTATTCTTATGATGTTTCATTAAACCTAATTTACATTAATTTTGGGGGTAAAAAAAAAAAAAAATAAACATTTAATAAATATAGTTTAAATTAAAAATTTTAAAGCCATCTGGCGGTCAATGTACGAAACATTTTAACATACATGTTCGTGCTTCTCGCCAGATAGCAGCATGTCTCGAAACAGTTCTGCTCAGCAGAATATGCGGGATGGTGAAAATTATTTTAAAAATCATTAAAAATGTATTACAGTTAGATAACACAATTCCACGATGAAGCCAAAACAAGTTAAATAGATTAATTTTGCTTTTTGCTACTCGTTTTACTCCCCTAATAAGAACAATCAAAGTGTTTCGATAGTATTTTCAACGAATCGTTCCAAAATCTATATAGTATATAATTTGCTATCGCCTTTTTCTGAACATGCATAACTTAATGTGTTAGTAATTAATTTTGAGATAATTTTATTCCTTCAATATATTTTTAATCTTTAACCAATATAATTATAATTCAAAACTTGTAATATTTTTTAACGGGATGAATTTTTCATCGAGCTATACCATATATCTCATCCTGAGGTTAAAGCAACTTAATCAGCATCAAACATTGCAAAGCGGTTTAATAATAATATAATTATTTAACAGGAGCAATGAGAACCAACTCCATTTTGGTATTGCAAAAATTGCGTATAATAATCTCAGGACAAGATGATATAACAGGGCGGAAACTTTATCTCGGCTTTAGTGTACAAATATTTCGAATATCTATTGGTGCTTGACTTGAATTTAGTAATGAAATAGTGAGCAATCTTGCTTCCTATATTTATAATAATTTAATGATTATTTATTGATTATTATGTTTTACAACCCACAAAGTATACAAATGGATGCAAACCTAGCAATATTTGTAAAATAATAATAAAAGCAAGGTGCCGGTGCAAAGTAGCGTGTTGAACAAATTGCATACCCACAAGGCGTTAAGATTTTTCCTCCGAGTATCATTCATTTATATATTATGTTAAAAAAACAACTTATTTATGTTTTAAAAATAAATAATATTTATTGAACAGAATATAAATAACAAAATATGTCATAACTATATAAAACTACAATATATTAAAAATAAATAAATAAATTATTATAAGTAATGATAATAAATAAAACTTTTTTACAATAACATTCAATATTAATGAGGTGTTAAGATTTTAACAAGAATAATAAACAGTTTAATGAGATCTCTGCGACGTTTCTTCTTACCCTCTATTTTTACAGTAGGTTAAATCGTAAGTCATATTATTAGGCTATTATGACGAGGAATCGATTGTAATTAAGATCTCAAATGGTGAGCTAAATAATTGCTAAAGATGAAAGGATATAATTATAGAAATTAAATATTTCTTGCCCCCAATCATTCGAAAAGAAATTATTATATTTCGGAATTGTAAAAAATAATGCACATATCGCAATGATTATAATTTAATAATATTCACCAAATTTGAGGCTGTTTTATACTGTACTACCGTAAGAGTAAAAATTGTCTATATGAATTCATGACAGTTCACATGCAAAATGTATAACTACTTTTTAATTATAAAAAATTATCTTAAGTTTACCAAATTAAAAATGAACTGATTAATTTCTCTATTTTCAAGAATCTGTACTATTAACAAAAATTAATGTTGAATTTATTTCGATGCATTAAAATGTACTAATATTAAAATACACTTTTAGTTGCCTGCAAAGACCGTTAAAAGGAATTAAGGAAATAAAGATATTGAATTATTAATTAACTTCTTTTTCTATAATTTTGGTAATTGTTTTCATAAATTTATATATTAATTCACATTTCATGTGCACGTACTGTATATTAGTATAATATGCTGAGAAATTGAGTAAGATCAATTTACCTATATTATACAGCATATAATATAGGTAAATTGATCTTACTCAATTTCTCAGCATAGCATTAAAAATAGCTACTTTTTTCCTGTGCATGAATATAATTATGTATATCAGAAAGTAACATTTTTGAACGTACATATTAATACAAATATGAAAGAACGATGTTAAAAAATATCCATGCATTTTTTTTTTAAATTTTTCACAGTATTGCTAATGGAGTACCGACCTCAAAATTTTTATTGCAGAAATGGATAGAGGGTGCAAAAATATGCTACTCTGAATTTTTTTCAGATTTTTCTGAGACCGGGAAGTATTTTTAAAAAATTATTGAAAGTCCATTTTGCTGACGTCACGAGGCGCCTCTCCTTAAGAAAAGGAGAGGACATTAACGCCCGTGACGCCATAAAACGAAATTTCAATAATTTTTTAAAAATACTTCCCGGTCTAAGAAAAATCTGAAAAAATTCAGAGTAGCATATTTTTGCACCCTCTATCCATTTCTGCAATAAAAAAAATTTGAGATCGATACTCCATTATCATACTTTTAAGATACCTCGCCACACATAAAAAAATTTAAATATTAGGGCAATTTAAAAAATTATAAAATAAATTTAAAATATATTTACAATATTTTTAATAAAATTTGTGTTATTTTACATTTCATAAATAAAATGAAAACTTAAAAGCCATATTGTTATAAAAGTACAGTTTTTGAATATTCAAAAATGACGCAGATGGTATGGCATTAAATGACACCATGACGACTGATGTCAATGGCAAATTATAATGTAATTTTGCTCTATTGGTTTTAAAGTAAATAGCAAAACGATAAACATTTATTAATATTATTAAATAATGCTTACAATTAAGTATCTCAGATACTTTTCAAACCATAAAATTGTTAACAAAATTATAAAATTTTATTCAAATTTTGTCCCACGTTCACTGAATGGATAAAATGTATCGCAATATAAAAATGTTTATTCATATCTTCTCAAACCATAGTATAGCTTCTTTTGAAATAAATCAAACTAGCACTTGTAGGTTAGTGAAGCGTGTCCGTATATTAATTGTCTTCAACACTGGCACAATCTCATCTTGAAGGGAGTAAATTTTGTTATTGGAACTTGGGCCTGTTACATTCCATGACTGATCACATCTATTGAAGTTTTAACTTATATATAATTATAAATTCACGCTTCATTGGAAATTATAATTCTTCATTTTGATTGTATGTAAAATTATCAAGTGGAAATTGTATTCGTTGTTAAATCAAGATACCAAGCATATTAAAACATAAATCAAATTCCAATTTGTTATCAGATGTAAAATTAAATTAATGTGAATTTTATGTTATGAGAACTCCTTCAAGATTGGCCGCTCCTCCATATTGGAGGCTAGGCGATGGTGCTGGCGATCCAGTGTGCTGTGACGGCCACCTTGTGGTAGATGCCTGGCTGGTGGTCCACGGCGCACCCGAACCCTGCCGAGGTGATCCCGGCCAGCGTCCAGCGACCTTCGTGCTGTACGATCAGCGGCCCTCCACTGTCCCCCTGCAACAAAAACCGGTCAAAAATACCACCCGAGGAAGATTGCAACCTAAATACACACATGAAATTTTCCATTTAAAAGTTGATGAAACTTTTTGTTGGCATTCAATTTAAAAATATAGTTTGCACATTTAAAAATAAAGTAAATTTGCATAAAAATGTATGTCACACTTGTATTATACAGCAAAATTATTTATGACGTGTATATGTATAATAAAATTAAATATTTATATAAATTAATGGAATTAGAATGGGTTGAATATTTTAAAATCAATAATTAAAGTGTTATAATTAAATGTAAAATGGAAATATAAAGGACGAAATATTTCATATTTTTACTTTTTTGTTTTATTGCAATGCAAAATTTAGTAAAAATTATAATTTCATTAAATACAGACTGTGAGTATAAAGAAGAAATATAATTGGAAATAATAATAACGGTAAATTAATTGAATTTCACTGAATTTACTTTGTAATGAATTTTCTTCTTCTAATGCCTTAGTCATGAAATAAACATTAAACTGGAAGTAAGACATTCAATGCTTTTGTGTGCGAATTGATCACGCCGCGTGCGTGACTGCCACCCATTACCTAATTGCTGGTGCCTGGGGACTTTGCATGGAAATTGAATGAGGCGTGCGATGCGGGTACGGCACACCAACAAGACAGGAAACCGCTGCCGTCGTGTGTTTCGTAACGACTTCACGCGTCAGGAGTACTTGGGGTCACTGCCTACATGATCGTGATCGTAAAATATAAACAATTTAATTTTTACTAACTGCAAATTTTACAGTAGGTAATTTATTTAAGTGTTGTATAATTTCATCTATAATACTTACTACTTAATTGTATATAATATATAATTTATGTTTCAGTTATTCTTGTCAAATTTTGCCTTTAATGAGAAAAGTTTTTGTCATTTTTGAGACTTACAATATATAAGTGTCATATTTTATCAAGAAGATTATTCAGAGGATTTGTTTAAAATAAGTAAACTATTGAACTAGATTGATTGATTGGTTTGTATTTTGGGGCAATTGACACCTTTTGGTCATGTATGCCCCCAAACTATTGAACTCGTTAACTGTTTTAGTTCAATTAATAATCCTGAAAAGTTTGATTTGATTTAGTTATTTCATCGTAATTAAATTGTTCGGTAATGTTTTTCGTACAGGTTGCCCTGATTTAGGAAAGTTTCTTATATTTATTATAGTTGTAGCTGCTTTTCATCCAAACACGGCATTTTTTGAAGCAGGCAATATAGTTGAAAATATCAACGTATGTATATTATTTAACTATATATCTATATTTATACACCTTGTAAAATACCACATTTTTGGAAACATGCATAAAACTGAAAACAAACTATCCTTTCTCCAACGGTAAGCTTTTCATGCATTTCTCTGAAAATAAGAGGAAAACTTTAAAATTCTCTTACTCTTGTAATAAACATTTTTTTTTTAATTGGAGGAATATTTTGAAATTGTGTTAATATAGACAATATAGTAGAAACTCATAAGGGGCATTCACAAAGCCTTAAGGCCACATTTAAGGCTCAATAATTTAAGACCAGAAATTTTGGGTCTAAAAAACACGTCTAAAATCAAGTTTTAAATTATCGAGCCTTAAATGTGGTCTTAAGACTTTGTGAATGCCCCTTCATATACTTTGTAAGATTTTTGTGGTTTGTTTGCAATAACTTGAGGCTAATTTATATTAAACACAACGTACGGTATATTGGAAGAAGATTTTCTACATTCGCGATAATTTTGCAAGCAGACTGATGGAGCGGCAGGCTGTCTCGCGGGTTTTGCGTGAGGGCGGCGCGAGTTGCGGGGACCGTTGCGTGGCTGGAGCGGTAACGGGACCGCGAGGAGAGCGAGGAGCGCGGGGCAGGTCAGTCAGTAGGCAGCAGCAGGCCGCCTCGCGCCGCCGCTAAATGATCTACAGACGCTCTTGCCACGTATAGGGGGGGACGGCCAATATTGAAAAGAAATAAAAAAAATGAACACTTATTATTTTGATTGTTTGTGAAGCGAGTGCATTTCAAATATAGAAATCAATTGGCATTTACTTTTCATTTTTTTTTATGTATATATTTATGTTTTCTATTGTATGATTTTAATTGTTCTTGTGCAATTAAACTGTCCATTCTCACTGCATTAAATTTGTAAAATAATCCCTGGTTTGCTGGTGAAGTAAAAAAATATGACAATTAAAAATTGAATGCACAATTTTAATTGAATTTCCATGAATTTACTTTTTTATTATATAATAAATCTTTTACGATGATGATAACATACAGTTCTGGCAAAGTTACTTTATTCTTGAATTACAAAGTTTAAGCTAGATTGATTCGAATGATATTATTTACAATACAATTTGCAACTGAATGCTTGGAACAATGCATTACTTACACATCGTTAAACACAATATAAGAGCCGGGCCTATTTTCCGAGTGAATCTTTAATGTATACTTACGAGGCAGGCATCCGTGTGACCGTCCCGATGTCCTGCGCAGAACATCTCAGCGTAGAGCTCAAGGTGGATGTTCTTCTGCTCGTGCCATTGCAGACATTCGTCGTCCCGCAGGATGGGCACGCTGGCCTTCTGAAGAATGTTGGTGCCCGTCTTGCCTGCAACACCACCACCGTCAGTCCTCCAGTTACACCGGTGTCCTCATCAGAAAGCACCAACTAATTATTTCATTTATCATTCGTTTTCAATTTGATGCGCCAACATTTGTTAAGTATTAACTTTCTGGTGTCATAATAATATTAATAATTAGATATGAATATTATATCTTTGTAAATTATTTTATAGCAATTAAGTTTTAATTTATAAACCACAATAAATATTGATAAATACAATAATTAATATTGAAAGAAAACCAAAATTTTATTATGGCAGTCTAGAATCACTATAAAAAAAACACGGAAGCTAGATCATTCAATTTATTATTAGATTTAGAATTTTATATGAACAAGTGCAATAAAAGATTGGTAAGATCTGAACATTGCTTTTTTTCGTGCATCTTATGAAAAAAATATTAAGGGGCATTCACAAAGCGATAAGGCCGAATTTAGAACTCAATATTTTAAGGCCAGAAAATTGTCCATATTTGCTGATAAGAAAATCAAGCCTAAAATCAAGCCTTAAAATATTGAGCTCTAAATCCAGCCTTATGGCTTTGTGAATACCCCCTATTATTACTTACAGTTAGTGAATCGATTTATTTAAATTTTTGTAAGCTTTTATTTTTATTAAAAAATTAGACACTGAGAAATACATGCTTCACAATGCTGGTAGATATATTATAGACTAAAAACTCACAATTTAAATTTCCAATCTATTTTGAAGTAATATTTAGGCTCACAATTTAAATTCTCAAGTTATTTTGAAGAAATATTTATAATTATATACAATTATAAAAGTTCAATGATGATTCCGATACTGTTAAAATTTGTTTGCATTTGTTATGTTCAATCAACCGTGATTAAAAATACATAATAATATCTGAAATGAATGCCAGGGAATTTTTAATGAGAAGCTACATTTTCATCTCTACAGTTATTCTGTCCTTCTAACGTTGATTTAATAACATGTTAAATAGTTCATTAAAAGCAAAGCCTGGGAAAATTTGAATTAAGACAATTAAAATTTAGTATCATATATACAGTTTTAATGAATCAAAATAGTTAGATTTTGTTCAAATTATTTCCTGTGACATAAAATCAAACACTATAAAGTAGCATGCAACTATTAATTTAAATACGTTGTAGCGAAATCTAAAAAATGTATCCTGCAATAAAAACATATGTTAAGTATCAAGTGACAGAATCATTCATGCTGGAATTCGAATATAATTTCCCATTCATAAGAAATTTTCAATGCAATTATTTCAATACAGTGAAGAGGAAATATTGGCATATTGAATGTTAAAATAATACCACTTTTTTTTTTTTAGCTAGTTATCACGTTTTTTTTTTTTTTCCATGTCAAATTACCATACGAGGTGTCGGTCTTGCCCCAGCCCGCGACCACGCCGGTTTTTCCTCGGAAGGACGAGTCCTCACGGGGCAGACATACGGGTAGGATGTTCTCCTTGAAGGTGACTGGTCTGCCGAGCCGCAGTAACGCGATGTCGTACCTGGGGCACACCAACATCGTCAAACCTCTGATGTGTACACCGAGCATCGTCAGAAAATGATCAGCTGTTTGCAAGCTTTAGTTACTCACTCTTCAGCTTTCCAGCGTTAAAGTCTCTGATGGGGGAATCTCCATTTTATCGGCTCAGAATGTAAGCATCGTAAACATTGCAATTTTTTGTGACAATTATAGACCTTATTCTGCATCATGTACTGTACAGAAGGTCTATAGTTACATAAAATCTTCGTGGTTTATACGACAGTTGCATTCTAACATAACGCAATGAATTTTAAAGATTGGAGACTTCAACTCAGGGCATTTTATATTATATCATTATACTCTCTTATGAATTTTGACACATTGCATTTGTATTATAGAGAAAGAGGGTAGAAGGTATATAATGTATATATACAATGTGTATATACAGTATGTATTTTATATATAATAATTATGTACTGTCAAATAATATAGCTTCAATAAATCTTACGAACAAAGTCACAAATTGTTAACATAGTCATAAGGTAGTTTTTCTGATGACAAAAATCATTTAAACACATAACTTTTCAGCACACATAAAAGTTTGCATTGAATGTTGCTAGGGCTCACCTGTCCGGCTGCGTGACGCGGTACTGGAAGCTCGGGTGGATGAGCTTCTGCACGACTCGGTGGACCTCCTCAGGCATGGGTTCTTCATAGCGGCCAGTGTTCTGAGTGTCGAACTCGCCCAGGTACACCGTGATGTCCTTCAGTCGCGCCCTGCACAATCGTCAAGTTAATACATTGGTCTTCCTTGTCGGGTATACGTCGCGTGGATTATAGTTGAAACTTTAATTAATTGAAAGATAATTGATACACACTACATGACATGCAGTTTTAATAATCAAGATGGCAAGTCAATATCTATTATTATTATATTGAGAAAATTAAAGTCCATAAAATGACGAAATCGTTTTTAAGCTCGTATAAAGTTCTAAATTCCACTCACTGTTACATGAAAATTTGGTATTTCATCATAATTTAAATATCTACAAATAATAATTATTGTATCTATAAATGTAGATTTTAATAAAAACTGCCCTCACAATTTTAGGACACAGCGTTAAATACCTGAAATATCGTTATAATTCATTATTATTAATGAAATATAATCAATCAAGATGATTTATAATATCAATAGAAAATAAAAAAAATGAGACATAGATATTGATGTGTCAAATTGTAATTTATTATTGAAGTAATATGGAAATACCCAGCTTCATTAATCATGAAGTAAATATAAGCAGTGTAAATATTTCAATTTGGAATTGTAATTTGACACATTGTGTTATGTTATGACTTGGTGATTGACCTGTGAATGCAGTGGGCCGCCGTGGCGACGTACTGGCGGCTGACCAGCACTCCGCCACACTGATAGCCCGCAATCCGGATGTGCGCCTGCCAAGGGAACTCTCCGAAGTAAGCCTCGTTACCACCGATGATTCGTTTTCGGAACTGGATTTGTGGAACGCCGCATTCTGAAAACAGAAATAATATAAGCATATTGAGCCATCTTTAAATATAATCTATAATATAAGATCTAATCTCAGATCAAGTTACTTCTGATCGCTTGATGAAAAGAATATCTATATATTTTTTTAAGGTTTATATTGCTTCATTTCAGCATCTTTCGTTTAGTGCAAATGTACTTACCGATTTTCTTAGAGACTCGTACTTCATTGCTTTCAATTTGGTCCCTGCGCAGAGGGTTACTGCGCAATGCGATGTCCGTGGGTTCCGGGGGTGAAGGAACATCTGCACGGACGGAGATACGCGCGGGAACGCAGCAGGTGACGAGCCAGCCAGGTCCTCCACAGCCTCGTTGGAACTGCCCACCCACCAGCCAGCATGCCAGACTGAAGGTGCATGCGTGTAGACCGCCATTGTAAACGCACGAGCTAGGGTAGCCTAGTATGGAAACGAAGAGACGTCCACCTGCAACACGAATTACCATCGACATCAATATCAGTGTCGGGGATTACCTTCCTCGTTGTACCTAGTTAGCATAATAGGTTGTGTTGTGAAGAAATTTTAAACCACTGTGTAGTTTGTAAGCTTGCATGGAGACTGTACGGCAATTTACCATGGAAACGAGTATCTCAATTTACAAGCAGTTACAATTAATGGCACCCAGAACTATGCAGCGTCTTCAGTTCTAGAGAATAATTACCAATAGTGCAAATATATAGAATAATGAATCTATAGACAATGAATGTACTTTTTCATGTATATAATATTTTAATCTGAATTAGAATTATGTCTTGTTTTTATTTGTTTGTCTTGTATTTGACGTGAGCCGTGCTCTACAGTACATTCCAAGATCGAATTTGAATTTTAGAGAGTAATTGTTTCATTTTATGCCTGGCAGTCTCATGCAGTACTGTATATAGTGTATATACACTCACAAGTACTTAATTGAGTAAAAAATATGCAATTTTAATTATATTTTGATTATATATACATTGAATTATAAAAAGAGTGTATTTTCAGTATCCAGCTCGGACGAAGCCCAAAATAAAAAGTATTGACGACCAAGCTCTTAAACTCTATTTTTTTTTCATTTATTTACAATGCATAAATTACTAGAATTACATTGCCCAATGCAAATAATGAATTGAATTAAATTGATTCAAAGATTTCTCTTTAAAGTTTTTGAAGCAAGCTATAGCTCATAAATTTCATCAGATTAACAAAAAAATTAAGTGTGTATCAATGAGAAAATGCCATCAGATTTTACTTAATATGTTGAAATTTTAAAATACCCTTTTTTATATATTTTTTACATACTTTGTCAATCATCCATGCATATAATGTGAAAATTATATAAAATTTTGAAATAAGTAATAAATGATAATAAATCATACAACCTCATTCTTTTTATTTAACATACATAAATATTATATTAAAAATTTCTAATCTAACTTTAACATCCATGTAAAAAAAAAAAATATATAAGATAAAAATTAATAATATTATAAAAATGAGAAAGCATTAATGGACATAAAGGATCTATCATTTTGAAAGTTTTTTTTTATTATTGTATAAGTGTAACAAACATGATGCCATGGTTACATTTCAATGTGTTTGTTACTCTTGGTGGTGGTTGCAGAGAGAGAGAGAAGCACCACTAGGAAGTGCCCGGAGCGTCACCCACTTAGCCTCCCATCTCGCGAGTGTTGCAGCATCTAACACACAACAATGATCGACCTCAAGGACGCCAGTGGATGACGTCACTAGGTCAGTCACGCCTCGATTGTTTTAAACCTCGTTTTTTATTTAATTCGATAGCCTTTTTTTTTTACAATATATTATAAATTTCCAAGTACTTCAAAAAAGATGACTCACAAAATTATATTTTGTAAAATTAGTTTTATTATATATATTTTTTTTTATTCATATAATTGCCATGTATTTTATATTTTTATTACTTTATAGTTATAATATTATAGTGTGTATTATAAAAAAAGGGAATTAAGTCCTACTTTTTATTAAATGTGGATAATAATGTTTTATTGTTGCATCTAGGCAAGAAGATGAGTCATTATTTTGCTGCAGCGTGTGATGCAGCTGCATCTAGATTATGGAGATTTCACATCGTATGTTGCTTTCACGTCCCATTTGTTCAAGTCAATAATCTTCCTTGTATCAGTTTATGTCCACAAACGTTCTGTAGTTAATAAATCATATAATTTTTTTTTCTTTGTAAATTTCAAATAAACATACCTTTAAAGTAACTGTTCTATATATATTTTTAGTTAGTAGTTTTCGCTCATTATATGTATACTATTTGCAAAAAAATAAGAAGCAATAAAAAATATGTATCAAGAATTAGGAATGGATTATCGTCAGAATAGAATAAATACAATATTTATTTGTATTATAGACTGTGCAGATTAAGTAAAAAAATTAATAATAATAATTAAATATTTCCAACTTTTTATTTGCTTTAATCATCATGAAAAGAATGAAAATTTTCTACGAAATAATGAAACACACTTTTTATAAATTTTATTGTTTTTTACAAAAGTCAGTTTAAAAACTAAAGCAAGATATGTTTACATAAAAGATATTGTAGTAATTTATTTAGGATCAATACCTCAAAATTAAGCTTGCAAGTAGTTAGACATTAGCTTGCAAATACCCCTTTAACTAAATATTAAACGGAGGGAAAATTTCAAGTATATAAAGTTTTAAGTTAATTCCTCTTATATTATTATTAACTATATTCATTTATACAGAGTGAATTCAGTGAATTCGGCTAATTTATTGGATGTCAAGCTTTTTATAATGTAGAAATTAACGAATTACTAACGAATTACCAATTAACGAATTAACAATTTACTAGTAAATTGTTAAAATAACCAATTATTTTGTCATGATGTATAGACTTTTAATTGAATTTAAAAGTTGTGTGTTAAATATATTATGGTGCTAATGTGATGTTTAAAAGGAAACAATTTTAATTATTGTATTAATTTTATAGATCATATATATTTTAAATATTGTTTGGGTATATGTGTTTAAATTTATTAAATTTAGGCTAATTTTAATTAGAATTAAGTATATTACATATTTAATGTAATAATTGACGTGATCCATGCAGCCTATGATCGAAATAAAAATTTGAATTTGAATTTGAATTTTATGCACTTTTTTAAATACAGTGCATGAGATACGAAACAAACATAAAATGAAAAACACATCAAACGTGTTTTTCATATGATGAAAAAGAAAATATTATAGAATATTACAAACAAAATATTGCTCTATGCATGCATAAATTTTTACAAAATTCCCGTTCGAGCTAATTTGTTTTCCTCCCACTGCTGAGCGCGATGTGGCACGGCTGAAGCTGTAGGCAAGGTCTTCTCTCTCTCTCTCTCTCTCTCTCTCTCTCTCTCTCTCTCTCTCTCTCTCTCTCTCTCTCTCTCTCTCTCTCTCTCTCTCTCTCTCTCTCTCTCTCTCTCTCTCTCTCTCTCTCTGCTCCAGAGTCTCATCTTCAGAGACACGCCCCCTTCCAGCGCCAACAACACTGAACACAGCCGTAAGCTTTCTTTGATGAAGAATATAAATAATAATAAAAAAACGTTTTACCTTGTGAAGGCCGATGCTTTATGGCTACTAAATTTTTGTATTATTTGACCGCAAGAAAAAGAAACTATTGTTGAGATCATCGCGGTCGTGGCCGACAAATCAAATGGCAAATTTATTAACAATTTTTTTTATTCCGCATAATTATATAATTGAATACTGCAAATTTAATTTGCATATATATATATATATATATATATATATATATATATATATATATATATATATATAAGTAAAATTTTTAACATGTCTATACTACATGTTCTTTGCAACTACGGTTCTTTGCAAATAAAAATACAAAATATTACCTATAGATAAAAAAAAAAAATACATAAGTAGGATTTATGAGTTCAATTGAGTTTCAATTTTGCACCGTATGTTTTTAACTTCATTTTACCTACGGCATTATATTATTTATTCTTTTATGATGAATTAATCTGCTTAAAAAAAAAAACAAAAAACGTTGAAGCAAATATTATTAATTTGTTTCAATCTATACAACTGTGGAAAAAAATATCGGTTGCAATGGCCAAGTGATGCACAGTGATTAATAGCAATGATGATTAATTATTTCAATGGACCACAATAATATTCGCATGCATGATTCTTTTTTATTTTCTTCATCACATAAATTAAATGCATCGCAGCTTAAATTTATTTCCTAATGACCATTTCAAAACACACAGGACCTGCTTATGAGATAAAATTCTTTACTAATATATCGTCGTCTTTATAGAACATTTGAATCTTGGCCAACGGCTGTAACGTATAATTATTATAGTTTTTCTTTTTGCCTGTAGTTCAAGGTCACACGAATTCACTTCATGCTATTTTTTCTATTTATATTTTATTTTGTGGTTTTATTATTATTAAGAAATTCTATTACATCATCTTTTACTCTCAAATATATTTTCTTGTTAAAAAAAAAAACAAAAAAAAAAAACAAGTAAAACTTTTTTAGGCCGCTTAATGTTCATGTCAAAAGCGTATATACTTTTAACATTTAACTTTAAAAATATAACGGTTTTAATTTCCTAATCTGTTGTGCTTGTATTAAGAAGGAAGATTTTGTGAGTAGTTTGTCTGGGTTAACTGAAACATGCTTGTCGTGTCCAACATTAAATCTCTCTCTCTCTCTCTCTCTCTCTCTCTCTCTCTCTCTCTCTCTCTCTCTCTCTCTCTCTCTCTCTCTCTCTCTCTCTCTCTCTCTCTCTCTCTCTCTCTCTCTCTCTCTTCATTTCGATATTTAATTTATTGATTATTCTCATTCTGGTATATTATTAACTTTTAAAAGAACGCTACTGAAATGAGCAATAAGAATTCATCTATTTACTTAATCAAGTCTATATGTAGTGTTGTATAAACATTTAGTAAAGTAGAGTAAAATGAATTAATAAATCTAAGTTGATGAAGAAAAATATAAAAATAATTTCATATATCACACAATTCCGCTTACTGAAAAATATTATTCCTCTGTGGTGAATGATTCGGTAGTCTTCTGACATACAGTCAAATTAATTTTATATTTCCTCCGGAAGTAGCCGGAAGTGTGAAGTTTGTGACTATTTTGTTTGTCCATTGATATTTTGCAGAGGTTTTTGCAGTACAAGTACTAAAATATGTGTACACTTGCAATGCTGAAAATACAAACAGGAAAGACAGAAACGTATCACTTCCGGTTTCTTCCGATGGGAATTTTAAATTAATTTAACTGTAATAATGTAATTGTCTTTATAAATCACCTGATCAATTTATCTTTCAGAGAACAATTCATATACATTAAGATGTAGATGCATGAGTTTTTCAGGTAAATTCTTATAAGAAATAAAAACATCTATAATCAAATTTAATTGAACAGTCCAGAGTGTTATAACATTATTTATTTTTTTCGTAATTGAATGTTTGTTTTTTTACTATGTACTATGCTTTTAGTACATAAAATAAAATATATATAATATATTATTATATATTCAGCTTCTATTTATGTTCAGGTAAATATCCAGTCATATATTTCTCAAGTTTCTAAATTTCTAAAGTGACCACAAAATTTTTAATTTTTTATTTATATTTGACAATAAGGCTATAAATGTATATATAATATCTTTTCATTTAATACAGGTCAACTCCGAAGTCATTTTATATTCATTTATATATCATATTTTTCAAAATACAATCCTTACGTGAACTTAACGTTAATATCATAATTAGTTTTATGAATATAAAAATATTAAATTGTATAGTAAACGATTTAAAATACAATACATAACTGACTAAGTGCAAGCAAAAGATGTTATTTTTATATCACGGTTAGTTTACTATATATAAGAGTTTCAAATTAACTTAAATTGTGTGTATTATTACAATTTATCATGTTATATTTAGTTAATGCTTTAGTAAAACTACCAATTAGGTTTACAACTAGACCATGAGTTAAATTATGGATATTATATAAAAATATATAAGATTATAATATTATCTTGGTTGTATATAGTCATGTATTTAAATTAATGATATGAAATTATCATGGACTGAAACCTCGAGTTTAGTTGCTGAGAGCAGAGTAATTTTGACGCTGTGTGCAAAAAGATTGTGAGGCCATGGGTCACAGCTCAGAGCGGTAAGTCCACCCAAGCGTGGCACATCCAAGCTATAGACGTGCCATTAGATTAGCCAAATAACGCCTACATCACGTTAAATTACTATAGAGCGTTTTTTTTATACATAAATTATAATATTTGAATAAAATTTATAGGTTTTAATATTTTTTTTTTTACTCCCACCTTATTAATTTATATTTTATATTTTAGATACTGTATTTGGAAGTTAATTTTAAAATTATATATTAAAATTTCAATAAAAATATAATTTTAATATTTTTTTTTCTAACAGTGATTTAAGTCTTAACCCAAAACACAGATTATGTAATATATTTACCAGTAACACGCACATAAACATATATATATATAGCTGTTGGATATTTGGGCTTGACGGTAGATTGCATGTTGCTAAACTACATGTAATCTTAGGATGAATCAGAAAATAGGCGTCAGCACTTTGTAGCTGTAAAAAAGCACCAGTACTGCAGGTGTATAATTTTTTGTCCGTCCTTATGGTAGTTGATATATTGTGTAGGAAAACCCGTTGTAAATTATTTTACATGCAAGTTAAACTAATTTGCTCTTTGAGTACAACGTATAAGGAGATTTAAATCATAAATTTTAAAGTAAATTTATAGAATTGTCGCTTAAGAATCTTGATCTGATCTAGTCGTGCATAAAATTTTTATTGAACAAGAGAATGACGATCACGAAAAATAATTGTGTCTTTAATACATGATTTCAATTTTATTTTTAATATAATATTCATTACTGAGAATTTTCTCCTTAATTTATAACATGATGTTCTGAAAATTAACCAAAAAAAGAAAAATAGGTTTGGTGAGATAGTAAAGTTCTGTTACTCATCAAGAGGTTATCTTCACGAATATGGTACTCACTGGATTTAGGCGTTTCCTTGGCGGCCTCGACTGTCGAAAGGCAGAGTAGGAGGAGGAGGAGGATCGAAGTCGTCAACAGCAGCAGCAACCCGGGACCAGCTGGCAGCCGGCGCCTCATCGCGCTACTGCCCAGCGGCGCGGCCCCTGTGGCAAAATCAGGGGTCAGTCATGTTTGGAGTTAGAAATTCAGAGAATTGATCATTATATAGTCTTGTATTTAAATCACAATTTTTACAATTGCAGAAAATGTGGAAAATCAATAAAGTTAATATATTTGTTTATTAATTTAAGAATAATTTGGTTCGATTAAATAAAAGTAAGAATATTTCATATCACATATGCTTTTTTGGTACACTCTATTCTAAATATAAATATCCGTTTGCAGTCTGTTCATTAATCTTCCCGCTTCGGGTACGCTATCTATATCTACATCCATGTATCTAACCAATGAATAAAATTGCACACTCACGATATACACATAATTTTTATTTATAATATAAATATATTGTAAACTAAATATTTGAAGTACCTAAAGATATAAAGGGGCATTCACAAAGTCTTAAGGCCACATTTAGGGCTCGATAATTTAAGACCAGAAATTTTGGGTCTAAAAAGCATGCTTAAAATCGGACTTTAAATTATCGAGCCCTAAATGTGGCCTTAGGGCTTTGTGAATGCCCCTTACAATAACATGAACAGTTTGCATACCTGCATGAAGTATAGAAATTTCTGAAGCTGAGAATAAAAACTTAAATTTGCTAAGAGGGTACTGTACCTTTGTAAAAAGGAATTCAATGTTAACAATAATAGTTTATCATACTATCATTACCATTAAATATTATTAGGTATGTAGTTAGATATAAAACAAGAATTTTAATGATAAATTTTATCATTTAAAATCAGTATTCATAACAGGACTTCTTTAGTTTAGAAATTTTCTATATTAAAATTTGATGTAAAAATCAATCAACTAAAACTTTCAAGCTTGCATGAAATTAGTGCTGTCATTGTCAGTGAATATTCTAGTTAACATCAACATATAAAAGAAAACAGGCAGATTTTTGCGAAGCTCTCATAACAAAATACTTAAAGATATGCAATTTTATCAGTCCCGACGTCGGGCTGGTTGCATATATATTCATTTCAACGTGTTAAGAACATGGAAAATAATCTGAACCCAACTTAGATTTATAAAATCTGTATTTTTAATAAAATACAACATATAGTTAGAAACAATAGAGCTGTAAAATAGTTTCCAAATAAATTAATTTTATTTTCACCGCATGTGAATTAGGATTGGAGAACAGCAAAGTAATAATTTAAAGAGAACCGAGCGCCCCATTATTTTCCGGGTCAAGACATCCACACAAGAAAGGTCGATCGCTACGAAATGTTAAACATGCCATAACCAACCTAAACATTGGGCGCCACACAACAATGGGAAGTCGCGCCTTGCCTTTCCGGTCGCGTTTCCGTCGCATCGAACGTATTGTTAATTGATCAGCTGCACTTTTATATTCCCGTTGTTGTGACCGAATGCGCCTCATTATTAATTTCTGAGATACCATGAGCAATATTTTACTTTTTCCACACTAAAAAATTAATGTGTTTAGTCATAATTCATTAGATCTTGTTCTGAAAATAGCATCTCTATGTCAATTTTTGTTATAAAAAATATAAATAATGTTTCCCCCTGAAATTTCAACTAAAAGTACACCTTCAAAAAGGAATAAAGTTGAAACTACCGTATAATAGAAAAATATTGTAGATCATCCATGGGTGTTTTTTCTTTTTTTATTTATTCATATTTTTTAAATGAATATTAAAAATATACTGCATAGATATTATGTGTATGACTTTTAACAAATTTGGCATCCTCATCTAACATATTTCTTTAAAATTTAGAATACAATAATTTTATTTTAATATTGAAGTGTTATGATTTTATGAATGAATAAAAATCAAATAGTGCTGTAGCAGCAAAACATAATATATAAAACAGAGAAAAAAGTAATTTGTAAAATAATTATACTCTTTCAAGATAATCAATAGGTGTGTAATGTAAAATTACTTGGTAATTTACATGAAAATATATATAATGTACAGTGTATAAAAGTTACATCGTTTTATATTTGCATAAAAAAAAAAGAAAAAAAATGTACTTGATTGTTAGTAAAGTACGTGTCAAGATTACTAATATAAAAATCTGTTATGTTGATCGATATTTTTAGTCTTTTGGCATTTTATCTGCATACTTATGTATGAGTGGTTTTATATGATGTAACGGCATTAGTATTATTACAGTAAAAAAAAAGTGGCCTGTGTACTGCGGTACATTTGCCAATTTCCATGTAAATTCTTTATCTAGTACATTTATATATTATAAAAAAACGTGTAGTAAAACGGTAGCAAACACTCAGTTTAGGACTAATGGTGTTCTCATGTTGCGAACTAATGTTGTTTTTGCATTGTTTGTCGTAGCCGGAGACTACTACGTTGGACGAATGTTTTCACGCAGCGTGACAACTCATATAGTCCTGGGCCGGTGGCCGCCGACGTCGTCTCCATGGAGGCTGCAAGCTCTGACCCAGATCTGTCCAAGCACCTGCTTGCTGCTTGCTCCGAGACGCTCAGACACCGCTCTGGCGCGCCAAATTTTTAAATAATCAAAGTTTATTTTAAAAGCAATTAGACCAATTGGGTTAAGAAATTTCAAGTGATAATAAGTTAAACACGGATTCATACGAGAAGAGGCTAAAGCTCCTCAAATTGTAGATATAACCTGAGTAGGATCAGGACCCTAATTTTTTCAAATTGTTTACTATTGAATTGTACTTATGACATTTTTCCCCCCTCTAAATTAGCTCCTGTAAAGAATGCATATATGTAGTTGTCTTGACGCCCACATATATATCTAATATTCAATCTGATAAAATTGAAATTCAATGGAGAAATAAATAAATTCAATACCTAATTCAATGTGTATGCTACACCATATAATAAAGAATACATAAATGGTTACACGATATACAATTATTGTTTTAATCTAGACGGTGCACGATTTTGAGGGTAAGTAATAGCAATCAGTCGTAGGTGCTCATGCAAGTTGATTATTTATGGTGCGAAGATATATATTACAGGCAGATATTTATCAGGAAGTCATTAATAATTAAATTTCAACAAAATTTTTATTAATCTTCGGGTTTTCTTAAAACGGTAAGACCTTGATTTCGGGATGAGGGGTGAAGCGGCGTCATGCAATGATGGATACGATGGATAGTGGATTTCATGTCCCATGTATTTCTGGACCTTGAGAGAAGCAATCACACTCCGGGCTTACAGTTCGTGATCACATTGTCAGTAATGTCTAATATAATGAGTATTTTATTTTATTTATTTGAACTTTTTCGGTTGTACAAGACAATGCACAAGATTTGTATACATTTGAATTCAACTTCTCTGTCACGTACTACATTAGATCTATTTCAGATATTACAATTATGAAGATTATACTTCTGCAAATATAGGTCTGGGTGAGATTTTTTTTAAATGAAGCACAGTTCAAGAAGTAAATGGACAAAAGTGTGAGCATATTATGACATTGTGTTCTAAATTGAGATACACAGGACTGTCCCCTAGGCAGCCTTAATATTATGACATTGTGTTCTAAATTGAGATACACAGGACTGTCCCCTAGGCAGCCTTAATATAGTCCTGAGGGCTCTTTTCTGCAAAATACAAAATATATGTAGTATAGTTAAGATATTATGATTAACATCGTTTTATACGCTGTAAAATTATAAATTTACTTTAATTTGGCCTCGTTGTGAAAAATGAAAGATATATGTATGATAATAAAATATTTCTAAAAAGTTAAAGGATTAAATTTATCCTGTAGCTTTTTAGTTAACTTGTGCGCGTGGTAAGTAGAAAAGAGAATATGGCGAAATGAATGTTGAATATAATAATGCTTACAGTTTAATAACAATGAATATATGCTATTAAAATGAGAATAATAATTTTGTCTGGTACAGAGAATATATATTTCAATCCATGTAACTAAACTGCAAAGTAAATTGAACATCTTTTTTTTTTAAAGTGCTTGATAGAACGGTTTACATTCAATGCTGAAAACTGTACTAAAAACATGCCATTTCTTAAATAGAACAAGTCGTAATAGCTTGTAAACTTTATAAGAATGTTCTCCACATGCATATTTTAATAGCAATGACCAAAAATAAAAATAAAACTATTATAATAATCCCATCATTATTTTGTTATTGTAAAATATACGTTTCATAATAATTATATATAGAATGGTCATTATTTTAGCTATCAATATCCAGCTATGTATTTTTGTGTATATTTTGTGAAAATAACCATCATTAATTTTTTTATTTATATACATCTAGCTCTCTATAAGAAATTTAAAAAAATTAATCTGGTGTAAACTGTAACTTGTGTAACGGCCAAAAGATTCAATTAAATTTAAACTAAAACCACAACATCAGTATTTGTAGAGAAGAAGAAGAATAAATAATGTTTTTTTATTTGATGTTAATGGAGACTTCTATTATTATAAATAACGTCATCATAATAAAAAAGTACATAAAATTTGATGATACGGGTAGTTGCTACTTCATTTAAAAAAAAATGTGTATTTACTTATATAAGCAATGTACCGTACTATGATTTTTTATCAATAAACTTAAAGGATCATTACAATAAAAATACATTACTTGTAATATTTTTTTCACATTAAAGAAATTAGAAGTACTTTCATGCATTTGTATTTTATGACAAACTGCGTATATAAAAATATCACATAACTACAATATATCATGTAACTGCATTTTATGTTTTGTTACATATGTAATGTAATGCTGATGTTTTTTAAACTGTATTGCTTACCTTGAATATATATTTTTTTAAATAAATTTTATTGTAATATATTTATATCATATAATACCGCTATAGTTCATCAATTGAAACTAAACTATACTGGTTTAAATATTCTATCAGCCTGATGGAATGCGGCCTGATTCTTTAAAAGTTGCTTTTCAGTTTCTCATTCTAGTATTGAGAATCTCTCTAGCAAAGTAACAACCTCTATAAAAGCTTTATACATTAAGAGTTCAATTGAACTAAGTTTTAATTAAGTCAAATAATTTAATTAATGAGAACAACAAGGAAAAATAACAGGAGAGTTCAACGATAGATTAAGAAAAATGGAGCATCGTTTTGATGTATTATTATATAGAGTTCATTGAAAAGAATTTAATCATAGTGTGTTCAATCATGTGGGAAAAATTTATTGGCGAAGAGGGGAAGAGGATAAAATTTAAAGTTTGTTATTCTTTGGCAATTTTGCAATGCTTGTGTGAAACCCTCGTTTGTTCTGTTCTGTGGATTATGTCCATTTTCTTGTCTTTCCATGTAATAGAAGAAGAAGAGGGTTGAAATTCTTCTCAGGATTATTTTAAATATTTTAAAACCTAATTTCACCTGTTATTATAAGTCGCTGCTTGTTCTGTCAAGACTAAGTGGATAATTGCGAAGTTATTATTATTTTGTTGTTTTTATAAATAGCGGAAATTGAATAAAATGTGCCCGTAAAATATTTTTAAATTTAAAGATTAATCATGAGTTAAATTATTTGTTAATTCAATGAATTAGAACGATTATAGAACAATTAATATCATAATATTCAAGATAGCAAAACATTCAATTAGCAATTTAACATGTTAAATTGCTATGCATAGATATTTGATATTTTTTTTTCGTTTCACCCCGTGTTTATTGATTAATTTATTGAAATATAGTGCTATAAAATTGACTTTTATTAGTAAAATGTGTACAATAATGCTTATAAATATTACTAAAATTACCTTTATTTATATTATATATAATTAAATACCAGCACTTACTTTTCCACCCGTTATATAAAAACTGTAGCACATTCCTGGGCTTCTTAATTTTCACTTTGAATAATTAACACTTGAATAATAAGTTTACTGCTATAAGTTTATTTGCTAAGTATATTTGAGAGCGACACAACATTGCGGGGCATACGAGCCACGCCACAAACACGATGACTTGTTTCTCTCTGGGCCGCTAGTCGCGCGCCTACTGCCCGTCTTACCGCCTCCAGAGTCGCTCTTCGAACGTTGCAGTGCCGCCTCCTTGCCTTCGCTCACTGACCCAAAACCGCCCTCCTCCCCTCTCCCCCTCCCCCTCACTCCTCGTGAGCGCTGAATCTTTAATCCGCTGGAACTTGGAGGCACACTGCGGTGCGTCAGTAAACACTACGACATTTAATTTATGCACAAAAGATCGTCATTTTTTTTATTTAAATATTTGCCTCTCCTTTTATATGACCTTTCTCAATCTAAATATCTGGGACCAATGATTTTTTTTAACCAACTGTATAATTAATAAGAAAATGTGCGTGTCATTAATTAAAAATTTAAAGTATAAAAATATTAATTGAATATAACAAAGTATTTATTTTTTTTATATTCAATAAATATAAAAAAAATACGTATTATATTTTGCCAGTTATGACCAAAAAAATATGCAAATTTTGTTCGCCGTAGTAGAATATAATTTATCAATATCTCCTCTTGAAATTGCTTCATAGAGAGATTCACCTTAATAAAAATATCAAATTATCCATTAATTTTCTATAATAGAAACATGCTTAATTGCTTAATTAATTGCTATAACAACATTGATAAGTTGATATTTTATTTTATTTATGAATACGTATTAAGTAGGCCTATATCAATTTCATCAGATAAAAAAAAAATAAACATTTGACCTGAGAATGTCAAATTTGGCAGGTGAAATCCCACAATGATTGAATGAAATCAATAAACGGATATTTTGATTGATATTATTTGGGCTGTATAGTTTGGGTGCGCGCGTCGACTACTGGGCACCTTGGTCACCGAGTGGCCTGCGGTCCCGTTACCAGCGGCCCTCCTGTTCGCCAGGCTGCCACCTTGGCGTGCGAGCACCGGTCTACCTCCTCCTCTTTTTTCGCCGTGGCGGCATTTCGGCAGACACTCAACGGGAAATGCAAGCACACACTCTCTCAATAAAATGATTTAATTTGAGTAATAAAAATTTGTTACTCTTGAATAATTTGCAGTTATAAATTTTAGTATTTCGTTTTGGTGACAAATTTTTATTAACAAGTTCATTTAAAAATATAATACTTAATTATAATTACCTATAATCTTAAAATATAGGTGTATTTTTTTACTATATAATGTTATCTAATATATCATTATAATGACACTTTAATTATTTATGAATACAAAATAATGATTTATTATGTTATAAAATTATTATTACAAATTTAAAAAAAGGTAATAGTTTCTAAAATAAAAGAATATAATTATCGTAAAAAAAAATGTATTAAAAAAAAAAGAATATAAATATATGATTAGCATTAATGCTATATTTTTATGAGATTTATATATAAGCGAGTATATATAAATGTAATAAATCAAATAGTGCTAGAAAACTTGATATCTTGATTTAGATGCAAGAGATATAAATTATTGTGTAAAAATTTTGTGGACGAGAAGATTTTCACGAGGCCTAGAGCTTAACTTTGGACTAATTGGATCTACGTATTATAATGGCCGTGTTATTTCTCTTCTCTCCTACTGCAGGAAAAACGCGTATATAAGTAGTAGTAGTATAGTTCCCTGATTATCCAAGTTCATCCCGTTATTTCGCTGTCTTGTTGGCAACACTGCAACATGCATGACGTCACTTACATATGCTTGCTAGGAGAAGTGGTTCCCTTTTTTTAAACCCGACTTTACTTTTTTATATATCTTTTCCCAAAAATGATCATCAACAATGATTAAAAGTAGTTTTAGCATGACCTGTAATATTTTTATTTTATTTTTATATGCTTAGATTTTTGCCTAGAGTCAAAACATTTATTTAAAAAAAAAATCTACAGTACAAACAACATTGAAATAAAACAGGAAATTCAAGAATTAATTATAAAGATTTAAGATAGTGTTTTAAGAATTACAAACTATATACACCGTAGATATTATATATTATACAATACTTTACTATATAGTACGTTAGATCAATATTTAATCAAATCTTCGTGTGGTATTATAGAAAATATGCAAAAGTCCACTGATAAGAAAAAAAAAACGGGAAAAGTTCTTTAATAAATATTCGTGAATTTTATCCACCAAAATATCTTCTCACCAAAATTACAATAATGTCCAATTTTAAAATTTCTTTGGAAAAAAAAGCAACAAAATACTTCACAAAAATATTGGAAAAATAAACTTCATTTTAAAATTTACAATTTTAGCTTTACTGAAATACTGACATATTTTATCGTACTTTAGTCTAGCTGCATGATATGTTATATTTGATATATTATCTTCTTTTTTTTATTATTTTCTGTAGCATAATTTGAAAGCTACCTTTTTATCTCGATGTTAAAAAAATAATGTGAATTTCAAAATATAATGTAATTTTTTTTCGGCTCTCGGTAGAGGAATTTTATGTTATGTTGCCCATCTGATAAAACGTGTCCAGTTTTTAAATTGTTGCAGCTTTAGTATTGTATATATAGTAAATATAAATGCAACATTAAGAAAGTCAAAAAGTGGAGCGACTTTACACGAGTGGGCCGAATCATCTCAACAACATATAGGCAAGCAAGCTTGAGGAACATATACAATGGCTTGTTTGCTCTGATTGTAAAGTCATGCGAGAGCCATGCATGCAAACGAGATCAGGGTACTTGTGTCATTCAAGGTGGGATGGCGGACGTTCGTCTCTTTCCAAGCTATATCAGTGCATCTTTATTTATACCTTAGTTTATGATTTCAATTACCGTGGATTTGCAGGATGATCAGTTCACATTCAGTTCGTCATCTCGTAGTTATTGCTCCTCTGCTTGCTTGAATCGTCGTATCTCTCTCTTTCTTTCTCCCACGCCTCCACTATATGATTGATGATGTTGATCTGATGAATTGTTGTTATGCACAAGTAGAAGAAACTGTACTTTGCATAGACATGCATAATTGCTTCCATACTGGATTGAGTTGAAAAATAATAACGCCTTTTTTTTTTTTTTTGCAATACACCTACAATTTTATTCTATACAGGTATAAAAGTAGAGCAATTATGTATAATAAGTATGTGATTTAAATTTCAATTGCAAATCTTATTCATGTGTCATGCATCAGTAGTTTGTTGCAATGAAAAATATTCCATATATATATTATATAATATACATACATATTCCTGTAAATGGGAGGTACAATTGATGGCATGTGAAAAGTCACTCTTCCCTGATTTTTTTTTATTATTTTTTAATAAAACAATAAAAGAGCTAAGAGTTAGATTTATTTTGGACACTCAAACAGATTAAAACGCTTTAACACATCATCTCGCCCTGAAATTAGGCAAATTGTTTAGCACCAAAAATTTAGTTGTTTGACACGATATGGAGACCATTGCCCAAATATAGAAGATGTATTTTGCTATTAAAGCAAGTTGCCTAGCCTCAGGGTCCTCAGGGCGATATATCAGGATGCTGAACATCTTTAAACGATTTGAGGGTACCTGTGTTAGATGTAGTCCCTCCTTAATATTTCAATCAAAATTTTTAACTGGATTTTTTAAATTACGATTTATTTTTTTATTAAAATATATAATTCCCCAAAAGTATTTAAGTGTGACAAATATATGTTCCACTTTTCATACTGTGGGTGGAAAAGAACAATATGAGTCGCAGTAAAGTGTAAATTAACTGTACAAACCATGTTTGTTTGCCTACGTTATTATTTTGTTTCACATAAACCTGTGCATGCTACTTGAAAATTATAAATCCACTGTTTTCCCCAACCTCATGAATGGGACACGTTACATGAAATGAAAATGATTCTAGAACATGTTTATGTTATTTATAAATTAACTGGCTCTTAAATACAAAAAATATACAATTTATTCATTTCAACACTCAATTTAAAAAAAGGTCTACTTCAATTTAAAACATCTCAAAATATAAGATTCAGGTCATTACGCAATCATAAACTTCAGTTTCATTAAAGAAACTACACTACTTCTTGCTTGATTTAGGATAAAATTATGTGAAACGCATTAACGTTGATCTCATATATTTTTATTAATACGGGAAGAAAATAGGATAACTCATGTTATTATAGCCTCCAAGCGATATGGCATGGATTTTATATTAAAATTTCTCATTTTTTTTTGTCCTTAAAAACATTATGGGCACGGTTCACGAAGAAAATAACCAAGGAAGATAACCAGGCTTCTCACTAACCGTGGTTACCCACTGTCTTATACACAAGCTGGCTCTAACTATGAGAAACCTGGATATTTTCCTGGTTATATTCTCCATGAATCCTGCATCATGATAATTTATTTATCATAAATGGGTGCAATTCACGAAGGAATTAGCCAGGTTTCTAACCACGTTTAGCTTAACCACATTGAAAACCTGGCTAACTGCTTCGTGAATCGCACCCATTATTATTATTTATAATTTATCTTCATAACGTTGTGTAAATTAAATAATCTTTTCTCCCTAAATATTGTAGGACCTACTAAAAAGTTGATAAATTGGGAAAGTTTTATTTTTAACATCCTAGATTTTATCGGTCTACTTTGAAATCAATTGAAACATCCGTCCTTCTGAGTAAGGCGTAAGATTTTATTTTTTTCTTTTTATTAAACACTGAAGCGTAAGTTCTTAGAATAAAGAATATTAAAAGCATACAAAGGTGATGTTCTTGTCAAATTAAATAAAAATTAGATAACCTGTTATAGACAAGACTTCCCTGTTAGTCTTCAAGATAGATGGATTAACATCCATTGTACTTTTAAAATTTATTAACAGTATAATATCCATTTAGTTCCATAGATTTCTCTTTGCATATCATTAAAAAAAAATGTAATAAAAATTAATTTGGGTGAGAGTATACAAGGCCGTTCTAAGAATCATGTATAGATAAATGTTTTGTCTGACGTTTGGCGGCCGCAGCTTTGCCGGCAGGCTGAAGGATGGTAGAAGATGAGGAGGTAGACGGCCTGGGGCTGCTTCCGAGTGGGGTGTTGCGCAAGCGAGAGCATCAGCGGGCGTGCGGAAGACACGGATCCTGCTTGGGACGGTGCCAGCTATAGCAGCCGCCGCCACAGCGTCCCACCTGCACTGGTCCAGTGCCTCACTTCTCGCTCCCCGCGCTCCTTACCTTCCCTGGCTTATATACAAGCTTGAGTGACTGCCGAATATAATCCTGACTGTCTCCTATAACGTCACGTGTACGGGTCATAGGTCATCATCATCATACAGGCTTTCAGGTCATCAAAGTCAACAGCTCATGATGATTGACACCAAGATAACAAACGTATCATAACTTAAAATAATGACTTGCAAGTGTTTTCTTTTGTACTTCTCTACTTTTGATAATATCTTATTTTATTTTAACATTTTGTTTAAGTTTAATGTACTGTATGATGATGACTTCCTGAATTTATAATTTACAATTATTGCATGATAAAGATTTATATTTAAATATATATATATATATATATATATATATATATATATATATATATATATATATATATTATATCTATTTTATGCTTGCACAGTTTTTACTAACTAAAAATAGAACTGTCTGCCCTAAAAACGGAACATAATTATTTCAAACATACTCATGTTTGTATCTAGTATCCACATATTTGCAATTAATTTAGTATTTGATGTAAAATTTAGGAGAGTTTAAACGTTAATCTTGACTCATATTTTGTGGCTGTTCTAAAGACCCGATGGTTAATTTTTTTTTTTTTTTTTAAATTTGCAAGTTTTGAGGAAATAAAAAAAGCTGTGAGTTTGGTACAAGTTTGGTAAGCCGCTTTTAATATTTTGTAACTACTATTAACAGGGAGAAGAGTAAACCAGAGTAGTTACAATATACCTTAATTTAAATTGGTATGAAAATTAAATTTAAGTGAATTATTTATTAATAATTTTTATTCACGGCAATATTTGAATATAAGTTTGTCAAATTAAAATGTTTTTATCGATGGCTAAAATTTCACTTTTTTTTTCATTTCTTATTAAGATATTAACACACTATTTTATTGAGTGTAACTCAATAAGAGTCAAATATCACAAAATATGAAAGTTATAAAGATAATAAACAGAATTGTGCCTGATCAAGTGTGTAAACGACACAATTCTTCCGTCTTTATTTTCTTTTTATTATTATTCTTGTGGTTGTGTCACGGAACAATCACTATGTCACATAGTGACACTAAAACTTATTAACTTAATATTGTTACTAATGTAAACAAAGTAGATGACAACTTTTGCTGAAGACCGCAAGATGAAATTCTATAGGTTTGTTGTTGATTTAATAAGTACTAGTCAAGATGAAGAACTGACAACGGATGAGAAGGGTTCACAAGTGGGCTATCCTGGCACACTTCTTGTAGTCACGTGACGTCATGTGACCCCCTCCCTTTGCTGAGATCATGCACCCTCTCACGTGAGTCACGCCTTTACATGGTATGCATGAAAGCCGCCGTGTAAATAGAAATCATATGAAGTACTTTGACTGGTAATTTGTATGTAACGTGATGTACTGTACTTACTGTAATGTATAATATAATACTCATACGTAGGCTATTGACACCTCTTATTTTACTGCATGACTTTGATGTTTTATTTGTGTCGTGAGGAAAAAATATCGTGTTTTTTTTTTTTTTTTTTGTTATTATTAATAATAATACTATTGATGTTGTAAATTCCTTCAATATTCTTTTTGTTGCTATGTTTTATCAATCTGGTTGTACATTAAAAATAAAAATTAAACTATTTTTATATTGACGTAATCCAAGTTTGTCATTGTACAACCAAAATGATTGAATAAAAATTTTAATTTGAAAACACGTACCTAGTTGATTACTTTTAAATATCATCACATGTATTGACATTTCTTGGTTTCAGCTAATATTTCATCAAGGTAAATTACAATGAGTTAATAAAACAAAACAATTTTTTTAATAAATTTATATATTTTATAAAAATACTATAATACATTAAAATTTTATATTTATATTCAAATACAATATATTATATTTATTTATTTATAAAAATATTCACAATGATATAGGTCTATTTTAAAACAAAATTACAACAATACTTTTATTGTTTACTGTTATATATAGGATATGTTTGATAAATTATTATTTTGTATTGTTTTAAAGTTGGGATGACTTTGAGCTTCAGTGCATAATTAAATAAATTTTGGTCACCACCTAGGACTTGAATATATTTAAATAATAATTATTATTGATGTTGTTATATAATTATAAGCTCATCTCTAACTGAGAACACTTCTTACAGGAGTTTTGCGTTTTAACACAACACTTTTCTATCACATGAAGTTCTCTCATAAAATGTTTTTAGGAGGAGGCACATACAACATACACGATCTTACATATATAAGCACCAATATCTTGATTACCTAAATATTATAATTAATTCCATGAGTCCAAGTTTGATTTTTTTTTTCTGGTATTTTAAAATTTCTCTAAAATAAATGGATTTACTTGGTATCAATTCAGTCATAATTTAAAATAAACTAATAAATAGAATTTTCAGCACAAAATAAATTTAACTAATTTGGATCAACAATGACATGATGCTAATATATTATATAGGGAAAATCAGGATTGTTTAAAAAAAAATCAATTCTATGTATAAGGCCCTAAATTTTAGAGCTCATTGCATGTGAATTGGATACCAGAAGGGCTCAGTTTACTGGCACACGAGGCTAAATTGGCAGATTTATGGTGCACTTTTTGATGACGTCACTGGAGAACCTAAGTCGCCTTGTTGATCACGTGGGATATCCAGTCGACGGTGTGCGCCACGCGGTGGTAGATACCTGGCTGGCCACGCTGGGCACACGAGTAGCCAGCGGACACGATACCGATGAGGTACCATCGATTGGTGCGTTCCATCATCAGTGGTCCTCCAGAGTCACCCTGTGGAGAAGAAATAATTTTCATTAAAACCTGACGTTCAGTGGAGAACAAGAAATAACCCTCACATATTTTGACCTGACAATAATAAGTAATTGGTATAACGTATAAAATTATTTTTTTGTTATTATATTCAATCTCACCTTACTTGCATGCAAATATTTAAGGGCATTGGGTGTAGCACCGGCAATTGGCAACACTGACGTATCTTCACCATGTTAATTTTTCAACCCCGCTCCTCTGAGTAAATTTTATGCTAGAGCTAAGCTGATTGCAGTAGTATCAAGATAATTATTAGCCCAAGTGCACAATTTGGCTAAATAAAGCCTGATTTAAAGAAAAGTATTTTTTTATATTTAAAAAAAATGCATGTAAATTTAAAAAATTACTGAAAATACTTTTCTTTAAATCAGGTTTTACTAAGCCAAATTATGCACTTGGGCTACTAATTACCTTAATTGATACTACTGCAATCAGCTTAGCTCTAGCATAAAAATTACTCCGAGGAGCGGGGATGAAAAATTAACATGGCGAAGATACGTCAGTGTTCTCAACTACCGGTGCTACACCCAATGCCCTTAAGGGTTTTAATATAGAATTTTTTTAGTTCCAAATATTAATATAAATTCTTAAATTGTGTATTTAACCTAGCCGTTTTGATATTTTCAGGTTAAAATTTGTGCTAAATTCTTTGATATACCCCTCAAAATTCATCAAAACCCATACAAAATGATGCAAATTAAACCAATACAAATGCAGTAATATATTTTGAATAAATTCAAATTGATTGTTAAAAAATTATCAAATAAACTTAGAAAAAATAAAAATATATGTGATGTAAATTTACCGTGACTGTGTTTGTAAAAGCGTAAAATAAAAATTCCATAACTTACAAATGAATAATTATATAAACAATAGCAAAGGCGTATAATAATACAAGTTGAGAATGTATTTAAATTAATTTAAATAATTGTACGTTTAATATAATGTTATTGATAATTACTTCATTGTTCAAAAAATTTGGTACACTTTCATACTGGTTGTTTTCCTGTCAAAATTATAGTTCTAGAAGTACAAATTAACGAAAACAGTTCATCCTCCTTTTGCATGGCATTATTTCTATTTATAAGTTACGTGGGTTGAAAGGTTTATATTTACGGTAAAAAAAAATCAAGTACATTCAAGACAGCAATAACTGCTCGTGCTGGATCATAGTTCAAGCTCGTAACAAATAATGACGTACCTCATGTAAGAGAGTAATTCGATTTTATGATCAACTATAGTAACATAAATAAATGCGAAATGAACTATGAAAGAAACAATCTTATAAGCTGCATGTCTTAAATTATTTTATCTGAAGACAGATCGAGTTCATTCATTGTGAATTCAAGTATTCACTTGAAAACAATTTCCTGGCTTATTGGAGAAATAAGTTTCTATACAACAATATGCAGATAATTATGGTGTTTTTTATTGCAATCAATTTTGGAAATGAAATTACAATGAAAATCTATAAAAAGATTTTGCTGAAATGCTAAAGTGCTTGCCGAAGAATATAAAAAATAAAGAAAATTAGGTAAAAAAATGAAGAATATATATTATTATTCCCAGAAAATACTTCCAGTCAAATTGATTTAAAAAAATTTAAAATGCTATACATAATTATATTTAAAACATTTGTTCTTTATGCTCTGTTTTTAATTTCAAGAACACTATAATATGAGCTAACAAAAATTATATTCATTTTCCCCTGCAGCTTCTATTCTATAGCTACTATGAACATTTCTATGTATAGGTTTGTGCCCAGTTGTCAACTATGTCTCTGAATTTTGCAGCTGAACACTCCATTTAAAAGGTTTACCTAAATGAATGTGTTGTAATTTTACAGTGCAAAAAGGTGGGCTATCGACTGGGTGTGTATCAGAAGTAGAAAAGGTGATTTTTTTTTAGAAAACGGTCCCGATGAAATAAATAAATAAATAAATAAATAAATAAATAAATAAATAAATAAATAAATAAATAAATAAATAAATAAATAAATAAATAAATAAATAAATAAATAAATAAATAAATAAATAAATAAATAAATAAATAAATAAATAAATAAATAAATAAATAAATAAATAAATAAATAAATAAATAAATAAATAAATAAATAAATAAATAAATAAATAAATAAATAAAGCATGTATTTCACGATACAATTTTGCATACAATTTTTCCATATAAGAAAATTTTATCTTCATATAAATATATGAATTTAAAGTTTTCTTGTAAGGAAATTGTATGTAAAATTGTATCATGTAATACAGGCTTAACTTTAAATTATTGTCTACAATAGAAAGTAAAGTATTTAATAAACTGTACTGTGTGGACTGCGGGTAGTTACCTGGCACGAGTCCTTGCCGCCACCCCGGTAACCCGCGCACATCATCTCGTCGTAGATGACCACGTTGATTCCATTGGCCTTGTGCCACCGCTCACACAGCCTGTTGTCAATCACCGGTACGTCCACGGCCTGCAGGGTCTTGGGCCGCAACCGTGAGCCTGCAGACATAACATACTTCAATCACATCGTCTTTAAGAGTTATTACAAAGAAACTGAATGTTATATTACGATATTTTTAGATCATGGCAGTAAGTTTTTAGATAAGGAAACTTTAGTTCATAATTATCCCGATGAGGGAAAGGGAGAAATTGCACCGGTATATTTGATATATTAAGGTAGAGATAACACACATCATCTGGCCCAATGCTAAAAAAATCCCATTCATAAAAATTATGAAAAAAATTTAAAATGTTCTCCTCTACATCCCCTATCAGTAGGTAAAATATCAGGTATACAAAAACGATCTAGTTTTTGAGTAATTAATTTTTAAAGTTCTCTAATTTAACATGGAGAAATGGAACTTCCATGTTAAATAAGTCAACTTTAAAAATTCATAACTCAAAAACTAGCTCGTTTTTTTATACCTGATATTTTACCTACTGATAGGGGATGTAGAGGAGAACATTTTAAATTTTTTCATAATTTTTATGAATGGGATTTTTTTAGCATTGGGCCAGCTGATCCGTATTATCTCTACCTTAAGCCCTCAACAGGGAAACATAAACTACAGTGTTCCTTATAATGATTCAGAAACATTCTGTATTTGTCTGTAAGAAGTAGCAATACAATTAAAATTTTATATTTATAAGTTTTGAGATAAAAAATAATCATTTTATTGGTTTCACAATTCTAAATCATAATTTTTCTTAGCAAGAAAACATAAGAGAGTGAAAGGCAGTCTTCTAGTTTAAGAGCATTCATCCATCATAAACTTACAAAGAAAAAACAGACCGTAGCAGAGTATGGAGCATGAAAGTTGCAATATTAATTTTTTTACTATCGTCTCCGTGAGTGAATTTCTACAATAATAAATTACGCATTAAAATTATTCATTTGCAACTGATTTCAGCATATCCTTATGACTCTTATATGAGAGTCCAATTGAATATTTGAAATGTTCAGTTAACAATAAATTTAATTTTTATAATAATTTTCATTTCATCTTCATCAAGTATTTTTATTTAATTAATATTCTTTTTTTTTTTAATTATTAAAAAGTAAAAACTGAAGTATTCCTGGAATCATGCCCTAAAAACACTTAAAATTATAATCAAGAAGAAAAAAGCATTAATTTAATTTTTTAATGAAGATAATTATAACTATATAATTTAAGCTGCAAATTATTTACATTATATTTTGATAAGAAAGTGGTTATTATTTTATAATAAGACCTGATAACAGCTGATAAGATCGAAAAACAACTTGACCTATAATTGGTTTGATATGAGCAACTACAATTTTCTACTCTGTTGCAATGATAATTGTAAGTAGAGAAAGTTACGACCAGTAAGTATTTTGGTAAACGTTAAACAGTAAATATCGAAAGCTACAATACGGTGAGGATGGGAATATAATGCACCTATTGACACCCACAATGGAAAGTATCGTCTCCTTCACCAACTCATAAATGTGAAAAGCAATCATCTTGTGTAATATAAGAATAAAACATTTACTTTTAAAGGAAAAATGTTAAGCATATATTTTAAACAAATTGTATTTTTAATATTAAAAAAGATGAGAATTTTTTTTTCATGGTCTGATTAATTTTGATTCATTTTTATTTAAGTGGAAAAAAATAGTATCAATGTAATTTATAGTACTAAAGTATTCTGATATGCCATTAAATTAAAAATTAAGTTAAATGATCAAATAAATCAGATTAATTTAACAAAAGGCTTACTATTACTCTTGATAGATTGTTAAAAAGTTTATTTTGAAATTTTATTCGAGAGGTGGTCTTTTGTAAATTAAAAAGTGTAGAGAATTTTAAATAAAAATTAATTGATCGCATTGTTTTAAGATATTCAAAAGCTCAATTGCAACTACGCAATCATCAAAATCAGACTCAACAAATTTACCCTAAGTAATTATTGAATACACATTCATAAACTTATCAAATTTAATACATTTTTATGAATTACACAGCAAATTAGACTTGATTGCTGGTTAAAAACATCACTATGAGAAAGTACTAGTAGGGTGTGTCTAAATAAATATTAATGGTCTGTGGTTATTAACAATTACAAGCTTTCGAATTAGTTTTTAATTTAAATGTATTTATCATTATTATATTAATATTATTTAGCAAACAAAATAAATAATTTATGTTCTTTTTTATTGCTAACACAATTACAAGTATCAATTTTAAAAGCCTTACAATAATCGTTTAAAAAGGGAAGAAAGTGCAGAAACGCTTATAAATAAAAACTTGCTCATGAAACCCCTAGCATGTATGCAACTTTTTCTACATCCATGAAAATATACGAGTCAACATTAATACTTTGTAGCAAAATTGTTATCATACATCTATGCATCACAGATTAACATTTCAATTAGCATAAATTAATTCGCCTAATTCATACAATTCGACGTATTTTTTGTTCGCATTGTTAATTTAACATGGTTTATTCTGGAGATTTCGTTGACAGTGGCGAGACGTACCGGCCTGCAGAGCACCCCAGCCCGCTGCCCATCCAAACTGTCCGAGGAAGTCATCCCCCTTGTCCGGCAGGCAGATGGGCGCGATGTGAGGCATGTAGTGGACTGCGCGGTCGAGCTTCAGAACCGCTACGTCGAAACGGTCGGCCTGTGGCGTAAACTTGAAGTAGGGGTGCACGCGGATCTCACGAACGCCGTACGTGAACGCGGGGAGAGGCTCCACCTGAGAGTTGATCACGTAGTCCCCGAGCGTCACCTGAACCTGACGAGGTGTCGCCCTGAGTGGAGAACCATCAGTCAACATCAATATTTAGTTAAAACATATACAAGGACTTAAGAAACTATATATAAAAGAATTTAAGTTTCTTATGCAACTAAAAAATAAAGGTGCTTAGGGCAATACATTTTGAGTAAGCATAATTAAGAATGAAGAAAAATTATGGTTTTTAATATAAATTTGAATGTGATTTTTCCCACTTAAATCTAAAAGAAATATTTTAAACACAATGCACACTTAAACCATAGTCTCAAAAAATATCATGATTGACATATTTTGAAAATTGAAATAATTCTGTGCCAAATATAATGACAATTCACACGAATCGATTTACATACCTTGCTACACAATGACCGGCTGTAACCACGTGGTACCTATTGACTAGAGATCCTCCACATCGGCTGGACCCGATACGAATATAAGCCTGAAACACGCTCACATGGCTCAGTTTTGACGTTAGTTTTCACAAATGCAGTCACTGTAACACCTGCAGTAATTAGCGGGTATCAAAGTAATGCAGAATTTGTACGAAGGGAGGCCTACCTGCCAGGGGAAGCTGCCAAAACCAGCTTCGTCTCCTCCAACAATCCTCCTCTGGGCACCCAAGTTGCCCTCCCCCAGTGACACCCCGCACCCTGCAACACCGCGCAGGTCAGGGGTTAGTTAGAACCATGATGGTCGGCGTGGCACACTTGCTTAGAGAGTGGCGGGAAACGAGAGAGAGTGAGACTTTCTACACAAGACAGCTCACAGAAGAAAATATATATATAAAAAAAAACGAATCACCGTTCAACGTTTCTTTATATTAAAGCCATGCCAAAAAAACACAGCTATAATTTTTTATTTTTTTCATAGTCTGCATTCCCCTGAAAACTACGTATAAGCCAGGTATTAGTATTATGCACAAAAAAATATATAATTCATATCGTGCAATATTAACCTTAATGCAAGGCTAAAATACAAACATAATCTGGAATAAAAATACATCAGTTTATTTATAGATAAGGAAGTAAATAGGTGAAATAAATATAATTTATCATGAAGAGAATTTTTGTTGCCTTGCACTGAGGTGTGAATAGTCGTAGCATGTCCCACCAACCAACCTCCTTTAACAATGCCTCTTATATCCGAGATATTTTGAGTGAATTAAGTCATTGTCATCGTCACCGTCGTCGTGTTTTGTGAGTCGTAAGTCAGTCATCCACCTGTAAGTCTCATTGTTGTTGTTAGTGCTACAGTTCTTTGTTATCTATAATAATAATATAGAAGAATAGGGAAGAAAAAAAAAATAAGGTCTCGTCTATGTTGTGTCTGACTATATACTCTCTAAAAAAAAAAAAAAAGAAGAATTTTGTAATATATTTAAATTTTAAAACGGAGACACTGTTCATAAATTTAGTATAAAGCCTTAGCGTGCTAAAAAGTTTTTTAATGATAATGTGGTTTTTATTTTATCTAATAAGGAAATAATACAATACATGCTATTTAATTGGTGTTGGTGAGGTAATATAGTAAATATGTGCATAATACGTCTGTAATAGTATACCAAGCGTGCAAATACACATAATTAAAATTTTTATTTCAAAAAGGCGACTTTTTACTTATTAGCATTTAATATTTGAGAACAAAAATCAATAATCATATATTAATAATTTATATATGAAAAGAACGCATTTTTTGACGTTTTGTGAATTTTGGTTCAAAACAACATAAAACATAATAATATGGCCATAATGAGTGTTACATATTTTTATTATTTTATGAAATAAAAAATCTACTCCGTGTTTTATAATGCTCGTTTTCATACTATTTACAACTCAACAAAAAAAAATGAATAAATAAAAAACAAATAATTATTATTGACAGCTGAGTAAACGGATGCATTTTTTTAAGAAAACAAATACACAAATGTCATGCTCATATTAATGTGTAGTGAATTGAAGCGTTTTTTTTTTTTTTTTTTCAATCTACAGAATATTACAAAGAGGAAGAAATATTTTAACAGAAAAGTGCAAAGATAAAGCAAGAATTTCAGAGTATTTTGAGCTTTGTACAGGAAACTGTCGATATATGGAGGTACTGCTTACCTGTCATGACCTAACTACTCCCAATTTTACCAAAAGCTGCAGGAAAGCTTGAATGTTAATAATTCATGTAATCTTATTTGCAGATGTGCTCTGTTTATTAGAAGTTGCTGTGGAGCCATTATGTGCTTAGGGATAGAATTAAATTTTAATGCATTAAACAGGTGAAATAAAGAGAGCTTCAGGCTGGCTAATTTTTTGTTTAATGATTTTTGTTAAACTTAACAAATAGCAATAAGAAATATACTATTAAAAATTTTATAAAATGAGCTAAATTGAAATGAAAGAGTATGATGTGATTAGTTATTTATTTGTATATAGTTTTGTACTGTTGTGATGACTTAATAACATTTTAGAGTATATATATTTTTTTTAAAATAAAATTACTCCATGTCGTTGTTTAAAAGGTACATAATATACTCGAATAGCATAATTATAAAATTTATAAGGAGAGCACACTTTTTAATTCAATCGTAATTTACTATTAATTTATTGCGTACGTGTTGTAAAATCTCACTATCGCACTTTTGTCCTCTTAGAATTAAATTTCAAGAGCTGAAACAAAAAAATCTAGGTGAGTTTTAACCTTATGAAAACAAATTATTAAATTTCCATATAAATTCCTTTCATTTATCTATAATTCTGAGACAATTTTATTCCTTCTCCAACCTGCCAATTGTTATGGGGACGGGGTTGATGACCCCACATCCAGCAGCAGTAGCAGCAGCTTCTACTTACTGGGGTCGTTAGTCACGGGGCCATAGCTGAAGTCCGGACTGTCTGAGTCGTCTGAGGAGGGAGGGTCGGACGCGCTACCACTATTACTAGAGCTACCGGCGATGACGTCAGAGGCACCAACAGCAGCTACAGCAGGAGACCCTGTGGAAGATTTCTTCCTTTGACAACAAGCGTACAGGAAGCCTCCACAGCTGCCTTCAATTAGACCGCCAGACATCCAGCAGAATAAGAAGAATTCGCAATTTCCAGCGAAACACAAGCTTTGGTCACCTCCTGCTGCAAATTGTGGTTGTTTTTGTTGTTTTTTCCTTGCTTCTGAAACATTAAAAATTATCACAAAAAATACGCCAGTATTAAAAATATTATGAAGAATTTATATCAATGGTGTAGTGATAACACAAGAGAATATTTGTGATTACGCATTAAATTTATCAAAGTATAAAGTATTTTTAAGTTGTTGTTTTTTTTTTTATCCAAAATTCCATTCTCTTTTCAAGTATATCACTACGCCAGAGATTGTTTCAGACAGAAAAGAGAGCCGAGATCGAGGAGATTTTGTTGTGACGTCACTGGTTTATACCTCGCGGGTCGTCCTGCGCGAGGTCCTGAAGAGGGTAGTTCTGTCCTGGAGATGTGGGGAACGAATTATAGTTGACGACATCCGGATCTCTGAAGACGAGACGTGGACTTCTTGGCCCTGGTCCTTGTCCTTGGCTTCCAGATCCAGAACCCGGTCCTGAGACACCCCACGGCCGGTGCATGGGTCCAAATAGTCCTCGACTACCAGGGAAGCGAACAAATCTCCTCCAGCGTGGTAGCTCTAGAGCCCTGCCCTGATGTAACGTGTCGTTATACAACATGATGACGTGCTGTACTGGTGGGTGGAGCGCACCTCGAGGTTGTGGAAGCCCGGGATGCAGACCGTGGGGCAGGTGGTGGTCCATGGCCAGTGCTGCGGCGGCTGCAGCATCCGCGGCGGCTGAACTCGAGGCCGCAGAGGGGAAGGTCCATGCTCCGCTCGCGACAGCCGCGCAGCAAGCCAGTAGCAGCAGCACGCTCGTGCTCATAGCCCCCCACTGCACGTGCACCCTGCAAGCACAAAAGCAAAACATCAGAAAAGGCAGACTTACACATGATTTCTGTATACTTTAGGTAACAGATTGCTGAAATTCTGATAATTTCTACTGATATTGTTCTATGAAAAGCTACGATATAGAACAATTTAGGGGAGAATAGCTATCCTAATATGCATACACATGTCATGTTGGCAACGTTATAAGAGTGATAAACAAAGCAAAATAAATAATAATAAAAAAATGTTGCCACTATATGCCACAGGAGAATAAAAAATTATTTTTTCCTCAGTTGGATATCGTGCCAGCTTTTTATGCTTACAATAAAAAGTAATCTAAAAATAGTAAAAATAGTACATTGTTTTTAATTTTAAACAACAGTAAGTCAACAAAGCTTATTTCAAGTCAAGTCTCATTCTATGGTAGAAAATAGCTGAGTGGCTCTGAAAAATAAAATAAAACGAAGGGGGTACGTCATAATCCTAAACGTCATGCTTGCATGGAGTTTAGAGGTGCAGTTAAGAATTTTACAAGGTATTCATTCGTGTATTTGTTCTTAAATAAAAAATTGAAAAAAACAAAGCTATTTTTTACTGGAGTTTAAAACATACAAAATTTATACTTTAGAGTTACTTAATGCTTAATGTTTATTTTTCAATTCAAGTATAACATAAAATATTTGCCGTTTCAATTCAAGTCTTTCGATTATATTACTGATATTCAATAAAAAATATATCAATTATTGGGAGTCACATTTTATGTGTCTGCCTTGAGAAATTCCATGGAACAAAGAGGATGCAGAAATTCCATATAAGGAAGTTTCGATTGTGTTGTGAGCTGCGTTTTCGCAGAAGTCTTGGATTTGCAGCAGACGAAACACGCAGGGCGCATTGAGGACTCGCAGTGTAACGGGAGCGAACAGCGCTCCTTATTTAGCAAACAGACGGTACAAAAAAAAAGCAACTGACATTGGCCAGGCCAAAAAGTTTATGTATACAGAAGATGAAGTGATTCATACGCTGGATAACACAACTACAAGAGGCAAGTTGGATTTAAACAAAAATAAAATGTTCTTTGTTTATCACCAAGCCTTTTCTTTTGCAAGAAGTTCTTCCCGGATCAGTAAATCAGTGAACCAAAAGCTTGAACAATTACATGATTTAAATAATTAAATTTAACAATGTGTGAAGAGTTGCATACACACAACATAAGGCATAGAGGCTGGTAATTATTACTAATTTTCAATGGCAAACATAGACTAAAATAATGTACGCATATTTAATACTCGGTCTGTTGTTACAGAATTAAAGTTTTATAAGAATTATAACTTTGTACAGTACATACTCTGTATATATTGGAGCCCTAATTCTCATACGTTACGATACGACTGTCAGGAGGAAGGGAGGGGAGGAGAAGAATGCATCATGCACTTATTATTGACTGAATTAAAAAAAAAATAGTGATATTGCAATGGAAATAATTCACAATGCGAATATTTTAATACACTTAAACGCAATTAAAAAAAAAAGAATAAGTAATGCAATGAATAAAAAATGTATGTAACGTGAAAACAGACTTATTTTAATGTAGATTTTAATTTTACACAGAATTATAAAATGTATATTTTTTAATATGTGCAGAAAAACTAGAAAATATTATTTTATAATTTAATACATTTTTACCATTCAATGAGCAAAGCAATTATAATTTTGAATTAAGTATTTATTAAGTCCCACACATGACACTTATTAAGTATTTAATTTACAACGCCTTCTATAATCATAAACTAGAAAAAAATATACATTACGGCAAAACTTAACACATTTTTTTTTTTAATGTTTAGTTAATAAGTTTAGAAAGAATTTTAGTAAGTTTATTTTCCTTGATTTTATTATGGGATGACAATGAAAAATTAAACACTCAAGTTGAATACATTGAAAAGAAAGGAAGATTCTACTGGTGGGTGTCACGAGAGAGCTACAAAAGTCAAATTGCTGCGTGAGTGGACTTTAAATTAAGAATACAAATCAGCAAAAATAAAAATTTCCCGTCAATTTATTATATTATATGTATTCAGAATAACCATAATTTTACTTTCTAAAAATAATTTCTTTGTTTCATATATCTGCTTTCCCATGGCTTTCATTGCGATAAACCCTATAAAGGATAAAAAAAAATGTATTGAAATTGAAATTTTCACAAACAAAAGAAAAATGTGTAAAAAGAACTGAATTTATTAAAAAAATGAAACTGTGCTTTCCGAGTACAAGTCACAATTTTAAACATATCTACTATCTTGATTTATTACAGTCAAATTTTGGGGTCATACGTTTCATGAGACACACACACATTATATAAATACGACTGAAGCATATTGAGTTAAATTAAGGGGCATTCACAAAACTTTAAGTCCACATTTAAGGCTCAATAATTTAAGACCAGAAATTTTGGGTCTAAAAAACACGTCTAAAATCAAGCTTTAAATTATCGAGCCTTAAATGTGGCCTTAAGACTTTGTGAATGCCCCTTATTATGTTTTAGAGCAGAAGTGGCCTGCAAGATTTTATTAGTTTTAGTTTATAATATAAAATTAATGTGTGTATATTTTAATTAGAAATTTGTTGTTACTGAAAGAAACATTTTTCATGTAGAGTTATATGGAAAATTTTATTGCAAATTTTGATAAGAGGACTTCGAGTTATGTATTTTCAATATTTTCAGATTGTTTCATACCCTCTAAGTCTAACACCCTTAAAATCGTACTGCAAAACGCTCTGTGACGTCATATTCATGCAAATATTTAACACGCAAGCATAAGAAAAGACTTTGCATGATTATGACATAGTCTTTCCCCTTTATTTGAGAGTGTTAGAGGATTAAAAAATGGCAAAATACAATAATATATAACATTACAGATACTACAGTAAAATACTGAAATAAATGTCCATGCCATGGGGTAAATGAAAAAGATTGATGAGCAGTCCATTCACTGATTAATGTGTTCATTCATTAACTTAACTTGAATTCCTCGTTCCGAAAATAAAAAACACAAAGAAAAAACAATTTCATGAAGAAAATTTCAACTTATTTAAAATAAGGTAAATATCTTCTTTACATAACTGACTCACAAATTCTTGACCATTAAAAATTAATCATATTTAATTAACTCGTTTAAATCTTGAAACTAATTTACAAAAACTTTGATTTTAATATTTAAACATTTAAACTGAAAGTAAAATAAAGTATGTTTTGGAGATAAAATGTATTTATTTATAAACTTTTGAAGTATTAATATGTTTTTACAAAATATATTTAATGCACAATTTCAAAAGCTATTTCGTGCTTCTTCATTTAAAAAAATAATTATACCCTAAACATCTTAATTAGACTTTTGTGGTTAAGAAGTATGTTAAGTGCAATTTTAATCAATAATTTTACTATACAAATTAAAAATTATTTATTTAATTTTTTATCTTGAGATATAATATACGTATATTTAAAAGAACTCAAACCAATATCGTTGATAAACAAAGAATTTTATAAAACCTTATTTCATTAGTACAATTAATCAGTTTGCAAAATATCTAGACAAGTATTTTTAAATCAAATAAAGAGGAAAAAATTCCACATCCACAAAGTTATTGTGGTTCTTCATTTTATTTAACTAGATACCAAGTAATAAAAGTATATTTTATTGCATAGCTAATTTTTTACTAGCTCCATTAAATTACTTTAATGACTGCTAATAAGATTGGACATTTTGAGTGATTTTTTACACTTGAAGAAACATAAAGAATTCTATTGAATCACGGTTTCATCTGTTGCGTGATTTACCGAATCGTGTGAAAGATTTAAAAATCACTGATGCATTGTTTTAGTTGTATGGCCTGACCGAACCATCATCATTCCTGACTCCCCACGATTTTGCAAACTGCGAGGAGGAAAACCATCAGTTAAAGAGACCATGACGACCCAACAAACCTCTCAAAGCTCTCTTAACCTCAAATAATTGACAGCTTTGTTTATGCTAAACCGAAAGAAGAGAAGAAAAAAAAAATGGTATGTTAACATCATTTATTGATTCAATCTTTTTAGTTAGAGTATTTAGGTTACAAAAAAATAAGAACTGTCTATATGAACAATGATTAGAAGTACTTATTATACGGATACACGCTAAATTAATTACTTTAAGTTACTAAAAATTTCTCTTGATTTTCTTTTAGTTAAATTAAATGAAAGTATATATTATATTGAATGTGCAAATATAAATTTTATGTGTCAAGCATGAAGTATTATTTATTTTATGTACACAGAAGAGAGTCACATGCAATTTCTCCAATATTTACATAATTAAATTTCTATATATTATTTATAGCTTTAAAATTACGGATTTGTTCAGAAAAATACTTTCAGAATTGTAACTTAAATTTTGATTTTATTTCTATACTGAAAATTAATTAAGCTCCTGTCAGCTGGTATCTGGAGATTTCAGTAAAATTAAGAGAGCTAAGTGGTTCTTCTTTGATAGAATTTTGAAGCTTTAATGTGAGTGAATTATTGTTATTCATAGATAGAAGAAATCCAGTTTTAAAATTTGGTATATTTAAAACAAAAATAGTTTAGGCAGTATATGAAGTAAAAAATAAATTAAATTTATTTTTCAAATTCCACCAAGAAATCATACAAGTTCCTCCTCATTCAAGTTATTAATTTTTTATAAAGGTTTATAAAAAAAAAATCCAGAGCTAATTACTTATTTCAAAAGAAAAAATCTTGATGTAATGTTCTCTCTGGTCGCGGTTTTTGCGCTGATCACCTCGGCGGAAGATTACGCACGAGAGGCGGTCGGTTCCCCGCGGGCTGCTAGCTACTGTGCTACTCTCTTCCACACTAGGAGCCCGCCCGCTTGCTTGCACCTTCCACGGTACTTCCATGAGCGCCCCGACATCCAGGTCATCTCTGCTGCTAACCTAGTGAGACGCCCGCTGCCGTGTTTACCTCGCCAAATTTAGGAAGGGTCAGTTCCCTAAGCTCAAACATTTGCTTTCAAAACCACTCGTCATGCATATATTCCAATATTGTTGCATATTTTACTACTGTCATGTACTTTGTTCATATACATCTAATACATTTTAGTTTTACTTCAATGGACGGCTTTATGATAGAAATTATAATGTAATTAGGCCATTTAACAATAATAATACAGTTAACTATTTCAAAATAAAAATAACACATAATTTTTTAGGCAATATAACAATACACTAGTGTTACTTTTTTCTATAAAAATTATTATTTTTATTTTTTTGCATAGTCAATAATTAATCATTAAAAAATTAAATTACAAAGATGAACCAGTTATTTTTTGTCCTGCTGGTTTATTACCCAAAGGTTTAGATTTTAATATATAGAATGGGCTTACATAAATCTGGTTGCTAAATTAAGAAATTTTTGTCTTTTTTTATTCTTAGGTTTTAATTTCATAGCGCCTGAAAGATATGCAACTTGTTGTGCAAAAGTGACGTGGGCAATACCTGGAATAGTAATGTATAAAAAAAACTCAATTGACTTAAACAAAAACAAATATTTCTTCCTTTTGAACCAAGCTTGTAACAACTGTGAGTTTGAGTGCATTTAAAAGTGCATTCACTTTAAATAAGGAGTATTCTTCGTAAGATTCAATGTTAAAAATACCAACTGCAATACATAGCCACATCATCCACCAGATGTCTTTGCATGAAATTAGCATGAGATATTCACTTTGTAACTTTCAAGTCTATATGAAAAAGAAATTTGAATTTGACCATGAACAATGCAGTGAAATTAATAATTCATGTTCAATTAAACAAACATGACAAATGTGCACATATGGTTAAAAACACATGTTTTTGTATTTTTTTTATATTATTATTGATTAATATTTTTATGCAGTAATAAATAATATAAAAAATTAACAATCAAGACAAGGATAAAATTGTCATTGAAATTTTCTTCAATTTTCGAAAGTATTTTAAAGTGAACATCTCAAATTACGTATTTAGTTTCATAAAGCAAGTCATGCAGAAGACTTATTTCCAAAGAGTAGATTATAACAACGTCTTGAGTACCTGGTGCAGATGATAGAGTCTGCTTAGGGGGGCTCGGGTCGTCCTGCCGTACGCATACTCGTGATGCCAGTGACGTAAGCTATCGTCTCCAGCGCCGGCGCCTCATCCCCTCCGTCCTGGAGCCTCGTCATGCGCCATCTCACACGCCCTTGACCACTGACACTCAAACCGCAATAAATTTCCGCCTCGATTTACGTCTTTAAATTGGATGACGTCAGGATTTATTTATTGAGAGAATATAATTTCTATACAATATAAAATTTATTGTAAATGTAAGAATGATGGTTATTGATGGTTATATAATAGTATATAATCACATATAAAATTATATGTTGAAATATTCACGATTTTAACAATATTAAATATATACGTCCGGTTATATTTTATATTATGTGAAGTCTGCACTACTAACTCACTCGTAGTGGTAAAGTGACTGAGAGAGCTATAGAGAACAGAAAACTGGATGGATTGTAATCCTGTCCAGGTAACCTCCCCTCTTTTCCTTTCTGTGTCATCTAAGAAGTTTAAAAACCCATTTTATAACCCCACCGTCCATCAACATTCGATACCCAAGGCCTTACTCCATACATGAGAAGATGACATTTTTTTATTTATTATTTTTAACTTAACTTGTAGTTGTAATGTATATATTTCTTTTTTTACTATTATTTTTTTTATTTTTACTGAATATATATATATATATATATATATATATATATATATATATATCGGCACATTCTTGCACGCTATAGCTAACGTCATGTTTGGTAAAAATGACCCGCTATCCTTCCAGACAGCTCTGATGATCATGCAGTCTTCTGGATGGACCAGTTTTAACAACTCATATGATATAATTTCATATGGTGAGTACTCATGAAGTGAGAATAAAAAAAAGAAGAAAATTCGTTATATTTTTTGTTTTATCTTATCGTTAAATAATTAAAAAAATATACAAATTATAAGAAAAAAAAATTATATATTAATGTGTCGGTGAAAATTCGCTTTTTTTTCTATAAAAAAAAATTAAGCTGTATTTGAGACCTGCTCTATTTCTTATCTCTAGATGTTTAAAACGACTTTGTGGCATGGCATGTGTTAAGCATCTCTTCGTGAGGTCTGAAAGTTTACTTCTAAAAACTAAAAATTATTTTAATATTCAAGAGAAGAAAAAAATAATATTGAACTAAACAGAAATAATGATGAAACATACGTTTCCATATGGTACCACTAATATAGGCAATTATAGCTGACATCAAGTATTAATAAATTACAATTAACATTGATGTTATTACCATTCTCCATTTTACTACTGTTAAATATTATATTTCATTAAAATTATTCCTTTTTCTCTATAATCGTATTTCCGTGATAATATTTCCAAACAAAAAATAGTAAGAACGTCCCAGTTTACGTACTCGTATATGGTCGTATAATATATTCATATTATAATTAGAAACTTCAATGACACGAGTGGTGGCATGCCGCGGAGACTTTAACGAGCGTCTAGTGCGTGAAACTTGAGGCTGCCACGAGCGACCGACCCCATGTCTGACCCGGCCCCAGGGGTCAAACTCACGTAAAACACCTCCGCATGACGGCGTACTTATCTCGTTTCTCCTGAACATGATGTCATCTAAACTCATAAAAAATCGAACTAACTTTTTTATCCTCTTGTATTTTTTTTTAGGTCTTACACGATCGAGGATAATTCACACTAATGCCATCTTTTGACAAACGTTTCAACCTTTTTATAACTTAAATTATTATTTACATTTTATTCAACTGGTGTGATTTTGTTGAATTTCTCGGTGGAGATTATGGGGTCTGAATTCTTTTAAAAGCAACGTCTGATGTTATTTTATTCAGTTTTATTTATTTTAATATAAAAAATATGAAGCACATAATTTCGTTTTCTCCAATAGCTCATTAAATTAAATTAATCAAAATATATAGCTCAAATTAAATATAATTTGTTTCCTTTAAAAATTTCAACTAATAATGTTAAAATTTTCGTATTCGTTATTTATTGTTAAAGTTGTAAATTATGCCAGCCCTTAAAATTAAAGTAAACGAATACATACGAAAAGTTGTTGTATTTCCTAATCGTATTTAAAATTTTAAACATTATATATTGTAAATTCTGCCCTATATATCTCAAGTCGATATTTAATATGATGACAGATACGCCTTGTGTCTATTTGATAAAACACAAGAACACTCATCTGACTACTTCCGGAGGGAGTTTTTTTTTTTTTTTTTTCAAACTTTTGACGAAATGTGCCATCATCGGTCATCATCCATTAACTGCACTTCAAGGGGAAAACATTTTGCTAATAAAAGTACGTATAAGATTCGAATGAACTTAAGATTATAGCTTTAATTTTGACAGCATTTTGAAACAAATTGAGATCCTGTAAGTGTTTGTTTGTCCTTCTAAATAATTCTCTTAACTAAATCGGAACTCTTTTGAAACAGAACGTATGGAGAATCGATAACGATAAAAAATATGCTCTATTGATTTTTAATGTAATTATATTTGTTCAGTGCGTATACTTTCTCTTACCTATTATAATTAAGCACCGTCATAGATTTCAAACCATTGATAATTTGTTTTTCTTTCACATCCGGATTAAAAAGTTAAAATATACAGTGTAATTATATACCATTGTTCATATATCATATGATATGGAGATATTTTTTCTGTAACGCATGCAAAATAATGACGAATAAAAAGAAATTTTTACATTTTGAGAACTGAAATTAAAATGACTTTATATTAATATTAATACAAATTATCAAATTAATAACAAATTACAAATTAATAGAACTATTAATTTATTAATTTCCAAGACGATCACAATCTAAATTACTATCGATTGTCTTCAATTAATAAAGCATCCTGTGCATTCATTATTATTATTACAATGACGCACTATATACTGATAATGGTCCTTGGGTATTCATAATTTTTTTAGCTTTTTTTTTAGCTTTTTTTTTAGCACAATTTTATACTACACGTGTTTAGCCCCATAAAATACTCGATTAAGTGGTGTTAGCATTGCAGAACTAATGTCGGTTCTAATTATAAAGCGTTCAGGCATCTAAAATGCAGTTTCAAGAATCTAATGGTTGTAATTTAGTCTGGTTAAGCGATTTTCATATATTTATATATAATACTAAATGGAGCTGGAGCATAAATTTTGTTTGAAGCACATCCACTGAATAAAAAATAAATAACCTTACTAAATTTTACAAAATCAAAATTCAAAAATATTAAAAAAAAGTTACTTCAGTATTATCTTCGAGGATAAAATTATTATGTTCTTAATAATTGCTGTAAAATTAAAATTACTATATTTTCAATTACTTACATGTAGCTGCAAAAGAGTGGCATGCAGATTAAAAAAAAAATATATATATATATATATTTTATATTATATGTATTTATGAAAAAAAAAATACCACTGTCGAAAGTAAAAAGAACAACAAAAATCACTCCTTACAAAAAAAAATCACATCTATAACATTTCTTCAATTAAAAATGATGAATTTTCAATAAACTTCACAACGCATTAGTTTTCCTTTGACTTTTAGCGGAGTTGTTGCAACGAGTTTTCAAGCAAAACTAAACCACCAAGAAAGAAAAACGAACAATTATAAGCACAAGTTGTATGACTAAAAGCCTAATTAGTAATAACTGACATGGCATTGAATTATACTTACTTACTTACCACACAAGAACTTTAAAAACACTTTGAAAAATTGGAAACTAGTGCACTCTGATTACATCACTTTCATTACATCATATTGTATATACTTTTTTGATTAATGTTTGTTTAGTAACTGAATACATTATTGTTGTATTGTTAACAATACTCCTATGGTGCAAGCGAGGTCTTTCATGCGTGTTCACCGTAAAATATTTGGTGCTCACTTGGAGAACGGATGCGACGTGCGTGTGGAGAGTGAAACCAGACTATGGGCCGGAACCCTCGAGTGCGAGACAGTCTTTACACCCCCACCCACATACGGGTACACCACCAGAACAAACACTTTCACTTCCCCACCCGCCGTACTGTGTATCAATGGTAAATAATATTCTATTTCACTGTTACATGAATGTATAGAAGGAAGTAACTTATCTAATAACTTGATTACTAAACGTGGTGTATTTTTTTATGGGATTTTCCAACAATTGGATCTTTCTGTACCACCATATATTTTTTATAACCGGATACATTTCAAAATATAATAATACCTGTTTGTATATATAAGGATATGACTATATTTAAATTTAATTTTTTTATTGTTAAATCTTTAAGGATATCTTCTTGCAAGTATTTTGTTATTTTATTGCGAGTATGGAATTATATAACGAAGCTAATTAATGTAATTTCCTTTTTTCTGTATGATGCATTATATTTGACGTACACTTATTTAAGATAAAAACGCAAAAACAAGTTTTATTGAGAAAGCACTAAGATTCTTTCTTATGACAAATTTTACGAGTATGAAGACACAAGAAGATAAACAAGAGGATTCGAGATAATTTTATTGTAGTAAGTTACAACACACAGGTTATTAAAGCAGACAGTAAGATTAACTTTGCTTCATCTAAAATTAAAATTACCAATCCAGTAAACATATAATGCAAAGTAAACAATACGAGATAAAAATGTAAGAAAAAATGTGAAATTTCATCTATCTTATTTTGCATTGTCAACATAGCTGTCTTGTCATAACGACTCCATATAGCCATTAGAAATAATGTATTCAATGCAATGTAACACAATAGATTTTTAAAACTTTATATCATATTTTTAACTGTAATTGTCATAATTAATCTAGCCTTCTATATATATAGCTGTCAATTTAACAAAGAATGTTTTTTAAAACAAAATATTTTTAATTAAACAAATTCACATCTCTATTCATAATTAATGTCATATTTAAATTAATTCAAAATCTTATACGTATTAAATTAAAGAATCGTCATTTCACTCTCACTTATCACACAATATGACACCATCACAGTCATAATAATATAAAAAAATGTATGTTTTTTATTAATTTAATTAGGGAATCCCTCAGTGTACCACCATGATGCATGCATTATCCGGGAGGGCCAGCAGTAGAGTGACTCGATCAGACGTCCACTTTCACCGCTCTCCTCTCACTCTCTCCTGGACAACTCGCCGCCTCTTCGCTCACCAGCAAACGGATGTGCAATGTGGGACAAACGTTCGTTCACCAACAATAATCTCATCGCGCCCTCCATCCGTATTAAGCATTTAGTTAAATACATTTTAACAAAAATATGTATTTAAAAGATGAAAGCAAAATTACATGCTCTAATTTTTATAAATTAACATGATATTAATGATGTTTAATAAACTGTCTTTTTTAATTGAGTCTTTTTTTTTATTATGATGATTATAGTATATATTATGATTTTGTATATGTGTGTACTTAATTGGCAAGTCATGTAATAAATTTTTACTAGCACTTTCTATGAAATTCATATGACATTAGTTTGTTTTTGTGTTTACATTTGAGATACGTAATTTTTATTGTGACACAGCATGATATAGTAAGTTCTGTGGATTTATTTGTCATACTTTTTTATATACTACAAAAATTAACATTAAGGTGTCTTTCAGATTTGAGTATTAATTTGAAAAAAAAAATTTCAGAACTTTTATATGTATAATAGGGTTAATTAGGGTTACTTATGTGCTCGCTATTATTTTTTTAATCTTTACAATTTGATATTTTGCAAAGTTTATATAACATAAATATAAATAGTATATGGATTCATTAAAATTGTGATTTTTTTAAATTTTATAGCACAAATATGAATCTCATGCAAGAGAAGTTTTTGCATACGGTTTTAAACTGTACGCAGTACTGTGTACTTTAAATTTTTTTGACAGCTGCACCCTGTAATGCTGGCAACTTCTTAAGCACGCGTTGCGACAAGCAGAAACTCAAAAATTGTTCAAAATATGAGTGCGATAAATTTACAATTTGCAGAATTAACCCAAATTATCTATAATATGCAAGTGAATAAAAACTCCCTATATTAGAATTAAATTAAATTTAATTTAAATTAAATTTACATATATGCAGCTTTGCGACATATCTAATACAATAACGTAAGTAATATTATATATATTATATATTCTTTGCTATTTAAAAAAATCAGTTTTTATTTAGCTAATATATATATATATATATATAATATTTAAAGTTAGTTATTAATATAATTTAAAATTATGATATTGCAATAATTAAAATTTAAAATTAGATTGAAAAATTGAGGAAGTCCAAAGTGAAATCTCGTATTTTGCTGACTAGTGGGAGAAAGGAATTGAGCAGGAATGAGATAATTTGCAACACCATGCAAGGAGATAACCTGTCTTTATCCCCCCCCCTCTCAGGAGACTTCAGCAATCTGTCGCTGCAGTACAATTTCTCTCTGCCTGGGTGTCGCACTACCGCGGCCTCGATTTGAACTCAGATCTTCTCTTTAATACTCAGCGGGAGGGTATGAAGCTCGATCTAATTAAAAATATATATTATTTTTTTGATAATAATAGAGCTAACCTTGAAAAATTACACTCGACTCAATTTAATTGTTTAGTACGTGAACTAGGACAATAGAATATATAGTCAAGTTGGTAGTAGTAGAGAGTATTTAAAATTGATGAATAAAGAAAGAAGTGATTTTTTAATGTTGGGAGAAATCGTTTCTACTGCATCAGCTTCTGTTTGCTGATTGACGCTATTTGCTTCATGAACTTATCTTCCTTTTATTTTATACTGCTTAGATGGTAATGGCCTACATTGAAAAAAAAGAAGCAACTTTATATATTATTTATATTTAAAGAGTTTCTATAATCGGGGCCACTACTTGGTGAAAGATGAGAAAAGTGAAGTTTATAATAGAAGCGTGATGTCATTTTTTGGCATGCTTGGACGATCACCACGGCCACATGTTTAGCAGTGAAACTGATTCAAACACGCCCACCTTCCATTTCGATAAACCACATGAACAGAAGCAATTTTTATTATAAAAACTATGTATTTTTTTATTTACCTTTCACTTTTTTGTATTCTTTAACATTTTATAATAATAAAATATTTCTATGGTTTCATTATCACAATTTTTGTTGCATTGACCTTCTAAAAAATTATGCAAATAAAAAGAGAATTAAAATCTCACGTGAAAATAAAATTTTGACTTCCCTTGACTTTCCAAAACCATGAAAAAAAAAATCTTATAAATTATTAAAATATACCTAAAACTTTTTTATCTTATCAACCTTGTATAGATATAAACAATAGAAATTTAGTGTGAAAAAATAGATAAAATGAAAATCATAAATTATGATAAAGATTTTTTTTAGAGAATAAAATTAAGTGAAAAAAAAAATATAATTTAGGTCAAGGTGTGGAATAAATGAACTTCAATGAAAAAAAAAAAAGAATTAACAACAAAAAAAGAAGAGTTTCTATGGGAAGGTGTTGATAAGTTAGAAAGTTTAGCAAACACCGAGGGGCGTACTGCTGGCGGCTGCTTGCCGGTATATGCACAATTTGGCTGCTGCATCTGCCTGCTACCTTGGCTGGACTTCAGGTTCACGGCCAAGAAGAAAGTTGGCGCCGGCGGTTATCGCTCAATCACGCGAGGGTCCGCGGAGAAAGTTTAACGATCTAACGAGAATCAACAACAAATCCAACAGTAGTCGAGTCATCTTCACTCCCGCATATCCAACTTTAAATTACATGTTATTGTTATCGCTGCTTTTTTTTTTTTTCTTTTCTTTTTTTGTCTCTTTTATGTACTCTCACTGAATTCCATACTTTTTATGACTTTCTGTTTGTAACTTTATGTTCATTGATACAAGATGAATTGAATGTATTTCTGTACAGATCAAGTCATTGCCCGTATTAATAACAAAATAATGCTATTAGTGAAAATATTAAACATAAAAAACGTATATACAGTTAACTTTTCCAAAGACTTTCAAATTTCTAATAATTCACAGAGCCATAAATAAAATTGCTAGAATTCAATTAAAAATTCTAGCGGTGATGTTTACTAATATATTCTTTTTTACTAAAAAGCCAAATTAACTTCTTCCATTTCTTATAATTTATTGATAAACAATTCAATTTAAATAATTTTAAAAACGAACCTTCTTAAAACTGGAAAACGAGTAGTAAACTCGTAAACTGTAAACTCAAAATAATGTCAATTGAAAATTCAACTAACAAATCAAACTGATGTCTAGAGTTGTTTAAAAAAAAATCTACATGATGTATCATATATTTTTATAGCACCTACACAATGGTATACATGAACTAACGATGTTAAAGGGTCACGGGCGTGTTAGGCCATGACATTATCCAGGTTCACCTATGGAACTTGGATGCGTGCAAGGAGTTATTTAGCATTATTTTAGTGGGAGGATAAGAATATAAAGGTCGATGCTTTTTATTTTTAATGCTATATATATAGTCACATCATTGCATATAAACTTGTGACTTTTAGCTCAGCGGGTGTTATAAAAGTTTAGGTAAATTTATATATAAAATTATATAGATCAAAACTGGGTCAGGAGGGGGACATTAAAAATTTACAATTCTTATTCAGGGCGTGACAGCAGGTGTCTTCCAGTGAGCAAGCTACGTAGAAGTAAGCGCGAGTGAACGAGGAGAGAGAGAGTGGCTGCGTGCCTGCTGCTTGCTTGTCTGACAGCTTGCTAGCTTGCTGGGTGACATCGACGATTGTTTAAAACACACGCGACAGTGCCAGACTGATATGAACAGAATCAATAAGACACCACAGAGTGCTTTTAAACTGTATTATAATATATATATTCTAATGGTCTCTATATAAGCTCTTCATTAACTTTAATCGTATTGTAAGTTCTTGATAACTTTATTGTGCTTAAAATAAGGATAACAAAAATGTAAGTGACCACACCCACTTTTTAAAAGGCTTGCTGTTAAAAAATAAAAAATTGAAATTTATTTGTTTATTTTTTTATAAATACTATAACAAGATGTAGTTCAGAAGAAAATACTTCATGGTGATATCCCCAGCATGTAAAAAATTACAGTAATTAAGTTCTCAAAGAAAAGAATGCACCATCTTTGTTTGTATAATATAAGAGAAATAGAGAATTTCAATTATCCCTATATAGATAATAATATGCAACAATGATACATGATAATATATCTGGAAAATTGCAATTTAATTGAATGATAGACTTAATTTTTTTACACAGATTATCGAAAAGCAATCATGGTGAAATTTAAACATCAGATTAAATCAATTCTTTTTCTTTTGTGTGTTCGAGTATTGTCCAAAGTATAAGAGCATTGCATCTAATTATTTGCGCCATGCACTATGGAGTACCGACCTCATTTTTTTTATTGCAGAAATGGATAGAGGGTGCAAAGTTATGCTACTCTGATTTTTTTTCAGATTTTTTAGGGACCGGGAAGTATTGCTAAAAATTTATTGGCGAGGTCGGGTTCGAATCCACGTCCCTTTTGGGTCCTATCTTTTATTAAGAGAAGTGGCAAGAGGCGGCACTTTTTCTGCACTTTCAATAATTTTTAAAAAATAGTTGCCGGGCTCTAAAAAATCTGAAAAAAATCAGAGTAGCATAACTTTGCACCTTCTATCCATTTCTGCAATAAAAAAATTGAGGTCGGTACTCCATTCACCATTTACTAAAAAAAAATGAATGCTGTTTACCGATCGACGTGAGCTTTGTTGGCATGGCTCTTCACAGTTTAATTGCAAGTACGCTGAAATGCATATAAAGTGAATTTCATAATTTATCGTTGCTTTATAGTTGCCATAAAAAACGATCTCTCTCTCTCTCTCTCTCTCTCTCTCTCTCTCTCTCTCTCTCTCTCTCTCTCTCTCTCTCTCTCTCTCTCTCTCTCTCTCTCTCTCTCAACTGAACTGAGTATTGGTCGCAAGTGACTGAATTTAACTTCCCGGCTATTCGTGCACCCGACCTAACTTATTGCTTAAATGTAATTATTTTATATATTTCTTCTTTATTATAATTTTAGTGCAAATTATTATTTTTTAAACATTGATTATAATCTGCTATTTAAAACAAACAAACGCAATGTTAATTCTTAATATTTTATATTTAATTAAAAAAAAAAGAATATTAATACAAATTTTTAAGGACTCAATAAATATTTCAATAACAGGATGAAAACATTGCTTAGGTTAGTTATTTTTTTATCTAAGCCTCTGAATAATTCAATAACAATATCCTGCACATTTATAAAAAATAGATTAATTTAATCAAATCTTTTTCAACAGTAACAAGACCTTCATACAAAGTGACAAATTGTAGATATAAACGAGATTGTCTTTGAAATTTATCATACATCTTTTCATGATATAAAATTTCCGTTATTATTGTTTCCATATAAGCTGGAGTAACTTTCATTGTGTCATGACTCACGTCAGTATATATAAAGAAATATGAAATAAATCCATATACAATAGTTGTCAGTGATATATAATAAATGTATAAATTCTTGCCCTCTTTTCTTAACTTTACATTAAGTTAAAACTGAACAACGAGTATACAAGTATATTTAGTTTTAGATACATTCAATTTGTCCGATGAAAGGTTTTCCTATTCAGGAGATCCAAGCATGTATAGCTAAAGCACTAAACTTCTTCTCAAGTATAAGAAGAAGTAGCCCAGCATCTTCAAGACTTTAACTCTCTAATCGTAATCATCATTAAGTAATTTATTAATTTGAAAGTCAATGATGTGTATGTATGCATGTACTTAACTATTTTTATCACCATCAAAGTTCAAATACTTACATTAAATACCTTTTTTTTAATAGCTAAACAACTTAATAGTTTCTTTCTTTATTCTTAACACGACAAAAAATGTTAAAATCAGCAAAGAGATGTAAAATTAATTCTAAAACAACAATCAGCATGTACTATACATGCATGTACATCAGGACATTGATGCCTTTATGCACTAAAGATTTATCTGTTATAATCACAGAAGATACATCTTCAGTGGATCATGACCCATGGTGGATAACAACATGTATAATAGATTCTGTAATATTTGTATTGTTGTAATACATTAATATATAATTAGAATCTTAAATTAACATTATTTATTTTTTCAAAGTTGAACATTATTCTTGTACATTTTAACCTCCATATATAATTAAATTAATAATATGACCTGTGATAATAATAATAATAATTTCTTAATTTTTGAAACGTGTGAAGCTATTAATTAATTTAATTGAAAAAAATAAGAATCTTTTTGTTCATAGAAAATAAGGCACATTTTTGTATTATATTTTCACTTAATTACAATTAAAATTAGTGCGATAAACGCCGACACTGAACTTTAAGATTTTGCGACAATTTACTTTATGATATCATATATTTATAAAAAAAAAAACAAAAAAACAAACAATAGTGTCTGAGAAAATTTAATAAATTGAAACAATTCACATGAAAATTAGCATTAGTGAGAGCCACATTAACATTGAGATAGCACCATTCTCATGCACTTGACTGGTAATGGTGGTGCGAACAATGCTCTAGGCCCCTTTACTATAGTTTACTTGGTCTCTCTTGCACTCGCGAAGAAAGTTATATCTCTAGCTAGAAGGGAAGATGGTCTCATTAGAATTTAGAACAGAATAGTAAAAGATTGGGATTCTCTTTAATTTTCTACACGCATGACGTGACTCATCACCATATTATAAGGATAATATCGTTCGATGACTTGCTCCATTTCTCTTATAATATTGCAACAGAAAGAGAAATAAATCCCCCCTCAGGTCACTTTCTTACAACAGACGTTGAAAAAAGGATGTAAACATTATAATCATGCTAGGTAATTTATTAGATGATTTAAATCTCTATTATAGCTACGTTATATGTTAGGGTTTTAAATTGATTTTTTTTTTTAATTTTCATGATTCTCATTATTTAGATTTTTTTTTAATAATATTAGGTCTGTTCGTAAATACACAATCAGAAAGAATCGATTATTTGTGATGAACCTTCTGTATATGTAACTTAAGGTTCATTACAAATAATCGATTCTTTCTGATTGTGTATTTACGAACAGACCTATTATTTTTTATTAATTTTTATAATTTCTCTCCAGGGTTTATGATGATGTAGAACAATAAATACGTCGTATTTTATATATTATACATGATAATTACGTACTGCAGAGATAGTAAGATTTTTGTCTCGTATATTATCGAATTTGTATCCTGCTGAAAAAAAAATGCATTGTAATTTTAATTTATGCATTTAAATTTTCTACAATTTTTATTTTTAATTATAAAAACAAAAACAAAACTTCTGCAATTTGATAACAATGTATTGTCATTTCGTTAACTACTCAGTTTATTAATATTTATATTTAACTCGCATTTCTCGTAAGAAATTGTTATTGATTTATAATTTATTTGTTCCATTACTGCAAGGAAATATTGGTATATTATTTTATACTAAAATTTGTACGTGAATAAAAATAATTTCAGTGAAACTAGTTGGTTCAAATAAAATCTCTTGAAAAAATATTAAATATAAAGATAACAATAATTGATTGAATTTAAAACCCGTTACTTAATTGTAAGATTTTAATATTTTCATTTTATCAGCATTTTATAGCTCTAAAGTGTTGTAAATAAATATTCAGTGAAATAAAATTTCATTATTGCTATTGTTATTTGTTGTAACTACAACCAAAATATTTATTTCGTATTTTCACTTTCTTTTATATTACTGTAAATTTTAGTAAAAGTGAATAACGGAACCACAATCATACACCCTTGCAAACATTCTGAGAGAGTGAAAATAAACAAAGCTGGTGGTTTCATATATTTTGAATAATAGACATAAAATGCAGCAATTTTCTTTAACAACTTTGTTTACAACAAATATGAGGATTCATGGGAAGTAAAACATTACAGGTAATTGGAAACTCGTGCAATTTAGAGACGTACTAAAGAAAAAAATTATTACATTATGATTGTAGTATTTTCTTGTAAACAAAAAAAATTGCAATACATAATTATACTTTTAAATTTGAATGCTTCAATTTATTGCTCTATCAAGTTCAATGTTAAATCTGTAATTATAATATAAATAAATTTATTGCTTTGTAGATTGATTAAATTTATAATTATCTTATTTGTTTATTTATTTGATCAATTTTTTTTTATAACAATAAACAATAATCATAGTTTTATATTTTTTTTTCCTTGTATCATGATTGTTATAAACCACGCCTACTTTTTATATACATAAAATTTATTACACAGGAGGAAAATAATTGATTGAGTATAATCATGATTGGTGATCTTGACAACGTCCTTGACCCTTCAATCTTTTAAGGAGGGCTCTAAGCGATGCTTGCATCGTGCGTGATGCACCGCCGGAAGGTAAGGTAGCGCCTTTGAGATGATGATTTGATCGCGAGCTAACCGCAGACTGAAGCGACCTTCCTCGGAGCACCAACAGTTTCTCTACCACCACTTTTTATTTTTATTTTTTATCCATAAGTATTTTTTTATTTCTCTTCTGAACTAACCTTTCTCCAGATGCACACAAGTCCTACATAGAGACACGATTCAAAAGTCTCACTCTCATTTTAAAGTAGAACAAATTCGATGCAAAAGTCAATGTTTTTTTAAAAAAATATATATCTATAAACAAACTTAATATTATATTGATATTTTTAATAATTAATTAATGCATTACATTTCCTTTTTTTATAATATAATAACTATGATAAGTAATAAAAAATGTAGCTTTCATATTATTATTATTATTTTTTCTATAAAGAAGCGAAAGGGAAAATTATATAGAATGAATCTTATAATTTAGGATCATAACTAGTATTTATACTACTTTGTAAAGAAAATCTAACGTGTAATAATAATTATACTACGATAAGGTAATTATTTAAAGATAATTTTAGTGATGGAGACAAAAGACGAACTATAACTTCGAGGTTGAACAATTGACATAATTATGACAATATACATGCAAGATATTGACGACAAAATTATTAAGTCTGATCGTTGACTCTGAACCATGAAGGTTTTCTGCACTCCATTTCTTTATGTACTTGATGGCTAAGGTCGATCGAATGCAGAAATTGTACATGCATTGGGCAGGGTTTACGAACAGACCTGTCAATTCATTTCTTTTTAAAAATAAAACAATGTAAATAAATATTATAGCTTAAGTTGGTAGTTAAAAAACACAACATTGCATTTAAAAAAATGCATGGAATGCGATGTCTTCACTCTCTACGTTTCATGACATTATTTACGCAATTCATTGACTGATGCTCATGACATACACTGAATTTATCACAACTCATTTTCATGCAATATTTTTTTACGTGAAGTTACGTAGCACAATGTTTACAACTTCAGTACAAACGTTAAAACAAACAATTGCATCGTATCAACATTAACATGCAACCCCTAATGATTTTTGTATGATATGATACATCACCAGTTTATATTATGTTATTATGCACTTACCAAATCAAATTAATTAATTGATCAATTAATACTATCTTTATTAAATTATCAATACACCAAATCAGCGATTACTAGACATATATTTTAATAGAAATTATAAAGAGCAAATATAGTAAAATTACGTTCGACATAATAAAAAAATACAGTTCATAATTTGTTGTGAATTTATACAGTACACAATAAATAATTATGCAACATATAAATTAAGTCAATAACATTAATCTCACCTTGTATTCCATGGCAAAGATGATCTGTAGTGACGATGTTTTCGGGCTTGAAGCCCTAAATATCCCGGCATATCCCTTTTAATATAATGTCACAGCCCTTCTGCTTTTTCTCGTAATCACTAATTAGTGTTTGATGAACCATAAACATAAAAGTTTACACTTTTCCATTTAACATACACTCTTAACACACGTTAAAAACTTTTGATTATCAATAATTTTGATCCATTTATAAAAAAAAATCTTAACAAAAAAAAATATATATTATCCTCTTGCAGTTTGTGCGAATTGAAAAATTAATTAAGATTTATGTTATTTTTTAAGTTTGTTGAGTGGAGTAGGCCTAGGCTCACACTGGAAGCTCAAAAGCTATTCAGCAGACATCAAACAAGAAGGGAAATCGTTCTCTCTCTCTTGAAAAAAACCCTCTCCTTCCATAATGTATTTTTTTTTCTCATTTTGCCTCCTCCCCTCCATTTGATATAGTTCCTCCCTCCTGACGGCCGCAGCTTTCTCTGGCGACGACGAGCGGAGGAGGTTCAGGATTGACGATACCAAGAGGAGTCTATATACGCATAGTGGTAGTGGTATAGCATGGCCAAGGCTGAGAGAAAGAGAGATGGGTTCTGACTGCTTCGGGAGAGAGTAGAGAAAGAGAGAATTAACACACAACCAACTTTATCCGTCCGTTGTCTTATAATATTAGTATTATTATATTTTTTTATAATAATAATAAAAAAAATGCTTTTAAAAAATATATTTAAAAAAAAAAACATATGTTCAAGAATTGTTATAAAACAGCTGATGTTATAGTAAAACTTTTAAAGCTGGACCTTTTGAATGACCCACTTGGCTTACTCCGCAATGACCTGAAAGCTGTTACAGTCAAGTTTGTGTACCACCATCAAGGCTAAGAAAGACTTGGTACTAATGTATATAGTGATGTACACGATATTTTTATCTTTTAATAAATTAATTAACAAATTTTTATTGCTACTTTACCAGAGAAATTTTCAAGTTTAAAGATTATTATCATTTCTAATAACTTATTATTAATTAATATATTTTTAATATAATATCATTTGATCATGTTTAATCAGTAAAAAAAATACATATAATAGAAATTATTAGACCATGTTATTTTTTTTTTTAAAAAATACTCACTTTTTCTTTATTATAAATTAATGAAAGAGAAATGAAAGAATTATATACGTAAATAATTTAGAGAGAAAACTATTAAAACATTTTTCTACTCTCGAGCAATTCATTTACCTTGAAATACATTCCATAATTGACCATTTATTATGGTACACATGCGGAACAATTACGTCCATCAGAGTACAATTGAACTTGGCCTTCAGATGCAGTAAAGTACTGACTTATGATGTTCATTTACTGTTAGTATACGCTTATAAAACATTAGAACTTTATATTATACTATATAGCCTTATTATAAACCATTTCTCTCTCTTTCTATTTTTAAAATATAATGCAACATTATTCTCATTATTTTTTTATATGAAAACATTATTTTTATCGTACATTTTTTCTTGTTGCTTATTTTTTATAACAATAAAGCTAACAAACATGACAATGTTATCATGTACATTTTTTTGTATGTCAAAGAAAATTATGCTGGGTGACTAAATTTTTGAATAATGCATGTAATTAACATACAATTTTTTTTATCTTAAATCCTGTATTATATATAATAAAAAATGTAGGATAAACTTGTCATATTTGTAAAGTATCAGACGGCTGTGAATAAATGGAAAATTTTCTTATAATCTAACGTATCTCAGAGTTATCAAACTTATAGTCGTGTATATTTATGTTAATTTTTTATTGTGATGATCACACGATTTTCATTTTAATATGGAAAGTTATTATGTAGTATGCTGGTATCATTTTTAAGTCGGTGGCGATGAAAATTCTAACACCTGAATGTAAAGACCAATCATATCCCTACATCATTCAACCATCCCTTCAACCAAACAATGAACAAAAAATAAAACATTTTTTTATTATACTTGTGTGGAATGTAGACCTATACATCCTCTTCAAATAAACTCTACAATAAGATAAACTAAGAGGAATATAATAATATATTAGTTATATTACATTACGTATATTCAAACTATAATTATTATTATTAATGCTATGGAATTTTATTAAATTGTATCTGGCTATTTATAACAATGTTTACAAAATTACGATGATTTGAGTGTTTTAATAGTCAAATTTGATCAATTGTTGACATGGAGTATTTAAAGATTTTGCTATTTTTTCCTGACTAATTATGAAGCTACATATTATACAATTTTACTGAACAAAACTATTTTTGTCTCATTTTTGAGACCAAAATGGGAAGCAAAATAATTGTACTTTAATTCTGAAAATTTTTGTAATCGCCTGGTATGGTCTGTCACTGTACTGTACAGTATATGATATTTAATTCAGTCAATCTGATTTACTTTCTAATGTATAGTTACTAATAACTTGTCATTATTTGATTCTGCATCAAATTTTCTTAGTAATATTTTATTATTATCACATTTTGATCGTGTGCTGTAAATTATAAATATTCATATAAATTTACCATCTTTTCATAATTTTATGAATTTTGACATTCCGTGTTCACGATTTGCTGAAACGATTACTGTATATTTATAGTTATGTAATTTGTCACAAATATGTCTGAAAAAGTAAATAATAATAATAATAAAAAAGGACTAGCTAGCCAGTAACGATGTAACGATGGAATATAGCATATGTATATAATATACAGTATATTTTTAATTTTTATTCAAGTGCAAGAAAACAGTTTTACTTTTTAAGTCATCGCTTCAGAAAATATCCTCCATCAATAGATGGCAATAACTTTGATGTATTTTTCAAACAATACATCAATGTTACTGCCAATTTTAGAATCAATAACAACTGAAGTCATGGAATCAATTCAAAATAAAACTTGTACGCGTATTCCATTCAACTTTGTTTTTTTAAAATACACAATCAAGTTTGTAACAGTTTGTAAGTTAAATATTTTGTAAAATCAATATTTAACATCGCGATATAACAAAACTAGGTCTTTGGTTTTCACTTTCCACCGGCAGTGATAATCTGAGCAAATGACGCACGGGTCAGCTGTGACAAGTCATTCCATCCTGGACTGACTTTTTGTAAGTTATCTCATTAAGTTTACATTACTTCACACTGATGACGTCATGATTGCTTAACAAGGGGAATCCCGCCCGGGTGGTGTGTGTGTGTAATATTAGGTTTTGGTGGAGTATATAAAATTCTTGCTCTAATCATCACAGGGAAACCCTTTCATTCGAAACTCTTTCTAAAATTTTGTGATCGTAGATTTTCATGCATCATAACGTTATTGACCGCAATTTTACAATCGTGGGAAGTATAAATTTATTGCAGTAATATTAATAAAAAAATAATTTTATATTAAAATCACTAATTTACAATTACACTTAAAAATTTAGTACCACATAAAAATATATGTTAACTTCACACTTAATTATATTAAATTTAATATTATTTATAACCTATATATTAAATTATATTAATAAAAAAAAATCATACTTGCTTTGTGATATGCATGTTTGGGTTTTATGTATTTTAACGGGTCATTGACATAAATAAGTTGTTTTCATTTTTCTTTAAGAGTCTGCATACTTTTTGGTCATATCTTAATTGGAATAGTAAAGTTTGAATTAAATTGAATTTTGTGTACAGTACGTAAAAGTGAAATTTCATAATTCAGTATATAAACGCATATTATGTGTAGTACTTATATTTTATAAGTACTACACATAATATATAATTTATAAAATCACTATACACAAGTTTCAATAATTAAACATAATTTAAAAAAATAAATTGACAAGTAATTAATTGCCTCGATTTATTGTGAAAGTGATAAATTTATGAATGTTGCGATCAGGGTGTACGTCTTTTTATAAATTTCTTTTCTGAACGTTGAAGTGTGTACGGTACTATACTAGTATTGTAATGTATTTAATTAAATATACAATTAATTATAGAATTCAAACCTCCATTGTCGTTCGAATTCATACTCCAAACGTCTGTTCAATACAATATTTATTTTTGTATCCAGTGTTATTATTATTAAAAAAAAGGTTAATTTGAGAGAAAATGTCCCTTGTTTTGATGTGATGAATGTTGAAAACATCAAACATATTTTAATAAAGAATGCATTTTGAATAATCTTTATGTTTTTTTTGTCTACAAGAAAATAGACATTTATTATGCTAATTAAAATTATGTGTTTTCTAAACATCATGACAAATCATAACTTGTAAACATACATAATCCTTTATCATAAATCACGTTAATATATTTTTATCACAAAAGAATACAATTTTTTTTTAAAATTTAAGTCAAATAGCATGACTATGCATAGCATACGGAAACAACATTTTTCTTTCTTTACTTCCTTAGCTGTGAAGAGTATTAAAAATATTAATTATACGTCTTGTAAGGAGAAAGTTTTGTTAAGTGAGAAGGCACGGCGCCTACTGCAGCCAGTGCACGGTACCGCACGAGCGCAAGCACGGTAGCATACCGCACGGTGTCGTGTGTCGCCGTGTTGGTGCCAAGAGAAATCCCACATCACGCACGAAAGTCGTAAGGCCAGTTAACTCATTCGTCATTCATTAAGGTGTAATATTAAATATAATAAACCTTTATAATAGACCTTAAGATACTTACAAATTATTTTAAGCTTGTCTCTCAAGTCGTGCATTTTGATAATATTATAAATAATTTTATACAGAATGACACGCTTGTGTTATTGTCAATCAGTGAAATTACAAGCTTGCAGAATTTATGATGAGGACCATGAGAAAGTTTTCTAGGCCAAGTTGTAAAATGAATTTTAAGTTGTAAATATTTTAGCTGTGTATATATTATTATTTTATATACTAGTACATTGAACTGATAGTAATTACTCAATATAGAGAAATTACGTGCATGAAAGTATTAAAAATGTTATTGCCAATAAAGTAATGACTTCTTTGTATATTAATAAAGCGATTAAGCTATTTGAGCATTTATTAATAATTTTTTTTACAAAAATTACGGATTTACGAATTTAGAAAGAAAAAAAAAGCGAGTCATTTTAAGATTTCAATATACACAAGCATAATTATATTTCAATTGCATGTCATGTATTCACGTTTAATCAATGCTATAAAAAATTCCTGGTTAAATGTTGGTAGCTCATTATAGAGTATTTTTTATCTCCTAATGAGCCATTCACATTTCAATAATTGTTTTCAGTATTAATCAGAAAAAGTTCTACTACCACCAAGATCTGCACCGACGAATCACGGATAAAATACCCTTTGATAAAATATCCTGGGATATAATACCCAGACAAAATACCCTCAGACAATTTACCCTAGGACAAAATACCCTTGGATAATTTACCCTAGGACAAAATAACCTTGGACAATTTACCCTCGGATGAAATATCCTTGGACAAAATACCCTAGGACAAAATACCCTCAGACAATTTACCCTAGGAGAAAATACCCTTGGATAATTTACCCTCGGACAAAATACCCTTGGACAAAATACCCTCGGACAAAATGCACCGACGGCGGCTCCAGGTAGACTCAGACCCTTCAGCACGCACCGTTGAGACCCTCCTATACTCACCCATTCGTATGTTACACGGAAATTTTGACTAAAATTGTAAATTTAATTAATAACTGAATGTAATTAAAATTAAGGAATAAAATTTAGTATTATATATATACGTGGAAATTTCAATTTAAACGAGTGAATAGTTTTTACACCTATGTATAGTTGATGTAATTAAAGATATACGTGCTTTAAGTTCTCAAAATAACATTTACATTACAATCTGTTTCTATCGCTTCATATTATAATAAAATTATAGTCTAAAGCCTATATTACACCATAAAATTTTGCATACAAGTTTTCCTTGCAAGAAAATTTCATCTCCATACAAATAAATGGGGTTCAAGTTTTCTTGTAAGAAAAAATTGTATGCAATAGTTAGAAAAATTGTATCGTGTAATAGTGGCTTAACATTAAAATTATACTGTCTATATGTTATACGGGTCTCATAATATACTGTATAGTGTACTTAACCTAACTTACAGAACTATCATTTTCAAAAATTGTGTCACTTTCCCTGTATAGAAAGGAAAATAAAGAGAAACCAATTTTTTAAAATATTTATTTTATTTCATCTTATTACAAAAAATATACTCTAAAAATAAATAAACAATAAATAGGTTGTATAATATAAAATTAACTTATCTTCAGGTCCTATACACAGGAGCAGAGAGGCTTACCTTCTGCAAACACATCTGTAAAATGTCCGGGGATATATATTATGTCCCTCAGCACTATGGCTCATTTTCATATAATTTTTCACACAATTTAAGTTTTATCGCAGCATTGTTCCAAGTAGTGTTAAAATTGTGACTGAGCGAATGTATCACAATCAGATTCAAGAGACACGAAGACGTCACATTTTTCCTCTTCAACGCTGAACCACATTCTAGTATACAGGAATATCAAGTATAATAACAGAAATGGGCACCAAGTTAGTTGTTTAAATAAATCCTTATATTCACAAAAGAAAAAAAAACTAACAAACAGTAGAAAAGCCTTAAAAAAGATACTGTAAATCGTTCTTTGTCAATTTATTTCTTAATTTCTGTGTTACCAAACAATTTACGAATACATTAATTCGTTCAAAAAATACTTAATATCATTTTTTTTAACATGTTTAATAAATAATTTGTCATATTTTAATATCATTAGTTCTAACTTTGTAATATTTTGTTAACAGCGTCTTTTAAGCTATTTTTCTATATGTTATTATTTTGTTTACATCATAGCCCATATTTTGAACCGACTGATAGTTTATACTATGTCAGTCTGACGTTATATCCGTTTAGCTTTGGTGGTACCCAGGTGGAATGGTCGCCACTTTGTATATAGCTCGATCGTAAATAATTACGAAACAAGTGACTCAATTTATCAAATATTACATTGTCACTGAAAACTATTGATAGTTCGGCATAATTTTCATTTCTTGTTATAAATTAAAACTTACTTCCAGCAATAATTCCAGTGACAATACAATATTTTATAAATAAATCATAATAATTGGGAATCAAATTGACTTTCATAAATAGGTGCACCAGGTGTTCACACCGTAGTGTGCTGCACTGTGATATCACTTTGGTGCAACTAGCTGGCACCGGTGATGGTCTTCAGCCAAGGTTTGTAGTAGGTGGTTCGCATGTAGACTCCGGGAAGGTAGGGTGCGGCGCACTTGATACCGTGGGACACGGTTCCCACCAGCACCCAGCGACCGTCCTTCTCTACCACCAATGGACCTCCGCTGTCACCCTGCGCACAAACACACTCATCAGTCTGCGCACAAAACATATTTGTAACTGCTACTTATAAAAAAAAGTAATGTATTGTCATCAGTACTCATCACTCTGTACGTGTTATATATTATAGCAATCAATAAAAATTAATTATTACAAGTTTACAACATATAACAAGAAAAAATAACAAGTAATAAACTTTTCGTAGAAAAAAGTGTATTGAACTAGCCTAACATGAATCGTCTACTGTTGTACAATAGTATTACTCCTCAGAGAGCGTTCTTTGGCCTATAAGAACAATCTATATTATACTGATATATGGGATGGAGAAAATAATAAAGAACCATGTGCAGAAAATTAAATTATGCAATTGCTGTACTATTAAAAATTCATGTGAGGTATAATGAATTTCCATAAGGTACAAAATTGGATCTTCAAAAAAAGCGAAAATTTTTATTTTTTAAGAATTATCTTTTATTAAATTTTACTATCTGAGCACTCAACGTTCCTTTATACAGGTTAAGACACGCACGCATTTCGTAAGTCAATTTTGGTAAATTTTCAGGCCCCATTGCACCGCGAAATTTCAAAAATAGCATTGCATGATGGGCGCATTCAAAATTTCGCGGCACGATGTGGCCAAAAATACTTGAACGTGATTGGCTAAGCCCATTAACATTGGTCCAATCGGTGACTTAACCTGTATAAAGCCAACCTTGTGAGCACTCACAGGTAAGATGCGACACCTAGCCTCAGGAACAGAAACTACTAGAGCGAATTGGGTCAGGTGAGTTAGGCGGGAGAAGTTAGCAGAAGTTTGAAAGTTTGAGTTAGACGATAGCGCCAGGTAGGCAGGTGGTGAACTAACAGAGTCGTCTGGTAAGTTCACGAACCTTTAGATGAGGGCACCACCGTCGTCACGAAACAAAATTAACTAAAAACTGGTTTTGTACTGTCTTTATAGCTGTACCTTATATGAACAAAAAGCTTTCAAATTAAAATATGCTTTTTCTAGAACAAAACCTCCTTACTTAAATAACAGCCTCACAATTTAATACAGAGATTGAAGCCAGGAACCTTCATTCTCAAAAATCTCATCATGGCAGATTTTTATCTTCTATAAATAAGGTAAAAGAAATTTATATAGGATAGTGAGATTTTTGCCTACTGAAAGAGAATTTTTACATCTAACTTCGCTACATGCAGTTTATTGTATTTACTAACAAATTGGGAGTTTTATAGCCGTTGAAGTTTTCATATCGATTATCGAGGATAATTATAAACTATATTTATATGCATGCATTACTTTTTTTAAATTTAATAAATAATTAATAGATAGATACAAGTATGCAACTTTTGGTAAATGAATGTCGGACTGGTTGCATACCGACAAGGCTCCACCCTGAAGTTGAGATTCGTACCTCGCATGAGTCCTTCTGTCCGTTGGCATATCCTGCACACAGGAAGGAGCTGATGATGGACTTTGCGTGTCCGGCCGTGTGGAACATCTCCTGGCACACGTTGTTTTCGATCACGGGCACCTGCACCTCCTGCAGCACGCTCGGTACGCCACCACCTGCACACCAAACCTCCACGTCAACAACGCACCTCTCACATGGATACAACTTCGTGAAATTCACTGTCTGTCTAGCTTTTATAATAAAAATACTTTTTAAATTGAAATAATCTACACAATTATGATGATAAAAGCTCTGCATTAATGTCATTTAATGTGTATGTACCGGTATTACAAGAAATATAATTATATATTTTTTTAAATGATTGAATAACACAATTTTTTCTTGCAAAAATTCAACTGTTCTTGCAAGTGACTTAAATATATAATAAATTTGTTTGGAATTTTCTATAACATTTCTTGTAAGCAGATTTACTATATAATTCAAGATTTTACAAGTCATTTGCAAAAGGAGAAAAAAATATTGTAATAAAAAAACTATATTGCAATGACTAGAAAAATTGTTTTGTATGTCCTTAATTGTAATACCATCACAACTGACATTTTTTTTAACAATTTTTTCCGGTATAGAATTTTATAGTACTTTATATAATAGCTCCTGTGGAATTAAATAATTGTGTTTACTAAACATGAAAGCATAATTACGTACAAAACGCATATGTTACGATACAGTTTCAATTTGATGATTTAAAAGTTTGCAGTTAAAGCAATATTCAAATTATGCCAGACTGAAAGAATAAAATTTTAATACGCAATATGAAGTAAAGAAAATACTTGCATGCAGCTCAATGCAACTGTCTCAAATCATCTTTACAGTGAATCATTTTTCCCAGCAAGAAGCTTACCGTATTTGAGTCTTCCCCAGCCACTGACGGTTGCCATGCGACCAGTGAAGTCCGCAGCGTCATCGGGCAGACAGATGGGCACGATGTGCTTGTCGAAGGTGACTGGCGACTCGAGCTCAAGCAGCGCGATGTCGTTCTCGAAGGTGGCTGGTTCGTAGCTCCGGTGGATGATGACTCGTCGCACGTTCTTCACCACCGAACTCTTGGACTCGAGTTCGCCGCTCAGGTCGAACTCTCCGAACACGGCCACCAGAGACGCCAGGAACCTGGAGCGAGAAGTCAGGTTCAGAAAGTGGCAACAAACAATACACTTTGATGTATCAAGATAAAATATGTGATGCTAAGTATTCAGGAAAATAAATATTAAGCATTACATAAAATTATAATCAATTTTAAGACCACATTTAGGACCAAAATTTAACATTATTTTCAGTACAAACACTACAAACCTTTAAGACTTTAAAAAAAATAGGCTTAAATAAATGCGCTTTGTGAATGCCCCCTAAAAAGTCAAATCTTACTACATCACCTCAAATGATGATCTGGTTGTTTTGAAACAATTCAAAAATTATTTTACTTTGCAAAAGTTAAACAATAGATATGTACGTAAATGCACGTTCGATTCATGAATCAAGAATCAAATGAACTATTTGTGCATAATATGTAAAATAATAAGTAAAATTTGATTTTTGGTTATTATATATAATGTATTTACGAACAGACACTAAAAAATATCGAATAGGTCTTTTCATCGATGAGTATTTAAAGTAATGTGATGTAAAATTTATTTAAGAGAGAATTGTTAGATTCCTAATTAGTTTCCTAATCAAATATAAAATTAGATTCTTTCTTTTACATTTGAAATTATAATTAGTACATCGCTCATCAGTCTTTATATAACCTTGAATAAAATTATAATTATATGGTCAAAAAGAAATATACTATAAATTCAAAATTGAGGCTAATATTTTATAATCGACATAAATTCTTGGTGTCCAGGTCACACGGCGGGAACTGGCACTAAATTCCAACAAATTAGATTGTTGTAAGTCCTGAAATAACGTTTAACATGTCTTTATCTAGCTCTGTCTGCATCTTATCTCGTGAGAAGCAAATAAGAGCCAAGTTCACTTTCATTGATGCCTGACACGCTAATAAGTGGGAGCAAAAACAAAGCCATTGTGGTCCACCACTTTTACTTTTAACATACATAAATTAAATATTTAATTTCGTAACTGTAATTTAATTAAAAAATTATGGTTATTTTTATATTATATCAATGAAATGTTTCAATAATATTACGAAATTTATTTGTTAATAACAACTGGTATAGGTATCTTAATTAACAAAAATGAATCGTGCATTTTAGAGAGAAAATAGTAGTTGCTGTTTTTAATACAAAAAATTGCAAGTGAAACTCAAATACATTATTATAACAAGAAGAAAGACAAAATTATTTATTTTTTTCTATTAGGTGGGTACTTATATGAATAAATGAGCTTGTATTAATTCCATTTTATTTTGACAAGGATTAAATATTAATAAATAATAAATTATTCAATAACAAAAATAGGATGGTTTGAAATTATAATATGCTAATTTGACTTATGAATCCTATGTTAAACGTTAATTTCATGTGGAAAAATTTCATAACAAAATGAACTCCTGCGGACACCAGCTGACGTCACGATCACCAAGATGGTCACGTGGTACTCACCCTGGCTGACAATGCGCCGCGGTGATGACGTACTTCTGGGTGATCAACACGCCGCCGCACTTGTTCTTCACGAAAAGACCCAACCACGTGGACTCGCGCACAAGTACTTGCCACGGCCACTCGCCGAACGTGGCGCCTTTACCGCCCACAATACGACCGTTCTTCACAAGAGGACGAACGCCACAATCTGGAAAGATAAAATTTAGTTAGCAATAATTATTTTTGCACATCATGTAAATGTGCGTCAGCCGTGGAGTATATGCAACCCTTTGAACATTTAAGATTTGCGGGTGGACTGCTCTTTTGGAGAAAAAGTATAAAGCAAACTACTATTTCATAATTACTTACTAAATATTTTAATACGTTAAATTAATGCAATAAAATTCTTTAAATAAGACGAGGGAAAAAATATTTTATTACAGCGATTAACTTAAAAGTGTTAGAGCAAAATCAACAAAGTCGTTACAATTTATATTTTTTATTTGACTCGATTTGTGCATTTTATCAGTAGTCAGTAATAGCTGCATGAGCAAACTACGCGGCACTACAACAAAGCAACTGTTATATTAATTGTTAACATTTTGCAAGACCAAAAATGGGGTACCAGCATAGTTTGATTTAGAGTAGCGGGATCAATTGATCTAAGGGCTTCAGTTCAAATACTATGTTCAGCATTATACATTCTCTACTAGGCTAATTGAAGGTATTATCTATATCAATACAATGCATTGACCTGCTTTAATTTATGTATCACAATAGATAGTTTAAATTGGAAATTACTTGACAAAAAAAAACTCGTTTTTATTTAAAGAGTCATGGCAACAATAATAAAATATTGAAGACGTACCTCCTTTCTTGTAGCTGACCGACGGGACGGCAGAGGTCTCCTCAGCTACCACGGCCTCGGTGACTGGCGCCACGGAGGGGCGCTTTGGAGGCTGCGGGCTGCAACAAACACGTGGTCAATAATCGTGGCCGGTTGAAATTTTGATATTTTGGAGCTTTTCATATTTGTCTTAGCTCAGGATTTTGATTCGTAATTTTTACTTAAATCACTACTCTCTGGTAACAAAAATAGAGTTCAAAATAAATAAATAATAGTTATAATTTTGTAATAAATTTAAAGTCTTCATTGTCAGTTCATAATTCATATATTATATTAATAAGAACAACGTTTTATTGAGCTCTTCAATTGACTAAATTAAAAAATATATATCTGAAATTATTTAATTCATTGTAATTTGTTTATACATACAAGATTAATTTTTAGTTTGTTGCAGAAACTTTGATACAAAATGGAGAATTCGTGATTCATGCTTCATGCCAACTCGAATTTTTAATTTCATTTTATGGCGATTACATAAAGCCCAGAACATATAAAATTTATTTAATTACTGACCATACCTTAAATATATTAAATGAACTTACGTGGTGGGTTTCTTGGTGGGTGGCTTGCTTGTTGTCGTCGTTCTGCTCGGTTTTCGGGTGCTCGTGGTGGTGGTTGGTGCGGCGGTGGTGGCAGCGACCAGCGTGATGTTCTTGTTGCTCAACACCACGTCCTCCAGGTTCTGGAAGTCTCCAGCCAGAGAGTTCACGATCTTATCGACAAACACGTGGACTTTATTTCCCAGCTCGGCGTCTTCAAACTTTGGCGTCGTGAACTCTTGAGTCACCGGCTCTTCTTCAGCCACAACGGGCTCCACAGCGGGGCCTCCCGGAGGTCTTGAGATCACGTCCGGGGTGTGAGGTATGTCTTGTCCAAACGGTCCGAGAACGATGACAGTTGGTGCTGGAGCTGATGGAGTCGGTCTTGGTGTCAACGCAGGCCTGAATTCATTATTGGTGACTACAAATCCAGGTCCAGGACCCCCAACATTGATATTAGATGGATACTTCTGTGTGGTAATTGATCCAGAAGGACGACCATTTACAGATACCCATGTTGATAATGATGGTTCAGGTCGTTTTGTAATACCAGAAATGTGTTGTGGTATTGGTTCTGAGACCGAAGAATCATCAAGGAGATTTAATATATGGCTTATGGAGGCTGCATTATTAACAGATTCATCACTAATTACTGTAGCTAATGGTCTAAGAGTTGTATCTCTCATTATAGGTTGGAAGGTCGGAGGAGTAGGACGGACGGTACTTGCGGGTCTTACTGTAGGTATTGGTGGTAATTTCTGTGTTGTGCTCGTCGACGTTGAAATCCGTTGTGTGTACGGTTTACTTGGTTTTGACGTTGTTGTGCTTGTACTTGTTGAAACTAATGATATTACATCATTCTTCACCCCTACTGTTGAAGGTGCTGGTATGGCTTGTATTGCTGGTTTTGATAATGCTTCTGATGGTATCATAGAACCAGGAGGCATTAAACAACAAGCACCAAATAAGAAACTGTCCATACACGCGGCAATAACTTCACCTTTACGTTGTTGACATTCATAATTAAACATACACACGCCATGGCGACTGTCATTTTCTGATTTACATGGCTGTGGAGCTATTCTGTATCCACCAAATAGTTTCCTTCCTGAAAAAAATGAAACATATAATTATTATTAATTATTATTATGTACAAAAAATAATGAACGTACAAATTGAATGAAGTACCATTACAAAATACATTATATTTATCAATCTTTTTGTCATGACGCGTGAATAGAAACTAATACACAAATTACCTTCACATTGTTTTTTTTATCAAGCTGTATGATGAATGAGAAGGCAAAAATGTTATAGTAAGAAATTTGTTGATGTAATAGTGAATAATGATATGAATAAAGGACTTTAATTCATATTATCTCATATAACTTATTATATCAGCATCTTGTATCTTCTATACATAATTATTAGAATGAGCGTAACGTTACGCCTGTTTATATTAATTGTGACGTCAGAAACACGTGATCAAAGGCTTGCCCCCTCGGCAGACGACGAGCAAAGCAGCAGCAGCAGCCGCCGTCAAGAGGAATCCAGGTCGGGAAAACTAACGGTAATCAAATGTGTGTTTTTTTATAAATGTGCTCTGTGGCGCGGTAAGCAGCAAAGGTAAACGTCATTTTTCGTCCCTGATTGTATCGTCCTCTACAGGTTGAGCCCCTTCACCCACAGACCCAGTAGGCGAGTTTCCACCCTGATTCTTTGCAGTAGCTCTCATTCTTTTCTCTCGCTCTCATGCTTTCGTTCTCACTACAATGCATTGGCTAAATATATACCTGCTCAGCATTTGCTATTACTACGCAACAACGAATAACATTCCACATAAAAAAAAATACATGACAACATTCCATAAACTTTTTTCTCAGTGAGATAACAAAAAAATCTTTTAAAAGAAAAACATTTTGACGATAAGAGACATACTCAAGTTTCAAAAGAGTTTCTAGATTTTTCTAATATTACTTAAAAATCATTGAAAATTTATGTGAATGAAATTTTAAAAAATAATACAATTATTGTGCTAAAAATTAGAACTGCTGTATATGATAATATCCTGTACGGTGTAGACGCAGACCACGCAAGGTATCGGTAAAATTAAACTCGATGCCCGGCAGCAGTGTTCTTCAATACTCTCTCAGAATCTGGCGGCAAACCACATTTTCGCTTTTTTTTTTTTTTTATTTTGCTAGCTGCTCCAAACAGTAACATTACCGTTTAGTGGCAAGTAGCATGCAAGAAGAAGATTGCATGTCCCTGATGATTATCCGCCATTTATTTACCATATAATGTTAAATGGACCAGATCTTACCAGGTGAAGCATAAATTTAATTTAGTTTCTTTTATCCATAAATTTATTGAAATTCATACTAGTTTCATATTTATGATAACTGTATATATATACGTACAAATTAATAAACTAATATTATATTGATGATATTTCAATATTTATCACAAGGAACAAGAGTTTGTACATGCAGTAATGAACAGAATTATAAAATTATAGTTAAGCTACAAAGAGGATAGTTAATATGTTATTATGTTTTTTTTATAAATTTTTGTTACATCTATAACATATATATATAATGTATATAATAAACCTTAATTATGATAGTTTTTTACAGTTTTAATAAAAACGGTGAAACACTACAGTGCTACTCTGTCCCTTTAATTTGACTACGTGTGATTATAAAATTATTTATTTGAATTTATAAAATTGTCATTTCTTTCGAGCAATGTCTTCATAGAGTACCTAGAGTCATAGACATTTAAGGTGCAATCATGACATTTTTGTCCCCGTCAAAAAAAGTATAAAATAGCAAACTGTAAATTCAAGTTTTTGCTGTGTAACTCTCGTGGGATTCCTAAGAATATTAATTTGTAATGTTAAATTGGAATAATTTTGTAAAAAAAAAAAAAAGCAAAATCACGATAAAATTAGGTAGAAGCTATAAAAATTATAAAATTAAATAATTGGTATATTTTTTATTGAAATTGCCAACAATAAAAAAATACATATCATTTCCTTGTATTGCAAGCATGTTTCCTTTTGTAATAATACATAAACTTGAATTTTACCGTGTGAATTATGACAAAGAAAAAAACAAAATTCACGTTGAATTCTACAAATATCTTTTAAACTAAATTATTGCTTGATCACGTTTTTTTATGTATGCATTCATCTCAATCTATAGAAAATTAATTTTTTGATGTGGATGGCCTAGAAAAATATTTTGATGAAAAGGATATCAACTTATATTTACATCTCAACATTTGTTTTATTTTTATATTTAACATGCTTGCTTACTCTTGCTAGAGTGATTTCCCTAGAAACATATATATTTTTTTCTTTGTATATGAAGGACGTAGGACGGCGGTTATGCATCGATCGGTTACGCTACTCGATCTGATATGTAGGTCTACTACTGCCCATCATTCTACACTACTGCCCTATTAATTGCTTATAAGTGTACACATCTGTAATGCATGATGCTCCATTAATTACCATGCATTCTTTCTTTTAATGAACACGGAATGCAATAAAGTGGCAAATCATATTTTATAAATCAGACTGCATGATCGTGACATGTATCACATTCCCTTGTTTCTGATTATTTATACATAAATGTTATAACAACTCGGATGTTAAAATAAAATCGTTTCTTGAATATAGAATTAATTATATATTTACTGTGTTACTTATTTTACAAAGTGCAGCATACAACAGTATATTTCTATGTTCTCATTATTAACTTGTTCTCTTGATAGTTTTATTACCGATGTAAAAGACATTACAGTACTTTTTAAACATAATTATATATTATGTCATATCCCATAGTAATAATTTGTATACACAAAGGAAGTTGTAAATTATTATCAGGAAGATTTTTTTGAAATATTTTAAAGACGTTTTTGCAGGGAAAGAGAAATTTTGTTTGGAGACAAAAAGCATTATGCATTAATAATTTAATTAAAATTTCCAGATTAATTAGGCTGACACAATTTTGAATCTAATTAATTAAAATGGAGTACCGACCTCAATTTTTTTTATTGCAGAAATGGATAGAGGGTGCAAAGTTATGCTACTCTGATTTTTTTCAGATTTTTTAGAGCCCGGCAATTATTTTTTAAAAATTATTGAAAGTGCAGAAAAAGTGCCGCCTCTTGCCGCCTCTCTTAATAAAAGATAGGACCCAAAAGGGACGTGGATTCGAACCCGACCTCGCCAAAACTTTTTAGCAATACTTCCCGGTCCCTAAAAAATCTGAAAAAAATCAAAGTAACATGACTTTTCATCCTCTATCCATTTCTGCTATAAAATTTTTTTAGGTCAATACTCCATTCCAATTAAATAAATGTTCTCCGATACCTTTTTTCTTGCTGATTTCAAAACACGTTATTCTATATTTATTTTTATCATCGCAATGGTAATTAAGGAGGAATCCGAATCATCACAAAAATGTATTTAACCTATATAAAGGTTTTCTATTACGTCAATAATCAACTCGTACAATGATACAAATAAAGCTTCAATTGATTTACGATAAAACTTAACTTTCAATGTCATGGTCAATGAAGATAAATAAATAAACACATGGATTTAAAAGTCCTATTTTAAAAATATGAACAAGTTTCACAACAATTATTTTCTTTTTTTATTAGCAGTTCTTCGAATTATGACATTCTGGTTTAAAGTGACAAAAAGTTGTTATTTGACGGTATACTAGGACACTCACCTTCCGCATTGAAGGAAAATCGTGGCGCCATGGCACGTGCGGGCGGCGCCAGCAACAGAAGAGCAATCGCCATCACCGCGGTGGCAGAGGGGGGCGGGGTCCAGCCACGCATGCTCCGCGGGCCCGCCGCTTCACGGGGCCGCAGCATGCTCCGAGCTGAAAAACACGTACTGTGAGACATTGCACGTAATAGCACCTGCTCATGGGCAGCGTGCCAACTTGGTTAGTACTGTGTCCCATTGCAACAAGAATTATAAGTTACGTTAAGTTAATTTTCTCTAATCGTCCATATAATTACATCAATATAATTTATGTACTATAATTTAATAATATCAGGGTAAAAAGTATATCATAGAAATCATCAGATGAAGTATAAAGTTTTAATTTTCAATCCTGTAGAATTCTTACAATACAGCGTTGAAATACCTCACAAAACTGTTTTCTTACGATACAGTTTGCAATAAATTCCATCCAAAAACATGTATTTTTCTTTAAATACGATGTATGCTAGTCAATTAACCATTGGTAAATTATAGTTATTGAGAAATCAGTAGAAAAAAAAAAACACACACCCAGCTTAATAAAAAGCGCAACATTTTTTTTAACATTTATTTTCTTGCGAGATAAGTGACCATGCAATGAACCTTAAATTAGGCAATACCGCACAATGGGAAATAGCACCAAATTCTAGATTTTATGTACCCATATAGCTACAGTAAAAATCCTGCCCCACCCAAATGAATTTAATGTTGTTTTGTGGCAAGTTTTTTTTACTTCTGATAGTGTCCTCCAATCTGGAACAACTGATTACCGAGAGGCCCTCGACTTCACGGTGCTCGGGCAGCGAGGGAGACAAATGCACATCGGGGACATATCTGTGTTTGCACTCTTCTCCACAATATGATCTCATTCTCGGAACAAAATAAACACGTCGGAAAGTAGCATTGTTGTGTTTGTCATGAGTAATTAACTCAATTTCTCTCGTATACGTATCAACATACAAATTGTTTTACTATCAAGTAATAACAAACTTATGATAAGATTAACCTTATTTTTTAATGAATGATTTTAAAATACTATGTCAACAAAGTCAAGATTTTTTTCAGTTTATTGTTAGCCCTCTTTTTCAAAGACTTTATTAACTCAGCAAGAATAAAAAAATAATAATATACACTATTTATGAAATGATTATATTTGTAACTTTTAAAAGGTGTATGTGCAATCTAACATGGTATACTAAAAAAATGTGTTTTTTTTTTATCATTATGTTGCTTCTTATTTACTAAAAAATAGTATAACTTCGTATGTTTTAGTAGTGTATGTTTATATACACGAGCTGTATATTTTTATGTAACTCGACTCATTATTCCTTGTTATAACTCCGTTTTTAATGTAGGGTATATTACGTGTTATAAACAATGCCTGATAAAAATCATTCGCACGCACGATTTGTTAATTATTTATTGTCCATCGCTCTTCGATTGTTTTAATTAAATGATATTAGCACGTCATCATTAAAAGTTTCGTAGTTTAAAACATTCGTCAAAAAACATGCATGCTTAATTTGACGGAGGTTTGACTGATGAATATTTATAGTAATCAACGATAATTTATATAATATCAGTGACCATTAATTTTACATGCATCAACACACAATATGGTGCATATTACTAAGTTAAGTAGCTATTTAATTATAATTTAATAGTAGATTTATATTCGAGGGCATTTTTTAAATATAAGTGATAAAAATCTATACAAGTTTTGACTTGGCACACACGTTTTAAAGAATATTCTAAATATTTGCTCCTTAAATTCATAATGTTAACAGTTGTCAAATATTCATAAAATATAAATAATAATACACTCACCATGCATTGATATCAGTCAGATTTCATTAATTATATTATTAAATCCATTTTTTAACACAAAAACAAACAAAAAATCATTCACTTGTAAAGGTGTTAAGTTAACACAAAAAAATTCCAATGTTTGTTTGAGAAACTCACGCATAGAACTGACGGACTAAGGTATAGGATGATAATTCTCTGAAAGTTTAAGGAGAAACGCAACAAGCGCGTGTGTTTGGTCACTTAACGGCAGAAAGTCAAGGTTTGCTCCCTACCACCAACCAATACCTTAGCTAGCCGACGAGCCACACAGCCGCTCAGGCTTTAGCACCGCTGTTATAACCGTAGTTATAGTCAGTGGGTCTTCTCTCTCTCTCTCTCTTCTTTCTCTTTATATTAAAATGCTACTCAGAAATGTGAATACGGATCTTATAAAGCAACATTACACCTGATGCGATGCGTGACAACCGACCGACTGACTGACTGAATATATAGAGAGAGAGTGAATTACTATAACAAAGCATCCCCATTCATTTCTCCCTCCCTCTCTCTCTCTCTCTCTCTCTCTCTCTCTCTCTCTCTCTCTCTCTCTCTCTCTCTCTCTCTCTCTCTCTCTCTCTCTCTCTCTCTCTCTCTCTCTCTCTCTCTCTCTCTCTCTCTCTCTCTCTCTCTCTCTCTCTCTCTCTCTTCATCACACAGCGATCTTTTGATATTATGGCATCTTACTATAATCCATATGGTACTGTAGTATGTAGGACGCAAGATACAGTAGACTAACTACATTATTCATAACATGTAACTCATACGTACAAGAAAAAAATATTATATTTATTTATCTTTTCTTATAATTTTTTTTACTGTATGACCTATTTAAATAAATAAATATTTTTTTATATTTGCTATGTCATTACCTGTAAGTAAATTATTAATGAATTTAATATTATGAATTAAAATCATTATTAATATTATTTTAATGGTTCTATTAAATTGAAGTTTTTATACTAATTATCATATTTTCTCGTGTGTGTTTTTTTTTTATATATAATCGCTCGAATGTAAAAGTAAGACCACCTATAAAGCTACATTATTTTCATTAATTTATAACATTCGCAACTTAATCGCTGTCAGCTGGCCGTTGTTTATGTGGCCTGAATAGGATATATAATTTGGATCATAGAGCACGGTATTTTCTATTATATGTCTACAACATATAAAGCTAAGTGCATAATGATGGTAAGCGTAAAAAAAAAATGAGGATCTTAAATGAGTCACATGTTAAACGTTGCATTGATAAGAATGACATGACCCGGTCAGAGAGCACTCTAAAGTTTATAGAGTTAACAATTTCAAGTCATAATAAATTTTAAGAGTCTCTTTTAACCTAGCTTTTTCTTTTTGTCACGCTGATTATAAGAAGGAGGAGAAAGGAAGGTGGAAAAACGTGATGACCTAAAGATTAAGTTTCAATACAAGACTCAAATTTCTTCACCGCTTAACCTTTTGTTGTCTGATTTTCTCGTGACAATTTTTTAGCAGTATTTGTTGACACACGATACGACATTACCATTTTTTTTTTATTGTTAAAAGAGTCTTTTATTATTATTTTTTTTTACAAGGGGTGTGTGTCTACAGCTCGCGGCGGGGTAATGGGTAGGGATAAGGGAGGAAAAGGATGGCGGCCACGGCCTGTTACGCGTCCCAGCATTTGCTGAGGTGAGACTGAGGGAACCGTGGAAAACCTCAGTCAGGACGGACACCTCTACTTTTTATCAATGGATCAAAGTGATGTCCAAAGCCTGGGGAACCACACACAACACACAAGTACATCACTTCACTAGGTGGAAAGCGAGATGAATTTACCCCAGGAAGGGAGCAGCGTTTTTCTTTAACTTAAAACGGTCACCCATCCAAGAACTAACCACGCGCGACGTAGCCTGACTTCGGTGATCTAACGAGAACCGGTCAATGCACTGCGCCACGCTCGACCTCTTTCTACTTTGATTTTCATCGCTATTTTGAATTTGTTTTTAATTTATTCATCATGTTATTTTTTCTACTTCATGTCTACAATTATAGTAATTAGAAATGTATCGTTCATTTCATTTTATAGTTCTATTGAGCTCAAAATTTTAAATATACTGTCTGAATGCATTCACATTTTTTTGTTTTCATATAGCAAAAAACAAAAACTTTATTTATACCTTCATTCTCCAATAAGAGAGAAAAAAAATTGTTAGCTTTGTGAAAATCAAGGAGTTGGTATTTATTTATTTTTTTTTTTTTTCATGCCTGATTTCTAAAGAAGCCATTAGCTTGAATTCTCAGTTTGCAGAGTAGAGCAAAGCGATTGAAAGAAGGGAAAAAATATCAATAAGATTTTTTCAACTAAAGCTATTTTTACAGAAGATTTATCGTACACATCGGAAACAAAAATGTTGTGACTGGAAACTAGTGAAATTTCATTGAACTACATTACATATGAAATTTTTGTAACTGTGAAATACAGAAAAATAAAAGAGAACTTCTCTTATTTTATTATTTATTCTTATTTTTATCTGTATAAGACTGCATAATATTTAAGAAATTTACTCTGTCTTGCATTGTTGTAAACTTGATGGTTTTATTCATCGAATTTCATCACATTAAATGGTAATAATTTCATTTTTTTTTTTTTTTTTCAAATAATATTAAAATATTTTTCATTATGATCTTAGCGTTTGCTTATATAGAACTTAATTTCTTCACAGTCATATTTGGAGATTTTAATGACTGCAGAAATAACAATAAAAAAGCATGGTAAAAATTATATTTCAATAGAAATTTGGCAACTATAATCGTAATGTTTGTAAAACTTGAATTTCTAAAATTTACAAAGTGACAATATCCATGCTCGACATCACGTGATGCGACTCATAGTGCACGGAAGCTGAGTTGACGTCGGTGTTCAGACAGTCGCGGGATCGGGGTCAGCATTGTCAAGTCACTCGTTCGCCGCCTAGCTGGCTGGCTCATGGTCAAGGCCAGCCTCGTTACTTCATCGGCATGCGCATGACCTCTCAACCCCCTCGATATGCACCAGCACGCAGAAAGTATTATAAAACATCTGATAAAAGTCTATCGTGGCCCGAGGAACCTTTCTGTCTTACGGTTCAATCATGTCACGATTACATTTTTTTCTCTCACATTTTTGTCATAAGTAAATTCGTAACACTTGGCATAAGTTGACTTATACAATAAAATTTTATCTACTTGGCATTGGTTTTAATACAAAAAAATAATAAGTTTAAAGCAATAAAAATTCATTCCCGTCAAATTAATTTTTTTATATTGTATTTGTCTTTCTTCTTTTTTATATATGAAAATAGTTTTTCATGTATAAAAATTTACCGATATAATATTTATAATTCTAGTTCTATAAATATAATGACCTGTTAAGCTTTCTTTAGAACGGTATTTAATACGACTAGACTCTAGACTGTAATTAGTTTAATTTTCACCTTACATGACCTGCGTTTAAATATACATAATATATTATATGCTAAATTTACAAAATGCAATGTCAACGTAAATAACTGTAACTTTCTGTCTCTGCTAAAACGAAAGTTGCAGAACCTCAAATTAGCAAAATTTTGCATGTTGTAATGTTTGTAAACTACACTTATATAACTTAGAGTTTTCATTTAATTATACATGAAACTGTCATGAGAACCAAAGCCGATTAAATAACATTTCTGTGATAAGAGTACCTTTCAGGTGTTACAATATAAGGAATTAGAAAGAGTAAATAACTAGTTTTGATTCTGAAGGTTATATATAATATTGATGAGTTGTTAAATGGATATCAATTACTTACAAATGTGTCCAGTAATTTAAAAACCTATTTTTATAATACAATAAGGCTTGTTTTCTCATTATTTTACTGCTAAAGATTAACTTTATTGAAATAGTCAAAAGCTGTTTTTAAAACTCACGGACACATGATATGCGCTGTATATATAACCCTTGGTTTTAGATAATTATGTAGAAAAAAATGTATACTAGAATTTAAGCGTACGTGTTGTGGGGTGTGTTGTGTTGTGTATTGTATATTTTAGTACATGTAAAGCATACATGTTTTTAATTTATCGATAAATTATTTTCTGAACTTTTGGGAATGAAATTTGCATACAAAGCAGATCCGCAAAGATTGTTCTTCTTGTCGTAAATTGCCCTCACAATGACGTAAGGTAAAAGTTATTGCTAGTGATGATTGTTTATACAGGTGGAGCTTGAATTAAACAGGATTGAATATACCGCGTATATAAGTAGTCTTATAACTGGCAATGGTTTCAGAATCATCACGCAGCGGCTCGTATATAGCATGCCATAGAAAATCACCGTTAACTTAGGACATGTCGCGATGCGAAAGCAAAAACTTTATGCAAACACGTCCTTCTTCCCTCGCTGCTCTGTAGGTTAAAAAAAATTGTGTCACCTTCGTGCTTGAGTCAATAAGATTACACTTAAAATAAATTCAGTTAAAAAAAATCTGATTTACCATTAAATAAAAATAACTAGTCTATCACTACAGTCTAATCATCACTGGGTCACGTAAACAGTCATAAGAAATTAGATAAAAAATAATACTCGTATCTTTCACGTTCTTTTGTTAAAAAACAAATCTTAATGATTGAATTGATTTAAAGAATTGAATTTTGTTGAGTCATGAACAGAACATTAACATTGATGATGATAACAATAGTATCAATAGTTCGTTGTGTTTTAATCATCTTGTGCTATTTAAAAAAAAATTGTTGTGAAAGACATGAAGATAATGAAACGTGTGTATGATGCACGCACTCAACGTAATATATCCTCGATCCTTTTCTGCATCAGTCTGGCTATAAAGCAGTAGAAGCAACAGCAGTGAGCTAAGAGCGAACCGTTATAACACCGAGCAACCCACTTTAGGCCGAGCAGCCCGCCTTGGTTGCTTGATATACGGGCTACCTTGCTTTACTTTGATATACTTATTTATAAATACTCGCGACACCGGCTGCCAATACGTCACGTGTGATCAGAACTACTGATGATCAGAATTAGACCGCCCACAACTCAAATCATACACAGCTGATCTAACAAATAAAACTAGGTCATTCACGATATCAAATTTAATCAATCTAACGAATTAATTTTCCTCAACTAATAATAATAAAAAAATAGTCTGATCATGTTACGATAGTAAAATTACTATGATTATTATTGTTGTTCATCTTTATCTATAAAAATACACAAAAGAAAATTGTGTCCAGCTGATTTGTTTGTAAAAAGTTTCCCCTGTAATGTATGCAACTTATTCTACCTGAGAGATTTGAATGAATGCAACAAAATATTAATAAATAAAATGAACATTAACGCCTTTTTTATGACTCATGAAAACTGGATTTTTTTTATTATTTATACTGAATAATTTTATTATTGGATAGAAAATTTAATAATTTTAGTTGAAATTTCGTATATATTCAACATAATTTTGATATAAACACAAAACTTCATCAATTTCAATTGATCCTGTAATTCTTCTGACAATTTTTTTCTTGTCTTTAGTTACATTTGTAGCATGATAAAAGAGTTGTTTGATTTTGAGATAACTTAATGAAAATTTGCTCTCGGCAACTAACCTACACGATGCAGATTATACCAATGAGCTATTTTTTTTTAAAAAATCTTAAATATATGCACGGACGAGGAAAGCAATAAGATATTTTAGCTGATCGATGCAATCATGATTTTTATCCCTGTAATATATCTTAATATTATCCCATTATATATTATACCTGTGTGAGATCGTATTTTGGCGGTGTCCCGTGATGATCTCCTCGTGTAGTATTGTTACACTATTAGATCCGCGGTGCGCTGGTCATGTCGGCTGGCGCACCACGTGTTTGAAGATCGGGGCGAAGTAGGCGGCGGCGTCTTTGCTGATGCTGATTTTTGACGTGACGCCCACTCGCGCTCACGGGCCGCGTTAGTGACGAAATCAACACAGTTCAAGACGAGGAACGAGTGAGTGACTGAGCCGGGCAGCTAACATAGAGCGGGGTTTGACTGCCTGTTTGCCTCCTCCTCCTTCTTCCTTACCCACCACCACCCCGCGCACTTCTCCTGCGCGCATGCCGTGCTTGCCGCATTTGCCGCGAGCCCACTAACCCGCTTTCCACGCCACGGTGCTCTGCTGCTTGCTTGCCTGCCGCCGCAATACCGCAATACCGCAGCACTCACTGCTGCACTAGCGGTACATTTGAAATTAACATCTCCTTACGCTTTTCTTAACTACAGTCATCATTACGTCTTTTTCAAAAAATGTATGTTTTTTTCATCTAATTTAATATATAATCTGGTTCATATTTAATGTACCGTATTTTCTACGTAAATAATACTAAAAAGCTTCAATTAACTTACTTAAATATGGAATATGATAAAGGAAACGCATGCACACAGTCGGATGCATGCATTAAAATGTTTTAAGTATCCTGATAAACATTTCAACACATAATTAGAATTATTATACTACTTCATGTTTTATAATAAAGATGTATGATAGCGTTAAAGACATAAAAACATAGTAAAGATATGATTTTTCATTGATTTTTCTGCTCGTGATATACATAGCTTATTGTTGATAATTATATTGTTGGTGTTGTATATTTTTAGAAATTATACAGACTCATGCAATCTTGTTTTAATTTTTCAATACTAATTGTGGTTTAATAGAAATAATAAACAAAAATAGTACTGTATATAAATTGCATAAAACCACAGTTTGTGATAAAACCACGAGTGCATACTTATACGAAACAAAACAGTGAATGATATTATGTCATTACTAAGTTACGTTATGTGTAGCAGCCAGTTATACTTCATCGTGCTCACGCTAATTTGAATACCAAATTGCCTCTAAACATTGGTCATCATGACCACTTTCCGTTAAGTGGGTGATCATGTACATGAGCAGTCTGACGATTTTCCGGCAGGAAGGTGAGTCCTGAAGGAAGTGAGGGGCCGCATGACGAGGAGTTCCGGTTCTGGAGGAAGGAATGGCGGAGGTGCGGCCTTGCGAACCAACCCGTGGGTGTGACCGCCGTTTGTTGGAGAACCACCGCCACAGCTTGAGATGGAGTTCAACGCTCACTTTTCAGGCCTTCCAACCAAAGAAGCATTACCTCAAATGTCCACATTTAAGTTTTGTAATAAATATTGGAACTTATTTTAAAATAAGAAATTATTAGAAAATAAATTACATTTAACAGGTCAACGGCAAACATGTTATACCACAACACGATATGAGGTTATAACCAATTAAATTGCAAACCAAATATTTGTACATATTCTTTTTAATGGAAAATTATAATATCATCCATAATAAAATAATTAATAGTTTCTTTTCTTTTAATTTTTGAAAATGGAATTAAATATTTTATTTTGTTTATCACTGCACGTTCCAGTTAATGTTGACAACATAAACAAAAATTGAGAGCTAATTACAATGAACATTATGATCATTCAATTTCATTAACCTATTTTATACTTTTCAAACCAACTCTTAATCTTTATACTTTTGGTGACAGGTTGTAACAACAAAAAAAAAAAAAAAAAAAGGTTTGAACTAAATTCCCTTTTTATTTATGCACATAGAATTTTTTAACAATACTCTGCATTGTAATACAACATAAAAAAAAAATTCAATACAATAATCAGGACATCAATAATTATCAATAGATAATTGAAATATATACAGTAAACGTTCTAAAAACAAAAAATTTGTTAAAGAATTTGGCCTAATGAATGTAAGATTTTTGTTTAGCTCAATCTATCTGATTATTAGACTATCAAACTTATAGTTCTGCTTGTTCTCGTTGTTCGATGAGCTTGGTTAATTCCTATTGTTGTTGTATTGTTTCAAGCGTGGCGGCGGGAGGGCGGCCACTGGTCAAATGTGGGTCGACCGCACTGGTCATCAGACCCACATTGTCCAGTATCATGACGAGGACACAGCTGATAGAAGCCCCTCGTGCGGAGCACCACGCTCCATTGAGTGTGGGGGTGTGTTGTACTCGTGCTGATTCATCGAACATTTGTATCAGACTTTCTCTATAGAAAGTTCGGTAACCATCTATGTAAATCCGGTCGTCTTTGTATTATAAGGAACATTTAATGACATGATGATTGAATTTTTTGGTGACTAGTTCAAAGAAAGTAAAGTTTTCTTCTTTATAATTTCATGCTTCCCACATGAAAAAGGGTAATGAATGTGGAGGTGTCGTGCCTTTCAGAGTATAATCACCCTTTCACAAGTTGAAAAAAAAAAAGTTTTGTAAGTTAGTAGAATTAAATGTGGAGAGTATAGTAAAATTATATTCATTATTTTTATTTTATATTCAAATCAACAATATTTTATGATTATTTTCTGATAATTTTTACGCTTGTTTTATTTAATATATGCAGTTACATGAAATGAAATAAATTTTAAAAAGTTCCCTCATAAAACTGCAATTAAAAACAATATAAATTATTATGATTTTATATAATTATATGAAGATTTAACTATAATTAAAAATATTATTATGATAAAATCAGGACAGAAGATACATAAAATTAAACATTAATTACATTATAACCTCAGATTAACCTACTATATGAAATAATATTTATAACTATATTATGAGAATAATCTTGCATTACACTTACAATAAGACAGATAGTATAAATCAGCTGGAATGATCGCAAATCGAGACCGGATATAGTACATCGACACACAACAGCAGAAATTGTGAAATAATCAAACGAGTGCATGGAATAATCTGGTCGTGATCCTCGTGATCTGTGGAGGCCCTAGATGTCACCTTTTAATAAGGTCATTCTTAAGACCAGTCGAGAAATATATAGGTTAGTTAAGTTATATGAAGTGAAAACGTAATAAATACAATTACGATATTGAATGTAATGTAGGGTGGGAGTGTTATTTATAATGTACTTAGTAACATCACATAGGAAGATATGAGAACTATTTGTACGTGGGTGTGGAAACCTGTTTCTGCAGAGCTTATTTGATACATTGTGTGACTACATACTTTTGCTCTCGTAATCTAGTTATGGTGCAGGTGCATTCGATTGTAATGTTCTTTTTTATTAAGTACGTGTGCTTGCAGAATTTTTATGTGTAATTAATAAAAAAAAAAATGTATTGCTCTATTTCAAGACCTGAATTTGCTGAAATTTGAACCTTGGAATACTGTACAAGTTTATTATAAATTATTATAATGAAAAGGAAATTTGCAGAGAATTAGAGAATTGTTTATTTTATTGTTTATTTTGTTATAGTATTCAATGTTCAATATCATTATAATATACACGTATATTTTAGAATTTACAGCAATTTAAATTGTATTTTTAATCACTTATCATCATAATTATATAATGAAGTACCAGTATAAAACATCAAAAATATATATTTTTTTAGTTCAGATGTGAATATTTCGTAACTGCTCATTGCAATTTTTAATTAAATATAATTGATTAAAATTAATTGAAAAAAAAGCAACGAAAATTAGATATACAAAGGCATTTTAAAATCATATTGTAGAATGAATGAATGATTTTTTTACAACAACTTTGTTTCACAGGGATACTATGCACTTTTCGTGTTAGGTTCTGCTTGGACTGCTTGGTGTCTCCTGCCTCTGACTTGTTTTTTTATGTATTCATGAGGGAAATATAATAAATAAATAAATAAAATAAATAAATGAAGAAAAATAATGTGGCAAAAATCCCAATGTTTTAAAACAATTTAAATTAATCGAACTTCTACCATACATAAATTTTAACCAAATATTTATTAAGTTTAAACTGTTTAAAGGTTTCTCAATCTCGTATCACCTTGTGGTTACTGTGGCATCAATTTTTCTTATAGTATATTATATTATAGCATATTATATATGTGACTACTTCGTTTTTGTAAGGCTTTTATCTTAAAAGCAAAGAAAAAAAAAGTAAGACACTTCTCGGCTCATTATCCTGACCTAGACAAAATGTATTTTCATGGTGTTTGAAAGAAAATGCGTTTCCAAGAAAGAAATGTTTACATATTATTTCATCTATCCGTTACCTTCCATCTGTCGTAATATTCATTAGACCAATCTGCTTGTTTGCAGTTCGGCTCGCTGTCTTAACAGTACTTAATTTGTATCAGTAAAACGTTCATTATTTAAGAAGTTAACTTACTAGTAAATTGTAACTAACAGTCTTTAAAATTTCTGTGACTAATTTTTGTTTAACAATGATACTGAATTACTATATGTAAAAGAGTTAATTAGTCATAAAATGTTTTGTTGAGTACTTTTTGTGTGGTAAAAATACTGTTGTTTCAGAACTTATCGTGAAAAGATTGCTAATATGTCAGAATTTTCCTTAGATTTCTCTACCTAATAACTTTTAATTTTAGACTCAAACAATAGTTTGCAGTTCTACGCCTTGTGGCTATGCAACCAGTCTTTAGTAATTACTTACTGTACTCTTTTTAAAAGGCAACTTTTAGTATAATGTTCATGGATACTTGGTTACATATCCACAAAGTGTAGAAATGTACACAAAATTGTAATTTTTAAAATAAGTTGCATTTTTTATAAAATAATAACAATAATAAAAAAAAGAGAAAAAAATACATTTGAAAAAATATTTTTTTATATAAAAATGGCCTATCTTTGTTTTGTTTTTATTTGAAAATGTATTATATATACTGTTAATTTTATTTCAATACTTCTGTAAATACTTTTACATATATTTAGATTCTTATTTTCTTGCTTAAAACATGAGCTTTAAAAAAATTCTATGCTATGTAAACTAAAGAAAAATTTCTCTTGTTCAAATAAGGCCAATATTAAATAATATATGCACTGGTACTTGACAGATCATATTCCTTGTTAAAAAGAGGTTACACATTGTCATTATTTGCCAGCTGATTGTTTGAACAGAGGAAAGATGTTCAAGAACGCACTTGAATCTTTAGTGGAGTAAGTTAGTGGGATCATGGGCCTATCCTTGCGGGTCATTGATCGTTATTGACAGTAAATTGACGACCATAGTGGTGCTAATGGAGTTGTAATGATTGCTGCAATTAGGAGAAATTTCGTTAAAACATAATTATGTAATTGCGCAAGTGTTTGCTTTTAAATACTTATAGTAAATAATTACAAAACTTAAAAATACAATTAAAAATATCCTATTAACTATTTTTAAGATAATAATTTCAATGTGAGCTAATTATACATTTTAATCTCATAATTGAATTTTTTATTATTTTTTTGTGTACAGCAGCGTAAAAAGTTGGTCAATGGTACGTCCTATACAATTAATGGTAGAACATAATGTGCTTATGAATATCTGCACTCTATTCAGTGAGAGAACGTTTATATTAATTTAAATTTTGATTTGTTCAATTATATAATAGACAACATACATGAAAAAAATTTATTGCAGAAATGAATAAAAGGTGCCAAATTATGCTACTCTGAATTTTTTCAGATTTTTTTGAGACCCGGAACTATTTTTAAATAATTATTGAAAGTCCTGTGATTTCAGTTGGCACCTCTGAATTCTTAATAAAAAGGATAGAGACTGGACGCCTATTGACGCCTCCAGGGGACGTGGCCGCACTTTCAATAATTATTTAAAAATAGTTCTGGGTTTCAAAAAAAAACTGAAAAAATTCAGAGTAGCATAATTTGGTAACCTCTATTCATTTCTGCAATAAAATTTTTTCATGCATGTTGTCCATTATATTGAGATCACCCCACGCAAAATTTGACGATTGACATTTGCAATTAAGGTTACTTTTAACGTTTGCAGATAAGAAAAATAATTCTTATATTTCAGAAAGTACAGTGTTAGTCAAACGATTGGAACAGAGCGTTTGGTGCAGTGCTAGCACGTGATCTCACTTATTTTGGCTGCGACTGTACAATGGGGTACTGACCAAAAAAAAAGTTTCAAGTTTTTGTCAATATTTCAAAAGGCACGAGAATTTCATGAAGAACAAGCCCTATTACAGCATTCTACGACAATTTCCTGATTTTTTATGAATTTTTAAAACCTCTCAAAAATGACGTCATAGCATTGAATCTTAAATGGGAAAATAGATCAGTTAACATTGCCAAATCCCATACTTAATATTGAAATGTAACCAAAACTTAATTTGCAAGGTTTTCAGGTACTAGAATCACGATAATGAAGGTTTGAAATTCGTACTTCAATAACTTTTCATTTTAACAATGTTAACTGATGCATTTTCCCATTTAAGATTCAATGGTATGACGTCACCAAAAAAAGTTTTAAAAATTCATATAAAATCAGCAATTTGTCGTAGAATGCTCTGATAGGGCTCGTTCTTCATAGAATTCACAGTACTTTTTACTAGTATTGCTAACTCAAATACCGGTCAGTACCCCATTGTCTAGTTTTGGATTTGATGCCAGAAATACGTGTTTATAGTAATATATATTAACAAAAATATAATATATATTTAACTATGCAATTTCTAAGTTTATCACACATTGATTTGCCACCGCATATTTTTCTTACCTGCGTTTTCTTCAATTACCTGTGAAAGATTAAAGAAAAAACTCTTCTTCAAATATGTTTAAATGTAATTATTGACTCTAATATTTTAAGAAACGAACTTCTAGGATTATGTTCATACCCCTCATAATTTTGCCTGTCTATAAAAAAAAAAAATAAATATATTTTATAATTATATAAAATAAATTGACATGAAATAAATTATATAAAAAAAATAACATGATACCATATGTTGTATGATACTAAATGTATAGCCTACATATATTATATTTTCCTTTTAATAAGAGCTGCCAATGAACGTTGTCTTAGATCATAACTTTCTTATGAAAACTATAATAATAATTGTTATGAATTATAGCTCATCAACAGAATGCCAGTAAATTTCTATCTTCCTACATGTGTAACCTATAATAAATTTCATAGCCTCGCTTGCTATCTCTGCTTTCTTAATAATTAAATTTTATCAATTTTTAGATTTCATATAAATATATTTTTGTTAAACCTATAATTATAATATATAGCTAAATAGCACGTCGAAGTATATGCAGTTTACTTGCAAATTATCGTTCAATAAAACCATGTGATGAGGCTATGAGGATGTACAAAATCGTTGTTTTATTTAAGTCAATATAAGATATTCTAAATTAACATTAATTAATATTGGTTTACTTGTAAAAGAATTTTTGTTTCATGCAATATTTTGTAATAAGTGAATCTATAACTAGTTCCTAATTATATACCCTTCTTTATTTTTCTATTAGAAAATATAAACTTGTAATAGAGTCATTAAATTTATAACTTAATTTTAAATATAATTATTTTCAGAACGGCAATATTATAGAACAATAAGAAGAGTCAAAATTTTATTTACACTTTCAAAAAAAAAAAATTTTTTTTTTTATAAAAGTGCAGATATTATTAGCAGTACTACGAAAAATATGAAAAGAAGATTCTCAGGCTTTGACTCATTTTATAAATATCAGAAAATGTTCCAATGTTGAAATTTCTAAAACAGTAAATAAATAACTAAAATAAGGTATCACATCTGTATTATATATTGCAGCAAATGGGAAACTAATAATAAATACAAATAAACATAATTTCAACTTCCATTTAAATCTTAAAAATACATAATCACAATCATTCACTATACATTTCATTTTTCATATAACAGATTTATAATATTACATAAAACAAAATTTATAAATAAAATATTTTTTAGTTTATTAAGATTCAGGCAACATAAATTAATTTAATATCAAATTTTAATAATAAATTACTATGTATTTTAATATAGATATAACACTCTCTACAATCATTCAAATGCACTCATTTCCCACACATTCAGATGATATTTTTTTCAATTGGTCTAGAAAAATCAAAATAATTTCTTTTACATTTCTACATTTTCAAATTGTGTAGTAAAGTCAAGAAATTAAAATCTGTAGACAAAATGATAAAGGTGAATTCACATGGCAACCGAATTTTTATTTATTTATTTTTTCTTTAAATAATGTTTTAATTAATAAACATTTAATGCTTAACATGTAAAATCCACCTAATTTCATAACAAAAAATTATTTAAGTTCTTGGTATTTAGGATATTCCCTCTTAAAAAAAAATTAACAAAAAAATCAAACTCTCACTTTTTTGTATTTCCCATACCCTTAAATAAAAACGAAGCACTATCATCATTCTTGAAATTTCCATTCTTACTCTGATATTAGACTTAAAAATAATAAAATTATTAAATCTTCAGAGCACACAGTCTGGTAACGGAAATTGTCAAGACTAGATTCCACTTTGTTTTGTTGCACCGGTATCAAAGAGTCTCAAAGTGTGTTTAGAACTGGAGGATTTGGTTGATCCAGTCTCTGAACTCGGATATGCGCGTGTACACTCCAGGTTGGTTTGGTTCTGCGCAGCCAATCCCCCAAGAGATGACTCCGGCCAAAACCCAACGTTTGTCTTCTCGCTGAATCACCATAGGTCCTCCGCTATCACCCTGTGAACAATTAATAAAAAATTGAATAAAATTTTCGTCAGTCCTGTTTTGTTCGAAGATGCCAAAATACGATTTCTAGTGTTAGTAATAAAATAATTTCAATGTAAATTATAATTGAACAAGCCTTGTAAGCAATGTTAAAATATTTAATTATTTTTTTAATAAATAATTGCAGAAATCTCAATAAGTAGCAAATCTTTTATTTTACAGCTGTTAAATTAAATTTCTGTAGTTAGTATAGTTGTACAATTTCACGCACACTTGAATAATTATATATAAGCAGGTCTATTATTACAAAAAAGTGCGTTTGATGATTTTACCGTATTTCTTTAATCAAAATAATTAATAATTCTTTACTAGTAAAATTTTAGCACTTATTTATTTTATAGTATAGAAAATTAATAGATATAAACTTATGTAGAATTACTTTTGCTCCTATTTATTTTTAAATGGAGCGGAACTATAGTTATATATCCTGTACATCACCTTTCCTTGTGGCATTGACCTAATACATCTACAGTGTCTACACAGATTATAATTACATTCCTTAATTAATTTAAATTTAATTCGTGTACTACTTTTTGCTCACAAAGATTTTGACATTATATTTTTTTTAATCGAAATAAATATTCTTTAAATATAAATTATTAATTCACATCTTTAATGTATTTATAAAAATTTAGACAGTTAGTTGACATTAAGTTGGTCATAACTTGGCATTCTTTACAATTTTAACAGCCTATTGAATAAAAACTGATTTTTACATCCGATACTAGAAAGAAGATTGCAATAAAACCCAAAGTCAATTGTACCAATTGAATATTTTCAATTCTCATTTATATTAAAAGTAGGGGTATTATCTAGAATGTTGAAAAGAAATGTATTATATTGTCATCTAACAGTAAAGTTGTATTGGTAGAATCCCCCGATCGTAAAGCGCCTGCAGCGTTTTGTTTATGCAAACTGCTTGACACAAATGCTGAAACAGTTGCATACCTGCAAGGCGCTTTCTACTCTGGCGAGTATGGGAGTTTGAGTTTCATGTTTAGTGTTTACGTTTTGGGTAGCACGGAGATGCCCGAAACCACTCGAAGATCTTCGGGATGTAGGCATGAGAAACCCCTAAAATCCTATGCTGTGCGGGTTAACGTAACTCACAACATCTCTTTTTTGATAGTATTTTTGGTCACCAAATATTTTTCTTCAATAGCATTGGTTCTTCTTGTCACCATTTATGAAAGAAAATTCCAAGAAAAATTCTGTGAATAGTCAGCAGAAATTAACTTTGAGACCAACTTTAGCAAGCAGAAATTAACTTTGAGACCAACTTTAGCACACGTATCTGCTATGCTGCTGACAATGTTTTGCCTACAAAATCGTGACGTCATATTGAAAGTGAAAGACCCGTATACAAATAAAAGACATTATAGGTGTTTTCGTAAATACACAATCATAAATAATCAATTATTATTGACAATCCTTTTGTTCCATGTACCAAAGGTTCATCAATAATAATCGATCATTTCTGATTGTGTATTTACGAACAGACCTATTATATTTGTCTACTAACGTCAATTCCATTTTACATTTCCACCGGAAGTATTCAAGATTTCGGCCCTTCCTTTTTTACTTTAAAGTCAAAGCTTACAGAGCACTTGCTTCGCAATGGGTATAATATATATTTACAACTTTAAAAAAGAAAAACATGAAATGCGAGCAGGATGCCCAACAAACTTGAACTCGCAGCTATATTTCCGGTGAGAATAATTAGTAAATTTAATTTTATATATCCACAGGAAAGTACTGGAATTGCGAGGTTCCTTCTTGTTCAGTTCAGAATAATTGACATAGAGGTCACTACACTCTACTTCTATTTATATGTCTCGCAAAGAAACAAAAAGTATATTCAACAAAAAGGTACAAATTTCTTGTATTTGTGGTTCCTTTTGGTATGATTATGAAATCCAATTGTATTTATTAAATGATCACAATTTATCTTAGAATACAAGTTTTAAACAAACTTAAATATATATATTTTTTTTCATTAAAATCAATTTAATTATTTCAAATAAATCAAATAGCAAAGTTAATTTTTCTTACTATTAAGAACATTCTTTTAATGAAGTTTTTTCGGCCTCCGATTTTATTCAGATTGACAAAGATGCTTTAAAAAAAAAACTGGAGTCTGTACTCTGAATTATAATAATATACTTTCATATTAAGAAAAAAACTCAATGGCCAGTTGATGACGGAGCACAAAAAGATGAAAAGTTCATCAAACCGTTCTGAATAAGATCACGAGCCAGCTCGTGGAAAACCCAGACACTATGATGTCACACGTACCTCACACGAGTCGAAGCCGCCCTTCTTCCAGCCGGCGCAGATGAAGATGTTGGGGATGTGCTCGATGTAGCCGGCCGAGCGGTACATCGTCTCGCACATGGCGTTCTCAATCACGGGGACTGACACCTGTTGCATCACGCTCGGCAGCGGGCCGTCTGTCAAACAATCAACTCTTAGACTAGAGGACCAGGAGGCTGTCTGAAGTACATTTCATTTTTACTTTTAAATATTACTTTTATCAGAGTATGTGATCTAATTTTCAATATAAGTAATTGAAATTATTCATTAACTCCTTTTTCTTCATTTAAATTATAGTTTTATTACGTGACGAACTATTACGTGAAAATAAAATAAAATAAAACAATGCAAGCTTTAAATATACGCAAAAATACGTAGAAATTTTTTGCATTATTTTAAAAAATAATACTTGAGCTCAAAAGTTTGTTTACAAACAATGTAAGTACCCACCCTCATAAAGCCGCCCCCATCCTGTGACGTAAGCATCTTCCCCAACGAAATTTTTATCGTTGTCAGGTATGCAGATGGGCACGACATTGGGCTTGAAGTCGACGGGCTCGTAGAACCTGAGCAGCGCGAGGTCGTATTCGAAGGTCCGGGAGTCGAACTGAGGGTGGCTGGCCACGATCTGCACGCGACGCTCGAGGTGTGCGTACGGCTCGGACTCCGTGCTAAGGTCGTGCTCGCCCAGTCGCAGCAGCAGGTCGGACGGAGGCACGCTGCAACACGCACCACCATCAGACATGCAAATAACACTCTGAAGTTGCAATAAGAAAATTAACCTTCCCAGATTGAATTGCACTAATTCACTTTTAATATTTATTCATTTTTTATGGTATCATTCCAAACTTTACTAATTCATCTTTGAATGGCTTAGCATTGAAATAAACTTTGATTAAATTAAAAAAATAACCTGACAATAATAATAATTACATTGCCCTCGTTGGAAGGTAGCATATGATCACAGAGTCTTGAATTTTTAAAAATAAGCGTATAGAGCTCTGTAATTTTGTACTAAAAAATGTTTAGAATAATAATTCTGTAGTTATGCTGAATGCTGTGTACTGAATAGTAAATTACTTAAATGAAAGTTGGACTCCTTTTTCTAATACTGATGTATGTCATTTGTCATAATTCTAAAAACTGCACCTTTTGTATCTTAAAGCTTATGATATTCAAGCAGCTACTCTTTAACGTTCCAAACACGAATAGAAACTTCCAATTTAAGGGCAGCCTGTAAAAAAATTGTGAACTTAATTTGAGCTCTCTGTGATATAATAATATTAAATTTGAATTTTTAATAATATATACTCCTCGAGACTGCATGAAAGTTACTCCTGCCTGATTTGCTGGGGTTTTAACAGACAAAACATGTAAACAGTCTATAAATTAGTAATTTTGTAAGAAGTAACCCCAATCCAGGTAGTTAAAAAAAATCAAGTTCATCAAGCCTCCATGGACTGCGTGACAACCCCCCCAAGCAGAGCAGCGGTAATGTTCGTGATTTCTGAAGGTGTAAATGTTAAACATTAGAAGCCTGGTAGTACGCGAGCCCCACTCACTTCTCGACGCAATGAGCGGCGGTGATTGCCCAGTTCTCGTTGAGCAGCGCGGCCCCACACTTGTGCAGGTACGTCGAGGTCCTCCACTGTCTCAGGGAGATCTGCAAGAACAAAGAACACCGGTTACATCAGCTCATTGAGGCTGCGCGCGCACGAGAACTCACCTGCCAGGGCCATTTTCCGAACGTAGTCCGCGTGCCACCCACGATTCGAGACTCAGGGAACAGTCGTCGCCCGCACACTGAGGACACCACTTCAAGTTAGTCTCGAGAATTGATTTACAAGAGAAAAAAGTGTAAAATCTAAGAGATTTGATGTTAACAAACTTTGAAAATATATTTACTTTTTCTTGTGTTATTTTTGTTTCTAAAAACAAGACAAAGCACATACAAATGTATTACTGCTTAAATGTTAAATGCATTTATTAAAACAACATTTCTGCAATTAAATCAATTAAATTGCATTATTCAATGAATTTATGATATATATAATTTTATTATAGAAATTATACAAAACCTATCTTACCTATCTATAATAGTTCCGTTCTAAATTTTGGATGTTGACAGTTTTTTGATAAATATATGTTTTTCCATCCATCACTAATATCATTTAATAATATGACACGAAGAAAGTATAAAAAAAAATTCAAGTTAAATTTAGCTAATAAATATTAAGATAACTCCCATGTAGTTACCAAAATATTATAACATATTGTTATAAAACATTTCTTTTTAAGAACTCCAGAAGACACAGATTGTTTACATCCTACATACCTTGCTTGTAGTCTGACATATTGAGTGACAGCTCGATTCCAGGCTCAGTGGTGCTCACGGTGGACGGGAAGGTGGGGGGCGTGGCCGGGCCGCTGGTCGGGATCTCCTCGGTGAAGATGCTGCCCTGAGACGGAGTGGTGGGCGTGGCACCGGACACCGTTCCAGCGGTCGTAGACAGGTCGATCTGCACCCACTCGCCATCTGCAAGTCACCATATTAATTAATGACCAATTTATCTCCAAAATATGTCATTATTAAATCAATTCTACTGCTCTTAAATATTTCTATACGGTAGATTAATGTGGAAATAGTAGTTCTAAATTACTTTTATTTTAACGGAATAGACTAGAAAATTAATTGTTCAAAATCACTGTCAAGCTTGAACAAATCCAGGTTGAAAGATTTTACAATACATAAGATTTTCTACATTGGAATTATTTTAATTGTATTAAATGGTATTGAACTAATTAATTGAAGTACGACGTGATTTCTAAGTTGTTTTGTTTTAATACTTATATTTGACCATTATCGATGCCTAGTGAATTTATTGTAAAGGTTTACTAGTTTTTATAAAGAATTTACTGCACACAGAATTTACAGTGAAAGATTGCAATTGAAAATAACACAAAACATGCAGGTATAAAAGTATTTACCATGCCAAAATTACTCCATAACCACAAGTGTGTATAACTTGTATAAAAAATTCATATTTTTTTTGTGAGTAATCCTTCCCGATTACAAAATACGAGTCGGTGACCATCAAATAGGTTCTTGACTTATAAGGAAGTTTAAAGTATGACTCATGACTTTGCATTTAACAGTTTTTACACTAACCTAAATTTTTCATGTAAATAACATATAATCGCAATGTAGGTTAATTTAAAAAGAAAACAGATGGTAAAATAATAAATAAAAATATGTGTGAATTACCTTGATGCGAATAGCAAATTAATTATACGGCCTTTTTAAAGATATATTTTTTATTTATTATTTTTTTTTTTTCAACGTGCTATGTAGAATTTTACAAGTTCTTATTTTTGTACATAAATAAGTTGGAGAATAGAGGTTACAGGATACCGAGACCTCAAGTGATGCAATGAGTTGAACGAGTTAGCCATAACGAGTTGTTCTAGGAAGCAGAATGTTGACTAAGAAGTGTATACTGTAAAATTGACTACATCCAATATTTTCCATTAAAAAAAAAGTAATGGATTTTGAACCAATTGAAATAGCAATTGAAATTTTAATTTGATTTGAATTCAATTTTTTGACAAATTACAAAAGTGAAAAGACTCATTATTTCAGTCTTAACGACACTTGTAATAATTAAATGTCAAAAAAATTTCTATATAGTGATCCAGCTAAGTCTGGGTAAGAGTGGTAACATTTTCCGTCTAAATGGAGGGGTGGTTATGAAACGGTGAGCATTAAAACTGCATTAGTGGTGACCACGTAACGATGTTGACTGATTAAAACGTATAGTGAGCATTCCGGAGAGACACAGTGGCTACTTGACGTAACGTGTAAATTATCACGCCAAGCCAGGTACAAATGTACACTAAGGTGCAGAAAATTTTTCTTTTTTAGGTTGTAAGACTTAATTGTATGATTTTTAGATTTCACACGTCTGTGTATTGATTAAACAGCAATTTACTTTTAACCTTTAATATCATTATAAATAATAATTATTAGTATTATTTAACGTTCTATAGATGCCTTTTTGTGAAAATAAATATAAATTCTCAATCTGCATTAACAAGATTTATTTATATTTACAGTAGTGAGTAGATAGTAGTCATATGACTCATAGGAGCATAATCGCTGCATTAAGAATCTTAGTTAATTTATATTCAATGGTATATATAAATTGTATTACTTTAAAGACTTATTATTAAATAGTTTTAAGCCTTGTACTGGACTTGTTTATATATGGTCATTTTTGTTTTTTCTATCTCGTACTATGGGCAGTAAGCTGGACAGTTAGCACGTACAAAATGTTAACGTTTCATTCTATTTATTTTGGCATGTCAAGCTATATTTATATTTTATACAGTTACAACAGGATTATTGTAAAATATGACACTATCAATAATGAAATTTGGTTTTTAAGATAATAAATTTAATTAATGAGAGCAATATTTAAACTTAATTACAAATTATTTTTTTATCTTGTAGCTTTTAAGTGCAATTTTTGAAGAATGGTATTTTGATTGAACGCCAAAGGCAATAATTAAAAAAAAATACTAAAAAACATCTATCAAAATTCTTTGTTGCTTTAATACATGATTTTACTTTCAAAATTAAAGTACCGTTTCATAAATGAACATAAAAAGATTAGAAAGATATTGAAGTAGATATTAAATTATATAATGCTATATAGTTTTTGTATAATATTATTATAATACGTACGTAAATTTATAGTATGTATATTGCTACTGTAAATTTACAAATTACCAACAATTACGATCAAAATTATAAGAATTTCCAATAAACTGTTATTGACCTGGTATAACCAGATAATAAAAAAATAAGAACTATCTTAAATTCAGTCAATAATTATTTAAAATATCATGATATAAAATTATACTCATTTTAAATATAAAAAAAAAAAAAATGTGAGAATGATTTTTACGTGGGATGTGTCACCGTAATATATCTTCCCCAGTAATAGAATTCCATGCTGCAGAAGCCTAGAGACCCGCTAACCGCGCGGCAGAAGGCCAATGATATGCAACAACTATGTTCGTTACGTAAACCGGTCCCGGCGTTGATCGTAATAAATATAAAAAAGCAACTGTTCTCGTGTGTTAGCAGCAGGCCCATGGAGCTCTGCTTGCTGTTCAGGAGGTGCTAGCTGCTATCTCTACCGTTAGCCCAACAGCCTGCCAGCAGTATATGATGACGTCACAGATAGAGTAAAGCCCGTATAGACACAGGCAAGAGCGTGCAAACAAGATGAAAAGATGCGGGAGATCACGTGGACCTTTACCGCAACAGCTGACTAATGTCAGGACCGCCACTCTGTTCGCCAAATTTATTTCCTACTTTAATTTTATATTATATCAGTTTAATTAATTATAAATATAGTCATCGTTCTCACGGTAGTAAAAATTGCTAATTCATGAAATTTATCTATATGGTCAATTGGTTCCGTTACTTAATTAAGTAGAAATTAAGGCTCACATTTTAAAATTTACTGCAATTTTGTGAAAAAATATTATCTCATTAAAAATCGATAGTTTTATTTTCTTAATAGATATTAAGTTTTAACTTTATTCGAAAAGACTTAATTTTACATTATTTTCTGTTGTGTATATCAAAGAGATGAGTTGGTAAATCATTATCATGTTATATTAATTTGTATTTTTGAATGAGGTTCATTTCATGGCATCATCTTTTCAAAAGCAAAAGAGGTTAGTGACAGTTAACATGTGTTAATATGACAAACAAAGAGAGAGAAAGAGCATGAACGCGTGACATGGTAATAGGAGCTGCTATATAGGAATACTAGAGCTAACGGTAAGATGGGCGTGATCATTTTTTCATTTTATGTAAAATGAAATTATACGAAATTAAAATAAACGAGAGACTAATATTTGATTAACATATTAAGAAGTGACATTCCATCATTTTATTTGCATGCAGTCTTATTTTACTCACCAGTGACTGACGAGCTTTCAGGTGGCGCCACGGTGGTAGTAGCCACAGTGGTGACTGGGATAGCTGCAGAGGTCACTGGTGGCTTCTCGGTAGTCGAGGATGGCCTCGGAAAGGTCGGAGGGGTAGGTCTCGCGGTTGGCTTGGTGGTGACTGGTTTGTCGGTACTCGGAGTCGGCTTTGCGGTGCTTGGGGTAGGCTTTGGGGTGCTTGGCGTAGGCTTTGGGGTGCTTAAGGTGGGCCTGGATGTCGATGGCTTAGTCGAAGTGGACTCCACTTCCACAGCCTCCACTATTGGTACCTTTGTAGGACGAATGGAAGGTTCCACCTCGTTACTAATTGTCGTTACGACTGGTTTCTGGGTCACCGTGGTAGATGGTTTCTGCGTGCTTGCAGGTACTGACACTGGTTTAGGAGTAGGTTTAGGAGTAGGTTTAGGGATAGGTTTAGTGGTAGGTTTCGCTGTAGATGCTGGCCTAGGAGTATTTACGGCAGGCTTCGGAGTTGTAGCAGCTTGAGGTTTGGCAGTTGTAGCCGGTTTAGCAGGCGGCTTTGTCGTGCCAGGTCGTGTTGTCGTATTGCTTGGTTTAGCTGCTGTGCTTGGTTTAGCTGTCACGGGACGTTTTGTTGGTGTAGTGGCAGCAGGAGGTTTTGTTGAAGCTGCAACGGTGGTAGGTTTGCTGATTGGACGTTTAGTGGGTGTTGTTGCCACTGGTTTAGGTGTTGTAGCGGCGGGCTGTTTCTGAGTGGTAGCTTCTGCAATAGGTTTCGTTGTTACAGGTTTTGGTGGTATTTCTGGTCGTTTTGTCGTTATACTTGGTTTCCTCACGGGGGTTGTTGGCTTTTGTGTAGCACTTGGGGGCTTGGATGCAGTTGTGGGAGTGCGTTTGGTGGTCACCGTTGGTCGTGAGGTCGTTGAACTTTCATCTTCCACAACGCTCGCCGCTGTGACGGGAGGCTTATTTGGTTTAACGAAAGGACCGCCGGGAGCGGAGGATATAACGTTTGTCTCAACGTTACCAACATCTAATACATGATCTTCAGGTAGTCTACAACAACTACCATAATAAAAACGGTCTACACAAACACCTAAGTGTGTACCGTTAAGTTTAAGACATGTAAGTGCAAACATACATGTACCCTTTTCTTGTGTTTTTCTTGAAATGCATTCAAGATTTCTTATATTTCTTCCTTCAAGACCTGAAACAAAATAAAGAGAAAAAAAGAATGTTAAACCCATATCAAATAGCATATAAGAAACATTTTTAACATATTAACAGCGCTGTTATAAAAAAAAAATGAATTAAAAAAAGCACCATTTTAGAACCTAAAATAGAAAAAAAAATAACCATAAGCATTCAGTTCGTTTTCTATATAAAGAAAACTATTGATTGATTGATTTTTTTTTTTTCGTAAATCTAAGATTGTTGATCTAGAAGATTCTATTCAACCAACACCCCCGCCGTTATTTGTATTATGATTATAACAGACAAAAGCCATCCGGAAGCTGACGTGAAAGCAGGTAAAAAATAAAATATAGAAATTGAAAACAATTAGTAAACAATAAAAAATAATGAAGTATAATAAATTTCATTTTCCATAGAAGGAGATGATGTGCTACATTATATATTATATGGTGACTTAAACGCACGATAGAGAGCGACAACGACAGTATATAATTATATAACTCTCCAGCATATTATAGTTTTACAATTTTCTGTTTTTGTTTCAATGAAGACTAAAATTTTTCATTTCACTCTAAACTTTGAACCTATGTTATTAATTAGGATTTTTATAAAGAAATTTATGATTCCATGATATTAAAATAGCATGGATGATATATCACCACCCATGAATGTATCTACGGTATAATAATTTTATATACCAAACCCATAACCTCGATATATTTAAGTGAAAGTGCAAACATTAATTTGCCTATGTTTCGACCCGGACTGCAGTATGGCTTTATGCGTGAATCATCACGTAGTATGCCAGTAGGTTAACCACCGCGACTTACGAAGACGCAAGCTGTTAGTCAGCTGGTGGTGGGTGCGCGGGCGTGTCAAGTGACCTCGCTCTAGACCTCAGTGTCGCCCACCAGAGTTACTGCTGCGGTTCTAGGTCAGCCTGCTGCCTCGTCGCACCTTTTCCTACCCACATTGTCTCCGGCACAACCTGGAGATTGTTGCCGTATGCACTCTCCTCCTCTCACTGACGAGGCGTAATACCAAGTAAACATCACACGCGCTTGTCATATTTACGTCCAACTGTAAATACTATCTAGGTGAATTAAGCAAGCGTTATTTTACTATAACAAAATATAATAATATACTCCACGTATTTTTAAAGGATATTACGGATATTTTAAAAGGAAGTTTTGTGATATACGAATTGTAAATTTAGCATGGTAAAGAACTGTCCCGATTTTCCCTTTTTCCCCAACTTTTTTTGATTGTCTTAATTTTTGGCATTGCATATTTTCCTTTCAGGTTTACATTTTTCATTTTTTTTAAAAACTATGATAGTGCAAAATTAAACTGCAATTACATTCTAAAATAATAATATAACATGACATACATTAATTTACAATGTGTTGTTTTCAAAGCATTACCTTAAGCTTGCTTGCTGCTTGATAATATTTCTGAAAAGCTGTGATGAAATGCAGCTATCGGAACATTCTTTGAGTAATGATTCTAATATTTAATTTTATCTTCTACTCTGGAAACGATACTACGCTTAATGAGAATAGATAATAAAAGTTGTACAAAAATAAGCTTTACATTTTAAAAGAAAAACATCTTGTACAGACTTTGTATTTTACTGAAAAAAAAATTAATAAAGGTTGAAGTATACAACGTTTATTAATATCATATTTTCTTAAATCAATGCTTCAGGAATCATTTAAGCATGAAGGCATTCAATAAATTTAATACCAATGAGCTTGAATTTTTTATGTATAGTATCTTTAATGAGCAATAAAAATCGAATCAATTTATGTACATTCTCAGATCAGAGGATACATAAACTTTACATTATATAGCATTTACATGAAATCAGGATAACTATAATATTATGTACATTACATATACTTTGACTTACATATTATATATAAAAACTGTATAATATGATATTGCTTTCACTATGAATGTTTTAATCGTGAGAACTCAGTTTGACATCAATTATAAAGATCAACGTACTAAAAACTCCCGTAATATTTAAGTAAGAAGGATCAATTAAGTCTTGTAACTTAGTTTCCCATGACCGGATCACTTGGTCACAGACTTCTATATAGTGACAACTTCAATTAAACCATGAATTATTCTCGCTGATTGGTTCATTTTTATTAATTATATCATGATTGTGCTTGAGGGATAAACAACCGCTAAAAGACAGGATGCTGGACGTACAGAGTATTCGGACAGACTAAAAGTTTTCTCAGTTAAATGCTATATGAAGAAGTTCACTCTCAGGGGTCACGTTCCGTTAACTTAGCAGTGAAGACCTCCCGTTCTTTCCTTCTCATGACTATCGTTGTCATATGTATTCTGCATATATACCCTTCTGGCTATTACTCTTGCTCTCCTCTGATGATGATATTGCCACGCCTTACTGTATATTATTATAGCTGTACAATGCAATTCAAATGTTATATAATTAACGGGAATTATATAACATTTTAAATAAATAATTTTAATTTGTTTTGTTTTGTTTTTTTGCCTTAAGGAGTACTTAAAAATTGTATATAGGTGTGTTGTTGCGTGCTTTATTTTCTTCACTATTATTATCCAATCAATACTATTTAAATTGAATGGTAGCAAGGGAATTTTTTCGTAAAGGAGTAGAATCGGTTGTTAAATGGTTTTTTTTAATGATTTAAAGAAACAATGTCATAAAGTCAAATAGAACGTAAGTTCAGTGTGATTACTCTTTTTGATAAAAAGAAAATTAAAAACGTTAAATAATACAGTAATTTTTTCATTGTTATATTATTAAGTATTAAGTATAATAAAGTGTAAAATTTTTGCTGTAAAACAGAAAAAAAGTAAGTAACGGTTGCTTTAGGTTGTTTGTGCAACTTCATAAGTGTTTTTATTGTTTTTAATTAATAATGAGAAATGAACTTAAGTGACACAAACATGAATCATAAACAACTAACCTGCTGTGACTTAAAATGAATGTATGATAAATATGCATGCATGTAATATAATAGTACATCATACTTCAACATTATTAATATAATCACTCATCACCTTGCCAGCTTGCTTTATAATGGGGAAGTTTTTTTTTTATGTAGCAGAAAATTAATTCTTTTTACAAACATGCCTCTAAGCTAAAAATGCCTTTACTTGAACTTCAATAGAACTTGAACCTGAGAAAATTGTATATAAAAAATTAAACAGGAAGGGTTCTATGACTCACTTTAATTCTTAAAGAATGATTTTAGCGTTCATGAAAAAATATGTTGTGTCATTCTTCCTTATCATTTCTAGGAACATCAATACTATTAATGATCTGTCTAGAGAATTATTATTATGTGAAAACGAGAGTATTATTGAATCTCATTCATTAACGAAATAATGGTCGGAGGAAGTTTACAAAGCGTGAAAATATTTTAACTTGACCTTAGATTCAACTGCCGATTCATCGTTTTATACAATTCATATAATTATATTTATCAAAATTTGTAACAATACTCAATCGTGCGAAATGTTGCAGTCTAAAAAATTAGTCTGATATGTTTTGTTAACAATTGATCCGTTACTACAATACAATTGATGAAGTTAAAAAACTATAACAACAATACTAAAATGGAATATAGTTGAAAAGAAATAAAATACACATTTATATATTATATAACTGTTTCATATTATATATAGTTTTGTAGATATTTGTTTTTATATGAAATACCAAAACGTTCTTTAAATTTTTGCAGCATCATTCAACAGGAAGAATATCAATCCAACAATACATTTTAATTGCATGGATAAAGATCAATTTTATGGTAGTTTAAGTTTATATATATATTTATTTTTTTTTTTACTTTAATATAAATTTATGAAAAAGTGTACAATTTCATTTCATTTCATTTCATTTCATTTCATTTCATTTCATTTCATTTCATTTCATTTCATTTCATTTCATTTCTTTTTTTTTTTTTTTTTAACTACAGAACATTTTTTTTACCAAATAACCTGACAAACAGTAAAGTTCTCAAGAAAAAAAAAAAAGGTTCATAAAATTTACTAACATTTTTCTTTCTCTCTACTTTTACATGCATTGTTGATAATTTTTGTAGGTAACTGTAATACAACACTATATATTATGTATAAAAATGACACAACAGTATAACATTCCCCTTATTTCACTGGATTGCATAGAACTTAATTGGAATTTCATAGCAAAAAAAAAAGTAAGGGTTTAGGAGCAAATTAATGTGTTAAGGGCTAAGTTGTTAAACATATCATCAAACGGTTCAAGGTCATATCAAGCTGTGTTATAGAGCAGAAATAAAAGGTTGGTTTTATATTGACCGACGGTGTATATGAGGTAACGGGACACCTCTCAGGTTGCCCTCTATTACCTGAGTTGCTGCACCTTCCTCCTCACTACCCTTCTCTTCTTCTTCATATAATTATTAGTGTCCCACAGATGAGAAGAATAAAAACACAATTTTTCCCGCATGATGAAACACCTTGTCATCGTACGTTGGTCTTTTTTGTAATACTTAATTATCTTATATAGTATTAAATTTACATTTGTTGTTAAAATCTGGGTTAATACTATATTATAAAACTTTAACTAGCGGTGTAAGCATTCTATTGCTGTAGTCCATTTCCTTGTCTTTATTTTGATATTACTATTTAAAGAAAACTGATTTTATATAAATTTTATTGAAATTAAAAGGTGAAAGCTTGTAAAATAAGAAAAGAAAATAATTGGAGGAAGATGAATGAAGAGAGGTCAAGCTAGGAACCATAAGTTTTGAGGTATTTTTTAGTCGTCATTTTAATTTTATATATTTTGTACATAATTATGTACACTAACCTTTTGTATAATTATAATAGATTTGCTAATATCAACCAAGGTAACTAAGTGTATTTTTTTATTGAATTTTGATAATTTTGAAGACAGTTTTACCAACGATAACTATCGACCTAAAATGCGATTTTATATTAATTATACGAAAAGGAGGATCCTCAAAATACTTCTTGCCACGCCCCTTACTTTTCTCTTCCTGGACATAAATATGATATAATGGCTTGTGTCTTATGTAGATCGCGACGACAACAGTGGCAACAATCGAGCATTGTGTGCCTGTTGACCCAGAATCGTCTGGTGTGCAGAGGTGTACGGAACAACAAGCGGTAGCTCATGACTGCGTGCCGGCTGCGACGCGCGCCTGAGTAGCATGCAGATCGCAATATCGCCTCCTAATATGACCGACTGAAGGACTCCCACTAGTCTTCCTGTTTAGTCTACCCATAGACCTACATCCAGTATATTGCTACTGCAATACTATATAGCACTATATACCAATCTGATTTCCTGAATTAAATCATTGAGTTTTAATCGATCGAAATATCTCAAACAGAATTTGAATTACAAACACGTACAGGAAATACTTATTTTAAATGAATGAAGAATTAATTTAAATTTATAAATTGTTATCAAATGTTATATCGTTAATGTAGATATAGTATTTTTGTTCTTTTTTCAACTTTTGTTGCTGAATTTTAGACGAATATTTTTTAAATAAAAGTGCCTTTGTCTTAGATGTCAAGAACCGTAATTTCGTCTTGATAAAAATGTGACAAACGTTTTTAAGGCGGAAATAATGTTCAACTGCATAATTTTGGTTGACATGTAATTAAATTACTGTATTTTTTTATATACATTTCTTATTTATATATTCAATTCTCAAGTACTACAAGTGTATACAACGATGTAATCTCTTAAGTAAAATGTAAATAATATAAAGTACATTACACGCAGCGTGTGAACTCTGTGACGTCTTCTATATCATGTTTAAGTGAATGTGAAAAGCCCTTATGTTTTAGCAATAAAGTAATTATATACGGGTTCAGCGTACTAGCGTCAGACAAGTCATGTTATTATTAAATTATGCGGGCAATGACGTGAGGAAATTATCCCCCCGCAACTGATTGTTAAAATTATATCAATATTTATAATTTTTTTTCAATAAAAATTTATTAATCGTTAAAATGCAAACCAGTCTAAAATAACATAAGTGTAAATTTTTTTATTGAATTTTAATCGCACTGAAGCATCATAATAAGCAACTGAAAAAAATAAATTAATTGATTATATAGCGAAATTGTAATTATTTTTTTAATAAGAAAGTAAAAGTAGTGAATATATTATAGAGAGTGAATTATTTGTTCCATCAAGTGCACATGCAGTGATGATTTTAATATGAAAGTGAATAAAAACGTTATAAAATTACAATGAAAATCATAATGCACCGTTAATAATAATCAACATAGCGAAAAGATGAATAGTTTTAACACTTTTTTATTGTTTCATTTCGTTCTCTCAGCATCAGTGCATCAAGTTATTTGAAAAGTTTTATAAATATATTAGAGCAAAAAATAAAATTTAAAGTATAAAATATAGCGTATATAATACTTGGAATTCTCCAACCTAAGTGACATATAAGTATGTGAAATTCTCTTAGCATTTCTCACGCAACACGACATTGTTCATAATAAATGTATAACTGTTGTATCATACAAGAAAACTTAAACATTTTAAAATCATTTCAGAAAGGTAATTTTTTTCACGGTCATTTTATCAATTTTAAAATAAATTTCATCGTGTGAATTTTATGATAAAATATTTTCATTCCAACTGACCTTGATTGATGGCGAGGTGATGTGACCTCATGGCGAACGGCGTGGCAAGGGTTGGTTTAGCCACCAGGGCTAGTAGGAGTAGTGAGACCGCTGCCACGGCAAAGCTGTGCGTCACTTGGTCCCTTCTTGACGCCATGGTACACCTCGAGCCGGCGTCTTGCTCGACCACTGTAACAACGTTGTCTGTGAGCCTTCGAGAGTTGTTATCCTGGAGTGAAGCGCACTTGATCATGGTCCACATAAGACTGACGCTGAATCAGAGGATCAGTACTGAGAAGAAAGAGGGGGGAAAGGAGGAAGATACTCTCGGGATAGGGAGGGGAGAAAGGAAAATACCTGTAATAGAGGTACTTGTACAGGAAGAGAGTTTTGATTTTTGTATAAAAATCTGGGATCGTGTTATTACTCATCTAACTTTCTCTATATATGTATGATGATCTGGGTTTTTATCTGAGACAACCAGCAGCATTTTTATTAAATTTTTATTTCTACCAGAATAATCTAATTTTATTGTTTTATTGGCATATTGCTACCATGGTTTCGCCAAATCATTGATATGAGTCTCCATAAATGGGGTATGAACCCACGAGCTTAACTTACAAATTGTTAGCTTACCTTTCTTTATACATTAGTGTACGAAGCACCAAATTTTTTGATACTTTAGGAAATAGTTTAATTCTATTGTGTGTAATTATTTTTTCTATTTTTTTAGCTTGCTAAAAATAGAAAAAGAGCAAACGAGTTGGAGAGGAGAGAATCTCCATAAATGGGTTATGAATGGGAGTGATTTCATTTGAATATTTACTCCAATAATAACATACTGATTACTTGCAGCAAAATTAACCAATAAAAGTGAAGATTATGAATTACGTGAGGAAATTTGGTTTTTAGCACAAAATTTTCATTAAATTCATTTATTGCAAAAAAATGTATTTCTTATTTATTATTCACTTCAGAATATAACAAGTATACTATTATATCGTACTGTTGCAACAAACAACTCAAATGTACAGTCAACGCCTCGGAAAATCTCCTTCGAGTTAGTACAATACATCGACGCTTCTGCCATTTAATTGTTTGTGAGACATTTTTTAATGTGAAGAATTTACATAAAACCAATTTTATTTTTGCCTCGTGGTGCTTAAATTTTCAGAGGTGACAATAATATTTTAAACTATTATTTTTACACTGTTTGCAATGTAAACATATGAAGTTGATTTTTTGTTTTATCATTGTGGTGTGTTGAGTGCTCCCACGACCGAGCTGGTCGGTTCACAGCGCTAATTGTGTAAGAATGCCGCCGCCAATGTGAGGATGAACCAATGCAAGGCGATGAAGTTTTTCTACCAAGAGCACTAGCCCGTGCAGTGCAGGTATATAGGCAGGTGAGCTTCAATTTTTTTTTTTTGCAGCAAACTATGCAAGCTGCTCAAGCGGAGAGGGTGGAAAGTTTCAATTTGCCACCAGAGTAGAAGGAATATATCAGGACAATGGCACTCGTCATCTCAAGGACGTGTTATAACTTGTATAGAATTTTATATAAAAAGTACATTGCTCCTTTTTTTGAAGAAAAAAAAAATGCTAGGAAAATAAATATAAAATTTTCTCACATTATTTCTACGAGTACAATTTAAAACAATGAGAGATGTATGTATAGTAAACTTTAATTTTATAATTAAAAGTATGTGAACTAAGATTTTTTATAAAAATCATGCATGTATAATATGCAAATATTTAGCATTATTCATTCTTCGTAATTTATATATGATAATGTAAACAGAATTAAAAATCATACATGACGTATAATAATTGTGTCTTGGATCGCAAATACAAATATGCAATGCGCAGTAATGCAACTATCAACAGTTTTAGCAAAATAGTGTCCCATTGGCTATAATATTAACTGCAAAAAATAAGACTTTTACTTATTATTTGAGGTTAATTTAATGGACAATTACGACTTTACAGAAAGAATATTATATATGTATTGAACATAAGGCTTGGAGAAGGGTAGTTTTAATTTAAAAAAAATTACAATGGAGAAATAGGAACGTACAAGACTTGTGAATTTGTACATAAAAAATCGCTAATTATTTGAAGTTAAGGTAATATAAATTATCAAAGTTTATATTGTTTATGATATAATAGCTGCTAATGACAGCACGTATAGAAAAGACTAATGAACTTTGTGTGAATTTTACAGCAAAAACAAGCAAAAGTACTATTTGAGTCACGCGATCAGGATGTTCTTATTAGCAAGCGAAAATCACTTTCACCCCTGATATATCCTATCTCTTTACATACGTCAATTTTGTTCCGGGCCCACACCTACTATATACCACTTTCTCCGTCTGTTGTTTTACCCAATTTATCATGCTGAATATACAGGAGGGTCATTCGCCTATATTAATATATTTATCGCGGACGTTCATCCTAAATTTAGTTGTTGTTTTTTTTCTGCTATAGGCCCGCAGCCGCGACGACGATGAATTAACCAGATAGTATTATTTATGCTCCCGGTCTCGTTAATTATATCAGAGAGAATTATAAACAATGCAGTGTGAACTATTAAAGAAAAGTAAAAATATATTCACGGACATGTCAGTTTAACTATTATTGAATTATGAGGTTAATGCGGTGTATGTGCATATATAATATATTGTAATTAATAACCACACAAACCAGAGCATTGATCTACGCGGGCATGCGGTTACTATGTATTTTGAAAGAATAATATATATTTCTGATAAAAATCTACATTCTTCTACTTTTTGGAATACGTATTACAATCTGTCTTGTTCTGACTCAGAGATGTGACTTAATTATGAAATTTATGATATTTTTTCGATATCGTTAATATGTAAGATATATTCATATAATATATATTTTTATTATCTCTTTTATGGGCAAAATAAATAATATATAACATTACATATAATATATATATATATATATATATATATATATATATATATATATTAAAAAATACCAAATGAAAAAAAAAAATGAAAAATGAAAATAGGACAAATGAAAAAGATTGCTGAGCAGTCCAATCACTGGTGTATTCATGGTTTATTTTTCCATTGATTATAAATTCCAATAAGTATATTTTATAAATGTAATTTTCTAGGAAAATTGAAATTGATAAAATATTAAAAGCACGAAATACATTAGAATATTACTGTCTCATAATATAATATAGAAAATATTGAGAAAATTACGTAATAATATGAATATGATGATACCACAAGATCAAATTATAATCAAGACTCAACGAATCATTAGTCAAAATTTTAATAAACTCGAGACCTGTTACTGTTACACTGTAAGTTTGATTAGTTTGTGATTTGTTTTGATCATCTCTGAACTCCCGCTGAGGTGTGTCGATCAAACTGCTGGTGTAGAAACACACCGTCCGGCAATCCTCATGATGGTCCTGTTATTCGCTGGCAGGTGGAATGTGCTAGCCGGCCTTCTTGGAGCCACCACACGGTACAAACGAAGCTGACTTTTATATTATACCGACCGTACCGCAATACCAACCGCCGCACACCGGAATTATTATGATGACGATACATCGAACCTTAACACGTATTACGTGAGAAATTTCATAAAACCATCATCAATGTCATTCTAATAATCAAGAAAAGATAATACTGTTTTTTTGTTAACAAACAACATATTGTAGATGTATAAGAAATTGTAAAAACGGTAATTGTAATGGAAAAAAGTAAGTGAAGTAATGAAAAAGTTCACTCGCGTCAAAAAATGAAATTATTTTCATAATAAAAATAGTCATTCAGGATGTATAATAAAGTACTTGAATATATTTAATATATAGGTAATATTATATGACTAATAAATCTAGTCATAATGTAACCAATCCCTTTATAAATCAACATGTACACAATACAAATTGTTTTTAACATAATAAAAGAGAAATAATTCAATTATATTTTTTTTAAATAATCATTAGAAAATTTATAATACATTAAAAAATTATAAGGTGACTACAGCAACCACTTCTAATGTAAATAATCAAAATATGTATAATTTGATATTGTTTATTGAACTGAAGCAATGCTTCCATTTCGTGGATTAATTAAAGATTATCAGTATAGAATAAAACTAATGTATATATAATTTAAATTATACAAAATATAAAGAATATCATATCATTGGTTGAAAGACAATAATAAAAATAGAGTGAACATGTTAACGCTTGTACTATTCGAGTATCAGATATCTTGTTTTTATATGAAGTGCGGTAACGTGGACAAGATGCATTGCTACATTGCAGTACATGCAGGCTAAGTCGAGACATATCAGATTGCTCTTCACGCCTACTAGCTCAGACAGATCAAACCTAATATCAAGGCTATTCGAGTTGCCTTTTAATCCAAGTGCATTAACTTTATGTGAAGTAAAAAATATTCCAACGGTACGATTAAGATATTTATATACATATATGTTTTATGATCAAGAAGATGATAATCTCAAGTTAATGATGCTGGAAATAATTTTTTTATGTAAGTGATCGAGAAGCAATACTCGTTAATGTAGAACTTGATTACTGTGCAAGACTTTAAAAAAAAAAATTATAATCAAGTCTTGAAACACGTGGAGAGAGTTATAGTATATCGAATCAGCTGCAGTCTTGGCATCAGACCCAAACAAACTGAATATTAAATTCCGAAAGGAGTTTAGAAAATGCGATCACATTTAGTGTACAGATAGTATTTTAAATTAAATAATATAAATTTAAAGCTAATTCAGAGATCGGTTTAATTAATTATTAATCCAAGTTCTGTGATAATTAAATAAAATGCTTAATTTTAAGTCGATTTAAATCTACCTCCTTGAAAATTACCGCGCCACTGCTCCAGCAATCTCGGACGGGAATTAAATTTAAAGGGATTTTCTAAAATACAATGTGAGATTTTATCACCTTGCTCGAACACTTACTTCATGTACTATTATGAAGTGTTATAACAATCAACACAGCAATCCTATAAAAACAACACTAATAGCTTAAAATTCGTCTTCAGGAAGAAATTTGTTCTCAGTGTGCAATGATAGCTATTTTATAAGTAGGTAAGATTTACAATTTTAATTCTGCATGATCACCAGTACCACGAAATGTGATTTGCATATTTTACTTCTTGTCTGAATCACCCCTTATAAAACAACATATGCCTTACATCCTGACAAGCAGAAAAAAATATTATCTGATTTTTATTGCATGAGGATATATTATAAGTCTTTAAATCATTATAATATATAGTCATGGAAAGTTGAACAAGTCAATGTCTTGGATATTCCCCTCCAAAGTCACTTTCTCATCTAGTCTACTATATTAGACATTTATATCAATAATAATAACAACAAAGATAAAGTTTAAATCTTATTAAGATTATAGTATGTGCAGTCGGTGCTCCCAGCAGCTGTAGCAATATTGCGAACCTGACGGAAGTTGCCAAGGCCAACTGTCTTGGTAATCGACATCGAAGAACGAACACGACAATTAACCAGCAACAATAGACTCATCAAAAGACCCGATTCCTATGTGATTGAGATGCATAAAAAAACGAAGATTTGGACTAGAAAAGTACACAATAGAAAATAAATGTAGAGCGGGGCAACGCGAATGAACAATGTAAAAAGGAACATAAAAAAAGGGATAAATTTTGATAGTAATGGAAATTATTTTAAAATTTATTGTTTGCCAATAATAAAATAATGCCAGACAGTATTTTGTATTGATGACTTGGTTTGGTTTCAATTCATAAAATTAAATTGCATGTGCTATTACTTTTTTTTTTCAGAGATATATATTTTGAAACTTTGAATGTGAAAATAATTGACAATGTACAAACAAGGTATAATGTAATCAGAAAGCATCAAATTACAGCTGTAATAATATTAATGAAGATTACTTGGCAAGATTGCAAAGGACGCCAATAAACAAACACTATATATTATCTTCAGCAAATATAATGTAATAATCACTTAAAATGTAAAAATAATTGTTGAAATTAAAAACTTCTTCATTTGAAATCATAATTTAATGCATTTATTTTTTTTCAATCAAATCTGTTTGACATTGAAAGTCAAGATCATGTACTATACACGCTATACGATAGCAATTATCAATTATCTCACATGAACTCTTAAAAAAGTATACCTCATCCTTATATAAAGAAAAAAAAAACTACAAAAATAAGATTTTTCATATAAATTACCGTCTTTTGTAATATGAAAATTATATCATTATTACAGCAGTATCATTATAACGTCACCTGGTGGATTACAAAGAGTATTACATATGACTGGCTGGAACAAGGATATATTATATACGGGGCTGGCCGCCAGCAGCAGCTGTATGAGCAGTATAAGTGTCCCGTTAGCACCACTCCAGCATAATACACGAGGAGGAGCCGTTCTCCAGCTACAGACAAAACTATATAGCTTGTAATGGAAAAACTCATTGCCAGCTCGTGCCCGCATGACACAAAAAAAGAGCACAGGTCGAGAAAGAGAGAAAAAAAATAGTGAGAATAAGTTGCAAGAGGGCGTACAAAATTTGTGCTAACTGCGCTTGTGTGAGGACTGACTCACGGTAAGACCACGCGCGGATATCGCGGCGGCGACCAAGACCATCGACGTAGTCGCTCGCGGTCACCGTAATGAGGTCAAGCAATGCCAAGGACAAATACCGCTGCGAATCAGTCAAGAAATGTAATTTTTATGTAATTGACAGTATTATAAGTTAATTTAGTTAAAAAGTTAATTGAATATTCAAACTTAATTCTAAATATAAAATATTGTTAGATTTCAAGATTTTATTATATTAGAGTAATTTGATAACTTTTAACAATTGATAATTTTAATGTGATTAAAATCACAAAGGTAAAGGAAGTTATAAAAATTACAATAAAAAACTAAAATTACGAGCACTATAACACAATCTTCTTTTTGTAATTATTTTGCTAAACATTCTAAGAACAGGCAAATAAAAAAATACACCATAAAAATTTGAAATTGAAATTTGAAAGCGTTCTCCACTTTTTTTTTTTTTTTTCTCTTCTTACAAAATTACTATAATAATAGCTAGCATACAAAATATTTATGGATGCGGAACAAATCAATTTAATAACATCACGTAACCTTTTATAATATTGTCGTTTTGTTTGGTACTTACTGTGTATAAAAAAGCTTACTCGGAGAGAGTAAATCTGCAGTGTTTATCTGTGCGTGTATGTTGCGCGAACCATGTGTAGCGGCACAGTACGACACCACGGAGTTGCAGGGGTATGTGTCAAGAGAGGTGTGCGCGCGCAGAGTGATGCACCGTCTGCCGAGGACGAGCGCCAACTGAGACGATGGAGGTGGCGGCACCACCTCCGGCAGGAACCTTCCTCCTCCCCCCCACCTCCTCCTCCTGCATGGCGCTCAGCTGACGGGAGCAGTGAGAGAAAAGAGACGAAGCGGAGTGAACGACCTGCCTTAGCCTTGCCCCTCGCGGCTGCTTGCCGTGGCGGCACTTGCTATACCTCAGCCAGCAAACCAGCGAGCAGCCGCGACTCGCAAACGTAGCTCTTGATGATGGTGATCTGCTTTACTCCAAACTACTCCCCCTCCCTTCTTCCCTCATCTTCTTCATTATGGCCCGGCCCTGCAAGGTTGATAATATGAGAGCAGCAAAACATCTTACAAGTACAATCATTGTCATGAAAACTGGGTACACGATTTTTAAAAAGTCAGGCGTTGAAGTCTCCAAATTAATGAGACAGGCTTTGAAGAGCCGATATTACACGGTACAATTTTTTTTTAATTATTAAGCATGCAATTGTTCTTTTTCCATTCAAGAAAACATTAACTCCATTTGTTTTTATAGATATAAATTAATTGCATTCTATAATACAGGCTTTAAATTACATCAAATTATATAAATTTTCAGATTTTATTGTAAGTTGTAAATAATGAAACTAAAGATTACATTTCGTCCATGAGTAAACAAAAATGTTATTAAATTTATTTACCAGTTTAATCTGCTCTATTATGTAAGTAAGAAAGTTGTGTAAACGATTCTTTTTATTTGTCAACTGAGTTATAAACTCGATTAAGTGACCAGGAAACTACATCGGTGGTTGTGAGGCCACCTACATTAAGATGCTCTGCGAACGAGGCCGTTCGGATGATTAGGGTTATTGCAGCACGCTTCACAAGTAAAACGTAATTTCCTACCCTACATTTTGGTGTAAAAATGAGATAAATCGGAGTTTTATTATAAATTCGTGTTGAGAAGCATCAAGATAAAAAAATAACAGTATGAAAGCAATAAAGTTAAATTTTTTGCTTACTTATTTTGAGAACAGAAACTTCTAAAAAAAACAACTATGTATTATATTTTCTCAAAGGCATGCATTATAATCTTCATACTTCACAACTCTTTAAATTTTCATGGCTGCATGATTCAAGACTTTAGCAAGCATTATGCATTAAATTTAATTGCAATTTTATGCAATTATCAATAACCAAGTGATAAAAATATTTTTTACCAATAAAAAACATATGATTTAATACTTAATGCTAAAATGCTACTTTAATCTATTGGTACTGCTGACTTGCTTGCAACTTATTGTAGTGTAGAAAGCTGAAGTAATTTATCACGTTTATCATGCAACTTTGCGAGATTCAAACTCTGGAAAAAACCTGCAAAGCTCAGCTATTAAAATGTGATGATAATAAATCTCAAGAATTATATGCATTATTAAAATATAGTTAAAAAAATTTAAGACATGGAAATCGTTTTCAGTACATTTTTTAAATTGTTTATTATTTTAGCATTGTCGAATTTTTACTCTTTTTTTTTTTTTTAAATCGATCAAAAAAACTGTATTTAAAAGTTTTAATGCTAATGCGTATATTATATTTTTAATAGACCATGCAACTTTGTTTTTTGTTCGTTTAATACAGGATAGCTTAAACAGTTGCCTACATTTTAGGGGCTTATAAAAAAATGTTTCATAGTAACAGTGGTTAGTGGTGTAGTTTTATCAGTTAAAAGCTAATTTGGAAAGGTATAATATTATATACATAATTAATTAATTATGTAAACACGTTATAGTTTAAAAATTATAGTATATAATATATTATAATACATTTTACAAAACTTGTATGCCTATAATATGCGTAAAAATTTACCTACTCATGTAGAAACCTTGAACAACTAATATTGATCCGTTGATTACATATATATACAACCTTTTAAAGAAGTAATATTTTTTCCAAGGGCATTAAACTGACCGCAAAAAAAAAAACATATTTTTCATGTCCCCCTCAGGACAGCACGACTGCCTCATTTTCTGACACTGCAGCTCCAAGAGAAAAAAGAGATGCAGATTTGCAATTTTTGGGGAGGAAAGAAGATCATCCAGTCTAATCATCCCAGAAGGTTCAAGTTCGCTACGTCTCTACAGAATGCGTATAGCATCGCCTATATACGAACAGATCAGGGGAAAAAATGTCCCGAGCCGCGCGTCTATATTATGACGACATATTGCTATCTTCAGTTGAAGCGTAAGTCTTTAATGCTGGAAACTTATATAGAAGCAATATTTCAGGAATGTAAAATTTACATCATAATAATATTTTAAATCTGACAGTGAGTTTGCAATCATTATTGCCTAACATAGAATTTACTGTATATATTATATATATATGTATGGAACTATACACATGTACATTGTTGTACCTGGAATTTTGCAAGCATCTAGTTCCTAAGTGGAGAACCATGTTATGGCCCGTTGTCGCGCACGGGGCAACACAGATCTGAGGCAGCAATGCGCGGTGTGGCTCGCTGCAGCCCGTCTATATAAGTTGAGCTTGCATCAGATTGCTTCTGTGTGTGCTCTTTACGATAAAACTTGTTCTTCCACAAAGAGTGCACTCTACGGAATGTGCAAGTACTCTCAAGATCACTTAAAATGAGGAACTATTAGAGTAGTAAAAAATTAGTTTCCCAATATTTGTATTTTGGGATACTATTTTGGGAAAGATAATATTTAAATGAAATATGATTATTTATGTTTTTTGTTAGCCGTTAATAAAGTAGCTAGAAAATAGAACAATATTAGTTAATTTGTAAATATTTTAACTCAAAATTAATATAATAATAATAATAATAATAATAATATTTTTATTCAATCATTGGTTGTACAATACAACATAAATCACGTCATTATATATATAACTTATAGTCTAAAACATGAAAATAAATAGAACCCTCTTATCATTTAATATATTGTACATATTTTGTCAGTAAAAAAGAAAAAAAAGGGGGAGGGAAATATCACAATTACACTATTTTATAAAAGACAATGTTCTGACAATTTGTTGGCAAAAAACTCTTTTACAGAATAAAATTCTCTTTTAATCAAAACATGTTTCAATTTAGCTTTAAACAATTAAGGTATCACTCTCAATGTTTCGTATACATGCTGGAAGATAATCATATATTTTTGCTGATTGCTGATTAAAAAAGCTAAATTTTAGGAGTGTGCATCAGTTGAAATTTATACCAGTAGAATTACAGCATCCCACATGATTTATATATATATATATATATATATATATATATATATATATAAATATATAATACTTGTTGCGTTGTTTGAACAGTTTATCTTTTACAAAATTTGTAAATTTGTTTACTTTCTATAATAATATTTCAAAAGAAAGTATATTGATAAAAATGAAAGTAACAAATATTTTAAAGAACAGTTCGATATCGATCCGCCGCCCTCATAAATAAAAACAAAACATTGCGGGTAATTTTGTAACGTTACATGTGCAGTTTATCCAGGAAGTAATAGACCAATGAATATTTGCTCGCGGAATTGTCATGTCGCAGATCATGTATGTAGAAGGCGTTACTGTGCTGATTAGAGCCTCAGCACCGTTATGGTCTCGTGTGCGATGCTGCTGGTAGAGCTGTAATGAAACTTGGGCACCAGCAAGCATCATGAACTCGTCACCTTATGTTATCAACATCAATATACTGTATATTAATTAAAATAAATTATATAGTTAAACTCATGCAGTTTTAAACAGGGGTAAATAGAACTAAAGGGTTAATTTTTTTATTTCATTTGTTAATTGTTATTGCTGTTTTGCTAAATATTAATTAATATATTAATAAAGATTAAGTCATTAATTTACCAACATTCTTTGCTTATTTAATAATTAAGTACTTGATTTTTTAAGGATTTATCTAAAATATAATAAGAATTATTTAGCACGCATGTTTTTTTTTATATAGTTTTAAATGTAAACTTTCTGGTGTACTACAGAATATAATTAATTAATTGAAATAAATTTATGGGCACTTAACATTTCAATTTAATGATTTGAAAGGAAAAAATACCGAAAAAATTTGGTTTTTTGAATTTTATCAAAATTAATTTAAAATATTATGTTGCATTTTTTTTCCTAGTGCTGCTCGACGAAATTCCTTGCAATTAAAGACTATATACACGTTTTAGCTTGCATTATAATGTGCACTTATGAGGGGGATATTTATAACGCATTGGTTTATTTTGTACTCGTGGTAAGGACAAGACAGTGTAGTTGTGACAGTTTGTTGAAGGCGCTGTCGAGATTATCAGCTGACAGATACATCGTATGTACTTGAGTGTTGCAATTTCTTCACTCGTTCAAACCTATACTGACAGAATATTACACGTCATCGTGAGTATATATAAAGGCCTAAAGTAACAATATTTATATTGTTTTCGTTTGTAAATAGTACCACAACAACAATGAAATTAAGAACAAAATTTATAATGCAATTATGAAATAACATTTTCTTTTAATAGCTAAAATCAAAGTTAACAAAGAATGCTTTAAAATACGATTTTTATTCATTGTTTTTTACAGACCATTATCACAATAAATTATTTTTAATAAATTTTAGTAGAAAAAAATGTTGCACTTAATTAATAGTTTATTAACATTACATTTTAAAATATAAATTTTATTTTAACATGGTAATAAATATCTACATATCAAATCTCTGGGACCGGATGCACGCGTTTTTTTCGTGCATCCGAGATGCGCATCCGGATGCAAATTAATTTTTCGTGCATCCATGGATGCGCATCCGGATGCAAATTTATTTTTCATGCATCTGGGATGCGCATCCGGATGCAAATTTATTTTCCATGCATCTGAGATGCGCATCCGGATGCATTAATTTTTTCCCGTGCATCTGGGATGCACGGATGCGGATGCAAGCCCATTTTTGCGCATCCGTGTGCATCTTGCATCTGCATCCGCATCCGATCTTTGGTTTTTATAATACACTTTGTTTCTTGTAATTTTTAAACGACAAGTGGCAAATAAAGTTAAAAAATATGCCTCGTGTTAAAGATTTATTTAGAGGCAATTAGCAAAAAACCTGATAAAAAAGAGAAAAAAAAGTGTTAAATGGATGCAAATTTATTTTTCGTGCATCCGTGGATGCGCATCCGGATGCAAATTTATTTTTCATGCATCTGGGATGCGCATCCGGATGCATTCATTTTTCCCCGTGCATCTGGGATGCGCATCCGGATGCATTCATTTTTTCCTGTGCATCTGGGATGCACGGATGCGGATGCAAGCCCATTTTTGCGCATCTTGCATCCGCATCCGCATCCGATCCCTGAATCTCAGGTATGGAATCTTTAATTGTGATGTATATATCACAATTATATATATGTATATATATATATTATATATATATATATATATATATATATATATATATATATATATATATATATATATATATATATATACATATATATGTATATACAAAAATATTTTGTGACGTCATTCTATACACATAAATAAATTTAAAAATAAAGCACGAGTCACACTAGTGTTATATCTGTACAATAACTGGTATAATAATCAGCTTTTATATAGTTCTTTGTTATCTCTATACGTGATATCAGAATGACAGAAGGAATTAAATTGACGTAGGTGCTGGATCAGTTGATAAGAGAAAGTGTTTGTATGATAAAATTTTGAAAAACAAATGTAGAAATAATGAGGATACCGATACAATAATTACTATAAAATTTTGCTTGCATCACTACTGCAGCAATATAATTATACGTCATATTAATTCGTTTTTTCTGATGTTTTTATAATATGTGATGATATATTTTCTGACCAACAATTTAAGGATGAAATCGAATTTATTATTTTCCAGTTGAACTTTGTATCATATGTGGCAACATAAGTCATAATCTCCTTACATCAATGAAGTTCAGCGAAATTAAAAATTTTTTCATCGCAGTTCATCGATATATTTCTTTTAGTATCGGAAACGAACTATTGTGTTACTTTCTTTAAACTGTACTGCACTGAAGCCGAGATAAAGTGTCCATGCAACATATCAATTCACACTGAGGCTAGGCAACTTGTGTAGCACCAAAGGAGAGCGGGATGCATATGCAGCAGGAGCAAGAGTTACTCCAATTTGGTGTTGAAAAAGTTGTCTGACTTCAGCAAAGCGGACACTTTGTCTGGTCTTGAGTGTACAAACGTTCTTAGGTTTATTATATAATATGTAACAAGAAGTATGTTTTATTAAAATAACATGGCAGATTTACTACTAAAAAAATAGTAACATTAAAATATACACAGAGATTTGGGTTTGGGTGCTGAAATCACTTGATGAACGCGGTCACGATGGCGGGCAGCACGAGGACGGGAAGAGTCCAGGCGAGGACGGGGGACGAAGAGCGCCCCAGGCCCGGCACCATGATGGCTCCCTGGTCTTCGCCCTCCCCGGAGATGCCATTGCCGCCACCCCCACTGCTGGTCTTGCCATTACCCGAGTTGCACAGGTCGGTGGTGCACGATCGGAAGTAAGTCTTGAACTGCGAGTCCGTGATCTCAGTGTTGATGTGGTCTGGACGTTGTTCGCAGCCTCGGTAAAACGAGTACACCTTGCCTGCAAGAAGGAGACCATGTGCAAAATTCAGTGAGATTTCAATTATTAGTTATTAGTGTTATTACTATCAAGCCTATGGTGGCAGGGAATATTTTGCTTGATATACTGACAAAAAAATTAATTGAGAAATATATATAATATATTATAGTCTTGACGTACTTGACGTACTAATTATGTTGATGACAGATAATAAGTAATATGATCATTATAATCAGGCAAGTTCAATAAGCTTTTTTAGAGATATAAGAGGTTGAACGCAGAAACAATGTTAACATAATTTTTAATTTGATGTACTGATCCATGTCATTTTCATGTTAATTAATTGCTATAAGCTGTACAGCAAGACTAATTAGTATTAGAATAAATGTAACAAACTTGGAAAAAAAGCTACGTAAACTTAAAAACTGCATGAGAGTATGCATTATTACAATCACAGCACAATTGGGACAGTTACCCCTTCTGCCATGATGCTCCTAATCAATCTTAACTCGTATTACAGTCAAAATAGATTGAAAGTTCTCTTTCGTCGTTTATTCCCCCTATACTTTTTTCATGCTTCACCACTATGCCTCATGATCGCAAAAACTTTTTGCACTGTTGCGATGACGTTCGTTATATTTATATTATACTCTCGTCTACGCACTGAAGCTCACAAGTCAGATAGGAGTTAATTGGCTATACACTGTAGCTAACCATCACTATACATTTTTATTCTCTGCTGAGTTCAATATACCATATCGATTGAAAGCAGTAAATTGAGTTACATCCTTTAAAATTAACGGTTCATTTTTCCGCTCATTAACATCTGTCAATACAAAATAATCGAAATTTCATGCATTTTTGTATTGTCATGCTGATGTGTGGATTAATTGATTTCAAGTCAATTATCAAAAACTTATTGTAACTGGATATATGAACTTGCCTTATTTGAGTGTCATCATCAGTATTATCACCATAAAGTAAAATGGATGGTGATATCAATCAAAATAAAAGCATATTGAAAATTAAAGCGGCCGGCTTCACTTAAGAAAGCTACCTTTTTTATTATTTATAATATTTTTTTTGAAACAAATATTATTTTAGTGCTTACGTGAGTATTAAAAGTTAAAGCATTACACTTCCTCTAGCTATTTTGTAAATAAAAAATTATGAAATTATGTGCATGATGATCATGTGAATGTAAAAAAAAAAGAAAAAAAAAATGCAATTTTTAACTTCAACAAGATCATTAATTAGTTTAAAATTTGTGACTCCATGCCTTGATTGTATGCAATAAGTCCTACACCTAGGAGTCTTAATATATTTTAGAATTTATTATATAATATACTAATGAGCATACGTAGGTGAAGTAAGTAAAGCTATATACCGCACGTACTACGCTGCATGTATAAGCAAATGTAAAACTGGTTGCATATACCCATTAGGAGTAGATATTTGAAAAATAATGCTTGATAAAATTTTGAATGCAATTTTTAAATACAATTAATTGGTCATATTAAAATAAAAAACTAGGAAATAAATAATTTTGCAATTAAAGTAAATTATCTTATATTATAATTATAATAATAGTTACTATAGGAATCGAGCTATCATCATGCTGGTCAATAATTAACGTAGTTTAACCGCGGGATAATTATTTTGTAAATCCGATCCCAAACGCGGCCCTTAATTCCCCAGAACAATGCAATACATAATTTTAAGCACTAAACACTAATAATTTCTGAGTATATTATGCATAAAGAAATTATATAGCCATATATATTATGCCATATTTATGCGCACCAACAACTCATTTTGAAAAATATAATATATTAGCTATACTTTGACGTTTTTTACGACACTGTACAGTACTATATTAATGTATTGTATAATGGTTTAGTGTACTATAATTAATGGCAATAAAAAATTGTGAGGTGCAGCAGCATACACGCACCGTTGGGTTGATCGACGTACTCGATGCGGCGGATGACGCAGTACTTCTTGTTGCAGTTGATCACCGAGTTCTGGACAGACTTGGGGTCCTTCTCGCACTTCGTGTCCTCGTTGCCAGACTGCACGCACGCGTAGCACTTCAGTCCTGCAATTACCAACCATCGCGAGGATAAATGTCAGCTCAAAAATATTTTGAAATTTTAATACAATAATGTAGTTTTTATTCATTAGTATAATATAATATTATGTAATTTTTAATGGTAATTTTACTTAATAATTTTATTACGAGCGCGCGATCAAAAGATTATAATCAAATTCTTAAACTTGTATTTTATATAGGAGACTAGCCGACAGAATATAATTTATAATATAATATATAGTACAAGCATTTTACATTTTATACGTATTAAACTAGTATACGTGAAAAACAATAATGTATGCTTGCAATATGTACTCGTATTTATGATCAGCGTATATCATATATAGCTGCAAACATGTTTGATCTGAAGATATTATACGACAAAAGAGATTAATAATGGAGTACAGACCTCAAAATTTTTTATTGCAGAAATGGATAGAGGGTGCGAAGTTATGCTACTCTGATTTTTTTCAGATTTTTTAGGGACCGGGAAGTATTGCTAAAAAGTTTTGGCGAGGTCGGGTTCGAATCCACGTCCCTTTTGGGTCCTATCTTTTATTAAGAGGGGCGGCAGGAGGCGGTACTTTTTCTGTACTTTCAATAATTTTTTAAAAATATTTGCCGGTCTCTAAAAAATCTGAAAAAAATCAGAGTAGCATAACTTTGCACCCTCTATCCATTTCTGCAATAAAAATTTTTGAGGTCGGAACTCCATTAATAAGGATCAATCCAGCGTCTATATATATATATATATATATATATATATATATATATATATATATATATATATATATATAATATTAATATGTTAAACTCAAAAAGTCTCACCCTGCACGGCCGGGGCCAGGCACAGGACGGCGAGCAGCCCGCAGGCGATAATCACAGCGACTCTCCCCATCGTTAATTGCGGCTGTCACTGATGCAGGCGATGTCGCGATCTCGCCACGGTGACGCGATTATCTTATCAGACGCGCTAATCTCCGATCTCGCATTGCACCACAGATATGTGACAGAGGGCTAGCTAGAAATATTCTGCGCTTAAAGCAAGCTTTTTGTTTTTTTTTCTATAGTACAATTTCTGCACGTATATTATAATTAACAATTATAAGCATAATATATATAATGTACAATTACTTCCTTATTTTATTATTGTTAAAAGCTGAGTTTTAAATTTATAAATAATTATTACAACACGTACAAGGTTATAATATGATTCATTCATATAGTTTTAATATTTTTCATGAGTATAATATAAACTGCAATGTTTATTATGTATACAATGGAGTATCGACCTCAATTTTTTTATTGCAGAAATGGATAGAGCGTGCAAATTAATTAAGTTATGCTACCCTGATTTTTTCCGATTTTTTCAGATTTTTTAGAGCCCGGGAAGTATTTTTAAAAAATTATTGAAAGTCCTTTTTGTGACGTCACGCGGCGGCAAGTCCTACCTTTTTCTTAAAGGAGGGGAACCGCTTCAGCTTTTATATTTTTAATGTTTTATAAATAAATGTCAAACTTACTTGTGCACCAAAAAAATAGTCACCACCTCCCTCCTTCCACCATTTCAGCAGTTGATTTTCAAAAAGTGCGCCAAAGAAAATTGGGGCTTATGACGTAAAGCGCCATGATAGGTCAAGCGCAACCAATCGTTGATCTTGACGTCATATGCCCCAATTTTCTTCGGCGCGCTTTTTAAATGTCAGCTGCTATACTGGTAGAAGGAGGAGGGTGTGGTGACTATTTTTTTGGTGCACAAGTAATTTTGACATTATTTATGAAACATTAAAATTATAAAAGCTGAAGCGGTTCCCCTCCTTTAAGGAGCGGCGTCGCGTGACGTCACAAAAAGAACTTTCAATAATTTTTTAAAAATAGTTCCCGCGGGCTCTAAAAAATTGAAAAAAATCAGGGTAGCATAACTTTGCACCCTCTATCCATTTCTGCAATAAAAAAATTGAGGTCGATACTCCATAGTCCAAAAAGTTAATTTAAATTATTTAATATATATGAATATATTAAATAATTTAAATTAAATTTTACCTTTGCCAGTGTTCGATGTAATCCTTTATCTGCATGTATAGTACCCGCTGTGATAATCACTTTAATAATAATCACATGATACACTATACATTATAAAGATTCAAAGCATTACATCAAAAGCCGGCAAAGGTATAAAAGTCCGAAAAGTTAATTTAAGTCATATATAATATATATACAGATACAGTATATTGTATAACTTGAATACCCTTTGCATGCAAAAGTTATTTACTTAAGTTTTATCTTTATATATCTTCATTGCTGCATTGTCAATGCAGTAAAAAATGAAAGAAATTATGTAAATAAATAACAAATATTTAGTGTTAATTTTTTATATATTTTTTATTTTTATGAAAAAGAAAAATTAATTATCAACAAAGTGACAAATAATTAGATTTTACATTCATCAGTATTAATTATACAAACATACTTTTGCATGTGGCAATTGTAACAATTAAATAGGCTTTTAGAAAACTTTAAATTTTAAACACTTTTATACCAGTATGTATATAATTTTTAATAAGTAATGAAGCATGATATAAAATTAAAAAGCATAACATGTCGCATAATGTATGTTATTATTATTACACAGATCTACATTCAATTTTTAATTGATTACTAAATCAAAAGCTCAATAAATGTTTATATCAGTATAAATGTCTTTAAAGAAGAAAAAAGATCAAGTCAGATAAATCTGATGTTATATAATGTTGATATATTTTATTAATGAATTATAATAACAAAAATATTAATTTTTCGTGTATGTTTTTTGTTATTTGGTCACAATAAACAATAATTTATAGTTGCATTTTTTTATTTCAAAATTAGATAGAAAATTTACATAAAATTATGCTTTTCTGAATTTTTCCAGATTTTTTGGAATGTGGGAACACTGGGAACTAATTAAAAAAAACATTTAAAATATCTGAATTAGGGTGGTACTACCTGATGGGACAACCATGACATCATTTTCTCGCGCTGTGATTAGCTATTGATGACGTCACGGTTGTCTGATCAGGTAGTACCACCAGGCTAATTCAGATATTTTAAATATTATTTTAAAATTAGTTCCCGCCATGATGTAAAAAGACATCATGGTTCCCGCACTCCAAAAAATTCAGAAAAGCATAATTTTATGTACAGTGTATTTTCTAATTAAGAAATAAAAAAATGCAAACATTACTGTCTATTCTGGTGTAAATACCGTCCACTTAATGCATATTATTAATTTTCCCACAGCAACTTGATTAAATATTCATCATTACGTTCACTACATTTTCCCCACTTTCCTGATATAAAAATTCAAAGGTTACCAGATTTATCAATACAAAACAATAAAATTTTCTGCTAGTACTTACAAGTTTCAATTATCCATTATGATCATTAACTCAACACAAAAATTATTACTCACAGTAGGACCTACCAATTACAAATCAATCTTGATATATATGATATAAAAGAATTAAACTAAAAATAAATAGCTGCATACATTTTAAAAGCTTCATTTCAAATCACTTTTTTAAGTAGTAAATTTGCTACTTAAAAAAAATCTTGCAATTTTTCAAATTTATCCATTTTACCTTCATTCAGCTTCAATGTCCCCCCCCCCCTTTTTCTTTTGTCTTCATACTGTTTAGAGTTTATCTCAATAGCAAAAATTTAATAAGATGAAAAACAAAAATAAATCAAATTAAAGGACAGACAACTAGTGTAAATAAATAGACCTTACAAATTAGCTCTGAATACTGTTCCTCAAGAGTGCATACAAAGCTGTACATAAATTTTTGTTTTGGAGCAACAAGACTCATTTGGTTATTAAATAAAGTTACATTTTAAGGTTTTGCTTGCTAGGCTGGAGGTCCCGAATCCTTGATGTTGGTCTTGAAGATGTGGTGGTAGTTGGGCAACACCTTGGTCAGGAAGTCAATCTGCAGCGTCTGCGCCTGTAACATCATGCATGTTTAACAAACTAGAAATATACCACCCTAAAATATTATTATTAAACTAGATGGATAAAGCCTTAACTCAAGTGGCACTTCAATCATATTTAAAGTTTTTTTTTCTACTTGAGGTTAAAGTGTTAAAAATATATGCAGTACAGACATTATTTTTGCTCCTAATTTGTAATAAAGAAGAATTAATTATGTAATTATAATTGTGCTACAAACACCTTATTTGAAACTCTGTATTACAGCAAGCAAAATATTGTGATATTGTTTTCTTATGCCACAAACAAGAAAGAAGTAAAGAAGATGCTTGTAGGAGCAGACATGAATTACATATTTAAGAATGAAAATTTACATATTTAAGAATGAAAATTTTTCTTATCACAATACACATGGAGAAACAGTTCAGTCATTTATTGTATCTAGCCCCATGCTGACCACCTGCTTGTCATGTTGGTAGTACTTACTGGAGGCCGGTCTCCCTGAACCCTCCGGTTGCAGTTGTCTCCATACACCACAGTGTTTTCAGGAATGCGCTCTTCGCTCACCACACAGCAGCGAGCACCAACAATGCAACCGTTGGTGAGTTCTACTCGTCTGCCCACCTTGCCTGAAGAACATCCAGGGCGTGATTACCACAGCGCTTCAATCATTAAATATTATACATTGCATGATACAGTACTGTATCTTGTGTTTTTTGTATGAAATATTACACAGGTATCAAACTTTTCAATTAAAGAGGTAGAGTATTAAATACTATATTTGAATATCACTGATTGAGCTGAGAAAATTGAGAGGTTACATATATTTCACAATCAATTTATTTATATTCTAATTCTCACACTGGTATGTTGGAGCAGTAATGATTTATGTTGCTATTTTTACTTTTGCATTAGTAAGTGAATTAAAATACTGTTCTGAAGTTTCTAAATTATGGAGCAGAGACGTTGAGATATGCAGTAGCTTACATTTGGATTCGAGCACGTTATGATCTCCAATCTTGAGGGCCTCGGAACAACAGTCTACCTCAAAGACATTGTTGTTGCCGATGATCATGACAGTAGCATTGCCAGTCTTGTCTTGGGTTGGATGGAGCCTACAATAAAGTATTGTAAACATTAGGTCAAATTATTTAGTCACTTATTTGACAACCAGTAATAGAGCATACATGATGAGACAGAAGGTTAATTTCTATACAGTGCAAAAAATATTGGTATCGACTGGCAAAATAGGAAATAGTTAAGAGTCTGAGTGAGAAGTGGCACTAACAGTCACTACAGATTATTTCACATCCCCTATTGTGTGTGCGGAGAATAAAAGAATGGAGGGGAAATGCGCCTCTCTTATATAGGAGCTGAAAATGACGTCTTGATCAATGTTTTTGTTCTGAATAAGAGTTGGCTTTTTTACTCTATTCTTTAAAGCACTGTCCAGAACTGTTCGGATTCAGAAACGGTAAAGCTTTCGACCAATCAAAAAATTCAAATTCCCTTAGCTTTTTCTATAGTAAACAAAAAAATTAACTTTCTGATTGGTTAAAAGCTTTTCCACTTCCGTTTCTGGACAGGGCTTAATATTGGGATACACCAATATAAAAAAATTTAGTCTCCGTACAGTACGTACCTATTTATAATCTGAACTTGCTCTTCAATTAGATTATTTTCTCCAATTATGATAGGTCCCGCCTCAGCAATTATTTGGGCACGAGGGTGTATCACAGTGTTACTGCCGACAGTGATGTCGCCTTTCAATTCACATTCTGTGCAAACCACAGCACCTGGGTAGATCTTTACACTGTAAAAAGAGAATAGGTCAATAGGGAGAATAGTTGAATTAATACAGTTAAAATTTTAACATGTAAATTGTATCCTTCAAGTCCAGCAGTAACATGGCAAGTCAGACAGACAACGTAGATGCTTACAATTATTCTTACATTTAGCTGCGTGCAGTTACAATTATAACCAGGTAAATGATGAACTCTGGTGTACTGTACAGTAGTGCTGACCTTAGCAGCACTTCAGCCAAGCTCTTCATTTATGCATACTGTCGTCTTGGGCTGGGTGATAAGGCAAACATTGCAGGTTGCCTACTTCATTGCACGCTGCTGACGATATGTATACTGAGGTATGCATATAATTTGCATAGTCTGAATGTATAATCATTATCAAACTACTGTACAGTATGTAAGCATATGCATACTGTACCACTGTAATCGGTAAATATGCATACACAGCCAAGTCTGCCAAGGCAAGAGTGCCTTCAGTTTATACATACATGCGCCTGGAAATATATGGTCAAATGGTACATACATGCATACTGTACGTACAGTATCATACTTTTTAACTATTTTTAACTGCACAACTGTCCTGTAAAGTAGGTTTATGTTGGATTTATCATGCTAGTGAAAAAACAAGCAAACTTACTTAGTGTTCATGATTTAAATAACCGCAACTTAAACTTCGACAACTTGATGCATAGAGTTAATATTAAATGATGAAATGACTTGATGAAATATTAACTCTATGGATGAAATGAATACACAAGTTGATGGCTGCCAGCTGATTTTAGAATTCCCCCTCCGACCTCCGAGGCGCTCCGAGGTTCCTCGCATTTTGAATGCGCATGTGCAAGTGTGCAATCCAGTGTTTTCATCAATTAGTTCAAAATTTTGCTACTAGAGAGCAGAAGCTGCTAAAATTGATTTTTTCTCCCCACTTCGGAAATTTTCCACGAAGCACGAAAACGGTAGTCTGACTGCTAGCAGACATTTGTGACAAATTTTGCCCAATCAAAAGCGAGGGAGGAGCTACGTTTGTGGAACAGCTTATTCCCCTGTTCTCAAACTTCCCGCAGCACAGACCGCCTGGCACGAGTGAAATAATATATAGAATAATATATACTGCTGAAATGAGATAATTTAATTTCAAATGAATTAACAACTAATATATTTATTTTATGTTATAATAGTGTAAATAATTATGTTATAATTAAAATAAAAATATTCTACAATATCTAGTATTTAATTATTTATATATCATTAATAAATTTATATATAAATAATATATAAATCATTAAAATCATAAATAATTATATATATACATATATATAATGCAAAATATATAGTAGCTTATTTATAATATATATACTTAAATATATTACAATGTATTCTACATATATATATATATATATATATATATATATATATATATATATATATATATATATATATATATATATATATATATATATATATATATATATATATATATATATATATATATATATATATATATATATATATATATATATGTTTTAATTACTATACCAAAAGCCAAATTGAGGCAGCTAGAGAAGCCGAGAAAAATGACCAAAACTAGTTTTGAGCATCTAACGACTGGTATATAAATATAATATGCTAGTAAAAATTAAGTTCTTGTTTTATCGAGCATCGGGTATCATGAGCAAAATAAAAATCGAAATAATATAATATTTCGGGTTTTGCTCAATACTATTATAGTTTTGCGCTCAAGTAGAAATGAGCAAAACCCAATGAAGACTTTCATTTCGGCTTTTGCTCATTTCCATCTGAACATAATTATTATTAAACTCTATTTCCGCGCATCGCGGTATTTCAAAAAATTATTATTAATTTGAGGTACATCGTGCCACAGACTTAATAATGTATATATATTTATATCGATAGTATACTTGGGGTGTACGTTAATTGTTTATTTATATAATAAATATGTTACATATATACCATAATTTTTTTACTTTATTACTTAAAGTAGAGTGAGCGAGTTCATTTTTTTTAATATTTTATTATTTAAAAATAGTTTAGGCTGCCCTCTATTGAGAAATGAAAACCAAAAAATTATTCCATCTCAAATAGTTTCCACCACAAAAAATTCCCAAAGTCGGTGTTTCGGAGGCCTTTAACGTGCAGCCTTATGGAATATGGAACATAAAACCGCGTTTTACTCCAACATTTTCTGAACTATGGTACCATTTAAAAAATACTTACGTAATCTATGATGAATTCTTTAATGAATTTTCAAATAAAAAAAAAATTCACGGGGTCATTTTCTTGGATAAAAATCATGAAAATCCTAAATTATGGGAATTAACCCGCAAAAACTTAAAGATTTTTTTCTGAAAAAATGGCTCCGTATTTTTTTTTTTTTCATTTAAAAATCCATTAAAGAATTCATCATACATTACGTAAGTATTTTTTAAATGGTACCATAGTTCAGAAAATGTTGGAGTAAAACGCGGTTTTATGTTCCATAAGGCTGCACGTTAAAGGCCTCCGAAACACCAATTTTGGGAATATTTGTGATGAAACTATTTGAGATGGAATTTTTTGGTTTTCATTTCTCAATAGAGGGCAGCTTAAACTATTTTTAGAAAATAAAATATTAAAAAAAAATGCAATCGCTCACTCTACTTTAAATTCTCATTATTTTTGAGCAAAGATACCCTGAAATTATACAACTTATTGTGAATACATATATAATAATTTATGTTAACCTGCAGCAAAATTGATGACTGCAACAATTAATTTAACGTATTTTTTTCAACTACATTATTTTATTTAAAAGATATGAAATAATTATAATTGCAAAAATCCAGCATTCAGATGCAAATCAACGAACATATTATCACCATACATCCCATACATGTATATATATTAATTATATTCAGTACACATATTAAATATTTGATGAGTTCCATGCATGCCGATGACAAACTTCAACTGATGCTGGGGAGGCATTGCTGCCAGAACGGGGGCGGCCACGGCCTTACAATTCATCCCGACATTTGCCTGCGACTGAAGGAAACGTGGAAACCTCAGTCAGGATGGACGCTACAGCTTTTGTCAGTGAGCCTGATTGAAGTGCAATGGTCCAAAGCCAGGGGAATCACATTGTGGAAAAGCGCAACGATTTACCCCTGGGTGGACAACGTGTTTTTTGTTGAAAATGGTCACCCATCCAACTATAACCATGCCACGCTCGGCGTTGCTGACTTCGGTGATCTGACAAGACCCGGTCAAGCGCACTGCGGCACACATCCACTATTATATAATTATATATCAATATAAACATAAATATATAATGTTATTTTTTATATCTTGATTAACAATTAACAAAAGTGACATCTCTGATGCATGACTTTATTGACTTGCAATTATTTTACTGTAAATAAAATTATATTATTTTGCGCACTGCATGGTTTTGATACTATATATATATATATATAACAGTTTATACCATATATAATAAGTTAATTACACAAAAAAAAATAATAACGATCACCTTTTTATGCACATTTGAATACTGTATTTTGTTATGTTCCTTTAACCTAAACCTCAATCTTTAGAGATATATATGTATAGTATAGCTTAATTAGCTAAAAAGAAAAATTAAAATAAACAAAATAAACTTCTTTCGATAATTCAAGAATAATCGAGTATACATGAGTAATATATTCTGATTTATATAATGTATTATGATCACAGATTGTAATTTCAGGGCATCTTTACTAAATGAATGATGAGAAATATTATTTAATATGATATACGTTACTTTAAAAAAAGTAGAAACCGTAAAGAATATAATAAATTAAATAAATAATAAGTCATATAAAAATTATGGTAAAAAAAAAACAAGAACACAATATATATATATACAATGTCATACTATTTCAAGGATTATGTACAGTCCTTGATACTAGTTAAAATGAGGCATGTGTTGTACCACATGAAATTAACATGTATCAATATTTTAAATAAATTTAGCTGTGGGAAATGCGCAGAACAATTTTTGCTTAAATTTTGCTCAAAAGCCGAAATAAAATCTCATTTCGGGTTCTTTGGTCAAACCGCAATTCGCAGAACTATAGTTTTGTTCAGATGGAAATGAGCAAAAGCCGAAATTAAAGTCATCCTCATCGGCAGTTTGCTCATTTCGACTATTAAGGCATTAAAAATAGTTTTGAGCATCGAGCTTTAATTGAGCAAACCCCGAAATATTACATTATTTCAGGTTTTGCTTATAACCCGATGCCATGCTTATAAAACTAGTTTTTCTTATTATTTTCTGCTTTTGCCCGAATTCGGCTTTTATTGGTAACTGCATTAATAGTTATTATAAAATTCACGTTATTTATTTTTTCTCAAATCAATAAATTAAAGGAAATAATAATTGATCAAATTTTCAGTATCTACGTCTTTTAATTAATGTTTAATATAATATTACTATAATATTACCAATATCAAGTTTGGGAATCTACCAGACTACCAGAAAAAATCATTCTTACGTCCATGGCATGGAATATATATTATAGCAGTATTGAACGTTGGATTTATAATCTGTTACTGAGAACGGCTCGCACACAGATTCTGTTAAAGTAAACATTTTTTTTTCCCCCGCTTCATAAATATCATATATATTATAGTCAATCGGTCTAACACACACCGAACTATAATTTTAATTTAAAGTATATTTAGAGTTTTAGAGCCATATAACCTAGCAGCAGTTTTGATTAATTCACTTGGAGAGGCAACATAGAATTTGTATAAGGACGACTTTTTTTTTCCGCGCGACAAAACACTGTAATCAAGGTGATCAATTTAACTTATAATACATGTATATTTGAATAATATATTAATAATAATTTATTTCGAACGACGGTATTATACTGTATATTAGTGCATATATATGGTACTCATTGTTCATTACAAGATGATTCACGTCTGACAAAATACAAGAAATTTAATTTATAATTATATAAGTTTGCTTCATGGCAAATATAATAAAATATACTGTGTATTACGATATTGATCGACATATTGCATAGCACTTCTATCTCTAGAAACTCGATCTATATTATATTTTAGTCAAAAGACGCAGCAAAACACAGTATATATAGTTTAATAATTGTAATAGATTATAATTAATATTATAATTATTAAAATAATATTAATAGTATATTAATATTGTGTAATATTTGTCGGCTCAAGTTTCGTATTTTGATTTTGCGTATGTGAATATCTAACAGTAAGATTATAAATAATATAATATATACTCTCAGCTCGCATGCAGAGTTTTCTTTGTTTTCTCTGTCTCTCTGTGAATAAATTAAAGATCTGAAAAAGTTCAACTTCGATCTCACCTCCTTTGATTGGGGTGGCATGCGATGACCCGAAATTGCGTAGCGTCGAAAATCATATCGCCCGAAATAATCGATTGCTACAAGTAGCGGGATATTTTCCCTTTTAGACGTAGTTGCACTTCTTAACACTAGATGACAATTGCGTTCACTGGTTGATTTTTTTTTTTTTTTTTCAGCTAAATTATTTTGAAAGAGCCGATCAGTGTTATGAGAACTTTCAGACAGGTTGGTAGTATATAGTTCGACTGCCGACGAGTGATATAAGATATATGATTGATGACATTGATGTGCTCTTGCTATATTTTATTCGTGTAGTGCATGGATTTTGTGATTTTTAATTAATTAGTACACATGCACGCAGTTTTCAATTCTTTTAATTTAAGTGCGTAAATTAATGTACGTGTTTCTGCATGCATGCATGGCAAATTAATAATTAAATTAATTTTCGTATAATTATTGAACGTGATAGAAGGAAAATATTTTCTTTAAATTTTCATATAAAATTAAAAATTAGTTCATTATATATTATATTATTAATAATATAGATCTCGGTGCATGCAGCATAAATTTAAATTATATAGGATGTATATATAATAAATGTATAATAAGATAGTAATAATAGTATAGTACGTATATTTAATTGAAATGAAACTTAAATTTATTTACATGATATATATATATATATATATATATATATATATATATATATATATATATATATATATATATATATATATATAATGGCTTTCGCTAATATTAATTAAGAATACAATACACATCGATCATGCATGAATATTTTTGTTTTATATATATACATTCAAATAATATAAAATTACACATTTTTCAATTAATTGCTCCAATTAATGCTCGATCCAATTTAAAAATAATTCTTTAATTTTTATTAAAATTGTATTTAAATTATAAATTGTATAATAGACAACTTACATGAATTTATTTATTGCAAAAAGGGGTTATCAAATTATTACATTTTGAATTTTTTCAAAATGTTTTGATTTGCGGAACTATATTAATTTTAAATTAAATAATTATATATTAAGGTTCTGTTAGTTTGTCCGTTAAAATTTTGCCTGCAATGCAATGCAATGTATATCATAATGGAGCTTGCGTATAATAGATAAAGTAATTAATTTTAAATAATGCATGCATGTATATATTAAATTTATATAATATTATATGATAAAAATCCGTCATATATTATATCGGATTTTATCTTTAAAATATTACATACATATTTTATGTAAAATGTTACTCTTCAGTAGCGACATGCAGATTAATAGGCATTCGGTATTATTATATATGTATTATATATTATATATAATATAGTTGATATAATTATTGCATGATGGTTGGTACTGTATACTTTGGGGACCATTTTGGTATTTTTGGTCATGTATGCCCCCAATTTTATATTATATATATAGTATGCAAATATTAAGCTATATAATATATATATGTATATCATTGAGTGGGCAGTTAGGATAAAAAAATTTCATTGCAAAAGTGTATAGACTCAGTATAGAGGGTAAAAATCATGCTATACTCTGTGATTTTTTTTTTTTTTTTTTTTTCATTTTTCTGAGACCTGCAGGAATCAATTTAAATAATTATATAATAATTGAAAGCACTGGTCACGGCTAGTTATAGTAATTAAAAGGATATAATGGCCATAATGGGTACTAACCTAATACCTAATATACTTCTCCAGAAAGCGTGGCAAATCATTCAATAATAATTAATTTAAAATATTTACCGGTTTCAGAAAAAAACTTAGAAAATTCAGAGTGCCGTAATTTTGTACCCTCTATTAATTTCTTGCAATAAAAATGTTTAATGCTATATAACTGTTCATTACGGAATTATAATATTATATAATATAATATTATAATTAAAGGCTAGATTAATTTCAACAATGGAGTATCGACCTCAATTTTTTTTTATTGCAGAAATGGATAGAAGGTGCAAAGTTATGATACCCTGATTTTTTTCAGATTTTTTAGAGCTCGGGAACTACTTTTAAAAAAATTATTGAAAGTTCTTTTTGTGACGTCACGAGACGCCTTAAGAAAAAGATAGGACTTGCCGCCGCGTGACGTCACAAAAAGGACTTTCAATAATTTTTTAAAAATAGTTCCAGGGCTCTAAAAAATCTGAAAAAATCAGAGTATCATAACTTTTCACCCTCTATCTATTTCTGCAATAAAAAATATTGAGGTCGATACTCCATATGAGAAATGAAAGTTTTTTAAATGCTTTCAGCATGCTATATTTAAATTTAAAGTTATGGATCCACGAACAGCTCTAGTGGGCTATAGTGGGTGCACGGGAGCGACAATTCCCCCTATAATAAAAGATCCCGAAATGCATGAAAATTATGTTTAAACACTTAGCTATATTAATACTGGCGGAAGGTGTCAAAAGCGACCTACAATTAACTCTTTTATAATTAGTGGGAAAAAGTGTAAAAGAGTGCTACAAAATACATCGTAAAAAAAAAAAAAAAAATCTCATGCCGTGCCACCATGCAGCAATGTATTTAATTCACGGACGAAATACCCCTGGACAAAATAACCCCTTTTTTGAATCGGAAGAAACCGGACAGCCAATTGTGGAAAGGGGTCTTTTATATATAATTAAATTAAAAATAACACGAAGTATACAGTCATAATACTCATAATCTCATAATATATATATAGTTACTGCACTTAAAAGCTAGGGGGTATTTCGTCCAGACGGGGGTATTTTGTCCGGATCGAGGTATTTCGTCCGCTTAACATGTATTTAACACCCCAGAAAAAAAGTTATATATGAAAAAATATTATATATTATACGGATTTAATTAATTTATGCATTATGCATACTGCATGTATGAAAATCCATGTATGAATCCATGGATGGTTTGATCCCTCACCTTCACTTGCAACAAATGCAACAACACAATCTTAATAATTAATTGCTTAGATTAGTCTCTGTTTTTAATTCACTCCCTGAATCCACCAAGGCACTAAGAGACGTACCCTTATTTCTAAAATATATATGCGCGCTGTTTAATGTTCTTTAATTTAATTGCTACGATTTTGTGAGTATTCTGACGAAGGAGTATTTTCAATTGAAATATCTGCATGGAATTATTTTTTTGTTTCTTGGGTGACTGGACACTTTTGTGAATGAGATATCCTTTTTTACCCTTTGGGTTTTTGTACTTTTTACTTATTCTCAATAAACAACTGTCATTATTATTATTTAAAATATTTAATATTAGTTAGAGAGTGCACGCATGAATTATTAGGACATTATAGGTAATGGAAAATCTGCATTAAAATTATTTTAATGACGTAATAATTAAAGCTTTCGCTGCATAAAAGTATTTTGTCTTATTTTTTTGTTCACCTTATATGATTGTGCTCGATCAGCATGTGACTATTATTATAGTCATGCATCATGCAAGGTATTAATTTCCGCAAAAATCCGAAAAACATAGTTTTATTTTATTTATTATTTTTTATATATAATTATAATAATTATATTAAAAATAAAATCAATATAACTTATGTAGAACATATTAATTAATACTAATAATTATCAATTAATGTATACCACATTTTATGTTTTATTTTGCACGCAAAAAAATCTTTACTATAAACGGTGTGGGTCGTTATTTGCTTGTTGTTGACTGTACAAAATTCTTTGCAAAGTAAAGGTGCGGAGAGAGCTGGGGGTGGAAGGGAAGGGGGCTAATATATTCCCGTTACATCCATTGACTGGGTGCAGTGAGCAGCATGAGTAAAGAGAGACAGAGAGGCTGACTCCTGAGTCTCTTCGGCGGAGTCTGCTGCCGCTGAGAGAGATCGAAGAGGGAGGAGAGAGAGAGTTATTCTTTCATAATGCCATCAATCATAGACGTTACGTTTATGGCCATCAATACTTGAAAAGAAAAAAAAACTTCAAATTCTTAAAAAAAAAGACAATTATCAAGTACTTCAAAGAATAATACTGTTGCACATAATATTGTATTGTATTTCATTTTGCTCAATAAACAGTTATTATTATTATTATTATTATTATTATTATTATTATTATTATTAATAATTTTATTATAATAATTATAATCTAACTTGTATAATAAATTAGATTTTGAAATAAAATTCAATTATATATATTATTATTATAAAATATACATCGGCAAAACATTATAATATAATATTTTTTTTTTACTACCTTGTCTTGTCACCTTATCTGTCACTATTATCTTTCATGAGTATGTCAATATGACTACTATAGTAGAATGTGGTGTGACTACAGTGTGTATAAAAGTAATGTGTATCATCAGTATCATAGAACAAATGTAAAATACTGTAAATAAAAATAATAAGCCAGATATTGTACTTTTACAGTACGAGCTGTATAGACTTTATTAATTCAAGTTTAAATTGGAAAATATGTAGTGCAAAAACAGGTATATTTATTTTATATATTATAAAAATAACACATTAAAAAAATCAAATAATTTATTTATGCACGTTAAATTTATTCTATCTGCATGTCTATAAGCCGCTTATTGTCATTTCGGAAGGAAAGTAATGTTAGGTCAATCGTAAAAAATAGGTATTAAAGACCTGGCCTGTGTATAATATACAGACCCGCATATATTATAATATATTATATATATAGCCAAGTGTTGTAAGTTTTTATAAATCTGTTAAAAAAATTTGAAATTATTATTTCATGCCTTTTTAGGGGTGGATTCACGATTTACACTTCTTTCATTGTGGTGTTTTCATGTTAAATTAAGTTGATAGAAAAAATTTTTTTGTGAGATTTTGGCACTAAAATTATTTTTAAAGGGTTTTCAGAGCACGCTGAATCTAATGGCCGCTGTGATTTTAAACGTGGTGAAAACTACCCCCAATGAGAGAATGAGATAAGGAACTTTACGTGAAAAATAATTAATAGCTAGTGCAATGTTATCAAAATTTTGACTATCCCACTCATTTTGTTACCCCAAAAACAATATTTAAATTTTTTTAATCGGAGCAAGTTAAGGATTTAATTTTTAGGTGTGAAAATTCCAACCCCTAAAAATTATATCCTTAACTTGCTTTGCTTAAAAACATTCAAAGGTTTTGTTTCTGGGATAACAAAAAAAGAACTAGTTTCAGTGGCGTAATCAAAATTTTAATAGCATAATTTTTCCACGTAGTAAAGGTCACTATCTCATTAGGTTTTTTTTTCACCACTTTTTAAACTATACCATTAGATCCAACGTGCTCTGAAACGCTTAAAAAATCATTTTTGTGCAAATCGGACAAAATTTTTCCATGAATTAATTAAATTTAACATGGAAATCATAATATATAATATAAAGAAGAAGTGCAAATAGTGTGAGTCCACCCCTACAAAGGTATGAAATAATATATTTTTTTTAGCACATGAAAAAAAAAAAAAAAAAGACTTAAACCCCTTGGCTATACGTATGCCAAATTTCAACTTTGTATAGCTCAATGCTAATTAATTAACCTGGCAAACCTGCCCAAATTTTAGCATGAGATCGGCCCAGTCTGTATATTATGTATTTTAAAGCCCAGTATTAACACGATACAATTTTAATTTACAAGTTAAATTCAACTCCATACTTGCATGTTTGCATGCATGGGGATGAAATTCTGTTGTAAAGGAAAATTGTAAGCAAAATTGCATCGTGTATTTGTGTGTGTACAGGCTTATATATAAAATATTTACAAAAAAATGAGTAAATTACTACAGGATATCAATTATTAAATTAATTAGTACAAAATTATGCTAGTCGGAATATTTTCATCTGTTTATATGTGCATGCATGGATAAAAGCGTTTGCGAAATATTTTCTAAAAAAAAAAGGAAACATTGAAAGTATATACGCATATAAATATATATTATAGCTACACGGACAAAAAATTTTACTAGGCAAACTTGGTAAGAAGTACACTTACAATCTTTTTGTTAAATTGTACAGCAAATCTTGTAAATTTTTACTACGGGCTTTGCAAAATTTACAATCTTAGCATTGTAAAAAATACTTGGTAAAAGTTTACCATTTTCGTGAGTGATATTTACAATGTTCGCAAGTTAGCCCTAGCATATTATAACGTCATAAAATATTACTATCAAATGTTAGTAAAAGTTTACACGTAGTAGCTAAAAGCTACAATGTTTGCATGTTGGTGCTAGCATGTTATAATGTCTTAAACTGTTACTCTCGAAGAATGGTAAAAATTTACTATTTATAATAGCTGATATTTACAACGTTCACAGCACGTTGGCGCTAGCACGTTAAACGTTGTAAAAAGTACATAACTTAATTGTAAAATCTTACCATACGTGGTAAAATTTTGCAAACTACAACATCCTGTTTTCAAAAAAACCGTTGGGATTCTTCATTCGGCTTCTGTGATTTGACCAAACTGGTTGCAAAAACTTTCTGTGCAGAAATATATCTAATTAAAAGTGCTTCAAGTACCCCAGGAATAAGCAAATATATCCATAAATGAATATGATCATCAAGCTGATCATCAGGCTGATTATATTATAAGGTAAGCAAAAATATGATAATTTGTTGATTTTTCTTGTGTTTTAGAAGTATGCAATCATTACAATTTTTGTAGAAATTCTTTGTTATTTCTTAGTTACTTTAATTTGTCACAAGAGATTTGTATTGCGAGTTTTGATATTGCAAAATTCACTACTACGTTCACATGACGGTGTTTAATACATATCCATTGACGACGCCTCATAAGAATAACATGCACTATATCACACTATATCCGTTTTGTACGAATCCGTATTAAACAGCGTCATGTGAACGTAATTGTAACTTGTAAACGCACGTCATAGTACGAAAATATTTATGTAGGACTAGAATGTAATATTATTTAGTCAAAATTATTGTTGGTTAAAGTAACATTCATTGCATTGTACCGAGTCTAATCATTATCATGTTTGCAGGACAATGATATGCGCGGTTTGGTGTGACATCGCGCTGAGCGATGAGTCTTTTCTGTTGCCAACCGCAGACCTAGATCGCACTATCACCTTGCAATGAACTATCCACGGCGTCCACGCACATCAGTAACCGACCCTCGCCCACTGATTGACCCACACGGCATCCACGACCCACGACTGACCTACGTACGGTACCCTCGCGGGGACATTCTTCTCTACACTGGGTTCTGTACTGGAGATACGGCAGTCATCGTTTTAATTGTTTCAAAAGACTTACACGGATTATAAAATTTTATTATTTAACATTTTTATAAAGTGATATTAATTTAAACTTCATTTTTTGTAAATCTGAGTTTTCATCATCCAATAAATGCATTTACTTAATATCTTAAAAATTTCTTGCAATTATATAAAAGTGTTCCCGTCCTTAATACTTTGTAATTTTAATTCACTTATTAGTTATTAGCACTCGATGATTATTTTAAAGAAGGATATAAAATATTTATTTTTAATGCAAATTTCTTGTGATTTGTGTGTGTGATCATATGTGATCAATACATGACAATAAGTAGTAGTAAAAAAATTAAATATTATTTTTAACACTAGCTCTTTTAAGTAAAAATAATTTGTTACGCAAAGAGTCTGTTTTAAATTTTACATACTTGTTGTTACTAAATTTCTACCACTGATTTGCAAAGATGAGGTCAAACTTTAAGTCCGGATTACTTTGTTGATTTTTATTGTTGCATCAATCGAAATCAACAAAGTTAATCCGGACTTAAAGTTTGACCTCATCTTTGCATATCGGCGGTAGATATTTAGTAACAATTAAAAGTATGTAAAATTTAAAGGCCTAAGGTATGCAAAAAATTACCAACATTTAGTTAGTAAAATCCTGCAGTAAAAAGGAAGAACAATTTTGCCAGCAATGCCAGTTAAATTTTACCAAGTTACTGACCTTCTATTTTACCAACATGCCGTAAAATTTTACTACTCAACACATTCTTAACTTCTGCATCATCATTAATGTAATACTTTACTAGAAAAGTTAGTAAATTTCAACTACATTTCATTATACAAAATTTAGCAAACTCAAATATTAAGTTTTTACACAGCTACTGTCTTAGTGAGATTCGACCCGGGTTTTGTTAGTAAAATCTTACTAACCGTTGGCTAAATTTTTTGTCCGTGTACGCCTGGAGGCGTTTGATTCTTAATTAGCCGGCCAATCCGCCTCCAGACGTGGCCACGCGAGCAATTTAGAATAGCATAATTTAAGATTTTATATAATTTATTTTTATTATATTTCTCACCATGTTACATGATATAAATTAGTTGATCTTTAATTAAATTAATTATTTTCTTTCATCAATATTAAAAAAAAAATATTTCAGGATTTTCGTTATTTTTATATTTCAATTAGTTTTTTGTTTTTTTACGTATTAATATAATGATCAAATTTCATTTTATTTTATATTATTGTATAATCAATAATCATGCATATATTCTTAATTTCATTACCAATAAGATTTTATTTTAATTATTTATTTTTTGTCACACATATATAAATATATATACATATATATATGTATATATAATATAAATCATATAATATAATATGTTTTTTGTCAGCCCCGTTCCATGAAATCTCAGTTCATGACTCGGATCGGACACTTTTCATTAATTTCATTTTATTCAAACACTGATTATATAATACAATTAAATCATGGATTACGTCAATATAAAAATATTTAGATAACTAAAACACGAACAACAACAATAGCATCAATAATATTGAAATAAGAATTCATGGAAAAATAAAAATACAAAAATAACTAAAAAAAATAACACTACACGCATAATACATCTTCTGACAAAACTTATTTTTGTATTTTAGGATTAGGATTAGTATTTTTACAGAATGGAGTACTTTAAATTGTTAATGAGAATATTCTTTAAATTGGTTTTACATTATCTATTTATCAAATCGGAGTACCAATCCATACCGGGGAAAAACAACCAGGTACCAGAGGCTTGATACCAGCTGACATCAGGAAAATGTCAGAGGCTGCAGCCTAGAGTGCAACAGTATATTACGTCACCTCACCGCACAATGCAATCATCTCTGGAAGAATGAAAATCACGTAACATAGCTACACAAAAAATTTGATGCAATCCTAAATGTCACTCGATTAGATCGTATATATTTATTACAGGATGAACTTAAAAATTCTTATAACATGGATGGTAAGAATGCAGATTACTAAAAAAAAATTGTGCAATTTTGGAATGATCCATATGTTATAAGAATTTTTTTAAGTTCGTCCTCTGTTACGATCTAATCGAGTGTCAGAAGGTTTAGAGTTCTTGCATATATATATATATATATATATATATATATATATATATATATATATATTATATATAAATAGATTTAAAATAAGAATATAAATTTAAGAGGCCTGCTGTATAATCACCATACCACTATTATAAAATCACTTTTGAATAGCATGTGTATTCCAAATTTTAATCACGTTGCTCAATTAAGTTATTAAGTATATATTAGTGTGTATATACTATTGACTATTGACAAATAGTTAAAATACCATAAACGTAACGTTTATGAAAAATACGTATACAGAATGTAACAGAACTAAATTTTTCTCAAATATTATTAGAAGTTGAAATGGAATTAAAAGTTTCCTTTAATCTGTTTTTTTTTTTTTTTTTTTTAATCGTGTCAATATGCAATGAATCTCAAAATGTCTCAAATGGAAATTAGCATGGCAAGTCGAGCATAAATAATATATATATATATATATATATATATATATATATATTATATATATAATAAAATTAAATATATGTACTGCCAGGCAACAATATAATTATATATATGTTCACGCAAGTACCACACAAAAAATTTTAAGTATTTTATATTTAATTATAATATAACATCTTAACATCGTAATAAACATCCCAATACTTTTTGCATAAGCTACCACGCAATATTTTTCAAGGAAATCTAATCGACAAGGGCCTTTTTGTCAGCATGGCATGCGGGTACGCGGATCATGTCAAAAATGTTTCAATCAGACTTCATTTATTTTCTGCAGAAACTAATACAGTATATATAATATCAGAATATCATATATATAATTTGTTATATATAGAAAACCATTAACTTTGTACCAGAGGGACCGGATGCACGCGTTTTTTTCGTGCATCCGAGATGCGCATCCAGATGCAAATTAATTTTTCGTGCCTCCATGGGTGCGCATCCGGTCCATTTTTGCGCATCCGTGTGCATCTTGCATCTGCATCCGATCTTTGGTTTTCATAATACACTTTGTTTCTTGTAATTTTTAAACGACAAGTGGCAAATAAATTTTAAAAAAATGTCTCGTGTTAAAGATTTATTTAGAGGCCATTAGCAACAAACCTGATAAAAAAAGAGAAAAAAAAGTGTTAAATGGATGCAAATTTATTTTTCGTGCATCCGTGGATGCGCATCCGGATGCAAATTTATTTTTCATGCATATATGCGCATCCGGATGCATTCATTTTTCCCCGTGCATCTGGGATGCACGGATGCGGATGCAAGCCCATTTTTGCGCATCCGTGTGCATCTGCATCCGATCCCTGCTTTGTACTATTTAAATTTAAAAAAAAATTGCATATTATATAATTGATATATTATAATTATAATATTTTCATTTCTTGTGACCACAAGAAATATAGTTTTTTGAACAAACTCTGTCAGAACTCTTTTTTTTCTTCATATATAATAATAAATTGAAAGTATCTTCATGATACATACAGTATAGATTCAATTAAATGATGTAAATTTATTGTAAGTATATAAGGAAATGTATATATAATATATATTTATATTTAAAGACGCTAATTGCATATTTGCACCGTAAAAAATACAAAATAAAAACTAACAAAATATTTATACTAATATATTATCTAAAATATTATCTAAAATATTATAATATATATATATATATATATATATATATATATATATATATATATATATATATATATATATATATATATATATATATATATATATATATATATATATATATATATAATCAATATAATTATATTGTGATGATCTCGAGTATTAAACTGTGAAGTGAAGGAAAGGGTTATAATACCGCGATTAAAAAATAAAAAATACGAGTACATAAATTATTATTATATTAACGAATAATATACAGTGTATATATTAAATTTTTATAGGGACAATATTATATCATTGTTTTATAATCTTATTTTATTTTATTATATTATTTATAATGTTAATTGGAGCATAAAATATTATATATAATTAAATAACTATAATATTATTATAATATATGGTACATGATATTATATATATTTTACATTATTTTACACCTATTGATCATATAGTAGGGTACGTACGTATATATTATTATTTATTATACAATAATACAAACAAATTAATACATTTAATTTTATTTCCATTGAAAATTTTAATATTCATAAGCCAAAATTTATTTTGCTTACAATCGAAACTCATATTCTGCAATTGGAAGAAAAAAAAAAAAAAAAGACCGTTCGAGAGAAGCAAGAAAAACGCAGGACTATTAATTTCTTTTGTAAATTAATTCACAGAGAAACTTGCCAGCAAAATAAAAATTATATCAAAATATAAAGAAATGTATCTAGTATCAGGTAAAAAGCTTTAGTGCAATTGTTAGAATTCCAAAACAATCATCAACCATTTTTAAGAAATTTCGAAAATTCGATGTTTTAAATAAGTCGCTAATTCTTGGTCTTGGCAAAATCTCTGGAATCGTGTATTCATCGCCATCTTCAAGTTACTGAAGCAAATATTTGTTAAAAGTAAAATAGATCCACCTATATTGAAAGTTTGGAACCATTTGTTAGTTTGAATTTGCCTCCCCACTATCGCCCACTATTACTATCGATATTTATATTTCGACGCTACGCAATTTCGACGCTACGCCACCTTCCCCTTTGATTGCTATAGAGCGTTTACCGCGTTTATCCGCGCATGCGCATATATCGGTGGAAAATTTTGTCACATTTGTCTGCTAGGGGCGTAACTCTGTGGGG